>OX387719.1:23408287-24648429 GCA_947577245.1 Andrena bucephala
CCCCCTTTTCAAACATATTTCCTGCCAATGGATGGTCGGTGGTTACAAGTGAATATCGTTTCAGACGCAATATGTTTGTTAGAGATTGTAGTTGGTCAGGTTTGTGAATTCTACAAAATGATAAACTTGTATTCTCTATTAAATATAATGATTTCATTTAGAAGAAAAAGTAATGTGTAGAATTTTTCTATTTTTTGTAAACATGATAGTCAAAATGGAATTAAGAAAGTGTGAGTATTTAACAAACTATTTTTAATATCTAAGTAATGCTATCCATGCACACTGAAGAAACAAATCTTGAACATTACAGGTAGGTTTGAACGATTTTAGCATTCGTTTAATTGAAATTGTTTGAGTTTATTTTATTTGAATCGAAACTGTGAACGCGAATTGCTTCGAGCTCGAATTTCTAAATACTATGTATTTGAAATTTAAGAATTTCGTTGAAAAGAGGTGCTCAATCCAAAGCCACTTTATAGTTTCGGTTTAAGTAGTATAAATGCGAAATAATGCCGACATGGCCATATATTTCGAGATAAATGATTGGAGACTAAAAAAGAAAAAATTGTGTTCAACATAGAAAGATGGCACACAGAAGTTAATTTCAGAGATTTGAAATTTACAATCTTTCTATTATTAATTTCAAAGAGAAACATTAACTAAACTTTAAGCACATTCTATCGCAAAGAATGGTAGAAACTTACATCGTATGCATTTCTAGCATCTACAAAACGTAGTTTGAATAATTTAGAAATCAATTTGTTGAAGCATATTCAGTACATGGTAATGAAAAACAGGCCCTTAATTTTCTTCAATTCTTCATTTCTCACCAGGAGGATTAAAATCCTTTAATTTGAATCTTTCCATTCACCTGTTTCACTCTACATCCGCAACACAATCGAACTTCTCCAAGTCTGTGAATATCCCATTCAATGATAATTTAAAACATATATGCAACAATTCACCAGACCCACAATATTCCACTGTATCTGCTGCACCATCTCCTGTATCACCACATCACCAAATGTCTTTAAACTCCTAAATTTAAGGTTCAGGTTTGTTTTGTAACAGCCTCAACCCTGAATTATATACATTCTCTGTCACACGCGCTCTTACTTATTTACTCACGTAATAAAAGCAAAAGAACTCTACCGCTGATAAAAAAAACAGAGAAATACACCTGTGAAGTATAAAATATCTCGCCCGTGGTGCGAACCAAATACATAGAAAAGAGGCCGCGGAGAGGGGCCCGCAAAGTACAGGCCTGGTTGGGCCGTCGCGTCGGTCGGCCAGGTTGGTGAACGTAGGACAGCTAACCAGGTGACGTCATTGGCTTCTCGGGTCTATGGAGGGCCCTGTGGCAGCGGTAGGGGAAAGAGGAAGGGGCCCATCGTCCCATTGGCAAGGCAGAAGAGGAAGAGAGATGGAACGAGGGGTGGGGGATGCTCTGCAGCACTGTGCGAGCTGCTGAGCTCAGGTACGAGCGCACGGTGCCGCGTGCAGGTAGTCCCGTGCTCCGTTCTCCACGTTTCTAAGCCACCTTCGAGCCTTCCTCGCCTCGCCGAGGAACGATCACCGTGGAAGCCAACCCCCTGCGATATCGAACTGTGTTCCACCCTTTTCCTGCACGCTAGAGCGGAGTGGAAGGGCTCGGGGGTTGAAAGGCAGTAGCATGCGTGCAGTCCACGGTGGGCGATAAAAGTGGAACGTCGAAGGAGTCCAGAGTGTTTCCGAGCAGCGCTGCTGGCTATCGGGGATCATCCAGGAAGCGATCGAAACGAAAGAAGATACCGAATATTCGTATCATCGTTCGTGATGATCCGGAAATCGTCACGCGATTCGTGGTGGTGTGCAGTTTGGTCGAGGAAATGTGACTTGTGTGCCTGGAAAATGGTGAAGGAAACTAGTAAGAGAATCCTGATCGAGAAACTTGGTGCTCGTTAAGGCACAAACTGGTTTGGAATTTTTTTTAAGTAAACCTAGTGAAGTGGAGTGAGCAAGCAAAAAGGAATAGAAATGGAGTCTCTGTTGGGGATTATAGAGATTATAGGGATTTTTGGGAACTGATTTTTCGTCCTGTGAATTAATTACAGTGAATCAAAGTGGATCGGTGTATGATTGGAAAGGAGATTCGAGTGAGGTAACTACAGACTGTTTTCAAAGAGCTATCGACGTGCAGCCACTGCCTGAGCATTATTACCGAGAATTCGGCGGAAACTGTGCCAGCAAAACGAGCGGAGCACGTGGCACGCCGAAGTGGAACGAGCGAGTCGAGGGAAAGATGCAGCGAATCGTTAACGTACGAAACTGAGGATTCAGAGTCGTTTAAGGAGGTGAATTTTTTAGTCACGCTTCTAATTACGTTCCTCGAGCAGTCCATTACACGTTCTCGATCGTGTTCAACGAACGACTATAAATAACAGAAATCGGCACCCACGGTTCAGAGCAGGAGCATTCCACGTTTGCTCCGACAAACATTTATCAACATCGTAATAGAAAAGGGGCGGAAAGGGGAACGAACATACCCCAAGCCATTTATTCAGCCCCCGAAGACCACTGGCTCGTAGATCCAAGTGGTGACTTCACTTGCCAAACGAGTTTCTGTTTTTAATCGAATCTACGACTCGTCTGGCAACGGGTTCTCCCGACACATCCGGCATGCAATTGCTGGATATGATTCCTCCTTCAGTCCTCGCACAAGGATCATCTGCCAGGGGCCCTTTCAAGCTGCAGCCACCTGTTTCCCGTCCATCGTCCCGCTTCTTTCTTACCTTTCCTTCCGTGAAAGCTACGAGCCATTACAACATCGAACGCCATCGTCGACATTTAACCGTGTCATTGAGTACCCCAGGCGGTGGATTACCTTGATCACCATTGCAATCGCAGCTGCAAGTAACATTTCCATCGCACCAGTGTACCAAGCCGAGTAGAATTAACGCCACGTCTCGTTTCGTATATTTATTCTAACCACGCACCGTTCCCGGAAACGACCATGTACCAGTATCTCCCCGAGGAACGTTAGAGGAAAGGTGAACAGTAAACAGAGGAAATTACGATCGTTATCAGGGCGGGGAAAAAAGGCTGCTTCGACCCGAGAACAAAGGGTGGAGCGACCGTGGCCCATCGCAAGTGCACGGGCGAGATTAACCGTCGAAGCAGGTAACGAATCGTGCCTGTAGACACAGCAAACAGACCTATCTCCGCGAGAGAATTGCCCGCGAGGTGAGTCCCGTGGAAAATTGTATTTGCCTGGATCCAGCCGCAGAGACATGCTCCTCTTATCTGCGTTCCCGAGAGCGTTCGAGGGTGTGTTCCCGAAATTACTGGACCCCGAGTTCGCGGATATTTGAAAAGTGAAGCCCTCTTGCTCTGACGTTGACTCGTTGGCGGTGTGATGAGCAGACTTGGATCTGAAGATTCTCGTTTGCACGGGGGAGGAGGAGTTTCCATAGAGGACCGTAGGATGAAACGGAGACGCTCGTAGCGTAGCTTCCTGGTGGAGACGTTGCGAAAGAAAATGTTGAAGTGGATAAAAGTCCGCCAGGACACGTCGGCGACGCCGACGCCGCTCGATCACGAGGAAAAGGATGAGGTGGCAAAGGTCGAAGTTGAAGATGTCGCTGGAGAAGAGGAGGAGGACAGTGGCATGGAGCGGGAGGACACTCCATCTAACATCGAGCTGAACGACCTGCGGAAAGTACGCTGAATTGTGATTAGTAGAACTGGGCAAAGTTATGCAGAAACCTACCATCCCTCAAAATGACAAAAAATTAACACATGATTTTGTGATCTTTCGTTTGCGACAGATTATCAACCCATAGAATAATGCTTACATTACACAATTATTAAAACTGACGAGTCATGGTTTCATTTTAGGTTTAACCAACAAAAGCTGCAGAAAATTTAAAATATTATTAATTATACTGCTCACTATTAAATAATCCATTAAAAAGCATTGTAACGCAACAAGAAGAAATATACCCAGTGGAAATAAGGTTAGGTACTTTTCTTTAACAATTAAAATCTTGAAACTAAATTTACTTAATTTCAGATTATTGAGGGTTGGTAGCTTTCTGCATAAACTTTTATTTAGGTAGTCTATGTTTTTGCTACCTGTCTGAAATTTTGTTGCGAATATTATCGTATTTCATGCTTCCTTTGTTGTAATGTTCTTGCTTCTCCTGTTGCAAGTTATTTCTATGTTAATGGATGTTTTTTTCTTGAACTGGCGCAGACGTTCTTGAGAACACATTAAGGCTCAGGAGATAAGAATTAGGATGGGTGAAGCTGTGTACGAAAGCACTTATAGCAATACACATGACTTCCCTTTTAAATGTCGTTGATGTTTTAATTTCTTGCTGGAGCTACTCGACCAGATACTCTGTCGCCTATGAGATTTATCTTCTCTTTTTGGGTGGCTGTAAATTCTGTAGGTGTCTTTTAATAATTACCCTCAACTATGGTAATAAATTCCACGCCACAAACGATAATTATAATTCAAAAGATTGATTCTTTTTAATACTGATGCAAGAACAAATTTGCCTTCAAGCTTTACTCCTGCCAGTAGAAATTGAAAAAACAAATTTTACATAATATTAACAGGCAAATAAACTAAAAGATGTTTAAAATATTACTCTGAAAATTATTCGAAAAATTCATAAAATAATTTGCACATACTACTATTCCTTACAAACTGATACTAGTCTACCAAAAAATATTATTTTCCATCTATTATTACTCAATTATTATCGGTACTATTTTCCACATTAATCACTACAAAGTAGATACCACCGGTCTCATTTCATTCGCAGTCACAAATCCAGGGAATTGGATGTCATATAGGTACTTAATAATTTAGAATTGCTTGTTGCAAGTCAATTGCCAGTCCCTGGCAATCAATGGCGAATCTCAAACCGCAGCGAGGTACTTAAATCTTAGGCAGTAGGGTCGCTTTCATTCATCGATTTCACTCACGCAGCAATGCCGTTTCTGCAAGCCGGCTGGTTTTTTCGATACCAGGCTAACCTGCTTCCAACAGGTGCGACATCCTTCTCGATGCACGTGGACGATCAGCTACTATCACCGTCTTGACATCAAGCGATGTGTACAACCGTGCCACATCTATCGCCACCAATATCTCTGTCTCTTCGTTCTCGGTACTGGACACCAATCGAGCGACTTTCATTCAGGCATTTCACTCGACCATTTGCGGTTCTCTCTATTCACTTTTTCATCCTTGAAGCAGGAAATATTAGAACGGAAGGTTCGTTTTCTGCTTTTAAATTGGCTGGATTTAAATACAGTATAGCTGGTTGAAATTTGTTCACAGTTATTTCTGGATATAGAAAAGTTGTTTGATATAGAGGTGAAAGTAATGTAATGTTGGATTTGATTTTTTGTGAGATTTCAGGATTACAAATATTTGATGTTTCAAATGGGGCTTTGCATATTTTTTGGTACACACTTATTGCTAACTTTCAGCCGTTATTATTAAATAGTAGTTTAAATATACATTATGCAACTGCAAACGCAGATTCGTAGGTTACACTTACAAGGGACGTTAGGCAACCCGAAAATTCAGAAAATTATGCAACTTTGTGTGCATGTAGAGTAGAGTAGTGCTGTTCATCCGTAGTACAAACCTATTTTTTATTGGTGCCATAGTGCGGCTTTTAAAAACAATTTTTGAAAAATTCTTACTTTTCAAGTTACCCACACCGCCAACCCTTAATTCGATACTTATTTTTACGCAGTTTTGTAGATATGAAAAACGATGCAACATTTGTTTAAACTTCTTTTCGATATCTCTCACCGTTCTCAAGATACTCCACGAAAAAGAAAATTCTGCATTTCTTCAAGGGGTTATGTCACCCCCTAAAACCTCCCTATGGCACCAACAAAAAATATCTACTCTATTTGCACACAACGTTGCACATTTTTCTGAATTTTCGGGTTGCCTAACTTCTCTTGTTAGTAAATACAAGGTGTACAAATAGTACAGCTAAAGATTAGATAATTCTACACAGAAGAATATGCCAACACCCTGAATGGTTTCCATTACCTCTGACCCCTTCAGATACATTGCAATGACAATATATCTCCCCCTGTATGCACAAGAAATTTCACTTTCACGCATTGCGACAAGAGTTCCTTATCCCAAGAACAAGCCTTCATCACGATTCCTGGCATTATCAATTATTACACCGCACACCGAGCCATGGCAACTTACCAAGATCGATCGATCGATCGAAAGAACCTCGTGGAAGTATTAACATAACGCACCGACCATCACACGCGCAGTCACGGTTTTTCTTCCTTAAAACACTTCTTGCGCGTCTCTCTCTTTCTCGAAATATGTACTGCGTTGGGCAACCACCCCGAAGCGGTACTCGTTGACTTTCTACGTGCGACCGTTGCCCACCGATCGCTGGAGGATTAGTTACGAAACTAACTCGTTCACCCCGACCAGCAACCTCGCGATTTATTCGCGGTATTTTTTGCGCAATCCACACAGAGAGCGCATCGCGGTGGTATACGGAGAGGGAAAGTGTCGTTGGAAAAGTTGTTAAATGTTTCTTCCGAGGATAAAATGGAAGGAAAGGATTCGCAGCGTTCGAGGCAGAGTTTCGAAACAGTAGCCGGCACTCGCCCCCTTCATTCATGCCGCGAACGGTGTGCTGATTAGGGAAAAGGAACGGTGGCGCTCGCGTTTCTTTCTGGCCGATGACTAAACGGAGGATTTCGTTCGGGTCGCCGCCCAGATTTACATACACGCCACGATTTGCATACGTTTATGTAATGGGAAATTGAGTGTACGTGGGTGTTATGAGTTTCCTTTTGCGCTCGCAACGATTCAGATCCTGCTTCACGCTGGAGTAATTCCGCTGTTCCAGTCTCGCTTATTCCTCTTTTTGGTCATGCTCGTGTGTGGTTCATGGGAGGGACTACTAGGTTTGGCGTTCAACGGCTTTGGGTGTGTGATGTCAAGGAAGTGCATGCGGGCTATTGTGTTGGAACGTAGTGCGCTGAAAATGATTCCCACGTAAAGTGGGAATATTACTTTAGCTTCTTTCTTTTATGTTAATGGGTTTTTTTTTTATTATACTTGAGAGGAAGAACGTGAAGTTAGGGCTGTGATACTGTGATATTTTGAAATGATGTTTTAGAATCAATGACTGTATTTGTCAAGTTGGCAGTAACTCGTAGTGCTGTTTGCTTTTTATTTGTTACGATTCTAAACTTAAGATCAGAAATTAATTCTTTACTTTAGAAAGTAAAAGATCATGGAAGAAGAAGAAGAAATTTTAAAGCTTCATTTTCCAAATTACAATAAAGTGTACACGTATCGTTCAACCTTAATATATAAAGCAGAAAGCTTCTATATGTTTGTGTGTTTGTCTGTCGCCTAAAACCTTTCGAACGATAAATTCTGGGATCACAAAATGTGCCTCAGCTCATTATGCCTGACTAATCCAGATGAATGTGACTATTTTCACACAAAATTTTTTTTTTTATAAAGTCAGACTCAATTTTGAGCGAGGCCGAGTAGTAAAGCTAGTTTTATATAAATCATGGGGAAAGGTAAAGAAACGAAGGGCTATTTGACGCCAAAACGAAGCTCTTTAATATGGAAATACGTTCCAGCATTCATGAATAATGCGTCTTCCGATAAGTAGAATTTTAAGCGTCCACTAAAAAGCAGAAAATTTATTTCTTTGACGAACCCCACTGTATTCATAATCAACTTTTTGTCAGAAAGACATTTTTCGCATATAGTCATTCAATACAATTTTCATCTTTTGTATAACTTTTTGGACAGGCACAATAAGCATAGAAAATTCTATAAACCTTGAGGTAGAAAATTTTAATTACAATATTTCAAACACCCGTTATTATAAACTTTCATGTAGGTATTGAAAATTTATACAAAATACTATCTCAATAATATTTGAGAATTCATACAAACTTATATTATACTTATCGATTGATAAATCTTTTGTGCCACAAACACAAATCATGCATTTAAAACTAGGATGCACATTTCAAACAAAATTCTTTTCTCTCAAACGCCACTACCTCGAAATCCACGAAATAAATTACACTCGCACAAGATTGGAGCAAGATACTGCTATGAGCAATCGCGAACGTAATTGTTCATGCCTGTCAAAATGAATTATTTCATTAATTCGCGAGCAAGTCATTGACTTTCTTTTTCGCGGCAGAAGGTTTCTGGCACTAAATCTTCGTCATCTTGTTTGTTTCAGGACCTATTCTCGCAGCTGCAGTTTTCGCAAGAGAGCGCATTGCCGCCAGATACTCTGCGACGCGCTCTGGCCGAGAGTTTTCTCGATCAGCAAAGGTTCCAGCTCGGATTCATGGACGATGCGGCGGAATGTTTCGTAAGTGCCAATTTACCTCGTTCCCTTTGGCCTATTATGTACGATCGACCAGCCTACGTGTAGGTATTGACGCGCAATCCGCGAATCTAGGCGAAACGAGTTTTGGTCTGGCCAACGCTCGGCAATTCTACTGCGAGCTGGAATGCCTGCGGGGCCTTTTAGACAAATCGGGACACTGCACTGATGCAGACGCGGCGGATCGTGAATTACTTTCGGAAAGGAAGCATTGAAAGTGCTTGTCCTGATTCGTTTCATGCACACTTAGGGGCACTGATTGGGAAATATAATGGCAGGATGAATATATTGATCGCGCAGCCTCGAAGATATAGCAGTTACGAGAAAATTCTGTGGAGTTTGAAGGAAGAGATTTTTGCGAATCTGCTCGATTGTTGTATACTTTAATCGTTAGGCTTGAATATAGAACACATTGGTGGGGATTATTATTCATCTTGTTTGAACCGTAATTCATCAAGCAGTAGAGTTGTAACGTTAATGTGCTAACTAATGGTTATGTATTAATTTAAGGGGTTATCCCTGTAATCACGCCTCAAAATTCGGTAGAGCATTCAGGTTTTTTTCTCAGTAAATACAATGAATAACAATGTCAAACTTTTTTTTCATTTATTAAGCTACTTATAATGTATACGAAACAATTTTTTAAATAAACTTTTAATTGTGTTATTTCAATGTGATCTGGAGGTAAAAATCGCGCCTTTGAAAAGAAATACCTCCTTGGCGGGAGTGATGTCAGCTCACAGTCTCATCTGAAACAAAAAACTAAACTGATTCTTAATCATTATGAGTAACGCTATCGCAGGTGCTAGAATTAGCCACGTAAGTCAAAATTTAACAAAATTCCGCGCATTCAAACTTAAAGTAAAAATAGAAAATTTCGAGACTTGAAATTTGAATGCGTGGAATTTTGTTAAATTTTGACTTACGTGGCTAAGTCTGGCACCTGCGGTAGCGGTACTCATAATGATTAAGAATCAGTTTGGTTCTTTGTTTCCGATGAGTTTGTGAGCTGAAATCACTCTCGCCAGAGAGGTATTTCTTTCGAAAGGCCCGATTTTTACCTCCAAATAACATTGAAAAAACACAATTAAAAGTGTATTTAAAAAATTATTCTGTACACATTACAAGTAGATTAATAAATGAAAAAAAGATTGACATTGTTATTCATTGCATTTACTGAGAAAAAAAACCTGAATATTGCCGAATTTTGCGCCGTGATTACAGGAATGACCCCCTAAGTTTGGTGTGTAGCGTAACAGTGTTGCAAACGATCTGATACATCATGCCGTGCATTAATTTGTCGATTTTATGCAGGATCGCACTCTGTCCTCGTTATTGGGTCCTTACGGTGTACCATGCATAACATGTTATTGATTAAAAGGGTGTGGCTTGGAATCATTAGTAATCAGCTTTAAAATATTTTCTTCTGTTAACGTACACATTTGATTTACGTACAACATTATTGTATAGGGGATTCATATTACTCTTCGTCAACTGTTAAACAGGAAACTAATATTACAACTCATCAATTATTATTGTGTGCCCAACATTAACATTACATCTCGTCAAATATTATGTACAAAATTAATATTACATCTCGCCAACCATTACGCACAAAATTAATATTACATCTCGTCAACCATTATGTACAAAATTAATATTACACATCATCAACTGTTGTATAGGAAGTTACTGCTAGTTCTCGTCGACTATTGTACAGGAAATTAATATTCCACTTCATCGACGTTATTCATGCTCGGCCAAGGAGAAAGAAATCAGTGGTTCGACGAAGTTTCACGGACAGTGATCCTAAATCAGCGTAACAGCACCGCGAGCAAACAAAGCGCTTAATTTCTGCTAATTGCGAAAGGCGTAACTCGAGCAGCGTGCCCCTGCCGTTCGAGGAAGCTCGGGATAACGGGGCGGGCGCGATTACCGGCGTCCCTACATTTATAATACTCACGCACCGCGACTACGTTCGTAACGTTACATTCATTTTATTCATCGGACCGATGTCGACACAGACACAAACACACGGGAGCACGCGTCCATGCGTCGACGAACTTGCGGGGTAAACGTGACTCCAGTGTAAACGAGAAAGTGGACTCCTGCCGGTGTATGTATTTGCTTAGACTCACCTACGGGTATCGTTACTGCAATCCACGACAGTTAGCATCTATAGCAGAGAGAACTGGTTCGACCGACAGAGTACGTACATTCAGGATCGCAAACCGCTCGGAAAATCGCCTCCGCGTCGCGGAGGAAATCGCCGGCCGAATGTCGAAAGAGAAAGATTTATGCCAGCACTTATGTCGACGCGTGTAATAGCTAATAATTCCTTCGAAGCAGAAATCTGGATCCATCGATGTTCACTGGTAAAATCGAGTGGTTAGTTTCCTTATTACCTCGGCGGAACGTTAGTAATTTGTATCCCGTTCGCGATAGAACTGT
The DNA here is from genome assembly GCA_947577245.1 of Andrena bucephala. Classification (NCBI taxonomy): domain Eukaryota; kingdom Metazoa; phylum Arthropoda; class Insecta; order Hymenoptera; family Andrenidae; genus Andrena; species Andrena bucephala. The sequence continues at coordinate 23,419,153 of OX387719.1, forward strand.
CGGGATAATTTTATTGCATTTAAGTTTAAGGAAAGAATGTCTGTTTTCTCGTAGCTCATGCTTTGAAAAGTTTGAATATTTCTTTGATAAAAAATGTGATATGATCAATTCGTTGGGCAGTCTTTTAAATAGTTTATATTGAATTCTGTTTCGCGTGAATTTCATTGCACTCGTTTGTCTCGATTTATGTAGGTATGTTAGATTAGAGAGGATTAGAAGTTGAGAATTAAGTACCTAAGGGTTGAAAATAAATTTAGTAAATGGAGTTTGCATTAAATTAGGGTAGGAGTTTGAAACTCTGTAATATACACTTGCAATTTGACAGGGAATTATTACTTTAGCGGAAGCTTTTATTGGGATCTTCTAGTCTAACAAAGAGTATTTTGGAAATACTTAATTGTATTAGTTGGTGCGTCTGAAGGAAGACTTTTTTCTGGTCCATTGTGTTAAATTTTAGTTTCATTTTTCTAGCAAGAAATAAATAGTTTGTTTCATTCTCTGAAGGAAACTTGTCCTATACGAACACTTTACTACCATTCGCACGTAAAAACTCTGCACTTTCAATTTCCTTTTCACCACTTGAGCGTGACGAATCCAATATACTTGCAAGAAAGTTTCTTACCCAGATATCGTAATAAACTCGTAATCTACCTCGATTTAGACTGCCCGGGCTTCGAATATTCAATATTGACACAGGCTATATTCAGCTTCGAAACAAGCCGGCAACCCCCAAGTAGGTGCAGCAGCGTTAATCAACACTCCGTCGGTTAAATGAAAAGAACAAAGTATAAAACTGTATAATTTACGGTGATCTTGCAAGAAAAAATGAGAAAGATTGAGAGACTCGAGGAGTTGCAAAAACTGTGTATCTTCGAACCTACTCTTTCGAATTACTGTAATCGATGAACGATTACTCGTGGCTATTCTATTTTTACTGGCGTATCGTCGAGGAAATTAACGAGAGAAGTCACATTAACGGAATCTGATTGCAGGAAAACATTCTTCTGCGTATACATCTGCACATCGCCAGCGGGGAAGCCGAGGATATGTGCAGTGCGAGACACTGTGTGCCTCATCAGAAGTTCGCTATGACGCTCGTCGAGCAAAGTGTTTGCGGAGCTTGCGGTGCCACTTCGGAACCTCTGCCTTTTACACAGGTTGGTGCAAACGACGTCATCCTTCTTAAACGAAATAGCAATCGACAGTTGCAAAATACTTAAAACGATATAGGGTGGATGTACCGGCAAATGAACACGTACCAATGAATGAAACTTTTTTATTAAACCGAGTAAAATAAGTTATTAAAATAAGCAAGAAATTAACTAGTGACATATTTTAATTTCTTGATTCATATCCAAAGAATTTTTGCAACACGTGGAATCAACCGCGCTGCAAACATAATTTTATAATAGTGTTCATTCATTACCCTTTAGTGCTCATTTATTGGTGCGTTTATCCTCCACGACGATTGCATTTCTGGAGCCAACTACGAACTACTATAATTTGTTATTTCTCTCCAGTTCGCTTATAACTCGTCAAATACAGTGAATACGGCGACATCAGTACAATATCAATAGATTTTGTGTCATTATTACCTATAGGATACACTTGGCGTGTTCAAAAGATACATGATTGGAAAAATTATGAGTTTGAAGAGATTGAAATCTGACAGAAGAAGACTTTGCATATAGTTAAGGAGCATATAATAAAGGAGAAATATAAATCACCTCGAAACTTATAAGGGGTTACATACCCTTGACAGGTCGGAAAATACGGTCATTTTTATGATCTTTTTTTTCATATAAAGAAACGTGAAATTTAAAAATCAAGATATACACCTTGTTGGGTATAAATTAAGCTGCAGCAATATTTCAGAGATTACTGGACCGATCTGAACAAAGTTTTGCACGAATATACTTAGAATTAATTTTTTGAAAAATGCCAGTTGCTCAAAATCAAGCATGTGATTTTCGACCCAAGTCATCATCTACTTTGGTTAATAAAAAACAAAACAAGACGCTAATCTGAAAAGTGTCTCGGCAAGTACCAGATTATGATGTTAAAAATATTCGTGCCAAATTTTATTTTATTGAAATCGGTCCCAAAATCTCTGAGATATTTACGGTACCGCAAATGCCGTAACACTATGAAGAGGATTTGGGAGAACGGGCTGCTATAACACCGTTTCTTAAGATATCAAATATCTTTTTGAAGAGAATACAGCTAAATTTATACACAACAAGGTGTATATCTTCATTTTCAAATATAACGTTTCCTAATATGAAAAAAAAATCATAAAAATAACCCTATTTTTCCACCTGTCAAGGGGTATGCAATTGTAATGCAATATGTAACAGATATTCCACACTATTTAAATATTTCATTATATCACACCTCTGCAATTCTCATACGCACGGCCATATAATAAGAATGTCCGCGTTGATAGCGCGGCTGTCGAACAGAAAATGGTTCTTGCGAAACCATCCATTACGCTTCAAGGATAGAGCGGCGAACAGTTTCTCGAGATCTCTCTTTGCATTCGTGGAAGCATCTGTCGACACGATTTTCCTTCGCCAGCCGCAGTTTTCCTCTTTCCCACGTTAACCTCGGCAGGTAGGACTGGAAAAACGGTCCAGAGGCAGCGTTCTTTGGGTAGGTCGGCCGGCTCTCGGTCTTCATTGTTTGCTCGTAGAAACCTTGAAATCGATGCGTTGGAGGGTGAGCCAGGTTCTGTCGTTGGGGAATCGAGGAGATAAGGGGAAGTTTGGCCTCTTGGTGGGTTTAAGCGATTTAAGCGACTTAGCTAAGAAGCCAAGTGCGCTAAGATACTGAATAGCCAAGTGGCTGCCGTGTAAACGGATTAACTGATCGGGATTTGATGGTTCATCAGTCGCCACTAAGGGGTGGGCTCTTGGAAATCGTATCGAAGGATACGATTTCGCGTAATAAACGCAGGGTATAATCGAGGGATTGCTGGAACGGGCTTGGAATTAGCAATCATCTCTTGAACCAATTGGGAGGATCGTGGCTGGACGAAGGTAATTTCTTTTGTGTTTGAATCTCGATATTATAACTATTCGTTTGACCGAAAAAGATTGAATTATAATTTCACGAAGGAGTTGATGTTTAATTGTTCGTAAAGTTTTAACGACGATGAGGTAGAATTTATTTTGTAGATAGTGCAGTATTGTTTCAGGAAAGAGAGATTTAATTTTCAGGAGGTTTTGAGGTTCTTTGCTTTAATGGTCTCTTGAAAAATTTAATTGTAACGTAATTGTGGATTAAACGAGCAGTTACGTGCTGCATAATCGTGCACTTTACATTATTGGATGAAATTAAGCTGAACTAGACAGAGCATGGCTCAGCTATATCAGCTCTTACGAAACGAGGAGAGTCAGGTACCCAAGAAAAAGCCACAAAATTCGATTACAGAGGCAAATCTGTGAATAAAAATTATTGTTTTAGTGGTTGAAATCGTCTCTCGCGGTTCTGAGTCATCTGAAGAAAAATTCCTTTGGTCTGAAGTGGTTAGTTCTCAGCTTTCATTTACGACTAAAAGAGGATTTGTTCAACGAAGCTAGGTATATCATAATCGTTTCCATTGCTTGTTACTTACTCTCGTGACGCTTCGAATTGGCGTGAAAGCAGGATATTTTCTGCATCGCGGTATGGTAATCACGGTGTCGTCAGATTTAATCACTTCGTTGCACGCTCGAATAACTTTATCGCTCTCCTGGAGAACAGTTTTCTTGGAGACTGATCATTTCCGCCTCTGTTAACGAGAAAAGTGAAACTGTCGATCTTTTTCTTCTTCGTTTGTATCATTTTGTAATTAGAAATGTCGTACTTGGGAGTAAAACATTAGATGCAGCAGAAATAATAAATGATATATATGAACATTATTTGTTATAAATCCCTGATTGACTCACTTGGCTTTGAAGTATATCTTCTCCCACCTTCAAATTCAAGAAGTTATCACAGATGTTTCACTGATTTTTTAAATTTCTTTAGAAGAAAGTCAAATTACGAATAAGATCAGTAAAGAAATTTATTAGGTGTTCTGCAAATTCCCATTACCACAAAACCCACGAAATCGTAATCCACAAAAGCTTCTATATTTTCAAAAATTTATAAATTTGAATAAATATCTGTATTTGGATTGAGTAATATGAGACAGAATATGAGAAGTACATGTAAATGATCACCAATTTCCGATCTCAGGTATTGCCAAGTTCTTTGATTTACTGATACATTTTATGTATTTCTTTTCAATAATATTTTTGTTATCCTATAGTCAAAAATTGAAACTATATCCAATTTTCCCCCTCGAAATGTGTTATATTAACTGTAAACTTGATTTAAATCCGTTTTCAATTACGAAAGCAGTTCTCGACTGATAGGTAATCAGTTTGATTATTCGAAGTGTTTATTAAGAAACACGAAGGATGGTTGTAAAAAGTGCGTAATGAAAGTTTTTTATCGTAAAACCGCATTCGTGTATATCTTACGACGTACGAAAGGGCTAATTAAATTTCTAGTTAGCACCGTGAAATTACTTTTCACGAACTTTAGGTAAGAAAGTACAGCCACGAGCCCCAAACAAACGCAATAACGAAACCCACATTTCCCCTGTACTGTGTTCAGTAATTACACTTTTTCTGCAATAAAGTTATATAATTCTCCGAGAACTTCGCGTCCGATACGACTTGGGTAAGTTCGCTTTGCATTATACAGGTTTTCTCTTTCATTAGACGATTCTGTGAATTAAATTCTAAGTTTCTAAATTTATTTAATTCAACTTTGAAGATGCAACGACTGTATATATTGTCATGTGTTTTGTTGTTCCTTATCGTCCACTTTTGAAACTTTTAATATATATTTCATAAAAAGTCTGCAAAGTCTATACAAGGTGGAATCGTAATGTTTTGAAAAATCAATCAATATTTCAGAAATTCGAAAATGGTCCGCAGTCAATTCCCCATGATTTCTATGTTGTTTTTTCATTTCGATTACAGAGTTTGAAAACTGAATGTAAGAGATTAAACTAATTCTACGTTTAATAAATTAAATTTACGTTAAATTAGACTGAGCAAGTGAAACTCAGTACCTACAAAACTGATTTCCCAATTTGACACAGAATTATCTGGGAAATTAGAGGTTTCCTAAGAACAAAAGCAGTGCCCTTTGCAATGTGTTCATGGTACAACGTGCACATAATCGAGGGCAGAACACAGCCAGCTCACGTGGGTGGAGTTGCACTCGGTTCGTGCAGTCGTATCGGCTGTTGTCGGCCGCTTGTAAAAACGCGAAACTCGTTGCAATCTCGTATCGGTCATGGCCGATCGCTTTTACCGTCTCCCGCTGTCTGCTGCTCCAGCTCGAAGGAACAGACCCCCTCTACAAAAGGGAGAGTTTAGTATCGAAACGTTCGACAACAAAAGAGCGTCGTTTTTTTCCTTTAATGACGAATGCACTGATCGGGGGTTAAAAGACTAGAGAAAATGAATCGCGTTGTGAAACACTGATAATTATTAGGTTGCTTTACATGAAATGATAATTTCGCGTAGGGAAGTTGAATGAAAATATTTTGGGCTTTTTAATCTACTTCATTTTTTGAATTTCTGTGACATTTCTCGAGTCGAAAGCCAGCGGTAGCAATTGTTATTGTATTCCCCATCATAATCTTTTATGCAATCTGTGATGGGCAATTTCATATGCACCAACCTAATAGAATAAAATAAAGATGGTGGTAATAATTGAATGGTATAGAATTGTGCCAAATTTTTGAAGCTTGAATGTAGTTGATTCGATGTTTCTAGGATTTAAAATATGACCATCTATTCCCCCTTTTGGGAGTCAAACAGCATTACATTTTTATGCAAATGCATATACTTCAATTATTTATGGTACCATTTTTCTTTGAAACAAAAGACCAAAGAACACATTAGTTTATTCCACGCTTCAAGCGTATTCTTGAGTAAGGTATCGCTGTATTTCAAATTGCACTTATGCCAAACAGCAATAAGATTTCATACACCGAAGCATAACTGTAAAACTTGAATCACCAGAAGGATTTCACTCTCAGTTTACTGCAATCTCGACATATTTCCCATTCAAACATTAAATCACGCATTTCACGGTCTCTATTTCATTTACAGATGGTTCACTATGTGTCAGCATCAGCGTTAACGTCCCAGGCAAGGCAGACGCCACCGAATTCGCGAAACAGTCCAGACCTGTTCGGTCAGCTTCTGCGAAAAGCTGGTGGCATGGGCGACATCAGGGACTGTCCAGTGAGTAACCACGATTTTTACGAATAAGAAAATCTCTCCCTGGCTGAACATACCCGCGGCCACGATTTCTACATCGCGTGCGACTCACCACTTTGCACTTCAACCGATAGTTCCGGTGAATCAAGCTCGATTCATCCGGTTGGCAAGATCAGGTACACACTCTCCTGTGGCCTTTCTTGGAAATAATATCTCGGCGGCGTATACTTTCTCTTTGAAGTGGAACGGCAACTATCATCGAATGCCACGGGATATACAGTTGCCGGCGGATGCTGCGAATCGCGTTCGAAATCGGTGCAACGGGAACGCTAAGAACATTCCAGCGTTAATGTTGCAAATAATTAACGCCTGCATTCGATGATCATTATGACGTAATATAGCGTAACGAAGCTTGCATTGAATTTTCAAGAATTGCATTAAATGCAAGGAGAGAAGGTGGTTAAAAATATAGCGAAGTGCTCCGTTAAATTGTTGTTAAATTGTGATGATTTACTATTGATATTGATATCCAAGTATTGAACTATGAACTGAATTGTAAATTCAGTACTGCAGATTCTATGGAAATTGTTTTCTAATTGGCATGAAATTTATAGCCTCCTTTCAATCTATCTGATCACACAGTTCTTGATAAAAAAATCTTGAATTTTCATTATAGTTTTGACATCGAAACGTCACAGCAGAATTTCTGATATAATGGTATACGTGGGTTACGTTGAAAACGATTTCTCTCGTTTTTCAGAGTTCCTGTGGGGCCAAAATCCAAATCTGTAGAACGCTGATGAACAGACCGGAAATCGTTTCCGTCGGGGTCGTATGGGACAGCGAACGGCCATCGTTGGAGCATATCATGGACGTTTTCGCGACCGTGGGAACGTCCCTCCGATTGAGTGACGTTTTCCACAGCGTTGTGGACTCTCGATGGGGTGCTTCGACCGTGCACAATCTCGTAGGAGTCGTCACGTATTACGGGAAGCACTATTCCACCTTCTTCTTCCACACTAAACTAAAGGTAAGCTCGCTGCAATCGTGTTCATGCTTCTGTTTACAGTGGAGCTGTAATAATCAGAGTCTCGATAAACCAAGTTTCGCGTAATCCAAGATCTGCTTAATTGCAACTCGTATTTCAAAAAAGTTGGTGTCAGCGTCTTTTCTTCGTAGATAGAGTTTTATGTTTCGAGGTGTCAGGTTCTCCTCAGACATCGACAGAGTCTGAGTTTGTCTGTGTTTCGGTTAATCCGAGTTTCTGATAATTTGGACCGGTTTGGATTTCAGTTATCCTGGATTATCGATGCTCCACTGTAGCCCCAATGAATATACCAGCTTAGTTACAATTATCTATTACATATCAGGTCTGAATATTTCGCTAATAATATTTCAAGGTGTAGTCAGAATAATAAAGTAACTAGTTTGGTCAGAATCTATTTTCAATCATTCGTATGTGGCCACTTATATACAAAAAAAAAACAACTTTCAAGGAATTTTTTTTATAATAAAATGTAATTTTCTGTGAAAAATGTTTATGACCATATGAAAATACATATATTTAACTAATATTTCATGCTCCTATATTGAAAAAGTTTTGAGTTATGTGGCCACAGCATGCGATATCGTTAGCCTCCTCAAAATAAAATTTAAAACGAGCGGTCGTGTAAGGTTCCATGTGCTCTGAAATGAAAAATGCGAACGTTTTCTTGAAATATATTACAATAGCTTGAAAAATATATTACTATAGCTTGAGACCTCAAACATTATGAAAATGTACCACAAAAATCCAGGGAAATTTTTTTTCAATGGGGCATCCCCCTTAATAAAGAATTTTTAATTGAATCTTGTCTGAACTATTTTGCTATTTGATTCTTAAGAAAGCAATATCGCATTGTTTCGAATGCGAATGTTTTGTAAGATTTTATAGACATGTTTGTTTTCTCGGTTTTAATGTGACGTGTTAACTGTGGTAGGTCTGGATTTATTTCGACGACGCCACCGTCAAAGAAATCGGTCCCCGGTGGGAGCAAGTCGTGGAGAAATGCAGAAGAGGTCGATACCAACCACTGCTTCTGCTGTATGCAACTCCTGGCGGAACTCCGGTTAACACGGAGAATGCACCGAAGACAGTGACGCCTTTTCCAAACGGAAATGGCCTGAAGACACCCCCGAAGAATAATGTCCGTCGATCGATCACGCCGAGCCCGGAGAAACCATCGATCAACAGCACTGCCAGACGTGCCATTACGCCAAACCCCGATAGTCCTCCTCATCCTTATACGCAGCGCAGGATCTATAGCGATTATCAGAATCTCACTGATATCCAGAACAATATCTTTGGCAATCAAGTAAGTTTTACTATAAAATTACCAGAATATTAATATTAGAGTGGTGCAAATTCAAATAGAGTATGGAATAGTTCACAAGCTGCATAGATACTCAGGAAACACATTACTCTATCAAATATACACAATTTATTGCGTCAATGATACATGGTTTATTTTCTAAAATTATTCAGAAGTACGTACTAGTCTCGAAAATTTGCTCTGACTGTTAGAGTTTAAAAATGAAAATCTCTAGTGTAGGCATCGTTCTTTTTTGTTATTAAAGGGTGTGGATGTGGTGGACGGTGAGACAGAGTCAAAGTACATCAGTCGTCGTGCGGTGGAGAACGTGATGCATCAACAAAAGAAGCAACAAATGCAATTGACGCGTAGCCTTAGCGCAGGGTCGACACCTCAGGATTGTATTAGTATCCCTGATCATTTGAATGTGCCACGGAGACGCGATTCTGGAAACTGGTCTGGCGATCGGAACAGCGCCTCCTCGAGTTCGTCGACGACGATGGACAATCCGTATTTGTATATCGTAAACAAAATGCAGAGGAATTCAGGAGTACCTAAGAGCCCCACCAGCAAGTCTGGAGAGCTCTCTAGTAGCAGTAGTGGCCATTATGATGCTGGGTACGACTCATATTCTTTGTCATCCACGGATAGCCTTCCACTTCAGCAGGGTCTGAAGCACAACCTACAGGTATTAACTTTGTACAATTTTAATCTATAATTTCTCGATCGTTCTATTTTAAAACGTGCTACATTATGCAGTCACACGTCAAAATAGAATTATCCCCTAGCATAGATATCCTATGTACACGCAGGTTAAAAATTCTTGCTCAAGTTTTAAGACTGTCAGAGATACAGAACCAATTTAGTACGATACGCTAATTAAAACGTGGAACTGCGTAATTTGCAGCTTGCCCAGATCCCGGAAGGCTATCAAGCTTCATCTGGTGACGACTGCGAGCGTCTCTGCAAGGAGACGGACGCGTTGTTGGATAAATCTCGAGCAGCTGAAGATGCAGGCGATCTTAGCACCGCGGTAGCTTTGTGCAGTGCAGCCAGCAGCAAAGCTAGAGCTGCTATGGACGCGCCTTATAACAATCCTCATACGATCACGATAGCGAGGATGAAGCACAACACCTGCGTTATGAGGACGAGGAGCTTGCATAGAAGGATGCTGCAGGAACAGGCGACAGCTAACGGCGAAACAGAAGGTCAGTTACTTGCAAACTATTAAAAAAGAGAGTATTAACACGTTAACAATCACATGGTTGTCCTGGGTTCCCTGTGCACTCATATTCATTCAAATGTCTATCGTCACAAATAAGAATTCTTTATATTGTATATAGTTCAATATGCCTTTAACATTTTACACCATTACCAATGACAGTAACATTGCTCATAAATTAGCAAAAGTTTAGTTATTACAAGATTATAAGCATTCCCAGAAAGAGCTGTAAAAAATTAACCATCATTAAATTGCCTAACGAACGTGGATCTATGAATTCGTTCGCGATTTCAGAAGGCGCCCCGGAAGTCAGGCACTCACGAGAGAACAGTAAATCAGGCCAACACTCTCGACAGAGTTCAAGGGACAAAGGCAACCATTCCAGGCAGAACAGCCGTGAGCTTCTAGTGAATACACCAGCGACGACCATCGACAAGCCTGTCACGAAGAGCATCGAGATCTACGCCACCCTGCCGAAGAAGAAGACTCTACGAAGCAAGGCCACAGCCGTGAACGTTATCGAGGACGAGGAGTACATGCTGTACGATCGACCGATTCAAAGGACAGGTCTGTTCAGTCGCGCGAAACGCTGCGACGACGACAAGAAGGATAAGAAACGGGCCCGAAGCGAGGAAAGGAACAAGAATATCTCAAAAGACTTCTCCATAGCCCCATCGCGATCTTCGCCCTCCCCCAAGGGGGTAAAGGTCGAGAAGCCAAAGGAGAGCATCGACACGGTTACCAGTAACGTACGCAACTCCCAATCAAGCAGCTCCAACGGTGAGCAGAAGCAGGGCAAGAAGCAGCACAAGATTCGTAGGAAGTTGTTAATGGGTGGGCTGATCAAGAGGAAGAACAGAAGCATGCCTGACCTGCGGGAGGGGCAGGATGGCCAGGCGAACGTGAGCGTCGAGGGAGGATCCTCGAGCACTTTGCCGAAACAGTCGGTGGATGATTCTAGCGTCGGTCTGAAGGGCAACGAGGTGTGCCAGTCTCTGAGCGGTTACCTGTCAGAGGGACACTTGGAGTTTACTGGGAACAGCAACGGCAGCCCTAGCAGTACGAGCAATCCGAATCTGGAGAGGAGTCGTCTGATGAGGAAGAGCTTCCACGGCAGCGCAGGCAAAGTGTTACACGTGGCGAAGGTGCCCCCACCTCCTCCGCTCAGGACCACTTCTCAGCTTAGCAAGTCTAAGTGTTCGGGTGAAGTGCACAACGAGCAGCAGTCCGAGAAATCGGTGTACACGTCGTCAGAAGGGCAGTGCGCGTCTAACCCTGCCCAGGAGCAAAATGGAGCCTACTGGAACCACGTAAACGCGGGAAACACGTCTGGTACAGGGAACAGGAGTGCGAGTTACCCTGACTATTCGTCAGAGTCGCATTCCCTCCCGTTCTTGCCAACCTACAGCATGGAGCAAACCTCTGCCACTGTACCTGCGTCGTGCCAATCAAATTACAACAATAAACCTCGAATCCAGGACGACGTGGTGCAGTACGCTAATGGAATCTTGTACGAACCCACGTTCGTGGTTACTCGAGCGGATGTGCACAACGAGCAGAGCCCTGTGAAGCAGTCAAATCAAGCGGACTTGCTACCACCTTACCCCGAAAACGGGAATGTGTCTCACTCGAGGCAACCCAGCGAGGAGTTTCCCCCTCCGCCGTATCCTTCTATCCATTCTGTGTCCCATTCGAGGCAGGCTAGCGAGGACTTTCCACCCCCACCACCGCCTATCGACGAGAATTCGAATCACAGCGTGGAGAGTCAGCAGCAGCAGCAGTACCAACAGCAATATCAGCAGCAACAGTACCAGCAGCAACAGTATCAGCAGCAGCAGTATCAACACCAACAAACATTAGTCTCTGCGCAACAACGCCAGCAACAGTTGGACAATCAACAAATCAGCAGTCTATTGGCACAGTTGCAGATTAAAAGAGATGAGATCTTGGCTTCCAAGGCCAGAGAGGAGAAGAGACCTGAAGAGCAGGAGGATGAAGAGAAGTCTTCCAGCGAGACGTGGCTCCGCGAATTGCAAGCTAAGCAGGCAGAGAGGAGGATGAAGAAGCAGTGTCCTTTGGATCAGGATATCCCTAAAGTCAGGTCGGCTCCAACGATGGCAGGTCCAACGATTGCAAGAAGGACGAGCGACTTGATGATGAATAGCCTTGGACAGGGCTACGATCAAGCCAGTCGCGACGTTCCCGATTGTCCTCGAGTGGTTTCTTCCGTGAAGGACATGGCCGCCAGATTCGAGCAGATTAAACTGCAGCCTGTCGCGAAGACAGAAGTCGAACAGAAGCCTCCCACCAAGCAAGGTGTGAACTGTGTTTCGCCTTCCCCGTTGTTGGATGCACCTCAAGATGTTCAGCAACTGGAGGAATCGAGACCGCTGAAGCTTTCGTCGGAAAATGTGGCCACCTTCTCCAAACCTGAAACCCCGCCAGGCCAAACAGTGTTGAATCCGAGCTTCGAGTCTAGCTCCAGCCAGAACACGTTCATATCGACGATAGCGCCCAACAATCCTGCCAATATTCAGCAGAGTGCACTGAACACCGTAATTATGTCGATGTCCTTGACGCTGCCACACGAGAACGGCCTGCCGATCGACTACCCCGAGGACGACATCAGCGAGGTTGCTATGCAGAACACCATTCAGAACACGACAATCCTGCCCAGCGAGGAGGACATCGCGCCAAGGAAGGTGAAACGACGAATAGGGAAGAAGAAGAGCGTGTCGTTTTGCGATCAAGTGGTTCTCGTGGCCACTGCAGAGGACGACGAGAAGGATTCTTACATACCCAACCCCATCCTCGAGAGGGTTCTACGTTCCGCGATGAATAAGCCAGAGACTGCTCAAGTTTTACGTGAAATCAGAAGTCTCCAGGAGGTAGAACTGAACCGAGAAACCTGCACTGGTACCAAGTTCCAACAGCAGACTCTTCCACTAAAGAGCGAGGCTGACAGCATTCCTGCGACTCCTTATCAAGATCAGCTGAGGAGCGTGAATCCAATACCGATCCCAGATACCATTAAGCCTACCTTTGGAAGACAGAACTCGAACGAGTCAGTGGGATCAATATCCGACAAGAAACTGTGCAGCTCGTACGGCAACGAAGGACAGGATGTTGTCAGAGAAACATACTCGGGTCTACCTAACGTTTCCAAACCACCCACCTCGTACTCTCCTCAGCTGCAGCAGCAAATAAGGTATTCCCAGAACGGATACATGCCTTACCTGCAAGCCCAGTCGACGTACCCTCAAACACAGACCTCTCACCCAAGGAATCAAAGCATCCCCATTTCTCAGACCCAGAAACCAGCCAGCCCCTATCCCGCCCAAATGCACGGGCAGTACGTTCAGAACAACGTGCAACAGCAGAAACCCATGTGTCAGAAGAACACCTATCAGACGTACTACCAGCTGGAGCAACAGCACAATCAGATGAACAAGCAAATGTCCCAGCAGCAACAGCAGCCGACCGCGAACCAGAGGATCACGAATCACAACGCGAGCCCCATAACCGTGCAACATTCTCAGCAGCAATTCGCCTATCAACCAACTCAATCTCCCAGCCCCTACCAGAACCAATACAGCCACAGCTCCTATCAGACTTATCCCTACCAGTCTGTTCCTCAGCAAAACAGGATGAGCCAACCGTTGCCACAGTATCAACCGCCACCTAATCCACCCGCTACCTATCAGCAACAGCAGGGCGTGCAGAATTATCAACAGAGGCACGAGAACTATCAGAGGCCACCGCAAAAGCCAGACCAGCAGAACATTCTGGCGCCCAATCAGACGTACCCGAACGCGCTGCAGAACGGTCAGATACAGTCGAATATGAAGTACCCGACGTACCAGCATCCACCAGTGTCGAAGCAGAGTAAACAGATGCATTTCGTGACTCCTGCGAAAGGTAACACGACTGTGGCCCAATCCACGCCGTCCTTGCAGAAGCCTGCTGTCGGGGGTGCAGCAAGGACTGCGCCCTGCCATCTTTGCCGGAAGAAGCAGGTGACAGAACCAGCCATCTACTGCTCGGACTGTGACTTTTACATGTCCCGTTTCCGACCAAAGAATTGAATGCTTCTTTGGGTCGATTGCTGAGGATACAGAGACTTTTCTGAAGTTGACGTGAGAGAAAATGAGGGGGCTGGGCGACAGAAAAGTGTGGAAAAATTGGTGGAATTGAGAGGATTTATTCTTCTGTTCATCACTTTTCCTTTTTTCACGAACTTCTAGCCCCATTATTGTACGTAACGTACTGTGCCTTGCAGAGATATGGTGACGTTGTTGGGGTAGTGGAAAGTAAGGTTGATAGGACTCTTAAGTGTTAACCCGAGGCCCTGGGGGTGTATTGAAATAAGTTTGCATAAGTATACACTTGTGTGAAATAAATGCAGCTCTGTAATAGGTGGCGAAGAACACGTTTGGTTGTTCGTACCCTCAGAAATAACTTGATACACGCCACTTGAGTAGGTCTCACGATCAGGTTAGTCACGATGTCTCTGCAATGTATAGTGCTTTATTGCAGTTCTCACGAGCAAAATTAATGGTAATGAGCAGCCGAAAATGGCAAGAAGTTGTGGGGTCATATGAACCTTTCTTCTCCCTTTTTCATGAAATTGGAGTATTAATAAATAATCCCACCTCGCGTAAATGAATACAGGGTGGACACGCTCTGATTTGTTCCAAGGAGTTCCCAGTAATTAAGTAGATAGTAGTTTCCCGTAGTTTTGCTCGTGACAATAAGGAATGACGTTTGTAGAATATGTTGTTACAAATCAGGTTTTCGTGAGAGAATTCAAACAAAAAGACACCATTTTCATTGGCAATATGGAAAATCTTTTTTCGTAATTTTAGTGTAGCTATTAGGTAAACTTGTAACCCATTTGTTGGAAGGAGTTAGCGTATAAGGACATCCCCAAGCTTGTACAAAATTAATTTTAGGTGTAGACTTGTACCAATAATGACCTTCGTCGAGCAGCTAATAATTATACTCATGTATGTAGTGTCGCTTGTAATTTATAGTAGATCGCGTAGGAAGTATATACACTTCTCCTCGTTTGATCCGTATCAGTCGAACATGTTTTCACGAAGCAGTCGTTACATGCTTTGTACGTTACGTAGGGGCGACAAATTTTGTTTTTCTTTTATTTTTTTAATACCTCTTCTGTTGTATATACGATTACTCCATCGTAGTGTTAAGTTGTTCTTGTAAGAAACATTTTAGCGATTGTATACAGTTAGACTTAAGAGAATTAGATTTAGGAGCAAACGTGTTAGTTTTACGTGGAGAGTTTGATGCCGCATTGTACTTCGTTCGAGAGACAGAATGTCAGAATTGTGATACTAGCCATGCTACATAGAGTTTTATCTTTAAACTGTAGAAACCGTGTCGAGAGCCGCGTCGATGATAGGTACTGACAGAAGCGCGTAAAATTAGAAGAGAGCGTGTAGGGCAAATGATCTCTGATGAAAGCGTGAAGTTTATTTTATGTTGATAGGCGTTGATGTTATATGTATATTGTGTACTACGGTTACGTTATATCATACGATTGTCTACGTGCTAGATTGATGTACAAATCCCCGATTTTATACAATTTGTATGAGTATTTTGTTTTAAAAATACTTGATTTCCTCCCCCCCCCCCCCCCCCCGTACGACATTGAATAAAGCGCTGTCACAATATTTCAATATTCGCTGGAGAATCATTCAACCCTTGTATTACTAAATTATTATTATGAATAATTAAAGAAGTCATTCAATTGAAAGATTGGAAGACGTTTGTATACAATACAAGTCAAACCACGACCGATATAAAATTGAAAATACTATAAGAAAATATTACAGCAAGGAAACATCCTGTAATATTATAGGTGGACAGACTTATTAGTACACCAACTTTACTACTCGGCTTCGCCCGAAATTTAAATTCTGATTTTATAAAAAATAAAATTTTATTTATTTATGCTTTTTCGTGAAAATGGCACGATGAACTGGGACACATTTCGTGACCCCAGAGTTTACAGTTTGAAAATTTTTAGGCGATAGGCAAAGACACAAACACTTTCTGCTTTATGTATTAAGATTAAGAAATTCGTAATTTTAGAATGTAGGCATATTCATTTAAAACTGAAACTTGAATACACCACGTGTCAGCATTGTTCAGATTTTCAGGATTTTTCGAAATAAGAGCGAGGATGGTACAAGGTAAGAGGAATTCATTGGAATATCATAGTTTGGGTTATGATTCAGATTCTAAAAACTGAATACCATCATTAGATCATCGAAGTTCGGCTGCGTTGGACACAGTGAGTGCTTATGAGGGAAGCTCGCAATCTGAACCACAGTTTTTCGAATTGAATTGGCATTTTAAGTCGAGGTCCATCCAAAAACTATTCGTATAGGTCTAGGTGATGATTTGCCTTTATTTAACGGATAATGACCGTCTCTAGACAAATCGATAGTTCAGAGTCACTTAAAACTTACTCTAAATCTTACTTAAATCTTACTTAAATATTTGGCTAATAATTCTCAGTAATCAGTATCAGTTAATACCACAAAAGAAATAACAGAGTTCAGAGACGAACTTGAGAGGTAAATCTATCCTTTAAACAAAGCAGAAATTCTTCCACATGATATTAAATAAGAAAATACTTTAAGTGTATAGAAATTTGTATTTTTATACAAGTCATACGAACACATAGGAATGTATTTTATACCTAATCAAATAGTTCGGAATTTGAAACTCTATTAAATGATCTATGTAGTTTCCTGTAAAGGGAATGGTGCTGGATTTTATTAAAACATTAAAACGTGTCAAGAGTTCACAAGAATTCTTCAAAAGATTCTTTATTACTTACAAATGGTAAAAAGTGTCTATACATATCCTGTAATATAAGTACTATACTTTTATGTACATTTTATCGTCGACGCTAATCTATTCGTGTTCGTGAAAAATTTACATAGCGTTATCTATTATGCACATAATTAGCTCCACAAATTGCACTTGTTTTGTGGATTCATGGGACTGTTTCGTGGACAGTTGAAGGTCTGAGCGAATCCAGGCATGTTGGAGAGAGAGCCTATGATACGATACTTAGGAGGACTGTGTTCGTCGCTGTTGGCCACGGCTTTCTCGTATTCGGGTCTCGTTGCCGCGCACCAGGACTGTGAAATTCAGTTACGGTAATTACTTAAGGAGCCTTTGGATAATATTTGTTGAGATATCTGGTTAGCACTGGGCGATGGCGACTGAATTGACAACCTCGTCGAGAATATTTCAGTTTCGAAGTTGAAGTGCTTTAAATATGAATTATTAAAAATTGGAGAGAGGCACAGACTGTTCACAGCTTATGAGCGTTAAGTTGCGATATCTAGAAGTATTTACATTTTATCTATCGAAGTATGTCTCCAGGATATTGCGAATCGTCAATTGTCTGAAGAATTCAGTCGATGAATGAACTCCAACGCTCAGCAATTTAGAAAATGTTACTTACATTCGCAAATATCAAGAAAAATAATTGATCGTGAGGAACGTTCTCCAAGCCAGGGAGTTTTGCTTGGTGTGTCTGTTTTGCTGCTTTTTGGTAAGCTGAAAAAGCTACTTGTATGCCAACCGTGTCTGCTATGTTCTCGTTCTGTGTTAAATGGCCATCCAGCTGAAGGAAATTAGAAACAAATTTTCGAATGCGAGTATCGTGAACAGAGATTATAGGATTACAATTAAAACGTCAGTAACATTATACTTGATGTAATGAATAGGAGAAGATCATTTCAATTTCGTTTGATTCATACAAAATCTTTGCTAACTGTACATTAATAGTTTTAACTTCGAATATGTTTTAACGTCGAATATGGCGGATTTAAAGGGAGCGGTTTTTCTTTAAGTGAAGCGAGTTTTTTTTTATGTAATTAAGAATTCTTTGAAATTATATAAAAAGGCAATTCCAAGTGTTAACGAAAAAATTTACCTTAACATGATGCCCATGTTTGTCTTTGACATCAAGAGTATAATTATCGTACTGTTCTACGAAGCATTCTGCTCGTTCCTCATATTCGTCGAATACTTCTTCAGAAACCCACGCAGTTTTGTAGCCATCTGTGTTAAACTGTATTCCTAAATGAAGTAAATCACTTGAATTCCACGTAAAAGGCGTTACAAAATAATTACTGAAGCTTTCTCTTTGAAGTTGGAGCATAGAAGTACATAGATGTTACAACAGAACAGTACCTTCGTTATCGAAGCTGTGCGATAATTCGTGTCCAATTACGAAGCCAGTGGTTCCATAATTAATGGCTCTGAAAGAAGACGAATTAATCAGTGAATTCGACCGTGAGTGTGTGTGCAAAGGTGTAACGAATAAATTGTAATAATTCGAATGAAACTTACTCTGGCAGAAGTGGCGTGAAATAAGGATCTTGTAGTTCAGCTGCTGGTATAACTAAAAAAATAAACGATCATTGATCAAGGGTTTGCTCTGTTAATAGTAAATATTGCGTTCATTTAATTTGATCAAAATTATCTTCTTAGAGTTGTGCCAATGTATACTCACGTATGGCATTTACTGTTTGGGCATAAAACGCGTTAACTGTTATAGGATACTCCGACCATCTGAAGAAGAATAATATCAAGAGTGAAGAAAATTATTTTAGTTGATAATGGGGAAGCGATTAAATTAATAAAAATAAACTCACTGGGTTTTTGCGACAGGGTCCTTAAACAGTCTGATGTTCCTTATTAAATCGTTTTCTTGGCAGTTTAGAATATTTTGGAAATAATCCGAACCTATTTCGAGCTGTGAAGAGTATATGACACGATTACGCGAATTCAAAGGATTATTAATATTCGATTTACTTGAAATTCAGTACCCCTTCGTAATATTCGGTTACAACATGAGAGTCCCTGTACCAGTCTGGGTATCCAATCAGCGTCTCAGTAGCGTTCAGTTTTTGCGCGAGAGACCTCTTGCCAGCTTTCGATATCCAATGAGCCTGTATTATACGATGTTCCAACTCCTCTCGTATTCTTTCGATCATCTCCTTCGCCTTAAAGAGTGCGAAAAAAGAAGTTGCTCAGAAAAATAAATTACTAGCATGCATACCTTTACTTCGTTTCTGGTGGTAACGTTAAACAGATTGTACCTTGTCAATAACACCGTCTGAGATGTGTTTCCTAACAAACATGTAAGAGACTGCGTCCTTCATTTGCATATTAAGCACGCAGAATTTCCATCTGCAAAATTTTAAGTTTAAATTTAGAAGTTCACAAGATTCTCAAAGCAAAGTAAATTTAAAATGTGTTATAAAAATTACAAAATTACAAAAATTCCTAAATATACTGCAGAAAGCAAAATACTCAGTCAACATAGTACTACATAAAATGTGCAATATATGTTTTACTTCTAACACTTGAACCATCAAGCAATATATTCCATAAAATTCACATTTGAATCTCACATTCACTTTACATCAATGTACTCCTACAAATATTCTTTATTAGGAATATGCAAGGCATTCCCATCGATTTGCACTCTAATTACGAGAATATCGGTAATCATTGAGCAGTACCGTGGCATATAGTTGGAAACATGGTACGACGAGAAGGACATGTTGAACTGGATCCCCCTCATCTCCTGCGTGGTGAAGGCCAGAAATTTGTCCACCATGTTCCACTGGACGTAATTCACTGCAAGGGGAAAAACCCGATGAGCGAGGACCTTGCTTCTGCGACAGATTGCATATCCAGGGAGAATTTCAGCTCGTAACGGACGTCACGTAATCGTCGGAACGTTCTCAGGCATTTGATATTGAATTGCTATGGCTCGCGCGGTTTGTATAATTACGGTATTACCGAGCACGCGTCGCGAAGTGTTTCCAAGTAGCCGTGCTAGCTTGTGAAGGAATTCAGGGTTGTACACCACAATCGGCTCGGACGCGTCTATGCTGACATTGCCCAGCTTGAACGCGTGTTGTATTACATCCAGGAAGTTCATCTGCAAATATTCCTCATGAGCACGTGTCTGGCGCATCGTTTACGATTATTGCTATTTTCATTCTCTGCCAGCCACCGCGGTGTTGCGGTAATTGATGTTTGCCGGTGAGCGTGATTACGGTAATCGGATGATCGAGTGCTCGATGGAAACCAAAGGCAGAAGATTTCATGTTGACGACAAATTTCTGATTTCTGACTTTATGAATGTTAAAAGAAGTTCATTTCGGTGTTAATTAATCCTTAGTATCATAGTGCAACATGCGTGTTACACGAATTGAAAACATGGAGCGCGCCATTTGGGGGCTGTTTCATGAACTTTAAAGCGTTACTTTACTGTTACCATATGTAACAAGTGCCCTTAAGGCAGAAATACATCCGTAGAAATTCTACTGTGATACACTGTCTCGTATTGTTGATTAAAACTCTTAATTTCGCCAGGGCCACTGAAAGTAACAGGTAAATTATTTCGGTTTACCTTTTTGAATAAATTTCATGTCGAACACAATAATGTATGTAACGCTAGTGTAATATTCTGCAAAACCGAGCATTGGCTTCAAATTATAATTTATAATACATAGGTTCCTTTAGGCATGGTTTAACACTAGTCTTATATCCATATTTTCCCATTTATATAAAAAATTGGTACACTAGGAATTTTGTGTATATTTTTACGATGAAGTGTGGGCAAAAATGCACCGATACGAATTTTTCTGGGTAAAATAAAAAATCATGATACTAAGGGTTAAGATAGGGTTGTGGAGTTGAGCGATCTTGAGGGAGATTTGAAAAGGACATAGTGAATGACTGATGTAATATAGAAGAGCTTATGGAACTATCTGTAAAATGTTTTCCATTTCCCATTATTATTCTGCCATTGCTCTCAAGGTCGAAAGAAATGATCAAAGTGCAAATCACCTCAGACTTCATATATTTCACGTCACAACTATGCAGAAGAATCGTTGAAGCCTTGGATAATCGCGATTAAAGAATGCAATTACATTGATGAATGTAAATATTTCATTTACACGAGAAAAATGCAAAGTGTGTGAAGAGACAGGAGACTATAATCTCAAAGCAGTAATCTTACCTTTGCTGTGGAAACAGTACCACCAGAATTATTATACCATTTTTGTAATTCCTCGATAGTCATTTGTTTATAGTTGTCACTAGTCGCGTGTGGTTCCTTCTCATCTTGAAGGATCTGTGGATAAAACCTTGTAGTTTCATTTACTTGTTTCTATTGCGACGTTTCATGTCGCTTTAGTAGGAAAAATTCTTACTTTTAGCAGCTCGATCTCGAAAGACACCATTTTAGATACGTCATGGGCTAATTGATGTCGATTCAATGTGTACCCTTTCGCCGTTGCAAAAGCTTGAATTATACGAAGGATGCCAACTGCATATTGATGGCTATCGTCGTATACTTTAGTTAAATGCTTCTTATTTGCCACGGGAAATTCAGTGTCTTGATCTACCTGCAATGACAGAGTGTTTTGATAGCGTTGTATGATTTATTATTTCTCAGAAGACCTGTAGTGGTTCATTCACCGAATTGGAAATAAATTTAATCAGACTCTTTTCCTAGCGAAGCGTAAAGTTTAGTAATATTTATTACAGCAACGAATTGGGGTCTGTGAATTTAAAAATATCAAATTCAAAGTATTTTAATGATCAAAAATTAGGAATTTAGTAAATTAAATCGGCGAAAGTATAAGTACTAGAAAATGTTGATATGATAAAATGGGAATTATCCAATTAGTATTAGGTAATATATTTTCTATGTCTTTAAAAATTCACAAATTTTGTATATTCTTTGAAAAGTAATCAAATTTACGAAAAGCTTATGAAAACGATAAAAAGATTACTTTCAGATTTTAAATTTATAGGATTTGACACAATTTTGTATTATTTCCAAAACTTGCTGTTAAAACACTGAATTTATATATAACTTAGTTATGGCTATTTCCATATTTTTCCAATTCGATCGACGAAAATTTTTAATTCAATGGGTTTGTAGCTTACCACGAGCATGTATCGTTTCGTATCGTTTTGATCGAGTTCGAAATCAAGGTTGTAGAAAGCACTGTTGCCTATCAATGTCACGTAGTACTTATCAAGTTTTTGCCAAGACACTTTATTAGGATCCCACTTTTCAAGTGGCATTGCCACGGGCCATCCGCCTGTACGATCCAGGATGTCTAAGATCGGCTGAATACCTCGTGTCTCAATTAAATCTGTAAGAACATTAAATAACAACTTTTTACTGTACAAAGCAAGACAGCACTGGCTATACGTAGCTAGACATTAAAGTTGCTAGAGATATTAACTGCTGAACTACATACTTTAACATATCTTTCTTGGAGGAAAAACATACTGTACGCTCATAGTTAATGGAACAAAATAGAATTCTAACTTTAGATGTCCAGTTGCACAGTGCATACTAATATATTTAGTAATAATTTTATTCTACAAAGACACGTGTGCACTTTTCATTCTCATGTCACAGAAATCGATATTAAGCAGAATAGAATTCTTTCGGTAGTTCAGTATTTATGTCTCTTAGTGATAAAAGAAATATTCTTTTTACATGAGTTACTATTAATAAACGTGATGTATTATTATTTGTAATTCACAGTAGGAAATTTGGGAAATCAAACATACACTTTGCATAACACACAGAATTCTTTTCCTTAAAATTATATTCACTAATAATTATAAGTGGTGCATGCTACTATTAGGAGTGGAGGAAGTTGGTATCATAGTCTTTCGCGCACGCGACTGCAATTTCCTTACCTATGTCCATGCAAGAACGATAAAGTTTCCTCGCTAATTTGACAGGTCGAATATCATCAGGTCTATCGTACTCCTCGAGGACATCTTGAAAAAGAAGATCCAAGAACAAGTGAATACATGCATGACGAAGAATTCTCACGAATAACAATACTTGTGTGCTTTGAATTTCGTGAAACACATTGTGAAAACATCGCGTGCTTGCCTTTAATACGATGATAAGTCCTTTCCATGACGAGCTGGTCTTCAGACCATTCGACTTCGTTGTCTGGTATCGGATTATGCTTCTTCCACGATCCACAAGCGTATTTGTAGAAATTCTTGCACGGATCCACGGAGGTGTCCCTGCTTTGTAGAATTTTCTTGGCTGCGTTATACAAGTGTGATTTAAGTAAAAACATCCTTCAGCATTCTTTAAATTATTCACTTTCATAGCATTCACGAGACTTGAAAATCTCAACAAATCAATATCATAAAAATTTAATTTCACTTTGAATATCCAAAGTGACAAACTTGGATGTGTTCGTTAGAAAATATTATAGAATCTGCAGATGCTTCCTTTATCCGAAAACCTTTTGTAATTCTGTTTAATTATAAGTCAGAATTCTTAGAACATTTCATAGTTACACTCATCGTCCCATTTCATCATAATTTGCAATACAAATCACTATTACAATATTCCAGCAATCATTGGCAATTCAAGTGCGCGTATGTAGTATATGGAGCGAAACCGCATGATAAATGGATAAACTAATCATCAATAATTCACTGTCTGTTTAATACACAAATCTGGTCGGGCAACTGTTCAAATCCCTCGAGTTCCTTCGTATTCGCGGATCGAGAGTTGTTCACGGAAATGACCGTCAATTTCAAGAGGCGTTTCAACGTGATGCACGATGATCTTTCAGTTTTATAAATTCCCACAAGTGCCTTACGTTATCTACGTCTTTGCTAAACATGCAGCTCGACATCCTGCGGCTCCAAAAATTCCTCTTTTCCATTCGCCCTTTTCTATATCGCGCCCGATAACGTGTCACTCCGAACACACCAGCCCACCGTCTCTTACATAATCCGATGCATTTGCAAGAAAATTGCAACTTATGTAAATGTTACGTCACGAACGTAAACGTACCGATCGCATTGCAGTACGTCGTTTCACAGACATTCTGCTCCCGATAGCCGTTATAGTTGCGCTCCACGTTTGAATCGGTGTCGTTCATCGTGTCCAATATCCTCCAGATTGTTGCAAACGATAACGAACTTGGCATCGCCGTTACCGCTGTCAACTGACATCTGTAGGAAAGCAAAGAGCGTTGGGCTGAATGAATTATTCGTCACGCCTGTCAAACTAGTACATAATATATGGAGTAGCGTGACAGTAGGGTTCAGAAAAATATGCTTCGCTACATGGTCCCCCGAATTTGAAATTGAATTGAAATTGAAAATGAAAACTTGCAATAATAATACCTATATTCTTCTAACTACATTTTGATGAATTACATTAGGCACTTACATCGGGAGTCTAAAATAAATATTTCTACGAATTACTAGCTTTATCAGCATTAATGAACTCAGGAACTAAGAAGCAGTCTGTGTTTGTTGCAAACTATAATTCACCTGTTTTTGAGCTGTGTCACAGCTCCCTAATGATCTTGTTATCGATAGTGATTCATTGTCAGAAGTGTGCACGTGTATGTACAGAAAAGTGTAATGTGTTATGGAGAGTCGAAGTGTTGTTATAGATTGGAGATTGTTGGTTTGTTAGGATCGCGCGTGGGCACTTACAGTAGCGATAGGAGCAGCATGCTCGCGGAAGCAGTGAGATCCTGGACTGAACTATCCGTGGGAGCAATGTGGCTATCCAAAAGTAGCGGAGTCGCCGTCTTTTTCTATCGGACGCGGCCAGCGTGTTTCTTTTCGAATTCGCCGAAGCCAATCGCTACGCGCAGGTAATTCGCGAACAGTGTTTTATGAAATGAATCAGATATCGCGAGCCACGTGCGATGTAATTCATTTCCTGGTTGTCGCGCACCGACATCCGAGTAAAGCGACTGAATTTGCTGCTTGCAGGATCACATTAGTGACGTGTCAGGTTTTTGTGCGCTCTGATAATAATTTGCGAGGCGAGCTGAGAATTTTTCATAGTTTTCGAACGATGCAGAAGAGTCTGCGATTTGCCTCGTTAGGCAAAGTTTAGAAGCTTCCTCTTTTATGTGATACACTCACTGGTTTTTTTTTTATGATTCTTCTTAATGTAGAGATATTTGATTTGGTACGATTGTTAGATATTTAATTGTAAAACGATGTAGCCGCGTAATACAGGGAAATTATGATATTAGTTTTAAGGGGGTGGGGGCAACAGGATATGTGCCCGAAAATTAATAGTATCTTTGGAAATTTATTAAAACAAAATACTTAATGAATCTTTTTGAAACTTTGAGGATTTTTTCGTTGGATATTTAAGTTATACTATTTTTTTTTTAAATTTATTTAAAGCAGATTACAAGCTGTACAAGACCAGTAACTCAGCGCTGCAAAAATTCAGGTTGACAGTTTTCTGACGAAACGGTGCTTCTACATCAAGAAACCAAAATGTTTTAGA
The DNA here is from genome assembly GCA_947577245.1 of Andrena bucephala. NCBI lineage: Eukaryota > Metazoa > Arthropoda > Insecta > Hymenoptera > Andrenidae > Andrena > Andrena bucephala. The sequence continues at coordinate 23,444,386 of OX387719.1, forward strand.
AACTATTTCCGAATGGCTATGGTACCGTAGGATATTTTTTCGATTGGTCGTATTCTTCTATTTCTTTTTCAACGAAAGAGGTTAATTTCTAGAGGTTAATTTTCTTCAGAGATTCGCTATTTAGTAATTTTTCAAAATTTTCAAAATCGAACACGTCATGCTATAGTCATCCGCATATAGTTTCTAAAACTTTTTGCTTTTTTTTTATTTCAGAAGAACCGTTTAACCTAAGTTACTGGTCCTGTACAACTTATAAATCTGCTTTAAATAAATTATAAAAAAATATATTCGTATATGTTAAAAATCTAGTAAAAAGTCCTGAAAAAAGATTCATTACGTAGTTTGCTTTTAATAAATTTCCAAATATACCTTTACTTTTCGGGCCATTGCCCTGTTGTCACCCCTTAATCGATAAACGAAGTGTTTTGGTTCCTTGCAACAAAGAAGACATGACTGAATAATTATTTATTTTTGAAAGTAATGTTCTGAATTTTTGCAGGTACCTCTTTTACGTGGATGAAAATTATACGTACATATTGATGACGAGTGCATATTGAATAGACTGAACACATGTTAGATGATGATAATATTGAATAAATTGTTCATTTCAATGAATAATTGATGCAGACCTGTAATTATCTCACATTAACTCTGAAGCCTGCAAGTTCTTTTTTATTAAAGTTTGGTCGTATACCTAAGAAACATAATTGTTCTCATTTCGTGGCGTGTGTATTTCGTTGTCAAAGTAGTCAGCAATTCTTTTCTACTTTAGAAAATTTTCTTTGACAATGGAATCGCCTGAAAATGATTTAATAGTTCTTAAAGACTCAAAGTCAATTGATTACAAGCTTGACTAGTCTTCCCTTAATAAATTTAATTTTCTAGATAAATTCAATTCAGAATAAGAGCTAACACATACAGACAGAAGAAGAGTATTCTTGCTTTTTACGTTATTCAAATTTGATCAATATAAAGTCGTGTCATTTCAATTAAAAATGAAGACAACTATGTGTTGATTCGTTCGATTCTAAATTTTATACTTCAATCTTTCATTAGACCTCAGGATTTTCAGGTGATCCTTTCCAGATCCATGACCTTCGACACATTTACATGCCTAGTTGCTACTACTTCGATAGATGAAGACGATGGGCCACGATGAACATATGTTATAAGATTTTAATAACAAAACTCGGCGGCTGGCATTATGATAGTGTATCTTGCACGACGGTGCACGTGTGTGTGTGTGAGTTGTGTTAAGCTATGGCATTCACGTCGTTTTCAAACATTTAAAATTACCATAACTTGTTAATGACAATATCTAATTAACCACTACGTGCATATTCCATGCTGTATATTATTGTAGTGCTGATAAAATGAAATATTCTATGGAATATGCACGAAGAACAGTGGTCATAAATCCTTTACAATCAAATAGAGGGTCAATAACAATGAAATATCACAATGAAGTATTAATTAACTATTAATGAAATATCAATAAAGTATTGTGACGCGTTTTACTATTACGTCGGCGCGGCATGTTGAGAAATATTTCGCATGTATTTATTATGTACTTTATATATAGGTAGGTAGTACCTATGATATACTAAGAAGTTAATGATTTCAATACTGTAGCACTATCAATGCATATATTAAATTAATAGAATATGTATTCTACACAAAATATTCATGTACATAAACGAGACGCAATGGTCACTAAGTAGTCACTAGCCTCTGCCAGCCAAATTCAGGAAAATGGTACGTACTTCAAGTAGAATATGCGTGATGTCAGCCAAGCTCGGGTGACGAAGGCGCCCCGGAACGTTCTTCCTAATGTAGGTCTATGCACCCGAGTGTTATATTTGAGAATCGTGAAGTATACTAATATATAAGTGTGTTTGCGAGAATGTGTTTTCCCACACAGGGTTGTGCGGGTACCCGATATTTCGGGCTCGGGTCGGGAATTTTTTTCGGGTTCGGGTCGGGATCCTGAAAGTTTGTCGACACATAAATATATTCGGGTAGCCGTTATTTCGGGACCCGATTTGCGTCTCGGGATCTGACGCTCTATTCAGAACATAATTTTTCGGTCTGGTCTTATACTTGAACTTTTTAGTTGTGATTTTGCAGTGTGATCAGATTTAAAATTTTTTAAGCAAGGAAAATATTAGATTAATACACAAGATTTGAGTCGCAAATCAGGTCCCGATATACCCGGTACCCGAATATATATATATGTCGACAAACTTTCGAGATCCTGACCCGACTCGAGGCTCGGGTACTACCCGTAATATCGTATACCCGCACACCCCTACTTCCAACATATATTTAGGTACAAATTCAGTTCGTGACCGATAAATTTTAATGCTTGCTTTGCGAGATATACCGAGTGGCAATATTAAGAACTTGGGCGGTATTAAATATCGTCACCCCATTGATTTAGTTTCAGTTAGATTTGTGTTCCGTTGGGATTTATTGCGTTGTTTAACCCTGTTGCTGAGTAAAGTAGGGTGGAGTTTATATTAAGTACACTGCTTTTCATTTTTGAGCTTATATTTAATAAATTAGTGTTGTGAATCTCGAAGTACTCGACTCTTTTTCAGTTCACATAAAGGAAAGAATACCCCACTCAGAAGTTTTTTTATAAGTGACTACTTCGAGGTCTTTAAAATTGTTTAAAGTTATTTTTAAACAAGTGTTAGTTCCAGAATGTACTTTCTAATAATATTGAAATAACTATATCATGGATGTATCTATACAACAGGTGCAATGTTTTATTTTCGTAAGGGGCTTTCTCTGCTGCTAAATGAAACGGAAACGCCATACTTTTCTGCTTTGTATTGATATAATATCCGAGTTGAATATATACACGTCTGACCGCGAACAACTGCTCCACTTATTCTACTTCCACGCTACAGTAGAACAGTGGAATATTCAAATATTTTCCCTGTCCCGTTCAATCAAAATAGTGGACACGTAAATAACTTCCACGCCACACTTCCTTTAGCCCATTTCCATATATTTCATTAATATGTCAAATTCAAATACATTAGCAATATCAAATTCAAACTATACATGAATGAATATCGTTGATTATGTTGAAACACGTGATATCCAAGAATACGAGTCATGTTCCACTTGCAAAGCGTTTAATCCTTTAATCCAGCAAAATGTTTCCAAGAATAAACAATGAAAACGCAAAAATGCTGTACAGAGCCACAGACGAGGTATAGAATAGACCTATCAACCAATGTATTTTTCTGTCACCGGTTTGGGGGGTCCTAGGACCCCCTTACCATTTTAGTGTCGCATGCAACGTTACCGGTTAAGTCTTGAAACAGATTGCACAGACGAGGTATATACCTCGTCTGTGCAGATTGTAACGCTACGCGTGATAGGAATTAAAATGAAATCTTATTGAAAACATTTAAAATCTATAACGGCCTGAATGTTACGACTAATTTCAAGAAACATGTTGTATAATTCCGTTTATTAATAAATTTTGATACAAGCATAATTTGCACGTATTTCTATAAATTTCGATCAGAAATATTATATAAATACAACGCGTAATAAACATTTGTACAGTCTCTTAGGCCGGTATTCTCAGTCGCTACTTATTCTTAAGCAAATGCTTAAGCATTCGGCATCCTTTACTAGCTACTAGGTTAGTAGAGGATGCCGCATGCTTAAGCATTTGCTTAAGAATAAGTAGCGACTGAGAATACCGGCCATAATTTGCGGCCTCTGTTCATGAACAGCGTCCAACTCCGGAACTACTCTGAAATGTGTTGAAATGCTGAAAGGTGTGTGCGTGCTTGTATACGTGCGATAACTTAACATTCTCTTCGTCAATCTTTTCTTTTCCTTTCTTAGTTGTATGCGTCTTTTGAGTACCTTACTAATATAATATTAGAATTATGCAGCGTGTGAGGTTAAATAAATTGTTATATGGTCGCTAACTTCAGTTCAGCTCGATTCAGATTCATTCAGATTCGTCGAGCTATAAAAATGGGGCGGTTGCGCAAATTTGTCTTTAAATTTTTTGTGCGCGAAGAAAAGTACGGTTCTTTTGTTTTCAAACAAAAGGGTACCTAATTTTTTTTACCTGTTGTCATTTGTATACGTTTTCTGTGATATGATAGAATTGGACTGCGTTTAAATGTATTCTACATGAAATAAAGGTTAAATTGGGAAGATAATTAAATTCTTTATACGTTTTACATGAAATTATATTGTAATATTTGTCGTATTTTCTATACATAATAGACAAATCAGGTTAATGAAAATATTTTTCTTCTTCTTGCAGATAAATCTTGGGAACATTCCTCCGAGGCCAGGAACTTTAAATGAGACAAACGATGGAAAGCTGTCAGCCTCAACAATGAACATGAAGAAGATAGTGATTTTATACAAAAAGTAAAATGAAATTATACAATATTGTAACACTGTAAAAAAGGCCTTTCATGCAAATAAAGTGGAAAAAAATTGGGAAAGAACTGTATTATTATTTACAAATACCTTTTACAAATTCCTATCCAAATTCCAAACCTATGATTTCCATGGTAAAACGCGTTTAGAAGGCGCAGCTCTTGTTCGCTACTTCAAGGCAACGCCTTCAATGGTGAAATTACAAGATACCTCCTTTCGCTTTATGTTCTCCTGATACATCGCTCCAAAATCTGGCCAAAATTTTCTGAACGCTCCAAAATTGAGATTGTAACAGGAGAACATGATGTGGAAAGAGGTGGCACTAAGTTAGCGTCTTTGGAAAGAGAATCTAAGGCGGAGAACTATTCGACGTAGAGGCGCAGCGTTTTCGAAAGGCCTTCGATGATGAAATTCAGAGCATACCTCCTTTCGCTTCATGTTCACCTGATACATTTGCTAAAATCTGGCCAAAATTTTCTAAACGCTCCAAAATTGAGATTGTAACAGGAGAACATGATGTCGGAAGGGGTGGCACTAAGTTAGCCTCTTCGGAAAGAGAATCTAAGGCGGAGAACTATTCGACGTAGAGGCGCAGCGTCTTCGAAAGGCTTCGACGGTGAAATTCAGGGCGTACCTCCTTTCGCTTCATGTTCTCCTGATACATTTGCTAAAATCTGGTCAAAATTTTCTGAACGCTCCAAAATTGAGATTGTAACAGGAGAACATGATGTCGAAAGAGGTGGCACAAAGTTAGCGTCTTCATAGAGAGAATCTAAAGCGGAGAACTATTTGACGTAGAGGCGCAGAGTTGACGAAAGGCCTTCGACGATGAATTTCAGGTGATACCTCATTTCGCATCATGTTCTCCTGATACATTTGCTGAAATCTGGCCAAAATTTTCTGAACGCTCCAAAATTGATCTTCTAACAGGAGAACATGATGTCGAAAGAGGTGGCACAAAGTTAGCGTCTTCGTAGAGAGAATCTAAGGCGGAGAACTAATCAACGCAGACGCAGACTTTACTTGTGATTGTCAAATTTGGGATTTAATTAGGAAATGGAAGTTATTGGTTGCTGTTCTAAATTGAAAGATGCGGTTTTTCTCTAAATGTGGTTTATTAAAATACTTTGAATAATGTACAGTGATACTTCGTACAGGAGTGCTTATAATAATTCCTTTGTCTAATTATTTAAGTTTAACTTCCACTTAAAAACCATATAGGTATTGTAAATGCTGTACTCGTCCAGTGCGTTTTCGTTAGACCAGTTGACACGAACCGACGCTTCCAAAGGAAAGAATTGCTTACCTATGACAGACGAAAGCTCCGAATTAATTAACCAGTCCTCAATATAATTGCTAATTGAACACTAAATACACTCGATAGTTCTTACTACTTTAAAGCAAACTTATTCAATATTATATTTATTTGCAAAATACACAGCATTTTATTCTTATCCCGGGTACTGTTCCGTTTCACGCATAAGAGATAAATAAATATCGGTACGAAATATCGATACAATTAGTGATCCTCTATTTAGAGAGTGATCGGAACAACGTATATCGTCGCTGATTGGTTGCTGCGATTTGGAGCAAAAGCGGAAGTAGACAGAGAAAGAAACTGTAAAAAAGAAAGAGACAGAAATACTGATAGAAAGAGGCAGAAAAACTGATAAAAAGAGACAGAAAAACTGATAGAAAGAGACTGAAATACTGATAGAAAGAGATAGAGTGAACGGTTAGGTTATGTTTATTTCTGGTTTTGCTCCAAATCTTGAAAAATGGCTGCGGTTATACCGATCACTCCCTGGAGGATCACTAGATACAATTGACATGTAGCACCATTCCTATTCTCGTGCGAATGGAAATTTTGATTTCCTAACCACGCATAATTACATTTCTCGATTTCATAAAAATACCGTTACGGCGTAACAATAATATTTTGAAAGGATGTTAAGTCATAAAAAGTTCTCAAATGTAACGTAAAAGAACGAAGTAGCTAATAAACATTTATTGTCATGTAGATTGTTCGAAGTGACAGAAAATATAACCTAACTAAGAGACTGTACAATATTTTTTACGCGGTTGTATTTATATAATATTTCTGACCGAAATCTATGGAAATAAGTGCAAATTATGCTTCTATCAAAATGTATTAGTAAACGGAATTATGCAACATGTTTCTTGAAATTATTCGTAACGTTCAGGCCATTTTAGATTTTAAATGTTTCCGATAAGATTTAATTTCAATTCCTACCACTCGTAGCAATGTAATCTTATTTTACACTGAATCGATAACGTTGGGTGTGACACGAAAATGGTAAGAGGGCTCGCGAGCCCCCCGAGCATGACACAAAATTACATTGCGTGATAGGTCTATCACTTGTCTCCATGAGGGTTCATCGCCGGTCCCGACCAGCGAGCCCTCAGGCAGACAATCCTGTATTTTCTGTCACTTTGAGGCGTCAACCATATAATAATCACGCGCATCCAGCCTGTGCATTTTCCCTAGCCTGGGCGGCAGAGTTGGGCAAAATTTAATCTAATTACAAATTGCAAATTACGATTAAACTGTAATTGTGTAATTGATTACACATTATTTTCTGTAATTGTTAATTTGGGAAGCTTGACCATTTGGTTTTGTCAACTATCTAAATGAACGATTACAGAAGATAATGTGTAATCAATTACACAGTTACAGTTTAATCGTAATTTGCAATTTGTAATTAGATTACATTTTGCCCAACTCTGCAGGAGACTGCCTTCGTCGGCCGCCGATCGTCTCGTTCTTTTGTCGATGTCGACGGGCTCGACGTTCGGTTTCGGCCACGGCCGGATATTTTTATGAACATTGGTGGCAAATTTCAAGTAAACTACGTTCCATGTTTATTTGTAACTTTATTCGAACGGTTATTCGAAGCTCGAATAATTTCGGCGAGGGCCTTTATCCGAACGCGCGGCTCGGGGGTCATAAACGCTAGACTAATCGCATAAGGACAAAGTCAGCAATAGGCCATTCAGTAATGAGTATGGCAATTTCTATCATATAAGTATCACTAATGGATTACTAGTGCTTTTCTGATGAAAATGGCACCAAACATGATATAATTCGGATTATTTTTAATGGCTGTAATGGAAAGTACTTTGAGTAATGTAATTGAGAAAATTAATGGAGAGTACTTGAATTCTACGTGAACTGACACGGAACTGATATGTGTGCCCAGTAAGCGTAACGTAAGCGATACCTATGCTCGTGTACTTACATCGTAGATGGTTTTTATAATTTTTAAATCCATTCAATATTTAATAAGGACAGAGTCAATCAATTTGTAATGAAACGTAGGGATTTAGGGGCCTACAATATAAATTTTACAAAAACGTTTCAATTCATTATTTTCAATGATTTTTACGTGTCGTAGGATGGGCATCGTCTATTTAGACACACGCGGAGAGCAGAGATTTGCAAGAATGGCAGTAACAGCGTCAATTTTTAATATTTTTCAGCGTGCGACACGTGAAAATATTAGTTAAATGTTCGACTTTACGTAAAATACTAAAATCAATTTCATCTTGCAATATATAGCTTGTATAAGCTCTCAAGAAGCGCCATATAGGCTCCTGATCTCTAAAATAGGTTTTCAGAGAGGAATCCGCGTGGGTCGTTGACAAACCGAGCCAAAGCGTAGCTTATTGTTAGCGAAAGCCCGCCCTCTATGTTAAACTCTCGCTTTAAACAAGTCACACGTATACAAGCGCGCACTCATCTTTCAGTATTTCAACACACTTTCAGTAGTACGGAGTAGTTCTTACGTTGAACGCTGTTCATGAACAGAGGTCGTTAAATTCAGTCCTCAAATTATGGGTCGGTAACACAGTTTAGGTGGTGACACGAAGTCCCATAAGGTGATAGGTCTATTCTATACCTCGTCTGTGACAGAGCATTCCGGTCTGTTACCTGTGGCGCAAAGGCGCGCAGGGTATCGTGCCGGCGAATGCCGCGATCGATGCGCGCGCCACTCTCGTACACGCAGTTCCGAAGCGCGTCACGCCAGCTGATTGGCGCTGGCGGCGCGACCAAGTGTCAAGTTCGTCGAGCAGGTGGTGCTCGCGTGCCAGCGCATCCGTAATGGCGTGCGACGGCTAGGAAAAGGGCAACAACGCGCACGAGTGCTCGGCTTTTCGTCTGTTTTAAAAACGTGAAAGTGCGTCGGTGCGTGCGTGGCGTGACGGTATCGTGAAAATGACATCGTCGTCGGGCGCCCTGCCGTCGTATCAGCGGTTCGTGAACGGTGTACCGGCCACCCTGTTCTCGAGACGGTCGTTCCGTCCCCGCGAGAAGTATCTGATCCTCTTGGTGTTTTTGTCGTTCGGTATCGTGTGTTTCGGCACGTTCTTCTTCCTGCCGGACTTCCGTTCGGGCACAGGAGGCGCCGCGGTGAACAGTGTCTACCGTGTGTACCAGCACATGCAGAAAGCGGGACCGGAGCTGCTGATACCGGCGCCACCTCGTCTGCCAGGGGGCCTCAAGGGCCCACTGGCCCATCCGAACCTCGTGCCACCAGGACACGAGGGGGCTGATCATCAGGACGTTCATCTGATCCAGGACAAGCAGAAGCTGCAGGTCCGCGCGCGTGTCGCCTATGACGTTGGCGTTTCACTCCGATTCCGACGCTCTCGAACCTCCTAGCCGTTCGGAAGCGTGCGTCACCTGTCACCGTTTCGTGTGACAAAAGGAACGGTTGTCACACGTTCTGACACACGTTCGGCGCCCGACCAAGCGAGCCTCTCTTATTTTCCTTTCGTCCGGTCGCGCCGTATTTACCTTCAGCTGTTACATGCCCTCCCAGGCCTGTTTGTTTACATACGCCATCGTGACGTGTCGCGGGCACACGTGTGCACACGTAACGGTTTCAAGAATCCGCACGACTCGTGGCACATAATTCATTTCCATTTCACCAGACTACCGCGCGTCCGTGCTTCTCTCCTTCCGTGCTTTTTCCAACTATCGACGACCGTCGTCTGCACATTTTCGCGCACGGACGCGCGTGAAGTGCGCCTACTTACCGACGCAGAGCGGCGTGGCGCCCTGTCACGCTCGATTTCGCGGGATCGATTGGGTCGATGGAATTCGATCGCTTGAGGATCATTTCGAGAGGTTGATTTAGTAGTAATGGCTTCCATCTTTCACTGGCTCGGTCGTCAGTGTCGCCTGTCGCGGTGATATAATTGAAAGGACGGAAGTGAAACGTTTTCAAATACGTTCCGCGTGGTTAATATTTAAAGCACGATCTGAGAATTGAAAGTGTTGCTCGTGCAGATTGCATTTATCTTTCGTGGGGGCTGCCGCCAAATTGGAACGCATCGCCTCGTTCTGAGCTCGAACGGTAGATGTAGACCGAATTGCGCGCGTTGCGAAATGTAACTGTGCGAGCCTCGTTGACCGCGATCGAATTATCTAATTTTTCGTTGGACTGCGGCCCGGCCGTGCTTCACTCCTGAGAACGAGTTTTATCAATGGCAATAGACTCCCGCCCTAAAATTTCAGAGCACCATTTCCGACGCATCGACGCGACCCTCGTTGAGACACTCCACTCGCGCCGACCTATATACACGGTGTCCCTCGACAAGCGTTGTATGAAACGCTATTTAACGGCTGAAGTGTGTAAGAATATGTAAGAGGGATTTCCTTTATTCGTTTTCACGCAAAATCGTTTTCGTAAATTTGTCAGGATTGTTTATTCAGAATGTTCACTTTGTGTTTTCTTAACGAAGGGTACAATGGTATCTTTCGTTAGTCCAATGAAGGTACGGAAATTAATAAGTACAATTAGTGAATATACTAATAGAAATAATTATTTATATGGCCAGTTTATTTTAGATAGATTGCTAATATGTTTACGAGTTACACATTTAAATATTGGAGGCGGGATTAAACTTTGAAAAAAAAATTGGGAAGTTGTGAATGAAGTTCTTTTGTTTATACTACTTAATTCTGCATAAAAATTTTTCAAGGAAATTCTTGTCATGATTTTCCGTATTTTCTATCGTTTAGCGAGTATCTTCTATAGAAGTTGTGTGGAGGCACTGTGTATACAAGAGGGCGGGAAAATTTAACGATCGTTAGGTGTACTTATCTCGATTGATTCATAACATAGAAAAGTAGTGTGCGCATTAGCAGAATAACAATGTTTAGTCGACAATAATGGACACCAATATACATAACTGATTGTAAGACATAGATTAACATGGGAAACATTTTAGCAATGAACGTAATAGAGCTGAGTCATAGGCCATTTGCAAAATTGTGGCGAACTGCGTTACATACAAAATTAAGAAGGCTTCGAAATGCAAATGTGAAACTTAATTCCTGGGTATTCAAGGTCACTTGTACACCGAAACTTTTTTTTCAATGATACTTGATACCTGTTGCAAACGTGGAAGGCTATTAGTTCGTACTTCATTTGTGTAATATTCTCTAAACCTCCAGTGCATTTTAGCAAGTTGCTGTATGGTTTTTTAAATCTTATGAAATTGGAGGAAACGCACGAATTTTGAAACAGAAGATAGGAGAATTGCTTGCTTGATATCGTGTTCTAAATAAAGAAGAACAAAAATATTTCGATGTTTTCTCGTACCATTTAGCAACTATTTAATACTTTCTAACTATTGGTATCGAAATCCTTTAATCTTACTTCTGTATTTTATATCAGAATAATACTTCCCATCAGTACAGTACTTATACAAAAATGCAATGCTAAAATTTTGCATTATTGAGCCCATGAGCCACCAAATACCGCATCCTTCAATTTCGTTACAATGATTCATCATTTCTACACAATTCTGTAATTTCCCAATATCGTTCTGTTTTCGCGAAATCTAAATCGTAGCGCTTGCAAGCGATCGAGGAGGTGATAACGTCGAAGTTAATAGAACGTTACAATTCACAACGAGAAAGCGAGGGTACATATGTATATCGTTTCATCAGGGACGCTAATTAACGATGACGAGCGTGAGATTGCAGTTCAATTTACGAACTGATAGTGCACGCGCTCGCGAATTGCACCATTCTCGCATTTATTCCACGTTCGCGCCCCTTTGTCACCGTGAAATAATAGAATTTATCGGTGATTTACATTTAGTCGCTTCACGGGCATACGTTTGCAAATGTTTGGCGTTGCAAAATGCGCCCGAGCGCAAACTTAGTTTACATCGTTATCGACAACGATAGCTGCAAGCTCGGATAGATTTGCATTTTAACACGTGCAGTTGGAGCTTTTTAAAGAATAAATTTTAACGTTCAACAAACGGCTGTCATTAACAGTGATTGTTTTTTAAATGGAAATCGCAATAGATACTGTCCAACGTTTATCATTTTTCAGGGAATTCTCGCGGCTTCCATGCAAAACAGAAATGTATTGTGAATTCATTTGACCTTAAATATATGTAATTGCTTACCGACTTGCCCTGATCGGAAGTATTGCAGAATTTTCATGGCAATTCTATCGCTAAGATGAAAGGAATTTAAATGATTTTAGCTTGCAATTAAATAGCTTCAGGAGTTTCATTTTGCGATCGGGTAACCGTTTGAGGATTCAGATTCGTTGGAAGTTTGCTGAAAATTAATTTAGAAGTTTTTGCTGGAAACTGGAGCTGTCGGAATTGTTTCGTTATTTAATTAAGCTTGACAATCAATCGAGCCACGTATACAGAGTTAATTTGACCTCATTTTATAATTCCGTTTATATCCCAGAATAAGCTGTTGCATTAAATTTTGTATTATTCACAATACAGGCAGATGATATTGCATACTGATTATTGCACACGTTACAGTATTTAATTATAAATGGGTAAAAGTATCTCTTATGTTTTTCACCTATTTAATACGGCTGCTAGTTAAAAATATAAAAAATACTGTCCCAATTTCCTTATTTCCTTTTAATTTTTACCATTTACTCAATAACACTTGTAGTCTGTTTACAAGGTACTACACGCTGATCTTCATAACCATAAATAATAAACCTGTGACCAATACGAAAAAATAGCACAATTAGTTTGCCAAATGGGCTTTAATAATCTCACTACCCGCTGGGCACGAATGAAATAAATTAAATAATTGCACATCCCATTCATTTGACGGGGTTAAAGGTATTATACGCATCAAGGTATTATGTTATCAAGAAGATGTGTAGTTTTTTTATGTAATAAATATCATTTTATTGACAATGCCTGTGAATTGCGAAATCGACGTTGTTCGTTATTCAATCCAACTGTCGATCGAAAGTGTTACGGATACGAAGTTCCGATCGGTCCGTGGTCCACGTATTGTCGTTACCATTTAATACGGACCGATTGCGAAATACAGTTTGCGTAATGCGGACCCCTCGAGCGATCCCGCATGTACAATAATCGACCGCGATACAGCGGCTCGAATGAATCGATTTAAATCTCGGACAGCCAACGACGAATTCAAAGACCCATAACGGCATATAACATCAGCGTTTAGGTCTGTTTTTGGTGGATGTACTTATTTATATTACTAGGAATCAAGCTAGTGAAAATAATAATTAGTTTGGGGCAATAATATATTGAAAATCTTCGTTTTAATATTTGTCAGGCAATTAGCAACTTCGCCAGTATGTTGTGGTAGTATCTTTAGGTGATTAGCATACTATTTTATTCCTTGGAAATTCTTGAAATTGGTATCGATAAAAATTAATGATGGGTGGATAGTTTTAAATATCTTAGACAATTGGCGAAGTAGTTTTACTCCTCGACTAACAGCTATTAAGTGATTAGACTTTCTGTTATTTAGTCAGCCAATTTCTGTTTCAAGAATGATTCATTCTGTGCCAATACTTCGTGGAATTCTTCCGATGGCATCAATTTTATGTAATGATCGTCGTTATATGTGACATTCTCTTCGACCTTTAAATTTTGCCACGTGAATATTCGTGTCGTTTTCAGATTCCACGAAGTTACGTACAATTTTAATAAATCAAGCAGGGAATTCATCAGTAGAGAACTGTTTGATTTAATAGTGGAATCGAAATTGTTACTGTACTGTACTATTTCGCATGATCGTTGATAAATATCGATTACAGAGCAAATACTAAGTAAGGCGTGTTAGATAAGTAGCCCGACTCTAACTAGATACGTAGCAAAAGTCAGCGCCTTTATCGATCGCGATATCAAATTCTGATATCGTCTGAAGTAATCGATTGCACTATATCACTTTTTTCCGTAGAAATCTATCTATCGCTAATTTAATTGATAGGGCAATTCAATTAAAGACAACCTTATTAACAAAAGCGATGTTAACCAGTGATTATCTACGTAGACGATAGTTATTAGTGGATCAGTGACATAAATAGCTATTATGAACAGAAATGTCAGTTAAGATAAGTGCATAATTGTCTTGTTATTCGTGAATGCAATTACAGCAGGCAAAAATACTTCTATAAAATAGGCGAACATAATTGGGGCAAATACTTTCACGAGGAAAGATTAAGATAGCAACTAGGAATAATATTTCCATCAGCAATAGCTCGCGGGTATAATTCCTTAATTAGTAAAGTAAAGCTACAGTAAATACTCACTAAAGAGTGAAAGTAGAAGATTAATAAGAATCAGTACACCTTACTACAATAAATTCTTTAATAGAAAGAAAAATGAACCGCAACTAGAGATTAAATCTCTTCTCACAACAACGTACTAAATACATAAGCGATGAGTTAGCATTCCACGCTTATCCAATAAATGTACGCTTCTTTGCAAATTACAGCGACAAGAAGTGTACATAGGTACCTAGAATTTATCTGGTGAAGGCTGCATTTCCGTTTAATCTCGCAAATTAATTATATGAGTAATTCAAAGGAGGAATCATTCTTTATATACCGAATTCGAAATTGAAATAGCTCCTGCGAAAAATAAGTCCCAGCAAAGATAAGTAACGAGTCAGCAAGGAATGCGATTTTTCCACTGAGAAATACGAATTTTACCCTGCCATTCCTCGCGAACGATCCTACCCACTAGTTCCAGCGTGCTTTGCAGAAATAAGTTTCCGCGTCAGGCGCACGACATTGGCACAGTAGGGCGCGAGAGCGTTTAATCGGGGCGCAGACGAAATTAAAGAGCTGGTGGAAGCGACAATTCGCTTTTCTTTCGCGAAATCACGGCTTCTAAAGCGGCTAGGTGGTCGAGGGTAATCGCGGCTTTCTTCGGCCGCGGCCAAAGCGAAAGAAGCGGGTTTACGTCCAGCCGAGATTGCATTCGGATGGTGGTATTCAGAGAAGCGCGCTGGTCTGAGCTCCTCGAGCTAGACGAGGAAATTTGATTTTCACAGCGTAGTCCGGGCCACCTCGTTGGGCATCCCTAAGCGCGGCGAGAATTTTGTATGAAACGAGCGTAACGGAGGCTGAGGAGAAATATAATAGAAAATGGGTATCTGAAGGGAGGGACGCGCATAATTTAAAAGATTGTATTGTAAGCGTGGGAATGTCTCGAAATGATTGGAATCGTTTGTTGAATAAATGGGAACGTTCATGCTCTGAAGAGATTGTGTCGCTAATTACTGACCTCTCCAGCTCAAGCATCCCGAACCTTGAATTGTAGTTCATATTAATTCAGCTCCAAAAGAAGCAGTTTTATCATTTCACCTTGGAAAACGCCGGAGTAACCAGTTACGTTGGGTATTCTTGATAATTTACTTGATAACTTAGCAGCACGCGATATCAGATACCCATTTCTTCTCGCGTCATTTGTCTGACGATCTTTCCGTGGATTTTACCCCTTTGCAATCGGTATCCTTATGTGATCGTCGAGTAGATGATTATTCCTTAATGGAAATAAAGCTGCAGTAAATACTCACCAAAGAGTGAAAGTAGAAGATTAATAAGAATCGGTACACATGACTAAAATAAATTCTTTAATAGAAAGAAAAAATGAACCGCAACTAGAAATTGAATCTCCTCTCACCACAATGTAGTAAATACATAAGCGATGAGTTAGCATTCCATTATTATCCAGTAAATGTACGCTTCTTTGCAAATTACAACCAAAAAATGTGAGGGATCAACACTTAGATCTTAGTACATATTAGACATTCGTACTTTGTCTGTATACATGCGTTAGAAATAGAATAAACGCAAAGGCTGTTGGAAAAGTTGAATTTTATTATTATATAACGTGAGCATAGTTCTTTATGTATAATAAATTCAAATATACAGAGTGTTTCACTAACTCTTTATTCTGAAAAGTTTTTATGAATGTATTCGAGACATTGGAGTAGGTAATTCTTTTTAATCTTTATCGTATGAAAGATTCGTATACATTTTTCATTTCGTATACATTTTTCCACTTTATTCTAACAGAATACATCACTCAAATTTTCTCCTTTTTCTTCGATATCCTATTCAGTGATTTTTCTAAAACCAACTTACAGTTTCGTAAAAAAAAACCAAAGCTTTCCCCTAATTAATTCTCTAATCTCCACGAACCTGTGAATACCAACGTAATAATTTCCACGGTGTCCAATTTCTGCATCTCACATAATATAATTTAATCCTCGAGCAAAGCACACAGCAAGTCAATCGATTGCAAAGGGCGAAATATCTTTCTACCTCGTTGATTAATCATAAACGCCAACGAACTCGCGACGAGATCCGAGTTCCATCAGTGCATGAAAATCGCCATCCGACAATCTCGAGCCGCGATACGATATGGGCGCGAATTTCAGGCGAAGATCGACGAGGAGTACCAGCAGCAGAAGACACTGGAAAAGCCGGAAGTGAGTGGTGATTCGCGTGTGCGTGCGAGTAGTTTGTCCTCCATCGTCCACCGGAAGGACGATGCCGTGGAGACGGTGCCACCCGCGCCGGCGGATAAACTTCCTTTGACGGTCGGTGGAGAGGACAAGGACCCCGTCGCCAGGGAGCGCAGGGACAAGGTGAAAGAGGTGAGTCTTGCTTTCCAATCTCGTACATTTACAAGGGCATACGATTACGTTCTCTTCCCAAGAATTGGGTTAGATCTGGGATAAAAATAGGTGTACCATTTTCTTTTATTAGAAAAACCCTGTACCCTATTCTTTTGTTAAATCCTGTACCACTTTTTAGGACAAATAAGTAATGAAAACACGCTGAAAAAAGATATCAGGTCCACAGGTGTAACTTTGAGAAATGGACCGGGCTCGACGTGTTACGTTGCGAAGGGAACCTCGAGGGTGTTAAAAAACGGGTGTAGAGCTTATAGATAATATTCATTGAAATGGGAAAAAATTATTAGTGGAGGTAGGTTGAAAAATTTTATATTGGGAGGGCTAGAAGTATTTCCGAGTGATTTGTTTCATGCTGTTTAATTCGTAAAGAAGCGAATTTAGGACTTATAGGGTTGATAGTAAGTACTGAATAAATATAAGTATAATTAAACGTTCCTTGATGATCTTTGAGTGTTATTCAAAAACTGTGGTGTGAAATTATTCTTGGTCGTTTGGTGGTTTATTTTTGGTCGTAACGTACACTCGACTTCAACTTTTCCCATTTATTTCAAACCCGTACGCGAACTGACACGAGGTCTGCATTTAATCGTTGCATTCTAGTGATGCTCACTTTTATCGTGAACCCGTTTCGCGTAGTAGGTTGTATTCACGTGCAGGTTTAATTGACCTTTCGCATTCTATTCTGTTGTCCTGTTTAATTCTCCCCTCGCGGAGCTGGTTCCACGGGTGATTATTCCTCGAAAGCAATGCCTCCATGACGGGAACTGGCACTCTCAGGGTACCTGAGCTGTCTCACCAGTGCTGAAACTGTGAAAAAATTAACTAGGAGCATTCTGGGAGTACAACAGCTCCACCTTGGCTCAATGCGGAAAGCGAGGGCGTAAAAAATTGGACTTGGATCTAGGAAATTTCGCTATTTGTCTCGTGGAGGGGCGTAAGAGTTGAGAAATCTTCGTATTTCAAGTTAGGAAAGCTGTGAATCTGTCGTTTCGGTAATTGCGTTTAGACTATCAATCTTGTAGTGGGCATGCTCCAAAAATCTGCTAGTCATTTAGAAATCACTGTGACAGTGGATTGTATATTTTCGATTCGTGTTCTACACAGTAATACCCTTTTTGGTAAATATTACTGTTGTCCTTCGGTAATCGTACTAATTGTAACTAATATACGGAAGGAGTAGTAACATTATCGATGTTTAATCATAGGAATTGTAGAGTAGGTAAGTTTGTTATAAAATGAGGAGGCCCTCAAGCTTTCAGTCTTAATTAGGGAGACACTGCTTCGCTAATGAACACTCATTTTAAGTGCCACAGAGTTTATGCATGAAGTAGGAAATAGGAATTTTGCAATTTGAAAGGCTGCTTTCAAGATAGAAGCAATTGCAATTTAGAAGCCGAACATGGAACACGCTGTGGTATTAGAATATTAGAAAACTGAAATTAGAAATTTTGGAATATGTAAAATGAGAATATTCCAAAATTGACATTAGAATATTCGGAATATATAAAATGAGAATATTCCAAAATTTAAATTAGAATATTTGGAATATGTAAAACCAGAATGTTTGAAATTCCGGAATATGTAAAATCAGAATATTAGAAAATTGGAATTAGAGTATTCGGACTATATTAAATGAGAATATTCAAAAATTGAAATTAGAGTATTCGGAATATGTAAAATCAGAATGTTAGAAATTTTGGAATATGTAATATTAGAATATTAGAAAACTAAATTAAAATATTTGGAATATATAAAATGAGAATATTCAAAAATTGAAGTTAGAATATTTGAAATATGGAAAATCAGAATATTAGAAAATTCAGATTATGTAAAATCAGAATACTATTAGAAACCTGACGTCAGAATATTCGGAATAAATAAACTGAGAATATTCGACAATTGAAATTATAATATTTGGAATACGTAAGACTGCACGGTATCGACTAGAAAAATTTGAAATATCAATTTTGAAGTTTAGGAATCTCGAAATATTTCGTAATTATTACTATCACACACGAAATATGTAGAAAACAACGTGGTGAATTATTTTGGTGAATTGAAATAATTTCTCCTCGAAACTGCAAGAAAATTTGCAGTAAAAAGTATTTGCACGGACGACTTTCCAAGAAAACGTTATCAAATAGTTACAACTTCCCCTCGATATAATAAATATTAAATACTTTGCACGTAGCTTTCTGTTTTTGCGATAATCTTTATTTTCAAAGTTTCCTCATTACCACGAGGCTCTCAAGTGGAGGTGTCTCGAGCGTGGTTTTGATAGCCATTTTCCGACCAAATTTCAACAGTTGCCTATTCCGCAGCTGCACTGGTTGCATTTGCGTATAAATGGGAATACAGTATGTACATTCATGGATATTCCGATTACTGGCGTTTCCCGTACTCGGACAACGGTGTATGCGAGTAAATCAAAGTGAAACGAACGACGGGCTTTCATGTGATTTCGATTTGCGCTTATTGTAAGTGAAAATGAAAGCGAATGAAAAGAAAGTGAATTACCAAAAAATATTCACGGATGAATGATGAAGAGTAAATTTCTCGCAACGCAATATTCACTCGCATAATCTGTGCATAGGTATTCACCAGTCAGAAATATTAGGTGAGGAAGGTTAGAAGTTAAAACGGATATAACAGTTCCTTTTTCAATTTTTTGTGCCTGACTATGAAGAAGCAAGCGAAGGTATGTAGGTATTAGTACACAGTACCGTAGATCCGAGATGGGCAAAATTTGTATTTAAATAAAATTTCAAATAACGATTAAAAATTAACAAAATTACTCGTCATGTATCGAATAAAGTTGACCCAGTATAAAGTTAACTTTAAAGTTGAAAAATTTATTCGACGCTGAAGTTGAAACCCTCGACGAATAAAAAAAATTAACTTTATTCGTCGAATAAATTCTCGTCAAATAAAAAACTTGATAAAATGTAAATAATTTGTTATTTAGTTAATGCCCAACTTTGCCGTAGACTTTAATAATTATCAGAGAACGGGTATAGAAATGCGTATGCAATCCTAGGGATTTTATTCTTTGTGACTATCCAACGTGTTTCCATTTTGCTTTAGATTCTACAGAAAATGTTTTTTTCACATTTCTGAATTTTCGAACATATGATTGAACTGCTTATGGTGTTTTGTGCGATATTCGTAATGAATGTTCGGTGTGATATAACTTTGATACATGGTCAGTTATCGAACATCCAGTAAAGACTTCTAAGCTTTTTCGGGCTTCGTGAATGGTCCGATGAACTATTATCCGTTCATCGAACTATAAAGTAGTTCTACGTGGTCAACTAAATGGATGGAATGGATTAAACTGGGAAGGATGGGGGATTAAGCTCTCTGTAAAAGCGTGCTGGCGATGAAATCCGCACTTATCGGCTTCATGGAAATTACGAAATTTAAAATAAAATAAAAACAGTATGTGTAATTCATTCCTTATGCGAAAATATAACGCGTACCTCAGTTTTCAATATTACATCACGTAAAACACATGAGCCGATCCTTCTTCAATAGACACATTTGAAAAAGTACAGTTGAATTCTATTAAAATATTATTATATATTAATAAAATTGAATTATCAAATTTTCATTAATTCCATAGAATCATTAATATATATATATATATATATATATATACATTATATATATATTATTATACATTAATATATATATATATTAATATACATTAATATATATTAATATATATATATATTAATAATGCATATATATATTTATATGCATATATATATTTATATATATATATATATATTTATATGCATATATATATTTATATATATATATATATATATATATATATATATATATATATATATATATATATATTAATAATGCATATATATATATGCATTCCTCATTGAAAAACCATTCAATATTATAGTTCAACACGATGGTTGAATCATTATTAAATTCACGTGGAAACAATGAAACAAGTTTTAAATTTCCCCAATAGAAGATTCATTTATTCCTTGCGCGCAGGCTGATAGGTGCCATTGCAATTTTTGGTTGGCCGAGCAAATCCTCGTTAATGTACGTACATTTATTTTATTGGTAGAATCGAATCCCTTTTAGCGAGAAACATATTGGCGGTGATGTCGACCTACGATATCTCTATTCACCAGGCGAATTAATCGACTTTTCGACCGTGAACTCGTTTTCGAGGTTTGCAGATGGTTCGATGCACCATTATCTGTTTATCAGACTATTAAATGCTTTGGTCCGTTCCAGGATAAATCTGGTTCGGTCTCCCGTCAATTTTTAATATGTCTCGTATCACGGAATGCCAACGATTCGTGTGCTTAGATCAGTCATACAGCAGTGATGTTTTTCGCGCACCCCACGTTCGAACATTTTTATTCACTTGCCCAAATTCCTGGCGCGCTTCCAATTCATCGAATTCAATCGGTGTTCGATAGGGGGAACGGGGAGAGTGTTTTTTTTCTCACGATTTAAAGCTATCATGCAATTCTATACAGTATATCATATGGTGTCTTTTTCGTACAATCGAAACGTCAATATTTGTTATTTCATTTTTAAGGTAACTGAATATTTGACAATATTATATAATAGATATTAAAGATTGCATATAAATTAACAGGTACATTTTAGTTTCATTATATAAATCTTGTATATATCTTATTAAAATATAAAGGCTTGTGATTTCTTTGATACAATAGTTGAATATGAAAGTTTTGTGCATTAGCACCTGCAATATAAAACACAGATCTTATATGTTACCGTAAAGTTTCACGGCGTGGTGGAGGGTTAACCCTTCGATGATAGTTTGGAATGAAGATTGGATAACTGATAGTGGGGTTGAGTGAGTTTCTAGAAATGAGAGTGGTGTCAGGCAAGTAATTTGGAAAATTGACTCTTCTTCTTCTTTGATCAAGTGGTATCCTTCAAGTTTTCATTTCTCAATGGAAGGCACTACGTGTTGCTGACTTGCAACACCGTTATTCTCGAGGGTGAAGTTAATACTCGATGAAGTGCACGTATTATTTTTAAACCTGTTTTTTTTCGAAAACACTAAAAGTGGACATATAATATTTGTGCACTAAGCCATCGATATAAAGTATCCATCGCAACGGTAGCGATAACATTTTATTTTCTCACGATATATGTGTAAACAATGGTCGTATGTATTACTTATTCCAGATTTACAACTGATAAATTGTAGGTTCTAATTCCTTTTCTATCAAATCATCACTGCGATAAGCACTTCGTACGTATTTCTTTGAATTATCTCAATATATTTCATGCTGCTATGCAATTAGCAAAATACAGATGTCCAAGATCGACCTACCTAAAGAATTCTAAGATCACTCTAACTAAATCGTCCACAAGTATTTTCTTTAATAAATATAATACGTCTGCGTTGCATCTATTTAAATTCACTTTACCTAAGCGTCACAGCGAAGCAAATATTTCTTCAGCGTTTGATTCATCTCCCGTTACTGGGATTTCAATCCCATCGGCATCTTCTCCCCTTGCAATTAAATTTAATCGGCTCTATATTCACTAATGCGAATCCACGGTCGCGTTTAGCTTTGTTGCTTCTATCTCTGATTGCGGTCGCTTGTTCATCGCTTGCTGGATTGTTGTGCACGTAGTAATATGCAGGCGGTTGTATGCAAGTGCGTTCGTAATCGCTCAGGAATTCCCGTGGCATGCCGTTAACAATTGACACTACGTTTCACCATCGATCGACCATCTTTTTGCAAACAGAGGAATTGCTATAGGTACAGCTGAATTCGGTGGCATCCAATTCTGTTCGTTTACGCTTCAGTATCTAAACGGCACCAATTCAGAATATAAATTCAACGTTGCTCACGGTGCATAGAAGTCCTTGTATAAATGCTTTAGTTCATCGCAACAGGAAAGTAAGGATGTAAAATATTTCTGAACGCGTAACTTTCTTCGGCGCTTTTATGATATCGAGCTGTTTTCATTTTACTTTTCGGCGGATTGAACTTCTCGCGTATAGAAGTTTGCTTAAGAGTTGCATGCCCTGCCTGGCCCCCCCTTTTAGGGGGATTAAAATTTTTAGCGGAGCCAAAAAAGGCTAAACTTCACGGTCGTTCAGCGAGGAACTTTTTTAACGGCATTCTTAACGTCCTTTCTCTAAAGAAACTTCCATATGAAAGACACGGGAACCCGATATTTGAGGACCACGGAGACCAGATAACGAGTACTAGATAAATTACGCGATAGCTTGGAACAGTACAAAGTCGAGAATCCTTTCCCTGCAAGGTTATCATCTTATCAGTATAAAATGCGAATTTCAAGAAATCAAGGTAGGAAGACCATGTCTATGTCTGTGCAAAGCGATTAAAAGGTAAAACACTAGAAACAAATCACTTTGTATTCCCATTCATTGTGCAAACTTTCTGCGAGCAGAAGCAGCATGCATCTCAAAATAAAAATACAGTCGGACCTCGGTAATTCGAACCTTAATAACTCGAAAATCTCAATAAGACGAAGATTTTCTTCATTCCCTTCCACTCCACTGTAAACACCTCTACAACTCGAAATAAAACGTCCTTAACTCGAACTATATTTTGCATGTCAAATTATGTATTTTACTTCTACATATGTATTACGAAATTTCGTAGAAAGATCTCAAAATACTGAGGAAAATGTTTTCTCTGCATTATTCACGATTGAAAATGCTATTGATTTACAAAATTGTTCAATATGTAATAAAGAGTAATATTTCGGGCATAAAATGTGATTTATAATTATTTTT
This sequence comes from Andrena bucephala, assembly GCA_947577245.1. Taxonomy (NCBI): domain Eukaryota; kingdom Metazoa; phylum Arthropoda; class Insecta; order Hymenoptera; family Andrenidae; genus Andrena; species Andrena bucephala. Next base: position 23,467,593 of record OX387719.1, read on the forward strand.
ATATATGTAGGTATATATATAGTACATAAGTTGTACTTAAGTAGGTATATTTAATTATAGGTATACAATAAACAATTGACCTTGGAAGTTTGAATTTGTCTTGCTTTACAGTTTCACAAGTCGAAAAATTAACAGTCGTACAAAGCCGCTATAAGTTGAATTTTCGTTTGTTGAATTTCTCTTACTCGGCAACTCGATAAGCCGAAACGTCTACAATTCGAAGACTTTTTCCCTTCCCTTGAGATTCGAGTTATCCAGGCCCGACTGTATACCCATCATCTTTCGTAAAAATCAACTAGTATAGAAACACATAAATTCACCATTTTACGTCGAAAGTATAAGAGAAGCCCAATCATGAAAATTGTCGAAAATCAGCATAAAAGGACTCGCCGCTCCAATTCGTCCTTTTCCTTCCCCTCTTTGTGTACTTAATTAAAAATGTTCGCTGTCGTGAACAAGGCTCCTAAAAAAGTACCATCGTTTTTTAACAATCGATTCTCCCAGTTGGTACACATTGTTGCTTGGCATTGAAACTGAATAAATGTAAATTTATAGGATAAGCAGTGTAAAATTTGCATTCGACTAATAGTTGAATGCTGATCACACAATTTATTTAAATTGACATTTTTTTAGTTATGCCACTATGGACACCAGCGATACACGGTAACGAGCCTGTCAGATTCTCAATGTTACTCGTACAATATAGACCACTGTTAGAGTCACGTGAGGCGCGACGACTCGCAAAAAGTGAAAGAGGGAAAGGTGAAGGTAACCGAGAATTTTCACTGGCGAGCGATGCGTTCGGTAAGACCGATTCGTTTGTCAGCCATTGTGGAGGGCTGCGACTGCAGCTGCAGCCCCGAAATCATGCCATTTCCCATTCCTGCGTTCCGCTGCAACAGCAGCGGAATCCGACGAAGAGACATATCCGGCTTTCAGAACAGATGAGTCGGCGCTCGGTGTAGTTTAATCGGTTACATGTAAACTGCGGAATCGAATTCATCGGCGTGGATGCATCGATTCCGATTCCCATTTCGCCTGGCCCGTTTCCGCCGCCGCCCCCCCCCCCCCCCTCTCCCCGCGGAATTAAACGGGAGAGGGCCGTGAAAACTTTATGACGCTAATCATGCGCGTATTCTAATCGCGCGCGGCTCCAATTCGAAGCGAACGGTTTCGTTGCGTTTTAACGCGGAGCCCAGCCGCTGATCGATAGGCCATTGCTGGCAAGTTATTGGCGAAAGTAATTGAAAATGGAGATTGAGGGATTGTATAGCGTTGAAATCGAAAATGGATGATACAGGAAATCGGCATACATACAGCGGGGTTCTGCTCTTCTCTCTTTCTTCCCTAGTCAAACGGTATTCGCAAGTGAAATGGAATTGGGCTAGTTTTTTTTTTATACAGTTTACCTGGGGAACTACTGGGATACACTTCGTGGATCACGATTGGTATTTCGAAAGTATTTGCACGTTTTATTTCGTTAAACTAGCATTCTCCGTGCAATGGGAATGGGTAGGTAGGTGAAATGTAAATTATGAGTCACAGAAGTGTGTCGTTTGTTAGTTCAGTTGGTATTATGCAGGGTCTTTGTGATGTTATTGTTGAAAATTATTTAAGGTAGGATTTGGAGTAATTGATCTTTTTTAAATGGAAGGACTGAAAGATAAAGTAAGATTTCTGTTAACAGAAATTTCAGAAACAGTCAATTTTTATGATACGACAATGGGACATTTATTTTAAACTGCATTTCTATTCATAAATTTTGCATATAGAACACAATAATTAACGTTGATAATTTTATTTTATTTAACCTCATTCTTTTAAATTAAAAGTCAAACGTGATTCATGCGACAGAGATTGTTGTGAAGTTACTTTCTCTCGATCTTCTTAAACCACCTCCATAAATTCTTGACTTTTGTAGGAATACAAACATGAATTATTTTCCTCTTGCGCGGAGTAGGAATAGGAAACCTGCTTTGCAAACGGCGCGTTTATATTTACACGGAAGACCTATAAACTGCGCAGAGTCCATCTGTCGAATTCACACGTACTTTCCACGGTCGGCTCGTTAATTCGCGTTAATGTTTTTATTGCGGGTAAAGGGTATCGACAGCGAACGCATGCCTGCGCAAATACGTATCCCCGTGTTCAGTCGAACGAATCAATTTGCCTTTTCACCTTGCCCGGGGTGTGTTTATTTTCAGTCAGAAATAAAAATTGTTAAAAGCGCGGCACGAACCGCGAAACTCGCTCAATCGTTTCCCCGTGTTGATAGTTCCAAATCCGTTTATGTACTTTTCCAGTGTAGCTACAATTTGTGTAACACATTATGGCTTTGGCTGCTCAATAGCTTCAAGCTTTTATTGACTATTTAGTACTATCTCCGTTGTAATTTTCCTTTTGATTTAGTTTCCTACAATGTGTTATATTCTAACACTATTGTATAAAAATATGTCGCTCTGCAAATGCTGTCTTTCAGACTTACGTCAGTCTAAACTTTGACAATGTTCTGTATTTCAATGAGCATTACTTTTTTAATACATTATGAACAGAAATTTTTAGTTGACGGTTGTAATTCTTAACGCAAAAGAATGCTTTTCATTCTAAAAAAAAAACGGAGAGAAAATATTGAATATTAATCAGGACATCTCTAAGAAGGAAGCAGTTATTTTCTGGTGTAAAATGCTATCTTTAAAATGTCCAACTTTAAGTGTTCGTCCCACTTACAATTTTTATTAAATTTTATTAATATTTTCAATTTCGGAACTGTTGGACATTGAAGAAGTAATATACAGTCAGTAGATTTCGATAGGAGAAAGTTCATTTCTGGGCCGAATGTCCCCTACTACCGACCACTGTGCGTCGTCATTCCGCCCCGTGTTACCCTGTTTGGAACGCGTGTAAAAATGACGTTACGCGTGTGGAAATTGCGTTTCGTGGATATCAATGCACGCCACGGCGGAGGGAAATTGCGGTACATTCAACGGGCGAAATATTCCGAAATAGGTTGGTGAATGTAACGCGCGGCGGTTGTCGTGCATGCAACCGGTGAACGGCTCCTCGCTCCTCGCTTGAAATTAGATTGCACTCACGTTACTCGCGGCAAAAGTTCACGGCGCCGCGCGGTTAACGGTTCCGCCGTGTTCCTGCCTAGGTCAGGCATACGTGCTGCATGCTCGCGTCGATGTCGGAATCGAGTTTGCGTGCCACGCATCGCGAATATCCTCACGACCCCGTGTGTCGGGCTGTTCAGCCCCGGCTCGGATCTGGCTGACGGGCACGCGACTCTTCAATACGCCCGATTCAATCGCGAATTCGGGAACAGAAGTTCTATGGGCGTTAGATGGCCAGCTTTGTGTTAGTTTGAGTTAGTGAAGGGCTTAATCCAGAGGGGTCAGTTTGGGGGCACGTGTGGAACAAGTTACTCGTTAACGCGATCATTGTTGGGAATAGAGGGAAAGGGATAAGTCTTATTTATCTCGGATGAAAGCGCTAGGGATATCGTTCTGTTATTAAACGGTTTTGGGTTCGGGTTTTAACGGATTCCGTTTTTGCAAAATGATGGCATGCAAGACTTCGACGTATTTTTTCTTAGTGAACACGATAGTAACAGCCACATGACTGTATCATTAAGGGGGACCTCACCCTGAAAAACTTTTTTGTTCATATAAATAAAAATATAGAGCTTGGATTTTTTATATAGTTTTAAAGCAATCTTTATTTTGCCAGAAAAAAAATTATTTTGAAATATTGTACAAAATCGCCGCGAACAAAATGGCTTCCCGGAGCACTGCAAAAAAAAAATGGTCCACACTCTCGGGAATCATTTGAGAAGGAAATACAAAAAAGATATATTTGCCTTTAGACCTGCATGCAATCGCTTTCGTTTCAAACGTACAACATCGTTCTTCCTTCTCTACGACTTCCTGCGACCTTATAAAGGTGCGATCCCACGGCGCGGCGCGAAACTCGCTGAGCCACGCGCCATGGGAATGATCAGCTTGTGTTAGTCGCGTAGTGGAAACGTTAATGGCTTGCCGACTCGCGATCGCTAAACTGATTTGACGAGCCTACAAGCTTCGCCGAATCGGGCGCCGTGGAATCGCCCCTTTACACTCATCGACGACGACGTTCCCCCTTTTTTCTGAAGCTACTTGTTCACATCTTTGTTTCCCATCTATAGTTCACACCTTTTTTCAGCCCCTCGAGCGTCGACGACAAAGACAACCGCCGTAACCCGATCCTCTGCTCCCCTTGTTTTCTTAACCTCGCTTAGAACTTCGTGGATCTTTCTTGCAATCGCCTTCTTATCTTCCCTCCTTTTTCTATATCTAGTTCAGACCTTTTTTGCCCCTCTGCCTACCGAACAATTGCAAAAAAACATAGGGGCCGGGGCTCAAGCCTCTTTTTTTTTGCCTAGCATAAGCAACTCCTTTCTTCCTTCTTGCACACGCGCAACTCTTCGATAGTCTGTCCCGCAGGCATCCACGACTGCGTTGGACCTTGTTCCATGCGTTTTAAACCTCAGTCCATCTTCTTCCCGGCACTAGTTGTCTCACTTCCCTGCTCTCGCTCCTATTGGCCACTCGGAAGGAACGCGGTCGTCTCGATTGACATCCGTTCGTCAACTCCGCGTGGACAACTTGGTTTGTCCTTTTTGCACCCACGCAAGGCTTCGTTAGTCTGTCCCGCAGGCATCTACGACTTCGGCTGCTTGTTTCCACACATCTTAAGGCTTATAATTAGTCTTCCTTCTGGCATTAGGTATTATCACTCTTGTGCCCTCGCTCCTATTGGTCACTGAGGAAACCCTGCTCGTCTCGACTGACACTCGATCGTCTAATCCGCGTGGACAGCTTTGTCTTTGTTGCATGCACGCAAAATTCCGCTTGTCCTTTTTGCACGTACATATGTAAGACTTCGTATGCCTTCATTTTTCACACCTAGTTGTTCACACTTGTTTCCCCTCGGCCTATGGTATACACACCGACGAAAGAAGTGCTTCTGATGGGAGATATCCAAGTGTCTAGAGTCGATTGCTTTGTTCATCAGATACGTTCTACTAATTAGTGATATTTACGAGTTATGTACTTGTTTATTCAATTCTGATGGGCGAAATGGCTCTTCGAAAACAGAAGATATAGAATGAGTGCGAAGAGAGTATGTTCTTCAGTCCTATTGGTTGCAACTTTATTTCTGTCATTTTTTATTATCTAATAAGAGTGTCATTCATTGGTTAGTGTGCCATCTTATCTTGCGCACACAAATGTGCATAAGAAAGTATTCCAAGGTGGAGCCAAGTAGCAATTTCCTTATCACACTGTACCTCACACATTCATTCTTATCATCTACCAAGTTGGTAGTATCAACTGTAAGTACTCCTACAAGCAGACGTTGAATTGATGTCCCATTTTTTCCTCACACTCATACAGGGCCGCATTCATAGTTTTGGAGGCCCTAGGCGCAACATCATTATGGGGCCTCAAAAGAGCAAGTCCATTTAATTACCTAATCAAATTCAAGACCATTTTTTAAATATGGCCCCATAGAAAGTGAGGCCTCAGCTTGCGCCTAATGTGCCTTGTGGTAAATGGGGCCCTGCACTTAAATCAATAAATCTAGGTACATACGTAGAGACTAATCGTAAGTGAGGCCGGTTTCGATTGGTTAAAAAGTAACAAAATAGCTACACTTTGAAGCAAAAGGATCATTTTCATGTGCAAGAAGATGGACTTTATGTCGCATAAGTCAGGTAAAAATTAGTATATCGAAAAAATTGACGGTGGGATGATAGATAATACATTTAAGAACATCTGTGCAAAATTGTATAAAAATCCATAGAGTTTTACTCAAATTACAGCGTACAACGTTTCAGAAAACATGGTTTCGAGAAAAAAGCGTTTAAAGTTTCCGGAATGTTTTGATATTTGTAAAAAAAATTGTATATATTATTCAAAAATATCTCTCTATCTTCATTGAAAACTTTTTATCGATAAAGGTGTTTTTGTCACTTAGAAATAAATTCTCAAAGGTGCGATATTTCTTGACCTGGCCAAGGTGGTCTAACCGCTTAAAAAAGCTATAAAAATCTTAAAATGGCAACCTTTTGAAGAAGATGAAGTGCCCTGATTTCTGTCTGCAAAAGATTTTACCCCAAGATCGGGAAAACTTTTTTAAATAAAAAAGGAACGGTAACAGATACCTTAATAAATCTACTACCCTCTTCATCCCTGAAGTGGAAGGGATGAGAGGATAGAGATAATTTCTAAAAAGGTTGTGACTGTGACTCCTTCATGAGGATGGAAGAAGACGGTCGGGAACCAACTAGAATTGGGGTTGTTTCTGATAAACATTAATTAGAAATCTGGGTTTTAAAAACGGTTGGAAATGAGTTGAAAAACTGTTGACTGCTGTTAATGAGCTTAGCGTTGTTTCGTGCTCCTTAACATTTTCTCTAGATTTAAACAAAATATCTCGCCAGGTGATAATCATCTGATGAAGAATCAGTTTGTATAATATGACGAATAAAGTTCGAGACTGAACAAGTGGTATTAAGTTCTTGAGTTCGAATATTCCTAGTTAGCTTTTGACTCTGATATTCGCGAACTGTACACGACGGGAGATTGCAATGATCGCCGATTGATTTTCCTTTTATCGTTATCATCCTCCTGTTCTTTAACGCTGTCGAGTGTTCCGCGAATCTCCTATTTGCCATACGCACGCGCAATCATCATCGTTCCTCACGCGATGCAACGTGCAACTGGCAATTGTCGAGAAGTTCTCGCGAATTTCTGGCCCCGCTAATGACGCACTTTAGCCCCCCGTAATTCCCGTGCTGAAGCGTTTCTCGTTGATTTAAAAAAGCTGCGAAATCGCACGCCACGGAACGTGTTTCCGGCGATTACGCAACAGCCGATTCGGCCCCGGGCCGCGAACCAGCCCCCCGCTTTCCAGAATTATCACCCCGTGGCCTTAACTACGCCCTTTTGCCACTTCATCTCACTGCGCATTTATAATGAAAGGCAGTCACGGCATCGTGGCGTTTGCGCGTCGGACCACTCGTTTCAGCTTTCACTTTGAAAACTTTGTTCTGGGATACACGTTGCGCCGAAACGCGCCGAAATCACGCCACCTGTTTGCAGAAGTGACGAGCGCCAAGGAAACGGCCAACGATTTTTGTGTTCTGGGGTGTGTCGAAGTTCAGAACGAAAATATTCAAAGGTGTTCTCCTCAGGTCTAACAAGAATCAGCAGTGCATGCCATCCGTTGCATCAACTGCAAACCAAAATTACTTAATTCTCCCGTTACTATTTTTAAATACACTTGGATCGTTTCTAATGGAGAAATGGTCCCGTTGACAGGTTAACGGTTACACCGATTCCACTGTATCCGCTCTTTCCATCCGACCAAAATCGACCTCAGTCCACAACTCAGGAACATCTGGTACTTTATTCCGCCGATGGAGAGTTAATCAAGATTTTTTCGACAACCACGGCCGTATGGCTAAGCAAGCGTGCAGCAAATTTCCGTTCAAGCCCGCGTAAAACCTCGGTTCAGCTGTTGGCCATTTTTATTGGATCCAGCGCCGAGATGAATCTCGTTTGCCGCGTGTGTATCCGTAAAAATTTATCGCCGGCGATATCACGTCGATGTAAGGACGGCCATGAAGGCGATTTTAATGCTTCCTATGGTGGTTTTCAGCCCCGGCATAGGTGTGTGTGTGTGTGTGCCGCTCACACGCGGGAGGCTACAATGTGGCGGTGGTAAACACACGTAAACACGCGCGCTCCCCGATATCGACTCGCCTCCCGACTACCGCGCGTATCGCCTCTACGTGTGCGGAACACGAAATGGAGACGTTTTATTGGACGTTATCCTGGGTCGTTTGTAATCATTTCGCAGGATCGGCGGCGCGCCGCGTGGACTTGAAAAATGGAAGACCGACGGCCAGATCAGGGGAGAGAGAAAGCGCAACGTGGGATAGGATGCGTCTATGCAGGCCGAGCCGCGCGCTCTATTCGGATTTTTCTGGCCAGAGTAAATCGTTGAACTCTGGGATGGGATATTTCCCTTTCCCTGTTCCCCTTCTTCTTCGGATGTTACGTTTCGTTCGAAGGTTCTTCGTCTGTTTGCAACGTTATAAGGAGTGATCGTAGTTTCGATGGAAAGGTGGTAGAAATGGAGGGGGAGGGGAAAAACAGGGAATGTCACAAAACAGCTTTACCTATCGAGAAAATTAAGTGTTTTGTTCCAGTGCAGAGTGGGTATTGTGATTTGAACCCTGAATTTGAATCCCTCAGATTTAACAGATCTGTAGTCCCAGTTGCCACCAGTAAAATAGGTATGCTGTAAATCGCAAAATCACGAAAAATCGACATTCCTCGTTTTCCCCTCAGGCTTCAAATGAGGATATGGGATTTTTTTTTGTTTTTGACGAGTTGTATTTTGTTACTTTTTTTATTGTATTATATATCGTTCGGAAGTCCCTCGTCTCCATACGTCGTAGCACACAGTAAATATGTGTTCCTTTGATGATGCCTGGACGAGAATTTGGAAATGGGATTTTCATTTTATGTAAGGAGTTATGTTTTGCCTGTGAATCTGTTAAATGTCTTTAGTCTATAATGGAAATACGTGGTGTCAGGTATTTGTTAACCGACTTCAAAAAGGAGGAGGATATATATTCGACCCGTTTGTATTTTTTTTTTATTTTTGTTCCCGCATAACTCCTCAGCATATGGGCCGATTTTGGTGATCTTTTTTTTTATTTGAAAGAGGGCGATGCCCCGGTGGTCCCATCGTACACTGCATCAACATTGGCCCAATATTTTGCCAGTTCTGGTTAATACTAAAGACTGTTGTCACCTAATTATTATTATTTTATGTACGTACACGAATATCTCCTCAGCATGTTGTGTCAATATATATAAAACTAAAAAGTTAAAAATAAAAGAATTTAAAACAAAATTAAAACCGACGTAAAAAAAATAATATTGCACTAAAAAGTAAAAAATAATTTTTTCCCTTATTTAATTTACGACTCTCATATTACTTAAGTCGGTGCCTCATCATTTGCACTGTGTAAATCTGGCGCGGACTTAAAAAATATGAGTGTCGTAGATTAAATAAGGGAAAAAATTATTTTTTATATTTTAGTGCAATTTTATTTAAAATTTTTTTTTTTTCTAATAATAATGGTTAGACAGGAACACTTGAGACGGTGCATACAACTGGTTTTATCATACACAGTGTGTTAGAATTAAGGGGTCAAACTTTGGGAATTTGTTTTACATACCTTGAACAACAATATGCTGCTCCATTTCTTTTTAAAGCGAAATTAAACATATTTCCTGCGATGAATTATTTCTCTCTATTATTCCACATGTAAGAGTACTAGGATCTAGTCTTTGATCGGTAAATCCATTTTTAAGATGAAAATCCACGATGAGACAAAAATATCGTGTCTCACACGAGGCTTTAATCTCCATTATTATTATTCTTTTATTTCCATTATTTACATTTTGTTGTCGCTGAGATTTTTGTCTCATGATAGAAAAGTCTCCTAAAATCTCATAGTGGATTTGCACCATTAGGATGCCGCAGTCTCAGAAACGATGGAAAATTTGACATTTCCTTTTAATAAAACATGTCAAGGCGCCTGTACAGAAGAACTCATCGAAGTGACGCTGATACTAAACTTAGTTTTCTCATCAAACTCTGTCATTAAATTTTGGTATCAAATGTCTATATTATTCGCGGAATGTACTTCAGTAAGTGCGTTCAAACTTTCTCTTATTTCATTCTAAACAGATCTCGATACCTTGCCTATCCTTCCTCACACAGTTACCGCAAAATTCCCCCAGGGTTTGAGGCTTGTTTCATGGGCGATTATTCCCTTGAAACAATGCCCTCAAGACGGGAACTGACGATCCCAGGGTACCCGAGCTGTCTCACCAGTACTGAGACTATGTAAAGGGTCGACTGGGAGCATTCTGTGAGCGTGCAGCTCCACCCAGACTTAATGGGGAACAAGGGCGTTAGGAATCGGGGTTGGATAGCGGGAATATGAACCTCTGTTTGCTTCGTAGAAGTGTGCAAGGGTCGAGAAATCTTTGTATCCTAAGTTAGGCCATGACAAGTGATCACGTGTGTGTCAGTCACTCTCTTGTTCTGATAATTAGGTTTGAATTCTCAAGGGCAGTGATTGTGCTTCAAAAATAGGCGGGGTGTATTAAAAAAACTTGGTCAGAAAGGTTCATATTACTGTCATCAAATGGGACGATGATAAATGGTACCTATACATAAGCGAAATTTTGTGTATTCTTTCTACCAAGTCTCTTCATTTCAAGCCCCTTATTAATCCCCGAAAAGCAATCAGAAAGTAATTCTTTATGAACCCAGGCTGCTTCAAAAAATCACGCATTTTATTCACAACCTTGCTCCACGATCACCTAAAAACCCTCATCTACATCACAAAACTCGCCATCCCTGCGAAATACCTCATATCACCCCCTACTATAAACAATCCCAGCGGCGAAATGAAACTTCCCTTCCCGGTTCAACTATTCAAACATTCCTCTCCATTCACCACCTCCGACTGACATTCCCATCCCTATCCCCTGTGCACTTGAAATATGTTCGTGGAAACACGGGCGTCTCTGAAAATATCCAACCCCGTCGAATCGAGATAAAGGCGGCTTCAATACATCCCGAGCTACCCAGAAAGCGAAACGAGACGGGAGCCAACAACCAACGAACGTTTCGCCGTTTCGTCACGCCGATCGTCTGATCGCGACGCCGCGGCGTCCTCGGCGAATCCCCGAGCGAAAGTGGATTATGATTGTTCCGCGCGGGCATCGTTCGCGCCTTTTATTATCGCCGCGCGTGCATACACACGCGGCTGCATACATTCCGTCGCGTTTCGAGCTGCATTGGACGAATTTGAATATCGAACGCTCGCGAGCGAGTTATTACGTCCACCGTACCCTGCTCCCAGTTTCTTTTGAACGCCACCGCGAGAGCGGATGCTAGCGCTCGTAGGGGCGTGTTCCACCCCCGCCTGAACTCCTCCGCTCCCTTTTATTTTTTCGCATTTCAATATCCCGCTTTCGTTCGATCGTTGCCTTTCTGTCAGGCTGTCGCTGGCGGACAAACAATCGGCTGCAAGCAAGCAGGTGACAGGCTGAGAGACGAAAAATCTCGCCTCCACGCACCGGTATTTCGGTATTAACGAGGCGCGGCCGGAGTTTAATAACACGTCGATTTTTCCTGCGCCGCGCGTCCGCGATCTTTTTAGGAGCGCCGTCAGCCGGGACTAGCGAACGAGATTTTGCGACACGGTTCCTTGTATTATTTTGTGGTAATTACTGTCTGCTACCTAGATGTTTTCTTGTCTGAAGCTGTTGTCAATCTCGGCTCACTTTGATGCTTAATTTTGTTTAGGTTTCTGTAAAGTAATTTGTTGGGGCATTTACCTGAAAAATTAGAGATTCCTTGTGATTAGGAAGAGTTCTTTTAATTAGATTTGTTAGATACACTAACTTGCTATCCGCTGGCTTTGCTTCTTGAAGCTGATATTTGGAAAGTGTCAGAGTCTCCGAAAAAGGTTCCCCCAAGTGATCGTCACTTTTAAATATTCACACGAAAGAATTAAAAGAAAATGCACGTAAAATCTAATCATGTAACGCATATATCGTATATTTACGTGAAGTTTTATCGTTACTCCGTTAAGTAGAATTGAGGTGAATAGTTGATTAGGATATGCAACTGTAATATTGTTTTCTAGATTTTATTTTGATTATATAATTATATAATTGCTCAATTTTGGCTGGATTGATGTAAAACCTGAATTTAATTTCAATTGTTGAAAAAAGTGTTAAGTACTTTAGATGGTGGTGTGATTTAATAATCACGTCGATAAAATGTAAATTCTCGAGCGAGGAGCAGATTGTTAACTGTAATTCTCGTGTTGAATACGTCACGAAGCGTTCTCATGGTTGTCACGTTCGCACGAAATGTCAGTAATGATCGATATTAAATAGCTAGGAGGGTTGAGGGAAACAAAGGCAGGGCGAGGCAGGGGAGAGGCACCACGCTGTTAAATGCAAATATCGTGTACATGCGCATTATGCGTTATTGTTCGCTTGTTCGCGTAATTTTTGTAGCTGTTACGAGATTGCGGGATATTGTAGAGCCGTATAACAGTAATTAGGAATGAAACTTCGAGAAGAGACGTCGAAATTTCGAGAAGAGACGCTGATTAAACTGGGAATCTATCGTTGAAAAATGCAATTTGATTTGACGGAACAGAATAAAGAGGATAAACTTTATTGATTTGTAGAAAGATAGGCGTACGATTGGAATTGTATTTATTTATTAATGAATTAATGTTCGATTGACTGTTAAATAATTTGCGTATTATTATTATGCATAAACACCACTAAGCTAGCACCTTAGAATTGTGTATTAAAATTGCACAAAAGCATTTACAATATTCTTCAAAATCAAGGTAATTCAACAAGGTACACAATAAATATTACAGATAAATATTCGAAATTAAAGAGTTCCTTCTTATCCAACAAATGTGTCCTTAAATTGTGCCCAGATCCATCATTTTCTCAAAATATTCCTGCCGAAATGATTCCTAGATGTCATATCTAAAAATGAATTCCTTCGTTCATGAAATTACAACATGCCCACGTCAAGTCTAGAAATTCTAAAATAGACTTTTGTATCAAGCTCTGTCTTCATAGATACGAAACAGCTATTTGACCTAAACTCCCACATCATGAACTACTCCATCATCATATAATTTCCTCTACTTCGACAAGATTAAACGAGCACTAGTTGCTGCAAGCTGCACAGCAGTGCATAAAGGTGTCTTTGTTCATATTGGCTTGTGTGCTTACGACGGTCCGTAATACTGACTCCATAAGGCAAAAAAGATTCCAATTCCTCAGCAAACAGTCCTTGATCCCCGTCCAGCCAGGTCCGCCACGATTCCACTTACCGCGGGCACAGTAGCAATTTCCGCGCGAAGGTAATCTTCGACATAACGCGCTTAACCACAAATCTGCCAGAGATAAATATCATCCTGCTTGCGTTAGGCTTCCCTGAAAAATGGGGGCTCCCGCTATATAACAATATTCATCCGCGGAATACCCGGCGCGGCGGAGGAGGTTCACTGCTAAATGGCCTCTCGCGGGAAACCAGAAAAATGCGGAATACCTCGCGCTAACCGGGTATACACGAAGACGACCGATGAGCCTGCCTATTAGTAGGTGGCCACGGGCACCGGCAGGGTTTATTCGCGCGTTTCAACGCCGGAAAGGCTACTATATAGTGATGAACGACGACACTATATAGTCGCGGAGGATGCACCGCCACGCGGCACGAAAGCCTCATCTTCAGCGAGCTCTTCGTACGCGTTCTAGTCGAATGCTTGCAATCTTTCCTCTCCAACTTAGGTTTTAGGGCATTAATTATCTGCACGCCGTGGCTTCCATGCTTGCTCTTGGCATCCTCTTCCTGTGGAGGCTGCTGGCAGGCGGTTTTAGTTCTCCTTTATACGTAGAAGTTCAGAGCAGGTTTTTATTGTACCTTCCTGTGAGGTAATTAGAAACACTGGGTGGATGTACATTTATAGTCTGATAAAAGGGAAGGTGGAATTAGGAAACGAGGATGGGATGTCGGACTGAAGTATTTATATTAGAAATTAAGTAGTTTTATGTGTATTTAGATTGGTGAATTATTAAGGTTATGGTAATCGTGGTTCTGGAAAAGTGTAGTGTGTGACTTGTGGATGGATGTAAGAAGAATGGGTTGACGAGTGGAGGACGTTGCCTTGAATTAATGTGTATTATAACTTTCGCTATGTATGGAAAGTGGTTGAAGTAAGTTTTACATGAATGAAGAATCTATTATTATGGTGATACGAGTATGAGTATGAACGTAGTGGTAACACGTGTGAGGGGGTGTTGTTTGGTGTGTAGTTGAGTACCTGTAATGCGGAGATACTAGATAGACGATTGAACATTTCATCGTCGATAGTAATTTATTTTGCTGACATCAGTTCTTGAATGTATAGGGTAGGATTGCAAACACAAGGTATTGGAATTTGAAAAAAAATTAATTAATTAATTAGTCGCCCGTGGAAAGAGTAAACAATAGTGGATCAAGATATAAGCTGTAAGGATACCTAAAGTAGTTTCTACAGTAGTACCATAAAGTAGTTATTACCATTTTTATACCCTATTCAGTCAACAAATATTTTATTAAAAACTTCAAAGATATATCCACATTCAGTATCCAAATGTTCATGTGGCAGTGTAACAGTTAGAAAGGGGTGGTTTCACGGTGAGTACTTTTGATGAAAGGATTTCCATCGGAATGTGGTCATTTGCGGGCATTTAACTCCCGTAGGTTCAAGTCACTTTGCAACGATCACTGGAACCACGAGAATTATGCACAGATTAACTGTCGTTAAATCATATTACGAGGCATAATTAGAGCGGACCGCGACGCAATCTGAATACATCCCGCGTGTATACCGCGAAAATAACTGCCCGAATCCACAGAGTCCATTCAGCCCTGGATTATTATCCTGCTGTCAGCTATGAATATGTTCGAAACCGAAATCTCGACCGCACAATTATGACGATGTCATTCATTTATTTCCCTGGCTGGCGCACTGACCAGCGCACCAAAACGGATTTACTCGCTGTTTGGGAGCGTACTTTGAATGCCTGCCACGAATAGGCGTTCCTCTGGCCGTCGACGATGATTCATCGTGACACAGTTTAAATTTACAATACAAGAACACTGTTTTGGGGTGTAAAATATTTTACAAATAGTGGTAAAATTGACGCTGTTGTTGAAGGAATTAATTTTATAAAGTAACCAAATATAACTTGAAGAGATCTCGCTCATAGGTTGGAAATTATTTTCTATGTTGCTATACAGTTTGAATAATATGGTGGAACTACTTAATTTTCAGATTAATAATTCTTTTATTGTGTTAAATTTGTCAGCTGTGAAATTACTACAATTCAACCAGCAGGGAAAAAGCTAATATAAGTAACAGAATAGATAGATAGAAATAGGTATTAAAAACTGATACACATAGACATCAGTTAGTCAGCAGACAATTGTGCAGTCTAAAAAGTACAGAGCATCACAGGGCATAAGTGATGAATAATTAATTACATAGCAGTGCAAATGGGAATATAGTAGTACTCTTCTTTGAGAAAAAAAATATTGAAGCCCCTTAGGACGCTTGGTATAGCACCTATCAAGTTTCAATTTACTAGAGTTTGTTTTCTAATTCACAATCAGCGGCGTTCCTACATCCGCAAAGTAATATTTCTAAACACAACACTTGAAAATAACCAGGATACTCTAAAATTCCTTCAAGATCGCCATGCTCCACACCAGAGAGGTCGCGCTGAAACGTAGAATAGGTATCTGTTCCTCATACTCGGGCCAAACTATCACCGTGGCCACCTTTCAGTCAAGTCATGCCTGTGCCTCGCGTAGCCTCCTTTCTCTCGCCCGCATAGTGTGAGTTGCTGAAAGACCAGGCCCGACATCGAGTGCTCTTAAAATTGGACTCAAGTGACTATACAAAAGGGAGCGATTTCGAGCGTGGAAACAGTCTGATCAGGCTGATAAAGGCTTGTACAAAAGGCGCGAACGAAGTGGAGCCCGCTATTTAAAAGCAAACAGTAGATCTCCGTTCGCAAATAATCGTGCGTTTCATCCCACTATTAAGCTCGCCGATGTCGCATACGATCAAATTCCCCGCCGAGGACCCAAAAGTTGCACCCAACCAACCACTTTCCCTATCGCCGGATCCCAGGACGAGCTTTCGTTGTATTGGCCCCATTGAGTCTTGTCAAGCGTGTTGCCTGAAGAACGCGTTTGATTCGCAAAGGTGGCGCTCGCTGTCACGCTGGTATCGTTCACACGAACTTTCGCTACCGCATAGCGGCCCTCTTTCCTAGAATTCGTATCGTAGGAGCTTCCAGGACGACTCCTTTCTCGTCGAGACGTTACCGACTGCCGGTGGCCGACGAGCTTTCATGCGACTGCTCGCCAGGAAGAGCGTAGTCTTTGTTCACTGGCAGCTGCAGCCTCCACTGGGATCCCGGATCTTCCAGAGATGGCATTGGGACTATGAAGCGCGTTAGATTTCATTATTAGATGAAGATGTCAGGGAATGAATCTGTGGTTCTTCACAGGCCTGGTACTAGAAGACACACTCAACTTCCTCCTCTTTTGACCGGATTCTTTGAGAAGGAAGTTTCTGTGTTTTAGTAATACGAGGTTGTATTATAAGTAATGATTACAATCCATCAAGGTGTGTCACTTATATCAAGGCCTCAACTTGCTTTTCACCTAATAATGAAGCCTCTGAGACAGAAATAGCGGGGAAATAGGCGCTTCCCTTGCACCCTTAACATACGTTCGCGCTAATACGCGCGTGTAGTGTACCCCGTCAGTTTGCCTAGTTTCCGGGGGATATTAATGTCCTCACAACTAGTTGGAAGTTTCTTCCGTGGACTGACTAACTTGTGCGCGTAAACTCTTCCGCGTTTTCGAGGTTTCGGTACTGGAGTACGTACCGAGTTGGGTAACGTCAGGTGGAACGTATTAGCAGAGAAATGAGAGACTGTTCGAGCGGGCAATTTCCCTCGCGCATTATTCCTGACCCGTGCTTGGTAATAGCGTGTTTCAGTTTTGCGCCAACGCTGGGGGATGTAAAGGACGGCTGTTTAATTCGCCATGCACACAATTGAAGCCTAAGGGGTATTTAATACCGTACGCAGGGTTTGTTTCTGACAAAATGGACGTAGTGGGACAGGTTTTCTCATAGTTATTGTGTTATATTTATTACTAAGGATAATGAATATGTGCGAGAAATACAGAAAGTAGATCGTTACTCGTTCAAGGAGGAATTTTGTTCCAAAATCAGAAAAATAACTTAGAAAATTGTGGTCTTGAGGATCAGAAATTTGCAGGCTTGTAGCGCTCGTTCAGCTGAATGAAAAATGCTTAATAATTAAAAGTTGGTTTGCAAATTAATCATTTTAGAGTAAACGACGGTTTTCTGTTCGAATAATCTAACTTGCGCTTGCGGCATGAGCGCGGAGGATTATCAGAGATTACGTTGAGTGATTTATCATTTTAATCTGTCGTTGCAGGCATTCCACATGTCGCTCTTGCATTTCAATGCATACCTACTTGGCACATTTGTATTATCGTCTGTTAAATTCTGTTCTATCACTGTCATCCTTCGAATAATCTACCTAGCAGACTCATATTTTATGCTATAATACGTTCATTGAGACTAATTAACGAGTCGAACAAAGAAATCAAGGGAACATTCATACCTATCAAGAGGCAGAACAATAAAATCATCCTTCGTTTTCATATCATTAGCTACATAGAGATGAGCTTCATTTACTCTTCAAATGATTAGCTTCATTTACTCTGAAAGTCCAATTAACGATCCCATGCGCTTCATTTGCTTCCACACGTGCCATGAAGGACACCATTGATCGACGATTCGAATTTACTTTAGTTTCAAACAGTAGAATTATCGCAGAGGAAGTTTAGAATAGACCGAACATCTCGTGCATTCCTCTGTCTTGGGTCTGTGGGGCCCTGTTCTTCTCGATGGATGTAACTTGAAATACCTCACCATGGAATTGAAGCCTGGTATATTTCAACAAGGTGCTGAAGCAGAAAGAACTTGGAAAATTTTCAAAATCCGCTCAGTTCCAGCATCTCTCTGAAATATTCCAAGTCCACCTATCCTTCTATCTTAACACTATGCCTGTATTGTAGGGTAGGCATAATCGAGCAACACTTGATAATATCACATATCTTTATTTCATATAGTACACATGTAGAAGGAAGGGAAAGACAAATTTATTAAAACACTTCAAGTTATATTTATTCTTACATTCTATCAAAGTATTTCAAATTAAAGAAGTTCTAGAATAGGTATTTGACAATCGCATCGATGGGCTCGGTTTTCACAGATTACCAGGTCTCACCGTGAGAGATGAGGAGCCAACAAAGCTAATGGTTCAGTGACTACTTGGCAATTTTACATAGGGCTTTAAATACTTCATACTCTGATAACTTAACCTAGGCTTCGTTAGGTGTCTTCTTTCACGATCATTTCTCACTATCATTTATCCCCAGTTTCTTTTTACATGAAAAGCGGAAATAATCAACTATGTTATGTTAGTAATGGTGTGATAGGCTTGAGGGGAACTAATAAAAGACTTCTTCACAAAAGAGCATGCACAAGCATTCAAAGCCATCGAGCAAATACGTGAAATAGAGTACATGATGTAAAACTATTAAAGAAATGCATGTAATAGGGCAAATTGTGAAAAGCCATCGAAGAAATCAGTTGGAAAGGAACAAAATTGAATTTTAACCTTCGCGGAACAACATAACTCGGAGTGAAATTTAACGAACCCCAAAAATCGGCACCAACCAAATAAGCTACTTCAGACCAGGGGCCCGAGAGAATGGAGGAAGGACCAGGTTTGAAAGCCTGTCCAGGTGTTCACAAAGTCCGGTCGGACTTTCTTGAGTCCCCAGAGGTTGAGGTGGCCCCAGAGCTACCCGGAGGTCTTTGAAGCACCGTCCTCCCGCCTTGGAGGCCCGATGACTACTGAGGATCTGGAGGTACGTGGGGGACCCCACACTTTGGGAAACAACAGTCGCAATTAAATCAAAGTCGACGGTTAATTTTAATTGCTAAAGCCACTTAATTATTCGACACAAATTCATTCCAGTTGCTATTACTATGAAAAATGATGTTTATTATTAACTATTAGCAATTAGTAACATATCGACTTGGATTTCGAAATGAACTTCTAAGTCGCATGAATTTTATTTTATTCTCAATGTTTAAACGTCCGATAAATATTAATGCTTATACGTATTTCCAAGTATTAACTGCAATGTTTAAATAGTTTTTAGTTAGACTTCGTGTAACTGAATACTTGCAGGAATATCTGCAGAAATATTTAGAAGAATAATTTGCTTACTGTAGAGGATGATGTAGGGAATTTTAATTAATTCCTTTTGTTAGTAGGAAGGGTGTATAAGGTCTATAAGGGCTCTAGAAATTTTTTATACGTTCGAGTAAGAGTATAATATATACTCTTACTCGCATAAGCAATTTCACAGAAACATTGTGTGAGACTTTAACGAACTAGATTATACTGTCTAAATCAAAAACTGGAAGTTAAATCCTGAAATATTACACAAAGAGTCAACACACTTTTACACATTTCAGTAAAGTAATAATAATTACTCTATTGTTTCTGAGTCCTATTTGCTTCGA
Source organism: Andrena bucephala (assembly GCA_947577245.1). Classification (NCBI taxonomy): domain Eukaryota; kingdom Metazoa; phylum Arthropoda; class Insecta; order Hymenoptera; family Andrenidae; genus Andrena; species Andrena bucephala. Next base: position 23,486,962 of record OX387719.1, read on the forward strand.
GTATCTGCTTACCGCCAACCACAGTTTTCAGCATTTCGATTTTCTCGAAAATTGAGCCTCGGATGTAAAGATTTTATTTTCCACTTTTCATTCATTTTTGCATGAGGAATCAATCACTTTCCCTGCATAGCAAACGCGCCAATTTCTTCAATTCTGTACTCTCCACCCCTCGCACCCTTGCTGACGGTAATACACCCCCATCGTTGCGGCCACCAGAGTTTCAATCTGATACACTGCTACTGTATGTAACGTTGCTTTATGCGCAAAGGACCGGCACGGGTCGAAAACAGATTCGGTACAATTTATGTAAGCAGCGCTTTGAATCTTGAGAGCGAAGTGTTCGATCTGTAGACTCGACGGAGCAAGGCGAGTGCATCCGTTATTCCAGCGTTGTCCGTTCCACTGGGACGCCGGATATTCCAAAGATGGCAGCAAAGCACCGAGACCTGCGGAGTCCACAGTGACTCGATGGCACGCGAGCTTCCCTCTTTGACTGGAATATTAATATCCTCTGGCTGCGAGCGGTCTAAGGGGACGCATAAAGCGAGAGCAGAGGGACGACTCGGGAAAACCGGGCTGCACCGTCTGTCCGACGAGAAAATGTACGTTGCCGCGGCATGTTAGAAATTCACGTCCACATTTTGTATGGTGCACTTGTGATTTAACGGTAATTAGTTTTGGATCCACGAGAAATGTTATACGAGACGACGGACAGGCCGTTTTCGTGGACCCTTGAGCTCGTTTCTGAATGTATAGGGATGCATGTCTATGGAAAAGGAAAGGAGGATAGGGAAGACTGTTTAGTAATAAGGGCTCAAGATTTTCTGAGATATCGTTATAATGGGGAAACTGAAGTTTGAAAATTCTTTCATTTTCGAATGGTGATTCTAGTACATGCAGCTTCTCACTTGTGCATCAGACGGATACTTTCTGATTTTAAACTGGAAATAATTAAGGGGTTGGAGAGTTTATTTAGCTTTGAACTAGCTTCTACTGAATTTTCTACTCGAGGTATTTTATGTCGTGTTATTCCATTCGTATACATATAACGAAACTTTTTTATTATTTGGTAATTTCATACGTCCAAGTATCGTTGATATTCAGTTCAGGTGCTAAAATTTCAGTCATGTTCATTCAGTTAATTATACGAGGGTATAACTGTAGAGAATTTTACTGTTTCATGTAGACGCTGAAAGTGTAAATTCAGAAAATCATTCATACGAAATTTTCGCCTGTTATGTTGTAGTTAAATTATAAAATAAACTTTTTCCATTGTGCGAGGTTATATAATTGGCTAGCTGGGATTAAGCTATTGGGCAGTTAAAAAATATCTCGCATAAGCGGGTCAGTGATTGTGTGTATAAGAAGCTTGAAAACAACCAGTTATTTTTATGAACAACAACACGACAAAATCGATAGCCAACACGGGATGAAAATGTCTGTTCAAGGGAGGAGAAGGCGTTGATAATGACGCGCGTAATTCATCATCCTGTCAGCATGAAATTCTCGCGTTTTTTTATTCCCTCTCCTTTACTTCTATACCGCCCGGCTGATTAATGCAGATTGTTCGGAATGGTGTTCCAAACAATTTCCGCGGCGGTCATGAAAGTTTGTCCGCACGAGGAGTCGAGGTCTCCATTACATCCAGCTTCCGTCGACTTAAGGTCGATAGAATTGTGGAAACGTGTTTAAATTTGCATTTCATTCCGACGTCGAACCCACCTGGAAACGACAGAGGAGTTAAGAACTGCGGCGAATGGCTTTCTGAGATTACACGTGGCTCCACCATTAATCCACGAAATTAACATTTTCCATTATTCTTCTTTGAAATCTTGCCTGCAAAAGACGCTCTGTTGACGAATCAACTCGTTGGTGTTTGGCGAGTATTTTTCGTGTGGTTTGGGTCAGTTTTAGTTGCAATTTGAAGCACTTTGAGGTGAGTGAAAAATTGAAGAGTCGTTATTATTTAATGATTTTTTATTTTGTACAAGTAGGGTAAGGGTATAGTTGACAAAATAAATTTGGGATATTTTAAGGTGGGTTTAGAAGTTGAAAGAAATGATTTTCGTTTGAGTAATAGAGATCTAAGTAAAAGTCAATTAATATTTATGATATTTTAATATTAATTAAAAATTATTCAAAATACATGACACGAGGTACTGTGAAGCTCAGAATTACAGCGTTTAGGTTTCACATGAATTAATTGACGAGACTTCGCTAGGCAAAATTTTCTTTTGTACTAACATTTTAACCTTTTGTACGTTTTTAAATTAAAATTCTGTTACTATCGGCCACATATCCGAGTTCAGGGTCGGTGGTAACATTTTCTCTCGTTTCCATTTTTTTTTTTTTATATATTATTTATCACAAAACTGAATTGTTATGCCTTCAATAATGTCAGATAGATCTGTGAGCTTGGGATATAAACAATTTTTTCGTAACTGTAATAGTTCTTAGGAAATCGTATTCCAAAGTCAAATTATTATATTCAATCCCCATCTACCCTACTCAATGTAATATTTAAATTGCACATAAGTGCATTTAAAATGAATCAGTCTTTTAATTCAAGATGAATTGATATTTTGCTTTTCCAACATTTTTTGTTAGAATTCAGGTGTTGGATCCAATCGATTGCGCAATGCAAGTAATTGAATCGATTATCTAGAACCGTGGACGCAGAAGCCAAGTTCTACAAGCTCGTTACGAAAGGCAGTTGATCCCTCGCGTTTGCATTAAAGATTCTCTGGTCCCGCGATACCGTGCATATATATATATATATACCTAAATCACTCGAAATATGTGTTAATTATGTAAATGGATATTTAATCCGAGCTTGCAATTTGAGCCTGTGAGCACTGCGTTCTCGCGCAGCATAGGAATAACAGATTAATTATCACATTAATTATTTCTGCAGCGTCATTATCAGAGATAATTACAAATTCGTTTCACTATTACAATTCTAAGCGTCCTACAGTCAGAAATATTGTACTTTTTGATGCAAAGTCATTTCTCCAAGGTTAATCGGAATAAAACAAATCAGATGGCGCACAGGGGCGAATTAATTTGCATGTTGAATTTAAAAGTAATTTTCGCCTTACCTCGCACGAGCTTCGACGTGGTAAGTTATAGACAGAAAACCGCCATTAGGAGGACCTAATCACGGGCTATCGAGTTTGGAACTGCGCGTGGCAAATCTAATGGCCGACACAGAAGCATGGCAACTGGTTCGGACCAAGTGGCGGATTTACTCCAGTACTTTGGAGCTCGATAACCTGTGATTAAGTGGCCATTCGTAATGATACTTTATGAGCTATCGCCTCAAACCGATTCCATTTTCCACGTGAGTTAACGAGGTACCGATCGAGCCAATTTCACCACCCACGCGCGACATTCGATGCGCGCGAACTTTTATCGGACCTCGATTTACAGTGGCATGCATGCTGGAAAAGAAACACGTGGCGCCCACTTTTGGCTTTGGCTGAACATCTTGCAGATACCCAACAATTTTTTTTTTTAAACGATTTTATATTAGTTAGTATCTTAGCGTTAGTATTTTCCAGTTTACAGAGCCATGTAACTCTGAAACTTTTTTCCCAACAATTTGGTTTATTTTACAGCCAAAGTCATACATATATGTAGTATTAATTTCGTTTGTTTTTCTGAATTGTTTGAAAGCTAAATTGAGCAGTTGAATGTTTTCCTCGGTTTCTTCACATCAAATGAGAGTCAATCAAAAGAATCAATATTAACGTAATATTTCCTAAAGTCTGACTCAGATTATTACAAAACACGCGGAGTGCCAAATTCAATTTCCCAAAATATTACGAGTATAAGAGAGCAGGCAATTTAAAACACAATATTAAATAAAAAAATAATGCTTCTATTTCCGTCCTATTTGTACATACAGAATATGATTTGATAATTCTTAAATTCTTATCATGCCATTAATGAAAAGTGCATTTACCTACAAAGTATGTGACATGACAACTGCAACGGTAGAATTAAATACATACATATTCACCCATAATTTAACCATTTACCCACGAAACACCCTCGACGTCTTCATCCACTGATACTACAGTCACCCTAAAATACTTTCGCGATAATAAGATCCGTCAAACAAGCTTCTGCAGCGTCACAGGACTCTGGAAGCACCGATTTGCGGAATTTTTCTCCCAGTCGTATCAGAATCTGCCACGTGGAGCGGCGACGCGAAACATGGTCGAATAGAATCGCTGGAAATCCTGTCTGAAAACGTCCAAGCCGCGTTTCAAGACTCCAGACGTATGAATAAACGTCTTAGAATTCCTGCCCACGATAAAGTTGATTTACTTGCTCCAGATAGAGAGGGGAAGCAAAAGGCGACGGAAGCAGGCGGATAGATAGACGAGAAGTGACCCACGTTAGCCTGACGTCGAGGCTAGGCTCCTGACCGAGTTTGTCCGAGTGGTGTCCGTAACCGAGGTGTACAAATATAGCGGCCGCCTCGGTGTATTCAGGAAAGCGATCGGTCGACGCTAAAAGCTTGAGCAGGGATGACGTAGGGACATTATAAACCATTGAACTGTCAGCTAGGGAACGAGGAGCATGGGAGATTGAAAGTGAGAGGGCGATTTAACATTTTCCATGCGGGACTCGCGAGCCGTAAAGAAGCAGATCCCAGCCCTCGATATCCTGTTTTTACGTGGCTTCCGAGTTGGATCAAGATTTCGCGAGAGTTGTTCGGTGTATACAAATAGGAAGTGGAGAGAGTCGTGCCACGCGGAGTTAGCAAAGTCGCTTTCTTTGCAAGTTTTGCGTTCCATGCTTGAAATCAGTGTTGTAGGAAGAACAATTGTTTGGTGTTGGAGAGGCAGCTGGGGAATTGAAGATATAGTGTGCAGGTTTTGATAGATTTGGTAGTGAACAACTTAACAATTTAAGTATGTCGAGCTCCCATTCAAAGTTTATTTATAATTATTAGCAGACGTATCCTGAACCTTTCTTGGAGTCTAACAGAGATCCACAGACACTAGACTTGATGTACCAGGCCATCATCCTAGTCAGAGTCGCCAGAAAACCTTACTTTCGCATTTCAAACGCTTAAACCTTGCAGAGAAGACGAACATGAAGTAGAATCAAGCTTTTCCACTAATATTACCACGCAACAGACTCAAATACTCTTCTTGCACTCAAGCAGGAAATATCGCCCCCTCAATAAAAAGACAGTCGCAGGAAGCATCCCACTAAACCACCAAATTCTAAAAAGCAGCGACGAGATAATTGGGCGGACGCATTGAAAAGCTGAAAGCACGAAGTCGGTGCAACTGGAAATCATGAAATGAACGGACCTGAAAACCGGCGAAAAATCCCGAAATCAGAGGAAACCCGAGCGTTCGTGCCAGCGAAATTTCACGGAAAAGATTGAACCAGGATGCAATTGCAGCAACCGGGATGGGAATGAAGGAAATAGGTGCGCCGAAAAACCGTATCCTCTACGATAGAGCGGAAGGGGTGTGGAGGGGGGGGGGGGACAAAAATCGACGCATTTGGTCGAATGGCGAACGTGGGGGGCGGCGGGGGGTGGTGGGAAAGGGTAGCATCGGACCTCCGGAATCAGCAGAGGTCTACGCTGTTGATGCCCCGTAAGGGAAGAGGGGCTACTATTATTGGATTACGGTGGCTCTGGCACGTTTCACCACGTAATCCTAGAGCGCCGCAAGGGTTACCACGTTACAGAGGTGTACCGGCCGCCCTATGCCCTTTCATTCACCCGTTGGGCTCATTGCTTCGATCCCCTGTACACTGAACCATCTGCGGCGTGGAACACGTCCGTGAATTTCGACTAGCCTTTCCTTCCTGCCAAATATCATGCTCGGCTTGCTGTACCCTTTGAGCCCTATTCACGCCGCATCTTTAGGGCACAGGGAAATCTGAGTCTGTCGGGATTAAGCGCGTGTAGACGGGCCTGTGTCTGTACAGACGAATTAACGTCGACCTCCGTTTCTATAAAAATAATTACGAATGAACGCGATCACACGGATATAACTGGATACGAAGCTAATTAGGGCTGACGCGGATTGCCGGTCGATGAATGGGTCGCTGCCCCGTGCAGGGATTATACACATAAGAAGCTGAAACGCGGCAAGTAAGGGGCCAGAGTCTCTGCATTCTAGACTCAACTGTACTTAAAAGTTTCTAGGTTTCTAGGTTATTATTAATTTCTGAATTTTGAGGAATGCAGTCCCTCGATTATTCTGCACAACACCGTGAGCTTCCATACTCTCTCGTAGACGCTGGGAAATTAAACAGCGTCAGAGATAGATGTCTGCCCATCCTGTCAAGTTAGGGGACCAAGATCGCTGATGTTTTTTCCCCGACGTCCCTCTGTGCTCGTGCACCGGGCTGTTCGGAGCCTCGTGTGTTTGGCGAGACAGAAGAACATCGAGGGCCATGTCCAAGCCGTTCTTCAATGTCCGATTGGTACGTGGCACGGGGTGGCGTGGGGGTGGCGATCGGCTCTTTAGGAATACAAGAAATTACAAGATGCCTATCCGACGGTAAAAGGCTAATGGCGCCGACTGAAACGGCAATAAGAGAGGACTAAGTGCTGCCCTGAATCACAGGCCGAGTGATGTACAGACAGTCGGTGCCTCTGACGAGGTAACCGGGCATTCCTGCACGTACTTGGCTTGTCTCTTTCACCAAAATCACTGCCCCCCCCCCCCTCTGGATCGAACCCCTCGCCGAATAAATGTCCTCTGGAGGCCCACCAGTCCCAGGGCTAAGAATCTTGGGACATCTGGCTTGGGTCAGCATTTTTCATGATTACTCAATCTATTCGATGAGCCCTGCTATTAGTGTTTTAGGCACTCTTGTTTTGGTTTCTGGGTATTTCGAGATGATGATACTTGCATTCTTTGTTTGATGGGTATTGCTAGTGAAAGTGGATGCTTTGTGTTTGTTGGAACTCAATCGATGCTCGTTGAATAAGGTTTTTATGCTTGTGGAATTTTGGATACGGCTTCTGAAAAGTAGAAGTTGGATGATAATATCAGGTCTAATTGCAAAGCATTGTCCCCAATGCTTCATGGTAGCGCTCTATTCTATCTTTAGATACCTACATCATAAGAGGTTTCATTACTCTTCAGATAGAGAAATTTAATTTAGTAGAAGATAATTTATTATCGTAGAGAAGGATATTCTTAGAGAAGATAGATCACTTCAAAATTGAAGCATGTGCGATATATTAAGACAAGGTTTGGAAATGACACGCGCACAATGAATACTTTAGTCTTCTGGAATCTAGTTAATGGATTCACTGGTCCGAAACAGACTATACCTCTGGTAATTTTACAAATGTGGTGTTTTTCTTCAGATCAATATACACTCAGTCGAACATAACTGAACAAATAAATTAATATTCATCCACCATCGGAAAGTACTATATACAAAGATAAATTTAAGGCAGGGCGTTAGTCATCCACCAATAAAATACAGCTGTAAAAGTAATTTTCATAATTCCACTTGCTACCAATCCCAATACCCTTCTTCGCCACCCGTTTGTTTCTAGAAAAAGTAAATTGTGCACACACGTCACCAACCGATTAAAGCATCGCTCATAAACTTCCATAACAAAGTTTCCCGTTGGTTTCGCAACACACCTTCTTCATTCGACATCAGCACAGAGCTGGTCGATCCACAGGTCCTATTTATCAGCCAGGACACCGCCAGTGCCCGCTATTTTTACCGCGAGCGGGGCTGATAGCGGTCGCAGTTTCTGTCGAAGGATTTCACACGGAAGTCCTCGGAGCTTGACGAATGCGTTTTACATCTTCTCGCGCGATTACCTCGCACGTAGCGCGCTGGACACGAGGGGCGCGCTTGCAAAACGTCACCGTGACAAATGGGGACCAAAAGCGGACGAGCAAGGCTAGGACGTGACCCCTGGTGACCCTGCCAAGATGCATCCGAGAGTTTCCTCGTGAAACCTCATGACGCTTTCAACGTCGTACGTCTTTCCTCGTCGCTGGCACCCTTGCCCTTTCGATAAAAATTATTTCGATGGGAAGGGAAATCTGGTTGTACGTTGGTGCACTTTGTGGAAAATGCATCTGTCGAGGTGTTCGTGACCTAGATGTAGTGTGCAACAGCGATTTCAGAAGTAAAGTAGTAGTTCATGGTATTTGATGGAGTTTACGTTGAGGTAAATTCCTGAAAGGTTTAATTTGTGCAAGGATATTTTTATAGATAGGTTTCTTAATTTTTTTTGTTTAAAGCAGGTGGTTGTTTCTACACATGTGTATCCTGTTTCATTAAGGATAATGTTCAGAAGCTTAGTAGGTAGGAATTTAGCTACATTCTGCAATCTTCGAAGGCAACGCGCTTGATATATCTCATTGTTTGCATTGTTTCTCCCAGAGAAAATACTGGAAGCTTGGTAAATATTTGCGGAACTTAAACGTGCTTTTGTAGGACGTGAATCTTTTAGAAGACTGCAACAATTTTGCATTTAATTTTGCATTCCTTTTTTTAATAACTGTGGAAGCTAATATTTGGTACAAGTGAATTATGGTATCCGCAAAACAGACAAAATATAGTTGATAGGCAGTCGTTGCATTGTGATTCATAACCGAATAATTACCACAATTTCATCTGACGATTGCGATGTGATGAAAAAGTGCGCCACACTTGCCATTCTCAATTATCAAATTCAAAGTAATTTATATTATTTAAAGAAGCTTTCGTTCATTTTGAGTAATTAATAAAAATTTTAATAGAATTCAGCATTCAACATTGATACGAGTAACATCACATATTAAAACAAAATCTCCTAAGTAGCTACAAATTGTCATATTTAAAAAAACAAAACTTCCACTTGTCTCCAATTAAAAAACACCATCCAATTTACCAAAAAATACGCCCCGTGAATTTTTGGGCAGTTCTCAAAAGTTCCTCCTTATTTAACAAAAACATAATTTCTTAAACTCTGATTTTCCCAGAAGCGATTTTCCAACCAGCTTGCCGGAGTGTCACGTTGCTGTTTCTAATTACTCTTATTGTCCGCGACAATCTTGCCACGGAAATAAGATTATCAGGCTGGTATTTCGTCTTCTCGTGGACCGTTGGAAACAATCACGACGCTTTTTCGAGGTGGATTTCTCGCGGGCCGGCGGTGTAATGGGATCCATTCAACAATTGGCTTAATTTAGGTAAACTCGAAGGCTGAATAGAGGGTTTTCCCCGCGTCGATTACCGGACGGTGAGGAAATCCACGGTGATAATAACGTGAGCCCCCCCCCCCCTCAGGAGCCGCTGATTTCGTGGAAATGCAATTACGGAGCCGAGCGGAGCTCGCCTCCGTCGAAAGAAATCCTGCACAGGAAGTGCTCTCGACGCGGCGGAGAAATTACTTCACTTCCCTCGATTGCCGTGATATAAGTAAGAGCGTTTTTGGCTGGGCCAGACGCGAGTTTGTCCCGCGGAAGTTCTTCAACTTTTATTCGGCTGTCTCGCCTATCGCGTTACTTAGCCACAAATTTTCTGCCCCGTTTCCGGTTCATGGCACTACTCACCTGGGTAATTTGAGGATTTTTTATTCGCATCGTAACGGGATGAACTTATCGCGAATTTTTGCGAAGTGTCTTTTTATAATTCACACTTCGAATGATGTCGGAGTTGATTGATTCCATCCTGAAGTTGATTGATTCCATCCATGAAAAAGAGTCATTTTTCCAAATGCGTCCCTTAATGATTTGAATTTTTATGGATGCTGTTTTAAGATAAACCATGTTAGATTAATTTCTGTCCTTTTCGTACGCAATGTTCAAATTGTGCTGATGCATTTTGGCGACCTTAAGGAGCTCCATAAAGTCACTTATGGAGGTTTTAGTTTTCAGTATCAAAGGTGCCGCAAACTGGGGGAGCATTGGCAGTTAATTAGCATGTATTGAAGAAGAAAAAGGAGCAAAACTTTATGCATTTTCACACTCCTACAATCACAAAAGATGCAATGTTATAATAGGATACTTAAAGGAAATGTAAAAATGTTAATTTTTATATTATATGACAAAATCTTAATATATAAAGCAGAAAGCTGTGTTTGTGTGTTAATCTGTCGCCAAAAAACTTTCAAACGATAAACTCTGGGATCACGAAATGTGCCTCAACTCATTATACCTGACCAATCCAGATGAAGCTATTTTCACAAAAAAAATAAAAAGAATTTTTTTTTTATAAAATCAGAATCTAAATTTCAGGCGAAGCCGAGTAATAAAGCTAGTGTTACATAAACCTACCAATGTTTCTCTAAGTACCTAATTTTTGTAACGACTTCTGCGTTGATTCGAAAAAGGACTTTATCAAACAGTCTGTACGGAATTTTTGTGAGGATTGAAGAATATTTTTACGTGGTTGAGTGTTTTAGAAATGTTGTGTAATGGATGACTTACATACGTTAGTTATATTTTGTCGAGTTTCATATTCCTTTCATTTCTGTGTTATTTGTTGGGTAATGACTGTTTCGGTAACCTTGCAGCTTATTTTTGGTTCTATTTGCTTAGACTAAATTTTAACCCATCAACTACCCCAGCTATGATATCTACGAAATACGAGAACTTGCTTTACCTGAGGCGGTCTCAGAGGCAAACACTGCAAGCTTCAGTATTATCGCATGTAATTCTGCTCGAGCCTTAATTAAACTAGACAGTAGTTAATATGACGCTTCGCCGAAGCGTTTGCCATGTTTACGTGGTCAAGCCACACGCGTGTATGGCACAAAAAAGGGAACAAAAATATGTCAAGAAATATTACGTTGGCAATCAGGAACGTCGGGGAATTCTGCAGTGGGATAAAGCGAAACTTCTGCTCTGTAATTCGGTTATTCGCATTAGCTGGGAAAGTTTTACCAGTAAAACATTAAACATTTTACTTGGTTACATCGACGATGGTAGAGCAAATTTTGAAACCTGATTAAAGCTTTTGCTTCTCCTATTTCATATTTATGTGTTTATAAGCCGAAGCTTTCTTTACAAAATAGGATTTTTATTCCAAAATTAAAGATTTTTAATTTTACTCTAATTCTAAGTCTAATTCTAAGACACTTCAAGTCTAATAATCATATTTCTATCACCATCATCATCCATCAGTTAATTATTCCTGCACCCCACTTAATTCAGAAGCAAACCTATCAAACTCCACTTCAGTTTCTCACCTCTGAATGAACCAAACACTTTCTATTAATTTCACAAAACAGATCACACCCAAACTCCATCACTTCACATCCATTCATCCTTGATGAACTCACGTGCAATTACCTAACTAAAAAGCATTCGGCCTAAAAGGAAGAGTGGAAGGCGAGCGCCATTTAAAAATGTCCTTCGGCGCTACGTATCCGCGCGCTTTATCGCGGCCGACGTCGAAAAAAGCGACGCTTTGGTCCCGCGACGCAGGCAAGAAAAACCGCGAAGGGGCATTGTTTGCATTGCTGTCCCGCGACGTTTCTTCTTAACGGCTGTGGACCCCTTTTCCTTTTCTCTTCTGTCTCGGCCTCGTCTAACGCGAGATTCTTTTCGCTCGGCTATTGCCTCTGTCGCCAGTTACTGCAAGAATTATTATGCTGTCTGGACGTTATTACCAGTTACTTGTCCACTTCGTGCCGCACTCTCGGCCCAGCCAGAAAAGAAACGCGAACGCAACATCCAGCGGTCTGGTTTTCCGTGCGCGCGTAACGAGGAAAACGGACGACTTTTTCCTTTGATTTGCTGCTCCTTCTTCCCCCTTTCTATTAAGGGAAGCAACAGTGTCGGAAGAAGGAGAATGGTCCCGTGCCTTGGTTGGCTTGTTTGAAGGATTATGATTATCTGGAGTGCTGGGTGTAGATACTTAACCCCTTGCACTGCTGTGCCCTCGCACGTCAGTTAATTGCAGATATATTGCCGAATGGCACACACATTAAATAGAGAACTTTGAAATAGAGAGTTCATATTACAGTGAACTGATTGGAAAGTTAAGAATTCATTTAATTCTACGAATCGTAAATGCTTGCATTTTTACATGGTTTAATGATACCAGTGTATATACATATAACTTTTATTTCAACTTTGCTGTGGAGACATACTCTAATTACATCGAATCATGAATACCATGTAGTGGTCAAGTACATCTGCACGGCAGACAAGGCGTTACAAAATGCAATATTCAGGATTGAGCTTCATTGACCTCCGGATATTCTTTTGACAGAAGTATTATCTAAAGCATAATAATTCTTCTCCAGTTGCAGGAATATGATCCTTCAGACACGTTCGAGAGCCCAATTAACCCGTCTGAAGGATTATGATTATCCGGAGCATCAGTTATAAGTACTCGGGCGAATTTCTTTCATTGGGTGCTAACAGAAAACGCGATGAGAATCAACCTCAAAGCTTGCGTACTTGAGTTGGCTATTGAAAAGAGTAGACATAACACTGGCATTACAATATCTGGTACAATAGCCTCTTTAAAATATCAGAATAATTATTTGCACTCCTTTATTCGTCGTATATTAGTATTCTCACAGTTCTGAGCACTGTAATATTCCCTGCATCGTGTACAGGCCTGACGGATGCTAGCCCCTCTCCTAATGTTATTAATCTCCACGGTGCAGAATTAAGAATTTCATACCAAATTGCATCGGGGTAGTTTTACGGTGAATCTTGCAGAACTCCCGTTAAAATTTACGTACAACTCGGCCAGCGAGCGTCGCGTTATCAAGGTGGAAATAATGTCCTCGTGAAATTTATTGTAATCGAGTAAGGAGGCGAGGACATCCTCTAGGAAATATGTTGGACATCCTGCGGAAACTACCCTCCCTGGAAACTTCTTTCCCGATCCGGCCACAGAGTCACGTACCGGAAAAATGGCTTAATCCCAGAAGTCCTCTCACCTAGTTCCCTGACTCTGACGGCCTGTGCTCGACATGCTCGTTCTTTGCATTCGTCAGCCTATCTATCCTGAATATTGGATGAACCACGGCATCTGGCCCACCCCCTTTGAAATTTCACTGGCGCATTTTGGTGTGTGGTCGAGGCTCCGAACGCTACGTGCAGAATTAGAAGAGATATAGTGGCAACACAGTTGGACTGGATGAATACCGTCAAATGGGGTAAGTTTTAATTAGATTTCGAAACAAATTCCCATAGCATCTATTGTATAAGAGGTATTATTCTCAGACAAAGTGCCTTGGATAGCTTTAATTACCTATTTCAAGATGCAGCTTGTCTGCGAATAATATCTCTTATACAACAGATGCTGAAGGAATTAGTTTTAAAGCTTCTGTGGTCAAAGTTACCTCATTTGACGGTTTTTAAGAGTCTTTGAATTGACAGCTTGGTTTTTAGAGTTGTAATATTAAATAGATTGTTATACCTAAGTAATGCGTATAAGTATGTTTAAATTACTTTGAGGTCTTTGATTTTGTGTAATAGCAATAGGTTTGAATTGTTTGGTTGAGGAATTTTTAAATTTTTTAAATACTTCGCGGATAGATAAGTTATGCATAAGATATAGATAAGTTTGTGACTTCAGCTTTTGACTGATTGTAGTCAATTCTCTATTACTTTGAGCTGTATTTTTAATTTTTCTCTTGTTTTAAGGAAGCTTCTCATTCTTTTCAGTGAGAAATAATTGTGATTCATATTGTGAGCTAATTTGAAGTCCAAGTTCTCAGTATATCTACTAAAGAGTTACTTTTTAAATATATTTAGTAGCTTAAAATAGCTATCATTAATACCATAATACTACAAAATGATCATAGGATCAAACATACCTATGTAATATCATCATTTCTTTTTATATTATCCACGCATCGAAGTGTATCAAATGAATGCATACAAATAACAATTGACCCAAAAACTGTCTTCTAAATTAAATACATACATACTTCGTTCCCCTGAAAACTCTCTTGAACCGCGACAGCAGAGAATCCTGTTGCAAGCGTGGCCAAAATTCGGTGAAAATCGCGTGCACTGATGCACCGTCTCTTTATTAGCGAGCCTGAAAGACGTCTCTCAAGCACGGTGGTTGGAATCAGCAGTCAAAGGCCAGTACATCATTACGTCTGTGTACCCAGTAAACGAAGAAGGGTTCAAGGGGTCGGAATGGTCCACGGGAACTTGTTAATCCAACGGACGCTTTGGATAGACGTGCCCTGGCCTCTGGAGTATGTGCACTCGCAGCGTCTCGGCGCGTTCTACGTAGGATCGCGATGATTCTAAAGGGCGTCCATTAGTAACTAACGACACACGTCCCTCCTCCGACTGTTGACCGTCGGAGACGAGTCCCCTCGGCCGTGCGCCCGCTTTTTGCGCCGCTCCACCAGCCTTTTTTCTGCGCCGAAACAACACCTGTTCGATCCAGCCCTTGCGCCCCTCCGCCCTGCGCGGCGAAGGGCAACCTGTCCTTTCGGTGTACCCAGCGCGTAGGTAGAGAGATTCTGGCAACGATGTGGTAGGTACACGATGTCCCGGGATAATGGAGAAATCTCCGGTTCCCGTCGGTTGTGTATTTATTGTTCCCGGGAGTTAACTAAAGCCGCTGGCGAAGTAAGTGGATTTTCGGGCCACGCCGTTACGTCACGTACTTTGGAATCTGCTTAATCTTCACGCGAAAATTTCATCACGTGCCGGCAACGCGCGCTCGCTTCTTCGCGACACCATGGGATCCCTTGGAGATACTGGCTTGTCAACAGAATATCCGCAGGGAGGATTCTTCTCGGAGTTTGGATAATTGATGGCGGGCGTTTGTTGCGCGATTATACTGCGCATTTGTTGTGCCGGTGGAAAGAGGTAATGACGAGTGCAGGGGGCAGGCCATTGTCTAGATCGCGCAAGATATGCGTCAACGTCGAGGTACCAGAGCCAAGGACTCGTTAACAATGGCAAATGTCGCATTAATATTCGGGAAGCTGGTCGTCTCCTTTGAACGCGTTATACGTGTCAAGTGAACTGTGAGGTACCACTTTACAGCATGCTGGTGCGCTCTGTGAACCATTAATTCCGTGGCATCTGTTGCGTTATTTTAGACAAATGTATGTGTGCGTGTGTTTTTGATAAAGTAAATTGGAAGCGTCGTTGACGCTTTCTGTGTAAGATAAGTTGCGCTTTTGCCTGAGTACTGTAGATGTACATATGTAGGTATGTTTCCATTTTCTAGATGGTACAGTGATGCATGAATTGGTACTGCTTCTTTTATGATAAATAAAAGAAAGTAGCGATCAAGATTCCAATCCAGAAATCATTTACCATCATCAGAAACTCCGCACTTGAATCGTGTCAGTCAGTCAAAAACACTGAGGACCACGAAATTCGGTACCTCGAACTAAATCATCGCCGTCGTTGTTCTCCTTAACAAGTACCTACCGAGTGGCCGATTTAACCATTGAATCCCTTCGTCCCTCCGTCACTTCACATTTCACGAACCGAAGTGGAGCAGCGACGGTGTATCGCAACGGAAGGCTGGCCGACACGATTCGCCACGGAGGCCCGAAACAAAAACGCGAAACCGTCCGTGAAAAATGGGTCAACCGACCCCTCAATGATCCTTCTTTCGATCGAATGCACAATGCGTCAACTGTGAATCGAGTCGCAATTGAAAAGCGGCCGGGGGACACCTTAATTCCGATGCCACTTTCGCGGCGGAACAATTGAAGCCGTTAATAAGCGGCCTAGTAGAGATTCAAAAAAAAAAAAAAAGAAAAAAGAAAAAGAGAAACGCGAGATCGTTATTGTGCGCGAAGGGGCGAGGGTGATGAGGGCGGGTGGAGAGGAGAGTGGTCGGTGCCAGGATGATCGTGGAAAAGGATATAGACCAGCTAGGGCCTGGAGAACTCGGAGACAATGAGGGACGCCACATTAATATTCGTGGCATGCGGCGGCCAGCCTCTCTCGCTCGCTCGTTCCTCGCGACGAAGCTTCCGCCCGAGGCGGCTCGTGCGCCAGATTGCGATCACAACAGCTTCGTTAATTACTAGATCCTCGTCCCTGCCGCGAAGGTGGCGGGGGAGCCGTCCGGCGTCGCCGCGACGAGGATTTACACACGATCATCGTTCCCTTAGGACGCTCGTGACGGCCGTCCGCCGGCTCTGCCAGCTTCCTGCAGCTGATCGCCGACTCACGGCCACGGCGCGCCGTGGCCGACCCGTTCTCTCACCCTTGACACGGTGCCTCCCATTCACAGGATTCCTCTCGGCGGAGATCCTTCGGTCGACCCTTTGTCCCGCGATCCCTTCCTCGGATACAGCCACGACGTGCTTAGCGGTTTTTCTGCGGCACGGGGTAACGTCCCTCGAAGGGTGTATTGTAAGGTCGCGATCCCGCGGATGGACTGCTGGTGACGTGGGATAAGGCGTCGGATTGGTTGGAGTTTGATTTATTTTGCTGTTTCGTGTCACTGGTTGGAATAATTACGCGAACGGTGGCTTCGCTTGAGTGTTTGTTTGAGGGGGATGTTTTGTGGAAATGGGGCTTCATGGAGGGATGAAGAATGTCTACGCTTTTGGTTGTAGGTTTGATTTCTTGTCTAAAATGAAGCATTTCTGTTTCAATTAATTACAAAGAAACAAATTGAAACTGTGACTTGTTCTTTGGCATGAAGTTTATTAACATCATAAGCTTTAAAAAACATGTTTGTTTAATCAAAGATAGGTATGCATTATATATGCCGCTACAGATGGATCATTGAAGAGGCTTTTTAAAAAAGTTCCTTTGGTTTTGCAGTGATATATAAAAAACAGACGTTTGGGGCTTGGGGGAAGGTAAAACCTCACCAATGGGGTAGGTATCTCCTTAAGGGTACAGTTATTCTTGTCGAAAAATGTGAAAGTCGTGGAGGGATTAAAAGCATGTTTTAATGTGTCAACGTTATGTGTAGGTAAATGTGTTCTGTATCTACAATATCGTCACTATATTGTTCTTATCCAAATATTTAGACAGAATCAGTAGCAAGAACACTTCGTGTGTAGTCTGAGATGGTTTTGGACTGGATTTATTCCTCTTTAGTCGTTTAGAGAGTCAAATACCTCTTTGCTGTAATTTTTTAAATCGATATTTTATTATGTGTCCATGCATTGAAGGAAAGAAATCAGATAGGAAATTTAAGAAACATTCGGTATTCAAGGAATTCGAATAATGTAAACGTGAATAAAATAAATATGTGTCTGTAATTCCACCTTACACATTAATTTGAAACCGAACATAAACGAACCTGGAGGTTAGTTTATTATTTCACTAATGTGAATGTTATGTGAAGCTATGTTTCAGGAACAAATATATAAACTTTAATTATTGATATCCACACTCAAAGTTTCGTGCAACGTTTTAGAAACATACAGTATGCGCAAGAATGAAAAAAAAATGACACACAAGGGGGTAGATCATTGATCAGTGTTGCCCCTACAACCATCCCCGTCAGGCACCCTCTGTGTCTTTCCTGGCATGATTCGAAATCGAAATACAGGTGTGGAATTCCAAATATCTGCTTTGCATGGGAGACCTCTCTCCAAGTTTCCCACGACTGCTGACTGGGAAATTTATACATAACCATTCAAATCGTGATGACGGCAATATCGTTTCGAATAGGCCATTGCCTTTCCTTTTTTCCACACGGCCTTAGCGTCTTCCAGCGTGCAGACGTTAACTACGGAGTGTCCCTTATCGTCCCTTTCCTCGTCTGCTTCCTCTAAGACCTCGCCTGGTAGTAGCTTTCTTTCGTTCTTTCGCGACTCTGTCTTTATCGCCTCGGCAGCGACGAAACGACGTAGCCAAATAGTGCTTCCGGTAAATTTAATTCGGGAGATAGCGAGGTGTGATGCGGAGGAATAATGGGGAGACGAAGGAGACAACTTCACACAGAGGCGTACAGTTTGTCTCGCGCGAAATATTTTTTAAAGTGTCTTGAAAGTACCGAGACTTTGATTTGTCAAGTTTTTGCCATGTCGTAGGTGATGTATTTTCTTGTAGAAATAAATGCCACCCCATTAGCGGTGTAATATTAGAGTCACTGGTAAAAAATAGTCAAATTTGAAATGGAAGCTCTTAGCACCTAAACTATGTACCTTTCACTATGCGCAACATATGAGTTTTATTTTTTCCTGATGTCCCAGAAATCGATCACCCTAGGGAAAATTCATATTTTTCAGAAGATAGTTTCAAACTAAGGTGACATTTTTTTTAGGATACTATATTGCTTTATTTCTACTTGATCGGTGCGATTAATGTTAAATTGACAAACGCGACTTAGGTATTCCAATTAGACGATTTTCCTTCATCACACTAATCATGAGCACAGAAATGAGACTATCGTTTTTCATTAATTAAATCATTGAAGTCACAATAGAAGCCTCGATCGACAGATTGACGTTTAACATTCTTATCTTCTTTCGATCTGCACTCACTGACGCAGCATAGTTTTATAGTAAAGCGTGGAATTTAAATTCAGAAGGTTTGCCACGTGCTCCAGTGGCAATTCGTCTGATTGTATTGTTGACTGGGAAATTTATGCTTATCCATTCAGCTCCCGGTGACGGCAATACCGTCTCTCGAATAGGCCATTGCTCTTGGCTTTCCTTCTTCGCCGTGGCAACCGTAAGATTGCCGCAGGCTTGCCTGTTTTATTGTGCAGACGTTAAGAGAGCATTGTTCTTTATCGTCTCCCCCCGGTCTTCAGGTATCGTCACGATTTTTGCTATTCTACGAGGGAAACGGGCTTCGCTGAGAGTTTCCGTCGTTCCTTTTGGGGGTTGCTAGCGATTTCTGTTTATCGGTCGGGGGAAGATTGAACGACGCGAGCATTAAGCCAGCCAGGGACCTGGATAGATTCGATTCGTAAGATAGGGAGGTTAATGCGTCGACAGGGAGGAGAAAATTGCCCCGAATGGGAACGGGCCACGTATTTCCACCCGATTTTCAGTGAATAGGGAGGCTCGCGAGATGGACACTTCTGTTCAGCGTAAACGTTATTTAATCCTGCGATGCTTTCTGCCAAGCTCAACTTCTCGAACAATTTGAGAAATCCTGTTGAATTTAACCCCTGTCAGGTTGAGTTGAGTGAATTTGTGGCTTCTGTAGGGGATGAATAATGACATTTATAAAAGATACTGGCAGTTTTCTGCTCATAATACGCAGATGCATGGAATGTGAATCTACAGGGTGAACCACCTAAGACAAGCCCCCCGAATAGCTTCTACAGTTTTTGAGATAGAAATAAATGTTTGAGTCAAAAGTTGTTTGGTCCCGAGGAGCCTGTTACGTGGTGGGCGGAACTTTTTCTCTGGAGGTGCTTAGGAGATTTGAAGGTCAACTTAATTTTTTTAAATGGAACTATTTATTTCTGATTACCTACGAATTGTAGCCCATCTGGAGGGCTTTTCAATGACCGTAGTCAGTCTTTACAACTTTCCCACACTCAATCAAGTTGAATGAAAAACTCCATGCAACACCTACCACCCCCAGCAAGTCTTCACTAAAGAAGAAACATTCTTATCTGTCCAATACATTTAGGTCCAGTGTTAAGGATTCGAAAGGCCACGGGGTTTGTGATACTTCGCTATTTTTGAGTTTAAGAATTTCATTAGCACGATTATTGTGGCTGTTAAGCATCTCGCATCATAAACAGGGAAAAACTCCAAATCCCAGTTATGACAGGTACGCTTGGAGTCTCTCCTGGCGCTCAATAGCGATTGACGTATCGTAAACCCCCTGGACAGGTCGCGCACGTGAGGGTCGTGTCTGTCCGCGGGACCTTGGCGGTATGTCTCGGGGTCTCGGTAAGGATTTCTCCCCACTGCATTTCTGCTTATGCGGAAAGGTGGGCGGAGTGTGGACAGGATTCGGCAAAACGCCCAACGTGTCACCTTAACGATCGGACCTCGGTATTAGAGGTTGGTGGTGGGGCGAACCGAGGTCTCGTTAGAGGGTTCGCGGAGGAGGAAGAGCAGAACTCAAATTAGAAACATAGAAAAATGTTCTCGACTCCTGTCGGCCTTGGAAACGGCCATATACATAGACTAAACGTACTTGGACTCTTGTCGACCATAGTAACGGTCGATTATAATAAATGTTGTGGTTTTAAAATCGAACGTGTTACTCAACCAGCATTTATCCACGTAACAATTACGCTCGAAACATCCAGATTCTAATTTGTAGGGGAGACCGGAATAGGTTGTAATACGGGATAAATTGTAACATAAGTAAAATCTTCTGAACGACAAATCTGACAACTCACTGGTTTTAGCGACACGAACGAACGTTATGTGGTTATAGTCCAGAATTTTTGTCACGTACTTACACTCAATGAGTTTACCACATATGTGAGTAGTGCCTAAGTCACGCAAATTATTTCCTGATTGAGGAAAACACTTTCGAGAAAAAACTATGAAAACTTTTTTGTTACAATCTGTCCCGGTCTCCCCACCATGCAACATCCTTACACGAATTCAGTCAAACAGTTCAGAAGCACCCTCCCTGCACCCAGTCGATGGGCTTCCGATCAGCGATACCGCTCCGTGACGCTGTTAAAATTCCAATAACAGATGTCTCCTTGCGCTGCCCGTTTCTTCGACATTGTTCCTCCGGTCCATCCATCGAGCGGGGGACCGTTTTCTTCTGCACGCGACTTTCGCTGGTACCCTTTGTTCCCCCGTGTGTTTGCCACCCCGCGGCCGCATGCCGTGCGGCGAGGGATATCCGTTCCCTTAGCGGCGGCACGCATATTATCGTGGGCCGGATGATCCTTTTTCAGATTCCTTCAGCGGAGACAGACCGTCTCCCGTAGCCAACATAATAAATGTCTCTCTCTTCCCGCTTCGCTGTCCGCCGCGGTCGCCTAAGCCTCTCGCGGCCAGTCCTCCCGAGGGGGAGCGGCCGTACCACGACCACGTGGACAAATAATTGAACATACATCAAGACGAAAGGAGGCCCCGGTGATGCCGCGGACGACACGGGGAAAGAAAAATAGGTTATTCGACCCGCGGAGCAGCACGCCTGGAGAGGCGGGAGGAACAGAAGGAGGGTGGGTCAGGTCCAGGAACCGAGGACGGGGCCCAGGACAGAGAAGGACGGATAATTTAGCGCGGGGCAATTTGAAGGCTCAGCGGCGGCACGGCGATATAAATTCAGTAAACGCCGTCATTAGGGCCAATCCGAAATACCGGGCGTCTATTAAACCTGGAACTAAGATAATTACCTGTACTGCCTGTCCCCCTTCCACCGGTTTCGCGGACACGGACGGGGGCCCGCCGCGCTTCCCAGCCGCATTGTTGCGCTTCTTGCTCCTACATGGGCCCTCTCTGACCGCCCCCCCCCCTTCTGCTTTTCGTTCCGTGGGCCAGGAGGGGGGAGGGGTTCTGTCCTACCTATGGCGCTGCTCCTCTTCCTCGTCCAGGACGTCGACATCCTTGTTCTGCCTCTTTTCTGCCGCCGTTCTGCGACATGTATACTCTGCTGGGCCCTGGCCAGAGACATTCTTGGCGACGATTTACACGGTTCGGGCGGGGGCAGGCTGCAGATCCATTGATGACAAGCTGCATCCGCGGTAAATTGTGGCCCTTTGGTCGTGGCCGGTTTTAATGGCTCTTAATTGCCCGCTGCTCGGCGATTTCTGAATGAGACTACGGGAAACTAGGTGACGATTGGTCGGGTATGAGCGGGGTGTTTTCACTTTTGGGTAGCTTTGGGAATGGGGCTGTGGTAAAGAGTCGAGTGTTGGTTAGTGAGTTTATGCAATCGAAGATGGACATTTTCTTAAACAATTCTATTGTGTTCTATCTTCTTTCCTATAGCTTTAATAGATGTTACTTGAGATAATCATGTCCCGTGGTAATTTATAAGTATGAACTAAGTAGTAGGGATGAAAGATGTGCAGCTTATAGTGTATGCAACTTCCAGAATTTTGGGTGGTGATAGTAATAGTAGGTATATTCAATTCCTGAAATTCATCATTACAGGTGACTTAACGATTAACCGGCGACGTCCCACTTTGTGACATAAACACCTCCTATTTAATAATTTAACATTGTTAAACCTAAATTTAGTTTCTACATATACTGGAGTTATTGGTGACTTTATTATATATTTGAAAAGATACTTTTGCATGTTTTGTTCAAAACCACAGAAAGTTGTCTTCGTGACAAGACATATTGTAAAACAAGGTCCAATGAAAAGAAGGAAAATATAGGAAGAATAATTCTGCAGGAGTCTTCCAGACTCCACGTGACTAGTTAAGGGTTAATGAAGGATCTATCAGTTATCAAATTCCCAAAATCCGTCAAGCCAACACCCATCGAAAACTATGTTCTCCTTCATCGATTCAATATATCAATGAATTGGAATCTGCTGAAGCACTCAATCACATTTCTTGTTCGACACTGCAATTGCTTCAATTTACTTCCACGAACTCACGCCCTGCAAGATTTCTTTGAACGGCCAGAGTGACATCGACGCTTATAGTAGGGACGGCATTTTGTAAAAATGTTCCCGTGCTACGCTTTTGTGTAACATGTTGTACTCGGACGCGAATCACAGATGGTCCAGAGTCCGTGAAGGAGGCTCCAGTGGAATCCCGTCACAACTGTACACGCACACTCGTGGCGACCAGAGAGGAGCCAGAGGATGGGTAAGAAACCCTAAACTACGTTTTTAGCTGGACGTTACATTTGTCGGATACCGACCACTCGGACCCCGAATCCGTGGTCCCTCGTCGCGGGAATGCTTCGAGAATGTCGTGAACTTTTGAAATGTGGCGATGGAACCGCGTGCCCTGGTATCGCTGCCACGCTGAACCAGTCGATGATCTACAGTGATCTAGGGGAAAAAACACGGGTTCCCATGAACGAAGACAATCGTTCCTTGCGAACATAGTAAAAGGTCCAATTCTTCGTGATGACTTAAAACACACTACTTACTTCATTTCTTTCTGGAACTGCATCAAGTTCTCAACCCTTGGGTTGCAAATGTCGTAGAATATCTGTACTCTGAGAAATTATTTAATGTATAGGTATGTAGTTCTGAATATCGATTATATTTTACACTTTTTGTTTTTTGTCTCGTATCACAGTAAATAGGAGTCAACGTGGAACTATGGAAATCAATTTCCATTCGATGGATGCTGAAGCTGAACTTCAATTAGCATCCAAATTATCGCATTGAATTGGTGTTATTGGTGATATTTATAGAAAAGAGAAGTGTGAACTCTCTATGTTTTTCATTTAAGCATTTCTTACAGTATACTGTACTGGAGTTTTAAAACTTTTTATATTTCGCAAGGAAGAAGATGTATTCTTATCGTGATTTCATCGTCCCCTTTCCGAGACTCCATACCAGCTATTATTAGCGTATGCCTCTAGTACGCTGTGAAGCACAGAGTAGGACGCCTCGTCGATTAGTATATTCTGACGATTTCCCTGCCCATAGGATATGAGCGTATCAAATCGATAAAAGCGAGTACAAGATTCCTTTGCGACAAGCTCGTATCGCTGAAGGGGAATAGTCCTGCATTTCCTTCAAGCATTTACAACCAGTGATTACTCGAAGATTGAGTGCCTTGCACCATCCACATAATTCTCGCGAATTATCGTCGTCGACACTGGCTGTTTCTGTTCGTGCCTCTCTATTCTGTTTTATAACGCCTCAGGGAGATAGGAAATTATTCACGAAATTTTCCTATTTAAATTCTCCGAAATTCCTTATCCCGAAGTGCTTGAAAGATATTGCCTATCAGTTGGCCTAACTGGATTTAACTTGTTTTACCATTCTTGCTTACTAATTTGCTGTCGTAATGCTCGCTATTTTTTATTCAACTCCCAACATATCCGTGTCTTAATGAATGTTATAAATTAGATCTTTGTCGACGCATTTGTTATTTAAAATTACTCATAAGTCCGCTGCAGAAAAGAATACAAAAAGTACAGAGATTTCTAAGTCAGTTGCTTTTAACGTCAGTCCAGGTCCGAGCATTAAGGTTTTCATTTCTAATTGCAAGACGCCATAACGCCAACCGCGGAAGTTCTTCGGGCTACCGAAATTCATTTTCTTATCTTATCTTAAAGAAAATTGCACGCAAATTGCCGGGCTGATACTGAGCCTTAATTAAACCTGTACACCGGGGTCGAGCTGGCCGCGTTCATTCCGCGGAATAGGAAACACTATGTACTTCGAAACGTAAATTCGCGGGGTTGAGGTATGAGCTGCTTATTCGCGCGCAAGGGGACGTTTCGCCATCAGCAGAAACGAAAACGGAAATAGCTGAATACAGGAGACCATTAATCCTTTCTTATCTGTGGATTTCATTTAACATTTTGCATTGCACAGTAAAGAATATGCAGTGGTAGTTGGGAATAGAAATAAAGTTATTTAATATTCGATATTTGGAAGCATTTTGGATGTGCAAATTGAAAAGCTTGTAATGATTGCAGATAATGATTTGTGATAGTAGTCTACAAATGGAAAATGAAACAAACTGGAGGAAATTTAATAAGAGTGTAACAGAGATTGGAAGTTACCGTGAAATGGGTAACTTTAACCACAAAACAAGATTTTAATCCTTCGTAGTCAGACCGGGTGTATCGCACCCTCTGGGTATATATTCTGATATGTATTTGCCAATATTTCTGTAAATTTTTGGACCTCAATAATAAAATTTAAAAATTTTGTGAGTCATAAAAAAAATCTCTTTTATCCACAACTATTTTTTTAAATACGAATTTAAACATGTCAAAATTTACATTTCTAGAAAAAGACTAATAAATTCGAAAATGGTAACTAAAAAATGACAAGAATGTGTGACCACGGAGGGTTGAAACAAATTCCTCAGACACACTACCACAACTCTATCCAGAAAACTTTCCATAAAGCACTTCGTCTGAGAATAATACCTGTTATACATATGTACAATAGATGCTAGAGGAATTTGTCTTTAAATCTAGTTTTGTGGTCAAAGTTACCCCACTTGTCAAAATTACCCCATTTGGTGGTACTTAAGAAGAATGAAAAACACCGTGGAATGCTGACGAATAGAATACGAAGGAAGTTATAGAGAAAATATAAGAAAACTGGTACAGTCTGAAGAAAATTCTTGATGTCTTGAAGAAACTAGAAAAGATTGAAGAAGACTAAAGAAGCCTGCCGAAGAGCGAAGAAGGTTCTAAGAACCTCAAGAAAATTTCAAACTGAAGCAGTCTAAAGAAAACTGAAAAACAGTGAAAGAGGTGAAGAAACTTACTGGATCCTAAAAGAAATTACAAAAGATTGTATAAAAATAAAGAAGACTGCAGAAAAAAAGAAAGAAATCCACTAAAAGTGATTAAAGGGATCTGAAGAACAGAGTTAAACGAAAGAAGCCTGAGTCTCAGCTTTAACAAGTTTTATCCTGATGCACTCCGGGTGCATGCAGCGATCTTTGACGATTAGAATTATCTTCGATAGGGTAGCTGGGAGGAATATTGCCAACTGGGCATAACGCTGTCTCAGCCTTCCAGAGCTACATGATCCACCATATCTACTAAAATATTGCCCATAAAGGAACTGAAAGTACATTCCCTGCAAACGAGCGAAACGAGCCGTCCCTGAAAACGTTTCAGAGGTACCCTTTCAAAGACAGTGCATACGAAATTCGAATACTTCTTCCTCTAACTACAATGGACGAACTACATCTCCAAAATATAGTAGGTAGAAGAATTGTATTAAAAAGGGATGAATCAACACTGTCGCGTAATCTCAGTCAAACCTTTCGGCCATTTGTTTCAAACTTTTCCGTGGTTGGACGGCGCCTGTGTAATTGTGTATGTGCTCAAGAAAACTTGGGATTTAAAGCTCGTGCACGGAATAAAGAAATTCTGCCAAGAAGTTAACTATACGGTGGTATAGTGAGTTAATGTCACGTGGGAAATCTTAGTATCGGTATCGGTGGAGTCTCCAGCGAGAGTGGAGTCTAATTTTACGCATCGTCGACTGGCTTGGCTACGATGGACAAACCAGAACGGATTACGGCGGTACACGCCAGATGTTTTACCATATTCGATGGTTTCGCTGTAATGTCACGACCAGTCTGCTTTCTGCTTTTTACAGCTGCAGCGCGCGGATTTCCTGTAATTGCAGGCAGAACATGACCACGTGTGTAACTAATTTTGGAGCAATTGATTAAAGTTGTGAAGTCTTCTGGTAGAAAATTTGACAAATTTTGGTAATAGTTTAGTTGGTGGTGGTATATTTATCGGGAGGAGGGTTTTACAAGAAACATTTTATTTCTTTGCTTGAAGATTTGAGGGTTGATGATGTTAACACCAAGCGTAGATGTTTATTTATTATGATTTTGATAATTTATGATTTTTAGTTCGTTAGAACATAGAGATCACTTTGACAGGGACTGCACGTGGCTATCTTGGGTAGCAAAATGTACAGAATTTTTTTAGCTTTAGAATAGAGAGGCAAGAACTGCACAGGGAACATTTTGAGCTACAAATATTAACATCAGAAAAAACCTATAATCTAAAATTAATCCAATATTTTTCCTTAGTAATTAAACGAAGGAAGCACTTTCAGTTCATTGATTCGACATATTGCCGTTCACGTAACGAAACAAGCAGAAATCATTATAACAGTTCAATGTTCGTCAATCGCTATCACGAGGCACGTTGGCGATTAATGACTCTGATTGTAATGTCGCATAATCTGCATGCTTGCGCGCGCGAAAACTTAATATTGTCTCTCGACCAAGGTATTCCATCACGTTGATGATGCATGGATCTCATCTCGTGGTGCATGCCAGTCCTTGAATGTTTCATTTATTTGTTTGGAGTTCGTCAGTACCAGTTGAATGAGTTTAATCAACTCGTCAAAGAACTGGTTTCGCTGTGACTCGATTAAGTTGTACATCGATGAAACACTTGTTTCTCCATTGCGATTTGGACTTCGGACTCTTTTCTCATTTGTATCGCATTCCGTGCTATTAACAGTCTAATTCGATTTTGATAATGAACATTTCTTTAGAAATTTTCGATGTATAGTTGAGCATACTCGATATTTTTTTTCTCAGTCACATCTGTGACGTTTTACCTTGCTTCCTATATTTAGCCAGGTACTTTTGTATTTTCCTCGTTGCCTTGTTCGTCGAGTACCGCTCGACGGGTTCCTGTGTAAACAAGGTGAACGAGTTCCTTGAATTAATCGATCGGCAGCGTTTCCGTTCTCACGTGAAATTCTCTTAAACTGGTTTGGCTTTCTGTTTAGGCTGCTGTTAATTAAAAAATTAATCAAGTCCTTCCGTTGACGGGAGCGATTTCAATCTTGAAACGACAACTGGGCCTGTTCAGAACGTGAAGTTTTTGGTTGTTAGTACTCGAT
The DNA here is from genome assembly GCA_947577245.1 of Andrena bucephala. Lineage (NCBI taxonomy): Eukaryota > Metazoa > Arthropoda > Insecta > Hymenoptera > Andrenidae > Andrena > Andrena bucephala. The sequence continues at coordinate 23,514,309 of OX387719.1, forward strand.
CGTTAGAAATAGATATTTCGTAAATATTTCTTTTTAAGTGAACACTTCCTTTTACCCATATATTTATTGCAAAGATATTGATCAGTGCTCTATACTGGATCATAAAAAATTGAGTATGAAGTGAGATTGTGTAGGTAGGTACACTATGCTAAACCAAAATGAAGCGTGACAATAATAATTACCAATTGCATCGAATTACTGTTACAATATCGAACTCAAAGATTACTAAACATAGATTCTGGAATATTTCAATACCTCTAGATTCTTCAGTGTTTTGTAATTTAATTTACCTCCTTTCGTGCGACGAGTTCTTCCTAAAACGTGGATTCTATGATGCTTTATCATTTTTCATCCATTCCCCCTTATTAAAGACTCGCCTTTTCTGACCACCTAGACTGAATTTCTCTATGACCATCATGATTGTCAACCCGATTTCGGCCAGATGGTCTGGATTAGGTGAGACAAGTCCCCAGGGATCTGTCTGGTAAACGACAGAACAAGATGCCCTGCGCGTTTCTCGCTTATTGGATGAAAACAAATAAGGGAAAACTCATCATCCACCTTTGCCCGACGATGCTGATAAAACGAATCGACCGAGATAAAGGAGCATGAGACCGTGTACCTGTCCTCTTTTTCCCGCCAGATTCTTCCCCTTTTCGTCCCGTGCTGGTCGCCGAAGCATTGTCCTTCGATCCTCCCCTTTCGGTCCCCACTTTTTGCGGCCTCCTCGGGAAATTATAGTCGTTGCTTCTCCGAATTTCACTACCCCAAGCCGTTCGTTGCAATTACAGACGCTGCGTTACGCGGAATTCGTTATTGCGAATTTGTGGATGGCGCGGGGGAAGGCTTGCGTGAGATTGTCTGGGCTTCCCACTCTTCGACGCCTGTTGCGTCGACTGCTTGCAGTGAGATGTTGGTAGATGGTGAGAAATTGTAGTGAAACATAAGGATTATGGTTGAAGAAAGAAGAATTGAAAATTCTTAAAATGTGAAATTAGTTTCTACGAAAGTGTAGAAGGACAACTTTGCAATTAATGATAAGAGGGCAGTAAACCTATTTTAATCAGGGGTTTGGAGCAGGTCAATTTTTTATTTGCTCTGCTCCTGCTCCGCTTCGACATCAAAATATTTGCTCCAGCTCCGCTTCTGCTGCACTCCAGCTGTTTTTTTTTTAAATGAAAATTCTTTTACTACTGTCAAACAGTGATCTTTCATTTGCAATAAACCATCTTTCTAACTTTTCATTTTCATATAGAAAAAAAATCATAAAGAATAGCTCTAATTTTCGGGCAAAGAAAATCCTTCTTACATTTTATAATAATGACAATCACGATATCTTCTGAAACATTCCGCTTTCGAATATTTGGGTTTCTCACCGTTTCCAGTCCTCGTCTTTTACAATAAACTTGTCCCAGATCTAGACGGATTCGAACACTATTTTCTGTCTCCTTTGTACTCTTTAAAAGTTTCTCGACAGCCTCAACGGCATTTTCTTCGCCAGTCATCTCCTTTTCCGCTTTCCTTTTCTTCGGAAAACTTTCTACTGACATGACGCGAGTGAAAATTCATCAGAACAATCTCGTCAGCCAAAAGTGCAACGCCTTTGAAAATCAGTTAGTGACTTGTTAAAGTAAATAGTATTAGATTTTGACGCCATCGTACAACACACATCTCGCCAATAATAAATTGATAAGAATTGACTTTTCAGGCGTTTAATACCTCTTCGTTTATTCCAGTTGTGTTTCGTTCTATGTATTACTAAGATTATACAATATTACGTAACATTTGTAATTAATATTTATAATTGCTTTAGTAAGTTAATAATAATTTGATGTTTGAATTTACAATAATTCAGCATTTTGAATTAATAATGACACCAGAATATTTTGAAATAAAATCAATTAAACATTTTGAATTATTTTTAATTTAATATTTGAATTAGTACTAATTTACTACTTAATTTAATAATAATTTAACGTTCAAATTAATAATAACTTAATATTAAAACATTCTGCACAGGAAAATGGAATTTAAAATGTGTAATACACAAGAAATCCTCGATAGTATAGTGGTCAGTATCTCCGCCTGTCACGCGGAAGACCGGGGTTCGATTCCCCGTCGGGGAGGATTTTTTTTTTTCATATAACTCCCAAAAATATACAGAACTGCTTGTTTAAAGCTCTGGACACACATAATAATAGTAATAATAATAATAATAATAATAGTAAAACGCTTTTATTACATTCCCAATATACACGAATAGAAGTAATGTGCGAGACTCGGCAATTTACATATCAGTTCCATGTCAATTTCGTGTCCGTATCGTCTTCACTGATGTCACTGACGATTATTCAGAGATATCCACTCTACAGTGGACCTGCTCTGGCTGATTACGCACGTTTAGTGTCACTTTCATCAGAAAAACACCATCAATCCATTTACTTCTATGAAGATCTAATACGAAATATAGAAATTTGCATTTTTATTACTGAATGGCCTATTGTTGTATGACTCTCGGCCAGCGATGCCCCGATGGGCGGTCCGAGGACGCGAGCATCCGTAGCGTTTTCTACGAGCCGCGTGGATGGGGTGCTCGAAGCCATCGAAGCGGCGGACATGCAACGGATAGGGAAAACTCTAGTAGTGTGCGTGTAGGCTCGTACCCTTAAGGTGAAGTACCACGGCGTGTGGCTCGCCGACTTGCGCTTGGCAAGCCGACTTGCCGATCCTGGACGAGCCGAGCCGACTCGCCGAGCCACGCGCCGTGGAACTTCACCTTTAGGGCCTAATTGCACACTACTAGAGTACGGATACGGAACTGACAAGTGTGAACTGCTCCATTCCAAAGCAAGCAGACGTTATCTTTCACTACGACACTGACGGCACGTAACTGACTCGCAACTGATATGTGTGCGCAGACCTTTACGGTCAAAGACTTTTAAAGAAGAAGACTCTTTAAGAAGAAAAGACCCTTAAGGTTTGTGCACACATATCAGTTCCGTGTCAGTACCGTTCCGGCGTGCCAGTGGTAAGAAGGAGAGGTGCGTAGGCGTAGAGGGTCTCTTCTTCTTACCACTGGTACGCCGGAACGGTACTGACACAGAACTGACAAGTGTGCGCGGGCCTTTAAGCGACTGTATAACGCAAAGGGGCTGGGTCGTGGGTTGTCTCGAGAGGTGCTTCGTGCCGCGTAAAGTGCGTTCCTTGTGCATGGAAATACCAAGGCAAGTACTGTTGCTTGTTTCCCCTTGAAAATTGGCTAATACAAAAAGGAGGAGCTCTGAGGGGACGTGGAAAGCGTATGCAAACCGTACGAAAGTTATTGTTATATTTAAGGGAAGGAAACACAGGGGAAGAAGGAGCAAACGCTTTGCTCGTCGTTGCCGCGACTGGGATACAATAATGGCCCTTTTGTCATCAAGTCATGCAACGTCGACATCAGCGGAACGTGGCCCCTGTTTGCAAATGATACGATGATAAAGATGCAAATTCGCGTGCGGGCGTACGCTCTGTGTGCAAAGCAACGAGCTCTGTTGCATCTCCTGTGGCTGCATCCCGTGACCAGCTCATAAACTAACACATTTCGGTTCCCTTTGATCTGCGTGTGCGGGTCACTCGTTGTTCCAGCCTTTTGTAAACGTCGATACCGCGGGGAATCGCCGACGGGTAATTGGGTTTCGCAATTACACGGAAATTTAATTACCATCAAAGTTAATTACCTAATAAAATTCGCGCGCGCCAAGTCAAAGGCGCGACGATTTCTGCCCGTGTCTCGTGTACCAGGAATACTTTGCGAATAAGATTTCTGGGAGACACCGAGGATGGAGACTGACAACAATGCGTGAGATGCTACAAAATATCAAATTGGTCCATTTTAACTCTGGATTTTGAAATTGGGATTAAAAAGAATTTGAGAAATTTTCGTTCGTTGATTCATCTATTTTCGAGCTACTTTTCTGTTGAGGGACCAGAGTTTATTGCAAGCTTTGTGGTACAGTATGAAGAGATAAATCGCTTATCCTGGTTTCCCATTAACGTTGACTAGAATATATTTTTTTTTATTATTTTGGTGTTCTTTTTGTTCCTGTTAGAATTTGGTTCCACTTACAAGCACTATTTATATTTCCAAAGTACATCGATACTATTTACCGTTCTATACTCTCATTATTATTCTCAACTTGAAGGCGTGCGAGAGATCGCAAATTTCTCTCAGGATAATAAATGTTGTCGCGCTTCAGAACAGCAACGGATTATCGAAATGCACTATGACAATTACTTCGACGAACATTTAATATCATTGCCCGTGGTTCATAGTGTCACATATGTACGGTTATCGCGTGGAATTAATTATTTGCAAACGAAGAAGAGTTCGTCGCTGCATTGTCCTCCGCGAATGTCGTCATCAGCACTGGTCTGCCTAGCATCACGGCGATAAAGATGCAAATGTGCACGCGGTGCAGGCTGACGCCGGCGTAAAACATAATCCCGCGATTAGCGCCAGCTGAAGCTGAAGTGCTTCTCTGCTATAGACGATTCGTCCTCTCGAAACTCGCTTAGGACTCGTCCCTTCCAGTCTTGCCTTTTCGAGGATTTCGAAACCCTCGTGAAAATCCACTCAGCCTGAACTGTGTCTTCATTATACAGGGTGTTCGCAGAATATGCTTGGAAATTAGTTGCTTCGAATTTCACGATAACGGGGACAGACAGTAGCAAGAAAATTCGGTAAGGGTATCGTTTCGCGACAAGACTATATTCTGTTGAATTTGGTAATGTTGTTTGTATTAGTTTCGTCGTTTATTTAAGTGTGATTGTTGTTATTTAGTGAATCTGATGAAATTATTTGATTTTCACACATCATATAGGACCTTATGAGAACATAAGAGGACGTAGGAAAATCATTATCGATGACGGGAAATTTATTTTGGTTACGAATAACTATTATCGGCGAGGGAAATTTAATTTTGGTTACCAGTAAGCAATACAAATGACCGGAATTTTATTTTGGTTACCGTTAACCAAATATTGACGGCAAATCTTTTTTCTGGTTTCATTCGATCATTGTCAATTATTTTTATTGACATTACTGATACTTACTTAGTATTTACTGACAACACGGAAAAATATTAATTGTAAAACTTATATATTTTTTTAAGAAAAAAAAACGGTATGAAAATATATGAAACAAAGAATAGGATAAAAGATATTTTAGTATAATTTACCATTTTCTGCTTAATAAAATACATAAGTTTTATAATTATTTTTTTTTATGCTGTCAATGAATACTAATTATCAGTAATGTTAATAACAATTGACAATGATCGAATGTAATCAGAAATTTCTTTCGGGTGATATTGGTTAGCGGTAACCAATTAAATTTTTCGCCGTCGATAATGGTTATTGGTAACCAGAATAAAATTCCGGTCACTTGTATTGGTTACCGGTAACCAAGATTAAATTTCCGTCATCGATAATGGCTACTGGTGGCCAATTTTTTTTATCATTTATAATGGTTAGTCCTAATTAGAATAATTTAAAAATTAATATTTTTTAATCATTTCTTTTCTTGAGAAATTTCTTTGAGATTTAATGATAACTAGGTTCCATTTAAACAAAAATCAACCTTTTACTTAATAAATTTTTACCAAAAAATTTTCAAAATAACTGTTATTTTGGATCTCTGGATCACAAAACGTATTTAACTCCCTTCACACTGAATTTTCGTCGCGCTAGCTGAGATTTAATACAAATGTTCGTTCTCCTCAAAGTGACAAGGAAAAGGTGAGGACACCTTTGCTCCTCTCATCACGGTAATCCTGAAAATTCATGAGAATCATGCGAACTATGCGGGGGTGTTGGTATTGCAATAAATATTTTCACATTACACCGCAGGCTCTGATGGAATGTGGACAGATGATATCCAGCTTGAAACATCCCGACTGAAGAGTCGGAACTTGCGAAGTGGATTACAGAGTTACGGGGCCCGCGAGTGGCTGCTACAAGGATGCACATCCGGTGCACGTTGCATTGTTATCATTCGTAAGTTGGCCGCGTCCTCGGGACATTTTGTGCCCGCGGTTCTCTAAGATTCCCCCCGCTACTGGAAACTTTTTCCAACGGGTCCCGCTACAAATTGGCTTACCCAGAGCTGTCTCTTCTGATCACAAAGAAGAAAGAAACTGCATTCTCTCCGCGGAAATAACGTTCCCGAATTTGCTCGTTCCGTGCATCCCCGCAAGCGTTCGTGATCTTCTTTTCGCGTACCCCACTTTTTACCTGATTATTTCCGCGATGGCTGCGTTTCAGTTAGCGTATTGTGGTATCAAGGCAAAATCTCGGATTTCGTTGAAATTGATTCGCTTTCTGTGCTGCGATAGATGAGGCTGAGTGGTTGGTTGTTGAAAGGAATTGGCAGGGGCCGATTTAAGGGAAAAGAGCCAGGTGGGAAACGTTCTTAGGGGCCCATTTTTTGGGAAAGTGAAGAGGTAGTTTACTAAAAACGGGCTAAATGTAATAGTACAGGAAAAAAAATATACTAGTGTTTCGATAAAATCATCTTGTTTTTTTTAAGATGGGGCCCTGGGTGGGCCTTCTGGCCAGGGGCCCAGGCAGCAATTGCTCCTCGGCCGCCCGTTAAAACCGCCACTGGGAATTGGTTTCTTATTGTAACAAGGCTTGTGTTCAACATTTCTTAAAATGCGCAATTTATTCATATTTCATTCACCTGCAGTTTTAAGCTTTTATGTATCTGTGACGGCCAAACAAACCACGTCTTTTAACCGTATCTATATCACTCCTTGTTTACTCGTCTTCACATTTTCCCAAAATTCAGTGGCAATTCAGCTACCAGCAACTGCGGGTGAAATAAAATGATGTAGGTAAAAACATTAGTGTAATGGATATAAGAAATGCGTGCCATTAATTATTATAAAATGTAAATGTTACTGTTCTGTCTTGCAGAACAAAAGCGGGCTCAAAGTGAAGCGAAATTTCATTCGCCGTTTACTTAAAAATTACTTATTCAGAAATTAAGTGCAGTTCTCCATATAAATACCACTTGAAAGGAATTCGCGTGCCTAAGTACTCATTATCCTCCGATATAATTATTCCCGAGTATTCAAGTGGCCCTCTTTAAGCGTCACGAAATGTAGGCCATCGACCACCGAGACCAGTGACGCTAATACGATCAAATTTAATCTTGGAAGGCCATTCTTGTGCCGGCCAAATTAATCATACCGAGCATTCGTGTTCTTATTATCGCGTAATCATTGAGTGTTTCAGTTGGTCTGGCAGCGTCATAACTTTCAGCCTGAAGAAACTCCAATTCTTCTTTCTCTCTTTTTTCTGCTCCAATTCTTACGACGAACCTCCGTGCACTCATAATTTACGACAAACAGGATTAATATTTGGCAATGCACAGTTCCCCGCAGCAACCAGTCGTGCATCATTCGCTACAGAATCTTCGTAAACGCCTGATACTTACGCAATGCTCTCCCATCCCACCGTTCTCCGTTCCCCATTCGCCGATTAATCGATCAGGCAAAAGCCACCGTTCCGATCATGAGTTTACGCTGTCGTGATTTATTTCACGCCCATCGACGTCGAGGGTCTACACGCTCATTCCTGGCTTAATGCATGAAACGTCAATTCAGTGCACTTCGCGCTTACGGTGATCCAGGTCTTTGTCGGTCACAACTGCAGTCGACTTTCGCGGCGTATTCGGGTAGAGAGTTGGAGCAGGATAGATGCTTTCCTTGCAGAAGGTGCACAATATTGCAAGAGACAAGAGGATCAACAGTAAATGCCATTCCATGATTCATCCTTTTCGATTGATCGTAGATTTGAAGCCAAGAGGATCCTTTATATTAAATTTAATAATTACACGCTCGACGAATTATCAGATATAGGTACTATCAGTGAATGTTTTTAAAGAATACGGAATATGGATGTAAATATTCGAATATTCGAATAATTTCGGATACGAATAGTTTCTTTGAATAATTCGAATAATTATGGGTATTCGAATATTCGAAAATTCTTGATAAATTTGGAACTTTATCAATTTTTGGTAAAGTTTTAGTTTTCTATAAAAATGTCTGCTTATACTTTCTAATGTTTCAAACTTTATGTTGAGAATGAAGTAGCGTAGATCAACTGCGAAACAGAATTGGGCATTATTCCAATTTGTCGAATAATTGTATACGTATGTAATGCAATTATCCGAATCAATCATTTTTAGTACAATATTTTATTTCAATAATAAATTGCAACATTTTATTCCTTCTGTTTATTCGAAGAAATAATCTTTTTTTTATTTGAATACTTTGTTCGAATAACGATGGTAAAATAATTATGAATTTTATTGTTTGAGAAACAAATAATTGTAAAGACCAATAGGAAAAAAATTTCACGATAAAGTGTGATAACATATTTCATATTCAGATTCCTATTCGGTACAATCCGAAATTCGACCACTCTGAATATTAGAATACTCCTAATTATTTGAATAATGTTCGAATATTCGAATACTCCTAATTATTAGAATATTCGAATTTCAAATTCAAATACTTAGATTATTCAAATATTCCTTACACGAATTTTCCTTGCACGAGTATACAAATATTCATATTAATACATAACTTTGGGATGAGAAATAACAGCTGATCTGCTTGGTGAAGCCTCTCTACACTTCGTATTTGGTACTTTAACATTCGTATGGCGGAGGCAGGGTGCATTTGGACCCATCCAAAAGTACCTACTTATCTCACCCATAAACACACTTACCCGCGTCACTAATAAAAAGAATTAAAATTTCAAATCTCAACAAGATCAAAATTTAATATAAATGCTTATTCTGACAGTTGTACAAACAAAATTATGGGTCAAATTGGAACCCATGTGCAACATCGACAGTCAAGCTATCCACCGTCCAAAGGTTAATTAAGTTTAATTTTTTGAGTATGCCCTATTACAAAAGAAAGAAATTCTTGTTTCTCGAAGAGTTCTGTACCCTCCCCTCGACATTGCTCGCCAGCCTAACTCCTGTAAAACCCTCAACGCTATCGATCATCTCGACTCATGATAAAACGCAAGGAAATTTCAGTATCGCTAGTCAGCAAGCGAAAAGACACGTGAAAGATGGAGAAATAATCAGAAGGAAGTTTCTGTTGGCACAGCTCGTGGTTCGCGTGCAACCAAGCAGGGTTCCATGCCCGATTACAGCGTGACAAATTATGTCACGCTAAAATGCCGCCTTATGCCCGACCGACAACATAATCGTCCCCTTCCCCACTTGCCACGTGCGCGCGCGAAATAAAGCGCAACTTATGATAATCCTCCGTTGAGCGCGAACGCAATGAATACTCATGGAAGGTATCCGCCATAAAATTTCATCTCTGTACCGTTTGTTTGGTAAACGATTACGAAGGAATCCACGAAGGAATTCCAAGGAGGGGTTTCAAATAAGCGAAGTAGTTTAAGATGAATAATAATTAATCAACGTGCTGCTCTACGGGTAATTTAAAAGAATCCTTTAATAGGTGACACACCCTTGACAGGTCGGATAATAGGGTTATATTTATGATTTTTTTTCCATATAAAGAAAGATCACGTTTAAAAATTTAGATATACACCTTGTATAAATTAAGCTGTATTTTCTTCAAAAAGATATGTGTTATCTTAAGAAATGGTGCCATAGCAATCCCACCTCCCAAGGCTATATGGAAAGTTGACTATAATGGTGCAGTCGTAGGAAAGTGTCATTTACTTACGTCGGATACAGGTTCTTCTTTTTTACTTTCGTTGTTTCGATCGACATTAGTTATTGTGATCATTAGGTGGAAATGTCAGTGCTATAAATATGCCGCGAGCAATCAATGTTAGTACTATATGGTACATTAGGCTTTGTGGTTGATAGCTTTATGATTGTCCTGTTTCGGTGTGAAATGGAGAGATATCTTTGCGAATAAAATTATCATATAAATACGCATTTCAGACCTAGCCTGAAGAGTGTGGACAATGTCATTTGTGCCTGATAAGTGGCTAGATAAGGGGATAGATATGTGGATATCGTGCTGAGTGGAGTGTATCGTTGCCACATGTGTTCAGTTCTGTTTATGTGCCGTATGAACAATAATTTCTTTATTAGTTTCGTTTTCCGCCATTTCCTTATTATTTTGAGTTTCTAATTTCTCTCCCAATATGTCTGCAACGTTGCTTCTAAAGGTCTCTGCACACATACCAAGTCTGTGTCTGTGAGTTCGGAGTTTGGTAATGTTTGGGATGATAAATTTGTCTGTAGAGTTAACTGTTGTTTTTGTATACAGGGACTGCGTAATTACAGGTGGGAATCCACGATGAGATTTTACATGAAACTTTTCTATTATGAGACAAAAATCTCAGCGACACCAAAATGTAAATAATGGAAATAAAAGAATAATAATAATAATGGAGATTAAAGCCTCATGTGGGCACGATATTTTTGTTTCCTCGTGGATTTGCCCCTTAAGAGCACTAACTATGTTTATATTTATATCGTTGATGTATTTGTCTATTTCGTCGATTGACAGAGTTTTATCGTCTGAAATTTGAGACTCTGATCTCTCCCAGAGAATTTTTTCGAATTCGTTCCAGTTACCTTTATTAAAACTTTTCTGGTTTATGATGTTGTTTTTCTCAAAAGAAAACAGTGGGAAACGATCAATGGAAATTATCATATGTAAGGTCTTATGGTCGCTATCATAGTCGATATATTTTATTTTACCTTCAGTCAGATTTTGGAATTTGATTCTATTATCGGTTAGATACACATCTATGAAAGCTCTGCGCTTCGGAAAAGAAGGGTTTGTAGAAGCTTTTAAAAAAAATGTATAATGCATTTGATTTTGTAAATACTACAAATGTAGTGCAGTTTCTGTTTTATAATATCCCTCAATTAAATATGTGTTCACCGTAGACCCCCGTCATCTTTTAAATCCTACTACCTGGCTTTTATTGAGCTTTGTGACGATCGTTGTAAATAAATTGTTATTAAACCAGCAACTAACACTAAATAATAATTACGCTCAAAACAACACCTGTTACCAAAGTAATCAGAGATATGATGTGTCATGTGTCACACAATAAATTTATTTAAAAAAAAAAATCAGCTTTTTAAGATTTCTTTGCGTGAGTCGCTTAAAGGAAGTAAAAATAGGTTAGGTATGAGTATTTTCTGTTATTATAAATAACAGCAAAAAAGTAAACCTTGCATCGGCCGGGAATCGAACCCGGGCCGCCCGCGTGGCAGGCGAGCATTCTACCACTGAACCACCGATGCTCATACATTCACCTTTCACTGCCCCAGTAATGTTCGATTTAATGTATCAACGTACGTATAAACAAACTATCACTCGCTTTAACAAACAGTTATGTAAATCGGAATATATAGGTCCTGGTATAATTTTTTTTCATACTGCATGAAAAGTGAAATTTTGTCGAATTTTTACAAGAGTGTAAGTCAAGAATCACGTCAAGATCCGACGTCTCTAAAATTCTTATCAATTCGAGTAACTTTTGTCCCAAACATTTTCCAAAATTATGTACAGTTCAATAGTTATGGATGTATTTATTCCCGTCACATTGGTCCGAAACGATTGTCTGAATGTAGACAGTCCTTATCTCCTTATTCTCTCACTACTTCTTCCTACGTCCCTTCTCTTCTAGTCAAATTTTCATGTGCTCATACTTCTACTCTGCCACGCCTGCAATTCTGGCAGTGCACTGTAACATCCTCCTAAAAAGACAGAGCGTACACCCTGGACTCGCATGTAGTGGCATATCCTTTTCCTCCAAATTTACCTGCAGCAGCATCAACTTCCCCTAGGGCCTGGGGCTTATGACCCTGGGGTACCTTAGCTACCATTGCTGATACCCTAAAAATATCCTCAAAAATAACCTGTAACCCAGTGTTTCCCAACCATTTTTTAGTAGCTTTTATAATATTCAAATATCCAGCGACTCCCAACCCCCTCCCAGCACATAAGTTAAGATAAATTTAAGAAGGTAAAGAAACCATATTAAAAATAGGTATTTCAGAATATAATTCTTACTTAATAATTTTTAAAAAAAAAACAGAAACCGTCGCGTCCAACCGGTTGGGAATCACTGCTGTAACCCAAATAAACCCAATAAAAAATTTATAAGCTACTCACTTATTCAAACAAAATAACCAAACTTTACTTTATAGAACCTTCAGGAGAAAGGGACGAACAGATGGGAACTCACCGAGGAAACTTTCTCGCGACAATATTGCAGCGACATTGTATACCTACCTAAGGGCGCGCAGTTTCAATCGTTAAGAAGTGCTCCCTCCTAGTTTCACCTGACTTATAATAATTGCATAACACGCGGCAGAGTTCGCGGCTGCAAGGAGGTACGGGCTGCATTGTTGCTCTAATTACAAGCCGCAAGTTAGCGTTAGGGCGTCATGACGCTGGATGCAATGGCAGAGGGAGGGGGTGGACGTGGCGTGGGCTGTGTGAATGGGGTTGAAACGAGAGCCACTCGGTTTGCACGAAAGTTCAGAGCCTCTGCCGCGTAAACGCTCGTTATCTTTGATCTCCCGCATTACCGTCGTAGACGAGATCCTCGCGATACGAGTCACCTGAAGACGCCGGCGACGAAAGTTGACGGCGGTGGCACGGGCGAAACGCTTATACTTTACAAGATAACGCGCCCGTTAATTAAAATGTTCTCCTCGCGGAGCGGATCTATTGTGCTTGTTTGGCGAGGACACGCGGTCGCGATATGGTATCCGCGCCGTGGGACTCTTATTTCTGCGGGCTGTCTTCTGACTTTACCTGGTGCACACCTCGTAGTCGTGTCGTTAACGATGCGAGCAAATTAATGGGAAAGTTAAATGGACGAATGGAGTGGGCAGATCGGGGATCAAGCAGTCCCGTGGGATTATGGTAATGCTGTTGCTCTGGGATACGGCTCGAACGTTTTTGAATGAACTTTGCATTACGCCATTCGTTCTGGTGAACGAAGGGTATTGTACTTCTTGGCGCTGGAAATGTTCTGTGTGGAAATGATGCTCGTGGACAACGGAGTTGTGAGGGAGCGTGGATGATGAGTTATTTCGAGGATTTATGTAGGAATTCGTGCTATGGATATGCGAGGAATTGATAAATGTGTTCATGTACGTGTATGTCACTTCGTGTGTTCAATAAGATGAGTACTAATTCGTGACTTGTTGATGTTAAGGAGGTATACCCGTGTGAACCCTCGGAAATTGTGTACATTTTGTGGATTTTTTTTACAAGTCAACTGCTTGATGAATATTTTCCGGTTTTTTTTACTATCTTTACATAGTATTATGAACTACTTAAAAAAAAAAGTTTCAGTTAAAAAACTATTGTTTTTCGGATGTTATGGCTACATATCCGAAAGTCGGGGAATCGTGGGACGATGTGGAATCTTATTGCGATTCTGCATACAAAATTGGAAGTGAATTGTTTAAACGTAACGCGAGTTTTTAGGGCCACCGTAATCAAAAATATAGTTCCGCTGCGATCGGTCGAGCCGCCGCGCCGCTCCGTGCTACCTGGGATGTTTTACTCAAATGCCTATAACTTCGTCAATTTCCCGAATTTTTACATCAGACTTGTTTTATACTATTTCTACAACATCAATCTATGAAAATATGTATAACAGGCAACCGTAATGAAAAATGTAGTTCCGCTGCGATCGGTCGAGTCGCCGCGCCTCGCCGCCTCGAGGTCTGTGAAGATAGCACCCTCTGTTTCGCGCGCAATCTCGATGAGACCCGACTAACCTGAGGCGAGTCAACGGGGTTGTACGGCCCCGCTACGGATCTGCCGACACCGGGAATTACGCGGAACCCTCTACGACGGTTTAGCATGGTAAAGGGTAAATAAACTGAGACTGCATGTAATGGAATACCAGTGAATTGAATATATTGAATAAACAGATAACATCAAGAATAGTAGTGAGTGTAATCATGAAACTGTGAGTCTGTACAGTTCAAGTATACCGTCCTCAACTCCGGAGGAAACCGTGATTCTTTCCCATGGAGTCTCTGACCGTCTCGGAACGTATCTGAACGTGTTTGACTCCCCGACGGAGTCATCGCTGTGCAACAAATTTGAAAAACATTTCGAAATTCTGGTTGAAGAAGAAGAAAAAGAAATAGGGGATAGCATTAATGTCACCAACGAAAGTAATATTAGCCAAGAATTCGAAGCTCACAATAATCCGAATAAAATGAATAATAAATTGCCGCAATTATATTTTAATATTACATTGTCTGAGGAGCAATGGAAATCTATTGCTCCTGTATTGAAAGTTTATAAAGAAAAGGGCACTCGTGGAAAGTCTTATAAAATACTTAGTCCCGGTTGGACTGATATTATTTGCAAAGCTTGTTTTTAAAAACGAAACTTCCGTGCGCTTATACGTTTAAACATGGAAAAATTTTCGATTCTCCGGAAACGGAAACATATTTGAAAATATATGGTATTTGCAATGAATGCGGTGCCGAATTTAAAGCTCTTTGCCTATATGAACCGGCTCCTGGCACTGGTATTGTATTAAGAGTACACACAGTCGATACTTCGGGAATACCGCATGAAAAGAAAAGAGCAGTAACAGGAACAAATAGGGTAGAAATTGGGCAACAACTTATAAATATTAAACCCAGAAAATGGAGAAATGATGCAGCATCAGATTTAACCTACGACGATCCTGAACCTCCTTATATTGCGCGACAGTGTACTTTAAGGAAAATCAGGGAAGAAACGATCGTACGGGAATTAGGAATCAATAAAGATCTTGATCCTATTAATTCGTTATGTGAGTTGAAATATAAAGGGCAATACTCAGGATACATTAAAGAGATTTCAAAGGATCATTTCTATTGTTTTTACTGGTCTCCTATGCAACTGGAATTGTATAAAACATTAATGAAAACGTCCAGGAAAATAGAAATAGACGGGACAGGAAAATTAGTGAAAATAATAGAAGAACTAAATGGTGAGAAGAAACATATATTCTTGTACCAAATTATTATAAAAGGTGCAAATGGTATACAACCAGTATTTCAAATGCTTTCAGTAAAGCACGATACTAATTTAATTACGTACTGGTTGAGGGAGATCATAAGACACGGGGCACCAGTGCCTCCAGAAGTTGATTGCGATTATTCACTGGCGCTTTTGAATGCAACCAGCTTAGCATTCAACGAACGTTGTTTAAAAACTTACATTTCGGATTGTTATAATTGGATTAGTGGCGAAATATTGCAACATCCACTTCACTGTTTTATCAGAATTGATATTGCCCATTTGATAAAAATTATTTGTAGCAAAGATGTATTTCACAGAAAGCATCCTAAAATTAAAGACTTCTTTGTGCGAGGATTTAGAAACTCTAAATGAAAATGAAAGTATAGTTTTATTTATAAATAGAATCAGGGATGCGGCTGAACAAATGACTAAAAACAGTGTAGAGACAGATAGATATAACACATTTTATTGTTAAGAACTTGTCCCTTATCTAGTTAAATTATTTAGACATTTTCCTCTCTGGACGCAGGTGATGAGGGGACTGTTCGAAGGGAATTATTTTCGTCACAATAAATTCCTGAAAACCGCTGAATCGGCGCGCTAACCGAAATGACCCCTTAAGTGATATTTCTCGAACTGTACAATATCTGAACAAATATTACATTATTTATAAATAAGATATTTCAGTTATGATATATATGTAAAGTGTTCCAGCAAGTTCTACACAATTAAGGATATTGAATCTTCCATTTCTCGAATACTAACTGCAACTATGCAAAGCTACAATCCTCATCGACATCGTCAAAGTTTAGTTTCAGAAAGAACAGCAACTCACGCTGAATCCTTCCTAAGGAAATGCATTCCTCCAACTTCTCCCTTACTATATCAGTCTCAGTCTACATGGAAAATCTTCAACAACACTTACAGACACTAACTCAGGTCCGACTCATTAGTTCCCAACTGCAGTAACATTCGAGGAATCTTCGTGCACGACTTCCTGATCCCAAAACTCAGCCCTATCTGTCTGTATTAAGCCCCATGGGACATCCATCCATTGCAGGAGGTTGATCATGACCGTATCGAAGGATCTCGCGGCACATGATTCTCGCAGCTCCCCTTGTACCCGTCACGCGACCAAAAAGGAATCTTTAATTCCGTCGGTCGTCTTCCGAAATCACGTTCGATCGGATTTACGGCTCTCGATTCTTCGCGCCGTGGGGGCGAGAGTGGCAGGTCGGGGAGATCGCTTTCTAAATCTCGAATAGAGCAGGCTTACGCGGGAACGTCGCGATACGAAGTCGTCGACGAGACTCGGGGGCCACGTCCAGCGGAGGCGGCCAGCGATGGACAAGGGGCCCGATAAAATGAAAAGCTGAGGGGGCCTAATGCCGCGAGAACGGCCGTGTAAACCGTCAATCCGGCAGTTTTGGTAACTTCCCCGTCAATCAGTGTAAGCCTCTTTTCGGGGGCTTAAGACGATGACCGTGGATCGACGACAGAAAGCGAGCAAGCAGACCGCGGCGTAAATGTTTTCAAGACACTTTGGTCAGCGAAAAGGGGCGCGACTCGTTGGACATTCTTCGTGGTTCAGGGTGGTCCACTCCGAAACGAGGATTTTCAATCGTTGACTAATCTGTGTGATTCGAAAATTGAAGAACTGGTTGGTTTTTTGGGTACCTATTGTTCCTAAGGGGGCTCGTGAATTTGGGATCACTGATTTGAATCAAATTTTGGGTACAGATAGGGCATATTGTGTGTAACAATGTGTTAGACGTATGAAGAGCAATGTTCAAAATGGGACGAGAAAATCAGACTCTGGTCTTTTGCTGAATCTTTATAGGTACTTCACAGTGGGTCAATAAATGATTAGCTAACCCTCTTTTTTTAAATATCTTTAGACAGTCAAGTGATGTTTTAATATCAAATGTGCCGTTTAGTGTCATTTAAAAAAAAAAGTTTACTAAAATCGCTTAAGGGGGATTGTGCCTTGTTGTGCCGAAAAATAGGTAATTTTTTGTGAATTTTTTGTACAAAAACAGTTCGACAAATTAATTTGAGGTTTGGCAGGCTGTTTTATTGTATCGTGAACTATTGTTCTGAATTTGTGTGTGACAGTGAAAAAAAAAACATGGCAGATACAGAGAGAGTGTTGAAAAATAATCGGGCGGTCGTGGTGTTGACGAAAAGTATTGTAAGGGTTATCTAAAACACAAAAACGAAAAGAGACTCTTAATTTATATGAATGTGGCTATCTGTGGTAGTAGATGCATTAAGAAAAATAAAAAAAAATATAAAATGGCAGCCTTTTGAAGAAGATGAAGCGTCCTGATTTGAATCTGAAAAATGTTTTACCCCAAAATCGAGAAAACTTCTTAAAAAAAAAGGGACGGGAACAGATACGGCAATGAACCTACTACCACAGATAGCCACATTCATATAGATTAAGAATCTCTTTTCCTTTTTTGTATTTCAGATAACCGTTACAGTACTTTCCGTCAACGCCTAGACCACCAGATTTTTTTCAGCGCTCTCAGTCAGCACTCTGTATTTGCCATGGGTTTTCTTTCACTGTCCCACAAAAATTCCGAACAATAGCTCAAGATACAATAAAACAGCATTCCAAACCTCAAATTAAAAAATTCACAAAGAATTACCTGTGCTTCGGCCCAACGGGGTACAATCCCCCCTTAAAAAGAAACTACTGAACATTCTCATTTCTGACACTTACATCATTTACCATTTGATCCCCTAAATTTCCTTTTCTCTTGATAAAAACGGGTTGAATCAGAGAATTCTCAACAAGAACTCACCCCTGCATATACCACTCGTTTCCCTTGTTAATTTCGAAAGTTCCAATCACTCCTACACTCCCCAAACATTTGCCTCATTTCTCTGTAATATATCTTTCCAATCCCGCATAGGCGAAGCAAATTTTGCAGCAGATATATTCCCAAACAAAACCCTCATCTATACGATTACCGATCAGAAACTCGTCACAAAAAACAATTTATTATCGAGCACCATAAACAGAAAGACAAGCACACGCATACACACATTCACTTGAAGCAGTACAAAGGAGAAACGTCGTCTATTAGCTGAGCAGGCGACGCTCCCCTTTGAGTAATTAGCGCCCGCCTTCAGGTCGAGGTGTCGATGGAGAGTATAATTAATCTCGGTTCATCCTTTCAAGCGGCGCCGTCGTCGGTGGCCTCTAATAAACGCTGCCGATATTACGCGCCGCAAAATGCCTCCCTCGAACGGGCAACTTCGACATCCTGAATAATCCCGATAGATTTTCACGGGGCGAGGCGACAATCCTGGCGGTGCAATATGGCCGTCGCGTTAGTAGGAATGTTCCTTCGGCTATAATTTGTCGCAGGTGGTCGCCCCAGAACCCCCCTCGTTCAGTCTCTAGGAAATCTGGGTCTTACATCGAGATCCGTTCCAGCCCCGTGGCCTCGTCGTTTTGTCCTCTCCGCCTCCGTGGATCTCCCCACCCCCCCCCCCTTCCGCCCTCTTCCACGAGATAAATGCGAGCGAGGGAGGAACGACGTCTATGCTCGCCTTGAAATTTCATTTCGGTTTTTAGCGATGATCCCTCTTCCTCGGCGGAGCAGAAGCTTCAGCATCCGTGATCTTGGATCAGCGTAATTAAATTCTTCCACTTTATTTCGCCGGATCTAGCTGCGACGTACACGTGACCCCCTCCTTTACATCCGTTTATTCCTGCACAGCTTTTTTTCGCGTTACGTAGTCACTCTTCCTGTGCAGCATATAATGTTATTCGTTCGCGTGAGTAAAAATAAGCTAGGATAGAAAAGGAGGTGCAGGGTCATTAAATTATCTATTTTGGAAGGGTTTTATATCGCTTAAAATAAAGCGTTAAAATTATCGACAAAATTAAGCGGTTTTGAATGTTTGTTATTCTTTTGAGATTAGTTACTTGTTTTGGTAAAGAATTTAAAAATTGCTTATGGTGGTTTAAACAAATCTGCATAAATACTGCAGAAGCTAAAAGTTATATTAATTCCGAGTGTCGATTATAATAACCGATTTTTTAAACGCAAATATCTAGAAAACAAATTACCAGTTGCACTCGAAAGGGGGAGGGGGGGCGGGGGGTGCTTCTTGAACGGCTCATTGAGCTCTACAATTTGATATGTGACTCAGTATAAAAGCGAGTTCCCACTGTGCAGTGTATTACTATCAAATTTTCTTTCTATGATAAAGTATCTAATGCCACAGAATACACCAGAGCATCTATATTCTCTTCTCCTTAGAATTAATATCAGTTCCTACATTCAGACCGTATCCTCTGTGTAACATTTAAATCCACGTCTAATTTTCCTTCATTCCTATACGTTTTCATTTGCGGGACCCAGGAAAATCATTTTCCCTGATTACCAACTTTCCTTAAACTCCCCTCGAATTCGCCAAGCGATCGTTCAGAAACTTAGTCGTCTTCCCGTTCGCGAGATGTTTCACGAGGAAAGTCAAGTACCCTCAACGGACAGATGAAACGTAAACTTCGCCAGCCGGCGTTTTCCTTGCAATTAGCGGCGATCTTCGATCTGGACTGTTATTATTCTTGTCTGCCGTTAATTCACGAACCACCTGACCTCGCCGTAGCTGCCTTGGAAGTGGATCGATATTACTTGGGTGAAATTGCCACTGACGCACGTGGTCGACACTAATGAGTCCGCCCGACCGAACTAATTATGGGAATGTCGTAATTGTGCTTATTTTACTCTGCTACGCGTGTCTTCCATTTCCAGCTACGATTTTCCTGGATTCGCTGGGTACACTTAAACAAAGGTTGTTCTGTTTCTTCCTTGCGTCTGTTGCTCGTTTAAAGTTTTATCTGATACTTTAGGCCTCGCGTGTTTATTTTATCTTTTTTTCTACTTAAACCTTTGATGATATAGTGGAGCAGACGTTTTGCTGTTGAATTCAATGAGGGGGGAATTGGAGATTCTTAATTGGTTGTTAATTTATTAGATTTGTGAAGAAAATTTAATTCGTAATTAATTTATCTAGTTTATTTTCTCGATTAAGTTAACTGTGATTCAGGCAACCTTTGGAAAATCATAAGGCAAGGGGCTAACTGTGAGGTTTATTGTAGGAAAAGTGAATTCAAATAAAGTGTCGTTTCGTTTTAGTGGGTGAAGCAAGCTTCGAAAATTTCATTCCCTTTCTCAATTCAGACACAAGTTAAAATAAAAAAAGAAGATCCATATTTTTCTGCCATGTGCAACAATGCACTTAAAACGAACAAAATATTTTTCACGTCTGTTTAAACAGACTTTAATGATACATTGTTGCAATTCTGATTGCTGATACAGTGTAAATAAAACAAAAATATCTGCTTAAACCCTGGTACCACTTACCTACCGTTAATATTCCCCCTGAATATCCGCCACACGACCTGAAAATCCAATATTTCAAGCCATTTTTCAAAGTAGGTACATAACACTTAGGTAATCACTCTACAAACTATATCAATATTCATCAACCTCTTTCTCTAATTACACCTGTAATGACACTCTAATTCACAATGGCTAGTGACAAATATTCCAACTCGTGCGCAAGAAGGCCAAACTAATTCCCCCATTTCACTCATACTTCTCACACAACCCAACTATGTAGGAAACACAGTAAACGATCTAACAGGAGTCCCCATAAATTTTTATTAACCCCGTGACTCCGTGGAGCGGCACACGTGGCCCCCGCATCGCGTGGAAGAGGGAAATCATTCCGCCGAGGGATAATCGATTTCGAGGCAGACATATCGTGGATTTCCGCGATCCCTGTCGCAGCCGATAGAGCCGGTCCCCCACCCCGGAGGGGGGGAGCGATAACACGACGGTGGATCGACAGGATCGACGTTTTAGCGCGGGGTCACGAGGACGAGGCAGTGGCAAGATAAGGCGAAACGGGCGGACACGTAAATGGCGGTGGCGGTGCTGAAACGGATAAAAGGGTTCGATCAGCCCTCCGCCACCGTTTCCCGGCGTATACTGGATTATCCTTGAGGTTTTGCCGGATTACGAGCGAGTCTCTCTTCAAGGATCATCCGGTCATGCGCTTCCCCCCTTTCCGCGGTGACTGCGCTGGAAATCCATCTAGAGAGTGCCATCGACTTATCGACGTCGTCCCGCCGATGGCCCCTTACTTTTTACAGAAAGTACCCTTTCTACGTGGACGGTACGAATGGGCAAGAAACTTCTTCGTTATTCCTCACCGAGGATGCCCTGTCCCTTCTTTCCTTCAGATAGCTCCAACGAACCTCTGCGTGGCGGTGGGTAGTTGATTAACGGTGAATTACATTCGTTTGTTACTGCGAGTAATTGATTCTTTGAAATTTAAGATACCTACTTTAGGTAGTCTTTTTATGTTTTCTGACTGCAACGTTTGATCAGTGTTTTCTGTGATATATTGCTGTGTAGATGGATGTAAGTGTGAGTTTCTTCCGTTTGGTGTGAGGGATTCTGAGGAAATTGAAATATGATGTAGTCCAAGAGAAATGAGTAGGAGTTTAAGTCATCACTTTACTCGGTTCCAATTAGTTTTAAAAATACAGGCCGTCAAAATTTGCAAGTGGTGCCTATTTTTGTGAGATTTCGACGGTCTACATTTTTTAAACTAATTGGAAACAAGTAAAATTATGACTTAAACCCCTACTAATTCCTCTTGGACTACATCATGTTTCAATTTCGTCAACATCCATGACGTCGAATGCAAAATATAGTGAATTTGACGTGGAATAACGTGTAATACTTTCTTAATGATTTGAAACATCAGACAAAGGCGTGTTCTGAGTCAAACTAATTACAGTAACAGCTCTTTTATTTACATTCCACTGAAGTTTCATAAACAAACTCCGACCTGTTCTCTTCCCAGGACACGGTAAAGACCCACCAAACTGAATTAAAGTATGACAACAGTAAAATTCTATTCGCAGCTAAAGGTGGAAGTTCTCAGGATAAAAGTAGCTCCCTCTGAGCAGATTCTCAGCGTCCAGGATCACAGTTAACAACACAAGCACGCTGTGGCGAATCTAATATCGCATAATCTTGCCCGCAAGTAGAAGAAGACGTGAAACAAGAAGAGAAATGAGGAAAAATGTCGAGGCTTTTTAGGATCCGTTCGAGGGCCCACGATTCCCCGTGTTTCCCTGTGTCCACGTAATATGTATACAACATAAAAATACGAAAGCCCGAGTTGAAACGGGACAAGTGGAGAGTTTAAGGAGAAGATGTCCCTGTTGAAGTGGTGCAGTATGAAACGATGGTGAAACGGGGCGCCACGGTTTTAATATAGCCTCGTTATGTCAGAACCGTGGTTTCCGTGATGAAAGAAATCGGTGGTTGAGTCGAAGTGCAAACGTCGCGTCCCCGCGGCCTGTGTACGCTCGCGCTGGGATTAATCTCTTTGAATCGTGCAATCCTTCGTGCTGGCTCCCTCGAGAACGTCTGCAGCGATTTGTCGCGAAACTGGAGGACCGTAACGTGGCTCAGGAATTTTTCTTGCCCCTAACCGGTGGCTTCCTACACGGAGTGAAGCAAACAAGACTCAAGCAGAGAATTGGTAATGGTTTTGGCTGTTTATAAATGAGAATGGAAAACTGATTGGACACATGTAGGATGTTAGGATGGTTTCCAGTGGTGAGTTTATTTTGGAGATCAACAGTTCATATACAATTGCAGATTCTTCAAGATACGTGTGTTTAGTAGAGTAAAAGGTTTTAGAGTGCGAAGCAGAGATGCGTACGAAATTTTTATTTCAATATTTTTTTACCCATCTCTGGTGTGAAGCATATGGAAAATTGCACTGTAGTGCGCTTGACGCAGTTGATTCGTGACGTCTTTACAAACAGGGTAGTTTCATTAGTTTCATTATAAATATGGGCACTACGGTTACATACGTGATTCGTTAGTTGTAGATTTTTTCTTCTGTGTGCAGCGGTGACTTTACAAAGATGCATTGAACGATCAAAAATTTGAAAGTTGCAATAGTCAGTAATTAGGGTAATGGTTCCAAATTTCATCCCCGCGCCTAGTTTTGTCCCCCTGCATTTCTCGATTCCTATAGTTGCATTTTCAGTGTCGTCTGGTGGTAAATGTTGCATTAATATAAAAATTAATTTTTCAATTTATTTCCTGTTTCACAGACATTTTCTTGGGGGACGAAATTAGGAACACTTTTTCCAGATCTCATATTTTGCACGTTTTCACATTTTGTTTATTATCTCGTATTGACGAGACATGATTAAATTTTGCGATTCGTGATTACATACAGAAATATTCCAAGAAAATTCATGCCAAGTGCCAGCTCATTCTAACATTTTATAGGTACACCCTCTACAGAGTCAAATATAAATGGGAGACAAAATTTGGGCCCTTTACCATGTATCAATTAATTGGTTTAATTTCGTGGAAAGCTGTGACACATGCGTTTCAAAATGAAGTTAGGTATCTCTTGTTACGTATGCAGACCAACAAAACCATTCCCAATATATTTAGATTCATTAATGTATTTATTTTTAAATAAAGTAGAACGAATTAAACTGATTTCGTACTTTTGTCATCTGAAATGGTCTTCTGATTTACCAACTGCAATAATGCCCTATAAATTATGTAACTTCAACAAAAAGCTCCAAGTACGGTCGTCTTTACTATTGATGACTAGAAATATAAAAATAGTAAGGAATAAATCTGGATCGAAATATATTACATCGAATAGTGCAGATTTATAAACTTATAACCGAGAAACTTTTCCTTCCCGCCTTATCTTCTCACTTGCATCCAGTGAAACGACAGAAAGTGTAAATTGCGATGGTCAATATAAAAGTTCCAATTACAGGAGCAAAGAGAGAAACGGCTCGATCCTCTCTAAAAAGACGAAACTATTTGATTCCATTCCTTCTCTCTGACCGAATATATGAAACTCATTAAAAAGTTGGAAATTAACGTGAAAGGAAGGTGTAGTAAAGTCCGCGGGTGCGAGTTTAAGCGCATTTAATGCCCCAGAAAATCCTTTCTGGCCCCGCAAGTTGCGCACTTTTTTAATATTCATCCAGGTAAGAAGTTCACCGATATCATGAAATATTCCTGTCGCTTCGCTCCTCCCTTTGTCCACTTTTTTTTAGGTACTTGCCCGTACCTCCAGGGAAATCAATATTCTCCAATTTCGCATGCCCTGAGACTTTCAGGATTTCTCGCGGGACCGATCCCTTTAACGTCGAAAAAGAAACGTTACTGCGTTTCGAACGCGCTTTTAAGAAATACGTATTGAATACGTTTCACGGGGAAATAAAAATTCTGCCATCGCGTGCTCGGCCTGGAACAAACTTTATCGCCGAGTAGGGAGCAGCAAAAAGAAACTGGCTTGTCGAGGGGACCTAAAGGAAGCTTGTTTTTCTTTAAATCTGCGAAGTTATGCTTGGTACTTCATAAAATGTGAAGAAACAGAATGAATGTAACGGGTGTAAATGGTGACGTGAGTTGCCGTTTAATTTTATCCCCTTTGACTTTTATTTCCTGAGTTATTGGTTTTATGCTGTAGCTATTGCTCGTCTATTTTTGCAGAAAATCGCATTAGAAATGTTTAAAATTTATAAAAATTGAACATAGTGAGTTTACGTGTCATCAGATTTTAATGAGAAAGGGATAGCTTTGATTGTTCTGAATTTCCGATCGCCCTCCACGTTAATTATTTAATCAAATTAGTTTATTCCTAAAGAAATGAAGCTTCTAAGAAAACTGATGTAAAATCAAATTATTAAACTTGATCTGGATATGCGATGTGGTTATTGACCACTGTCAATAGTAGGTGCAACATCCAATCCTGATTAAAAAAGAAATTTATTTAGATATGTACAATTTTACCTTTGAGAATTTTGAAAGTATTTATAAAGGGTCGATAAGATTATACACGAAATAGGAAGTGTTCATTCTGAATAACTAGTTTCGATTCTTAATCCAGGATTCCCATTGTAATTAACCCACGTCAGGCATCATTTATAATTAGAGCAGTGATCGTAGCTCCCAAATCAGTCAGAGTTCGCAGTAAGCACATCGAAGTAATCGGATTCAGTTAGAATTAGATTAGTCTGTGCTTGAATTAGATTACTCGAAGAGCAATTAAACTCGACCTGCACTGTTATCTCAATCACATTTTGCTATAAGCTGTAGTTATGGAGTCTTTTTTTGCTGTAGAATTTAATACAGAAATTTTGTTCCTCAATAGAATATCTTTTTTACTCTTTACAGTTAATTATATAGATACATCCTTTTTTTTTACAATATTCCCATACGATTAAGGATATATTCTCTCCATGTAAATTTAATTGTACTTATATTTACACAATTTAATTCTATACCACAATCGCACATCTCCATTCATCATTACATAGTCCTGTAAGTATCTGCACTTTTAATTTTTACTAGGATTAAATTCAAAGCCACAACTTTTTGTGTCCCTGGGTGGGAAGAGAATTTTAGCTGTTTACAACAAACACACGAAATGCTTGAAGGACTATCAGAGGATTTCCTTAGAATAGGATCTGGTTTGTATTTGAGGTGTTCTTTAAGAATTATCGGCTCAATTGTTGGTCAAACTTTCCATCTGAAATGGTCAAAGGACCATTCTACGATTTTCTTGAAATAGAATTTGATCTTGTATTTGTGTTTTATATACACTTGTATGGGTATTGAATTAATACTATTGATACCTGTAGGTATGCAGTTATGCTAACACCTGTACTTCTTTTCCAAATCAGGGACTCAAAAATGATCTCCTTTATTACAACACAAAACCAGATCCCATTCCAAGAAAATCCTCAAATGATCCTCCAAATATTTTAAACGAAAAAGTTAACCAATAACTTTAATATTTTAAAGAAATATTGATATCTATGTTATTAAAATGGAAATAAACGATGATTGAAGACTACCTTACAAACATATTACGTAAGCACACACTACATCATGCTATTAGTCCATTATTTTATTGCACAATTTTATTCTCCCCTCAGCCTTAAATCAAAAGCATTACTTATGGAAAGAAGTAACATTTCGTCGATGCAAATGCGAGAAAAGTGGTCGAATGAAGATATTCCCCGTGAAATACGTCTCCAGTTACGTGGAAGTTCTCAGAATGGGTTTGAATGTCTGGCAACCGGTGGTTTGGCGTCGCGGCGCGGCGCGGGCGCCGCGGCGGTAATCGCCTCGGCACGGTTGGGAGCTTCTGCAGCCGTGACTCACGTTAATACACAGTTTCACGGGGTTTTTCCTCTTAATAGTCGACCGAGCCGTTACACCGCGGGGGGTTCGCTACACGATTTGCATCGAGGATGTCCGTTTCACGTGCCACGCGGCTGTTTCACGGTCCTGCCAGCGGTCTTTGCAGCGGGACTTGTAGGAACCGGGAATAATGGCTGTTCCGCTACGAAAGTATAAGCTTGATAACGATTCTCTTAACATGATTAGAAGACGTGATGGAACAGGAGGAAGGAGGTAGCTTCTCGAGTCGACTTTGTAATTTGCTGCCTTCAATTTAATATTTTAAAGGAATATTGATACCTATGTTATTAAAATAGAAATAAACAATCCCAATGCCATTGATATCCGATATCTTCTGAACGGGTAAGCACTGTTAGAATGTTATACAAAGACAGTTTTATCTCCAGAGGCAAATTAGTGGGGAAGGAAAAGTGTGGGAAATTGTGGGGGATGGAATAAATACTGTACAGTTTATCTGGTAATTTTAATACATTTATAAGGAGCTTTACATATATTTAGGAGTACATATACTAACTTATATAAGTAAAGACAACAGCAAGAGATGCAGTGTTCATATCAGAGTTGGGCAAAATGTAATCTAATTACAAATTACAAATTACGATTAAAATGTAATTACACATTATTTTCTGTAACGTAATTACATATTAATGGATTACACATTATTTTCTGTAAACAAAATTGTTGATAAAATTGTGGTCAACTACCTAAATTAACGATTATAGAAAATAATGTGTAATCAATTACACAATTATATTTTAATAATAATTTGTAATTAGATTACATTTTGCCCAACTCTGGTTCAGATTCAGTTTCTGCAATTGATTGCTTATGAGATACAGAGTTGACATTTCCGCTCTACTCTACCTAAATGAAGCTTAGCTGATTTTCCAGTTCGCGAATCCCAATTGAGTATTCAGCCATCAAAACCCTTCAGCTTCGATGCGAAGCAAACACATACTCCGAAAGAATAGAATCTTCATCGCAAATAGTTAGCTACCAAAGCAACAAGCCCTCATTCATTTAGCTTACAAACTCTTAGTCCTATAGATAAATGGTCCCGATGAAAATGTACACTGAATGAGGCCCATACGCAGTGGACTCCGATGCTCGAGCCCATCCCACGCAGCGTTAATTTCCGCTTCTGGCGACGAGTCTGCGACCGTGAGCTCGTTTAACAGTTCATTAGCCACGCTATTCCTCGAAGAGCGAATTATGCAAAAGGCAGAGCAACTGTGCCTCCCTCTCCTTGATCGTAGTCCAGTGGCTGCAGCGTCGATGGTCACGTTCCAAGGCGCGCGGTGCGGGAGTATCTCGTTCACGATCGTCGACAATCGCGCGGCGAAATTCCAAAGACGGGGACCATGCCATGGTATTGTCGAAAAGCGTGCGACGTGTCCCGCATAATTGAATCGCCTCGACAGCCAACTCTTTCGACCGTTTCGCCGCGCGATCTGGTTATTCGCCGTCAATATTCTGTTCCGCTAAAGTAGCATCTAATCGAGCATGGTGACAGTGACCGTTGCTAAATTCGGAGACAGAATGGAGGGAACGAAATTGCATACGCTGCTGGCCCAAGAGTGTCCGTCTCAGTTTCCGAAACGTCATTACGCCCCAATTACAGTGTAGTCAAGGCGATATCGTGAACTCTCAAATGCTTCGCGAACCGTTGCTACTTGAAGAGCGGTGTTCCCAAAGAATTGGACCCTCCAAGTGCAAGGGGCACCCTAGTACATCAGAAGACATAAAAAATCTCATGATTTCTGATGAATAAAATGTTAGTACACCTTTTCGCAGTAAGCCGTAACAAGTGTCGTCAGATATTCTCAAGTGAAGATGTCCAATCCACGGAGAATGCTGCCGCGCGATTTGACGCACCCGCGTCACGGGATCCCCGGGGGTAAAACAACAGGGAGCCAATAAGATCGTGGAATAAATCACGTCCAAGGGCGAGAAGCGTCTCCAGATTCGTCGTGGCGGCGAAAGGAGCCGAAATTCGAGGGGGGCGCGCGTCAGGGTACTCCATTTGCCAGCGAAATTGCGTTTACTCCGCGAGTGTTGCGAAAGGTGGCGAACGCGACGGCGAACGTAGACAGCGCCAGGCATGATGCATCGTTCCGGTGATTTAGGGCGTTGCGTCGTTTGCACTTGCACTGCTGCAATATTTATTATTGTCTCCCCGGTGGCGGACATGTTTATTATGATTGCAAGCGCCGACGCGCGGCCTGTACACCTTTGAGCTTTTAATTTAAGCACTGGCCGGTAGTAACGCTGACTCGTTAATGGGACACGATCCTTGCGGCGAGATTTAAGAGAGTTCGATGAGAGGACCGTAACAACACGGGCGGTAATAGGCGCGATATCTCTTCGTGACGAACGCGGAGGATCGACGGAATTAGCTAGTTTTTAGACATTTTAAGGGGTTACATACACCTAGGATCGTGATTTTTTTATATTTTTTTTACCTGTAAAGAATAGGAAAGGGATTTTTTAAATTTTTTTTACCTGTAAGCAATTTTGTTAATGGAAAGTCGTAATATGCACTTGAAAGCTCATAATTTGAAGATTGTTTTCCACAAAAAATTACGATAATTCGTGTCGTTCGCCGTTTAGATACTGTTGAAAAAATCAGCGTCGTCACGTAAGGAGTTTGTAAATATCTCTTCTGGGTGCCATCCAAAAGAAAAAAAGAAACATGTCCCTTAAAGTATGTAAAAGGAACTACTTAGTTTTTATCAGCGATTAAATTTTCACGCATGTATACAACTTACTTAAATCTACAAACGGGATTTTTAAATTTTCATCACGGGCTCAGAAAAAAAAGTTGAAAAAATTAATCGATCTAACTTCTCAAAGAAACTCCAGTCGTTTGGACCAATTTTAAAAAAGTTATTCTGTTTTAACGGCTATGTCAGCAATTTTCTGCCTCACTGTATGTACAATTTTCTCCGACGTCATTTTTCACTGAACCAGTTTGGGCAATTTCATTGAAATATGTAAACATTCGCCTTTCAATTTCATTGTTTCAGTTTTGTTGAATCAACCGCATTGTTCAACCAAAACGAACCGGATAACTTCGCCTTAGCACACAGAAAGTAAAACCAGATCAATGTTCAGTTTCAATTAGTTAAAACCCCTATTTACACTTTCGTGCATAAACTCACATAATCAGAAACTTCTGCAATCCCAACGCCACCAAGCCACTGATTCCACCCAAACAATCGCAGGACCAAAAATCTCACCAATCCCTCCCCTTCAATCTTAAAAAAACAAAGAAGCACCATGAAAATAAATTGAAACCATCGACAATCGAGCGAAACAAGACACTCCGATCCCTATCGCCGATCGTTCCCTCTGAATCGAGCGAGTCGTCCATCGACGTGACCAGAGTCCTCGGCATTATTCGTCCACGAATTAAACCATCCATCAGCCAAGTCAACGCGAACAAAAATGAGGCCACAAAAAAATACCCGCGTGTAGAGTTATAAATCAATCGTGTGGGGAGGGGCGTGTGTGTGTGTGTGTGTGTGTGTGTGTAATGCGACGCGCGAGGAATCGACGCAGGAGATCGAGCGTTCGCGGCGAGCCGATTTTTGCGCGAGTGGCTCGCGAGGGGCAGCGTCGTTGACAGTCAGCAGGGTCAACGAGAGGGCAGCAATAATGACGGAGCCACGTTCATGACAGCCGGTACTTTCGCGTCTCATGATCGATGCACTGTCGATGTGGAACGTGACCGGCGTGGTTGCCTTAACGAATGAAGTTCCGTGACGGGGTGACGGCTCGTGACGAGCGACACGAGAATCGCGTACCGTGACTTCCACCCACGGCCCCGCGCCGTTATAATGCGGCGTTATGCTAATTAATTATCCAGCAAGCCGGGGCCCATAGCTGGAACCTTCGGCTTCCCCGCTCCTCTTGGGGGAATCGGCTGCGATCGGGTTCGGTCAGTTAGGAAGCTGCGCGTGTCAATGGTGGTCGACCTCTTGGCATTTGGCTTGACAGTATAGCGACTGACGAGCGGATTTAGCAGCGGGCAGGAAGGATGTAGTGTGTGCTACGCTTGAGAAAATGCAGGAAGGACGGTTCTTAAAATTAGGTTCTGGGTCACTGGATGGTGAGAGACCGATGACGCGAACATTTGGAATTTTTGAGGAATTAGGATTTTTGTGTGGTTACATGTGTAGATACGATATGTGTTTCCTCGTGGAGGAGTTTTGCCTGTTTCGGTGTGCTTCTTGATTGTCTTGTATTTGAACTTTGTTTTTAGGAAGTTGGGGATGTTTGTTAGGCTGGGTTCGGAGATGTGGATAGTTTTCTGTGTCAAGGTGTCGCGGTCACAGATTTTTTAATTAAAACAGGTTAATATACAAACTTTTCAGATTACAGCTCCTTGATTTTAAGGATCTAAAGGAGGAACGTTTTTATACAGAGTTTTCAAAGTAGAATTTTTTCATTTACTTACATATAGCGACAGTCAAGAGAAAGATTAAAACTATCAATATTAACACGATCACTGCACTCACGTATCATCATAAATAAAAAAGTGTTGCAGTTATCTTATATAACATTTTCACAGACTATATCATTGAATACGTAGAAAGATGTATTGCGTACGTAAGACTAAAAATTAAAAATAAAATTAAAACCGACATAAAAAAAATAAAAGTGCACTGCAAAGTAAAGAATAAGTTATTTCCTTATTTAATCTATGGCTCTCAATTGTTTTATGTCAGCGCCTCAATATTTGCACTATGTAAATCTGGCGCCGACTTAAAAAATTGAGTCTTAAATTAAGTAATGAAAAATCTTATTTTTTACTTTACAGTGCATTTTTATTTTTTTAAGTAGGATTAAATTTTTTTAGTTATTTAAGTTGTATAACTACATTTATTTTTAAAAAATATGGGCAGGCCTACAAAAAGAACTGCTCCTAAAAAAAGAATCGTTTGCTAGAAACAGAAGATTCCAATAATAATAATGAAACAGATTTCTTGTTTTTGGTGTAACTTTAAAACTACTTAACCGATTTTGATAATTCTTTCTGCATATCCTAAGTTGATTGAAGCTAAACTAAATGCAATAAGTTTCGCGAAAATCGATCCAGTAGTTGCGGAGAAATTCGCGGACAAATATAATACACACTAACCTACATACATACATACATACATACATACATACATACATAAACATCGAACTGAGAACCGCTTTCGTT
Organism: Andrena bucephala; assembly: GCA_947577245.1. Lineage (NCBI taxonomy): Eukaryota > Metazoa > Arthropoda > Insecta > Hymenoptera > Andrenidae > Andrena > Andrena bucephala. The sequence goes on from OX387719.1 coordinate 23,545,883, forward strand.
TCGAAGTTGGTTAAAAATAGGTTCGTGTTATTTACTATTAAATTTTTTTTTTTCCGTCAAGTTATTTAACTGACACAAGTTTCCATGTCGCCTAGGAATTGATACCGACTCTTACCCCACTGTGCGACGGTTCTTATCGGTGTAATGCGTCCACGGTTAGGTTAGCCAGTCGTAGGCCGAGTTTACTGGCATCCGTACCGTGCATATCAACGTAACTGCATTGCCAGTTGCTGCCGGGGTGCCGCCGTAAAGGGTGCCAGGCCTCCTTCAGCCCTCAACAAATCGTGCGCGGAATTTTCACGCAGCATCGCGTATAAAGCAGAGGCTTTACTTACGCACTCCCACCCACCCTCTGTTAGCCTACGTCGCGCTGGTCGCAGTTGCTAAGTCGTGTCGTAAACATTCATTTCCACCAGCGGAATAACGGGGTTCGTTATGGTATCGCGTATCAAATTTTCCGCGGGTAGTTAGCGCGAAAATTGCGCTCAATCTTGTTGCAACGGCGAAAGGAAAATTGGCGAACTTTCGGGGGGATGTTCAGTGTGTTTGATCTTCAAGCTTTAGTGGCACGGTGTTCTTTGTAAAGGGAAGGTTGCTTGACATCTCTATAGAGTAATTTGGTAGATAAATAGTATTTTGAGTTGTTCGATGGTGTGGATTAAGCATAGATGGGCAACAATTTATTTGAAATAAAAAAATTGAGTTCGAATAAATGATACAAATTTTATTCGTTACTCGTTGAATTAAGATAAAGTATCTTTTATTTGATACGTTATTTAAATATTTTTTTATGTAGATAATGTCCAACTTTGGGGTTAAGTTCCATTTTGGGAGCACGGTGGATGTAGGTTGAGATTTTAAAGAATGTAACATGATTGGGAATTGAGTATTCTGTGAGTTCAGAGAATTAAAGGTATACAAACTCGCGTAATAAATGGCTACATTTGTTTCCGTTCGAAGTACTTTTTCCACATCTGTTCCATGACCAAACAGTTTTTGAATTAATAGATTTTTTTTCACTATCCATTTGCGAAATATGGAAGCTTCCCCTGCATTACTCTACTTAATATTTAATTTAGAAAACTGTTTAGCAATATCTGTTCAATCAACCCTACTGTTCAACCAAAGCGAATCGTGTTACATTTTTTAACATAAGGGTTTTGTGCATACATTTTACGGCTTCGCTAGAGTTTTCTGAGTTTTATGTTTCAAGTCTCATAACGATCCGTTAATATTTACTCAAGTTATCGCAATTTATGTTCAAAAAGGTATTGACTTTGATCGAAGAAATTTTTTTGTTTATAATTTTTATCTCGAATACTAATTATTCGATAAAAAAAACTGTAAATATAAAAAATGTGTGCCGTGACCAGCTTTACAACACTATATTTTTTAAAATTCAGTTTACCAAAATTTAATTTTTCAATTTTCCTTAGCGTTTGGACAATACATTTTCGCATTTTCGAGCAATTGTCCCCTTATTGCATCCGAGCCTTCAATTGTGCTCGATGTAATTCATACATTTCTTAAAACTAAATTCAAAATTTCTCAAAACTAAACATACTTGTAGGTACATACTACTACCTACAGCAGTAAATCCACGGTGCGAATTATCCCAGCCTTAAAATTTTGATTCATTAATCACCTGCTATGCTAATTGCCATTGCCAGAAGCACTTATCCTTGCTTCGTCGTATTCGCCAAACGATCTGAAAAATTTCCCCTGGGAAGAAGGGGGATGGGCAAAAATTTTAATTTGGCAGAATGCAACGATAGGACGATATTCAAGGGAATCGGTGATTCCGGCAGTGCCGTCGTAACAGAGGCGAGATCCGCGAAAATTAAGTCTCCAGGCCGAGTATATTTGGAATAATTACGTTCGCTACCACGAATGCACGCGAACTGTAACTTGTTTATTTAATGCAAGTGCCCATTCACTTTCTAGCGTCCTCCAGTGTGCTGCACTTTTGCGAGTGCATACAGAACTGTAGTTTGGCTCTTCGTTGCAGCCGAAACTGCGCGCCCTTCCGTTTAGAGTTTTAGAAGAAAGCGTCTGCAGCTGTTTCGCCACGAACTCATAATGAATGATCGTTTTACGTCGTCAGATCAAGAACGATCACGTGAGAATCGTCGTAAGGTGTAAGAATCGTTTTGCTGGAAATTTAAAATATCTCATTTTGCTAGTTGATGATTAAATGTATTCTAATGAACGTCTTCGTTAACCATTCTCATTTTTGTTATTAATTACTTACCTCATTTTTGTGTTGGTTGGATAGAAATGTTGGGCGAAAAGGGTGAAAGGTAGGCTTAAAATATTCTACCTGTTAATTTGGTTTTTATGGAATTTCTTATTGACTTCGTGAATGTTTTTAATGAACGGAAAATTTCAATACGGTGTAATACGATATTAATAAATATTTCAATCGTTTTATTTAATACCGGAAATGTATGATATTATAATGTAACTTGTAGAATATATTAAAATTATTAATATTTTCGAGATTGCATTAACAAAAACATGTTATGTAAAACTAATACCAGTAAAAAGACGTAACATGAAATAAAATATTTCAAATTCTAATTTAATAATGATGTCCAAATGATAATAAAATATAATTTATCATACCTATTCTTTGTTTCATTTCATTACTGATTTCGCAAATCAGAATTGAATTTGAGAGAGATATTCTTGACGCCTTATTAAATTTCTCGTTACTAATGATTTGCAGCAAAATTCCAATTTGTACTGATATCAAATATGCTCCTTGTCGAATAGTATCGATCACAGATCTTCACAAACTTCAAATGGTGATTCATACTATTATTTTAAAATATCAGATTTGTGAAAAAGCTGGTTAAACTTTATGGTAGCCGTATATCTCGTATGATTTTGCTGGTTCTCGAATTGAGCATTCTGATAGGGCTTATCATACATTGCACACATCGACAGCAACATTTTACCGCGTCCAATCTCCATTTGATGTTACTATATCTCGAATATAGTGTTCTGATATAGTAAAGGTATTATAAGAATTGAGTTTCTACATTTTTCCAGTTATCAAAAGTTCGCAAGAAGTTTTAACTTTGTAATTACTATCCAAAAGTATAAATTAAGTGAATAAGGGAAATACTGATATTTAAATATTAGTCTCAGTCGACACTTTTTGATAGCATTGTTTGCATCTGAATAATAAATACTATTCTTGTATTGCTTTGCTCACATTTATTCTGATTTAATGAAATCTTCAACACAATAGGGATAATATAGAAAAATCGTAGCTTTAACATCAAAAGTGAGATAAGTGCTTCGAATACATTTCGAATCGAAATTCTTTGGAATATCAAAGAAGTTAAAGTACTAAAATGTCAAAGGAGTAGAATATCCCGACGTGGAAATATTATACTGCTGAAGTATTAAAATATAGCGTTAGTGAATATCGAAGTCCTCCAATTTCGAAATTCCTAAAATGCAAAATATTAAATTAATCCAAATATCTCAGTATTTAAATAGTAAACAGTCACTTCATACACCTTCGTTTGACTATTTAGTGCACCTAAAATTTTCAAAATTGAGCTCGAACGACACAGATGTGTTGCCTTTCTTCAGCAACTTGTTCAGCTCCTCATTAACGTTTCACAGAGAGCCAGCCGACACCGAAACTTTCATCTTTTCATCACTCTCACAGGCTGCTTAAAAAGAAGCATATAGCCCCGAGGCAAAATTTTCTTCACAGAGAGAAAAAATCCTTATCCTTCATTTGCAGTCAGCGTTTTTCGCGCGTAAAGTACGAAACTTCACTAGTATGAAAATTGCAACATTCTTTCCTCCAAAAAGAAAAGAAGGAAGCAAAAAATTTCATCACACGTTTCCATTTAAACTTATTACGCAAGGAACTACGAAACCGTGACAGTGTTTTCACAGAATACTCTTATTATCTCAATCCTTTCTGTCCATTCAACTTCCTTATATTTTTTTTCAAAATTAGAAGAGACCCCAATATAAATGCGAGTGGGTCAGAAAAGATTCTATTATCGCAATTATCGACAGTGTTTTTATTTTCCTATCTTCCCACTTTTCTCTCCTTTGTTACACAACTTTTGCTAATATTATTTCTGTTATTATGCATCGTTCCTCCATTCTATTCGTTAGTAACAACTAAGCTAATCCGCAGTTTTACATCATTGGGTACATATTTTTTTATGCGCTGTAATAACGATATTATTATTATTGTTGTCCTTCCTGCCGGGGTATCCGCGTGGAAAGCACGAATAGGTAAATGGTCGATAATCTCCACTTGAACGGATTACCGGTGAGTAAGCAGGAACTATCGCGTTCATGAATTTATTGCGAGTCAAATTTAACCCTGTGTCGCGGTGTTGACGTAGCATTATGAATTAATTCGGCCCCGTGGATTTTAGAAAGCTCTGCGCTGATTACGGATTATCGCGCCCCCCCCCCCCCACTGTTTTCGTATAATTAAAACTCGCGCTGCCTCGAAGAATGCAAATCCGCTGCTTATGGCGATAACGAGGCTGGATAGTGTTTCCCCGATAATACGTGTATTCTGTGCGTTGAATCATATTTTGGGGATTATTGTGCCCCATTTTGTATTTAACAACAGTCTTTAGTTCGTGGATATTGAAAAACAAGAGAAATTGCAAAACTGATTGGCATGTACAGAAGATCAGGAAGAATACGATTTTTCAAAAATTCCCTTAAACATTTTACAGATAAGTGTTTCAATTATAATACTTTGAAATCATTTTAATATAACTTTCAGGTGAAATAAATATGAATTTAAAAATTCTTCAAGATTCAAGATTTTGAAGTATCTGAATAAAACAGAAATGAGTTTATTCAGAATAAACCGTGCGTTGCGACTCTTTGCAATCACTTTAATTTCGTAGTAAACTGTATCCAGAAAGAAGTAGCACAAATTTGTTTGCTTTGCAACAGGTTTTAAACGAATCCGAACTTTTGCACTGTGGCTTAAGTTCGCGACAGCACAGAAGCAGCGCTCGATCCTTCCGATTCATTAATAAGCGAGTTTGCCAGCGAGCTGTCCACGATTAATCGGCCGGGGGAAAGTCCTGCGTGGATGAATCGCCTCGATTACCGATTGATTTCCGCCCGTTATCGAACTTTTCTCGATCGCCGCCGGAACACGGACAATGGCGAATCTACGGGGGCCAATAAAACGCTATTGACAAATCTGACAGACAAATGGTAGCGAGCGGCTGGAAAGTAACGTTCTAAATTACGGAACACGGTATCCGGTAGTAAAATGAAATTTGTCAGTGCCGCGAACCGGTTTGATCGCCATGATTTATGGCACGCACTCGCGGCGTTAGCGCATGAATCGGCGGCTGGGGTCGTTTTCTTTTCAGGAGAATTAAGCGCGGCCGCGTACAGCGCTGCAGCTCGTTTCGCGTGTAATTAGTGTCAGACGATTTATCGATTAATAATGGGAACCGTCCTTTCAAGCTGGAATTACGGAAACGGCTGTATAATCGTCGGGGCTACAGCGGCGCTGGAGATTTATCTCCTTGAAAGCGAATCGTACCTTCGATCATTCTCCCTATTTATTTGCAACTTGCTGCATATTAATAGCACCGAGTACCATCTACCTGATCCATTTCTCCCCATCAATAATTCGTATTTATTACTGTGACACATTGACAGTTGCAATATGAGCGGACATAGATCGTGAACCATTTGCTCTATTGTCGTCCGAACGGAGCATCGACGGATTTAGATTTTGGAAGAAGGTATCGTGTTTCGCGTGCGTTATTTCGATCCCCTGTGCTATAGATCACGCCCATGGTCCGGGGTATTCTAAACGAGAGCGAATCGCTGGTGCTACGATGATGATGGCCGTCGAAGTACCTAGTCGGTTATCCTCGAGGGACGCGGACCGTTCAGGGTAATTGAAACGTGTCTCCGCGGTATTATTTATTGCCGCTCGTAAATCGAATTTACCTAGCCGTATACCTTGTATCAGGGCCCGATTTATTGCACTCGTAAAAACTCGTCTGCCCCGTCCCCTCGGACACCCTCTGTTCTCGCCATCCTTCGCGGCCGATTTCACGCGGGATATTTCGTTTCACGGAAACGTTCGGGGCTTGACAGTCCTTCCTGCTTCTTTTCGCTGGTGTTCACGCCGCGGCTGACGATCCACCGCCGGGGAAAGCGTTTTTTTGCGGAATTCCGCGTTACGATCGCGACCAGCGGAACGGGGAATTTACAAGCTCGATGGTCGAAGCTTAAAGAGGGTCGTTTTTACAGGTTCTGGCAAAACAAATGTGCGTGGGGAATTGTGGGAAGAACGAATGTGGATTCTTGGTTTTATTGAAGTACTTAATCGTTTTATTTTTGGGGTTACATGTATGGTCTTGATGAACATAGTGATGATATAAGGGGTAATGACAGTGTAGAGCCCGGAATGGCAGTCTGATTTTGAGAATTTTTTTATGCATGTATAATGAATGGAATATAAAATCTGTTTGAAAGCCTTTATTGTACATACATTGAAGTATGATCACAATTTAAAAAAAAAAATTTTAATACAAAATGGCGACGCCACAGCTCAACGAATGAAGCTTCTTCTGAAAAACAGTGTTTCGTGGCCGAAAAGATTTCTTCTTTAATTTTTTACCTAAAACAAAAAACTGAAATTTTTTAGTTCTATATAAGAATATCTCGGGAAGTACACGAGGAAATTAAAAATAATTATTTTTGTAAGAATCGTGCGTGATTGAACAAAACACGGAACTGCCACAACCTCGAAATTGTTGAAACGTTTGGTTCAATCAGGCATCATTCGTACAAAAAACAGTATTTTCTAATTTCCTCGTGTACTTCCCAAGATAATCTTATATAGAATTAAACAATTTTCGGTTTTCTGTTTTAGGTAAAAAATTGAAGGAGAAATCATTCCAGTCGCGAAACACTTTTTTTCAGAAGAAGCTTCTTTTGTTGAGCTGTGGTGTCGACATTTTGTATTATTAAATTTAAAAAAAATTGTGATCATACTTCAAAGTATGTACAATAAAACCTTTCAAACAGAATTTGTATTCCATTCACTATATTCGCATAAAAAAAATCTTAAAATCACGCTGCCTTTCCGGGCTGACATTACCCCTTAAACAGGGTAAAAAGAATAGAAGGTGCGGGCTTGGGATAAGGTGTCTGGAATTTTAAGTTAACTTGGATTATTAGTAGGTACTAATATGTCTTTCGAGGGATTCATTACACTGGCGTGGAGACGATTAAAAAACAATTACACACGTGTTGTAGAACTTTAACTGCTACTAACTTGTACTGCTCTCAACAATAAATTTAACAGTGTAAGAAGAATTTGTATATATGGGGGGGGGGGGGAGGGAATACCTTTTAGAAGAGCAAATGAACGTACTGAAAAATAAAGATAAATTATATAGCGATTTTCTACGAATTAAATTTTCTAAAACTATCCGTATACAATATACATCGACATGCATCGCCATTTCATAGTTGTCGCAGAAAAGTTGTTTGTAGAAGCGAAAAATCAAACCTAGTTTTATCAGTAAGAGTGCAGCTTTCGACTCCAAATGCATTTTCTTCTTCTTCCGTTTGAAAACTCACAAGTTTTCAAGTAAGTTTGTGAGGCGTAGGAAACCAACAAAGTGCTTTGCACATGACGCTTGCGGTACGCAATTCCGCGGAATAAATAATTCACCAAGTTTAACGTTATCTCCGAGACAACTTGGAAGTTGCGCGAAAGTTGCCCGAGATTAGTCTTAAATCGAGATTATTACACGGAAGGTATTTGTTAGAATTATATCGTAGAGATGTACCTACAATCTTGCAGCAGGTCTATTTTCCTCTTGTGTCTGGAAGTCCTCTAGTAAACTAAAATTAATGAAACCTTTATAGTAACGCTAGTACTTATAGAATTTTTTTAACCCAATTATTTACAGTTTTCTATAAACAGTTCTTGTGTCTCTTTCATTATAATAAAGCAGTTAGCCTGTGAAATTCACAATAATAAATATAGAGTCTATATATACAAAAGAGTCTATTAGGGGCCCTGGCACCCCGCAAAGAAGGAGCTTTGTAAAAAAAAAAGAAAACTGGATTTTATTCTTTAAATAAATTTTTATAATCACCCAATGAATTTTATTAAATTTGATTTGAAAATATTTTTATTCGTTCAACTCGACTCCCCCAAGATTAAATCCTGAGTGCGCCACTGCTATTACATAAATAACTACCAAAGAGTTCAGTCATCAGACTCTAAATTTCCCAAAAAATACATTTCCAAATGGCTTCGTTTTATCGATTTAATTTTACTCTCACCAGCTTTGTCCCAAACAGTATCACCATTCACGCCCTCGTCGTCTTCCGCGCAATTACCAAGTGATAGTTAATTAAACACAAGAAAGTGTCCATCAACCCCTGTTATCCCGATCGAGGCGCGTATGTCGGGTCCCGAAAGCGTTTTCACGCGGGATTGAACCCGAACGACTGGCGGCGTCTCTCGGATACTTTCCTTCTTTCAGCCCCCTCCACCTTCTCCTCCATTTTCCTGCGACGGTAGCCCGTTCTCCTGTCGTTCTTGCACACCCGCCGCTCGTTTCTCCCCCGGATAGATAGAGGCACGTCTGAATTGTTGTAGATTTTCTATGGGTACCGCGGGCCCAGCGGGAAAATTCGCTCGGGGAAACCTGTTTATATTCACGGTCGTGGCAGCCGCAAAGAGAGGAAAAATCGCGAAACTTTATCTCGCCGGTGGCAGCCGCGACGAGCTGAAATTCCCCTTCGACTCGATTCGTTTTTGTCTCTCCCGCTCCTCCTCCGTCCACCCCCTCCGATTCTCTTTTTTCATGCGTCCCCATTGTCACCATTTCTGCGCCGCTTTTAATTTTCCCGGCTTCCTCGTCCTTTCACATCAGACAGAAGGAAATTGCCTCGATTTCGTCCCGTCCGCGTGCTTCTTTACGTCTAATTTAATGCTCGAGTCGCTTTTCGTTGACCTGCACTACTTGCCGCGCCGTCTGCCTTTAGTTTCGCCGGCCGTGTCACTCTCGGTCGTTACAGATGTCGGCGTCGTTACTGTTTCTAAATCTACGCCTTGTTCCTCCCATTTAGTCTCCGTTAATTGCCATTCCCCAGCGTTCCTCTGAGTTTCACTTTGGCGTGTTTCATGCCTGCCGTGCTTTTTATTCCCTGGCTCCTTTGGTTACGCTGCATTTTTATTTTAATGCTGTTACAAGCTTCATTTTCTTTGGTATCGCGCGATATTTTTAGTTCATTGGTTTTTGTTTTTAAACAGAAGAGGTTCCTATGTAGGAAGACTCTATAGTCTGCTGGTTTTTGTGCATACCAGGAGCTTCAACTTCATATTCAGACGAAATTTTTGCTACTTTTGCAGATCCGCGGTATTTACAAACAGCTCGTACGCGGTTTTGCACTATCACCGACGATATGTCCATTTCTGCTGAAATTTTCCTGGGTTTGCTGATTTTTTTTTTATCTGTCCGGGAGTTTGGAAAATTTTTGTCATGAAATCTTGTGGTTTTACAGTTTGATAGCTTTTTAGGAAATTCAATTTTATTGGGGATCCATTTTTGGCAGTAATTTAAGTGCAAGGAAATCAGTAGTTTTGATTACTTTTAAAAATTCATTCGAATGACCACTGTTTTATACAGTAAATCCTTGTTATAGCCCCGTTTTTACCATGTGTAGTACGCCCGGTGACTATCCTCACCATTTCTTGGAATCCTTCGGTCGACAGTGAGAGAACGAAACAGTCGACGGCAACTTCGGTTTTCTCACTCGCGGCATCGGCCGCACGGAATAGTGTCCGCAACTAGGGCTGGGACTATTCGAATAATTTAATATTCGAATATTTTACAAGTATTCGAATGCTACGAATAAACTTCGAATATTTCAGTATTCGAATGTTATTATTCGAATGCTGATGTATTCGAATACTCCTCGAATATTTCGGGTGAGTTTTTGATTTATAATTCACACCATACTATGTGTTCGAATATTGATGTATTCATACTGAATAGTATGGTTTGAATTATAAATCAAGTTATTAGCTTACAAGATGTCAAGCTGACAAACTAACGAACTCATCAACTGAAACTAAATAAAAGCTTGTAAAAAAATTAACCTAAAGAACTTGATTTACAATTCACACCATACTATTCGAATACATCAGTATTTAAATACTTAAATATTCGAATAGTATTCAAATACTTGGATATTCAAATTATATTCGCCAAATAATTGAGCAACTGAAGTATTCGAATATTCGACAAATAGTCCCAGCCCTATCCGCAACGCGTCGTACGCCCGCCGCCAGCCCCGTTCGTCGGGTTTAATACGAATGTTTACTCTATATCGAAACTTCCAAATTGCAAACAGTTTCATGCATTCTGTAGGAAGCGTTCACTACATCATTTGAATCTCTCTATACTTCTACTACTAGAATTCGTTTTACCAGTTAAAGAAGCTTCCTAAGAATTATAAACGACAACCAGTTTTATCACAAACTTAGAAAGGATGATTTCAGAGGAAATCAGTCGTAAGAACATTCTGCGTTAAAAATAACCTCAGTGTCATTACATTAATTTGTTATATTTATTATATAGTTATTACTGTAAACTTAAAAAAAAAGGTATATCATGGGGAAAGTTAAGTCCAGTAAGAATTTCCACACAGTCACAGTCACATTTCCACACAATTTAAACAATTCTTCTCTGAAGCTCCAACTGGTGGATCTGAATTTCAACCACTTTAATTTCGTTTGGATTAACTCGATTGACTGGGATCCTATCATATTACAAGATAACAGTAGCCAGGAGCAAAGAATTTGAGATTTTGAGCTTCTGCAGTGGTCAACGTAGGAAGATTTATAAAATTTAACGCGACAAATAGCCTGATGCGCTTAACATCGAAACGAAGAGTACTTACTGAGCTGAGTGTTAAACGAAACTGTGTTAAATTTAGTGAGCCCGTCGATGCACCCTACATATTGCGATCCATACCCGCATAGCCGATAATGCATCGCCATTAAACAGCAGGAAAGTGCAAGGGTTGCACAGCAAGGCCTGTTAAACAGCAGGGTTGCACTCTTGCCACCTTTAGTATCGACAATTTGTAAAAATGTATTACACGTGCCTTTTTCTATAATGTGTGAGTAATATAATTTCTGCTGAGTAGCTAAGCAATTCTCGATTTCTGTGTGGCGACACTTGAATGTGATGAATTTGATCTGCAGAGTATTCGTTGATATTTCAAAGAGCATTGTTGACTTTGCATAGTATGAAAAATTTTCTAAGTTCGTGTGTTTATATCCTTATGATACTTCTGCATATTTTCCTATTTTTAAGTAGATGAGGAGGAATATTTTGTACTTGTAATGAGAATATAAATTTTTTAAATTAAAAGGGTGGAATCAATAGAAACAAGGAGTAAATACAATGGATTTAAAATACTAAGATCTCTTACAACATTTCAATTGACTAAATCATAAACTTTCCAGTGGAACATCGCGAATCACTGGCCTCTTTAACGTCCGACGTGAAATAGTGCGAGCTCTAAAATGCTGGGAAATGAAATTCGCATCGATCTCATTACCAGCTCCTCCGTTATCTAGTCAATTAAACAGAATCAGTTCCGTCGATTTAATTAATTAAACGCCGCTCTCTTTTTCCTGAATTCGAAGCGTAACCTTTCAGCGTGTCCAGTTACATTACGGCTTTCATCGAATCGATAGCTTAATTAACAAATTCACCAGCAGGATACGGTAATTAAAAACGCGACAGCGCGCTGATTCGACTGTCTGTCAAAGGGGTGGTTGGATCTCTATTGACACAATCCAGCCCTGGAGGCTGAATAATCCTTTAGAAACGCGGCAGCGGGCTTCGTGCAAAGACCTTGATGATCGTAACGATGATGTCGCTGAACGTGTCAGTCCCGCTTTGATGAATGGTGCTTGATGAAGTCGTCATTTAAGCGCACAGCAGTTCAGTGCATAGAATACTTACTTCTTGACGTGTTCATGCGTATTTAAGCTAGTCTTGTTTTTATTATTTCGACATCGTCTTTCAATCATCATATTTAGATAATTTAATTTAATGCAAGTGGTATGATATATGATGGTATTAATGGAATGAACTGTTTTATTCTGAAAATAAATAATTAAAGTTTAATTAACGGTGGCCAACGTAGGGTGGCCCATATTAAGGTAAATGTATCAATTGTTTTAAAATTCGTCAAATTCGAAAACGATTTCAATTTGGTTAAAAGAGAAATCGGTAATAATTATTTTCTATATTACCATGCGATATTTGGAATCGCTTCGCTGGAATATCGAATTTTCTAAATCGCGATTAGAGGTTCATACGGTTATTTAGTCTACGCTTAACTTTTAATGAAATGTAAACGTATTTGCCTCGTAACCGTTGTTGCCCCAGTTTGTTGCAATATGAAATTGATTGTTCAGGTATTTACCGTAATTTTCGATATTTAGGATACAATTACTGGAAAGCAGCGCAATTAATTAAACCGTTGGTTAGTTAGGGTGCTTAATTAATGGAACGAAATTTGAGCGGTTCGTGTCATAACTTTTAGGACCGTAGAATTTTACCAAAAATGGAACTTGGAAACGAGTTCATAACGCGGCGTAAAATATTGTTCGCTTAATCAACTCAACCTCCTAAGTAATCTGAGGGGTTGAAGAATAATTAATTCGTTGTGTTGCGATCGTTAACGCGATTCTTCCCCTCCTTTGTCTTACCGTCTCATCTCTCGACGCGAGTCCTGTTTGCGGGACGTATTATTAATCACCGAGGCTTTGGATTAGGCGGCAGGAATTAATCCGAATATTAATCAAACATCCTTCTCGGATCCTTACACCGTCATGATTAATTGTGAAGTTGCCTTGTTACTTACACTATGTTCGACTGTGAAAACAGTCATCATGGTGGATAAATATCACTTCGAAGAATAAATCCTCCCATGGTGTTCCGTTTCTTAAGGTGGAGAACCCTATACAAACGTAATATTTTTGTATACATTTTTAGGAATTTTTTACAAAGATACCAATGCGCCAATCCTTTCGGAACTTTAAGGGTACTTTATTTAACTTTATAACAAGTGAAAAAAATATTTATGACAGTAAAATTATAATAAATACAAAAGAAATAGAGCAGTATCTGAAATAGTTTTTTTTCGAAATGCAAAACGGCGCCGGTTGTAGCGTCTTTGGTAGTTATGTAAGTTTTTTCTATGCAACGGAAAAGCATACAATTTGGGTGCTTTGTATACACCTTTATTCACCTTTTGGCTGTTTGAAATCATGAAGGATGATTTTTAAAATGTTTAAACCAACATCCATCAACAACTTCAATAGAACCTAAAAAATTGCCCGCATGAATCAATCACAGCGAAGCACAAATTTTTAAAAATATTTTCACATTTCCACGCTCCTCTCTCCATTTTAATTCAATATAAAATTGAAAAATACGAATGCCCATTAAATAGAAAATTCGGGTGCAATAAATATCACGCGTCATCGGCGATGCAAGTGGCACGGGGCGTGTTGAAAATATTGCTATCAGTATCAGCACTGTCTCCTGCAATTATATTCAGACAGGGGTCCTCCAGTGTGTTAGCAATTAATAAGCCAAGTCCCAGGCTCTTTCAGCGACGCATAAAGTTAGCATAATGCCGCATGCGATCTCGATATCGCTGGCCGAGCGGCGCTGCTGCGACGGTAGATAGCGGATGGCGGCCGCGATTGGAAGTGACGTCGTTTAGTACGATTCCGAAACCGGATCACGCATTCAGTTCGCCGGTCGTACGAGCAATATCGTACATCTTGGCCACTGGTCAGCGAGACGGATACCCGCGTCGACCTGGCCGTGGTAAATAAGAAAAGGATGGAACGAACCACGGTAGATTTATAACGACACCCTCCCTCGAACGGCTGAGGTCTTATTTAGAAAGTGGTGAGTGTCGTTGGCTTCTCGGATTGCATGACCGCCCGACACTCGAATATCTCTGCTACAAATTAATTATTGTATTCAATTGAATTACGCCCACTTTAATGCTGTAAAGTAATAGTTGATTGTTCAAAATTCGGACGCGTGTTCCGGTTAGCCACAGAGAAATGTGGTTGGGAGTAGGATTATTAGACGGAGGCTGATTGATCAGCTGACGATTTTGTGGTTTCTAGAAAACGTCCTTATGGAGATATGGTGTTATGGGTAGTGTTCCTGATTTCTCGATATATATCAGACTATATTTCTCGAGAATTCTCGAGGATTCTCAAGAAATTAAAAAGATATTGCATAATTTATATATTTAGAATAATGTTGATAATATTTATCTAAATTTTTATTCGTGTCTAACTTAGACAAAACTTGTGTAAATGAAAAAATAGATATTAAATATAATTGATAAATTTATTTATTTAATACAAAATGTGAGCAAGGCGAAACATTACTTTTTTGTTTTAAAATATTTATTTAAAAAGCACAATGCGTCTAATGTCGCTTCAGCCAATCTACCTACTTCTTTTTTTTTGTGACACAATCTGCGGCTGTAGAAAAATTTCTTTCATTTTGAGTGGATGCTGGTTTAATTGTATATAGAGCATCAGCGATACGAAGAGAAAAGTTTATGAAAAATCGCCCAATTCTTCGTATGTATTGCTAACATTTATTACAGATTGTAGATGTGTTTATATGTGCGCGATTAACTAGTAACACACAATTTGAACTAACTGAAAATTCATTTCTGGAAACAAATGGGATTTATAATAATTTTCATACACTTAAGTTTCTCGAGAAATACTCTAATTTCTCGAGAAATGAGAAATAAGAAATTATAAAATTTCTCGAGGAATTCTCGAGAAAGAATTCTCGAGAAAGAACACTAGTTATGGGTGATCTTGACTGCGCGGTGTCCAAGGGCAATAGTTTAAGGCGGATTCACACGTATCAGTTCCGTGACGGTTCAGTGCTATCAGTGTCAATGGTCCTTTTGTTCAGTTAATGCACTACATACTGAAACCATTGATACCTACTGGTGGCACTGAACCGTCATGGAACTGATATGGGTGAATCCGCACTTACGGTGTTCCCTGACAAGGGAAGATCGGTGATTCGCAGACGCCGTTTTTGATGCAACTTTGATCGATTATCTGTTGGATCAAGCTATAGGGTAAAGAGTACAGTAGTTGGCCAGTTAAGTAAGAGTGTCACATAAATAATGAAACATAAATACACATAAATCACATAAATTTGAAATGGAAATAAATATAAATAAGTACGAAAAACCCCTAATAATCTAAAAATAAATAGAGTTTATAAAAAAAGCAAGAATTTATAAAAATATACAAAAAAATGTGTTGACTACGAAGAAATATAGTTATTGGCATGGTCAAGACAGTAATTGTCCAATCGGTTCGACAGTGATTGGCCGCTATTTGATACATAATATAACCTAAAAGAAAATGTTACCTGATTTGGTGATAGAAATAAGATTAAAATTATTCAATTAAAATGGATATATTTTATTTAATATGTATTTGTCGTGTTTTTTTCTGTTTTTAACAGGGGGCTAATTACTGTTTCACCATTAACATGGTTAAAAAAAAATCACTGGCCGTCTGGCCAAACTATCATTCAACATTATTCATATGACAGTTGTTAGTCCCCCGTATTTTTCATAATATATGTATAATTTTAACAAATAAATAATTCTATTAAAAAGTTTCAACTTTTATTAACCGCTGTAATTTCCAAGCTTCAAAGCCGAGTCATCCTATTTGCTTTTATATATAATCACAGTATATAATGAGTGGAGAAATATTGATTACATCCGAAGCAAGAAAGTACAAGGAATATGAATATGTTCATTAAAAAAAGGCATAACATTGGTATTTCTTTATATTCATTTATTTCTCCAAATAAGGCCAATCACTGTCAGGTGGCCAACAACTGTACTCTTTACCCCTAGGTAGGCTCCCACTACGCCTCGCCTCGCCTCGGCGAAACTTCTTTTCGCAGTCACATCTAGGCTCGCGTCGCCTCGGTTTTTCCGTACCTGAAGTTATCTGAGCTTGCCTCGGTTCATGTGTTTTTGTCAGTTGCTCAGAGAGTGTGGTGGCATTGCAGCCACTCACACTACGCCTCACCTCGGCTCGCTTCGCTTCCTTCCCTCAAAATATTCTCAAGGAAGAATCCGCGGCTCGGAGTCGCGGCGAGACGAGGCGCAGTATGAGTCAAATTGTGAAACTACATAAGAAAAGCATAGGAAGAATAAAATGAGTCGAGACGAGGCGAAGCGTAGTGAGAGTCTGCCTTAAGAACTTTGCCGTATTCGGTTGGTGCTACTTTTGCATTTAAATAAATGTTGCATCGAAATCGGCGATCCCTTGTGAGTCGAAGTCCATAGGCGATTTTGTGTGAAGGCTCTAAAAATTCTTGGATTTGTGACTCAACAGAGAGTTGATGAAGCGTTGACTGATACATTGTGTCTGACAAGGAAAATCCCTTAGCTTGGAAACTTAGAAAAATGCAGAGCTTTGAGAATATATGGAAGGTATCGATCTCGAGTCATAAATAAGGTGTACCCTGTTTGAAGCAATATAGAGATGATGGCGAGTGTTAAGAAAATCCAGCTAAATATATGGAAGGTATCTTGATAAATAATAGGCATTTTTGTTGCTTGAATTCACTCTGAAGGAGTCAAATTGGCTTTCAAAGATTGAGCTGCTTTTCGTTTTTGTTTTATTCTATTTTCAATGGTAGGAACGTGGAAGAATTTAAGCATAACCCAGACCTAACATTTTATGGTTGCGATTAGAGAAAGTTTATAAACGAAACCTGTGTAGTGTGTATTGTTGGATGAAAATTGGATCTGGTCCTTGGGGATGAATAATGAAAATGGCATAGTAGTTTTATGAAAAGTAAGGAATCGGTGGCTAGATTTTTGTCCAAGATTATCATGAATAATGTCGAGCATCGTTGTCACTATTATCTCATTTGTCATCCTCAGTGCTCGTGACAGTGGGTACACGAAAATATCAGTATGGCAGGTGCCGTTATTTGATGCTACACAGGATCGATAAGGCGACTTTAAATATATTGCATTTGCAGAAAGTAGGTGCAATCTTAAAATCTTTTCGCTTAAAGTCCTTTAGGTACGAGATCAATAGTCAAGTTTGAAAAGGAATCGTGTAGTTTATTAAATAGAATCTACGAATTTCAAATTGCAAAGTAGATCACCGGAAGCTGCAGACACTAAACATATTCAATATTTTCAAGTAATCAAAAAATATAAATCCATGCCTATAGATGATTATATATCAAATATGTGTATTAATTGGATGAAATTATATTATTAAAGATATCGATATTCGCTTAATTTTAATAATTTTCTTCCTAGTGTTCTCAGTATATTTTGCAATATCTATTTCTGTTACAACAGTCAATCATCAATGACACTGTTATTTTCTTACATTCTTCTCAAATCATTTCTCCTGAAAGAAGAAAGATATCTGACACGTGACACTACAGATCCACAAAACGACTCAGCAAATTTGCACCAAATTCAATAATATAAATACACTATACAACTTCAAATTTCGTTTAGCTTGACCATACAAAAAACAAAATCTCCACATTCCCATGCACCAACACCAATCCTACACCTTCATCCCCTAACCCTTCGTCCCAACATTTCCCTAAAATGCCCTTAAACGAAGGAGAAACTAGACGAAACAATTACCAGAAATTAAACTACAGCTCTCCGAGCACTCCTTCGTTAAACTGAACAACGTAACATCTCCAACACGGGAAACATAATCCCCACCACAAGTGTGACTAATCACAAGAGAACGCCACCCCCAAAATTCCAGCCTCCCAACCGCTTAAAACAAACTCAGCGATAACTTGACCAGCAGTTACCAATTGAATTACCATTAACGCGTTAACCCTCGGAGACGAAGGGCTCAGTGGATTCTCGGAGCGAGAGCCGTCCCAGGCGCGCAATTTAAACCGTTTTACAAGTCCGCCCACGCGACCCGGCTATCTTGAGAGGATAATAGGCGCGAGGCGTAATCCCCGGCGCCGTTCCTCACGCGGGGACGCATCTTTTAATTCGCCTCCCTGAGTGATACCGCTGAACAATACCGCCGGCCCAGAACGCGAAGGAGGGGGGGGGGCGAGGAGTTGAGCGAGGGTTCGCGGCGGAGGGGGTGGAATCTGTATAGAGTCGGACTCGTGCAATGCTCCCTGGCAGGATCTCTCAGGAGTCCAGGGCGGCGAAGGGATAACGGGAATCCGCGATAGGATACGGTTCAATTATCCTCGTGCCTTTCTTCCGTGGCTCGGGGATAGGCGAAATAACAATGCGCCGTAAGATAAACACAAGATAAGCGACTAGCATTGCGAACGAAATGAAACTGCAGCGTCGCGTACAAAGACTGACTCTTTCTGCCTCCTCTGCTCCCCCCATCGCGCCTCCTACTCGTTGGTCGATTTTCTTGTCGCCCGCCTTGCTCCAGGAGCTGATCAGACGTCTTTCTTTGCTACGAGCTTCTGACTTCTGGTCTTGGTGTATATACAGGTTGTTGTAGGATTTTGGAAGGATAAAGGAATGGAGAAACTCGCGCTTCAAAGGTAATCCATTTGGTAGGTGCTTTATTATGTGGAACGTAGTTTAAATATAGTGTTCGGGGGTTTCGAGTCGAGATTGGGGGATGTAAATTAATTAATGTTCCGATATGTAATTGTAATGAATTTATTACTGAATGCAACAGAATTTCGGTTCAATAGAGCCCTTTGCTGCATTCCACGCGCGTTCTGCGGGCTTTAATTAATGTTTGAATACTGTTTCTGAAATTTCATGATTATTAGGGTAGGAATAAGAAAAAAATTAGAAAACTTGTCTAACTTACAATTAAACAGTCACTTATAGTAAATATAATTTTCAGGATTTCTTAATTACTATGAGTACTTTAAAAAAATAAATTCCAAATCTGGAAACTCCATTCACTATAAGTGAATGTTTACTTGTTAGAATGCTTATTTTTCTTGATTGCAAGCAATCAAGTTCCAAACGTCACCGTACCAAAATGCATAAAAACTCCTGCGTATCACATACACTCTCTGTTCCTTTCTGAATGTTTTTCATTCACTGAGTGTGAGTGAAAGCCCCCACCGCTGTATCAAGACCCTTTCTCATTATTATACTGCACAATTTCTTTTCTCCTCCACCTTCATCTTCGCCTCCCCTCCACCAGAACCAGTGTTTTTCCCCTCTTCGTCCTGGCTCTCGGTCCACACCTCCCCCCCCCCCCCCCCACCCCGTGCGCGGCCGCGTTCTATTTCTCGTCCTCTTCATCTATCTTCGTTAATGTTTGTCCGCTTTATTTCTCCCAGGCCGTTCCTCGCGACGTGGCCCCTCGTTTTTCTTCTCTCTCCTTTGCCTCCCTGCACCCCCGCCCCCCCCCCTGTTTCGCTCACGAGTTACTTTTTCGTAATTTCCTATTGCTGATACCGGGTTTCACGACTCGGGGAAATCCACGTCCGCGGCCCTCCTCGTTCACGTCTCTCTTTACCCGATAAAGGACGTCTGTTCATTGAAATTCTCCTTTCCTCGGGGCTCGCGATCCTTCGTTCCCTCTTTGGATCCTTTTTAATCAACCGGTAGCCCGTGCGTGGCTTGTCGCGCGCTCGAATATTGCTCTCGAATTTCCCTCTTGACTCGCCTCTCGCTCCCATCCTTACGTATGCACGTCGTTTCAGCTTTGCTTTCTGTGTCGTCCGTTTAATATCCATCGAATCCTCTATCGGGCCACCAGAAGCGTTTCCAATCGGACAGGTCCCGCGACTTTGGAGCTGGACGCCGGCCAACCGCCGCTGCAACAATGCCGCTGTTACTTGGCCGCGGCTATGAGATGTTTAAACAATGATCCGAGGTCGGGCCAACAGCTCGACCGGCGATCGAGAGGCCTCGCCGAGGCAATTGCTAAATGGCCGTTGTCTGACGCGCGAGCAACCTCGACGATTTGTCTGGGTCCTTGAGCGGGATGCTAATGAAAAGAATGGGGCAATTAGTTTCCACGAGTCTCGAGAAGGATGCTGATGAATTGTAAAGCACACGGCGCACCGGGTTGTATTGCTGCGAGCAACGGGGGTGGTGTTTTCTTTGATATTTGGCGCTGTATGCTTTGGCCAATAGAAATGGGGGACACGGCGGGGTTTTGTTTGGGGAATTAAGATTAGATTCACTAATTGGCTTAGATCTGGCTAGTTGAAGGAAACAAATGCTGTTACTGCTCTTGCAAAACTTCTGGCGATTGTTGTTTTTTCCCTTTTTTGAAAGTACGTTTTTTTTTTTTCGTTGGTACGTAAACTCGAAAATTTGAGTAGTGTGAATGACACGTTTTTCGTGAAACGTTTGTTACAAAATATTCCACGTGTAATCGAATTGGATATACGGCTTTCTATTTTGGGGAAAAGCGATATACGAGTATAAATCAGCGGGAAATGAAAATGTGGAGTGGTCGTTGGTCCCACTTGATATGAATGCAAAATGTCCACGGAGTAAAAGAGTTACATGGTCACGAATACTGATCGGTTTTTATTTCAGCCACGATGCAAGAATCGGTTTAAAAAAACGTGTAGCATAGAATTGTTAACACGAGTAACAATGCGACATCGGGACAGCTTGAAAACAGTAAAATTACAAATTTAATTCATATTGTGTGGGACATTTTGTTTACAGAAATTCTCTAAGACAATCTCGATTTCCATTTAAAGCGCGTTACAGTTACATAGGTAGATTAAAGTACTTCATATTTAACTGAGCAATCAAAACCACACCAGACACGTGACCTAATTATTTTCAGTCATGTAATGTTGGCCATTCTTCACATTGAATTAAGTGTACCATTCAAATTTTAAATGAAAAGAAGTTATTCTTTCGAAGCTTAGACCAAATATATTTTTCCTCACGTTTCGGCTTCCGGAATAGAAAACAGAAAATAAAAACTAACACGGTACGATAATTTCGTAATCCATTAATTCATGGGATCCTCCAAATTAAAACCACTTCTACTCATTTAAGGGTCTAGAGCCCATAAAATAGGTGATCTTTAGGAATTAATTAAAGGAAAACTACTACATATAACTTAATGGTACTTTCTGCATTGTATTAAGGATGTCTTAATCTATAGAAATATTTTTTTTTTGTTTAATAATTAATCATTGCAGACGGCACTGGAGAGTTGTTAAAATCGAGGCGTCAAAAAATTCGTTCAAAACGGTGGAACTTGTAGGACCTAAACCATATGGTCTGAAATAAAAAACCAGATTACTAAAGGGCATGAAACTCGTTCGTGCACTAAGCAGTAAAAATTACAAGAAATTAAATTTTTTGAGACAATAACGACAGTTGAAGTTTGAAATCAATTTTTCCCTATATTTTTCGTCCCTTCAACGTCCTTAAAAATTAAAAATTTTCAATTTCTTTTAAATTTACTGGTTTCTCCACGAACCAGAAGTAGCTATATTCTTCAATCTAAAAAAAGTTTCAGTCGAATCGGATGATAACTTTTCGAGATACAGGTTCCACCGATTTTAAGAAAACTGTTTCGAGAAATACGCATTTAAAATTTCACGTGAGCGCCGACTGGCCGGGTGTTACCCATGCATTTGCCGCTACTCAAATGCCTATAACTTCGGGAACTTAACGAATTTCAAAAAATCCTTTTAAACACGTGTTCTTGAAAGGTTGACCATTCACAAAATGACATAAAAAAAATCGATTTTTAGACCGAAACCTCCCCTTAAGTTATAACAAAATCACCATATAATAATAATTTAAACTTCCCTATGCCTAAGGAGCACCTTCACCTGCGAACGGTAAAAAGAATACCAAAGGTGCTCTTACAGTCAACTTCCAAGTCATTCCAAACATTCCATTTACGCGTAACTCCCTGCTTCTCGAAAACCATTTGCAGGTTGATGGGGAAGCTTAGAGTTCGATGGATTGTTACCCGAACAAGGCACAGGATCCCGTGATTGGCCTCAGCCATCATTCTCTAATCTCTAAGCTCCGTACATACGGATAACATCTGTATTCGGTCGCAGCGTCCATTCAGCCGCGAGATTAACGTACTATACACACTTGTTATCGCGCTATCGCTTCCGAGACGATCAGATAAAAGCATCGAGGGCCGCCAGATACAAATTGCTAGGAGAACCTTAACCGCGAGTCCAGTTACACTCTTCCCCGACGCTTGCATTAAGTCGCCATTGTGATTCCGTGTTGGCAGAGGCTTGGTTATTTACGTAGTAAAAATTTGCTGGCTTCGAGGTCTTCTTTGCATAGGGAAGAAGTTTGTCATACGGGGAGGATCGGTAGGAAGTGTTTCGAGGTTGACAACGATCGTAGGTGTTGCTGCTGGAAGATGGAGGTTTAATATTGTTGGTAGGTGATATGATGAATAATTACTTAACAGTGACCGATGGCATTTTTCCAAACTATTCAATCGCACTGATTCTGTGAACACTTACTCCCATTCTTTGCACCTAAACAAAGCAATACTCCCTTAATGCAATCAGTCCCGTTCCTCGCGACCCTCGCAGCCTGGAAAGAATGAACCCCTTCTCCATTCGATGTTCAAATTGCACCACCTAGGGAAGCCGAAGGTCATGGTACCACGTCCGTAAACATCAATGCCCTCGGCCAAGACTTTCCCAGAGGCGCGTCGCGTCGTTAACCGTCACCGCGACGCGACAGAGCTCCTAAAGTTCGGCTGGAATTCGACGGCAAGGAATTCGGTCCGATTGAATCGAATGTCTAGGCCCTTTCCGATGGAGACACTCGAACGTCCCTTCCCCCCCCTTGTGCTCGCCGTGGATGGGCTCAGACAACCATCCATTCGAAGGCATCTCATACCATCAGCATCCCAGCCAACCCATTTCCCATTCCTCGAGAACCGTGCTGTACATTTCCCAGACGTGCCCCTAGCCGGCAGTCAAATGCCAATACGGCACTTATCCTCCGTCTGAAGTCTTCCCCTTTGCCTGGGGAAACCCCCCCGACCTCTGCCGCCACCCTGCCCACCGCCCCCCCCCCCCCCCCCACACCACCGAAAGCTTTTAAACCATTACGGTGAATGACGCATCGTGGATCGCGTCCCGTGGAATTCTCTCGCGTATATTCAACGCGTGTCTTCGGTAGTACTTCGACAGTATTTATGGAGATGGATGTGTCGCGATGGGAGGCGAGACCGTTTCATCGGCCGCCGTTGATGCCGGATTCGGCTGGGTCGATGGCGATTTACGCGCTATCCAGGAATTTAGGGCGACCGGTAAACGGTGGGGGTGATTCTTGGATTCATTCGTTAACCGACTTGCGGACCTGCATAGCGGCAGAATTCCGTATCGAAATGGACTAGCTTTTCCTGCGGAGGAAAACATTTACTTCCAGGTTATGTAATTGCTTTTCGTGATGCCGAGCTCAAATTTCTGGCGGTTGTTGCAAAAACGGAAACTGGGGTTCACTCCTGTAAACTCAATATTTCGAGATTCACGCCATTTAGAATTTTGCTCGGGGGCCCACATTTTTCATATCAGTACCTTCAAAAACTCTTAAAGTATCATTGTTACGTTTAATCTACGTAACTACTTAGTGACTGTTTTTTTTTGCATTTTTTGTAGGTTTCAAAACGTTACTTTCTTCTACAATATTTAGACGAACGCAACTGTGCAAAAAAATTTCAGAGTCAGACTCTGATTAATACGCAGGCCGGTTAAAACAGACGGGGAGTGTCCTGTGCTGGATCTTAACATATGAATATTACTGAAAAATTTTCAGGTGTTATCTTGAATTTTACATATCCCTTACACAATACACACATATATCTGTCGTAATTATGTAGATGAAACTATTAGTCCGATCTGTGGTTTAAGGTTATTTAAACTGATTCTTAAATCATTTGCTATCACGCATAAGAACGTCCAACATTCACATGTCTCGATTAGGTTCTCAATAAATTGTACTGTTGAATGCAAGATCCTCAGTGCCAAAAGTTAGTTTCGAGAAAAGTATCTGTAAACATTACGAAGTTCGATATTTTTTATACATAGTGGAGTGGTTGCAAAACTGTCTATAATATTTAAAATTTTGGTATATCTTTTTTGTAGTTGCACTATTACAATCGAAATTATGTAATAAATTATTCAGTGAAACTAATTTTAATTATAACCCCCTCAGACTCTTCTTGCATAGAATGGAGAAACATAGGAAAGAGTGGTGTTTATTAACATTATCTTTTATTATTTATTTAATATTTGCATTATATTTGACAAAAATATAGAATATTGAAAAAAATGTAGTCATAAAAATAGTCATAGATCGTGTCATGTTCAAGTTGATGCATGTCTGGCATAGATACGAGTTAGAGTCACTTGGTCAACATCGAGTCACAAAATTTCCCATAGCTCTGTCAATTGTAAAGATGCGACAATGAAATTTAGAGGGCATATGTAGAAAAGAATAAGGAATCTAATTTTGCGTTTTATGCAAAAGGTTCCGAGTGTCCTGAGGCCCTTCTTGCATCCAACAGTGTAATTAGAGCCTAAAGTATTTTCTAATAAATAAATTGATATACATATAGGATTGTTTGCGGGAAAGTAATGGATTAATTCTGTTTCAAATTCTGGTAAAGTGAGAAGAGCGTAGAAAACTGTTCACTTGTCACAAAAATTGCTTTTTTGCATCTTAACGTGTCCCGCGAAGCTATTTCCGTCGGGATTGAAATATTTGCATGAATATCGATTGATCGGAAGGATTTCATAAAGTTCTGGACTTTTCAATTTCATCTTCATCGAGATTGATGAATTCTTCGCAGAGCCGAATGGATCCGTTTTAAAACGGATCAGTTCCGTGTGACCGTCGATATAACTGGCCCCGCGTATCGTAATACCGCATTTGCATTCCAATATTTTAGATGGTTTTCGAGCGATTTCCAGGAAATGGAATCCATGCGTCTCGAGAAACCGCCGCTCCCAAATATTTACCATTTATTTCGTGCATCGACAGTGTTTCGAGTCATGTTTATGAAGATGGATTGCACCGTGAAATCCATTCACGCGCAGTTATTCGTTCATCGTATATTCGAATCTTCTTGCAGATATCAGAATGATTTTCCATTGTGTATCTTTTGCACGGTTTTGGTAGACGTGTATACTTGTCCCCGATGAATTATTTAATGCGTTAATATTTAAGACAAATATGTATTTTTTATCTCATCGCCTGGAGTCTTCAGAAATCGATTTCAAATCCTGTATTTTACACTAAGCCTAATAATAAACTACCCCGAAATACACGTACAGAAATAGAAATGTACCTGTATGTTGCTCTCGAATTATAAACGATTCGATAGATCAAATCGATGGCTTACTGTACAAATATTGTATGTCTCTTCACTTTTCGTGAAATTGTGGAACTGTGTATTTTTTAATGATAACGTACCCATGCATCTTTAAAACTCTTTTTCTCGAAAACGCTAAACGTGGACGTACAATATTTGTGCAGTAAGCCACCGGAATGTTCCACAGCCAAGTTCCGATATAGCTACAAACTACCCCAATCCCAACTACTATCTTTCCAAGTACAACTTACTATATCGGCAGCTTGTTGATAAAACTTACCAAGTCCTTCTTTTTTAAGAAATGAGATGTTGGTCTTTACTAAAAGATGCACTTGGCATTTGAAGAAGACCAAAGTCTCATTTTTTACAAAAACTCTCCTCTAATTCGTTTAACTTTACCTTTACTTCTCACATCCTCTGCAATTTCGATCCATATAATAGAAACCACCCCCTCCCTATGATGTAGACGATTAAATCCTGCAACTGTGAAACATATTCACATAAGAATGTCAACCGAAGGAAATGAGAAACCCAACAACACACGATCAATTAGTATAAAAAGCGTCGGTTGCTTGCAACACTCGACACCCCGAGGGCCAGCCTGTCAGCATTGGTTAATGTTTTCAGCGTGTGCCTTGGCATCGCCCTTAGGTAAATGAAAAGAGGGTGTTCCGGCGACATTGTTTTACCGCAACCCAACATTTCCAGGGCGCGGTTCTGAGCTAACAAAGCGACGCCCAGGCGGAACCGGTCCCCGCTGAAGGATATTAATATCCTCCTCGATAAATCAATCGTCCAGTGTCGTTCTCGTTAGGTTGTAAATTGCACATGTAGGTAACGGGCCTGGCGCAAAAATAATGGCGCCGTAATTTGAAATGCGGGCTGGTCGTTTTAATTTCCCGTTCGTTAGCCGAAACCCGTTTATCGCGATGCTCATTACGCTTTCGCACATTTTATTTCGGGTTGCGATATTACTGCACATCTTTAACGTAATTCACCGCGAATCGTTTGGTGTATGAAAATTTGAAGAATAACTATTTTTCACGCAATTGGTGCGATAGTAGATAAATTTTTATGGATTACAATTTTCTCTCTCTCTCTACCATATGTATATTCATTATTGCTTTTCTTACTTCAACTACATGCTGTACTTTTAATCTTTCATGCTTTTAAGTAGTTTTTGTCGAAAATGAAGCATTTCTTTTTCAATTAATTACAAAGGCATAAATTGGAGCTAAGACTTGTTATTTTACACAATGTTTATTAACATCATAATATTTTTAAAAAAACCTGTTTGTTTCGCCAAAAATATGCATTATAAATGACGCTACAGATGAATCTTTAAAGAGGATTTTTAAAAAAGTTTCTTTAATACCCTTAATCTATCTTATTTTCTATGTCCTACTCACTATTACCTTCTTTCTGTTATCTTATATATAAATTCTATCTAATATATCTTATATCTGATATCCTTATATCTATTTTAATCTACCTGTTCTTCCTCATCCCTTATCCCCACTCTTCTCTCCTAGTACCCCCTTCAAACTTTACCCCCTTCGACTGCCGTCTTCCCCAGAAGTACATACAAGTACGAAATACAAAAAAGTATGAAGAGTATCTTCATTCCTGATCTCTACTTAATTATCAAGCATATAGAATCATTTTTCGAGCCCTATTACTCACCTTCTTAGCTCAATTTCATTATAAACTATCTGTACCCAATTTGAGTTATAGGCTCCTTCATTAGCCCGTTCTGACTTACGAAGAACATATACTAGCTTGCATTCATCGAACGATGGAGAGTCTTTAAAACTTTCGTCGATGCTGGGAGCTGCGTGAATGTTTCACCCCTTTAGACATTTCCGAGCAGGAAGTGGGTGTTGAAGATTTAGTTTCCACCCTTCGCGAGCAATGTGGAGAGAAGGATTTTTAAGTACTCTGCCGTCTCAAGGCTCACGAGCCATCGGCGGAAACCCACAGGAAAGTGGAAATCGACCGTGGGGGATCAGACAATTTCCTTTCCCGTCGAGTAACCCCCTCGACGAAAGTTGCCAGTTGGCTTTAAGAACGACCCCAGGTTCTGTATTTAACCACAATGCTGAATCGCTGTCCAATTCAAGAACATGGAGACTGTGTCGTCTTACTTTCCATTGGGAATTAGCAGGATGCAAAGAAACCTTAACGAGTCTCGAATTTTGTAAACTCGAGCTCCGTGTAAAATTGCGGATTGTTCGTGGAAATCGTATTCGCGTAGAAATTGAGAATGGCTATTGAAATATGGAAGGAATGAAAATACATATCGGTTTAAAAGTGAGCTTGAGTAAATAGGAAAATAGAGATAGTAGGAGAATTCAATTTTTTGAAATTTTGAGCTTAATTTTTTTGATGAATAAAAAATTCAGCTTCGTGCGTACGTAATTATGTACAAATTGTGATGGGCGAACGTTTAGAAATTCTATTAAAGAAATTCTGTTTTTAATAATGATTTCCTGAACAGGTTGGAGAGATTTTATAAAAGTAATTAAGCCGTGATGGTGGATTGTTTTAAATTACCTGATTAAAGATGCATTCTCGTTTAAGACAAGAGTGTGTCAAGGAAAATAATTTTTTATCGAGATTCGAGTTTGTTTGGGGCTGAAGGAATTTTTCAGTATTCTCGAGGGATGATTTTTAGAGACCATTAATGTTATTCAAAGGATAAAGAAATGAGAGAAAAGTCTCTAATAAAGGCAGATTTACACAGCACTCTTACAGAGAAGCAACCTTTTTTCATTTTTTTAACTCAAAGTAAGAGTATTAGATTATTTCTTCGTTGCCTTTGAAGATATTATCCCGGCTTCAAAGGACTCAGGAACAATTTCACGTCACATATTTTCATATTAAAATAGTGTCTCCAAGGACTTTGTTTCTTTTTATCCACGAGCAATCTGTTATACGGAAACGAGGGGCTCTTTATTTTCTGGTCCGATAGAGAATGCAGTTTAGTTCTACAATTCCATAGCTATTGAATTAAATTCCTTTCCTGTTGAGCCTGGGAATTTAACGGAGATGTCTGTCACGAAGGAATCTCCCTGCACCACCAGCTGGTTTCGCGAATGAAATACCTAAAACGAATCGCGTCACGTACTTATATACACATACTACGGAGTGAATAAGATTTCATCTATTTCTACAGTATTCCCATTATTATAAAAGCTGATAGCTTAGAATCTTAACAAATTACCTGTATAATCTTTACACGTCAGTAGAGCTAATTAAAGGACAATAATTCGTAAAAAAATATTGATTCAAAAATACTTTTCGATTTTATCCGAATATGAAAATTGAAATTCGGAAATTATATACATAAGACAGATTTGCGTTTTTATCGATGGAGGCAAGTACTTTCTCTCTAAAGTAAACAAATCTAGTTTCCAAAAAATGAGACTTGATATAAGTTACATATTCTAAATTTTATTATTTGAATGAAGCGGAAAATTTCGCCATATTTATTGCCACTCCGGGCACATTATTTTGCACATAATTAATTATAACCAGACGCAGATAAACAACATATTACAACTGTTTCTGCGCTGCACGCCAAGCAGAACAGTGTCGAAGATGGTCTAAAACAAATTCGAACAGGTTATCCACAAAAACATTATCAAACACGTCCCACCCTTAAATTCCACAATCTGATCGATAAAAATCGCCAAGGACTCTCAATCTTGCGAGATTTAATAACAGTGTATGTACTTGTTCTACGAGCTACCATGTAACGATGCTAATCGCACTAACAATCAAGCACGCGGTTCTTTGCCCCGATTACGCGCGATAAATTTTACAATACATTCCCATGTACACGCCTGGACGTGCATCGAACGCAATCGTGGCACTTATTACAGAAAAAAAAAGTGGGGCACATTAACGTTCCCCCCAGCTGCTCCCATTTCCCCCCACCGAAGCCGTATTAATTCCGAGCGGCTATTATTCCCTGAAAATCAGTCGAGGCAATCCTCTGTGGCCCTTAATTGTCGCGCGCCGGCGCATTGTCTTTCCCCTTGTTATTGCCATTTTTCTTCCAATTGCTTCGCGCACAATGCCACGATGAAACGGTTGAATGCCACACTGGGTCGTTCGAACGCGATCCCGATCCAGCAGTTGCGCGTCCCTCCACCCCTCCCTTTCCGCGTTCCAAACCCTCCCCCCGACTTTTCTCGTGCCTGCCCTCTCTTTCTCTCTCATAGAAATCCAGCACACGTATCGGCCGCGTATCCAGGCGGAATAATCGAACAAACGATTTCGTTCAGGCGCGATCAGCAGAAGGCCCCCGACGCGGAACATGATTTCGAGGCGGGCAACAGTTTGTCGTGTCGGGTGGTGGATGCGGCGCAGCTATTTTGTCCAGTAGAATCTGGACCCTCGGGGATGGTCTAGGATTTTGTTTTAATCTTGGCTTGGAAGGATTAGGAGGCTGAATCGGGTTTATCGGACGGTCGATTCGAGGAATGATCTCTCGCTATATGGAGTCTGGTGGTTGAACATACGTAATGTTGGCAAATGTATTTAATTGAATTGTAATTTATTGGGAATCTGTAAACATGACAGAAAAAATGGATAAAGGGTTTTGCGATTGCTGGGGATTTCTTCGGAGGGCAAACCAATGGCCATATAGTAGTTTACTCTTCTGAGTGGAAACTAGTGTTCCTTCTCGAGAATACTTAATTCTATAATTGTTTATTTCTTATTTCTCGAGAAATACTGTTTTACTCAAGACACTAGGTCTAGGAAATCGCGAACGTATCAACATATCTACAATTTATAATAAATCTTATTAGTAACATTAGAACCTATATGAATTACAAGAGACACAAATCCACATCTACAATTTATAATAAATCTTATTTGTAACATTAGATCCTATATGATATATGAATTACAATAGAAAATCTCGGTAGAGAAGATTCGACATTATTGACTGGTGAAGGTGCTCATAAATTCTTATTTAACTATTTAGAGAAATTGTATACCTACATACTGAATTAAGTAATGAGTTTCTTGTGGCTATTGAAGAAGAAATATCGAAAAGAACAGACAAAACTATTTTATCCCTTATAAAATTTTTGCATAGGTAATCCAGAATCTCTTTCAAAAAGATTCAAAAGACGCATTTTTTCATTTAATATCCAAGACAGATATGTATAAAACAACAAAACAAATTCTAAGCAGCTAGACTTTACGGAAAATATAACAGTAACCATGATTCTCCTGAAAATACTAAAAACTTACGGATCCTCAATTACCATTAAGAAAACAATAAGAGTTAGCAATCGCAGAGAGCCTTCAAGAATTTAGTATCAACCAAAAAGAAGATAAATTCCGGACTTCAACAAAGGAATTTTATATTTTTCAGTACAAAGGAAGAAGAAGGACAACCAATTTACCATAACTTTTGGATGTGCTACATACTATCAAGAGCGAAAGAATTTTTTCTACAGTTACAGATTTTATCACAAAAGAATAGATTAAAAAACCATTTTAAAACAAAAAAGTAATATTTCGCTTTGCACAAATTTTGTATTAAATGAATAAATTGATCAATTATATTTAATATCTGTTTTTTCATTTATACAATTTTGTGCAAATTAGACAGGAATGAACAATTTTTTAATGAACAGTTAATGTTTTCTTGTAGTTTTGATAAATATTATCAACATTATTCCTAAAATATAAATTTTGTAATATATTTTTTCAATTTCTTGATAATTCTCAAGAAGTATGATTTCATTTCTGATTTTTCGAGAAAGAAAAAATATCGAGAAATCAGGAACACTAGTGGAAGCAGTGTTCTTCTGGGATGTAGTTCTGACGTTAAGTGATGTTTTGATGTTTGCATCATTCTAGTTGGCTTGCTCGGTTTCTTGATGCATCTACATTGATGTGCATATTAAGGTAGTACGCTCCTGTCATGGATTATTTGTCACCACGAACCTTTTTCACCCTTTCAACTCCCTTACAACCCTTAAAGAACTGGATACAGTAGCACAAATAATAACAGCATAACGCGGTAGCGATGTCTTTCGAGTTTTATAAGACTCTTTTAATGCTGTTTTTACGACCCCCTTCGAATACAAAGGGTTAACTGGTCAACTGGGCAGTTAAAAAATGTGGATGTAGAATATTCCAGCTAAAGCTTAAGCAACATCTTGTGTCTCAATTAATATTGCTGAAATATTACTTTTGCTTTCCAAAGAAAGTAGCCCTATCTCCAGGTTATCACTTCAGTTTCCTCGACCAGAATCTGGTGTCCCCCTTCATGGAACTTCGAATTCACGTTGCCTTATGTACACTTCGTGGAACCACTTGTCTATACTTTGTAAGTACAGTGCAAGTTGCAATGTGCCGAGCAAATGAACCTGACAGTGACTATACCATTATCGGAGGGTTCCTCTTCCATGGTGTTGCGGAATCCTCGCGATAATACCAAAGGACGTGATAGCCAGACGATCCATAAACAGGCCTGTGATAAATCAGCTGTGGTCGCGCCCATTGCTTATCAGTCACGCCATATTCGTGGCGGCTCGTTCTGAGCTGGTGGTTTCGACCTGGCAGGTTCTCCAGCTGTACAACCTCCCCCGTCGTAGTGGTAGACAATGGCAAGAGCATCAGACTCGCCAGTCGGTTACGAATAGAAGCTGATGGGGGTATAACTCTCGAAGATCCATGAATTGGCCGTTGGAGAGAAATCGCCAGTGATACTTCGTCTGAGCGCAATTTATGCTTCCCTTTTTGTGATTTTTGTGACATTGGTTTTTCTTCTCTTCTCGTTCCACCCCTTCTATGGTTTTGAGATGCTTCAACGTTTGCGCATTTGATTTTTATTGCCTGTCTTAGAAAGGTGGAGATTGAGTAGTTCTAAAATGTAAGAATTCAGGGGGAGTTATAAACATAGGTAGGAGTTTAAGTGAAATGAGTTTAATCGGGTCTAAGGGCTCTAAGGAGTACAAGGTGAAATGAGTGAAAGTATTACTCAAAGAGTGCAGTATCAGTATTTCCCAATATTCCAAAGGATTGCTATTCGTACGTTACAAAATTTAGTAAATTATTATCAAGAATATTTTATTTGCAATAAGAATACTTCTGTAACAAACGAACATCCTTCTAGTTCAGGCTTCTCAAATGGTAAATAAACAACGTCTAACGAACCTCTTTGATTTCTCTAAAACACTGAATTCGTACGGTTGCAACGTGAACTAAGTAGCCTACAATCTACAAAATTTACTAAGAAGTCATTCTGTGAGATGCTTGTTAAGAAAACCTGTTGAATTTGCTCCTGGATTATGCTGGGTCGTATTGACAAAGTTCTTCAGCCTTGGATTTCTTTAGCAGAAACTTCGTGGAAAGTTTACAGTACTTGTACAACAGAAATTAATAAATTTCGTAAGACCTTAACAAGCTCAGTGAAAAATATTCGAAGGCTGTGCAAAATTTTCCTAGAATATACGATAAGCTTTCTTATAATAATTTATTAGTCTTTTACAAGACCCACAATGTCTTCATCGTAAAAATGTTCCAATTCCCATAAATTCTTACTACAAGAGCAAACATCAATTTCCACGTACACAGAATAACACAATACAAAACTACAGCAGCCACAGAAAAAGAAGAAAGAAAATTGACAAGACAGAGGAAATAATTCACCGTCATTAAATCTAACCTCCCGTGCGTACACAATCAAACCTACATAGATTACTCAAATCGAGGTGATCGAAACCGTTTTTTCACAAACCCAGAAAAACCTGGGGACAAAGTAGCTATCAAGACAGTCCTGAACTGGTCGACCACGGTATTGCTTCTCGTGCGTCGACCAGGCGGCATCGGGCAGTCGATTTTTCATACTCAGCGTCGCGTTTAGTCGCGTATGACTTTCCTCGCCGGCGGCCATCATTCATCCTCGTCTCGCGAGATGCACAGAAGTGTATATACACGCGAACGCACGTGGGTCCGTGCCACACTCCTGGCTGACTCGCCGTGCATTGTCTTACCTCGAGGCTGACCCTCGCGGGGTCGTAGATCACGAGCTTCCTGGAGTAGTCCGCGATATAAATCATCGGCCGCTGGCCGGCCTTAGCGAATTTATCGTTCGCATCCGAGGCACTTAATTTATCAACGGACAAGCAGCGGTACGCAACGGAATGGAGGCCCCCCCTTAGCGCTGAATGCCTTCAGTTTCGTTTCGCGCATTCGAAAAATAAGGCCCTTTTCACGACTGACGTTGCTTGGCGAAGATCTACTCTCACATGTCGAATTCACTCTGCTGCGGTCCTCGGGTCTTCTCTGACCCTACGGCGTTCTCACTTGTTAAGGGTTTTCTACTTTTCAGAAAAACGTAAGAGAGTTGTTAACTTAGCACGTGCGTTTCTCGTCCATTGGCATCGCGCTAAACGTATAGGTGAACTGGAGCCGTAGCAAGGTTAATCTCGTTCGATTGGTGATGGTTTATGTTATTAACCCTCGAATGGTGGACCAACACCATACGTCAAACTGGATGTTACTTCCTGTTAGTATCAGTTTTTTAAGAAGATAAGGGTTTTAGATCGCAATAAGATGTGTGGTCTCAGATGTGTGTGAACGAAATTATGGTTAACCCTTAACTGGTATTCTGAGGCAGCTCATGATGCCAAGCACGCAAAGTTAGATGCAAAATTTTTGGTTGTCTAAGTTTGTAGACTGAATTTCTAATTAATTTTATAATAATAGTTTAACTTTCTACGCTTCTATTATTTTATACATTACCTAAGAACAAAATATTCATAGAGGTTGATCTAGTGTCGACTTTACAAATTTCTGTGTCCTTTTTTATTTGGGGTCTGCCACGACCCCAATATACCAGTCACGTTTGCCAAAAACAGTATATCAGTTAAGGGTTAAGGGTTACACAGTAGGATTTACAATCAAAGGAACTGCTACTAGTTCTTATGTGGTGCTAACTTCGAGTGATCTGAGAAAGGATTATTTTCGAATATTACTAACAAGTGTCCCCTAGGACAAGAGGCTTATTCCATGGGTGATTATTCCTCAGAAGCTTGTTCTCAAGACGGGAACTGGCGATCCCGGGGTACCTGAGTTGATGTCTTTGTCACAAAATAGCATTTAGAGAATCTTATTGGCCATTGTTCCACCTTTAGGTTACTAGCAGTAACGGTTGGAATACTTTCTCCCAACGTCATGACAAAAGTAACGCGAAATACTTCACGATATATCACAAATTCATTAGTCTATTCTCCTAAAAATCATAATTCTGAAGATTGAAGTTAATTTCAACCAAATTTACTAAAATTTAATTCCTCCAACTAAAAAATTTAATGTAATCAATTAAAACAGAAGTTATTTTCAACTAAACTTACTAAAATTTACCGCCTCCAACTAAAAAATTTAATGTAATCAATTAAAACAGAAGTTATTTTCAACCAAATTTACTAAAATTTAGCTCATCTAACTAAAATTGTTGTCCTCTGATTAATCAATACCGTCTGGCACAGCAAGTGGTATTTCTAATAAAATCAATTGGCAAATATAACACTAAAGTACACAAGGTAAAAATAAATGAGACACATGTGAAACTACCACAAATACTAATGGAAAGCTGCAAAAGTGTGAAAAGGCTTTAAGCTGCCACCACCGCCTGAAACTCTACATCTGTTACATTGTGTTCCCCTTCACAGGGCTCTGTATCATACTTCGCGCTTTTGATTCTGCCGGACACCAATCTGTGTGTTCAGTGACATAAAGTTTGGTATCGATCACTGATGGTAATACTAATGATGACGCAGATTACAGGACTGATACCGACCTGCATGCCAGGATTGCGATCGATACTGATGTAGACGTACGGAGATTAATGCGGGGATTCATAGTGGTAGCGATTCTGTTGCTAGAATTGATGCTAATGTCGTGTTTATCAAGATCCATGTATGTCTATCTGTGTCAATAACAGCAGTGCACATACAGAGAGAGAGCCCTGGCCAACTTTATCACCCAACACGCCTCCAGTGTATCTCAGAATTACGGAGTTGTTTCCTCAAATAACTGTACCTACCGTTTTCTGGAATAACGGTGCGTTAACAAGCCTGTGGAAAAAGTCCCTCGAAAGTGAAAAGTTTCCCTTAAGTCACACTTGTAATATAGTATCACGAATACGAATCACTAGCGTGGAACTGTCACGGATGATCGAGCAGAGAAGCCACCACTGAATTCGATCTATTCACCCTTCCCCCGCGTTTTATTCCAACAGCGCGTGCTAAAAGAAAATCGAACGAAGAATAGGAAGTGATCGTACGTTACCTAAAAGCTGGCTGGCCTGTAGCCTAGGGAAATTACGAATATCCATCTTCCTCCGGACGTTTTGGAGGATCGCTGGCCCCTATCTTCGGCTGCGTCAGATCGCGAAAGATGGCATTAGCTGGAAACGCTGGTAACCATCAATCTTGACTGGCGAAATATCTATGAGCAGGATTCAACGGGCGTTCCTCGCTTATCGAACGTTGCAAATGCTAGATGGATTCAGTTGCGCGCGTCAGATGATTCCTGATGGGGAGGAAACGGAAGATTCAACGTCACCTTGTTGAACCTCGATGAGTGACGACTGAAAAATACCCTTGCGGCCGCGTCATTCGATTTGAAAAGCGGATATTAATCCATTGCATAACGAGAGTGGATTTATCTGCAGCGTATTTGTCGCCGTTTATACGGGCAATATGAGCGTGAAGCAATTGTGCAAATGGTTCTGGTCGAAATAGTTTGCAAGTGTACGGTATTACAAAGTTTAAGGGTTGCTTCTAAGCAGCTTTCTTTATCCCCAGGTTGAATTCAGCTGAGTTTCACTTTTAAGGACTTTTAAAATTCATTTCGAAGCTAATTCGTCACCTAGTGCGCGATGACACATCTCTTCTTTCCCCAATCTTTACCGCAACGTAACAATTGGAGGTCACTCGAGGCCCCACGACTCCTCTCAGGGTTAAAGCCAATTCCCTCCATGGAGCTGCTTGACGGGCATTCTCGGCGAGGACCCGCGGTATTTGACGTCCCGTCGATTCTGCAAAATGAGACTGTCTGCCGCGTTAATGACGTCGTCAACAGAGTATCCGCCACGACGGATCGCGTCGCGTTTCTTGCTCAGCGAATCGTGCCTCGCCTACCGTTTAATTACAAATTACGCCCGTAATGAGCAATTAAATAGCCAGCTGCCAGCGAGCTAATTAACTAACCGTTATACATAATTGAACCACCGACGTGTGTCGTCTGCGCTTTGACATTTGCATAGGAAATTATCTCGATACAGTGTGGCGATCGGAGGCAGGCTAACCGCGAGAAGCGATATATCTGATCGAGACTTTTCCCCGTCCCGTGGGGTGTCTTTCAGCCGTCAGATATAAATGAAACTCTTTCCTTGCCCGATCTTGTCAGATTTCTCCTGAACCGGGGGACTCGGTTTTCTCTTTCGTCGCCGTCCATTTGCAAATGAATTCCTCGCTGGAGCCAGCACGTTTGTCCTGTAAACGTCGACGACTCGGACTCGAGGATATGGGGACGTGGTTCACGGTGAGCCATAGAGGTAGATCTGATTTGAAGGGTAGGAAGACATCTCGTGTGGATGAAATTCAGGTGGAGGCGAGAAGGTAGCTTCTGTTGGGTGAGTTAATGAGAGCACGTAGTACCGAGGGATGAGGATAATATTGTTGCTAGTAGATTTAATGGAAGGTTCTTTAGTTTATTTGTAGAACGAGTCATGCTTCTACGCTTCTGCGTTTATTTAGCCAGAGCACGTAAAATTTGGGTAGTGTTAGGCCTTCTTTGCTGCAGAAGTGTAGTTTATACGAGTTTCTTTAGAAGTTTTAGAAGTTAGACTTTTTTCTTTTTTAGTGTATTCGTGTGGTTTTAGCTTGGAAATTTATCCTGTGAGCCTGGTGTACGGTCTCTGGGCAAAGTTAGAGAATATTGTTGTACAGTTTATAATCTGTGAGGGCAGAGTAGGTGTGTAAACATCTGATAAATAATAATATGGTATAAGTAGGTGTTTGCATGAATAATTAAAATTAAATAGAGCGAAGTATGTAACTAATGGGAATCCCAAATTTTTCTACCAGTGAAGAGAAAAATTTAATGTCAAAAAACGAAGAAGGATGACTGAAAAAACTCCCTCGTCTTAAAGTGAAAGGTGCAAAGTAGATTTAGAGATTACAGTTAAACAACAGATTTCCGTGTGATCAAGCATCGATTGTACATCAAATATTTGCTTTCGCCTAATAGTTTGTGCGAGTGGATAGACTTTCTGTCTAAAAAGTTGCTGCCAGCGTTCAGATTTTTCTTCGCCTTTCGTTTCATCCTTTTCTTCGACCTCCTCTTCAGTTCTTGCGTTTGAAGTCGGCCTCTCCATGCTGGCAAAGGGCCATTCGTACTTGATAGCGAGCAAACTCGAGAGGAGAAGGGCCTACGACGTGGTAAGGGAGATCTAAAATTGAAATTCAAACTTACGACTACAGAAATCCGTTTTCACCCACGTGAATACGTGTTGCTGCTTCTTAGGGAAAGATAACGTTCTGCTTCGGTGTAAATGAAACAGGGCACGATGAGAGTGTGACGAAAGTGAGTTGAGTGTAAGTTACACTGTGTAACGTCAAAGTTAAAACCTAGCTTGTTAAAATAAAATTTCAAGAAATCTCTTGTGATAAATAGCTATATAAGAAGTTTTGATTTTTATATACAAAGCTGTCTTATAGGTACGATATAGTATGTAGTCTTTTAATAAATATCTGTTTATTCAAATCTATAAATTTATCTGTGAAAATTGTGATAAATATTTATTAAACATCCGTTATTTGATGTTGATGATTAAAAACTTTATACATACAATAAGTAAATATTATTCGTGATTAGGAGAATTTATAGCAAAGTAGAGAAATACTAATTTACTTAAAATATGCAAGCGTTATTTTTCAGGGTTAATATAATTCTATAATCTTACTTGTAACCACGCAGTTGTATGAAGGTTGATAAAAAAATTCTATAAAATGTTAAATCAGAAGAATTTCTTTCGAAAAGAAACTTTTTTCATACCTAATCGCCACTCTAGGCCATTTTTACAAAGAACAGGATACACCTGCCACTCGCAACCAAATAACAGAATTATTATTTCATGAGATTTTTTATATATCCGACTCCCTTCAAACCTTTAAACCAAAGCAGTATAATCCTTTAAACTTAAACCAAAGTACATAAGCAGAAACTTCAAGGTTTCACATTTCCTTTATGTAGCGCAATATCTCCACATTTTTTAAAATTATATTGCATTGAGTCTACGTTTCAACGATCCTTCTGTTCTTCAAACGCTATCGCGAGCGCTCCATAGTGTCAATTAGTTTAATGGCGCGACGACGCTTACCCGAGGCTCGCCCAGTGGCCACACAAAAATCGGGAAAGCGCATCGCGAGTGTCGTGCCAATCCATTAAGCACATTGCGCCCTTATCTAGAGTCCTGAAAACTGCAGCGCAGAGGGAACGTCGAAACAAAAAGGAGACACGTAGCCAGTGGTGTTCGAATTGAGGACCTTGCAGCAAGAGGGGTGCAGCTCCATTTTTTACAGTTTTTTAGTTATAACGTGTAACATATGGAAAAAGAATTCTACATCGTTTGGTGCAAGTTTGAAGCAAATTCGATAACAAAGGAGCGATTTATTTCCAGATTTGAAATATAAATAAAAACTTATCAACTACTACTTATTGTGTAAAAATATATATTTTTCAATTAGTGTTCTCTTTCTAATGTTAAGTCGAAGCAATAATGTTTTAAACAGTTTTTTCTAATTTACTTGAAGTTGGCAAAGATGGACCTATTGCTGCAAGGTCCTCAATTAGGACCCGTTTACCGCTAATATCTCCTGCCTTCAGTTTAATATCCTGCCGAATGTGTTTCGGTGGATCGTAGGCGTGATACCGCGGCCTGCCTTGGTGTTTGCACGCTGAAACGGGCCGTTAAATCACTTCGTTAAACTATTAATCGATTACTCGGTCTGTAATGGTGTCGAACCCGAATAGGTATTTCCTATCGCGGTCTTCTGATGAGGCAGCTTCATAAAACGGAGATTAGTGCTGTTGAAAAGGGCATGTTTTGCATTTATTCGTGGGGATGTTCATTGGTGCTTAAATTGATAAATGAATTTCTATTTGGTGAATTCGTGTTTTGGCGAGTTGTTTTGTTGGTGTGCTGAATATTTGAGAAATTGAAACGGTAAACGATGTAAGTGCCAAAGAAATAAAAAATTATTTTTTCAGTGGAAAAGGATATAAATTCTTCGTAAATTCTGTTATAAGTGCTAAAATAATTTATTTTATTTTAGTTACAGCGTCGCTGTGGTTGAAAAGAAAATACTGAAAATTTCCACTTCTGGCACTTACACCATTTGCCATTTCAACTCCTCGTTCGAGTCTACACTAGGCTTGAGAAGAAAATTCTGGGTTAGAATGAATGTTATCTATAATGTAATTTGTAATATTTAAAGAGCGACAGATTTGTCTCATTGGTGGACGTTAAGTGGCCTATTTTTCTCTCTTCGTTTTGGAACAGAATTTTGGTGGTTATTTGCATTACACAAAATTCTATCTCTGGAGACTCTAAATTCTTGTCTCATTATACCCACGCTGTATCTGTTCTGCTGTATACGTGGATAAACATAAATTCAGAACTTTCAGAGCATTCAAAACTGAAACTCCTCTCAACTCTCGTTAGAATTCGAGCCTCGCTGTCGTACAGTAATTTAAGTACGACGCAGTTTGTGGTTAATTGTTAATACTTGGTAATTGCGCCTGTTATGTCGTAGTAATAAATTCGAAATACAACGATTGTAGAAATTTATAATTAACCCGAGACAAAGTATGTGTATAATAATAGTTGTTATACGAAGTATCCCTTTCCCAAGTATTTCAATAATATTTATAAAACAGTGAACGAGTGAAAAATTTAAAAATTCCATGTATATTTATACAGGTACATAAAACGTCTTTCATGAGATGATATTCAAATCAATTCGTATTCAAAATTTGAATTAAGCAAGTAATTAAAAGCATACATTTTAAACTACCAAATTTAAAAAAAATTTGTATTGAATAAAAACAAAGTTCACTGTAAACCGCATTAAGTAGAAGTGTGTTTTGCAATATTTTACTTTTCATTTGCAAGGCATCATAGTCAATCTTCCATCGTCCTCTTCAATCATTAAATATCGTAGATTACGTTTCAGCCCCGAGAATGTATTTTCAACATAGATATCCATAAATCTAGTCGTCCATTTCGTTATTGAATCCACTCCCAGAATAAAACTATTATCTGTTACCGAAGTACATGCCCGTTTTTCCAATGTTTCATCAGATAAAACATCACGTCTCTGTTCTGTCCAAACATTCTACTGCGAAACGGTTCGAGTTACACGAAATTTTCATTGTCGATTAACCCAGAGAGCCCGGCTTCGATCAATTGGATTTGCCTGTTTCGTTGAAATAACAGTGAAATTATTTGAGCATGGACGTTTTCAGTGTGACTGCGAACGTGCAAACTTAGAAACGTCTAAGATTATTTTGGGAAGCAACGTTGTCTATCTCCATTCGTTCCCCCCAGCTATTTTGATTCTACGCCGACGGGCTCCTCGAAAGCCTCTCGTCACTCGATTGCGAGTGCTCTCCGTTCGAGAGGATTTTAATTAAATGCTCAGCCCGTCTCTTCAAAGATCCCATTAAACTGAATTCGT
Organism: Andrena bucephala; assembly: GCA_947577245.1. Lineage (NCBI taxonomy): Eukaryota > Metazoa > Arthropoda > Insecta > Hymenoptera > Andrenidae > Andrena > Andrena bucephala. The sequence continues at coordinate 23,587,115 of OX387719.1, forward strand.
CCCCATTCATGCGCGAAGGCTGCTCGTGGATTTCGCGATCAAAACGTTAGTTTTACTCGATGAAAGAGGGAATTTCCGACGAAGCTTGATTAATCAAGACGTTCCGAATGGAAGAGTTCTTTAGCCGCGATGGAATCCGAGTGTTTACCGATCACCCATTTCAGTTATGTAGATCCTTGGTTGGATGCCCAATTTCGTCGATTAAAAGCTGGCTAATTAGTACCAGCTATTTGGCCCAGATTTCTTTTCCAATTCTCCTTCCATGCTTCCATATTTGGATATGAAATATTCCTGAAATATTGCGATTTTTATATGGGCTGGTCCATTTGAATTTAATACTGCTGTAGCAAGCGTTCTATAGACTTTGTGCTTCATACTTTTTTAAATAATCAATATTTGATTGAACTGGTTTGATCGCTGGATTTTTATGATATTTGACAGTGTGTAAAATGAAATATAAATGTGCAGTTGTTTGTCAGAATCCGTTAATAAAGATCCGTGTCTTTTACTATAATATGAAGTTTTTCGATAAAAAAGTCACAGTAGATTCGCACTTGATCTTTGAAATTTGGGAAGTAACATAATATAACACTAGCTGAAACGTTTAAGTAACAGATTTCAATTCATCTCAATTATGCTCTCTACAAATTGAAGAAATCTTCATTTTAAATAAACTGTCAGTTCAGAAAACACTTTTAAGGGAAGAACTACTCTTCCATCCATTAATTCCCTCCTCTCACAAAAATTTTCCTCACAACCGTGATCATTACAATGGTAGAATTTATTCAAAATTCATGATATTTCGCAGTGATTTATTTTCGAAAGCGTTTCGCAAGCATGTTCTAACGTTACCGTTGATTTATATTTTATTACCGCTAGATTATCCCGCGGTGCAACGTGTTTGTTAATCGCGTCGCGTTACATCCTAAATAATCCTACGTATGCTGTTACACGACGCTTTAACACTGCAGCCGTTGCTAATTTGCATCGCGCCAGAGTCACACTCGCAACATTACGCGTGTAATGCGTGGTGATGAACGTAATCGCATGATTCTGATCTTCTCGAAGGAGAAACTCGCGGCGTCACGTCGCCATTGGCATGCTAATCTGTCAATGAAGAAAGTGCAAACAGATGTGAGATAATCTGGTGTAAAAATTAGAGGCGACATTTCACTAACCTGAAATAAAAAATATTATAAAACCACTGTAGGGAGCAGGAAAATCATCGGAATATGAATCTGTGGTAGAAGAATTATGTAGCATAATTTCCCAAAGTCGCATCTTGGAAAATCTTCATCTTCTACCTTTCCGCAGTCCTAATTAACATATAATTAAATATCACTGCTCGAAATTACATACTTGGATAAAAATATATTTCAACATTTTCCGCGCACAGTGAATTTTCATTCACGTTCTTAAATCTCCAGCTCCTTTTCTTTTCATTTAATTTCAATTCCTTGCCTTAGTAATGCAATGGCCATAGAAAGTATCATGAAACTTACTGTCCCCCTTAAGGTGACGCTCGACATACTTTATTCGGAGAACTGTATTGTGCAGGATTCGTTATTTATTCCATCGAGCGTAGTTTCGTAGTGCACGGAACGTTATTAGCACGCTCGTTAACAGGTATCGGCCGGTATTCACGATGAATAACGAACGCGCTGCCATTAAGAAGCAGGGCGACGATGAACGCGCGAAACGGGGCCATTGGAGCGATGCTTTTTCCAAGAGGCTGCAAGTCGCTGAAAAATATGAACGGCCCCGCGGTATTGGGCGATATTTAATGGCGTCATAAAAGTCGTCAGCGAACCGCTATCGACGGAAAGTTTTCATACGGAGATCCTGGCTCATTAAAGTTCCACGCGCCTGCCTACCGTGGAAAAGAGTGTTCCAGGATATTCCGAACCAATTATGCGGTACTCGTAAATCGCGAAAGGCTCCGCAATTCTTTCATCATTTTCTACTGACTACGAAAGTGTATTTAATCGTTGGTTAAACTTTGAGCTTCAATTTCATTGGTGCACAGGTTAGATTTTAGAAGAAGCTCCTGTATTAAACTCTGATCTTGGTATGATTTGAAATCCTTACAATTAGTTTCTTCGAGAAGAACCTAATATATATATGGTTGGATATTTAGGGCGGGTCAGAATGGACCCTGCATCCGCCAATCGAGGGTTAAGGGTTCGATCAAATTAAAGAATTGATTAGTTTCGCTTGTTTGGTATTGTGCAAGAACTGTGCGTTTGAAAATATTTCATCCGGGAAGAAATGCTTTTCAATTATAGAGAAGGGAGTTGAGTATGATTAATTACAGTTCTTTGCTCACCCCGCGCCATGGTTTTATTAAAATACTCCCTTTCTCTGTGAAATGGAGAATATTCTTGACAAATGAATGGAAAGCACGATCGCAACCTTCCTTTTTTCTTGTTCAGTTTTCTTGACGCAGGAAATGGAGAAAATATACTTAAATCCACTTGCAACTCCACTTATTATTTTCTCAGTAAATCGAGAATATAATGTCGCCTGTGGTTCTCTATCTGAAACTTTAATATTCCTCGTCCATCTAGTAAAGAGTACTTTGGTGAATTAAAAAAGAAACAGTGGAAAATATATTAAGTAACAATATTTCAGAAATATTTTCTCACGTATTTAAAGCAGGGATGTCACTGAAAAAAAGTGGCATTCATTTGCATAAAGAAGAAAACAAGAAGCAAAGGAAACGCGTGAAAGAAATTCCCCCGCCTGACGAATCGTTGACCTATACTACTTACTCGTAGCCCAGCGTTTCGGGACCTAACTTTAACGCATTAATCACAGAGAGTTGCGAGGCCGTGGAATACGAAATTAACAAATACAACCTCACATTGTACCGTGGCACGCCGTTGTTCATTATAATTTTCGTGTATAATACTGTAACGCGGTATATTTTAAATGTGGTTCTCGTGGGAGGCTGTTGCGCGTTGTTTCTCGAAATTCACAGCCGTCATTAATTTCTTTGAACATGGAAATAATTCTACACCGACACTCGGGCGTATCTATGGAACTGACAGATACAGCAGGCCATTCGAAAAATTCTCAGATTAGAAACTTCAAATCATTAAACGATGTTTAGTGGCATTTACTGCAACACAGTGTGACTCACTGGTTTATTCACATGAATTAAGGGGGTAGTGGACTATTTCAGCTTCAAAAAATCGATTTATTATTGATTCTGAAAGTCTTATCTTTTATGAACATTTTAAACAAAATTTCATAAAGAAATTCAAATAATTGTAGAAGTTATAGGAGCGAATGTAATTGAGTGCACCATCGAGTAACGGCCCCGCAGGGCGGTATTAGCATAGAGGACTTAACTTTGAAGCTGTTTTTCTCGAAACACCATTTTTAGACAAGGTGTACAAATATAAAATAAATATTTTCACTTTAAAATAAATAAATATTTTCACTGTAAAATTTGAACTTGAGGTGTAGTATTCCATTCTCTATAGTGTGGAACTTCCGCGCCAACATGTTTGTAAAAACTTTTATAATTAATTAAAGATAATTCAATATGCAAATCTAACCCTCGTTGCTTTCGTATTTCTAAACATTACCAATTTCATCGCTTAAAAATATATAATTCTCGAGTAAAACATAGGTACGTTTGTTTCATGGTTCAGCGTTCATTATCAGATATGGTAAATCGGAACATTAATACAGGTAGTTCGCGAATATACCTTCAACGTCGATTAATTTGGAAACTCCGTTTTAGATGAAAAAATGCTGCTGTACAGTTCCGTCTTATTTTTTCACGTAGAATCACCTTCTCTTGGGTTGTACCGCCAGGCTGGAGAGGCCTTGCAGATCCTTGTGAGACACGCGAGTTTCCTTGGATTCCTAGTTGCAGATGCGGGTGTCCGAGCACGAAATCTTTGGAGCACCGGCTCGGAACTCGTAACAGCAGCGGCGCCGTTTAACGGCGTATTTATGGGAACAATTGCGCTGGGTCCCGTGTGCTTATTCACGGTCCGTAAAGTCTCGCGGTTCGTTACGGTCGCACCTTCGCCATTCCTTCGTCGTGCTCGCCCAGAGATTCCGATCGGCCAAAGGGGGCAAGGAATTAACGGTCCTCATCGAAACTTGCCCCCGAATATTTTCCAGTGCTATTGTTCCCCGTTTACGAAGACGGGGCAAGAGTCTAAGTGAATCTGAGAGCAGCGTGGAAGATCGTTTGGGAAGTCGCTGATCGGGGTCGGAATTAATCCCCAGTCTTCTGGAAACACGGGTTCGAGCAGTGTGGAAATCGAACCTCGCTGGGATTCTGATCAGTCGAGTGGTTTTGGTCGCGTTTCCTTGTGTCGCTTCGCGATGAGGGGATAGCTTTTTTTTTGGTTATATTCTTAGCTTGGTTTCGGCGAAAGGAAGTTGAAATTCTTCTTTACTTGTTTACTTGTGGAATTATTTCCTGCGGATGAGGGATTTTAGAGCGGGAAATATTTCACAAATTCTTGAGTTAGTTTCGAAGCATGAGGTCGAGAAAATTGCGCGAGCTTCGAATTTATATTTCTTCAATGTGTATCCTAATTTTCCAAAGTGTGATAGCATTGTCTGGCATCTGTTCCATCCTCGGAAGTTCGTGCAGTTTTAATTATCCATTTTAAGTAAATTTTTCTTAGACCTCACTCGAAAATTCTCACTCATACTTTTGTTTCTTAATAATTTCTCACCGGCAGCGTTTAGCGTTTCCTTTTCAAGTGTTGAGGCTGAACAACTGGCGAACGGTAAAGGAACAAATTGATGGTTGACAGGGTTGAAATGGAGAGCCACCTTTCGTTCTTTATCTTAACGAGGGAGCCATGAAAGTTAAAAAACTGGGTTAGGTTTAACGAGCAAAAAGGACGGGTTAGAGATTATCCCGAGGAAAAACGTTCGATCCATTATCGGCGGCAGATCCGTTGGAGAATTTCCTCGACGAGCTCTTCCTTCTGGGGCACTTTTAATTAACGTCAGACCCGTTTGGCACTCGATTCGACACTTATTTTTCAAGATACACGAGCCATTCCCGCCAGTCGTTTTTCCTTCCCTAACAGCTTCGATTCGCGCTGCAATCGTCGTAGATTGAATTTTACTGCCTCCAACCGTCGCTAATTACGCTCCTCGCCTCGTTCCCCCTTTACGTTTCCTTTAACTTCATACACGAGGAATTTTACCTCCGTTTTATACTCTCCTACGATTGCTTTGTCATTGAGAAACACTCGTCACATTCATTTCCATTTCTCGATTTTATCTGTACCTCGAAATGCAACGTAGAAAACTTTTGCATAATGAACGTTTTATAATTCTGAAATGCAGAGACGTATTTTAATTCTACCGTAAAGCATTGATTATTAACTCCGTTGTTGTATTAGGTTCAGGAATATGAGAAGCAGAAAAGACACTCAGGCGAAGGAATAAAGGGAAATATAAAATGTGAAATGTGCTTTTTCGTTTGCTTCAAATAAAAGAGAAACGTCATAGTTTGATCAGTGGAGGAATAACGGAACTACAGGGAGACGTAAATCAATTTTTCGAAACGTCAACATGACCTCAAATGCAAAACAGCCTCATCGTTATTCCCCCTCGTTCTGCGCCAGCAATCAATTCGTGAAAATTCTCGAATTAAAAAAAGAGGGGGTAGAGAGAGAATTCAGCGTCCAATATCGTCACAGCTGGAAAATTGCGTTGTTACGGGATTCACTGTTAACCAATTATTGATTTGAAAATGTCTCGTTCCATTGTTCAAAACTTTTTCTCGTCTACAAATATTCGCGAAATAGTATTTCTAAGACAGTTCGCTGTGACCCGATTCCAAGTTAATAGAACTGCCGCGCCGGCGCGAAATAATTCCCTCCTGCAATTCTGTTCTCATAACGAGTTTCCGATCAATTCTTTAATTTCCTCAAATTGAACATGCAGCGTGTCTATCGAAAATGCAATAAAACACGCGCTTTTGAGATCATCGTATCACAAGGAGACTTATCTGATTCCAAATTTGCACATCGTTAATGATCTGAATCTTCAAGTTAACAATCGAACTTATTTACATTTTATTAATTTTCATTCCCAAAAATGAAAGAAAAAAGACACATATATTCGGTGAAGCTTCACTTACGATACCTCTTCTATGTTACGTTGCTTTTCGTATAATACGAAGTAGTTCGGTATAAATTACAAATGTTCCATTTATTCATACCTAAAATTAACAGGCTACTTTCAGGGAATAATAAATTTAATGTAGTACTTTCGAACCATGTTCCCTTTTCCAATATTTTATCAGAAATGTAAGTATTTTTAAAACGCCAAGGAGTGCACATCTTTTTTATCACACCCCATAATTTTATTCCGCAGTGAAAGGGTTAAACCCCCTATGGAAGTCCGAGGAGGTGTAAGGAAACCGCGTAACTCGCTTACAAAAGCTTTCTCAGCTAACAATCCCCGTGTCTCCCTCCAGGCATATCCGGGCTTTTCTTCCCGCCGATTATACGGAAACCCGATTTCTCGATAAATTGTTATCCCCCCCCCCTAATTTTATTCAGGGCTTAATTAATTCCCCGGCGATCCTTTTTTCCCCTGGAAAGGCTTCCTCCGAGCGCGTAATCGATAGCTCAATCGACGCTAATAGTTCTCAGTATTAACCACCCCTGGAGAGGACGGAACCGTTTGTCTTGACGATGATCGAATTCTCCATTGATGCGTTTTCATTCGCCAACGTTCGCATTTCGATTTTCTTCACTCTGGATCGAGCTGTGCCTGTAAAGGGCTGCTAACATAATACTTTTTCTAATAAAACATTAGTTACATAATCTTAGTATCCTGTAATGCACGGGTACCAAACTTTCCAAACTATATATACAGTATTTCCTATTACAAATCAAAAGGTGTTCTTGAAAAAATAATACACATATAGCAGTGCCTTAAAACTTCCTCAATAATTTTCAAGGAAAGGCCTGCGTTAATTTCTCGTAAACAATGAACGATAAACCATTTTAATCAAACTTACAAACATTCAGTTTAACCGGCCCGTAAAAAATATTTCGAAGAGCAGAGCCACTGATGTAACCCAACATTTCTTCGTTAAAGCGACCACGACTGCGGCTGTCTTTTAGCGTCAGTCCCCGTGGGAGGGAAACCGCAAAAATTAGGATCAACAGAGGCCACGGCGGGATCTCTTTTGTCATTGTCGGTGTTACCGAAGAAAGATAACCTTCCTAAGAGTGTCCTGCCTCAAAAAATAGGATAGAGGATAACGAGCCACGCCGTGTGCAATTTTCATTCCTTTCAGGTTGCTACCAGACGAGAAATCCTTGTAAGGGATTTACAAGATTTAAGAAATTGTAAAAGATTGGCAAGGATTTACGATGATTTGCTCAAGATACGTAACGCGCTGTAAACTGTCTTCTTCCGAGCTTCACGCGTAGAAATACATAGCCAAGTCCTCTTGAAACTTTAATCTAGATGAAATCTAGGGGAAATGTAGTTGTTCCTTGATCTGTTGCTTTAAATTAAAATTTCGCTTCACCCTCGCGGAGCGCAGGAAATCCTGCACCTATATAATATAGACGGTGTTTATTTTTCAGCTAGGTTGAAATTTTATAGGCATGGCAGTGCAACATGTTTATACGTGTGCAGTGGGAAAATCGGCAATGTTAAATTATTGAAGGAAATTTAGAATTCTGTGTATTTATATTTTATAAAAAAATCTCTTAACCTTTACTTGAGATTTGATGCGAAGTGCCTTTCAAGTGTAATGCTCTTACACCAATGGAAAGGCTTGGAATCCTAAATTCAATCATAGAGTCTGGGATTTGTATTTCTTCGAGAAATAGAATTTTCCGGAGAAAGGGCCACAGGTTTCAAATATATCAAATCAAATTGAATTTCATAGTTAAAGGAAAAGCTGAAAATTTTTAAAAGAACTTGAATACATCCGGAGTGATCAAAACTCGAAAGGTGAATTCTTTGCCAAATCAAAGTTAACGAGAAAATTTTATATTAAGGGACAATAAATAAAAGTAAAAATATATTACACGTTTTTTCAATCAAACTGTTTTCATTGGATATCGATAACCTTTAGCCACTTTTCTGGTAAAAGTACCAGCACATTTTGCACCGACCTACTGGAAGTGTCACATTTCGCGACGCAGAATTATCTTCTCGCTGTGAAAACCAGACACCCCATCCATCTCATTATCGCGTTCAGACGAGAGGAATAAGTCGAACTGTAACCCCGGACCCTGTACAAATGTCTAACCCTCACAAATTTCACCATCCAGTTCCATTTATATTCCAGTCCCGTGCTTACAACCGAACTTTCCGGTACCCGCGAGAAGTAGCCACGGCTCCCTCGAACTTTGCCCGTGCTGGAGAAGCCAGGGTGGAAGGTCGAAGAAAGCGGCAGAAAAGTATCCTCGTGTGAAATCGAAGGAAGGACACGCCAGACGAAAGGAGGGAGGCAGGCTGGGAAAGGGGTAGCCAGGAATTTATTGAAACGCATTAAAGTTTGTTGCTTTTATGGGCCAGCCTCTCCCAACTATGTACATAGCCTGCGAAAGCCCCCGAGTTAAAGAAGGTCGTTGATTTATGCGAGTTGGAAAACTTTATTAACTTTCTGTCAAGAAACGTGTTGCAGAGACGAAGTGTAACGCGCTCGCTGCCTGAGGAAGGCTCCAGGGGGAGGTCAAAGGAAACTGCTGGGGCTGGTGAGGTGTGCCAGACTGGGGGTGGGTGGTTGTGGTAATCCTGCGAGGGGATGAGTCTTCGAAGGGTTAAACTCGTAGTTACTTATGGGGTTGCTGGCTTTTTATGAGGTGTTCTAGGATATTAACTGCATGTGGGTGGGTTTCCAACTCTCTCGAGATGTGCGTTTTAACGTACGCCCTGTTGCTTAAAAGTCTGGAGCACGTCTAGGGTAAATCCGGGAGACACGGTCGACCTAATATAAAATGGCTATTGAAACTAATATAGACTTTACTTATTTTATCAGAACAAACCTATATGTTCAGAATTTTATGCTGATTCAGAAAAACTGGCCGATATTTGCTTTAAGGCAATATTTGCTGTAAATCGGGTTGAAAACTGAAGTCGTGACATCTGACCACCTCTCCCGAGAGGTTGGCACAGATCACACATAATTATTCATGGAAAATTAACAAAGGATAAAGAAAAATTATTTATGAGTGAATACAACTACAGATTCATTGATATTTAATTTGTTTACGCTAAACAAGTAAAGAACACATAAAAAAAAAGCGAACTACCTACTGGCGATTAGCAAGGCAAATATATACAAAAGTGAATAAATAAACTAAATAAACAAAAATAATAATAAAAATAAAAAAATAATAAAAAATCACAACTCGACCATATCACCTTTCTGCAGAGAGGGGTGGTCCTCGCCGTAGTTTTGAAAGGAAGAATTAATATGGCCAAATACTTTGGATGCATTGTCCCTCAATACCTCTACTATCATATTATCCAAAACATTAAGCGAAAATTAACTTAGAAGCATATTTTAAATACAATTCTGTACACCACTGTTTGATAAAAGAGGTAAAATGTAACCTCAACTTACCTTTTGTAACCTATAAATCGTGAAAACCACATAAAGAAGCTAAATGATGCTAATCCCTTAACTGTTTGTCTTCTAGAGAAACAATTTGTGCGTTTTTACGTATAGACTCTGAAATTGCCGACGGCCCCGAATTTACCCCTAGTATCAGTCGCCAGACACAAAAGTGTCTTGCATAAATTGGCCTTCAGTCATATTTGATTTACAAAAACTATAGTATACAGATAATAGTGTACAGCATGATTACTGAATTCTAATTCTTATCGACTAGTTTACACAGTAAAGAATTCCATCATGCGACAAACACATTTGCTTCAACAGAAAGTTGTACCCACGACTCTTGCCATACAGTCCTTCATTTCCTCGCTCTGGTTAACTCCACTTAAATTATCACATCAACAGCAAGCGGGGCGCTTCGTGCTGCATAAAACACGATAACGATCATGTCTCCCAGCCTCACAATTTTGGTGATATTAATTCACAACCCTGTTAAGTTCACACGCTGTATTTCTCGACTAATCCAGAGTAGACGCGACGACAGCGAGGCTCGAGAAGTTTCGAGGAGGCAGCCAGGTTGCCGCTTGCTGCTTGCACCTGCACGGGCTGTCGCGGCGCGGCGACCAGGGCGTCGACGCTGGTGGCAGCGTCAGTCGCTCGTAATCCTGAAAAACTGGGGAACTTTTTTAACGTACCGCGTCCGGCGCTCGAACGGATCTTACGGGGGGGGGGGGGTGTAGATCCAACGGAAAGGGGGTCGGGAAATTCGGAGCGAGGCTTCGTAACTTCCCTTTCCGGATTTCTGTCTACGAAATTCCCGCGGAAGCTGCACCTTTTTCTGGCTTGGCAGCCCGTGAAATATTACGCCGTCTGCTGGATAACGTTAAATAGTGTGAAATGTACGGGAACGCAAATTGGACCGCTGCGAGAGGAATTTATGTACTCCAAGAAATGGTGATTTAACGCACAGTGCCGTTTGTAATTAATTGGCTGACTGTGTGTGGAGAGGATGGGGAATGTGAAAGTATCAGGTAGAATTGGATGAATGGGATCGTGTGGTATACCGAATTTGACTATTATTGCCATTAGCACCTGTGGAAGCAATTACATGTGAGTTAAATGAGGACACGTAGAGCTATGCATTGCGTTTGAATTTTCAAGAAAATGAGAACAGCAGGAAGTTGGAATTTAAGGATTATTTTTTGCAAGCTCATCGTGATCCAGTCTCTAAATTCATCATTACTTTCGTTTTCGATGGAACTATGTATGTACTTTTTCTTTTTACTTTTTTTTTTTAACTCTGTATGTAGTTTCCTAATAGGAAATGGGAATCTTATGAAATATTTGTTCGATGAATCGTCTTTTCTTTTCATTAAGTTTCCGAACTAACAGGAGAGTTACACCAGACCTTCGAAGAGCTCAGGTGATGATTTTAATAATTAAGTCACTGACTCTGAACTACCATTCCACTACTTAATTATAAAAATCATTACCTGAGCTCTTCTAAGTTCCCTGTTAGTCCATAAATCTGATGAGAAGAAAAGACGATCTATCGAATAAATGTTTAACCAGGTTCCCAATTCCCCTTCAATTCCAACAGTTCCAGAGCCTGCAAAGACACACCAATCCCAGTAAGCCTTGTTCGTTACAAAATAATAAGTTCAGTTCAATTTTCGAGAAAATCATTCTTGAAGCCACATTCAACCAGCTCTGACGATATCGCATTATGGACGAGTACAGGGTACACCGCAACATCCATCAGCAATTTTGGGCCTACCGAAACGATTTGCCTTCTCTGCCGTTTTGCAATTGCGAATTCCTTAAGATTTAATGTTCGTCCTTATACAATTGACGGTGCAAGACAGTAATCGTGTCTGACAGGCGTCAAACTGCAGCATCGAATTTGCGGTTCCAATTGTGCACCGGAAAAGGGACCCACCGCGATGGCCGATGCGAAACCACATGCAAATTATGACGAGGCGGCCGCAAACACGACCTCGAAAAATGCAACCGAAATCTTACCTTGGTGGTAACTGGACCAAATTAACTTGGGAGCTCGAGCAGAACGCCGAGCCACCATTTTTGAGAAATCACACTTCGAATCGTTTGTGAAACTGTCTGGTCGAGCGTCCTATTGACGTGCATAGACTTTGCAATGAAATTAGGTGTATTCGTTTCTTGCGTTTATTAAATTTGTTAGTTAATGTCATTTTAACCACAATGTTACGGGCCTTTCAGTGACAATTTGAGTCTTTTGAAGAAAATTGATTAACTCAAAGACTGATTGTGGAACACTGATATTTATATATTTATAGATTTATATAGAAATATGGAGAGTTTTTGCAGCTTGAATAGTATGGTTTGAACGAGTTATAAGAAGATATATGAAAATTAAGAAACTCATGTTTTACTGAAATTATTTAGGGCACTTGAACTTTTCGAAATTTACTATTAGTGCAATTTCAAAATGGGCTAATACTTGTGGATATTGTGCATACTTATAGGATTTGAGAATCTGGAAAACGCAATGATAACAAAAGATATTTTTTTTAAATAAAATAATTACTGCATAATATACACTTAACATTATAGTGCATATGAATACTTTAATAGATACATTTTTGCACAAGACAAAGTGGCATTTTAAATTTTAGTTTTATAATGGACCATGTATTAAAGTGAAAATTTTCAGGAAAATTAACAACTTTTCTCCTAATTACACGAAGAATACACTTATTAAAATTTATGACTAATAAATCTGTGTAATTCAGAGACAGTTAACTTGTATAAGTTGCATTTTATCTTCCTCTGTATTTAATTTTTTACTGTATTTCTATCTATATTCATGGTTTGTTAATCAAACTAATTTTGTTGTTTTTATTCATGTTACAGGTAAGTCTGCTTTGCTGCTGAAATTCAAAGATGTACATGGTGAGCATTCATTACGTCTATGGTGATTAACAACTGCAAGGTTGAATCGATACACAATTTGATCAAAGTAAAATTCTAGTAACCCATTTATTTACTGCAGTCTTCCCTTATTGATAGTTTCTAATTCATTATAACTCCCAAAATTAATCGAGTTATAGCTTAAAATAGTACAGTTTCATTAATACCAGATAGGGTCTTTACGAACAGAAAAGTAACAATAAAGACACGTAAAAATAAATTCCAGATTTCCCTAACACTGTCAGTGGCACAGTAAATTAACATTCCCAGTAGGACGCCAATATTGGAGCAATATTCACTTATAAAAAAGTTGCAATTATAGACTTAAATTTACTGTAGTTTCGTTTTCTGTTTTCTCTTATTTTATTTCAACACCAAATCGAAGGATCTCCTTCCTTTAATGCAAGCTTTACTATATACAAAACATTAAACTGATTAATATTCAAACAAAAGTAATAAATTGAACTTCGTGAACAGAATAATTGAAATGAAGAGAAAAGTTTGATCCAAATTAGACAAATCATTATCAAGATGACCTATTTTAATCCCTAAATCAGTATAAAAAATTGCATCATGTAATCCTTATAAACCATAAACATGTATTCTCACAAACCATAAAAGAAGCCACGCTATGTATTTCCAAATTCCACGAATCACATTCACGATTCCCTGTCCACACCCAACGCACATTAAATCACATAACCATATCCCATCAAAAAGTCATCTACCTTCAAGAAAACCGCCTACTCTGCCACCATTATTCAAAATCGCAAGCAGAGCGAGCAACCAAAATGAAAACTATACATTCTAAAAGACATTCGTCAGCGTTCCTAACAACTCACGCCTTCCTAACTTTATTTCTGCCTTTCCTAACGCTCTCGGGAGAAACGAGAAAGGCAAATCAGAAGCCGGGAGGAATAGAAAGAGACGGGGATGAAGGAATGTAAAACGAGAAGAAACGTTAGAAAGTTCCGCGAATTCGCGCGACGTTCTGGCGTAAAAAACAGACGCTCATCAGGATGCGTTTGTGCGCAGTCCTTTCGCGTCCCCTGATTTCTATTTACCGAAGAAAAGTGTGCAGAGACTTCAGCGTCTGCCACGCGGAGAGAGCGAGAGAGAGAGAGAGAGAGAGGCGAAGTGGGACAGGGCACGCGGATGAGAAAAATTGTCTCGCAGCGTGGCCCCCGTGTTTCCCTCCGCTCTGTGCTATTTCGATTTACTGTGAGACGCCTCGAAAGCGGATTCGATATTGCCGCTGCAGAATCGGCACGTATATACCCTCCCGTACGTCCTCGCTCGAGACGTCTTCCCTCGGCAAACATAATATTTAACTTAAGGACGTTTCCTGCAGCCGCCTCTGTACATAGAGAATCTTCGACTGCGGAGTAAATAAAGATCGAGTACCCCGCGATGTAAAAGTATAACTTCTGCGAGGAGGATGAGGGTGGTGGTGAAGGGGATGGTTCGATGTAGTTATGAGACACTTGCAGTGTGATTTTGTTTCGTGATCGATGACTGTAATAATTGTTGTATAGTGATTTGAAAGTGTAGTAATGATGCGATATGAATACAATTCTAAGTGAACATTGAATTAGACACTTATCCATATACGATATTGTTCTTATACTTTGGAGATTAATTTCCTTACGTCGCGTCGTGAATAATGTGATGTTGAAAGGGATTCAGCTTTCAACTGAATTTCGTGTATTTAGCCGACTACGGCGCAGCCGAAAAGGAGGGTAATGTGTTTGACTGTCATGTTTGTATCTTTCAGATTTCTATGTTCCCTGCCAGAGCTTCAACGGCTGGACTGATTTTTACAAATGAGGTAGCATTATTGCTGATTAGTTTCAAATCAAAGTACATACCAGATTAGGGTGGCCCTTATTTTCAACCTGCGGTTTCTTTTGCTCTGACCACCTAATATGGTTCCATTTCATAAAAAAATAGTCCCTGGGAAAGATTTTTGCAATCGGACAACAGGAAAGGGTGCCGATCAGACCTTAAAGTTTAGAATTCATCGATGGTTTGAATTTGAAAAATTTCTCAAAAATGGTAAGCCCTATCGAAATTTTGTTCAAATAAAATTAAAAGAGCATTCAATTTTCTACAATTACTGTATATATAAATTTTTCATGCTTCCAACCATTTTTTAGATAATAGGGTTTGAATATAGAGAGGCCCGCACTTCGCGCGTCCCACTTGTACGGCGTGACGTATTGTCTATACGCTAGTGGTGCAGACCTCTCTATATTCAAACGCTAGTATCTAAAAAATGGTTGGAAGCACGAAAAAGTTATATATACTGTAATTGTAGGAAATTGAATTCTCTTTTAATATTATTTTAACAAAATTTCGATAGGACTCACCATTTTTGAAAAATTCTTTAAATCCAAACTATTGATGAATTCTGAACTTTAAGCCCTGGTCGGCACCCTTTCCTGTTGTCCAATTGCAATAAACTTTTTCAGGGACTAATTTTTTATCAAATGGCACCGTTCTAGGGGGTGAGAGCAAAGAAATACAAACAATTTCGACATGTATACATAAGGACCACCCTAACACCACATTGCAGTGAATTTGCTACAAGGAGGTGTTTCCACGCGAGCGACTTCGGTGTTAATTAAAAACAGACAAAAGGAGATGGAAATACCAAGACCCCAATTCAGCTTTGAAACTCGCGACCCCCTAAAGCTAGAATACGATCAGCCTCGCGGCAAATATTCAAGCGAGGAGCAATCGTTAGTACATGACGCGAAGCAGAAGAATTGTCGCCACTTAAAAAAAGGAAGAATTCTTGGAAAGCGATCCATGACACTCGAGTGTGTTCGCCTTCTTCAGAATCGTGTCAAGAGCGAGGGCACACATTGTTTCTGCAGCTGGTGACGAGACCCCCCACCCCCCACCCCCCACCCCCCACCCCCCACCCCCCACCCCCCACCCCCCTCCCCACAGAAAAGAAGGCGGGAAAGCACGCGGGCGCGCAAGTAAGCTGACAAAAAAGAAGGCGACACGGTTGTTTCGCGAACGTATTATGCGGTGTTAATGATGATGAGCGAAGCCGTCTTCGAACTCGAGATTCCCCTGTTGTTTGCTCAACCCTCGTACGCCGCTAGGTGCTCAGGGCCCCGACTTCCATTCACTTCTATAAACACGAGTCCTTCTTTCCTGTTGCGAACACATCGGGGCTTTCTTGAGATCCCACTCTCGTGAAGAGAGTCGACTTCATGCCGTAGCAGTCTACCTGCCGCGAGTTCAAGGGAACTGTTTCGAGGGAGCTCGCTGCTATTGTTGCGTCTACTTCAGCGCTGGCTACGTGCTTCCCAGACGCTTCGAATAATACCGTGCACGCAGAAATTATGGAATTTCTGTCTCGTCTTGATGGCGAAAATCGACGGCTCCTTAGGTGAAGGAAAGAGTTATCTATTCGATCTTTATTTAAAAAAAAATTGAAATGAGCTCAGTCATTAAAATATTCTCCTTTGTTAGCAATGACTTTCCTTCATCTTTCGGACAGCATGTGGGTTACATTGCGGTGGAAACTTGGTGGCTGTGACGCGATAAAATCATCGATACGTTTTTGGAATTGTCAACTATGTTGACGTGTGTATCGGCAAGGTAAAGTTGGGATGACCTAAACAAGTGGTAATCACTTGGGGCTGAGTCTGGAGAGTGTGCCACGTGCGGAAAAATTTCCCAGCCCAAGTTAAAGAGTACTACGGTTCGGTGTTGTGCAGCAGCGAGACTTTGCGATATTCCTGTAAAGAAATGGTCCCTTTAGGTAAGTGACCTACAGAGTGGGAAGGTATATCAGTTTGAAGACTTTATCGGCTGTAAAATCAAAAGCATAGAACTCTTTCCTACACTAGTTTTGATATTGAAGTTTTCGTATACAGTGGATTCAGAGATGTTTCAGTAATCATAAATTTGAAGGAGGAGGTAGCTTCTCTATATGTGTTAAATAAGAAGTATATGTACGCATAGGGCCCTCAATTATGGACCTGATTCAGTGTTAATTCCCTTGTGAATTAGTAACCACTGATTATTTAGTTTACGCTTGTTGATACTGCGACGTGCACAGGTTCCTATGCTGCTGTAAATGACATTACGAAATATCAATATTTTAGTATGAAATTCATTGGTTATATACTTGTTGAAACGATGTGTTGCTGTTAATGAGCTGTATTATGCAAACAAAAGTAGTATCTGGAAGCTTATGCACGTAACGATGATACGTTTATTTACAAATATCTGTGTAAATGAAGGGAGTATTTATGGAACGTTCTCTTGTTTTTGTTCATACCCATAATTTAATCTTGCATTATTTCAAATTTGTTAAAACGGAATGTCAAGCATTACTATTTAAGACTTTCACGTATGTATCATTTTCTATTACCCTGTAATACGAAGATTGAAGACACAAATTTTTAAGCTTGACATGTCCTTCCTTCGAATTCGGCTTCGTGTGACATTTCTATAAACCATTTTCCTTGTCAAATTACTGTGACAACTGCCAGTTTCAACGCGAAGACCTTCTACAAATATCTCAGCTCATATCTTGCATTCCAGTAGTAGGTATATCCATCTCTTAGAATTATTTGCAATTTGCAATTCAAACCCAGTCGTTTACATTCTAGTTGTGAAACGGAACAGTTGCATCCACAGCCACGACAAACGCAAACAGAATGAAACTTTGCACTTCCAACCAAGCAGTCTGTTGTAACTGTATCCTTTCTCAAATTAGTTATATTGCAACTGACTATTTAGACGCATTTCACGAAAGCTGAACTAAATTCAAATTGATCATACTTACAAATAAATATTATCCGCTGGACTTCTTATACCTTCAGTC
This sequence comes from Andrena bucephala, assembly GCA_947577245.1. Taxonomy (NCBI): domain Eukaryota; kingdom Metazoa; phylum Arthropoda; class Insecta; order Hymenoptera; family Andrenidae; genus Andrena; species Andrena bucephala. The sequence continues at coordinate 23,604,499 of OX387719.1, forward strand.
AGTCAGAATTAAATTGGCGTATGTCAGCAAACTGCACAACACCCTTTCTAATATGCAATATGTCTTCATGAAATTCAAATGTTCGAAGATGGATTTATGAACCGATATTTTAGCTTACCATTGAAACAACTCTGCAATATTCAAAATACCTCATAAATCCTAAAAACTTCCATCGTGTCAGAAACTCGTAAATCACGCTTAATGACGAATACTTGCAGATGCTTTGAATCCCTCAAATTCCCAATGAGCTACAATTTAACAAATCCGAAGCTCCCAGCCACAAAGCCGAAGAAATGAAATTTCAAAGTTCAATCTATGTACCATAATCAGTTCATTGTTATTTTGCGGGAACATAGTGGAGGAAGAAACCGCATCGCCATCTAAATTGCCTGTCATCCCCACGCGAATGAAAATCAGGGGTGAAAAAAGTCCAATCCGCGGTGCACCGATAAGTAAACTTGTACGAAAAACTTGTGCACCGACCGCAATTCAGATGGAAAATGATAAACCGATAGAAACAAGTAAAAGTTTCTAGCTTCGGGCCACGATGCTCCCAGCATAAATATTTCTCGATTCCCGCGAAAAAACAAGAACGAAATAGACCACAGCCGAACGATCTGGCAGCTCGATGCGCTAATACTTAGAAAAAAATTCCAATCTCCCGGTCGTCGATGAGTGGAGCGAACAGCAGCGGCCACGCCAGGTCTATAGGATCCCGATCTCATCTAGAGCCAACTTTTTCACGAGTAAAAAAAATGCATTTAGAATGCATGCATCGATTGCAAGGGGTGGTGAAAACTATAAGTAAACAAAACCAGAACCGTTCAACCTTTTGCTGCACCCTTTAGTAACCATTGTTTAGGAAGTTGGTAAGAACTGGAAGAGTAAACTGAAGCGTGAAAGAGTACACGCAAGGGACATCGTCCAACTGTTACAAGCCGATTTTGTCTAGGTTTACACACTTATCTATAATCTTATAGTTCTCGAAAAAATATTTGACACGTATTGTTTTATCAACAAACATATTTGAGGGTGAGATCAGCGCTCAAAGTTGGGGGTGAAAAGCTCGCTTGCCCCAATATCACGGAAGCTATGCACGATAGAGAAAAATCTTTTAGAAGAAAATGATGTATTTTTTATAACAATTTTAGCCACGTAATTAGATTCGGTGAAAAACTACTACTTTTCAGTATATGGTTTAAACAAATTAACGTATTACGAATAGGACACGTCCCAGCCACAATGAAAACGGAACATTGAAAACCGACACAGCGAAAACACAAGACAGAGCGTGCATCTATTCAGGGCTCAACCAAATTCAATCTCCTACGCACTGGTAAATGTATCTGACACGCTACAGGCATCCACAGGCGAGAAGCGCAAACGAAAGCCGCGAAAAACGATAGATCAACCAGCCGAAGTTGCTACAACGCCTCTGCGGCATTCGTTTACCCGAGGCCTGTCAAAAATTCAGTAGCAAAACAGGCCCGCGGCCGAAGGATCCAGTCGAAAGAGGAATCCAATCGCCTGCTCGCCGTTAAGCAAACGAAACAGCGGCGGACCCCGCGTCAGAATTACACGACATCTACTGAAAACAGTCCCCCCACGTTGGTTCACGCGTCGGGGCCCTGCGTTCGATGGATAAACATCGATCGCGGGGTGAAACGAGGCTTGGCAGCTGACTGGGGCCGTCATTGGGCCGAGAAAGGATTGACGTGCTTGGCAGCGGGAGAGGGAGTGCACTGTGCAGGATCGGTGGAGCGGCGGAGCACGGTGGCAAAAGGATGAAGAGGCTCGCGTATAAGCAAGTGAGTTGGCAACTTGGACGAGGCTCTCTGGGCTAGCTGTTTGTCTTGCCCGCGGTCTCGCGAGGTGTTTGCATTGGCTCCGCACCTCGGTGCCCGTTGACTGACTGAAATGATTTCGTCGAGGCGCGAGACGAGCCCCGAGTGCACTTTTGGTCAACGAGCTGGCAAGTGTTGCGTTCGAGCGATCACAGTACGCGGAGGGAAATGACTTTCGCCCCTCGTGCTTAAGGGCTCGACTGTCGGTGTATATAACTTTTCCAGCGGAACATCATTCGGCCCGATTTCCTTTGAGCTTTGTAAAAACTCCTTCGAGCACCACTTCCGAGTGGCGAACATGGGATTAGGTTCGTTCGGGGAGAGTGGGTTGATTTGGCGACCGAAGGTGGGAGGTGTTGCTTCTGGGTGGGATTATAGTACCAATAGGGTGATGGCGTTCTTGTATGTACTTAATTGGCGGAATGGCTGTATTTTATTCTAAATGTGGGTTTTACAGTTTAGTTGTCACGACGTTAGCACCTTGAACGTTGAGAGTTTTTAATTTTTCGAGGAATAGAGGTTCTATGGAACGTTTGAAAGTATCATCGCGAACAGGCCAATGTTACACGTGCGTGACATCGATAAATAATCTTGTATTCTGAAATCAGATAGTTTAGGCGACACTGAGCATAGTAACTTGATCATTCTATTAGGTTCTGGGTAGGCTTAATTAGAAACCTGTACTGAATCAAATAAGACTACTGAAAATGTGGTGTAGTAGATGTGGCAGTTTCTTGAATCCACACTGATAACGAACCTGTTAATTTGCAGTTTGTGATTATTCTTCAAGAAATCGTTACAGTTACATCTATGACACCTCTGACAAGGGCAGTGTACAACTTTTGGATCATCAATTGGACTAAAATCTTGCGCATGGTCGATTCATACCATGTACCATAATTCGTTAAATGCACAAGACTAGTTACTCAAAATTTCGTGAGAAAATAAAGTTTATAGTTTTGCCTTTTCCAGATCAATTTAACATCGATTAAGATACCTAACTACAGAAATAATACAAAATTAATAAATGCTCCTACATTGGCCTGCAATTACTATACAGTGTATAGATCACAGTGGAAATGTCACTCTGACTTATTACGATTTTACGAAAAAGCGAAAACTCCAAACCCGAATTTCTCGTGAATTTTTTAGTACTGCACCCTGTGTGTTTACTACAAAATTTGGACCCAATCAGTGACTCGAACCTGGAGCGCTTCCCCATTGAGTATCAACTATCAAAGAGCAATATCGAACGTGCTCCTATATCGAATATCAAACCAGAACTGGACGATGGCTGCATCCTCTCCCACGACTGTTTCGTTTCTCGCCTTGTTCGGCGACGTCACTTTATCCGCGTTTCACTTAACCGGTTTATACCTTGCTGAACAGTTACGAATGGCGTGGAGTTAGCTTGATCAACATGCATCGGGTTGAACTCGTTGACGCAGAAAATCCGTTTATCCGTGCAAAGCCGATGGCGGCCTTGGAAAATACAACCACCTGTCCCCCGAAATCAGGCAGCTGCGTTGACGACTCCTTCTGAAATCCTGTTACAGCTCGTAACTCGACCGTTTTATTCCTTATTCCGCGCGACTGACTCGCAGAATGTTCCATTCTGCTCCATTGTTTTCGCTGGGATCCTTGGAAGCGAGTTGGCATTGTTTTAATCTCTATCGTGCTGTGCAGGAGGTTCTCTGAACTTGTATTGCAGCGATGATTATTCTGTCGCTAATAGGGCTCTAGAGAGGAAAGGATATGACCCTGATGTTTAGAATGTGAAGTTTATTGTACTATTAAGACGATAGTTTTAGAGAAACTGTATAAATAGAAATTATGATAAGTACGTGATACGGTGACCTACAAGAGGAGTGGTGATTATTTCTGTGGCCAATAAATATAGTTGTGAGAGAATGTTTTGATGTTTTGAGAATTGTACTTGGCTAAGTAATTTCTGGAATAAATGTCTTGTCTTGGTGAAAGAAATAAAATAGTATTTTTTTATAAGGATACTGGTTAAAAGAACTCTCAGAATCTTGAACACTCAAAAGACTTATGAATTCCTTTGACAACACTAGTCCGAAGCTTTCGAAGCAATTGAGCCAATTCAAAAATGCTCCATCATAGCCTATCCCATGAGTGCATCAAGCCTAGGAAGGCTGACAAACTGAATCCAATAGCGCGAAACCTACTTAGCATAATCCCTCGCAAGTTCTAGCATCTCTGGCCAAGATTGTGGGGCACTAAACCTCTAGACTTCAGCAATAATCCTAGCTTCGATTCCCCAGTTCAGAGGCCATGAGAATTAGGGCTACTCGATGATCTGGGGAGCAATGGTCCCAGCAGCTCTCCAGATTTCAGCCGAACCCTGCCTAAGACTTGACCAGTCAAACAGCAATTAGTGGTCCGCAGTTGATTGCCATTTAACATCCTGCAGCTGCGTATTCGCAAACTTCAGGAATATTTCATCTTAACAGTTGCGCGTTTCGAAGCAGTAGCTTTCAGGCTGTTCCTTAGTATCAAGCTTTAATGTGTAACACTCAATGAATATTAAAACATGAGTACAACAAAATTTGACTAGTAGTTGTTATTAAACATTGTGTGAAAGTTATACGAATTTGTGTACACAAGCTAGAAATTGTTTTTAAAAATGTCAATGATGGATGCAACACGAAGATGCTGGAAGTATTATTGCAAGGAAATATGAAGCTAAATAGTGCAATGAATATTCGAAATTAGATCTGAATCTAGAGAATCGTGTGAAAATTTGATTGGATAGGGATCTAGTGACTGGAGGATTAAAATTAAAACCAACCGATGCTGCAATAGTATATTTGTTTCATGAATTTTAATGAAATCCTTTAAGAACATATTTTTCAAATTCTGATCTATGAGAAACAGGAAAAGTCAATTATTCCGAAGTTCTACATTGCATTGCTTCCTCAACGATAGTCGCGGTTTACGAGCTAATTGCGAGCGCACCGCGACGTCGTATGAATTTTAACGGTCCGTGGCAAGTTGTTCCTTAGACGTTCACCGTTAGCACTATGGGATGAACTTGTTCGATAGACCGGATACGGTGCTGGTATCCGTCGAGATTTACAATCGATACGGCAGGCGGCACTGCCGTAATATATTCCATGAAACCGGTTCTCCTCGTGTTACGTTCGTTGGCCATAACGCTATGCGGCGGGTGATAATACGCTTATAAACGTACCCCTAATAGCTTTCAATTACCTGTAAACTGTCTACTTTTCCCGTGACTTACAGCCTCGTTTCGTTATCGTTAATGCGGATTGAAGGAGTCGATGGTGGTTCGTGTGCAGAGATAGGAGCGGGATCGTTTATACCGTCACTGCCGATTCGATCATGGGATTCTTCAGGGTCCTCGCGGGTAACATTGTGCGAGGTAACATCGCTTTCGTTGTTGCGTGAATTGTGTGAGCAGATTGCCTATGATGGAAATCATTCCAACAGTAAATACTGAAGCCGACAGTAGACTGAACATTTTTTTATTGAAAAACTTGGAATAATTTAGTGGGCTGTCTTAGGCGGCGAGGGAATAGGTACTACATACTTGGTAAATTTGAAAACATCTATCAAAATTCATCTAAAAGATAACAATTTTACGATCATATTTATTAATGGATTCCTGATTTTTTCACTAAGCAAGCATATCACTTAGGTTACCAATAGAGTTGATTTTTCAATTCATGGTAATTAGGCATGGTAATAGGGCACCCTTTTTTCGATTAATTCGATTAATTTCTAAGTCCAGCACAAGTGTAGCTACTATGTAGATCAGTAATGAAATGCACCAGGTTTAAGGGAGTTCCTAAAAAGTCACAAGAGGGAATACAACAAAAATAAATTCACAAATACACCAGGTCGAATGAAACGACACATAAATGACAACAAGTAAATGATCGTATAAAACCAAATATTAAACCAATCTTACTATTGTCTGATGAATATACTGCTATCCTAAAAGCAACAGAGCTAAAGTCTCTAGCGTCCATTAGCCTTCCCTCAACTCAAAAGCTCAGTGACATATTCACCACACTTTCCAGAAATGTGTCCAAACGAGCAAAGCCTCCTAAAAGATGACAAAGAACACATTTAATGGTCCTGCACCCTCAGGCATACCACTTCACGCACCACTGGAACGGGCCCTAGTTCAGCAACTATATCTGTGCATGGTACAGTAATACGGTATCGTTGCCGGAAGACCCAATCCCGTCTGAAAGTTTACGAGAACTCGCGCAACAGGGATCGTCGCAGGAGCTGAATGCAGTTCGGCGCAGCCTAGCGAAGAGGGATCCGGATTCCCGGCGTATGGGTGGCTGCGGCCGCGAGTGTAGCCGCGGTGTTTCCTGAGCAGCCCGATGTTTAGACTGCTTAAGTCACTCGGGCCCCGACATATTTATTCATGTGCCGTGTGGGTACCGGTATGTAAATGCGAGTTACGGTGGAACGAAGCTGTTCCACGGCAGCCAGCACGGCCACCTGAGCCGGTCACGCGTCAGACCATTAGCGTTCTTGCGGGACCAAATCAGAAAGCGCCAACACCGCCACAGCACCTGGCCTGTCGTCGTATCTCGCGAACTTTCTGCTTGCGTTCCCTGAAATTCTCAGGCTTCTCCGCCGCCAAACCGTATTTCCGACCCTGTACTTCCTCGATTACGGCTACGCAGCCGTGTTCGTATAGTGGCATCGATTTCTGGGGATGATGATGTCAAAGGAGGTGTTGTGACGGGACGTTTTTACCATTTGGATGTAGGGAGGTTACAGGGCTCCGATCCAAGGTCTATTTAACACCCAAAGCTGAGGCGTACTGAGCACTTCTCATATATTTTCTTCAGTTTCGTGCTTTTAGCAGTTGTCGACTGAAAGTGGCGGTAACCTCGGCTCCACACATGCCTGCTAAGTTACTGAGTCCGAGCAGTGGTTAACCCTCCAAGGAGGGTTCAGCGTTTCGATCAGTACAACTCGTCCCGGATCTAAATTCTGTTCTAGAAAAGAATGCGTTCTGAGGGGTTAAGCTTCTGACGTGTGCCAAAATGTGAACAATTGAGTCCAACCTGTGGTGGGTGACGAAGAACACATTTGGTACTTTGTAACGAACTTCTAGCAGAGAGCTAACTTGATGGTCCCCTTGAGTCATCACTTAAGGCCCCAGGGGTGTGCAGGATGTGACCGAATAACTTTGTAGCGATACCTCCGAGAGGGCCACGCGATCGCTCCGCTCTCTCGCAAGTCCTCCCTCATCCACTCCTTCCTATATATACCCGTGTCGTCCTACTCCTAAAATCCCAACGTCTAAGGCAGGGTCTGCTAGATACGCCTTACCGATGAGTCCACTAGCAGGCCCGGGACGAAACGCAACATCCTTTTCCTTCCTTCCGTCTTACCTTCCACACACATCACACATTTTCTACAACTTCAATCTCTGCAGGAGGATCCTTCTGAAAATATACCCTCATTATATTTTCGCAAGACACAGTACGCGGGCCATGGTAGCGGCATTGAGTGACGTGCCTGGCGATATTTCTCAACGATTTTTGCGGCCCATGAACGTGGGAGATACAGGATTCTCTTGGGTGAAGCGAATGAAAGGATTTTGCATGGCTGATTTTAAAGAGGTGCTTTGTAGGCATCTTCGGTTGACGCGTGATGTATGACAGTATTAGCTCATGAAGTCTCGTTAAAGCACGAAATTGTCGGCTCATTAACGAGAGGATAATGTGTTGGGGTTATTTATGGGGACGGGCACTGGCAATGGCGAGGAGCTTTTTTACTTATGAATTGACGATACGGCGGATGAATGGAAAAAATCTGGTCGAATGCGCGTTTAATGGTGAAATATATATCATGACGCGGATATTGTGCGTTTTGTATGGACGGTGGGCATGAAGAAGATTAATTCCTTCCGACGTACGTGCAGATTGATTTTTCGAGGAGAGAAAGGGTCCGTTCATCACCGCCCGTGCACATCGACTGCTACTTAACGAGAGTGATAAACGATGTAATTAATGCTGGCAGTCGATGAATTATACTCGTCGCAATATTGCAAAAGAAGGCTTCTACGGTATTTTACTAAAGATTTTACTTTCGAGGAAATATCTGTTTTAATAGTTTCAAATGATTTGCTTGCCAAAGATTTCGACGACAATCTCGGTGGGAATTTCAGTTGCGATTATCTAGTTAAAATATTAAAATAGATTAATGACATTATATATTCGATAAGATATTACACTCAGTGCTTAAAGATATCGCAATTAAAATTTGAAAAATTTCTAAAGACTAACCGCAAGCAACAATTATCAATTTCAATTTCGATTTCGTAACTCATTTTGCCTCGCGTAGTTCCCCCTTCAACGATCCTCCTTTCAAGACTATCGCAGCCATCGGCAACGGTTTCTGTTCCACGAGAAATAGAAAAAAAGAAGCGAAATTGGCGAAAAGCTCGAGTGTTATTCGCGTGGGACTTGGCTCAATTAGAACGGCGGGGTCTCTGCAAATTTGTATTTCTAAATTGAACGACTCTAGGTAAATAATACCGAAAGTTTTCTACGTTAACAAAGTCTCCGCGCTTGCAAAGCGGGAGAAAGAGAGCGGGTAAGAGAAAGAGGCGGCGTAGTCCCTTTGAAGTTCGTTCGTAACGGCGGAATTTCTGTTAAAGAACTTCCTTGCAGTAATCTCGAGTTTTTCAACGTGAACTTACCCGATCGTATTTTCCGCTGTATATTCTCCCTGTGCAGCCGGCGGCAGTGCCGCGGGCTGTTCGATATAACAAGGTCGATTTATTGGAAATGAGACACAACCCGTTGCCGTGGCCGATACTCTACAAGCTAAAATATTAATCTCGTCCTCGAAGGGTAGCCGCGCAAAAAGAACAGGACTGAGGCCTTTTCAAACGTCCCGGGGAATGGAAACCGGGAACCTGTTTCTGTAATGCCCTCCGTTTTCAATTGGAACAATGATAAATTGAATTTTGATACCCGTTAAACGAAATTAAACCTGGCAGCGGTCGTTGCAATAACGTATTTCTTCCCCCAATTCTGTTGAACGTTCGGAATCGGTCATCGATTTCATTGAATATCCTGCAGCTGTGTACGGGGATTAATAGATTTTGTGACTTTTCTTTATTTATTTTTTATATGTTGATGTTTGATTAGTTCCTGAGAGGAAATGTATGGTGGAATTTGGAGGATAGTGATTGTCGAAGTTTTAGTAAACGGGGTAGGTTGTGAAATAGATGTGACGAGGAAAGTGAAAAAAAAAGGCAAGATACAACAAAGAGAGAATTAAGAGAAGGGGAAATATCTGCCAGGATCAGTTTCAAACATTTGTATTAAAATGTGAAAATTTGAACAAAAACCAACGCATCGTGTTGCTTTAAACAGCTCCTGTATTTTTATTGTAATAAAGCACTTCCACAAATTATAAATATACATATTACTATAGATATAGTGGGAAATTAAATTTTATAAGTCTTATAATTGCTAAACTTTTATTTCTTCGCTGGTCACGTAATTATACGAGACACACTCACAGCATACTTATGTATTTATTTTCTTATGAGACTGTACTTTGAATGGCTATCACTTTGTACAAGTGTCGTGATAAAATACCTTATAATATTAGTGTTATCAAGAACATGCTAATCTATATTAAGATTGAGGAATTCGAAATGTGCTACAAATACCTACTTTTGATAAGCATATTTCATTCAAATTTTAAGTTAATAATATTGTAAATTATTGAATGACATCACGTCCCATTTGAAAAAGTCGTGGTGAACTTAAAATTTCTCCTCATACATTGTTTGTGCTGTCAAAAATAAAAGAATTTTTATAACGGTAAGTTGTAATATAGTGCATTCGTTTTAAATAATCTCAACAGCCTAAGGAACAAAAATTATATATAGAAATGAACCGAGGTGGAGTAATTAAACTACATTTCACATCTTAATTATTATGAGTAGTATCGAACTAATAAATTCGTTTCAGTACCACCTCAAAAATTGCTTTACATTTAAAACATTACAAGTGACTTCGATTTCTCGCAGTGCATTAAGTGATCCCCTCTCGTGCTACGGCTCGACGTTATACGTAACGTCCATCCGAATGAATCTTTGTAAAATCAGCAGTGATAGCAAGTTTAAGTAAAAGCAAAAGAATTAAGATCACGTGCAGAAGGAACATTAACCTCAGCCTCCCTTCGGATGTCCCTCAAGCACCGCATAGATCGTCCGATCGGAACACAAGGAAAACCGAAGTTTCTTATCCGGCGAGCCGAACCGTGGAGAACGATCGCAAATTTCTTGAGGCAAATGGGGCACGGGCCACGAAATACGAGAGTATTAAAATGCCCACGGCCTCTCGTGAAACTTATCAGCGACGTTGAGAAATACGCTGATTACAGGACTAATTACGAGGATCCAGCGCATACACGTCGTCGACACGATAACGCGACGAGCATTGCGAGACGACCAGAGATTCCACTTTGTTGACAACGATGAATCCCGCTACGAAATAATATTATCGCGGGGGTACTATGCTATTCGAGCGCGATCACGAAGCCTTCAGGTGACAAAGACCAACAACCACTATCTGACGATGACCCTTTCAGTTCTCCAAAGTTAAGATCCTTCTTAAAAGGACTCGTCGTCCTCCCTTTTCTTGCCCCCACCTCCCTCGCCGCGAGACCCACTATCGTCTACCGGGACGAGATAACCGGGGCCGAGCGAGGATGCCTTAAGGGGTTACACACACCTTAAGAGCGTTCCCTGAAAAACTTACAGGATTATCGTCGTCCTGGGAATAAAAATAGACCCAGGCAAAGCTCGCGCGACAGCTACGTCGTTTGCGCGTGTAGCAGAAATTGTGTTACACGGTTTGAAAGAGTGTTAGACACTATTAGGTAGCCCACTGTTCACTGGCTTGATGACTCTATCGTACCAATTTAATGGTGATTTATTGGTTTTACAGGTCTTAAGATTGATAGCTTTGTTGATTTAATAGGTGTATTGGTTTGTACGTGAGGCTTTTCTTCTTTAGGGGATTGTGTGAAGTTCTTGGGTTGTGGAGAACTGAGAATGTCGTTTAAATGAGGATATTGAATAATGTGCGAGTTTAGTGGAGTATTTTCTTAGAATCAGTTGTCTATCTAATGGTCCACATGAAACAGAATACAATTTGGTTATGTCTTGTATGGTGAAATAATTGAGATAAAAAGAATTGAGTCTTTATATTATACAAAAAGATTGTAACACAGAAAGAAAAACTATATATTTATAGCAATAAATTATCTCAGAATTATAAAATATTTAAACTTCTGAGCAATCAAAAGTCGACGTTACATTAATTACCTAATTATAATTTGTAATGGATCTTTCGCTATGTACTTAATTACCATCTATTATTCTCTTTGATTGACATACGAGGGAACTGAATGATTTACAAAAGTAAAAATTACCTTAGATTAATTTTAATATCGAAAAGTAGGCCTCGCTACAATTTCGCGAGTTCCCTACGAAACCTTTCACCCTTACGTTTCTTTAACACTTTTCAACTTGAAAGGAATTGGCTTTGTGCCTCACAACCAATAGTTCTGTGGATGTTTTGTAAAGAGAGTACACCTCAGGCTTTCTGTAGCACCTACTTTTAATTCTTTGAGGAAGAAGGGTCTCTCCTTTTATGCTACTGGCAGACTCTATAAGAAATAGTTGTAATCTACGAATCCCTACCTTTCATACAACAAGAAATTTCAAATATCAGATTTCTTTAAAACAGAAAGAAGAAAATTAAAGTAGAGAATGATTCTTCATTAATGGAAACTTCTCTAAAGAGGATTGTCATTTAAAAATAAAAGAACGGTTCAATCTTTCTCAATCAACTTCTTTACACAACATAAATAATTACACACTAATTAACTCGTTTCGGCAGAAACGATGATACAGAGCTTAGTAAATATCTAATCTTCGACTGACAACGAGGCACTAACAATAAGACACCATCAAAGTCCTATAGTAGCTAAGTAGTGTTCTCGAATAACCCCAAAAATCACCCTGCTCTGTAAAAACAAGCCTAAGCTCTCAAAGCAAAAGATCATACTATAGAATATACATTAATACTTTCTATACTTTTAAAACATCACCTCGGCGTGTTTTTACGCCGATGCCAGTGAAGAATTTAATAATTCATATAACAACAAAAAATATATATATATATATATTTATTCCTGAAAATCGAAGATAAATCCAGCCCCTAAAATAATTCAACCAAATCATCACGTCCAGTCCAGCCATTAGATGAACTAACAAACCTTAACTTACACACAAACAGGTAGATCATGCATCAGTATCGCGTAAAACCGTTAATCGTCAAACAGTTAAACGATCACGGAAACGAAGAAGAAGAGGTCGAGCGAATGGAATCCAATCTCCGCGGTGACGAGCAAGTTTAGTCCCCCCTCTCCCTGAGGGTACGATCGAGTCCGCGGAAAGCTCCTCTAGCGGAGGCAGCTCCCGAGTGTTGTGCATGCCCCCTTAGCGCTGGTTTACCATAATGGAGCCACGTTTTCTCCGTGGCGCTGGGAATTATTTACTCGCGACGAGAATGCGGAGGGGCACCCGTTGTAAGAACAGCCCGAGGTCTCACCTACCGACGTCGCCGTAATCCGCGTCGAGAGATTCAGCGACCGAAAGATGCCCCTCCAGCTGCCCCCTCCGCCACGGATCTCGCTCTACACCCTGGAGATATCATTACGCAGATAAAACCGCATTGCTGAAAGGCTGGCAAGCTAATCGACTCGTCGCGCACCTTCCTCGAAACTCGCGCTTCCTCGAAATCTTTCGGGTCGCGGGGGGTGGGGGGTGGGGGGAGAGGACAGCAAGCGGAATGGCGATGCCTGCCGATCAGAGCAAGGAATCCTGATAAGGGTTGCAGGCGACGTTCCCTAACAGGCGTCGGGATACGGGCGCGGAGGCGAATCGGTATTCTCCGTTGACAGCACCCCTCTCGACGCAGGAATTCGGTGATAAACCTGATCGATTCGTTGGTACGCTGAGCGTTGGTCCCAGGAATAGAGACATTCCTCGTTGGCACACCAGGGTGTTGCTTTTCTGGCGCACTGCTTTGGGCAAGTTGACACCATTGATCCTCTTCTTTATGGAGTTTTGTTCATAGAAGTTGAAGTTTCGAGGATGGAAGTAAAGTCTGAAGTCGCCAATCGCTGAAAGTGTCTCCTTCGAAAACACCCCAATAGCCATTAACCAAGATGGATACTCCGTTGCTTCGACGTTGTTAGGAAGCTCACTACCTATGCACAGGATCCTCACGCGTGCCAACAAGGATGGGCCGGTGAAGCCGGCGTTACCTCAAAAACTGTTCCTTCCTCGGCTAAGCTTATCCTCTGGTCAACCTAGGAAAATTATAACAGCATTAAGGATAAGTATATCCGGACCCACCAGATGCAACATTTCTAGAAGACTCCCAGTGCACAGAGCACCATTACTTTTAGATATTCCCACTGCACACGGGACCACCATTCGGGCATACAAGAGTCTGACGAACCCCACAAGACACTTAGACTACGACTTTCGGCGTTACGACTTCATCATTCTCTTACTCGACTCATCTCGCGTCTAGCTCCGAAGTGTAAAAGCGTGTCTCATATTTAAAATGAAGTGTGTTACTTATTGCTACTTAGTTAAAACGCGAGTGCTTTCCTAGATCCTAACAACGTCCCTCGAACTACGCTTGCTGGAACTACAGAGGCTACGAGTAAGAACCCGGGGAGGAGAGAAAAGCGTTGAGGGAGAGCATAATGCTATCGGAAGCTGGCCATCCGCGGGTAAGAAGACAAGCAAGCGAGAAAAGAAGCGGAGGCAGCCAGGAGGCTTGATGAACGTGCCCGTTTATATCTACCGGCTGGAACCACCGAACGGGCAGCCGGTCGACGCCGAATTCCGCCGCTTTCCAATAATTTTATTTTTGCTTTTAATGCGCCGTCCGCGATGGGATCGTGCAAGGCCTACCTGGCGGCGGTTGATGGCGCTTCTTGATACTAGATAAAGGCCGAGGAGCGGCCGGGTTGCCTCTCCTCGTGGCCCTCTCTTCAGCGGCCGCTTTCTCTTCCCTCTTTACCCGCTGCCCCAACGGACGCGCGTAACCGCGAGTGTACGCGAGGAAGATGGCATCGGCCCCCGAACCAGCAAGATTGCCTCTTCGACGGCTTGTACACTCTGCCTACCGAAACATCGCCCCTGATTTCTGGATATTTCTTGCCGCGCCCCTGAGCCACGCACCGATCCCTCGTTTGCTGCTTGCCTTTTAACGCCGCGCAACCGATTGATCCGAATTCTTTGGCGGGTTGGGGATTCTTTTGCGAGATAAGGTGCTGGTAGTCTTGTTCCTCGGGATTCGTTTGGTCGCGTTAGGAAAGGGGCTGTCGGCGCGTCGTGAGGATGATCAAGTTGGGAGTTGGTGATTAAGGATTCGGCTCAGGAAGTGGGGATTGTAGTTTCAGGAGTTGTGAGATGGAGAGAATTGGATACTGATTTGGGTGCTTTGAGGGATGGTTACGAGGTAAGGACAAATGTATTTCTAGCGCCGAAATTGTAGGTACAAAAATGGGATCATTTTTTAGGTACATAGGTATGCATATCTATGCGAAAATTTGAAATTACGTGTTGAGGTACAGGGATAGGTAGAATTGAATTATCATAGTTACATGAAACGTCCTCGAGAGAAAAATTATTCTTATACGAGATTATGATTCGAAATTATCTTTAGGCGAAGAACGATACAAAATCAAATGTATCAACTGTAACTGCGCTTTCCTCGCAGCTACTGTTCTGTTCCAAAACTACTGTACCTATAACCAGAGGCAAAATTAACAATATCACACAACTAGAAAATTTAATATTTCGTGGCACCCGTGGCATACCTGATTACCCATCAGCATTTAATACTCAACAAGTGACCAATACTCGTCGACTCCTACATTTTAAGCCCAGTTCCGTCTAAGAAGTGCTCTCCTAGGTCCTAATTACCATCATTAATCGGCAGAAAAGAAGAAAAAGCAAGAAGTACGAATACTTCCAGCATCAAGTTAAAAAGTCATGAAAAACGATTTAACGACAAAGTTTGGAATAAAGTTCCATGCTTCGCAATCGGTTTCTGGATCGATGCTCTTACACCACTCTTCTTAAATGGTCCTGTTAAAGCCATGACTCTGACAGAGGCTCGGATGCACCGTATTATGAAAGGAGGATCCGTTCGAAAGGGCTCATGAATAACAAATGCGTTCGGTGGTTATTTCTCACGGCGCTGAAGGTTTCCACGAACGCGGAATTCCACACCCCCGCTAAGAGGGGGTTGCGCGGAGGAATATCGAGAGGGCGGTAAATAATATCCACGCGTGTACAGGCGTCAAGCGATAAATCAGCGGACGGCGTGACAGGAAATTGAACTTTCGGGAATACTTATGCCCTCGTGATTATTCATGTCGATAGTACGCGTTTTGCTAAGTGAAAAGGGCCGAGGGGAAGAATGGCCGACATCGTATTTTAGGCAGCGTCGTTGGCAATAAATAACGCGCCGCTATTTTCTCGATTCGTACACGCGAGGACCCCAGTGAGACCAGCAGAAAAGATGCTTTCGTGATGTGTTTTCTGTTTCTTTCCCTTCTCGAAATATGATTCAATGATAAATTCAATTTCTCCTGTTGTTATGGGGCGCGACACAAAGTATAAAAGAACCTCGAATAACATAGAAAATGGCATGTAATCCAAAAACTCCCTTCGAAACTCAATCAAATTTCAACGAAATACTGCAATCGCAATCCATTAGGCTACAAGTACCTAAAGTATTCTTGCGATACCAACAGAAGAGTTCGAGCGTTCGTGGATCAAGTCGATGGGATTCTTCAAAATTCTGCGCTGAAACGTCGCCTTCTGATGACGGCAGTTTCTGAAAAATAATGAAACCCTTGAGGAGGTGCTCTCGTGGCTGCAGCCAGGCTACTTTGTAATGCGATCAGCTTTGGTCGCGGGCCAAGCCGCGACGACGACTCGCATCTGCGACTCTAACTCGGGGGAAATTTATGTGCGGGCTGCTTCCACCCTCTGACACACGGAGGCGAGGCACGTGGACACCGACGGTTGTAAACCGCCTCTTAGAAACTTACTACCCGTGATCCAGCAAACGCAACTTCGTTGAGTTAATTACACCGCGCGGAACTTTACCGGAAATTTCCCGGTGATATTACATCGCGAGGACTTTCTTCGCTGACGACGCTCGCTGTTTGCTTTATGCTCGTCATCCGCCTCATTCTGGGTTACATTTCGCGCGTCGGTGTCATTTCGGAGCGTTATCTCCTCGTTCGAAACTCCACTACGGTGAATTTCGGTACAGGATAATTCTTTTTGTAACAGTTTAACGCTTTTGATTTGGTACAATAAAGGGCAAAAGAATTTAATGAAAGAAATATGTGTTAGTAGGTTATAGATAAAAATTTTAATTAAAAATGTAAATCAAGAAGGAAATATTAAGTTTAAGCATTGATTCTTAAATTACCCAATTGCTTACTTACACAGGAGGCATCAGAGCCCAGATTATTATGATTTAGTCTTAGAAAGTTCTGTTAATTAAGTCGACGGCGGTAAAGGCATTGGTTTAAAGGTTTTCCATCCCCTGCGTGCGTATCGCGAGAGGCTGAGGATTAAGCCGACCAGCATCCCACTACCCAGACAAGAATGACTATGAAACCGTGTTGTCAACTACAATCTTCTATCCCCTGTACAGTGACGTCTTGTTATCGCAGTCTTATTACATCGTAAGCTGGTGTCGTAAGCTTCAGGATGATACGGATTGCAGCTTCCAGTTTCTCCGCGATGTCTTTGTATACCTTGTTACAGGCAAGGCGCGTTGTATTCTTACCAAGTTTCCTAATATAGTTGAAATTTATAATCCCCAAGAACCACGGATCTTGGCAGTGTTCCATCGCACAGGCTTAAAGTCTATAAAACCTTCTAAATCTTTACATACATCTAAAGTCACGGACAACGCAGGACTTTCTGCGCTCCAGCTTGATAAAAAAGTATCACAACGAATGAAGAAAAAGTTGAGTCCTTGATTCAAAAACTAGAAACTTCAAGCGTTCAAATGTTTTTTTAAATATTTTTTGCGACCATTTTTCGCGGAGGTGCTGCCATTTGAAAATAATCCAAATTTTCGGGATTTTATAATGATCCTTAAATTTTGTCCAGCAGTGTATATATATATAAAACCATCAAAAAGGAAACGCGTATGTTGTATTAACTGTTGTGACGAAATAGGAAATACGTCAGAAGCTAGAAAATTGGAACATCTATGATAGTACACCTATTCTTTCTGAAATATAGAATAATCACAATGAGGAAGTGGGTGTTCCAGTATCCGAACCATCGTGTCTCTCTTATTAATTCAGATAGCGAAGTTTCTACTGTAAGAAAAAAAAAAAAAAAATGTGTTTTGTTTACTTTCACTCCACTTGGTACAATTTTTTAATTGTACATTTCGGTCCGTAGATTTCGGTTAGGCACAAAGTGTAATCACGTCGAAGAGACGGAGGAGCCATCGGCATTTCGAGGGCATATTAACCCTATCGATGATGCCGCGGTTACCTGGGTAGGTACTGTAATTACGGTAATGTTATGCGCGCTAATTGGAGGATTTTGTGAGACCCGATAAAAACGAGATTACTCTGTGTGCCCGTTGCTGGTGCGTGTATCGTGTATCGGTTATCCAAGAAATTGGCTATCGGCGTATTCTTCCTCGTCCCGGGGCCCATTATCTCCGCGCAAAAAGTTAGTAAATCATCCGCGATGCAATCTACTCCCGTGAGCCGATGCCCGTGGCTCCGTAATGAAACAACGCCAATAGGATAATGTTCGTCTGTAGTTTTTTAATTAATCGCAATGAACGAAAATCGATGGGCCTGACGGGTTAAGCGGCTGTATAATTTGCACTTGTTGGATCAGGGAACAATTCGAAGCTGATACTCTCGCGTCACAGTGTCAGAATAGCTGTTAACGGTGCTGGGGGAACGATGAGCGAGACTTGCTTCGTCAAATGACTCCTCTTTTTGTGCAGGCTGTAAAAAATTATGTGTAATGATTCACACAGGTGATTCGACACCTCTGGATCGGTGGAGATCTGTTGATAATATGTGCCGCAATATTGATCTCCATCTCGAAATTCAAGATCCAATTATTTTTGTTGGAATATGTTTCACTCACTGGAAGGATGAAAACATAAAAACTGTCAATGAGACCATTTTTGGTGTTCATTCTTTGGAACTGGGTAGATAGTTCCTTTGACACTTTTTCTCATTTTAGTCATACACGTTACAATGAAAACAAGCACCCTGAAGTTCAAGATCAATGTCAATTTTGAGGTACAGTTTACTCCGAGCCATTAAAATAAATAATAATATATAACTATTAAATATATACATCACATTTCAAGAACCAACAAAAGAGCCAAAACAAATCAACATTAATAAACCAATATTCCCCAATCGATTACACAAATGACAAAATAGTCAACATCCCAGAATTGTAAGAAACATCTCTTTGATAATCAATAACTAAACAGTAAGAAATTAAACCTAAACCATCTCACCCCAAAAGAATCCTGAAAACATTGGTCTTAAAATCATAAGACACATAGATAAAACAAACAAAAAAATAAATACTTCAACCGATAAATAGTATTATCCCCCGCGATATACTCCATTCTATATAATAAAACTATCGAAGAAATAACCAAAACAACCCTTAAAAAATTTAATCTAATATAGTCAATATAAACTATTATTCTAAAATTTTTAGAACCAAATACATAAATAGTTCACTCTAAAACTCACAAAAATATATCCATATACATAAATACACCTAAAATTATAAATATTACTCCTAGAAAAAACATAAAAAACACGAAAGTTATTATTTTAAAAACTTCTAATAAATACACTATTTTGCTTATTACAAACATTTATAGGTATACAATATTCTGAGAGGTGTATTGATTATTTTGAAATAAAAATTCAAAGAATACAAACACAATTGCTTTCCCAAATGATCGTTGAGGGTTTGAAAGTTCAACGTATCTCATAAACAAATAACGGGATGTCCCGTTTTCTCCCTTTTCCCTGATTGAGCAAACTTCGTCCCGACAACTGGCTCGAAACTCCTTGTTTTCACGATCACCGTTCCGCTCTTTTCCCCCAGTGTTGGGTTCAAAAGTCGTAAACGAAAGTAACGAAAGTGACTTCGAGGGGACGCGAACGGAAAAAGAAAAAGAAAATGGGACAGTAAGAGCAAAGACCAGAAAAAGAAGGAAGAGGAAAGGAGACTGGATTGCGTGGAAACGGTAAAATTTAAGCAGCGAGAAGTATAAAAATCAGGAGTTCAGAAAAGAGTGAAAAAGCAAACGCGAGGAAGGATTCGATAAATATTGTTGTTAATATTGGTCGTTGAAGTAGCGCCAAAGTACAAGCAAGTGCGATAGATTTAAAGTAAATAAACAAGGAAACTGTAGCCATCCAGTGCTGATTTCCAACAACGTTGAAAAAAAAATATTAAACAGAGAAAAGGATGAGGAAAGAGAAAAGGGAAGAATCGAAAAAGGGAATAAAAGTAATAATAAAAGGGTAAATGATATAATGTAAATAAGAACCTGTAAGAACTGCTTTCACGGGCAAGGCAAGAATTATTAATTAATTTAAAGCAGCGCACAATCAAGTTATATATAATTTCATCATCAATCTACTCAGAAACAATGGCTAACGCGATAAGATGTTGTCCGACGTCGATTTATTTTTCGAGAAGTACATAGTTCCTTCTCTCCATTCGCACCTCGTATTTTCGGATGTCCTTCGTATCTAAATTTAGGACGATGCAATCAGAATTGTGGAATCCCGAAGCGACGGTCGAAAGAACGAAGAAGAAAAAGGCAGGAAACGAGGTGAAAGAAGAGACACCGTTTCAAAAGAAAGAAAAGGTGAACGGGCCCAGGAACAACGGACAAAAAGGAGACGGTCAAAAGCGAGGAAGACAAGGATGCGTACGGCTATCTGACACAATGGCGAATGTGGGTGCGCGTAAGTAATGCATGCTCACATTGTTTATCGCCCCGTTGGCTTGTTGCTGTGGGCCATTGCACACGCGAAACAACTGGCACACGTGTCCACCCACCTGTGTATGACGGTGGGTGTGGGTTACTCAACGACTCCCACGTGTCCACTGGCATTTCGATGGCAAAACGTGAAAACGCAGCGACGAAACGCGCCACTGTAGCTTGGCTAATTCGCTGTTGTGCCATGAAAATCGTGGCGAAGCAAAAAGTCTGACTGTGGCGGAACACTCGACTGTGGTATGCATCGAGGTTACGATTCAGTCACCTGATTTATGTTATTTTTGGGAATTATTTGAACGAATTTGGAAAGCGAATTTGAAATCAAAGGGCGAGGAAAATCTAGAAATTATACTTAATTACCAACGATGTCATAGACGGTGGGCCTTGAAAGGGGTAATTAGGTTCAACCCTTTACGATCTGTAATTATTATACGCTAAGGGTATGGTGTTCTATTATTAAAATGTTGAAGACTATAAAAATATTATCGTTCGACACTGGAGGTGATGTATACATAGGTACTCTGGATATAGGGCTACAGAGTACACTCGGATGGCGGGATACTCTGGGCATAGAATCGCAAAGGGTTAACACGTTCAAGTGACTTACGATTATAGTCACCAAATATTTGGTAATTTATAGGTAAATGCTGTTTATGCATGCGTGAACATGTCGAATTATCTGCGTTAGGTATCATATTCTACGCAAAAATATTTCATGAAATGGATGATTAAACTCATTAAAATGTTTAATGCAGGGCAATGTGTCCCAAAATGGAATAAATTGAGGCTCTGGTCTACTGATCAGCTGAAAATTGAAATCTATAAATCAAAATTAAGGAACGCGGTCAATAATTGACAAGTATTCGCTGTTTAGCTACATTAATTACACATATATCAATAAGTAAGAGGAGTATATCATTTTTAGGGGAGTAGACACTCGACAAACTTTTTATAATAAAGTTTTATGGAATTAAATATTAAAAATATAGATGTGGCATTTGCAGCTGGTCCTATTGTCATTTCAGCACCATTCAAAGCACGCTGGCAGATACTTGCGCAACCATTTTTACTATCTTGGGCTTCTTTAAATAGATGACATGTTAGCACGGTGTGATCATTGGGTGCTACTTTAGGTTTCTGCTCACAGATGGCTAAGCTGTTAACCGTATTCTCGCAGGAGAAATACCTCGGCGCTTGCTTGATATAGGATCGTCGTGGATGGAGAAACTAAGATCATACTTCACAGGATCATTTCTGTAGTAGATCTTACTTTCTCTCTGCCCTAAAGCAGAGTTGATGCAGCCACGATGAGGAGACGTAGCTCCTTTCCTTGAGCGTGAGGAAGACTCGAGAAGTCGACTTTGTTCAACTTCTCAGTCATCGATGATCGTTCACCTCTTGTACTTAGTACGAGAGGCATGGGAAGTGGGGCTTTCTGAGTGGTCCTTTTTATTTATACATCAAACATAAATTAACTTTTTAGATTAAATTTGTAATTTTTGTGGTAACTTTTACGTTTTTTTTTTAAATTAAATACGAGAATAACCTTCGAAAATATATTATTACTTTTCTTAATTGAATTTGAGATCTTTTCATTTATTCTATAATACCGTTATAAAAATGTATAAGTATGTTCAAGAAATTCTGCATTCTTACGCCATCTTCTAGGCCCACCGGTAATTAGGCAATGGCAACGGCGCGCGACCATGCGGAGCGTCGATCACTGCCCCTTCCATATCAACTTGCGATCGATGGAAGGGGGACGACTGTCTTCCTTCCAGGAAATCAGAGCCGATTTCCTAGAGAGGTTTGACACGCTATTCGCGACAGGTTTCGTGCTTACGTGCTGATTGTTTACGCTACGCCTTGCGCTTCTCTTGCTCGCGCCTGCTTTCGGTAAAGTTACTCATCTGCTTGGTAACTTGCTCTCGCTGAATTACTTCAAGCAACTAAAGAACTGAGCCTTATTACAATCTTTAAACCTTTATAATAGTTCGCGAAAACTATTAGTGTAAATAGCCCTGTATTTGAAACTGTGTGTGACCTTTGTACATATATTTAGCCATAACTGAAAATAAGTATTCGTGACTTCTGTAAATACAGATTATTGTGCTATAAACAATTAAAGACTAACAGTTATTGCTCCATAAGTGTTCTCTAGTTTCTAGCGCCGGTCCGTTTCTAAAAGCTTTTCTAACAAGTATTATTTACGGTATTATTATAAAATTGTTGGATCTTTTTTATACATGTTTGCTTTCTTCGTTCATTTATTTCACATTTAACGGTCGACACCATTTTTCGTTTAGTTTCGCAATGATATTTTATTTAATATTTTAAATAAGTTTTACATGACACGTCGAAAATTTCAGTGAATTAATTATTTTTCTACGACCTTTACACATCGTGACACATAGTACAGAAGGTATTTGTTAATTAGAATTGTTGAAAGGAAAGGTTCCCGCGTTTTTTGTGGAGGACCAATTTCTGTTTTGCTTTTTTATAAACCAACCTTTCTTTCACGTGCTGCATTCTTTTTTACACGTCCACATAACACTGCCGTCGCGTCGGAAACGCGAATAAATGAAAACAGGCTGTTATAATGGTTACTATTAATCACAGTCTGCCGAACCCGATAATTGTTACATTTACGTACGTTGCTCACTTGAGAAACAAGCTTTACTTTTTTGTCTCCTTAAATACGAGAGGCAGCTGCAAGTAATTAATTTGACATTCGAATTTTCATCAGAAAGTTTTACTTAAAAAGGTTTCGCGGTTATTTCAAAAAAATTTGAAGGTATAAAAATAAAATTACTATATATGGTGTTAATTAAAAACATAATAAAATGAAATGGTATTATAAATTTGGTATATAAGAAAATATTAAATTAAAAAAAAAAAAACAACCTCGTGTTTTCGCAGTCGGTAGGACTCGAACCTACGCTCCCAGAGGGAATCTGATTTCTAGTCAGACGCCTTAACCACTCGGCCACGACTGCTTGTTGGAAACTTTTTCTCTGCACATAACTACAGCATACAATCGCAATGCAGTATATTCATTATACATTAATAATTAATATAGTTTCTTCTTCGTATCAATTTCTGTATATTCTATACGCTGAACCCGAAAAGCATCAAAACTATATTAATGTATAAATGGTAAATGATGAAATAAGTGCTCGAATTTGTAAGCATCATTTGAGAAGTGAAGTGAAATTGCGATCCCTGTGGAAATATTTTAGGACAAGAACAATTGTGTTAAAACGCAAATCATCTAAAAGATTATTAATACAGAAATAACTGACTGATATCGCTCTGTATAATGTGAAGGAATTTATAATTGAACGTATACCCATACTTAAAATACGATACATATTGCGAAATCTATTTAAATACTGGCACACTTAATATTTTGCAAATGGCAATCACTTAGGAATGTCTTATCGGTGCTTCATATTCCACAAGTGTCACATCTACTTAGTTCTCAATTACGCCCCTACTATATTTGCATTTCTTTTCCATATACACCCCAGAAAATATTCTCGACCATCTTTCTGCCCCTGAATCAAAATTAATTTCAATCAATTTCCCCAGCTACGAGAATTAATTTCCACCGAATCCAGCAAACAAATGGGCCGAGATACCTAATTAAATAACTGTTCCAAATTCTAAAAAGAGGGAAAACAATTCTATTAACAAAGTAACAACGATATTATGCAAACAATCGGTGGAAACTAAAAAAGCGCGAGCGAAACACAAAGCAGGCAATTCGACAAACCAGCGCGGACAGGGTGGGAATGAGCACCCTCAAATCACCACGTAATTACAAGGGTGTGGAGGGGTGGAGGGGGGCCAATTACCGAAAGTAGCGTCAATGACGCGGCGCGTTTTAACAGCACGGGCGATCATCGACATATAAATTTACCCCTTAACTTCGTAATATCCCTTCTGCTCGCGCAACTAATGGCGGCGGTATTTGCACGGTAAACGCCCGTCGTTAGTTTCGTCCGGTGGCGGCTAAAGGCTTTATTTAACAGCAAACAGAAAGCATGTGCTATGCACAGTGCGTGGTGTAACACAGTATTATAATTCCCTATGGTGTCTCTGATCTTGTGACTTAAAAAATCCTGTTATATAGTTCAAACTTATCCGTATTCAATGATTATCTTTCAGGGGTGAGATCACATTTACGAAATCACTTAGATGACTGGTCACAAAATAACTGGCAAGTGATAAACAGACGAGTGTCAACATTATTTCAAGCAGGATGATACATACACTTTTGTATTCTTTTTTATAATACTTTTATGAACTAAACCCTCGACTATCCCATACACTGATTTCTGCTACTCACACTCTCCCCGAAGTAACATTGAATCACGACAGAAATACAATCCATTTCCTCATCGTTTCCAAAGAAATTCCCAAACACATTACAATTAGGTACGCCCGCTTGCCTAACGATTCACCCTCCGCGGAACACGAAGAGGGGTAGGTCAATTCTCGCTCGAAATCAGCTTATCATCCTTCATAGCCCGTTACATTCACCCTTATCAGTTTCCTGCTTTCCCCGGGGGCGTATTCTACAAGTGGGGTGTATCTCGCATAAAATATTCACACCTCTGGCTCGCGCTTCCCTTGGCCGCGTTCCTCGACGTTTAACGAGCCGCGCTTTCAATTTGCATTTTCGACTGCCGCTGGAGGAGACACGCAGGCCGCCCTTTTAAAACACAACTGGGACTGGATTATCGTCTCGAAGACGGGGACCACGTGTATACACGAATTGACGACATTCTCGTATCGCGGCCGATTCAGGCGCATTGAGGCGTTAACCTGATAGCCGCGTCGCGGCAACGCAAATGAGAGACGCTGCAAAAGACGTTCGCCAAGCAGAATGGGAGATTCGCACGATCGTATGGATAATACAAGCGGGGCACAATGCCGGTGTCATCCACATTCCTCGTTTGTCAAGCGCACGTAGAGATTAAGGAATCCGCCTCCCTCTCTCTCACTCTCTCCCCCTCTGTTTCCCTTGCCAATTTCCTTTCACGAGCCTATCTTCTTATATCTCTTACTCGTACCCCTTTTTGCTCACCCCTTTTCTTTTAAATACAGTCTCTCACTCCCTTATGGTGTTGGTCTCTTTTTCATTGTTTTCTTCCGCTCTTTTCTCTATTTTGCTATCTTTGTTGTGTTCTTCGCTTCTTCCCATGGTTTTTGTCGCACGTACTTGGCTATTTCTGTACGTCTATATTTTTCGTGCTGTTTCTTTCGACTTTCCTGTCTCCTCATGTTCCCTTCACCGGATTGCTGTGTATAGTTTTCTTCTATCTAGAAGATGATTGTCCTTCTGTATTACTTCTTCTGGATCCGAGTCTTTTGCTTCCCTCTTTCTCCATTTTTTTAAACTCAGTTTTGCTTAATACAGTAAACACTCGTATTAAACCCGACGAACGGGCTGGCGGCGGCCGTACAACGCGTTGCGGACACTATTCCGTGCGGCCGATGCCGCGAGTGAGAAAACGGAAGAGCGATCGAGAGGGAACGAAACAGTTGACACGAAGTTGTCGTCGACTCTTTCGTTCTCTCACTCTCGACCGAAGGATTCCAAGAAATGGTGGGGATAGTCACCAGGCGTACTACGTATGGTAAAAAACGAGGCTATAACGAGGATTTACTGTATTTGATTCCCTTCGATTGTCTTCTCTTTTCATCGATACTTCTTTATTCCCTTTTTCCGTCTGGCACGTTTCAGTTTTTTCTCGTTTCTAATTCTTTCAGTCGCCCTTTATTTTATGCCCTTCTTTCTCCGTTACCTCTTCACCGTTCTAATCCTCTACGTTTTCGTTCTACTTCCCCCCTTTGCTCTCTTATCGCGGCTCGCCGTGTTCCCACATTTTTATTTCCTTTGGAAATTCGTTTCGCCCGGTTCCATCCCCCTTTGTCGCTGCTCGCTCTGCTCCATCGCTCTCACCTATGCCCTCGCTGTAACTACTGCGACCCGTTCTCCGGGTAACTACAGGCGCGACGGCTACAATCGATACCGGCGTTCCGAGGGGTTGCAATGGATTTAAGTCACGTTCGCTCCACTTAATCCACGTACATTCTTTCCGCCGGTTCCTCGAGCTGCCTGCCTGGAATTCCAGGATTCGCAGCCGACGACACGGGCGTGATTAAGGCGTAACGCGCAGCTTTAGAGGCGGCTGCGAACCTTGAAATAATTGCCAGAATTAAAGGGACTAGGAGTTACGCCCCCTCGACTGTCCCTTAGCCATACGATTTCGCTAATAGGATGAAAGAGGAGGCTGTCAAACCCTTATTTCTCAGTTTTTCTCTGTGATTGATGAAAATAATTTTGAAAATCACTTGCGAGAAATACCGAAAAATTATATTAAAGGACGCAGGGGAAGACATCGACGAATTCTTTACTTTTTAACCCCTTTGCAGATATTCTTTAAGAAACCTGCTGCCTAAACGCCTGAAGAATGTTGTGTCGTACGTTTTTGCGAAAGGATTGGTGTCGATTGGAATCGATATGTTCGTGGATTGGCTGAACTTGAAAGAATTGAGATATTAACTGACTTCGTGTATGCGAATAGCACAGCAATTCAAAAATGCAAAAGGTGGATTAACTGTAAAACTAAAGCCCGTCCATGAATCATGACGAGCACAGTGACTTTTAGTTATTCGGAGGCGGCCAGTGCCCGCGTCAGGACAGAACGGAAACTCGTTTTGCCATAACAGTTTCGGGTGCGGATAAGGCTCGCCCTTGCTGGAATTACGTACAAATGGATAGCGTTATCCACTCGCGGGGCGCCAGTAAATCGTTTTATCCATGCTGCAGTGTGTGTATGTGAGCGCCGGCGTTTATTTAAGTTCAGCCGGCAGGGCCATTTTTCTGAAACTATTCCGACTGGAGCCATTACCTGCTCGAGACGAGGAGGAGAACGTTAAACCGTTTCGGCTATCGTCATTGCGATACGATGCAACTTCTGTCCCTCGGGAAGCCTCTCTGCTCTTAAATACGCGGTAGTTAACCCCCCCTCTCGGATCCGTGACTCGTTCGTTTTTCTTCCGTGAAATGTGTTGGAAGGCCGAAACTCAAGTTTTGGGCAGATTGGTGTTTATGGAGGGCGATTTCGTTGCGTTTCCGCTGGATGCAGAGCTACTTCCGCTTGACTATCGCCGCGTGTGACTTCTAATCGTATAACGTCCTTTACGATTAGTTTGGCTCCTCTTTTAATTTTCTTTTTAACTGATGCTTGGTTTTACATTTTGTCTGCTGCATTTGGAGTTTGTGTTTTCTTTAATTGCAAGATTAAAATTCTATTCTTATATAATCGTTAGTGTCACTGATTCATCGCCGTCCAGCCCAAACCATTGACCCTAGAAACATGAAATTCGGGGGGTATATTTATTTTGCGACGTAGGTGCTCGATAAGAAGGGATATTTTGAAATTCCCACCCGAAGGTGATAGAAAGGGGTGAAATATGTTTTCTCGGACGCCTTATTATTTCTTAGGCCCGATTAGATACAGTCGAACCTCGATAACTCGAACTTCTATAAGACGAAAATTTTCTTCATTCCCTTCCGCTACGTTGTAAACACCTCTACACAACTCGAAATAAAGATTCCTTAACTGGAACTATATAATTCACCTCTACAATTCGAATTCAGAAGAAGTCGAAGTTTATTTCTACATAGGTATGTATTACGAAATTTCGTAGAAAGATCTGAAAATATTAAGGAAAATGTTTTCTCTGCATTACTCACGATTAAAAATACTACTGATTTACAATGCACTAACAGACTAGCACAAAGCAAAATCACAATTTTTTTAATATGTAATAAAGAGTAATACTAAAGTAGTGCATAAGTTGTAAGTATATTTGATTATAGGTATACAATAAACAATTGACCTTTAAAACTTGAATTTGTCTTGCTTTACAGCTTCACAAGTCGAAAAATTAACAGTCGCACACTTACTCGAAAACTCGATAAGTCGAAACCTCTATAGTTAATTCGAAGATTTTTTCCCTTCCCTTGATTTTCGTGTTATCGAGGTTCGACTATACAATCGACTTCGTCTTACCTTGGTAACTTGGTGTTTACTTACAAAGGTTATCCACACAAATGCCTAAAAACCAGATTCAGTATTTTGCCCTAATCAACCCCTAAGGGGGTGAAACGGGGTAAAATGTGTTTTCGTGGAGGCCTTAATATCTCTTAGGCCCGAAGCAAAGCGCGGGGGTGTTTTGCTAGTAAGTAATAAAAATGGCACCTCGTGCCATTCGCGTAATAGGATTTCGAGAATTAATTTATGCCATATAATTAACCTCGCTCTTAATCTGATTTCTAAACGCATCGCTTTTAAAATACATTTCCAACTTAGTTAATCCTATCTGCATTCGAGAAAAGATTTATATTTTCGCAGAAGTGATTTTACGATATCATTTTAATGAAATTTATGAAAGTCCGACTTGCTGCGTGCATTTTATAGAATTTTTTATACATGTGGATTTAGTACCTACTTTGCTTCTGATTAAAACTCCTCCATGTATGTACGCTCGCAGATAATCGTATTCGAGTGAAAAAAAATCTGTACTATGAAATGGCCATCGCATTACCTAATTACGTTATCATTTAATCGCATTAAGTTACGTGTGCCGTTATTCCACTAAAATGTGATAACGTAAATTTCAATTAAGTCGTGTAACGCGTTTGGTAAAAAGGGTCGATGTTAGGGGGAATTAATTTCGGAGACGCCAGAACGATATTCCTGAAGATAATCAGAGCCTTTTACCGTGTTTAAACATTCCATTAAAGTAACAAGAATCGTTGTTCCTCAACGAAAGGCCGTGGCTTTTAAACGCGAAACGGATTAACCTGCGGTTTGCATAAAATCGTTCTCTCTCTCCTCTTTCCGGTTACCCAGTTATGCGGTCATATATGCCGGAAGAATTGTATCGTTGAATTATTTTTAACCGTGTAACGTAGCCGCACCGTGGTCGCACGAAATGAAAATAATTCTGCGTGTAAAACGGTCGACTGTAAAATAAAAGGAAATCCTGATCGTTGAGCATACAGAAAAATTGAAATTTTTGTGGAAGATAAAGGTCTCGAAATTTTTACGCTTGATTCGAAGGAAGGATTTAGAAATAATAAGGAATTTTGACGATTGAAAGTCTAACGTGCAGTCATTCTTCTCATGCTTAAAGTGCCCCATTCAATATGAATACTTGAAATATTATCATTCTTTTGAAAATTTTCAAAGGATGTTTAAGAGAAATTATATAGAGTTTCAGTTTTCAGGAATTTCACTGTTACTGCATCAATGTTCTTATGTGTATTACGCTTTTAATTCATTCTAATAAATGATGCATTAATATATTCCATTTTTATAGGTAGATACACATTGCTCGAGGCTTTATTATCATTCACATGAATTAATTCATGCATAAATAATTGCCGTTACCAATTTATTAAAGCAACGAAATCTTCAGATTATGTATTTACTGGAGCAAAATGTAATTTTGAGCTGCAACAGTAATTACTTTATTATCAGGTGTTTACGTTGACCAAATATTTATCAACATGTCACGGGAAAATTACGCTGAATATCAAAAATAACACAGACTCAATAATTCGCTAGTCTCCTGCTGGACGGCTCGGAAATTCACGAGGAATTCTAATTAGATACTAACTCTCATAGGGCGCATATCGTAGGAACAAGGGATCTGGAAGAATAAATGTTACCCTGTACAGTGCTGGTCAACGAATTAATAATTTATTATCTCCACAGCCAGACTGCCGCAAGAAATGCAAGATGCGCTTTCTTAGAATTTTAGCTTAGAATGAACGGAATGATGCGTAAAGATAAAATACAGCTGAGTGTCCGAGCTTCGTGAAAGGGAGATAAGCAGACCGATCGGCAGGTCTGCGTGACGACCGGAATTCGAAGAGAATTTCCCAATTTTATTCGCTTGAGAAAACATGGTATAAAACAGTCTTATTTTCGACGTCAGTTTTCCAAATGCATGGTAGTATCAAACACATTAAAATCGTCCAACAAAACGATGTCCTTTTAAAGAAGTACAGCCCATCCACATCTATCCTGAAGAGATACAGAACTCCGCGGCTCATGGGTCCCGTAAAAATGATCCCCGACGAAGACGACGCAACTCGTCCGATTCTGGGGGGCCTGGCGGTCATAAACTTGCACGTAAACACCTGTACGGAAAAGCTTGTCCATCCGTCGCCAGCGTAAAGCGCATTGTCCCCGAAGGACGCGCGAGGATCGCGGGAGGATGGCGAGAAGCAGGATTCGCTGGGATGTCGCGGGAGTACAATGCAGCACGCCGGTACGGCTCTCCCGTACGACACCAATGTAGCCATCGTTATTGCTACTTTATTGCTCGTAAATCCTTGGCGCGGCGTGCACATCCTGCCGTAGAAGGATACGAGCGTATCTTTTAACGGGCGTCTCGACGGGCCAATGCCATCTCTCGTGATCCTGGACCAAGGGGGGAACGAAACGGGTACATACATACGGCCGGCGACCACCAACGAGACGAAAGAATTCTAACGGCCGCTACCTTTGGCAGATCCTGCTACCTTTTAATTAGTACTTGGAAGCGGTACGCGCCTCCGCGCTAACGGGGGGGAGTGCACGTGGTTCGGGTCACCGATTTGCCTCATATTTTCTGTGCAGTTGGCACACGCCATGTTGTTAATGTGCTGAACGCGCAAGGTGCGCTATTAAAGAATTTTAGAGGAAGCAGAGTTCTTGGTTTTGGCTTTCCTAATGGCTTGATATGTGCGAGGGGGGCGTAAAATAAATCGGAATTTATTTATAACAAATCGTTTATTTATTTTGACATGTTCAGACTTCAGTTACCTTCAAATACAGATGGGAAATAATTTTATTTAAATCAAATTTCAAATAACGAATGAAAGTTTACAAAATAATCGTCATTCGTTTGTTAATCCGAATTAACTTTATTCGACACATGACAAATAATCAGACCCTTAGAGTTTGCAGGGCCCTGGGCAAAAGTCAATATTATTGAAAATATATAGTTGAAAACAGCCAAAAATCTATTCTAGAAAAATGGATACCTTGAGAATTATACTTAATTCATTTAATTTTTACAAAATGAAGTCCCTGAGCGCGGGGCCCGAGGCAAGAGCCCCGTCTGCCCGCTGCTAAGGGCGGCTCTGCGAATAATTTTTTTAAACTCTTATTCGTTATTCGAAATTTTGTTTAAATAAAAATTTTGCCCATCTCTGCCTTCAAAGTACTCTCTGTGTGATGCAATACACTTATCGAGACGTTTATTCCATTGCTCAATACAGTTTGAGAATTGCAATTGTATATCAACTAATAAGAATTTGGAATGAGTTAGAACGGGCCTGCGATTGAAATTAAACTGCTCGTGTGTACTAGTCATACGCTGGGAATGTATTAATTTTTCACTGCCTCGCAAAAAATTCACCGTGGTGCAAGTCGATCATCGAGGGGATTGACGCACTCGTATTTTTTCATCCCGTTTCCCGTCGATTCGCGCAATCGAAACATGACGAGATTAAACTCGTAGCATACACCCTTCGAATGCTTTCATTGATATTTTTTTTTTTTATTGTTCATCACCGTTTTCACGGAGACAGAAATTCATTCTCGTCATGGCTCGATAAATTGCGTCGCGTACGTGGATTAAATTGCACGCCGGTATTTGCACGATAAAATAAACTTTTCGACCAGCGGGACCTTAATTTTGGGTCTTTGCCAGCGAAGCGGGTGCACTTTTGTTGCTCGACTAACGAGCACGTGGCACATTGCGCTGGATAATTTCCACGGAAATCGATTATCACGGTGTTGTTCTGGAGTCACGAGCTCGGTGACTGCCATTAATTGTCGAGCTTGAAAGGCCGGACTATATGTATATTTTTTTGTACTTTAATGCGTCCTGTTGGGAAAGAGCGTTTTGACGTTATTGAATTTTGTCGAAAGTGAGTCTTGTTGAAAATTGTGTCCCAATAATATTCGTTGTCCTTTATACATATGTAATAATTTAGAAATCAGGATGTTGGAATGCAAAAGTATGTCAAAATTATTGGGCTCTTGTTAATGGCTTCTTTTAACACAGTAGTAACACATGTTTTCCTGAAAAAGCTGTTGGATGTTGTTGTCAAGTTTTAATAAAATGTATAGGGGAACATTTACAGAATCATACATTAGCAAAGAAAATAAAGGAACAGAATAACATTGGAAAATGGTAAACACTTTTGTATAAAGAGTATTTACATTTAAACTAACCACTTCTTTTCTACCTTGTTTCAGGTAAGCAATCATATTGCGTTCAAATTCTATCGAAATCTACCACCGTGCAAATTGCAACTACCAAATAAATCAAGGAACGCGAATGTCATTCTTCTACGAATCATTAATGGTAAGCACAATTATCGATCACTTCTATATTCTCATTTGTGGAATTAATTTGAAGGAAAAACTTTTTTAAATAAATATAACACACATAGTAATATTAATCTTGTAATTAACTAATCAATACTATAATCATAACAAATCAATTAGCCACCAAAAGCCAAAAATTCCTTTCCAAAAATTCCTTCAACATAGGTACTGTTTATTTTTATATAAAATGATAAAACGTAGTAATTCGATAAATAATCCACTTGAATATTTCCACGAAGACCGACATGTTGACGGTGTCCGCAGCGTAAAAACGCGCAAACTTAAACTTCCTGCTCATTTCCCAAGCTCCTTGGCAATTTCTCGATTCCTCTGGCTCGGTCGTTTCTCCAAGTAGCTTCGTTGCATCCTCCCCTCGAACTTCGAATAAATATCCAGCCAAGGAAAAGTCCCGTGGCGAAAACTTCCAAGGATCATTCCCGTTTCCTCCTTTTTTCTTCTTTCTAACCGCGAGAAGCTTTCCCAGGAAAGTCGAACTTGCAATTTCCCTCGTTCGCTTTTATTAAAATCAAGCCAGCTCCCGGGGCCAAACACAGAAACTTTTATACTCCCGTGAAATTGTCATCGTAATCAAAACACCGACTTCTTTCCTTTCGCCAGCCACGTTCGTCGTTTCGAACCCTGATATCACCCATTCCGCGCGGTTCACGCTCTCGCGTTCGTTCGAGCAGAAGCAATTCCGCGTGACGTTCGATCCGCCTTTTTAATGCTATTTACGCGCGATTTCGCAGAGATGTTTGGCAAGATGCTTGCTATTTATTTTTCTCGAACTATGGAAATTGAATTATTATCGTTTTTCTTCGTTGAGTCATCCCCTCCGATGGCTTGGGGCTTGTTTCGAGGGTATTTATTCCCAGTAAGTGATCATCTGAGGTGGTTCACTAGTGGGAAAATTAATTCTAAGATTCATTTATATATTATAAAATTTCTTAGTCATAAAATAGTTAAGTGTTCCATAAATAATTAAGTATTCGCGAGAATGACACGTAAAGAAATGTCCCTAACGTAAAGAATTCCTGCTCTTCTAAATTCCTTCCAACTATCAAGCTTGAGCTTTAGCTGGTCTCTTTTCCTTAACAAGAACCATTCATTTTTAACAATTAACATTCAATTTTATATTGCCAAACACGTTGAGTGCCACAGTGGAAGCGAAAGTTCTCTGTAGCACGCTAAAAATAGATCAAAAAGTTACATTACTATATTCAATTACAGGAAAGTTGAAGTTGCCTTAAATTGTCCCTACTTTCAATTTCATATTACCCCTATTTTTATTTATTTTTTTATTTATTTAATGTCGCAGTTTATTCGCTATTATCGACCATAGTGAATTACATTACATATATGTATATTAGGTACACTTCTTACACTGTTTACAGATTTTACACTTGAATCTAATTCAACACTAATGTCCATTAACTATTTAAACCTACTTAGTTGTCTACTAATATTCTATAATATGTATGCTACTATATTTATGATATTCATAATATTGCTTTTTATTAAGATTATTTCCTATTTTCTGATATTAAATTTCCTCGGGTATTTTGGTTTCTTTCAACACTAGAACATCCAAACCTGTCGGAATGACTGGTTTTAAATGTAGTAATAAATTTACCATTTTCAAGTAGGTATGAAAAAAGTGTATTTCTAAGCAGTATAAATATGTATAATATTATGTACACGTATATTTTTGAATAATATGAAAATGAAAAAATATGAAAGGTTTATTTTCCTTCCATAACGTATTTTATAAATAACCAGTCATTTTGACTGATTCGGAAGAAATAGGTATACATTAATTGGTGATATTGTTCTAGCGTTAAATAAGTTATTATTCTCACTCTATACTATTTCTTGTAATTCAAATATTCATCGATGGTGATTTGAAGTTTTATTTTTTCTCTTATATTTTTCCTTGCTGGACATTCATCCATTGGGTTTCACTGTCCCCTTTCTTACGTCAACATGTGTCGAAGGCTATGCTTCTTCGATGAAAGCTTTACATTCGACAAATATCGTGAAACTGAACGCGTTAACCCGCATCGACGTCTCCAACCTGAACAGAGATTATGTCGAAACGATTGGTCCCAACCCGCGGCAAATATTGTAGACAGTTCGAAACATCCTCCAGTTCTCCCGTTACGCAAACGCACAATGGCCGAGCATAATTTCCAGCGATCGTTTGCCGTGGGAATATATTAATACGAAACCAGTTGTTACCTCGTCGCCCCCCGTTAAATAATTACACAGTAACGTTAAACAGATTCGCCGGCTTTTCGCGTGCACCGAGCTGTCCCGCAACGGAACCGACATTTTCGAACGCCCAGTTTCGCCCTCCGTCTTTGTCGCGTCGTCGTGTGTCACCTGCTCCACGTCCCGCCGCGGACATCCGACGTTTTGTGATGACGCACGATCCGGACAGCCGACGATTAATTAACGGAGATTGATTTAACCGGCCGGCTCGTGCAACGATGCGACATTGTTCGCGATAATGCGTACACGATGTTACATTTTGCAGCTTGTAATCGGAGGATAGATGTCGCAAGATCAATGGGATAACGTTGCACGCGATTCGCGAGGGGGAAACGGGTGCAAATGAAACGGCATAGCGAAACGATCTTTGAAAGGCGATCGTTATTTCCGGCTGAATTCATTCACGAATGTTGTGGATTTTTCGTTTCGTGTTCGATCCGAGAGTGTGGGGAATACAACTGGATGTTTGTTTCGCTAGAATGGTGTATAATTTCTGGGTTTCAGACCTTTTGGGAAGTGTATGATGTAGATGGAGGTTGGAGTGTGGAAGGATTGGTAAATATTTTTTAGTTGATTAATTTTAGTAGTTAATGAACTTTTGTAAGGCATCCAGATTTTGAACCTTTAGCACAATGACTTCCAACTTGTGGGTCGCGAAGTTTTTCTGGGGGATCGCCACGGTTTTTTGGGTTGTTTTTTTTTAATATTATTAAGTTAGAATTATATTCTGAAATACTTATTTTATTGCGTCTTCTTTACCTTATCAAATTTACCTTGCCTTATATGAAGGAGGGGAGCAGATTATTTGAATATTATGAAAGGGGATCGTGACTCAAAAAAGCTTGGGAAACACTGCTTTAGTTTGTGTCAGTTTTCTTCATTTTACATATTTTGAATTCTTCACTATCTGAAAAGGAAATTTCATTAAAGAATTGCTGATATTTATGTACTAATTTCATAACTGTAAGCTTAATGACATTATTGTAGGTGTTCTAATGAAGGCCGTTAGTGATGGCTATTAGTTTTTGAAAGGTGTAAAATAGTAGTAAATTCAAAATGTAACTCCTAATCGGGAAAAATTCTAATAGAAATTTAATGTAATCTATTGGATTCAGAACTTGGAGTTTCTTCCTGATACAAACCCACAGAAGCACCAGGCTTGATAGTGAAACTATACTATTGCCCCGGGCGTTTCCTAAATTAAGGGCACGATGTTTTTACATCGCGAACCTGCACGCCCCGTGCAGAAGATTTGTGTAGTATGCAAAGTTTAGAAAACCACTGGAAAAAGTTTCATTAACATTCTCGTGATTCTACCTCTATTTGCAACCGTCCAAGAACATTTTGGAGGGAGAAATTAAAATCTTTAGCTTAGTGCTTCATCCGCATTTATCACTACAATAGACTAATCGAACTTTTGATACAGTCGAACAGTCAGAATTCTAACTCAGAACTTCAGACATTCAGCTCTGTTCACTCTCCAATTTTTCGAAATCGACAAATTAATACCAAATTTCACTTTCAAGTACAGTAGAGCCTCTACACTCCAAGTTTCACTTATTATAAATTCAAACTCTGCTTAAGGATGTATCGGACGTACAATATTAGACAAAAGTATATGAAATTTGAAATACTTGAATATCTACGCCTTACGCATAGTAAATCTAGATGTAAGGAATTCGAATGACAGTTGGAGTCTTATTTTTAATCCTAGGAAAGTATTTTCCATTTTACAAATGCTTTCCCAAGCATTATTTGGTAAACTTTTGGCAGTGAAAATGCCCAGAATTCACAGTTTTCTCAAGTTATAATTTATTTCTTTAAAACGGTGTTGTGAAAACAATTAAAACACGGCAGATATTTTCATCTACCCATATACTGCATGTACAAAAAAATTGAAAACATTGGCACTATTTCTTCAACATTTTTTCAGATGGTTTATCCGTCAAGATCGTCTCTTTCCATAAGAGTACGTGTAAAATCAGTGAAAATTAAAATCGTTATAACT
This sequence comes from Andrena bucephala, assembly GCA_947577245.1. Lineage (NCBI taxonomy): Eukaryota > Metazoa > Arthropoda > Insecta > Hymenoptera > Andrenidae > Andrena > Andrena bucephala. The sequence goes on from OX387719.1 coordinate 23,641,277, forward strand.
CAGTAACCGTTTAGTGAATTCGTTTAAAATTTTTGGAGCACATCAGGAAGATTAGAAAGAACAATCTCACAAATTTTCATCTCAACATGGCACTATTATGAAAATAGGTCGAATACATCCTTAACCCGAGCATTCACACCTAATACGAGCTCGTATCCTCTAGAATCTACAAAGTTAACATCATCACCGTTCTTTTCATTCATAAGTTTTAATTTTTCAGAGTGTTTCCTTCAGCACCAAATTCTCCCCAGATTTCGAGCGAGCGCGTTGTCTTTCACTTAATTCGAATTCCCGATGATTCGAGCTGGTTCGGGTCTCATTTGCCACGAATGATAATCCACAACCCTCTTACGTTTCTCCAACGAAATTCCTTTAGAGAACCTCAGCAATGAAATTAAAAAAGCTCAGAGATCAATGTTACGCGTGTGTCCCAGACAGACTTAAAATAGCTGGACGGTGGGCTATTTGGTGGTCAGTGACTTGCACTGGAAGCAGAAGATTCGCGGCGCGGTAGCGTGCATAAAAATCGCGGCATAGGAAGCGGGCTTAATTTGATCTTATCTAGCGGTCGGTGAGGAAACGAAGAGACGAAAGATGGCGAGGGGGCAGGGACGTTGGTTGAGCAGGCCATATAAATTACGTCCAGGACGTCGCCCAATGTAAATGCAATACAAATTGGACCGGGCCACTTATTATTATTCATTGGAGACATTTGTTAGCTTATCTGACGGCTCCGCGGCTCTGTTCTCCGCTTCTCGTTCCGCTTGACTTTTTCCGGTTGCACGTCCGCTCGTCGCGCTGCATCCAGATTCGATCGTTGCACTTCGGAACGCGAGCCTTGTTGATTATTACTTGTTAAATACCCTCGTTAAAAAGCAACCGAGATGCATTTAAATCGCGATCGATTGTGACCCGTGAAGACGCACGAAAAATGTCTCGGAGACGCGCTGTTCCGTTTGATAATTAGTTTTATTGCTTCTGGACGAGAAGCTGGCGACAGTTCGGTGCAATTCGATACCCGTGTGTGGGATAAAAGAATTTCGCTGAGACTTGGTGAAAAAGTCGAGCACTTGCGAGACGTGTCTCCTCTTCTTGTGTTTTTGCCTTCGGTTGTGACATTATGTAGGTGGAATTGTTGATTTGGGAGACTCGACGGGGGTGCCATTGGTTTTAAAGGAATGTGAAGTGGTAACTGGTATTTGTTTCGTTAGTAGTGGAATTTAGAATGCAGGGTGACTCGTAATTGCATGCTAATGCTCCGGGAAGCCAATGTTCGCGGTCATTTTGCACAATTTTCAAAAAAAATTCTAGTAAAATAAAGATTGCTTTAAAACTATATAAAAAACTAAACTCTATATTTTTATTTATACGCACAAAAAATTCCCTAACTTTGCGTTTTGTTAGTGGCTTCAGGGTGGGGTTCCCCCTTAAGAGGTAAATCTGCATTATAAAATTAGAAAAAGGTGTTAGATTTGAAAGGAGTGCATGGTTCTTTTTTCGAGTTAATAAACAAACTTAATCTAATATATCTCAGTATTATACCGATGCAATGACGATTGCACCTATACCTACCCACATTTAAAGTACCAAAATGTGAGCCTGAAAGGTACACATTACAAAGACCAGCGATTTTTCTTCTAACAAGATAAGTGCCGCGTCGCCCAACGACAGTCGAAATTTCTACAGGTTTTGAACTGTCGGAAAATTTTCTCATTAAACCGCTAGGAAACGCTTTCTATTATCAGCCCGGGTTTGAAGGCCGCTTTAATCTCAGGACCAGCCAGGGTCATTGTGGTTGCATTGCGACGGACAAGCCGTCGCTTTGTGCACCTCGAATTGCCGAATAGCCTGGCACGGTTGAGGTCATTAAATGAAGTTAATTAGGACTGCATAATCCGCGACCAACGTAGGATTCTGTTCCCTCGTGAAAGCCGAACAACAATGCCGATTACAGAACAAATTGCCTCGCCATGCGAAGCAACGTCTTAATTGTGACTGTACGTACATACGTACGTGGCTCGTCGAGGCTTCAAACGGAGAAATTGCTAAATGAACCCCTCGGATCCGTGACTCGAGCATGTAACAAGTGCGTTACTGTAACCACAAATGCATGTTCGTTGTGAACCTTCTCGGTTAGGTTCAAATAGGCTGAGGGAGTAAATTTTTTATCAATTCTTTCTTCAAAGATTCAGTTTCTGTCTTAGGTCGAGGGAGTAGATTCGTTAGTGGGACTAGAGTGGGACAGAATGGAATCAAAACTGATCATGTAACTAAGAGGAAGCGTATTGGAATCTGATACAATAAGTTGTGAATATATCGATGGCTTAGTGCACCAATATTGTATGTCCAGATTTTGTGAAATTTTAGTTTTCATTAAGAAAAAAAGACATACAATATTTGTGCACTAAGCCATTGATATGTAGATTCTTTAATGAGAACAGAATGGGACAGATTCGAAAGAAAAACTGATTGGAAACATTGGAATCTTAATATACATATAAAGCAGAATGTGTTTGTGTTTGTCTGTCGCTTAAAAACTTTCCAACGGTAAACTCTGGGGTAATGAAATGTGTCCCAGCTCATGTTGCCTAGCTAATCCAGATGAATGTAACTATTTTCACAAAAAATATATAAATAAATTTTTCTTTTATTTTTAATAAATCAGAATCTAAGTTTCGGGCGAAGCCGAGTAAGGGGCTGTCCTTAAATTACGTAAGGGTAATTTTGGCGAATTCTTAACCCCTCCCTCCCCCAGTATAAAAATTCGTAAGATTTGATATTCCAACCCCCTCCTTACGTAATATTTTTTACATTTAATTTCTTCAGTTATTAAAATTCTTTTAAAGGTTTATATAATTCATTTAACTCGGGTTCGGGAAATTTAAACTAAAACTACTTTTCTGGAACATTCATGATAAAATTTGTATCTATTGAAAATTAGGTTAAAAAATATTACGTAAGACGCTACTGACTTCCTCCCCAATCCCCCCCCGTAAGAAAACATAAGAAATTCGCGACCCCCCAAAGGCCTTACGTAATTTAAGGACGACCCCAAAAGCTCTATTCTAAATTGTATAGTGAGTACCCAGTGATTAAGATTATATGTATGTATGTATGAATGTTTATGTGCTCTCTCCTATGTGCATGAGATCACTATTTCATTCCACTATCTATGATACTTATTCATTATTACCTATGTTTCATTATAATTCTTATTGATAAAACAGTAGGTATCATTAGTCGCTTCACAAATCGTATAAACTAATTAAAGATACAATTTACGAAGGTACTTTTCGAGTTAATGGCACTTGATAAGGGTCGTTTAAGAGGAAACAATCTAAGTTTCTTTAAAAGTAATTAAAATCTATCTTGGTTTTTCCTGACAACACTTTTCCAGCAACATTTCAATTATATTTTTCCAGGAAACAAGCCCAACCTGACTAATTGCAATTACGATCAATCTACAATCTACGCTTCAGTATCACAGTTCCTTCACAGTTGACTTATTCACATTTCCTCGACGAATGAAAAAGTAATCTCCCCCAGCTGTAATCAGAAAAATCAATAACTTAGCACCCTTCGCATTCCCCGGTGTTTTCCACTGATGTAACTTCTGAAAGCCGCTTCCATTCGGGCGAATGCTTCCGCGAAAATTCGTAATCCGATTATCTTGATCGGCTGGCCCCGTATCGGCGAGTCCTTTACAATCGGATCGAAGTGGGGCAAAGTTAATTACACGTGTGCACGCGCGAACAAAGGGCGGCTTCTCCCTCCCTCGGCCCAGATACAGGGGCGCACACGCAACACGGGTAAACCGCGAAACACCCGTGGAAGGAAGAAGCCACGGCACGTGTTTTGCGTACAGAATCCTCTCGACCAAAAGTAATTTCCATGCATGGTCGAACTGAATAATTTCGGCTGGTCTTGTGCCCTGAATCTTTGCCTGTGCATGTGAAATGAGAGATAGTGGGAGAAAGGAGTGAGTGTAGAGAGAAAAACATTTATTACGCTGAGATAGATTAGTATCTCGTAGATTGCCATTCTCCTTCAACTTGAAACCGCCTGAATTTTAATTTTCCAGCACAACTTTTATTTCACTTTACTTTCTTTTTGCGATGAAGTATCATGATTATACTAAAAAAAATCATATGTTAGTATTTTTTATTTCATTGAAGTGTTGGGAATTTTCAACTTAACGTACATGGGACATACTAAAAAAATTGGATGAAAGTAATACGTAGTTAACAACAGTTTATAAAAACTCGATATTTTGGAAATTATTATTTTACACACGCTACTTAGTTTTGATTCATTTCTTATGACGAATGTCAAATTCTGAAGTCAGTTCTCTTTTACGTAGATAGTCGTGGAAGCTTCGAGTTTAATTATATTTATCTTTAAATAAAATTGTATTTCTGTTAAGTAAATTAAACGTGAATATACAGTGAAGAATTCTTGAAAAGCGTACACACATTGCGATGGAATCTTCAAACGTCGAGATCCATTTGCTTGATAAATCAGTTCATTCAATCGTACATCATGCAAATTGCAATAAATTCTAAGCGAAAACATAGCAAACTGTTTGATGTCTTCCGTTGAAAGCTAGAAATCTTCGCTCTTGCATTTCTCGCTTCGTTTTTTTTTTTAGACAGCACTGAGCTGTCGAGCGATGGAAAGAGATCGCGGCTTTCGTGAAAGTGCATACCTTAATCGCATCATCCCTTCTAACGGAAGGTTTCTCCTGCCTGCTTCACCCCCGATGTTATCTAACAGGGAGCACTTTCTAATTAAAGGAACGAAAATGTTCTGCGCTTACGATTGGTTTGCATAGTAGAGCTCCGCGTGTGAATTCTGGTTATTGGAAGAAATATTGGTGCTGATAATTGGAATCTTTCCTGAGTCACTATTACCAAAAATTTTAACATGATATAGTTGAACTTCTCGAAATTCTAGAACAAGATAATTGTGTTTTCAGCGACGGAAGATGCTTTGATCATTCATAATTCAATAGTACCTATACATTACAATTTAATTATTTGTTCTGTACTCTTTCACTACATAGTACTGAAGTATAATTTCACTTACTATTTTATTATTATTTCACTAGTGTTTCAGTGATATCAATAGTTTCACTACTATTCAATAGTATTGCACTACTATTTCCTACTATTTCAACACTATTTCATTATTATTTCACTACAATTTCACTACTACTTCAGTACAATTTCAAGAGATTTTTCAGTACAATTTCACCACTATTTCATTATTTCACTATTATTTCATTATTATTTCACTACTATTTCACTAGTGTTTCACTCCTATTCCGCTCCTAAAATTACACACCCGCGTTTCCACAGCAACGTTTCGTTGCGCGTCTATCGCGCGCAGCCCGCTCCACAGATCTAACAATGATCACAGGTTGCACCGCTCGAACAGCTAATGCACCGCCGCGCGAATCAACCGTGGCGCGTCTGTGCGCGAACGTAGCCGCGAACCGTGGTGCTCGAAAGGGGAGCCTGTTCCCCTTAAAAGAATCCTAAATTGAAAGCAACCGGTCGTTAAGGAGCCGTAAGTACGTCGTTTGAAATCCAGATTTGCAAGCTGCGAATCCAGCCAGCGGATAGATTGCTAATCCCCTCGTAGAAGGCTCGCTGGCTTCCCTCGTATCGCACGGGTCCCGGCGAAGAATAAGAAGCCCGATCGCTTCTCTATACGTTTATGTCTCCTTTCCACTTCCTCTGCTCCTGTTCCTTCCCCCCGCGCTGGCTCCCTCTATCCCCGGCTACCTCTCGGGCATTCTTTGCTCCTTTAAGGGCGCGCAGGCAGCGCAGAAATGGCAGAGTGGAAACGGGAAATTGTCGGCACTCGATCCCTTTCGACGTAAACGAAGACGTAGTGAGGCGTGCAATGATCAAGTATATCTCGGGGAAGATTAACGACTCGTCGGGCCACGTGAAGGGCCGAAGGGATGCCGTGGATCGACGGCACAAGAGAGCGAGGAGGGCCAATTACGGCCGTCTCTCGATCCGTCTCGCCACGATTTCGACTCGATTCCCGATTTAATCGAAGTTCCAGCGGCCGCGCCGCGCCGCGGCCGCCAACTTCCACCGTCCCGCCATCCGGGAAAACGTCTAGAAAGTTGCTCCGCCGACCTGCATCGCATCCCGCGGATTTGAATGCGAAAGGGTTTCGCGGCGAACTTCGGGGGAAGAAGTTCCGCGGCGGGGATTTCGCAATTAAAAGTTACGGTCCTTTTTACGGGGCCTGCCTCTCGGTAAACTTGCCCCGCGCGGGCATGTTTGAGTTCTCGAGGAGATTGGTCCGAGACACGATTGATGTTCATCGGAGGATTGCTGTTCAGTTGGGTCTGGGAAGGAAGATCGAATTCTAGGAACGCTCGAATCTGGCTCGTGAGTGAGTCTGGAGTTCCGTTTTACTATTGTTTATTCAACCGACCCTTGGTAAATTTCTTGGCCGCTGTTGGGTGGTGGGAGAACTCGAAGGAATAGTTGAAGCGGGGAGATGCGTGTAACTCGACGAAAATAGTGAATCAGCTGATTTACAATAAACGAATTATTTTACAGGAATCAAAATTTTCTCGACTTCCTTAGATGTTCAATTAAATATCCTAACAGTTTTAAAAAGATCCATTGAACCGTTTCTTTGAAAAAAATTCACAAAGATGGCCGTGAGTTACACTCCCTTCCAGGTGAATATCAACCACTTTATTAATCACGCAGTTATGAAAATTCTTCACGCAACGTGAATTTGTGACTGGTGCAATGAACATTTTCAACAGCGTAAAGGGGTGTATATAGATATTTGTGTCCACAAAAATTACGGAATTGATAATCCAAAACACAAGTATTAGTAAACACATGTGAAACAGAAACCAGTATATAAGCAAAGGGACGAACGAAGAAGGAAAGAGATATAGCCAGTGAATGTATGATATTATATAGTATTCATGGAGAAAGCGTGCTTGAAACTAAATAATAATTTACGCAGGGTGCTCAACATAAAATTTTTTTAGAAGCCTCTCCCCCAGAGGCCATAAAAGTTAGTGGCAAAATTTTTCTTTCGTATTTTGGCTGAGGTCCTTTATTTGACAGGTAGAGTACTATTACCTGACCCCCAGGAGAGCGCGAGGAGAATTCCCTTTCAGGAACTCTCTCATAAAATCTTATAGCATTTATTTGAAGTATTTTCTCTTTTTAATTTCGTAAAAGACACTAGCGACCTGTAAAATACGGAAAAATTTTACACTCGCTTCCAAACAGAAAATTTTATATTGAAGACAGCATTAAAACAAAAAGTTCATTATTTTCGATGTAGATATGTACCTATAATTGAATGTTTAATGTAAAAGAATGAGGCGTATCAGTTACAATCAACTTCTAAGCAGCTTCTAACTCCAACAGTGTTTTTCAATTTACGTTTAAAAAACACTTTTTACCAGAGATGGGCAAAATTTTTGTTTAAATAAATTTTCATATAACGAATGAGAGTTAAAAAAAAATTATTCGTCATGTGTCGAATAAAGTTAACTCGGGTTAACGAACGAATGACGAAATTTTTGTTAACTTTCATTCGTTATTCGAAATTTTATTTAAATAAAATTGTTGCCCACCTCTGCTTTTTACTCATAATCAGTTGAGTGATTACTACTATGTATTCTATAATTTCTGTATATTCTCGCTTTCTCTAAATGAAAGCACACAAAACACCATAATAGTGTAAGGTTTCGAAGGGAAATGCTTGCCCCTTTACACAAAGGAAATTCTCCTTTGATGCGATTGTAATAAGGAGTGGTATGGCAAGGTCTATCTAGTTGCTGTAAGAAGATACTGTTGCCAATTATTATACGCATGCTCTAATATTGTACTGAAGCGGTGAAGGAGTTTTAGCTGTTCCATTATCGTGAACACGTAATCCCGTAAAGACTAACCCATTCTCCGCGGAACGATGTCGGCGCAGTAGGAACTTCAGATTCCGGACTTGCTATCAGCCCATGAAAACGAAGTAGTTTCTAAACGATCCTGAAGGCACGCTCGCGCCTCGTGAACCCCTTATGTATACTAATTTTATGGAATACCGAGCGCTTGACTTCATGAATTCAATGTTTACAGTGCCACGTTGCATTGCGACGAAGGTTCGCGTACTTCAACAAGTGTCGTTGCACAGAAACTTGCAAACCTACTATTTCATGAACGAAAATCGATATTTCCTTGGATAACATCTTTGTTAAGGTCAAACGAGGCAGCCTAATAAAATCATAATGAGAGATGGAACGCGTGAAATACATTTTTTTATCGCAGTAGGTTACAACGAGTTACGAGAAGGATAAATATATCTCATGTGTCATTTGCAGTTGTAGTTTAATTATTTAATAAATTAATATTTTATTCAGAAGGTGGGAATAAGTGTACGTTGAATTTATTATTTTACACAAATTTTCTTTAGACATTTGGTATCACTATCGCCTATTTTCTGTTTAATCGAAAATATGCCTGGTTTACTATAAAAAATCAATTAGTCAGATTTGCTGAATACAGAAATAAATTACTATACACCCAAGTAAACTAAAACCATCACTCCAATTTTCGGTCCACCAGTGGAGAAACAAAGATTTCTTGACCACGGAAGCCAGTGGAACAAGTGTCGCATTGTCAGTACCGACAATAATTCCGTGAAAGGTAGTCCAAATTCCCCTCGCTTAAAACAAATACTGTCTGTATATTTCACTACCAATTACATCTTTCTTAAATCTGACAATTAATGCTTCCATCCCCACCCCCAATTACCGTCAAAGAATCCGATATTCCTGCAGCTCCAGTCGCGTAATAAGAAATCGGACACCTCCCACGGGAATCGATCGCCAGAAACGGGGCACACCTTCGCCACTACGCTAAATTAAAAACATTTACCGTCGACCTTTGGCAATTTTATCAGCGACCGGACGTTTATCTGGGAGGACTCGCGTCTCCCTCTAGTCATTACTCGTCCGTTGGCTCTCTAACGAGCTTGACTTCTCTTTCTCCCGGAGCGGGAGTCGAAAAATCCTCCGTCACGAAGGAACACGGCAGGGCGAAAAGGAAAAAATCGGCGAGGTGGGCCCGGGGTGGAGGACAGCCAAAGAGAAAGGAACGATCTCCTCGCGTCGATGCTCTCGAGCGAGAGGCTCGCGCGAAAAGCACTTAGAGCCGCTGATATTAGCATATAAACTAGAAAATGTTTTATCGCGCCTCCGCGCGAGCCTCTTGGGGACAACACGGTCTTTCGGCGCGCGGCGAAATATTTATTGGCCCTTAACGATCATTAGGCAAGCCAGAAAACAAATGGCCACTCGTTCGCCGAACGACCCCCTTTGATAACAGCTAACGTGCTCCGTTCGTTTGTTCGCTAACACTCGGCGTGTATGTTCTACAGGTGCAACGGAAGTATCTGGCGTTGCCCCAATTGCTCCTTTTCTGTGTATATACTTTGCAGCCAGGCATTCGTTAACGTCGAGCGCTGCTTGAATTCTGCGGAGCATGTGGTTTTGGGTATTTCTGTTGATGGGATTACTTGGACTGATAAGTGAAAGATTCGAACGATCGTGACTGCGTTTTGTGTTTCTGGAAGTATGTAGATTGTGGAGCAGGAGTTTGTAGAATGACCAAGGTGCTCAGCCATGGGTCATTAAAGTATATAAATCATAACTGTGTGTAATTGACAAAAGTGTTGTTTACTTCTGTGCTCATTTTCTGTTTTGGAATGTATTTTTTTAATAAGTCGATGGTATTAGGTATGAATTTCTCGTGACGTAAACGGTTTATTTCTACCCGTATTATTTTTGAAAACACACGAATGTATCCACGAATCACTGTAATTAAAAGGTCGGATGCAATAAGGGAACTAGGACTTCAAAATGGGAAAAATTATTGTCCAAATGCTAAAATTGATTGGAAAATTAAATGTTGTTAAACTGCATTTTAAAAAATAGTGTTGTAAAGCTCGTTACGACACACATTTTTTCTCTACTCGTGCTGGGCAAGATATTTTTGTAACTACTCTGTACTCTTCCGAAAATTGCACTGCAAGTGATCAGTTCACAGTAGGAAGCTGTATTTCGATTTTAAACCATTCCGTGTTATTGCAAGAAATCGTCGTAGAAATATATATTATTGTTACAAAATAACTCGGCGCTCACGTTTCGTGTTAGAATTCCAATAAATTTAATCGGCCGATTTTTATCCTCCCTCATTGGAAAACTTCCGAATGTATGCAACAGCTGGAGCTCGCTGTCGCTCGAATTCGATGAAGGTTGGAAACGATACGGTGATGTAATTGGATTTTCTTTCTACATTCTGAGATCCGTTAATGTCTTCACTTTTTCTAGTATTGGCTGGTTGGTCGGAATCACAGTGAAAAATATGATTGATGTCGAATATTTTGTGTTGGTTTTGCGAGACAGCGGCTGTTGAGGTTTTTCCAGTATTAAGGGGGGAGCCCTATTTAGGATGCTAGGAATAAGGTGATTCTTGGGAATTTTTTTTCTAAGAAACTGTGAAGCGGATCTTTTCCAAACTTTCAGGGTATTTTAGTTCACATTCAAACAATAAAAATTAATTTTTACGTTACAAAGTGTTCGGTATTAAATGGCGATTGTAATGATGGCCCCATTTCTTACCCGAAATAAAAAAAACCAAGGATTTTCTTATTTCTAGTATAATTACATTGTCGATGAACCGAAGACATTGATAAATAAATTGAATTGAACAATTCTTTTTCCATAAATAGTACGAAATATCTTGGGGCAGAATCGTAACTTTTTCTTTGAAGCCCCACCAATTTGCCAACTTTTAACTTTTTTTCGTTTGTTAGGTACTGTCGACAATGTAATTATACTAGAAATAAGAAAATCCTTGGTTTTTTTATTTCACGGAAAAAATGGGGCCACCATTACAATCGCTAATTTGCAACTCCGGCGCGCGAGTCCTAACGAACGTGTTCATATATCACGATTTCTACCGAACACTTTGTGACGTAAAAATTAATTTTTATTGTTCGAATGTGAACTAAAATACCCTGAAAGTTTGGAAAAGATCCGCTCAACAGTTTCTTAGAAAAAAAAAATCCCAAGAATCACCTCATTCCTAGTCGTTCTAAATAGGGCTCCCCCCTTAAGTTTGACGAATTTTTATACGACACAGTAAATATAGTTAACACATGAGTTCGTAATTTCATGAACGTTTAAATAATTCTATTCCATTCGACTTGTTAAATACCAAAATTTATACTAATTACCAGCACTTTTACAGTATAAAGGGAGTTTATTCAGATCAATTTTAAAAAACTTGTTAACAGTTCAGAATTATTTTCCATGGATTATCTCAAATCAATTATAAGGAATTGAATTATTTTCGTCGACAAATTATCAAGCATTAGTTCAAATTCATTAAAATAAAATTCCATGAAAATCAAGCCTTCGTTGCTGTGTTTGTAACTCCTTCGGACCTCCATTAACGAGAAAAAGGATCCACCGAGCAGAAGGGATAAGCAAACACCCACTCTTCGCACGATACTTTCATAATTCCATGTTTTATTGCAAATTGAAAGCGAATAATACCCACATAGCTCCCCGTGGAATGAACAGAATTATCGTGACAGTTATTTATCGAGAGGGCATAATTATTCTTTATGCAACCCTTGCCGCAGTTTGCGTTACTTTCGCGGGCAATGTGAAATTATAAACTAAACCGAGGGAGCGGAATCATAATTCACGAACAAGCGGCGCTTCGTGCAAAGAGCGCCGCAGAAAAAAGGCTGGCTCTTTTGTGAGATGCGCGTATATCTGTTCGCATAAATCTGTCGCTTGAGTGGAGTCTCTTATTTCAGTGGTACGTTGTTCATACGCCACCATGCTCGTGTCACGGCTACGCAAATAAACTTTAAGCTCTTCCAAGGGGAATTATTTCCCGTATCCGTTCCTCCGTGGACGTTTAATCCGCGTATCGTCATTTGCGATAATTGAAGATTTGTATCTGCACAGAGATCCTCCGCCTCTCCTTCTCCCGTCCCCGGGATAACGAAAAACCAACGACCGTGAATTATCCACGCGAAAAAACGCCCTAATCTCCTTTGGAGCAATTAAACTCAAGTGGGATTAAATTTCAAAGAAACGTTTGAGGATTGAAATATTCTTTGGAGATAACGATCCGCGATAAAACTGAAACTTTGCCAGGAAATTTAATTTCTCGCTTAGCTAACTTCACGGCTGAAGCATTGTACTTGTAGTATACTGTGCAGAATGTGACAGGAACGAGCGTGATACGTAGGAGGATGAGGATATTGCTTTCCTGATCAAAATTAAGGCAAAAACGTGTAGTGAATTTCTTTCTTGGAAGCTCTCTTTCTCAGCAACTTTGATTTCGCAAGTAGTCGAGGCACGCGTTTAGTTCCAAGTAGTTCGAGTCAATAGATCTTTTCCGGCGAGCATATCCGCTCAAGCTACTGTGGGTTGCTTAAGGAAGGCGAAGTGAAGTGACTTAAAGAACTTCTACAAGTTTTTTTAAGCAGGTTTTACAAATTTGATTATCTGTATATTTCTTTTACGAATGATAGAATATTTCAGCGTTCTCGTTCACTATATAGTTACCAATGCATAATATGTCAGATTGGGTTGGTGGAAATTTTCAATACAATGTAACACAGTTGTAATATATATATATATATATGTGTAATACACACAATGTAATACAGAATATTAATATCACCTGTAAATCATTGACGTGCCAGCAAAATTTTCGTACGTGCCACCTAAAATATTAGAATAATATCTAAAATAATTATTATATGATTAGATATACTAAAATATTTTAAGTCAGCTTTTATTATACGATAATGTGAATGTCAAGTTATGAAATTCTATATTAATTTTTAAACTTGTCTCAAAAATTCTGCAATGATTAATTTTCTGTTAGGTTTTTCCCCTATTAAAAACTGTCCGGCACGTCACAATTCGATAAAATATTTTTTATAAATTTTTGGCACGGAACAATCTAAAACAATCGTTTTCATACTAGAAACTTCTTGTAAATAATTGTATTTTAATCTTTATTGTCTATGTTCTGCACTTTCTGTCTAATTAAGTAGAAAATTGTCCTCCAGTTGCAATGCGTCTGAAAGGTTCACCCAGGTTGCTAGTGAAACATTAAAAAGTAACAACTAGAAAATACAAACGTTCTGCATAAAATACAAAAGCATACAAAAACCAATAACGTTCACTTACCATCAAACCAATAACCAATTTTATAGGGCTTGAATGGATGCAATTTTCAAGCTCCCGCAAGATGTAATTAAATAATGTTTATACAGGCCACCTCTCAAGAGGTTAATAACTCCAATCTAATATTCATCGTTGCATAGTTTATTCATATTAACGGCTGTAATTAATTGCTTGAGGTGATTATTATTCGCCGGGTATCGTTGCGCTTTTGAACGGGGACGGGCACACGTGTTTGCCATTAATCCGTCGCGTGGCCCAGCATTTAATGTAATGGCGTTTTCCCGCCTTCTGCATCGGGACACTTGCGTTGTGTGTTCAATAAGGCGATAGAAATGTGCGAGCGTTTGCTTGTGCTCATAAGTGGGCAGCAGGGAAACGAGCCCGACGAGGACCGTTGTAAAATTTGCAGCGACTGAAACGCAGTGCTTGCGCTCGTCTATTTAAATGATGTAATTAAATTCGTTTCGTGTGTACTCCAGAAGCGTGCGCACTTTTATTTGTACAATGGGGAATGAACGATGTTAGATAGTCGATATTGCGAGCGATAAAGCGACTACAACCAAATTGAAAACGTTATAAAACGAGGTTGTTGGGATTTCTTGGGTTGGAAAATGTTGTATTCATAGAAAATGGTGGTTTTATTTTTTTTTCATTTTCGTGGTTCAATGAAACACAAATTTTGATGAAAGTAAGTGTTATGTGTGACAGTATAGTTGAAACCAGACTTGGGTAAAAATGATTTGAATTAATTTATTACTTCCATCTTAAAGATAATTAAATTTAGAAAAAGTCACCTTATTTTGTGCCAAAACCAAATATATCATTTGAAACTGATTTCTTATTTTATATTACTGTTTTATATTCTGCATTCAAACACTTCGCTTGAAAGGTTAAATTTATCAACTTTCAAATCATTTGATTAGCAACCAAAATGACGAGAAAAGGAGAAATATTTGCTTGTTCGAAAAAGTTAACTCACCAACTATTTGAATGTAACCTTTAGTTAAATAAGGTAATATATTATTTGAATAATGATTTCTAAAATATTTAAATACAAATACTGCTCAAGTTTGGTTGAAACCTAGTTCTTTGACCACTCGAAAATGCTAAGAACCGATCTTCATTTTAACGTTGAGCTATTCTACTTATTTAATTTTTATTTCTTCAAGAGAAGTAGATGCACTTCTCTGTTTTTCAAATGGATAGATAAGTTGGCATGGCGTGAAAATGATACTGGTGCCTGGTGTGATTCATAGTTCATACTTTATTTTGTTGGAGCTTGTAAGAAAAGTTAAGGTTCTGTTTACTTATTTCAATATACTGCAGGGAGAAAGAATATCTGAAGTCGGACATTTGTAGGCCACATTTGCATCGATTTATCTTCTTAGACGGGAATAGGTGCATGGGGTTGTCATTAATAACGAAAGGATCTTAGAAGCCTAAAAAATATTCAGAGATATTCTCCTTTTGTGCTGCCTTAGTTACTGCCTCATTTTTCTTCCAGAGCTCAATTTAAGATAGAAACTTCTTTACGATACTTTGATACTGAAACAGTATTACATTGCGCAAACAGTATTCCTTTCAGCTCTGACATTTGGTTAATACTACAAAATTATCCATGAATATTACCGTTAATTATGTGAAACTGTGCACATGCCTCATTCTCTGAAATTGCACAAAGCCGTTATTCTGTTATTATCTTAATCCGTTTACCAGACCATCAAATAGTATTAAGTGTCATAGAACATGTACCCTAAACCACGTCCAACATGTAATTCTGCACATGGCGTAGCTATACATCAGAACCACAAAGAACCAAATTCAGATTACTCGTAGATATATGAACACCCATAACTGAAGGGGTTCATTCCGGTTAGACGGGTTGAAAAAATCGATTTTATTTTAAACATTTCTCGAAAGTACATATCCTCAAGAATGTACTGTTAAATTTTCATATAGATGAAAACTTTGAACGCGTTTTTCTCGAAACGTTATTTTTTCACATCGTGAAGATAAAATCTCAAAATCTATCGAACCGATTATTTTATTAATTTTACTGCTTATTCTGCACACCTATGACTCTCGCAGGAACTACAACCAAGTATTTTCATTGAGTCTAACCTACTTTTAAAATCGAAAATATCAAAAGAAAACGCCGAAAAACGTTTTTCTTGCATTTTGCCCGCCATTTTGCTAATTTTGAAAATAAATCACTAATTCTGGTCAGAGCAATAGCGACAGTCATACTGATCAATAATCTATTTGCATTTTTTGATTCAGATAAGTCTAACAGCTGAAATCGCCTTCGCGAGCGAGGCATGAATTTTTCAACATGTCATCAAGACCGCTTTCAAAAGCATTTTAGAAGCAATAATTTTATTACGTTTATATTTTTTATTTACTCTAGAAATGTAGTTTAATAAATAGAAAAAAAGTTTTATTCCATTACTATAATTATTTTCGTCGCAATAAATTCCTGAAAATCGTTGAATTTATCAGCGCGCTAACTGGAATGACCCCTGAAATGCCTTGTAGCGAAGCGTCCAAGAAACCTGTTATCAACTTCCAACATCCAAACTATTAAGTACATATTTAATTCTTCTACTAAGTATTAACTTCTGTGATTGAAGCACCAACAACCTGAAAGGAAAATCTTTCCACCTTTCACCTGAATCCTACTAATATCCATAGTCAAATTCTTCAGTAAGCTTCCCCAGAGATTCCACCTTACACTAAACATTGCGCATCATGAAGATCGTCTGAGGCTAATCAGAATATATTACTGATCCGAAAACTTGCTGGATGAGCTTGACCTTCGGTGGCACATGCGCGCTGTTAGATTCACTTTGCTCGTTAGCATCACCTCTGACTGATACCACCCCGAGGAGTAACCCAGTTTACCCCTGACTGCCAGAGATTGTCGGAGATCAGTGCGTCCGTTTCGAGACGTGGCCAGCTCGGTCATCCGCTGGCGTGTCGCCAGGCATCTCGCGGCGTATTTTCAGGATCGTAACATAAAGCTGAAGATTTATAGCGGTGACGCGACCTGCACGGTCGAATGTATGCTTTTCGACGTGGCCAAGACCGCCTTCGGGGCCTTACGCGCCACCAAGCCAAAGATCGGCCATAAAACTCTGATCTACGGCCTGCACCTACCCCGGGCTTTTCGCTTCCCTTTTCGCCTACCTGTCATTTCTTCCAGCAGAGGGAAGTCCCGCGCATGAAAGGCCCCCGCGGAACCGCAGGGACCAAGCGGCCTGCGTCGCAGATTTACGTTGTTGACCGTCGTGGATGCTTGCGCGCAGCTTTTGTGTGCTCAGTCTTGTCCTCGAGCCATTAAAGACCATCTTGGTCGTTTTTCATCGTTTGAGGATCGAGTGCAATTGAGGATCAGGATGGGGGAGGATTGGGGTAACTGATAGTTTAGGTGTGCACCATACCAGTTCGACTTTTCAGTGAAGAATTAAGTACTGTTTGAAGGTCTACGGATCTATTTAGTCAAACTTAGTGTGAGCCTAATTATTTCGCGTCCACACCGAGGTGAACAACGTGTTAGCTAACCCCTGGTGGTCCTTGAGCCACTGGACTCAAAGAGATGCCGCCTGGCACCCCGTGGCGAGGACAACCCTCCGCAGTGCATCGCCGAATTTTATGGCTTTCGACCCTCGGAGGGGTTGGAATATCATTGAGAAGTGAGACGTGTCCAGGATTTCCGCATTTCTCATCAGATCTTTGCGAAAACTACGCCAATCGATTCCTTATGTTTCGCCGATGAAACTGATACCAAGAACGACGTAATTCGGACTATAATGAAGAAAATTCCATAACAAATGATTTATATATATACATATATATATCACTTCAAGATCACTTTGTTAATAGTAGTCCGATCGATTTACATGAAATTTTGTATGATCTCCATCGGAAAAACATAAGAAATCCATCGGTGTTACTTCCATATCGATACGACAAAGAATAAATAATTTTATTTCTGAAGCAGGTATGAATCCTCGGTCGACTGCAGCGATTCGTGGTCGGCACCCTGCACTCGAGAGTGAAATATTTATTTCAGCGTATTAAAAACTGTAGTGGATCACAGGATTTTGTTCGCGAACACCCTCTCTCCATGTCTACCGTGACCATCCGGACGATTTCACGCCTCTTAGCAAGATCATTTGTTAGCGAACACTGTTACTTGGCGTCCACACCGAGGCGAACAGCGTGTTAGCTAACATGTGCACGAGAAAATGTTTTTGTTCGTGTTCGCCGTGGTGGAGACCCGGGGTAAAGTATATAAATATCGTGTATGGTGCAATATTTGTGGAGTTTCTAGTAACTTGATTTGTTTTTCTTTAATGTAAGAAATACATCGCTAATGTTACTCTTATACCCAATGATAACAAACATTCACATCGGCCCATTAGCTCAGTTGGTTAGAGCGTCGTGCTAATAACGCGAAGGTCGCGGGTTCGATCCCCCCATGGGCCAACTTTTTTTTTTAATTTCAACACGCTGGGCACACCTATTCTAACATATTTAAAAAAAAAAAAACACACTTCTTTAGTTCCTGGCAAAAATATTCAACGATAACCTCCGTGAAAGTGCATCAATCCATGCAGGTACATAAGTGAATCGAAAATCTGTCATTAAATCTGGCAAAAACTGTCCCACCTGTTAGCGTCACCAAACTTAAGGGCAAGGTCAAGGGCGGATGACCCCATGCTGTCCTGGCTTCGAGGATTTTATGGCAGGCACTTAGCCTGAATGCGGTCCTGATACTTAGAGGGTACGCGAGACTAAACAGTCCTGGCGATGGGCGATAGCTGATGACCACGTTGGGTCATCTAGTTATCGGGTGTCGAAGGATTGATTGTTTAGTGTGAGACAGAGAATGTGGGAATGGCAAGCGGTCCGAACGCCGTATTGCTAAAGAATAGGGAGACTCTGTTCCTGGAGGATCTAGGCATAGAGCGGGGAAGGCTATGCCTTCTGGTATGCGAACTGTGATGAACTACACGGCATTTACCAAATAACTGTCCTGGAGCGAGCTTCTTAAAACCCTTTATAAAGTCGTTTCTAACACATAATTTCAAATAGATACCAAATAAAGGTTCAGCGAAACATGAAATTTGATAAATTTTGATTTCATCCTATCATCGTATCACTCATCTCATCCTCTATTTCCGTATCTACATTTAGAAACTCAGTTTTGTGTATACTGAAAGATTAATTTGTATTACTGATACTATATTGTGATATCTGTTGTTTTCTTTGGTATTTGTTACTTTCATTTTAATTTTACCTTATTTGTCCCTTCTCTATCTTTTCATGTTATTACAATATGCTCAAAGGGTTGTTATCCCGTAATAATTAATTAAATATAAACTCTCAACACACATACTCCTTTCATTTGTGTTTTCTTTAAACTAATCTGTATTATTTATGCTAGGGAACATAAACAAAGCCCTATGAAAAGAATTTATGTATTGTTTGCTTAAAGGGCGTGCAAAATATTGCAAAAAAGGAATCTTCGATCCTGCCAGGATTCGAACCTGGAATCTTCTGATCCGTAGTCAGACGCGTTATCCGTTGCGCCACAGGACCTTGATGTCTCGAACTTCGCAGTTTCCAACTCGGCGTTTCTGACGTTTTCCGGGCTTACAGTTAATATCAAACTTTCCGGAAACATTTAACGCCAAAGATCCGGAAATATGGGCCGGTAAACTGTGAAATAAGCATAATAAACTCGATGCTTTTCGCCGTTTGGGAAATTTAACGGGGGCCATCAAATTTTATCGTCTCGCGTATATGTATACCGTTTCTATGGAAGGTGTTTCGTAACTCCCGTTTCAAGAATTGTTATTCAATTCATACGTAGCTGCGATTAACTTTGTCCGGTTGGCTTCGTCGTTGCATATTTACAAATACAAAACTGTTGAAACAGTTCAGAAACATTGCTTGATGTTTATGTGAAATTCTCTCATTTGTCTATTAATTTCATCATGAGCTCTAATTAATAAGAAAATGAGAATTATCGGTCTACTTTCACTGTATAACTTCGGAGTAAAATTGTTCAACATCTTATTAAAAATACTATATATAAAATTACTAATTATGTAACTCATAATCAGAGAATTTGCAAATTTCTGAAAAAAATCACATTTCATTATCAAAGAAACAAAGCGTGGAGGATATTATTGAAACTGAAAAAGTTACCCATACCATGTACCACTTGAAGCTTTCGCTGGCGTTAGCACACCCCTACCATGAAAACTGAAAATGAACTTAGAATCTCTCGAAGTGGGAAACGAGTAATTGGGTATTTACGAGCTTTGGAGTCTCCAGGACCACCCGGTGCGAGTATTACACTTAAGAGCTATCGTCGATGAAATGACCTCCACCCTCCCTCTTTAGGTCCAGCTTCTACCCCTTTTCTTAGCTTCCACTTCTTAACCAAGCATCAGCGTGCACGATCGGGTGCCGTGGAATATTTTAAGGTTCATTAAAAACGCAATAATGAAGAAGTCTCGACTGGCTGCCAATAACTTCCGGCTGGTTCCTCGTGAACGTTCAAACGGAACTCACTTCCTCGCTCCCCTTTCTTCCATCCCCATCGTACTTCGCCCAGTTCCTCGCCTACTCGAAACTTTATCCGCAAAGTCTTTCGGTCCCGACGGCCGACGAAATTAAAGGTAAAGGTTGGGAAAAATCGTGAGCCCGTTTGCCAAGTGGTTACCTCACCTTCTTGACGGGAATAAAGATGTCGATGGTCTCGCCCCCTTTTTTAACAGGAGAGTTCCCAGAAAATATGCTCGTTCGTGTATTATAATCGATTACTTCAATTTTATTTGCAAACATTCAACTGTTTCCCTTCGAGAGAGATCTACCTCTCATTAGCATCCATCTGCTTTCTTCCTACGAATAACGCAATCGATCAGACGTTCATCAGTTAGCGGATTAATTGCTTTAAGAAGCTGTCGTTCGCATTTTTCTTGTACCTCGAGATTTAAGTTTCAAGTAAAAAATACTTCACTATTGCATCATTGAATACTATAAGAAAATTTCTCAAAAGCGGATTCAAAATCCTTCCTCCCCACCCCTTCAGAGGAACATAAGGAGTCAAGCCCAGTTTTCCAGAAACGTAAATGATTCGATAATAGAACGCATCGAGCGTAATAAAATGACCAATGACCAGGGAAAGCAATCTCCACGCGGAATAGCTGTGCACGATCACCATGAAACCAGATACTGGATGTAGCTATTTAGATTTCGGGATTTGTTGGTCTAGCCAAAGGGATGGGAGATGTCGTGGCAGGAATCAAGTTCAATCGAGGACGGTGTATTGATTTCGATGCGCGCGCGGGCGAAATGCGCGGCTCGTAACCCCATTAAACTTTTACGATTTAAGTTTCCGTGGACGCGGAGGCGGGAAGGGGAGCTTCCTCTCTTTTCCCAGAACATCCCGATAGCGGTGGCGCGATACCTCGATGCCCGTTCGAATAAAAAACAACCTGCCCTGGCATGTGTCCGTTCGTGGCTGGGCGACGGTGAACGATGAAGCCACGGTAGTCACGTGTCGGACGTTATTCGTGTCGTGGATCTTAAAACCGCTGCTGGCCAGTCCCGAGAGTACGGGAAACTCGTGACGGGCTGGGGGTACATTGAGATTCGGGATCGATGAACCGTGTCTCGTTAACCCTTCGACGACCCGGCATCCCGTGTGAAATGTTTCCACGTGTTTGGCCGCGTGTCCGCGATGTGTAGGAGATAGGGAACCTATGTAGACGTTTCACCGTAGGACGCTTGGATTACCTCGGCAACGTTTCTATGCGTGCGGCCCGAGCTTTTCCGTGTACTGCTTAGGTACATATGTCGAGATATTATTCACTTGTTGAGGTAGTGCAAAAAGTTTGTGTCACTGATTTGGAATATTTAAATTGTATGTACAGTTGACGCATACCGTGTGGGAAAATATTGTAGATGCATTAAGTGCAATATGTATTGCGAAATTTTTTAGAAAATCGAGTTCAACGTTTGGCGGTATTTATGGGTTAGATAGATTCTTGTAAGGGACAAAGGGTATTTGAGTTGCACTGACAGCATGTTCAACATTAATTCATGTAGTGATTCTAGACAGGGGATTGGAGCAGATCAATTTTTTATTTGCTCCGCTCCGACATCAAAATACTTGCTCCAGCTCTGCTCCAGCTGCTTTTTCTTTTTAAATAAAAATTATTTTAATACTTTCAAATAGTGATCTTTCATTTGCAACAAACCCCATCTTTCCAGCTTTTCATTTTCATGTAGATAAAAATTCATAAAGAATCTTTCATTTTTGGGCAAAGAAAGTACTGTGCCTCCTTAACACCAGGTTGCGCGGCCCTTCGATATAATATTTTTTTAATGATGAAAAATTGAGAATTGGTATTTATTAAGAACATTTCATTTATCTGCTCTTTTAAAGTGAAAGAAAATTCAAATTATAAGAAGAAAATTTGGAGCAGTGGAGCAGCAAAAATTTTCCGTGCTCCGCGCTCTGCTGCAACGCTCTGATTCTAGATACATATATAGTTACTTATAAAAGTAGGCCACCTTATAGGGGTTACATATATGTAACACATTTTACATGTTAAATCGACTTCAAAGTAAGAATTCGCAATTCTAATTCGCATTGATATACTTTTGTTTTGGGTACACTCAATTGTGAAATTGTGCACAGTTCATTAAAAAATAAAGTACCTATTATTATCCGTGGAAGTAGCAAGGATTATGCAAATAATATTCGCCCAAATTCAATATTTAATTTGTACAAACGTAATTACAATAAGTTAAAATTCTTCTAATATTCCTTTTATTAGAATTTATTTTGTGATTTTATTAGAAGCTTTAATCTATTATGCATTAATTCAAGTAATTTTCCGTGAAATTCGGGCTTACCTTGTTCCATTCTGTTAGCAAAATTTCTTTGAGCCTTTCTTCTTTGGTAGATGGTACTAACTAAAAATATATTAAACTAGGATTATACCAATGTAAATTATAATGGGTAATTCTGAATTTGGCATTACTCAAATAGGTGAAATATGTTGAGGTGTAAACTGCTTTGATTAGTTGTTTATATCACTTTGGTTTTTGTACATAGATCTGTATTTGTACAGAGTCAGATGCAGAACTTTGCACTTGATTGTTCCTGGAATTTTTAAGTAGTGCATTCCAGACGCTTGTTAGATTATTATACATGGTATACATTAAATAGCTGCAAAATTTGAACCAAATTGGTAACCCGAACCTTGTGCATCTGGCAGTACTTGGAAGACCACGAACGTCTGCAGTTAGTTTTCTATAAGCCACGTAACATTAACTACTTGCAGGGTGTCTTCAAGAAAACTCATGAGAAAATATCACGTTCTGTTTAACATGAATTCAGAAACCATTCTTTATATCCTTTTCATTTGCATATTAAAAAGTTCGTTCGAGGAATTGTTAGATTTGAATTTAACTCGATCATTTCACAACTGAGAATATCTCCAATGCGTATTAAAATGTGTGCTTAAAAATCAGAAAAAAGAAATCAACTCATTCTGATAGTAGCAAATTTAGCATATAAGATAACACTATCACGCCTTGCAGGAATATAATTATTAAGATTTCACGAAGCGTTATCTCGTTTTATACACACCAGAATCCATTCCCAATGATGGGTTAACTCGTCTTCCTCAATTTACAGGTTAAAAAAAAGTTATGAATTTTATTCAGTCAGCTTTTATTAATAATCGACAGAAGTGCTTCTAACATCCATAGTTATTTCACGTTAAATAAGCGATGTCTTCTCTTACCATGTGCATCAATAAATCAGAAACTCTCGCAGCTTCTGATGCAAATGTCATAGGGACCCTATGAAACGCTAAATAGCCTTCCCTCGTTGTTTGCGGTGATTCTTCGCGCCTCTCAAGCCTTCCTCCATAATTTACCCTCGGGGAGGGCGACACGAAATCGCAGTTCCGTTTGTGCTCGGTTTATACGGTTCAGAGTTTACGAGGGGACAGCTCGTGAAGCGTTTGCATGCTTAGGGACCCCCGTAAGCGTGAACTTTCGGACGATTGCGAGTTCATCTCGATCGAGACGCACCCTGAATTGACTAGCCTTGCGACAGCAATTCCTACAAAGCTTCTCGGAGACGTCACGTTCGATTGTCGAATTGCAACTGAATTCTTGAAGCGAATAAAACGCAGGAAAGTCGTTTGTGGAAGCTCGTAGGAGTTGTATGTTTTCTAAGCATCGTTCAGAGTCTGTAAATAATAGGTGGTGCTCGAAGAATACCATCAGTTCAACGGAATTAATCGAAATCATTTCGAGATTTACAAGAATTCCAAATGTGATTGAACAGAATCGAAAAAACTCACAATATTGAATATGTCACATTTTCAATCCTTGAAGCTGCGCTTCATTGCTCAGTGCCCATACATTATTGTTATCAAAGGACTTTCGTTTAACTAAATAAATAAAGAAAGAAAGAAATAATAGAATTGTGTTTATACAATTCTCAAAGTAATCTTTTATAGTGGACTTAGAAATTGTTATAGCTAATATTTTTTTTAAAGTAGATAGCAAGTAATGCAAATAAATAATAAGTAACACATGCAGCACATGTCGAATTGGTTGAAATATACCCTGCAACCGCTGCTCGATAATTACGGTTTTCGTTTGATTTTAGAATGTAAGTACATGGTGGACAGAAACATTGGAAGGCGTATGGGTGTCTTGTGTAAACCAATAAATTCCTCCCATCTTGCTACATCCTTGCCAAAGCTTCTCGATTTTTCCCTCGGGGCCTGCTGGAACGAGATTTTCTTTTCGAAACCGCTATTACCGTTCGGTTTAACGTCAATATTTACCAGCTTTCAGGATCCCTATTTCCCTATGTCCTCATCGAACGCGTTCTCCCGTGAATCGCTATGAAAGCGTCATTCCATTCCACGAGATTCGTCGATTTTCCATACCGTAGATGCGTTACATTCATACTTACGCCGTATGTAAATGATATTCCCGCATCCGTCTGACGGCGGCTGCTCGCGCGCACTTCCGCCGCGGGAATTTGTTCCAACATCCCACTTGGTTCCGACCATTGGCGATGGAAGGGCTTGTGGAATATCGATCAGCCCGATGGGAAAGTGTCTGTGACGAGCAATCGTTGGATCGCTTGATACTTTCCTACCGCTGCGATTTGCTTAATCGCGGGGTGGTTTTTCGAATATCTTCCTCGCAGATGAACTGGATCGTTTGAATTACTGCAATGTGGTCTATTGAATTATGAGTTTCTACTTGCTTGTAATTGTAATGAATCTCGTTTCCTTGATATGGTTTCTGACACCGATTTGGAAATCTTGATTTTTGTAGTGTTTTAATTGTCACACTGAATTTGGGCTAAATTTAGTGGAGAGTTGAATCAATATACAGAGACTGTTCGGTATGCTAAAGAGTGTTTGTAATTGTTATAAAAGTTACTATCAGTATTCAAAAGAAAAAATTATGTGACATAACTTTTGGTTGGTATTCCTTAGATCATCAAACTTAGTTTCATGGTAAACTCATTTCGATTAACAATCTTCTTCGAGTAACTACTTCTCATACCTCTCAAAGTTCACCATATAGAGACACTAAATCTGTATATAGTATTTCATCGAATTAATTAATTTTATTAGATTTTCTTTACAAATCTCAACTTTCAAATTCTGAATAGAAACTCAATATCACTAATAATCTTCATCCCTGAGGATTGTCGAAGCTTCAATCACACTCCCTTTAAGATTTCAATACTTCGTCAGAATAAAGGGAGAATCATTCTTCAGATGAAAATCATCCCCCATACAAATCCATTAATCTTTCAAACCGCAAGTTTTCATTGCGTGCATTATATTAATTTGTACCACTAAATATAATTCATTCTTCAACTGTTGAAATCATTTCCTGTTCTATTTTGGCCAGTTGAACATCTCTTCTCTTCTACTTTCACTTAACACGATATAAAACTTCAAACACAATTGTGCCGTTTTTTTATTATAAAAGAATTAACGTCCCATTAGACGTCGGCGTGTAATGAGCTGAATCGCTCTTGCGTTGTTTCGCTTGCCGCGAAGCTGGAAGCTTGAACTTCTTTCACAAAGAAAGGATCGATTCCCTGGCTCATCGTCGGAAACCATAAAGATATTCTCCCTTGAAGTTTCCTTTGGCGGGCTTCCGGTAACCATGTATATACACGGATATGTACACCGAGGGGCTTTCAGGTGGTCTTCGGAAAGTGCAGCCAGAGTGTCGTTTCTGTTTACTCGACAGCTGCACAAGCCCTTTCTTCAAGATTACTTTACACCGTGTCTTGAATTCGATATCGCGGATTCGAAACGTTCGACAAAATTTCTACATGTGCACTACCTGCACCCTTATTTGTCCTCTCCCCAAATCTTTTCTTCTTCAAAAATATAACAACGTTCTCAGAAAGCTTAGAGCTAAAAGACGAATGGAATGATTTCCTTTATAGACCAGCTTCTTAATTTTTTCATCGTAGCTACGAAAAATAATGAAGGTATGTCAGAATTAAATATTTATACTTCGTGTTGTATTTGAAAGGCTGAAAAGCTTTCAAAAATTGACTCGGAGCTTAGTCCATACATGAGCAAGTTTCCATCAGAAAGCATGAAAAATAGGTGTGCAGCACGTTTTGTTTGAACTTTTGTAATAAATAAAGACAGACCAGATAAGCAAAATAAGATATGTATTCTTAACTTCTAGGATTTGATGTACTTCGTCATTTTATTAAAATCAGAAAGAGTTAGATGATATATCTATTATGCATCGATATTAATAGAAGCAATAATAGCATGTGTTAGATATTTTTTCCACATGAATTAAATTTTGTTCTGTTATATACACACTTACAAACTCTTAATAATTTCATCTAGAGGGCTTTTTTCGTGTTAAATGCACAAACAATAATACACATTCTGCAATTGTTAAATGCACAAACTGCATTCTTCAAAATCTGATGGTATCCACGGTACAAAAGTCTACACAAATCCACCCAATATACTATACACAGAAAACCAAACAGAACGATGGTATAATTTCCATGATATCACAAATTGATTTATTATGTACGCAGACTTTTGTGACAGACTGCATATTTCTAATATTTTCATCCCGCTTTGAAGTCACGCTAAAAACATACGGTTTCAACGAAGAATTGGGCGAGCAACGTGCCATAGTCTTCAAATTAACGCTGCAATTTCCATGTAACGGGTCTCTGAACGGAATTTCCATCAGACCGGGTGCTTTTATCGTGCCGATATACTTTTCAATCGGGCGAATCGAGATCGTTGGAACCTTTCCTCGAAAATCTACCTGTTTTATCGCAGTTATGAAAAACGAGGTTCAGGCTCATTGATTGGGTCTCATGGAACAGCGTCGAAACGACTTGTCGAACATTTCGGGGGCTGAATTCAACCCGCGAATTAATTCGTCCTCGTTTACACGCCATTCCAGCGCGGAGATAGCGCGCCGCGCGGAACATTTGTCCGCGACCGCTTCATTTTCCCCGGTTTTGAAATAAAGTGATTTATTGTCGCGCGCTGCTGCCCCCACCCCCTTCTCGCGATATTTATTGGCCTCGTGTACCCATTATTATTGGTGCACGGAGGAACGTGCGCCACGGGAAATTCATTTAACGCGACCGACGAATGTTAGCATTGCCACCCACGCTTTTACTCGCACGCGGGTAACTGGCGGGTTTTATAAATGTGTCGAGATAATTTTAGGCAGAACGAGCGGAGAATTGATTTCACGATTCGACGTGCGTCGAATGTGGGCGCCCCTGTGTGCGGTGTTTCTTGATAGGCACGTGAAAAGTAGGTACTTATTGTAAACGTGGAATGGGATTTTGTGTTAAATTAAGCTTCATTTGGCGGGGAGCCGGTTGATTTAACGGAGCTTGAAGGGACACATTATCGTCTATGAAGGTTGGAATATTTGTGCAACTGTCTAAAATTGAATTTGGAACTGTTAAATTTTGTAAATTGTATTTGTGACTTGTGAGACTAAAGGGGTCATTCTACTTTCATCGGCCGAAAAATTAAGCTGATTGTTAAGATTTTTTTTCGGTAAATACAACATACAATGAAATTAATCGTTTTGATATTTATTAAGCTACTCTTATCTTATAGAGAGAAAAATTAAGAATTTTTTTAATTTGGTTTAATGGTTTTTTTACAACGCCAATATGGCACCTAACAGAAAGACATGTGTTCATGACGCAAGTGATTTCTAGGCTCAGGGTTATCTGATACCAAAAATTCGAAAAGATTCTTAATCTGTATGAGTGTCGCTATCGCCCGTAGCTCAATTAACAATTTTTGTCGAGAAATAACCGAGCTTTTTCTCATGGAACATCCGAGAAAGCATCCTTTTGGGTGTTTTGTCAAACTTTTTTTCAAGCCGGCGCAATTTTGTTACTTTTTAACAAAATTTAGGTGTCATACTGACGCTGTAAAGAAACAATTAAAACAAATTGCAAAAATTCTTTTACATTTTTCTTTGTATAGTATAAGAGTATTTATTATAAGATTTATTTCATTATATGTTGCATTTACTGAGAAAAATATCTTTAAAAATAGCTTCATTTTTCGGCCGATCAAAGTAGAATGACCCCTTAAGTATCTGTGTGTATTTATGAGAAAGAGATTGTGAAATACAGAGTGACGAAACACTCTTATAGTAATCTGAGAATGAAATTTTACAAAAGGACTTGAAAGTTTGATATGTTATACAAATTTTATTATTCAATTACTTCAATTTTTAATACCTATAACCGTGCTGACGAAACATGAATTTAGCAATATTTGCCATCACCGAAATTCAGATTTTCAGTACTCCATTCAATTACAGAAATGTAACAGTAGCGTTACATTGTTCGCGATGTAACCATTTTAACCCCCACACGTAAAACGTATTACAACTTATCATAATCCACTTGGCATACTACACGTTAAAGATTCTTGTACCTGAGGCTGCACGAATATGAAAGACGATAATAGAGGATAGTGGTCATCCACTCAGGGGTTAATTCACCCTCCAGCTGACCGCGTTTCGTCATTTCCAATCACGGGACAGGGGACGCGTGTATCCACGGTCTCGAAACAAGGTTCGTGGTGCCGTGGGATCGTTTGAGAGGTCAACCTTCGGTGCCATCGGCTCTCGCTGGAAGCCAACCGGTCGCAAATTGCGGTTGGAGAATGTACGATCGTAGCCGGTGCGTATACTCGGCCAGGAACCGAAGTCGCAGTCGCGACAACAAATAAGGAATGAAAAATATAGCCCTTGGCGCCCGTACAATGGCGATATTTATAAACGCACGCTGAATCCTTCCATCCCCGATACCCCATCTTTCTCACTTTTTCTCTCTGCTCTTTTTTCACCTCGTGTCCTCCTCCCTCTGTCTCTCTCCCCCCCCCTTCTCTTCCCAATATTCCCCACCTTTCTTCGTCCTCGTCCTCGTCCTTTCGCCTTCCACTTTTTTCCCCCGCTCTTTTTTTTCTCCCTCAAACCTCCCTGACCCCTCCGTTTCGATGGTCCCTGACAAATTCCCAGACGGAAGGCACACGCCTAAAGGATCGACTTCATAAATTCTCGGCCGCGGTAAACCACCGAGCGGACCTCCTTCGTGGATTTATTCGAGCCCCTCGCTGCAGGACCTTCGGGGACGCGGGTCGTCAGCATCCTCCGAACGACGACGTCACGTTTCCAAGCGTCTCTCCTGGCGAGGGCACGTTCTGGCGCGACAGGCACACGCTGCCTTTTTACGGGCCCCGAGATTGAAGGCTTCGGGGAGCGAACGCGATCCTTCAAACGTCGCTTTCGTGTCTATGCTGACTTCTAGTCCCTGCTCCCGGCGCCTGCGATAATTACCTTGCGCGACGGGCAACGCAACTTGGCGAAACGTATTTCGTCGGCTTCTTGGTGAAGCTGATCAAGTCCATACTTCGTGATTTTTGGTAAATGCAAATTTAAAGTTCAATGTATTACAGTGAATCAGGTAAGTAATACCTAATTGAAAGATATTGCGAAGTACACGAGTTATTTTCTGTCTATATGGATTTTTATTAACCAATTGTTATAAAAAAATTAGAAAGTAATTGCTTCCGTTTATCCTTGAGGATTTTAGAATAGAATGATGGACGTGGTCAACTTTACCAACAAGTGATTTGGCTTAGGAGAGTCGTTGCACATTATGTATTCAGAATCACACTGTCAATGATGAAAGTGAATCCTTACAAAGAAATAGACATACTATAGCAAAATGTTTGTGAAATTTAATATTCAAATTTTGGCGTTTTAAAATTGAAAACTGGACATTTGATTATCAGGATAAAAATTATTTATACCATTCACTTCCTGTTGACGAGAGCTCAAACTGCCTTTACAAGCTTAACATTGCCTCTTCCACTTAAATCATTCCCACAATTTTGATTAGTCATTAAAGAAAAATTAGAGGGGAAAGAACCTCAACCGCTTTCAAATTTCAAATAACACAGTTTCCTACACTCCTTACAGTCTTCAAAATTTCAAAATCATTATCGAAGACAAATTACCTAAAAGTGGGATATTCAAATCACCCTTGTATTTTCCAAGAATTTGTTTGATTTACTGTATTAAACCCGTTAAAGGGATCGCACCGCGGTGGAGCAGAATAAACCGAATTCTGTGATCGGAGAAGATCACCTGCGCCAGAAAAAAAGCGATTATGCACGCTGCACGCGGGCATTTTAATTCTGTCGCGCGACACAGTGTGACATTAGCCGCGGTGTCGCGCAGCTTGTGCCCTGCGGATTCGCCTGACCGCCATAAATAATAACCAGTGCCTTTATTGGCGACAATATTTTACGTGTGATCGGTCACGGTGGCCCGGGACCACCGATCGGTCATTAAACGCTGCGAGGCAGAGCGTTTTCGAAGCGGACGCCGCGGGAGACGCGGCTGAAAGGAACATGGGAAAATCGGTGGCTGAAATTACTCGGCGATCCGAGACCAGCACGTATCGGCTACGAGCATGAGAAAATCGATCACGTGTTATTACGCCACGTGTCGTAGTATTTTCAAAAAAAAAAATCTTAACTGGGATAGATATATAATTAAAATATTTCGATAAAGCTTATGTAATGCAAATAGTGGCAGTTTTTTTTTTTAAGAATTATTGATAAATATTGAAAGTAGAACATTCATTCCTAACAATCAGCTTGCGATATTTTTGGTAAGTTGTCAGACATGATGATATTTTTAATGTTTACGTAATCTATATGTTTCTGGTTGCTTACATCTGACATTTATATGTAGATAGGTACTGTGCCTTAAAACTATCTCGTGTGAAATGTTATTTTTTGTATTAGGTATTAAGAGTAAGTTACTTTGCATGTTGTCAGTAATTGTGCTCCACTTTTACCTATTTCTGGAAATGTACATCGTCAGCATCACATTAACTCCTTTTCATCACAATTAATTTTGACGATTATGAAAGAAATCGCAATAACAGGAGGGATATTCTACAAGATACATAATTGAATGTTCAAATAACAAAGATTCGCATAATGAATGCTGTATTATAAATTAATCAATACTAATAGATCTGTCTAATTACTCCCAAATTCACACTAAGGGGGTGGATTTGATCCCTGAAAATCCGAATATTTTCCGAATTGGTGTTATAACTCGTGAACTGTAAAATAATTTTTTTACCAAATGATAGATTTAATTAAAAGAAGTAACTTTAGTCTTGAAACATTTTTCTATCTCTTAAAAAATAGAAAAATCGGCGAATTTTCAGGGGTTAATTTCACCCCCTTCGAATGAATTTGGGCAGCAAACAAAAATTGCGTTGTAATCCGGAGGAAATCCCCTACATATTCACAAAGTTTCAGAATTTTTCGAATATCCGTGTTCGGGATATTCCCTTGTAAGAAAAATAAATTCTTATATAAATCTGACTTCAAACAAACTGATATTATCCTCTCAAAATAAGTCAATACTCCACAAAATGTTTTCGAATAAACCAATATTCCAGTGTGCATGGAAAAATAGTTCAGAATTTTTAACAGAATCGAGGATTCGCACTCCCCAAAGATATGTCGTAACGATTGTGGACCCAAAGGATATTCTTATGCTGAAATATTTGAAAAATTCGGGGATCCCGCAGTTTTGAGTATCGGCTGCATCGTTCGCGATCTCGTTCTTCGGCTCCGTAAAAACGCTCCTCCTCATATTTCGCGGTCAGCGAGGGTCGCGATGAACACAGAGCCATCCCGATGATTCACGGTCATGACTCACTTTACTACCACGGGGCCAGTAAGGGTTCGCATAAACGGGAAGGTCTTCGAAGCTGAAATAGCGTCCAAGACGAAACGAAAGGGAAGACGTACAAGTCTTCATTTTAAGGAGTTACATAACGTTCTCGGCGCCTAATAATCGATCAATTTTGGAATTTTTTAATCGAGAGGTGTGAAATAAATCGAAAATTTTATAATTGTATCTTGTTCTTGGGACCTATATTCATATAAAGAAATTTATTTGTCACACTTTTGTCATATATTGCTGTTCGTTTTCTACGGTTGCAGCAACCTCTGTACCAAGCAGGGGGCCTCCTTATTACTGTGATAACTTCAACAATTTACAACCTTTTTTCATGAACTTTGCGTTAATCTATGCAAAATGACATTCTCTAAGGGCCTTGGGGCCAAATTTTTTAACTTTTAGAAAATAAGAAAGTTATACCATTTTGAAGAAAGCAATCGAGTTTTCGTCTACAATTTCGATCTTTAAATGGTAAAAAAATATTAAAATTTATAAAATGGCACATGGCCCTTAGAGAATTTCATTCTGCATAGATTAACGCAAAGTTCATGAAAAAAGGTTGTAAATTGTCAATGTTATCCACTTGACAAGTTAGAAAAATGTGATTTCGAGAAAAACGCGTTTAAAGTTAAGAAGGACAACAAGTATTGAAAATAATTTTTTTGTAACTTACACTTAGTCTGCCATTCCAGCAGCATACTGTGGACCCTCCTTTTTCTCA
The DNA here is from genome assembly GCA_947577245.1 of Andrena bucephala. NCBI lineage: Eukaryota > Metazoa > Arthropoda > Insecta > Hymenoptera > Andrenidae > Andrena > Andrena bucephala. Next base: position 23,673,655 of record OX387719.1, read on the forward strand.
TTGTTTGAATTTCTGCTCAATCTGCGAGCCGTAGGAGCCACTTTTGTCGCTTGTGCCGCTGCGAGTCTCGCATGTTTCAGTTTGTTGGCGTCCTCATTTTTGCAATAACTGTGCAAATTGATGCCTATTTTACATTCCAATAAGCGTAAAATTTGCATATATACGGCTGCACCATCGTTAAATGTGCTTGTAACAATATCGGTTGCTATCAGGACGATTAATCGACTTCCGGGTGTAGCTTTTGGAGCAACTATCAAAATTTTGAAGTTAAAGCTCTTATTGGTGTTTTGTGTAAAGCCTCCCACACATCTCAACAGCAGATCTTCGTTGCTCAATGCATCGTATATGGGTTCAATGGCAATTTGAACCGCTTCCGGTAAAGCCAGTTTATGCTGGTACGTTTCATTATGACAAATATTTTCGTTAATCATTAAGAAATCGCTTTCATTCTTTCGGCCCAAAATTCTACACACTATCTATAAACATTTAATTTCAATGAAAAAGAAAATCGATTTTTTGAAGTTTGAGAACGTATGTATGTAAACCCCTTACGGTTTTGATGCTCTGAAAATATTAAACCGAGTAAAGCAGTACATTCAAAAGATGAAAGTTCGATCCCGATATCGCTACTGTTCTGCTGCAAAGTAAGTACATGCCTGGAATTGTTCTATTTATTTAATTACGAACTCCTTTACCAACATTGTAACTGGGCTTTTGTAATTTGACAAACTTACTGCGGAGCATAAGTTAAAATTGCTTGCAACCAAGTTGAAATTACTTAATACATTTCTGAGGAACTTTTAATTGAAAGATTTCCGTGCTTTATACTTGTACGTGAAATGTTTCATAATTTCTTCCTTGAATTACTTTTGCTTCACACATCTGTCAACTTGTTCTTGAATGCGGAATTTGTGTATCGATATTCTGATTGAAACCTTGAATTTAAGAATCTGCATGTGAATAACACGCTTCCTTTTATGTTCCAGGTGAGTGAAGCTTGTCTATCTACCTGCTGCCCATTCAAATGGAACACCATTAAATTCTTCCCTCAATTGGACGAATGATACAGGTAGCTCTGAGTGTAATATAGTATACACATATGAATTTCAATTTTCCGCCTCACTCGACTACCAACTGGAGAATATTCTGCCCCATATTTTCCAACAAGTCATTCCTCGCACACCCCTGGACCAATGATTTTATAAAATCAAAGAAGGGACTTCGTTCGAAAGCCTTTCACCGATACTCATTGTCACGGGCCTGCGGTTCGCTGTGACGCCCGTGAAAAATTCACACGCTTCGCAGGGCTAACAAATTTACAACTCAATTACAACGCGCGTAGCCCCGCGGGCAGTAGTGGCCCTTGGCGGGCGCGTTCGTCACGGAAAATGTAAACTTCGTTGGGCGGCGGTGAATGAAAGATTCAAGGATGGAAGTGGACAGCAGAAGCACGCGTGCGAGTGCTGGGCAACGGAGTGAAATGTAAACGCTTCTGGTGGCGGGGGCGAATCGAAATTTCGACGTTGAACGCGATTCATGGCGATTGCGGTGTTGGCTTGTTGTTGGTCGCGAGATCGGGCCCGATAATCAAAGGTAAACCTGCCTGGTGGCATCAAATCAGGATTTTGAAATTGCTCTGCCCTCGCGACACCACGGGCGCGCGATTGTGCGCGTGGAGTGACCGTTAGTGTGCACGAGCAAACGAAGCTGTTGCTAAATTACGTTATTTATCGCGCCCGAATTACCTGGTAAACTAAAGTGAAGCGTTGTAAAATTGGAAAGCAGAGCACGATTAGGTACATATATTTGTAATAAGTATTGGGTCACCTCATAAATTTTTGACAATTTTTATGCTGACCTATCTTTTAATTTTATGATAAAATATAATATTACGCTTTAGTTCCATAATTTCTACCTATTTTCTTGATAAAATCATTATATCACTGTAAAAGTTCTTCAGTTTTTTAATTAAAATATCCTTGAATGTCGTTTCATAGATTGTCGACAGTTTCAAACTTTTTACCCGCTGGTATGACGTTGCAAGGCACGAAATAAATAATACTCAATTTCGTTTTAATTTCTAGTTACCAGATGCTTTAATCCTTTGCACTCCACCTCGTTAGTGCGAGTGCGTCAATTGACCACAGATCTTTGGCATAATTAAATTAAATTTTGTTACAGTTTTTACATAAATACAGAAGTTAGGAATAAGAGGAAATATAGTATAGTGATTTCAAAATCAATGATTCATTTAATTCTACGAAATATGAATTCTTCCACTATTACCAAGTCTGATCATATAAACACAATGTAATATATAACTTCGATTTAACTTTTATTTTGACTGTAAGGCGTACTTGAAGCGCAAAGGGTTAATAGCAGCTCATTTAAGCTGGGTTTATATCAGGCGAGTACTCGGCCTAGTGGGCTCACTCGGCCGAAAGTTGGCATATGGACCTTGCCATGCAGCCAAGATCGTTTCATTAAGAAAGTTTATTTGATAATAGAATAATATGAATCTGTGTCTGAAAATGCATCTAAAAAATTGACTGGAAATTCAATTTCTTCTTCTATTTAATTGACGAGGGTATTTGCAACTTCAAGTCATTCTTAAATCACACTAATGATTAACGTTTCTAATTATTTTAAACGTACTACCTTATGAAAGTGCACATTGTACTGACTCCATATTCCTTAATTCAATTACTTGCCGTGCAAACAGTATTCTGTATGGTAGTAAGCAGAGTTTCAATCAACGAGCAAAGCGCATTAAAACGTAATCGTGAAAGCAAAGTATTTTATTGTTCTGCAAATTCGTAAAAAAGACTCGGCAGAGCAGAGTTTTCACGGTGGAGCAAACAAAATAATAATTATCCAGCATTGAGCAACATGTCGGTGATATTTCGCGGTTTCATGAACTGAACGAAAACAGAATTTAAATTTCTATTATAACAAATCGTAACTGGCGTTTGTCAACTATTCAATTGCTCGAGAATCCAAGAATTAAATTTACTGTATCGATTTCGTTTGTGTTCCACAGCGACATGGTCTCGCCCAGAGTTATTATTTCCATAATTACTCAGACAATTTCTAAATTATTCAGGTAATTCTATAGCACCGCGTATCGTTAATTAACGTATTTTTCAAGCTTATTGGAACGAAGCGTTATTTTCGTGGATATTAATTAAAACCTTGAAGCCTTTTAAATAATATGCTCATGTGTTGAGCTTCTTCGAAAGCTTCATAATTAAATTCAAAATTCATTTCGATAAAGTGCGATAAGCCCAAGTACAAATACTTGTGTTTTATTAGATACTATAACTATTATACCACTGATGCAGCAATTTCGCCTCCACTTGCAGCTGCAGATAGGTAGCCAACTATACCCAAGAACAGTCGCTGATGACAGATAACGAACAAAACATTTCACAAAAGCACGAAACATTCCTTCCACTTAAAAATACTTGTGGATACCATCTCCATTCCTCATCGAATAAAATGCTCGCGACGCGCGTTTCTTCGCTCAGTGATCAAAGCAAGCAGCTGCCCCAAAAACTATTCGACTCGGAGCGAGCCGCGTGGCGAACTCGCGATACTGCCGCAGAAGTCCTTATCGGATCTTGCCCGGTCGTTCCCGACGATCGATTCGTTTCGTACCATCGCTGCGTTACAGCATCAACGCGCAGATAAATCTACATACTTTGGTCGCGGTATGCGAACAACCGAAACGGCTGGCGATCCGAGACGAGGAGGCTGCACGTGCACGCGGAGGCACGCGAGGCGGAATTCACGCGCGCCGTAAATCATCGTTCGTCGATTCTTCGTGAACAGTGTCGCCGGCGACGGTTCGTCGCGTTGCTTTTCGATGGCGAACGCCCACACCACTGTGACCCGTTTATTCTGGCATAAAATTCGTCCAGGAAGGACAGCTGCCTCGACGCCTGAACCCATGAACAAACGAAATTTGTCTTTGGGATTTGGTCGGATCGCATACAGTCAATCACAGAAGTCTACACATGTATATTGCATCCATATTCCAGAATCATTGAAGCTAATGAATAGACTGCGGATGTTTATGCACGTGATATATGCAAAAAGCATATGCAAATATGCACGTAAAATAGGTCACGTCTACTTTTATCGAATTTGTTAAGGGTAGACCGACAGTTCCCAATTTCTTTATTGTGGCTGGAACAATTTGTAAATGTGCCTTAATCAATGTTTGAGCAACTTGTGTCTGTTGGAAAACATTCTGAGCAGTTGCAATTGCAACGACATTATTTCCATTAAAAGTTTCAACTGCCTATTTGCAGAAATAAATTAAAGGGTGAAAATTAATAATTATACTATTTTCAGGTGTTAAGAGAAAAAAATGGCCGAGCCTCTTTAATTTTATCGAAATTATTTATATGTATCCGGCAATTGTAATGAATGAATAATTAGTCTCTACTAATGACTTATTCTATCGCATGATATCAACATTGGTACTTATCACTAATGTCACGTAACGGCTCAATAATTCATCTGTGATCGCACCCAAATACAGTGAGATAGATATAAAAGAAATATGTAACATATGTGCATATGCGTTTTAACAAAGCATATGCAATATGCAAAATAATTTTTGCATATGAATATATGCATTTGCATAAACATTCGGAGTCTACTAATAAATCTCTTACAACATTTGTAGCAACCACCGATACACTTACAGGCAACTACAAGACTCCAGTAATAATCTAAAATGTAATCGTTATAAATAATCTAAAAATGTGTTAGGTCAATGAAGATTCTAGAAATTCTACTATGGTTAATCAAACGTTCAGCAGCCGCTGTAACCACTAAGTTCCCGCGCCATCTGAAACGAGCGTGCTTTTTGCGCGCGCGCGTAGACACAGCGTGAAACACCAGTAAATTACTGAAAACGGGGATCATGATAATGCTTAGCGAGCCTAAGGGCAGTTTTATCGCCGGCAAATGAAACGGGCCGCCGCGTGCCGGCATCACGACGCGACAAATGCCTTCGTGCGTTCTACGGAACTTTACGGGACATAAACGACGCATAACTCACCATTACCCATCGCTAAAGCGGTGCCACGATATTGCTAAGACAGTAATTTATCCCGAGACCCGCGATTCTTTCCCTCTGCTGGATCTGTATCTTCTCCTTCTGTGGCCGAGACTTGTTGCCGCGCAAATGAAGGTCTCTAAAGTCTCAACGCCCTCGGAATTATTTGGTTTCTTATAGGGTAGTATGAGACAGTGGGATTCACATGTTACATGTGCTTCGAACTCACGGAAACAATTTAACTTTTAGTTTTTAATTGCTTACTCTTAATCGTTGCAAAGTAATTTCCGAGGAATTTGGGGTAATTTTCCGGGAAGAAAATTAAAGATTCTCTTTTGATGCTAAATAACTGGGCTAAATTGGCTACTCTCGATAAATTATTCTCATGAATTTATGAAATATTTGGAATATCTGTGAAACTGAGGCTAATTAAGCTTAGTTTTTATACTTCAAGTACTTACTATCTCGAACAGTTCAAGCACTTATTATTATTATTATTATTATTATTATTATTATTATTATTATTATTATTATTATTATTATTATTATTATTATTATTATTATTATTATTATTATTATTATTATTATTATTCATAAACGGGTTAAAACCCATTTCATAACAAGAGTACGTAATACTTGTGTGTGTGCATAGATTGAATAAGAAAAGAAATCTGCACAAATACATAATATATCAAAATATACCTCACTATGAAAAAAAAATGAGAATGAAAATGAGAATGAGAATAGAAAATATAATAAAAGTGAAAGTAAAAATATACCATTGATTTGAGGAATTTTAATCAGAAAATTTAGATTTTCCTGCGGTTTGAGAATTTTCTCAAGCTGTTCAAGAAAAGATTAACTGGAATTATTCGAATACCTGAAATTGTACGGAGTATCCGCAATAACTATTTCTTTTACAATAAGAATAACAATTTCATCATCTCTCGCAAAAAGCATAAAGCTTCTAATAATTCGAGACATGTCGCTCAGAAATTTCAAAGAGCCTTCCAGAAACCTGAAAAGGTTAGTTTTCAAGGAATGACAATTTTGAAACCTTTCGAAACGATTTGTAATTTGCAAGACTGCACTGCAAAATTTCGCATACAGACGTAACATACGAGGGCCTCAAAGTCAACTTAAGGCTGATCGAAATTTATGCCTCTGTTAACCAATTACCATCGAAAAATCATGTGACAGTCAGCCGAACAAGTTGCCCGTTGGTACTGTCAGCCCATAAATTACACCAAACAAATTGCACTGCGCGCTGTAGCCGCGAAACAGTCCGAGTTAATTTCCCGTTCGAGCAAGCAGAACGCGTTCTGTAGCACAACGAGGTCTTCGTTCTCAAGATGGAGCTGTGGTCTGCTATCCAAATAAATAGTAGGAAACTATGTGCGAAATATCGAATTTTTTAGATGCTTCTGAGCAAAATAAATTTGGAAAAGTCCCTTCAAATTATCGTCAGGGCTATGTCGTATTTATTCATACATCAAAAGATAAATCAGCAGCATTTTCATGCAACTCTCAAATATGAACATAAATACTAGTTCATATTCGTAAAAAAATTGATAACGCACAAAGAAACAGAAAGAAAGTTATTCCTTTCCATAATAAATCTCCCCACTGCAGTGGCGCATTCAGAGAGGGGGAGGGTGGGCAAGGGGTTCTCGCACCCCCAAAGAAGGGGCTTTGTAAAAAGAAAAGAAAACTGGATTTTATTCTTTAAATAAATTTGTATAATCACCTAATGAATTTTACTGAATTCCTATTAAAAATATTTGCATCCGTTAATCTCGGCTCCCCCAAGATTAAATCCTGCGTGCGCCACTGCCCCACTGCACCAGCTTTCGTTCTGCAATTGCACACCCCATCGAGAACACAAAATATATATCCACACTGGAACCGTAACTTTTAATTCACGGCGCTAACAGCATGCTCCCTTTACAGAAAAATCTGTTTCGATATACCTTAATCAAAGACATCTGTATCAGTTCTCTCCCCGTGTTTATCTTCGTGACCAATGGTCGTTTACATATTGCGCCTCATCGTTAGCTATTCCATCAAGCAGTGTACTGTTAATCGTTCGCCAGTGATGATGTAGCAAGTGTCTTAAATAAACATGTGTAGGCCCATGAATTTACATCAATCGGAAACCGTTGCCACCGAAAGCTGCACGAAACCGCGTGCTGTCTCGTCCCTCGCGTTTCATTCCACGGAGTGATCAGCTTTGCCGAATCTGATAGCGCCATGTCCGCGCGTAATCATTCGTCAATAATTTCAATCCGGCGAACTCGTCGGCTGTCAAGGGGAATCGACTTTGTAACGTGCCCCGGGATGGCTTGCGTTTGCACGTTGCTTTCAATGCGCGTGGATCGCTGCATGCTAGGAATGACAGTTTTATCGAGCTTCGAATCTGGAATCTCTTCAATCCTGCATTAATCCTTTTTTATATTTACTCTCCTTGTACACGTATGAAGTTGTATGACACGCGGTATCCTCTTTTAGTAAATATTGTGTCGACCATGGATCTGATTGGGATTTACAGGATTATTTTTCGGGGGGGGGGGGGGGTGGTGGTGTTGATTTGATATCGATATACGGGGCGTAGAATTAAAGCTGGGTTAGTAAGTGTACCACGGGGCCCAGTGGAACCCAAGAAACATTAAATGGGTGGGATGGTTTAGTGGTAGATTTAAGTGGCCTTGGTAAATAAATGTGGTATGTGCACTTAATTTCAATCGAAGTTCTCAATTGAAGGATAATTGCTTTGCATTTTTGTTTCGAGAGGAACTTATGCAACCAAGTTAATTTCTTTCAGTATGAATATATGTGAATTACAATAATAAGGTTATCCTGATTTTAATGGATGATCAGATATGGACGTTTTTAATCGCTATTTATAATGACTTGAAAATTAGATATCGGCTGTCAATAGTGTCAGGTGCCACTTGAAACATATTCTGCAATTTTCTGCACTTCAGGTTTTACTATTTTTATATACGAGTGCATCAGTATTGACCTCGATTAAATCCGTATCACATTCAAGATTAAAGAATTGCAAATCGATATGCGCGTTCCGACTGTCGATTGCTAGAGAATAATACCTACATTTCCTGTCAATGCCAACGACTGGTATATTCGTCGGCTCGTAGTTACACGAACGGGCCAATAAATATGTCGGTGGTGATTTTTAACGGTCTTTATATAAAGCCAAGGCGAAGCTAATGAAGAATGGAAGCGTGAAATTGCTTTTTCCAGGCCACGGTGTCGAAACTGATGACAGCTGTTAATGAGTTTGCCATCAATGAGACCTATTTCCTTCATCCTTCTCGATGGAGAAATTACTGCAGTTATGACACCAGTTTATATTCGACTTGAATTTTATGGACGACTCAGGTGTTCACTTAGTCACATATTACTGCCGTAAAATGGTGCTAGATATGGACAGTTGGACGCAACGAGTGCGATACCCTGTGAATCAGAATTGACACTGTCATATGTGATACGCCCATAACACTGTCAATCCATCGCTGTCTGAGTTAGATAACAAAATCGATGGCGTTAAATTATGGAATCTTCACTGTCTATCAATAAGTATGCCAAATGAGTATAATTAAGGATCTTGCAGCAAGAGACGTGCTGCTCCATCTTTACCAACTTCAAGTAAATTAGCAAAAACTGTTTATAAAATTATTGCTTTGACTTAAAATTAAAAAGAGAACACTAGTTGGAAACTATATATTTTCACACAATAAGTAGTAGGTAGTTATTGAGTTGATAAGATTTTATTTCTATTCTTGGCAAATTTTTCGAATCTGAGGCATTCGTGTTGCGCAAAACAGTAATGGACACAGAGTCAAAATTTGCACGCTTAATCGCTAAAAATTAATCGCTCATTTGTTATCGGAATATTATGAAACGATGTAGATTTTTTTACATGTGCTATTATATACTGCAGTTATAAAAGTACATATGCCTCACTTTTAGCTGTTCTGTGAATTTGCAAAGTTTCATAAAAATCGGCGTTCTCTGATTTTAATAAATTATTATTAGTCTTTCGATGATGATATTGTCAACCTTAACACGAAATGAGAGTAACAGAAATGGAGTAATTTATAAGAATCTACGTATTTCACCGTCGTTAACAGAAACCATGTTCGTAGTTTATAATCCAATATATTGTCTAATATATCTAATATATTGTAAGGAGAGTAACAAAGCGAATATTGGAACAGCTTTTCGGTAAGACACAGAACAGACACCTCAGACATAATTAACCTGAAGAAACCGTACACTTACACTAACTGGATAAATGCCTTAAGAAGCAGACCTACGAAACAGAACAGAATGTAAATTATGTCCCTTCTCTTGGAATTGCTTCGAAAGACATCTGTTCTGCTTCAAGTTCCAACGGTCAATTCGTTCATTCTCTCATATTATTACCTAATGCAGTCTTACAGAGAAATTCAAGAATATGATAGAATAGAAGTCTTCAGTACAATATTCTGTAAAATTCTCATACGACTCCTATTTCCACATAGAAAGGATAAACAAACCGTCAGATCAATATCGTTGATTTAGGTTTCCAAATAGTTTAAATAGATCCATTTACATTTTTGTTCTGTATTTACCATTAATTATTTATTGGTCACTCGATTTAGCAACTATTCACTTATACTAGTTCCCGATAATACTAATAATAATTACTATTGTCGTATTTGCCTCAAATCACTAATATCTAAAGTCTAATTCATAAATGCCATTGTACATATACTATTATTCATTAAAATATTCACTTGTAATTTCGAGGTTTAAATTCATATGAAATCTGACTTCCTCGTCTACTAATTTAGGGCTAAGCCCCCCCCCCCCCCCGTCCCGATTCGCAATATATGTATACCTCTGAAAACTGAAAACTTTTAATATTACTTTTCAGTTCCTTCCCTACAACCACTTACTTCACATTATAACCAATATTTATATATCGTAAAGGTACGAATCCACGATGAGATTTTACATGAAGCTTTTCTATCATAGACAAAGATCTCAGCAACAATATAATAATAGTCGCAAGAGATGAGATTTTTGAAAATATATCTAGAAACATATCTCATTAGAGTCTAATTTCATGAAACTAATGACAAAATAATTAAAAAATTATAAAATAATTGTCTGATAAGATTAAAGTCTCATGTGAGACTCGATATCTATGTCTCCTCGTTGATTTGCACCTTTAAAATACAATGGTCCCGTAACTTTCACACCCAGTCCCTTATTAAATCCTTACAAATTTCACACATTTCATGAAAGTCCCCCAGACAAATATAAAACAACAACCCGATTCCTATCGCTCAGTTCCTCTTAACAAAAACAAGGGAAAAAATTATGCCTACTTTTATTTCACTTCTGCGCCACTGTTTTCTCAGGCGGCACAATGCTCGAAACAGTGTCTCCGCTGCCTAAGCCTACAGTATTCCATCGGGCGCATTAATTCGTGGCGGCGAAGCCGAAGAAGGATGGACCGAGGCCAGGCTGGCAGGTCGCGTCCAAGCGGATATTTATCTTTGGCGTAATTTATACGCGTCATTTTCGGATTCGTCGCTTCGAATTCGATGCGTCCGCTTTGAGATTTAAGCGCGCCGCGCGCGGGCCCGCCAGCGGCTCCGCGCACTGGCCCGTATACAACTCAAAAGCTGAATTTATTGACTGGCGGGGCCGATAAATTGTTTCTGGGGTCCGTGGCAGGCCGGTACGACAGACGTTATTGAGCCATTAAATCGTGATTACCCGCGTGTTATTGGGTGCGGTGACACGGAGACGAGACGTTCTTTCCTGCCCCCTCGCTCGTCGATTCCATCCTCGTCGACGTTAACCTCTCCACGTTCGATCCAGCTACCCGCCCCCTCCCCTCCCCGTCTTTTTTCACCCGACCTGGAAACCCGGGCTGCATCGACAGACTCGGTTTCTTTTCGTTTATTGCGTCCTTCCCGATGATGGATTCGCGAGGTGCGGCTGAAAGCGAACGGTTAAGCGGGGTCCGCGCTTGTGGAACAGCGCACCGTGGGCAGGGTAGGCTAGTAAAGGGGCAAAAGACTCGAGTCACCGATTTAGTTCGTGGGAAAGACTCGAAAGTTTGGGAGAAAATTGTGTTCACCGTTTTTTTTTTAAGGTCGCATCAACTCCATGAGTTATTACCGACCATACTCAGCGTGTTGTGAGCGGATGCGTCGCCTGTTTTTTGGATGGCGTAAATCTCTGATGGTGTGAACGTCACTCTCTCTGCGGTGTCTTACGACCACAAGAGTTCACTGTAGAGGGTGCGATTGAAGGTTGAACTTGAATAAGTTGAGGCACCGCACATTAACATTAAAAATGTAAACTGTATTTAAAACTGAACTTTAACAATGGTGGTTATTGTAATTAACAAATGTGAGTCTGCACTGAGTTGTATGAGTCCCTCCAAGTTACTCGTGCGCGGTATAAATTTGGACTGATTTGGAACTCTCTCGCTGGCTACAAGGAAAATTCGAAGATTCCCTTTGGGGGTGGAGTTTTAGTAACGCAATCGTAGGAAACGCTGTCTATTGGCGGAAATGATCTGGTTGTAGGTGGTAACGAACTATAGGAGAGGGAAATCCTGATCAAAGTGTTGGTGAATCGGTGAGATGGTGATCGCGAGACCGTCTGTTTACTGTCACGGCGATCTTGGGACCCTTGGCCCTGACTTGGGCTGATCGTCTGCGTTTCCGATGCAGTGAATTTATGAGTTTACAAAGGTCCCAGGTCTAAGAGGGGCGGACTGACAGACCAAGTGTCTGCCAGATGAAGTTTTGAAAATACAAGGCGCCCTTGTGCGTCCTTGGTGGTCCGGCAACGAGCTAACGCTCAACACAGTGGTTATCTTATATTTCGCAATATAGATTTAATCTATGGATAAGGTCGAGTGCTTTCTTGAGGTTTTCTTCTGTTTCGAATATTAATTAAAATGCACATGAAGGCACCTGACACATCAGTTGCGAGGTATAGAAGTGTATCATGTGGAATGGTATAACATATTGATTACGTTGACACCTGTGCAAACATCATGAATTATTTCTTGCTTTCATCTCTGGTTCATGTATTCTAATTAAATATACTTTTAACAAAAATTCGTCGATGTTTCCTGATCGTTGAATTCCTTTTCACATTCGTTACAGCATTTTGGCGATAAAGAGTTATGAACAATCCTATTTGTAAAGAGATGGGCCTTCCAAAATATCTACTGAGTGTCTATCAGATAAAAATGAAGATATGTCAGTCCGAAATAGAAAATGTTACCCTATTTTTTCAATCAGCTGGCGTCTTTTTGTTTCAAAACTTTGTGTTTTAAATACGATCGTCAGAACAGTACAGTGACCCAGTAATTTAGAATTCTAGCTGTTACAACCTTAAAATAGAAACTTATATCGCATAGTTACTCGTAAAAGTATGTTATGTTAATTCGTATATTTGCTAAGTGGAGAAACCATTCTAAATGGTAGCACCGATGGCCAACTACATCACTGATTTAATTTCCCAAAAAATCACACTTTAATCCTATATGGACATTGTTTCACAAACGTTTACGCTACTCTTTCAGTTTATGCCACTTACACCTACACAAAATGTCCATCACAAAATACTGTTCTGACATTCAGCATCCCCTCACGAGACATAACAAAGAACAAACAGATCTCCATTCTGCAAAAGGTGAGAGTGCATCGTTTCCAGCGATTCGACGATCCTCTGATGTTCGAAAAAAGGAGGGGTGGGGGGGGGGGTGAGGCTCGTCTAGGGAATTTGCAGCGGCGTGCGTGCCGACAATAGCTAAGAGCCATAATTGCAGTCTAAATATGCATGCTGGATGCGGCTGTCGGGGCTGACTGTTCCATATTCAGCGATTAAGTGTGATGTACGAGTTTTGAGTGTCGCGGCATATCAAACAGGCGTAATCGTACGTGGAATAATCCCCCACTCGTCGTCTGTCGTTCTCCCTCCGCTGTCCCTTCGCCTCTCTAATTCTCCCTCCACGTGATAAATTCGCGCAATTAACTAAGCCGTGCACGACGTCGATGGAACGTACGTATCGCGAATGCTAAATGAATGGCAATACGGTTCTTGTCGGCCACGATCGAAGAAGTATTTATGTACATACATATATATATATATATTACGCACAGGGGTGTTGTACGTCAGTGATTGTATTTTTGAGAGAAGTAACGAATTACCATCAACATGTGTGCCGGTGATTATGAAAGCAGTGGAGTCATGTATTTTTTGTTCCGAGATATTTAGACTGTTGCGTTTGGGTGCATGAACAAATATTTTTTCATTATTGAACAAATTGTTTCACAACATATATGCTCTTCTAATGTTAAACTTATCTATAATTGTAAAATTTCATGAGTAACTTGTACGAAAATGTGTTTATTTTAAACCTTTGAATGTCTCTAAAATTTCAAAAGTGATCAAACGTAGTTTTTTGATCTTCACAATTTGATAAAATCAAACATTTTTTCGAACACACACGCACCGAGCATCCCTACTCCCTCTGATCCTACATTGAGGTAAATGAATTTGTATGTTTGTCAGATGTACCCGAAATTGGTTGTCTTGGTTGATAATTTAGCTTATTGTTAGCTTTCCTTTCTTCTTCGTCGTTTGGTCGTGGAATGACAATAGGAAAATCTTGCAGAAGCTTTTGGAGCTTGATTGTGAAAGGAATGTGATTGTTATCGATTAATATTGCAACAAGTATTCTTAATAATGTTCTCCACAAGTTATTATACCAAACGTTTTATGCCATAGTAATGAAGGATTTCGATATAATTTATATTCATATTTAACTTTTTATTTCGTTGAAGATGAAGAAGAAGACAATACCGTAAAATCCAGGAACCAATAAAGCCATCAAATTTCGGTAGAAGTCGATCCCCGATCCTTAGGACGAAATAAGCGATGTAGTTAGGAAGCGTGCTTCGACCACCGTCCAAAAGTCTCGAATTAAATTTAACGTAACCCATCCAACTGCATAGCTAATTGCAAGTAAGTTTGAACATTCCCGCGCAACCTGACGAGCATCAAACGCATCGAAAACCGTTCCGTTTTCGTTACTGCGATTCATGCGCTGTTGGAAACGGAACGCTGTGAATGCGCGCGGCGACTGCACTGTGGTCTATGCACATAACACGTGAATTGAAACAGACCCTAAGTAATTTAGAATCGCGAGAATTCAAACTTCAACATTCCGAATTACAATGAATCCGAACCCATAGAAAATCAAACTACCATAGAAATTATTTCAGACAGCACCGTGTTTGGTGTCATTTTCATCAGGAGAACTTCAGCAATTCGTTGATGCCATTCTTTGGAAAATGTAACGATAAAAATATGGGTATTTAAATTTTGCGTAGTGGATGTCTGACTGCGAACACAGCTTATCACCTTAAACTTTAAAATGGCTGATCGAAGGTCGCTCGCATGATGATTTATAGATTAATGAAGAAATAAAAGTGTTATAATTTCGTCTTTACCAGGCAGTACCCTATATCTTCCAAGTTTTGCTTCATGAATATTTTTCTGCCATCCAAAATTTTTTATTCATTTTCAGATACTTCGCACGAAACTTCTTCGCTCCCTCTACTTCGGCCACCGAACGCAACGTGACGATACTCGCACCGATTACTCTCCCATCGAACGACAAATCGTCACGAAACGTTCGTAAGCCGATATTTCGTTCGTGTCCACGTACCACCGGCTAAATTACTATAATTACCCGCACTCCCATTACAATCCGTGGATGTATCTGCTTACGAGAGACCTCCTTATAGGCCGTAGATAATAACGAGCGTTTCGTTCCGTGGATCGATCGATGCGCGTTCAAACGAGCCTCCGCGTACCAGCGAGAAAGAGACAAGGCTGGACGTGAAGGACGAGCCACCGAGGGAGGGAAGAGGGTGGTGGTGGTGGTGGTGGGGGGGGGATATAATTACCCCGTGTAATTGCACACATAAGGATCATTCCTGAGGGAACGGAACCTGAGAATGCCTGAGACGTAACGAAACGCCGTTTCTCTCTCCTACCCCCTGGATCCGAGATTCTTGATCGTGTTTACCGGTAATAAGCCTTAATCGAGGGTAGATTTAGGGTCACGTGATACGCGGACTTTTTTTGAATTACACCCTCATTGCACGCAACAGCGAAGAATCTATCGGCTTGTGTACGCCCCTTTCGAAAGCCGCGACGAGGGACACCTCGTGAATCCACCTTAATTTCACCTGCCTCCGGCGATGATTTCGCCCAATAAATCCCGTCTACCGAGAGTCTCCGGTTAGGGAGGAACAACGTGATCGCAATTTGCGGTATTGTTGGCTAACCAGCCGGGGGAATTGGCTTTTTGAGGTACGCTCGTAGGGGGGTGTCTTGAACGAGGTGTTGATCGTGTTCGCGGTCTTTGTGTGCACGAAGCGTTACCATTTTGTCTCGTGGCAATTCTGCTGCACTTCATTTGGTCGGAATGTTTAATCTATGTTTGGAAGCTATTGAATTCAGTTAATTGACACAGTACTGAATGTTTTAAGAGATATTTAACAAGTTTAATTGCTGCTGCTTCTTCTGCGTTTAAGTTTCATATCAGTTAAATAGTGTAATAATTAAAGAAGCTTTGTAGAAAATACTGTAAGGGCCAAAATTAAAAGATAGTATTTGATTTTTGGCACTTACAGTGTTTTCTACAGGGGCTCTTCAATTCACAAATGGAAATTGAATTTCAGAAATGCAGAGCGCATCTGGTGTAACAGTATTTATAAAAGATTATTTTGTTCGTGGCAGCCACGTTGTCGGTTCCCAAGTTTTGACGAAGAAATTCAATTTCTTTGCTGGGGGGGAGCACGTTCTCGCGCGGACTTGGCTCACAGGCACAATTTACAATTAGTAAGCGCCGCGACCGCAACAATAACGGCCAGTCGTGTGTAATTATTAATAAGAGGGCACCGTTCGAACGCCAGATTTAGGAGCGTGTAATACACTTTCCTTCTGCTGAGTTATGCCCGTCGAACACGCGACGAGGCCCAAAGAATCGCAGATGGGACCACGCCTCCCTTTGCACGGTGGCGTGGAGAGAGACGCCTTGAGAATCCGCCTTAATCCCTTCTCGGCCCACGGCGGTGATTCTGGATAATAAATTTTATCCGTGGACCAGCTTTTGGCGCTGCTCGCCATTACGCCACTTCTCGTCGTTAATTCGTTGTGACGAGCAATTTCTTTCGTCTTATTATCATTGGGATGATAGCGCGGCTACCGCTGGATTCATCGTCATCTGTCTGGCGCTGTCCACGTAATTAACGCGGAAATGATTTGACCCATTGACAACAGATATTTGATTATTACTGTTATCATTCTCTCACACTGAGTGTCTCGCCTAATATTATTGCGGGGGTCTAACACGTAAAGCATTCAGCCTCGATTTTAATATTTTGAATTTTAATTTACTAGCTCCTCAAGCGAACAGAGATCTTTTATTAGTTTTGTTAAATATTGAAGCAGTAGATATAGTGCTTTGAAACAACGAAAAATGTAGTATAGAAATTACAAATTCAATAATTCATTTGATTCTGCGAATCATGAATTTTTCCACTTGCACAAGGTTTAATAATACCGGGGATGTGCAAAGGGTGAACAAAACTTTGACTCATGCTTGGCCTTTTGTGTTGCCATTCAATACTTTACGAGCTATTTAACTTTTCAACTTATTAATTTTAAATTCTTTGTATCCTAAATACCAGGAAAACATGCATTTCCATCCCAAACATCCTAATAATCTTGAAAACTCTGAAACAATAATCTCGAGAAGAATGGCCTTTCTCTAATCACGTTCCCCCTTCCAAACTAAATAATTTTTATTCTCGTCACCTTTTCACTCCGCACAATTTTCACAAAAAGCAACAGAAATGTTGAATTGTATGGTTCCAGCTACCCCAGCATCTGTAGCCTAATTCAAAGTATTAATATCAGTACGCCAAAGAACACAATTTCATTATTCATTAAACAATTAGAGCCGTTCTACTTGGCGCGCCGATTCACTCGCCTAGTAGGTACTTAGTTGCTCCAGGTTACTATTGCGAGCAAAGTTGGAGCCGTTCCCTTTCATGAACCGTAGTCGTTTAATAGTTAGAGGCCTATCCGCCAAAAGGTTATCAAAGTGACCCAGTTGGCAGGTCGATGAACTTGGCCATGCTCAGAGTTCGAAGCTCATAAATATTAAACGATAAACGCAATATTTCAATCCGTCCAATTACCATTGTACCGTGTATTTATTCACCGAGCCGTTTCCCCTCCTGTTATTTTTGCATTGACTGTACAATTTCAACGTCCCCCGATATCGAAACGATCGCGCGCAAGTAATTAAATCGACTGGCAAAAATTGCGCATCCCTCTGCATATTGCTCGTCCCTGATTACGACCGCACTTATACAGAGTGCTCTTTAAAACATAGCACAACTAACCAGCAGTGGATTCTTCGTGAAGAAACAAATGAAAAAAGTATTATAATTTTTGTAAATTTAATGAATAGTTTTGGAGAAAAACGATTTTGGTCTTGTAAGTTGGTTCCATGTATTTAACTACATGTTAAACAGATTATTAGAGATTCATTCTTTATATTTAAATAGATTTCTACTTTTAAGTGAATTTAGGGGTTCACATTTTAGTTTTAAATAAAGGTTTACTTTTCTAATTCTTATGTATGGCTATACTTATTTACGAGACATTGTGTACTTTTTATGATAATAGGTGTTACTTAATTTCTTACTCTTACTTAATTTTCAATAGTCTTTTAAAGTAGAAAAATACAGCAATCGCGGGTAGTATTACTATGGGGTCTCGATAATCCGAGTTTTGCTTAATCCGAAGTCCGCTAACCCCGAAAATACTCTAAAAAAGTCAGAGTTTGCGTCATTCTTCTCACAGATAGTTTTTATATTCAAAGGCGTTTTCACTTTCTCCAACAGCTCTTCTCACGTTCCTTCTCGTCGAGTGCACATTTGTGCGTGTGTTTCGCTTAATCCGAGTTGCCACTAATTCCAGTTGGTTATTGAAGTTCCACTGTAGTTGTTTCATTAACCCTCATCCGTCCCTCGTGTCAATTTGACACAGTTTTCCCGTAATAAATTATTTTGTTCTATTATTTGTGATTGTTGTAAACAAGCAATATGTCCTGCACATCATTTTATTTTATGCGAAAGTTGTGAAAAAATCTAAGATGTAAATGTTAACTCATCAATTTGAATAAAAAAATATCGAAAAATAACTGTTTACCTTGTCATTTAGTCGATCTTATACCACTGTGTTAATTTGACACCGAGGGACAGATTCAGTTCGTGAAATGAGAAACGCACGAGGGTTAAAGAAAAATATATTAATGCCATCTACCACTGGTCTATAAACAATACTACTCTATAAACAATTTCATATTAAAGATCATTTTTCTTAGAAACATCGCTACAAATAAAAAAATCCAGTTTTCATTCATTTTTCCAAGAGGATCCGCCTCCCCCATTTTTACCAGATTTCGCCGAACACCCTGTATTAACATCCACGGAAAAGGGAAAGTAAAGGCAATCCTGCGGTTGTGTAAATAATTTCCAGCGCCGGGCCTCGTTTAACCATCGTTCAAGCTCTCTCTGCTAATATTGTTGGGGCTATAATTTTCGGCCGAAGACATATTTTGTACCTGATTTCTGGGCGGGGAAGCGAAAGAGAAGGAATCCTCCGTCGAGCCATTACCAACATTATACCACCAGGCCGCGAGTGAATGAAGATCGAGATGACTGACGCGCATTTAACTTTAATTACAGTGGCAACATTGTTGAAAGAAAGAAATCCGTCCTCGTCGCCGTGACCCTCCACCATTATTTCTTGCGGCCTCCCACTCCTCTCGCCCCTTCTCTTGTCCCGTCCCTTACTTTCCTATTACGGCGAACGAGTGTTATTGCCTCCTTATTAAGGAAATAATTGCGATGCTTTACGATCGCATTCTCGATCAATTATCCAAGGAAATCGAGCAAGACGAGCAGCCTCCAGCCGGCCAGCTAACGAGCTGGTCGCTGTGTGAATGAAGCGCGGATTCAGATACAGAATATTGTCTGATTTTGTGGATGTCACACACTTTTCAGCAGATTTCTTGTTGGCGTAACTGTTTCGAAGTTGGAGTGACATTTGGTTTGACTCTTCTGTTGTTGACTGTAGAAGCGATATTGAAACAATTATTCGGGCCCCGGGCCGTACAGGGTCCCCAGATAAAGGGGGCCGACTTGAATTTCACGCTCCAAACACAAAACGAGTAATACTACGGACATACCACAAGTGTGGTGTGGTAACCATACCAATGGTATTCGGGGACTAACAAAAAAGAAATTGGAATATAATTTCGAATATAATAATATAATAATCTAATATTATTAATGATATGGCAATAAAATATATTAATGTCTATTGCGTTTAATTTTTAATTTTGTTTTCTTTATTATTGTTATTATTATACTTGTTTCCTAAAAATATGTTATGTTTTTTTAGCCTTGAGAAATTGTTTGGAGCTCCAAAATATTTCTCGCATCTGGGCCCCTTTATGAAAAAGGCCAGCCCGTACATATTTACAAAATTACACTTTGGGACAGGTAAAGTTGACAGTAATTTGCTTGCGAATTCAGTTTCTTCACAAAAAAATGGATGTGCCTTAATGCTGGTACTTAACACAATTATCTTTGAAAAAACCCATTGAATTTAAAATTAAATATATACACTGATAACTTATGTGTGTTTGACAAGAGTGATCTATAAAGAACTATCATGCAAATCATACGCTTTTCAACATATACGAATTAAAAATTCACCAAAGCTGTTCTCGCGACAAATATTCATTTAGTACTTTCCCCCGTTGCTGGGGTTCGGTTCATCCTGTGGAATTGTTCGTGAAGGAACGCGATCCCCTAATTATTTTACGCGGCGTATCCTGGACAGTTAGCAGCAAAAAGCGGAGTCGTCCATTAGCCAAAGGTTGTCGCGACCCAAAAATTTGTCTCACGGTCCTTCGCTGTTAATTCGCTCTCCTGCGCGCGGAGGATTGTGTGAACGCGGGACGGGTAGGGAAAAGGTGAGGAGTTGCCACCCAAGTAGAAACTTCCATCGTTGATTGTTCGAGGACCGGTGAGGAGTACTCTTTGGCTGCACGATACTCCTCGCCTTTCTCTGGCCATCTCGATCGACCATGCCATATGCGAATTGCGAGGACCGACGGAGGAGGAGAGAGAGAGAGAGGATACATCGTTAATTATCCCATTCCTGGTTGCCTCCGCCGCGCGGAGCTACCTCTCGCCGGTCTTTGACAATGACGGACACGGGGCCTGAATCGAGCACAGAATGATTAAAAACGGGGGAAGAGTGTTAAAATGTTTTGATGTTTAATACAATGGGCAGTTAAAAAAATAATGCTGTTGCTTGTAATTGGAACCTATACCTGTGGAAATATAATATGTTTTTATAATTGGGATAAATATCAGCCATGTGTTCGTGGTTTATTTTGTGATATGTTGATATTAGTTTCAATATATTCTACTGATAAATAATTTAAACGAAAGAAACGGAGACTCTGAATTTGTATCATCTTAAATTAAATTTATTACGTTTATGTTCAGTAGGCTTTATAAAGTCTCAAAATTAGTAAACGTTAATATAATTCATATTTGTATCGGTATTCTTCGTTTTTTAAATCGAATGCTGAATTGAGAAATCAATGCTTTTTAGGAATGTAAATGCCACGTCCTCTTTTTTCAGTCGAGTGAAGTTTTTCGCATTTTATGGTTCTCCTCCCATCTCGACTAAATAGTAATGCTACTCATTGCGTATTGTAAGTAATATTTGGATATAATATCTAGTTTTGGCCTTGAAGCCTAAAACACTATTCCTTATTTGAAACAATATAACAAATATTGACATTCTTTGTCTTCCACATTTTAATACCCTATCGTCAGGTGTTCCGAAAATTATTTATTTATACGTTATTCAGGAGCACCTGTATGACGTAGGTTTCATCAAGTTTCCCGTAGGTCAAATTTTAAAACTCAATTAAACAAAACGAACACAGACACAGAAAATAAAAACTCTGCTTCCATAGTTACGAACTAAGCTGAACAAAAATATCCCACAGACAGGAAACTCAGAGAGCCCTGTCAACCTTGAGACCCACTTCCGATTTCTCTCTGCAGAAGAGTTAATCAGCGAAAGAGTTAATCTGGGAAAGCTGGACGCCCTGAAGAAATCAGTCCGGTGAACTTGCACCCTAGGTCGTCCGTATGAAACGGTTCCTGTAATTGGTCAAATGGCCATTCTGTCCTTCAACTCTGGCTACCCTCTGTGAGCAGCGACCTTAAGCCCCATACATATCGTCCTACAGGTCCAGCTAAGAGTCTCTGGCGATCTGGTAGCAGATTGCCAGTCCGGCCACTGCGGAACGAAAAGTTTGCTGACGTCGTATAAAGTCGTGCTAGACACCTGCAACGACTTAATAGTTTATGGCGGACCGTAGACTGACTCGATGGCGATATATTCCACGGTGTAATGGGAACAAACCGGGGGAAAAAAGAGCACAGACGGGTCGCGATAAAGGGGTGTTTCACGGAGGGGCTGCGTTCGAGTTCGTTAAGGGGTGGGAAATAAAAGGAGTCGCGCGATAGGTAGCAAACTGGGCACTTATTTGGCGGGACATTTTTATTAAACTTTCTTATCGGTCACTGGCGATGTATCGCGCCACCCTCGAAACCAACTTCGCCAGAGTTTTGAACTATGTATTCACCTGAGCTTATATCTTTCAAAATGTTATGTATTCCAGAATAATTAAGGTAAACTTCATGCAAGCTATGTGAGAACTTGTTTTTATTATTAGGGTGGATTATCAGTAATCATGGTGCAATTAAAAGGAGTTTTCAGTTCTCTTCACAGATAACAGGATTGATTTAAAAATGGAAAAGTACCTGTGGGGGCAAGAGTTCGCACAATGCAGTGGGGCAAGAGTTCGAATGCAAACGCCCCATTTAAAAATCAGCTTGAAGTAAATGAAGCAATGAAAAGAAACTCTGAATGCGAACGTGCAAAGAACTAATTAGAAAAGCAACAAAAAAAATTTTTAAAATAACATCTACTTGTGAAAAATTTTGAAAGGAAGAAAACAAATCGCTTCCAAAAAGAGAATAGTTCAACCACCAAAGTCTAGAGAAAAAATAATATAAAAAATAATCGCGTTGCTTATGCGATCAGGCAATCGAGTGGTAAACGATAGTTTGTAGATTATTCACTTAATGTACACTGTGATATGTATAATACTTGTACTTGAATAAAACTCTATATAATAAAAAAAAAAATCAGAGCGTCGTGCTAATAACGCGAAGGTCGCGGGTTCGATCCCCTCATGGGCCAAAATTCTTTTTTTCCATTTAATTGCAACATAAGAAAGTGACACTCGGCGTGCTTGTATATTCCAACACCGATACTCTTTTTTTTCTTTCATTTTGCAACGTGCACGTGCCCGGAGTACCGAGTTGAAAAGTTCGCTTTTGCGGCGCGCGCTGTAACGCCGTGCGAAAACTTTGGGAGTACGTGCCCGTTCGCGGGAAGGCGTGAAAGGAGGCAGAATTTGAGTTTCGGTCAAACACAAAGAAAGTTCTGGAACGACGTCCGCGGGTCTAATTGAGTAAGTTTTTCTCGATCGACGCAGCTTGTTTGGAGGGGAACCCTAATAGAAGTATTTCCCAACGAACTACTGAAGAGGGAGACATCGTTTTCGTAATAGGAAAAAACTTTTTTTCGTTGTAGAAGAGAGGTGATTCGCTTATATACTTCCAGGAAATTTGAAGGCTTCTCTGTCTGATCATTGTGGTGCACTTGGTTCGCACTCTTCACTCTTTTATTTCATTTGGCACCTTTCGTTTTGGTATTTTTTTATGAAAAAATGCTTAAATTGAAAAAATAAACATTTTGTGATATCAGTAAGCAACGAATTTTGGGGAAATTTTGAGAAAAAACGCAAAAGAGAATTTTCCGGTACCGGGAATCGAACCCGGGCCCTCCTGGGTGAAAGCCAAGTATCCTAGCCACTTTTTTTTTTTAAATAGAGTATGCGTTTATTCATACCAGGGGTTTGTTACAATGAGAATATAAAATTTTCCTTAACGCATAAAGGATTTACAGGTTTAAGAATACTTATGGACTAGAGACCTGTATAGAGGTACGCTTAGACACTTTGTTTGCGATAGTGAATGCACCTTTACACTTGTGCGAGCTGTGATATGATGGTTGATTCCAAGTGGGTGACGATGACCAGACATGGTATAAGGGAGAATCGCGCGGAAAGTGGCTAACGTTCGAAATGAATAACAATGACCAGATATACTCGTTTGCGAAGGCCCGGGGTATCTAACAATGCTCTGCAGGAGTATTAGAATTTTCAAATATTCGTATTTCGAATACAGTAGAGCTTCAAATCTGATCTCCCACACTGCACACCCCAAAACTGAAACCCCATTTTATTTTGACATCACGCTTTAGTTCCTCTCGCAATAAATCTGTACCGCCACAATTTAACGGGCATCGTTGTTGTCGTCGGGTTTAAAACTATTGCGTTCACCCATATCATATCGGTCGAGGACAGTCTCGTCGGTCGATTGTTTCTGTCAACAAATAATTTATTTTATTTTTATCCTTTTCCCCGTTTTTTTTTTTTGTTTGTTTGTTTGTTTGTTTTGGAACGCCGATACACGCCGCAGGGTCGCGAGGAAAGGCTTGTCAGCGGAGCGGAAAGCGCGCCGGACGTGTGTACTTCGTTGCTAGCGATACGCAGCGGAACAATTATCGGATATATCCACGGTTGACAAATTGCACGGTCAAGCGACTACGTTTTAATGAAGCTCTGTCGAGCAGGCTTCTCGCGTGTCGACTGGAAAATGAAAAATGCAACGACAGCGAACCGACGGTAAAGGGATCCGTCGATATTTCAAGCGGGGCCCGTTTAATCGGTACGTCTGTCGACTGATAGTTAAATCTGCCGCGAATAATGCGGTTAAAGTGAATTAATGTTTACGGGCTGGGATAATGGCGAGCGCGCGGGTTGCCGGCGACATATTTGTATTTAATTTTCCCCCGCTGGGAACTCGAT
This sequence comes from Andrena bucephala, assembly GCA_947577245.1. NCBI lineage: Eukaryota > Metazoa > Arthropoda > Insecta > Hymenoptera > Andrenidae > Andrena > Andrena bucephala. Next base: position 23,697,945 of record OX387719.1, read on the forward strand.
CGTCGTTCGTTTTTATGCGCATCGAACGGGGGAAATGAAGCGATTGCGGGTGAAAAAATTTATCGATTCGCGCGTACAGGTGTGCCCTGCGACGACATAATTGATTAAACGGTCGCGATAAATGTGCCCGTTTGGCTGGGGCTTCTTCTTTTAAATTCTGGTTTTATCGAGCCATCAGTTTTTAAACGAGAAAGCGGAATTTCCAAGTGGGTGTCATAATTCTGCCGTGTTAATTTGAAAGGGTATGTCAACATCTAAAAATAAAACAATAAAACTGCATAATATCATAGGGAAACTAATAAACTTTTCAAACTCTCAGTAATAATAAAAAACAAATACACTGAGTCAAAAAAGTATTTGTACACGTAGTTTCTTTGCAATAACTTTATACAAATACGTGACACACTAACAAAAACTGTTTCAATTAATAGTGTACTATGCACAGAGGTAATGTGGAAATGAACAATTTTTCATAATACGTTTCAAAAAAATAATGCCATAAAAACAAGAATTTGGAAGTCCAAAAAGTATTTATACACTTATGATTCTACTGGTAAATCCTGAAAATAAGCATGCACCGTCGTGACGTCGATCGAAACGTAAATAAGTGTTTGTTTACATAGTGGTCTTGGTCTGCTTACGGTGGTAGTGCGTCTTCGAACTTCATACAGAAGTCATGGCAGCGAAGAAAAATGAAATATACGTATCCGTGCGAGACCCTATTATTTTTCTTCGAAAACTTGGAGAAAGTTATAGAAAAATTGGCAAGACTTTAAATCTAAACTTTACAACAGTGCAGTATATTGTTAAAAAGTACGAGAAAATAAAAACTAAAGACAATAAGCCACGGTCAGGTCGGCCGAAGATACTTACAATTAGAGAGCGTCCGGGTATTATTAAATAAGCTACAGAATATCCCTTTGTAAGTGCTCGAACACTGTGCAATGATGTTGCGTCAATATCAGGGAAGAATGTGTCCCCAAACTATTAGAAATGTTTTGCATTCTGCTGAAATATATGGCAGAGCTGCGAAAAAGAAACCATTCATCAATAATGCGAACCGAGAAAAATGGCTAGATTGAACCCTTCGGGCTCGACGAGCGACGCGCCGTCTCAGTTCACCTTCACGAACGTTCGACGAGAAAAAGTGTTGTTTTCCGCACGATGACTTTAACGAGAATGCCTTCTAACTTTGCCGGCGTTCGGAAGATAGACTGTTTTCCAGAATTTTGGGAGGCGAAAAGTTCTAATTGGCTGCACTTTTCAAGAAGAGGGGAGACCTCCCCGCTGTGAAAAGCGCAACCAGCTCGTCCCAAAACCTATCCAGGATGACAGGGTCCCGGTTTATTACGGTATTGTCCTGCGAGTTGGCGGTAAACAACGGTAAGTACGTTCGGGTACGGATGGTTACCAAATGTGCCACTCGCCGACAGAGCAATATACGGATTAACTCGGAGCGAGGAATGTCTAAATTCTTTAAGACGGCGCGTTCTTGATTGCCCCCCAGCAATCTGGCAAGCAGATGCAGAAACGTTCTTCGAAAATACTAAACTGCCGGTCGTAAAGGACTAAAATAACACTTCGGCCCTGATTTTGTTCCACAGGACCAACCTTAACACGACAGAAGTGTGTATTGAATATTGTCTTGTACTCAAACATTTATTTACTTAATTATTACGAGTGTAGCCTTTGGCACATTATAATGACATGAAACGCGTGAGTAGAGGACGGACAAATAAGAATCAACATTAAGATAAATATTAAAGTACACAAATAGCAAAGAAAATACAGAAAGAGATGAAACAACAACTAGGTTCGTAAATATTGCAACTTAATCATCCAGAATACGCAGAACTATATTTCTGAAAGTAAATAAGGAAGTAGCGAAAAAGTCAATACAGTAATTCGTTGTAATTGTCCCGTTTTTACCATGCGTAGTAAGCTGGTGACTATCCCCACCATTTCTTGGAATCCTTCGGTCAAGAGTGAGAGAACGAAAGTGTCGACGGCAAACTTCTTGTCAACTGTTTCGTTCCCTGTCGCTCGCTGTTCGGAATTCTCACCCGCGGCATCGGCCGCACGTGAGATCGGTCGTACGCCCGCTGCCAACCCCGTTCGTCGGGTTGATCACGACGAATTACTGTATTATAGCATAAATATATTAATTTTTCACTTGTTTTTAATTCCTTTATCCAAGTACATTCATTGGGCTTTCCAGAAGCTAAGTTGATTACCTGCATGAAATGAACAGTCCAGAGAATTAAACAGAGCCGTACAAAAAGAGTACAGAAAGTACATATGTACAGTTCATCAAGTGCTATTCCAATTTGAAGCTGAATTTGAAATTATTAGAACCTAGATTAACTCTGGCAAATTCTTGTAAAAATCCTGTTGTCCCCCAAATCACCGTCTCGTTCGGCGCATACATCACTCCTCGCGTTTTATAAGCGCAGAGAAGATCCGTTTCCGCCTCAGAATTTATCGCGAGCTCAATGTATCCTTCGTGTCGCGTCATTAAAGACCCATATTCCTGCCGCATGTTCGTGTTCTCGCTGGCAACCATAAGCGTCCAGCGGCGTCGTTTCGCCCGCAGAGAATCGCGAGAAAATGTTTTTCTCATAGCTCGGAGGAGTAGTGGGAGGGGCGATTTTATGGAACCGTGCACTGGTGTGCGACCTCTCGTAAAACAATCATTTTTCCATCGACTCGAACGGGCCGCGTGCTCGCGATACGTTTGTGATATTATTGCGAAAGGGGACGCGCGTTATGAATTCGTGGAAAAAAGCGACGGATTGCAAGTGCGCTTTATTTTTTTCCCCCCTTTTTTCCTTTTTGTTTCATACGCTCGGGAAATCGTCGCACGCGCTCGCGTTTTAATGCGATCGCGAGTGCACTTCAGTCCCCATCGTCCACGTACCGTGGAATCAAAGTTCCGCAACGACACGCAGGGCGCACGCAATCCTTCGTATCGGTTCACTGATACGACTGCTGATTATACCAGCCACTGATTATCGTCGGCGTTTTCCCAATCCCCCCTCATCGCGGTGCTGGCCTTAATTGCAAAACATCGATCGCGGTCCACGCTGCTTTCTTGCCGTTGCGGTATTTGCTGTGATCGCATCTGGGTCTCTTTCTTTCTCTCTTCTTTCCAATTGTATTTATTGGTTGAGAATTTTATTGGGATTCGGTGGCAAATGTAGGTTAACCAGAGCGTCATGCTGCGGGGAATATACTAAAGTAGGAGGTCTGTGAAGATAGCACCCCCAAATTCGAATTTTTGGAAAAACTCGACGGCATTCGTTTCTCCACCGTTTGCCCACGTTTGCCCAACAAAAATTTTCGTTTGCTCACCCTTCAAAAAAATTTATGACAAAAAAAAATTTTCATCAGCACCCCCATGAAAACATTTTAATGATTTGACAATGGGAAATGATTGCCCATCGTATGCCCACGTTTGCCCACTCAAAATTTTGTTTTGCCCACCCTTCAAAAAAAGTTATGATTAAATTAAAAAATTTGTCTTCATCACCCTCCATAAATACATTTGAATTTTTTCTGAAGGCTAGAATTCTCAAATTCTAGTATTACTCTTATTAGAAACATTAATGCTATCCACTATTTCTACTTCTTCCTCTTCCACTGGAATTTTGAAATGTTTTTCAAATTTGTTAGCAAATTCCACCGATTGTTTTTAACGTAAGAGTTTAGTGTATTTGGAGACAACTAATCAGAAATGTTTATAAATGCGTAGATACTTTCTTTCGCTGACGGCACGCAACGCTGACGTCCTAAAGGGTCGCGGCGTCAAGTGTCACTGCTGAAACGTAAACAGATGTCTCCGACATTGTCCATTGTTTCCAGCGACGCACGAAAGTCAGTCAGTCTTCAGAGTTCGGTCACAGCTCTTGCAAGATCGCGCCTTCATTTACGGCTTGTGAAATAAATGCGAGAGGATTATATTATTACCCGCTTTGCGATTTCAATGTTGTGCTTAGTGAAAAATGCCTAGAAAACCAATGATAGACTCTGGTGTTATTCTGCATATGCTGCAGATATGCGAAAAGTATAAAGTATTCGATGAGAGCTACAAATTGAAGTGTCGTTTGAATAAAGTGACGGAACGAAGAGTGTGCAAAATTTTTGGATATTACACCACCAAACACCTTCAACCTTTACGGTAAGAACAAACGATTTTGATAATATATTTGAAAAAAATCGAACATTAACGCGATCGCGTCTCCAGTAACCTTCTTTTCGCGGGTTTTGTTTTTTCATTCGATTCTGGAAGGTGGGCAAATGAAATCTGAGGGTGGGCAAACGTGGCCAGATCGGGTACATTCGTATCTTACTTTTAAAAAATTCAAATGGCGGGTGATGAAGACAAATTTTTTAATTTATTCATAAGTTTTTTGAAGGGTTAGCAAAAAAAAGTTGTGATGTGATATCGTCACGAGCGTCCGGGGGGGGGGGGGGGGCAGTTGAGAAAAATCACATTATTAAATTTTAATTAAATTGGCGCTACAAAATGGTTTCGAAGAAGCAAGAGAGCTACTTCACTCGCACCGTGAGTTTCATGATCCGATTTGTGGATGTCATAGCCAGTGTTGTCTTTTCATTACTATATTTTTCATTACCGTCATCCCAATGTTGCCTACCTCCCATTGGGAAAAACTCTACGAATGCCTTTGGATATCGTATTGAGTATTTCAGAATTTGTGGTCTGAAAAGAGAATAAGACACTGTTTCTTTTCATTCGACATTTGTATAGGATAAGTTTGGCCCAGAGAATATTCAAACGACTAAGGATTAAGTGTTTAAGCCTCCTCTGCCCCTTGTGTCAATTTCACACATTTTTCTCACAAAAAATGTTATTCTGCTATATGTAAAAAAGTACGTATCTATGCTTTGTACATTGCTTTATTATTTGTGAACGATGCGAACAATCTTATGCCTGAATGTACAGAGAATTTTGATTTCTTTTATTTTTTATAACAGAATTTGGTAATTTCACTATTTCTCGTTCCATTATACTTATTGATTTTTTACCATTCTGTCAATTTGACACCAAGGGACAAATTAAGTTGGAGAAATGAGGGACGAATGAGGGTTAATATCGCGAAACGAAGAGGAGGACAGGAGATATATGCTTTCATAAACCATGGTATTGACTTATATTCTTGAAACAAATCCGAAATTAGTAAAACGATGACTTAAACCCCCTCTAATTTCATGTGTACTACATCATATAATATTTCAATTTCATAAAAATTCCTGTTATCAACTGAAAAAGGTGATCGATATTTCGTGGAATGACCTTACAAGAAATTATAGTGTTTTAACAGTATGAGCAACTTGTTACTATATAGTACAAGACGTTAGAACTTTTTGTGATACACATATCTCTATTTTTTCTGATTTTCCTATTACAAGAAAAAAATGTCGAAATTCGTCGAGATATAGTAACAAAAGGTCAATCTTGACCCCAACACGCATATTACTCAACTCATGTCCGCTTCTCCTATACATGCAAACTGTAGCGTAGTTTATTTCAAAGACCTCCATCGATCATCGTATCCCATACGTCAATTTTACACCCCCTGTCCTCCATGCTTTTCCATGGTGGCTCTGTTCGATTCTACGGGGATATAACCTTGCCATGACGAAAAGCACCGCGTTCACTCGTCGAAGAGGATGGGCTGCATGAAAAGCTTTCCTTCTGGTAGTAGCTTGGTATACAGGCTGACTAAGGGCAACGCATTTTACTCGCTTTTCAGAAAGTGCTAGCTTTCAGGGGCGTGAAAATGTCTCCTTTCCAAATTATTAGGATTACTCTTTTTATTCAAAAATTCCTTATCCTTTTTTAGGTTAATGAGAGTTTTCTTGAGATCTCATAGGAAAATAGTAGCTGTACTTTTAACTTATTATAATTTACGGAGCATTTGCGTAAAATCTTATTTCAAAAGATAAATTAAATTTGCACTACTCTAGTATTCAATACAAGGAATAGGTATAGCAGGTGCTCATTCTCAGGGCATCATTCATTCGTATATTCCTTCCTTTTGGCATTTTCCTCTTTATCATCTCCAACCAAGAATCCTCGCCTTCATGGAAGATCTACGTTAAGGTATGTTTTCCTATACGCGTCTCGACGCAGCGTCAAGAAATTCAAAGTCGATTTACTTGAAAATGAAGCGTGACATAAAAAAAGTTACTGTTTTTTTTTCGACTTATAACAAGTAAATAAGTGGAGAATGAGGAATAAGATTTTTTGATATTGCGCTACATTTCTGAAAAAAACGACTTTGAAATTCTTGACGTTGCGTTGCGGCCAGTCGCGTATAGGAAAAATAAATTCGTAACAATTACAGCTTGGTTCTGTTCTACCATTCTGCCGCAAATGTAATTCAAATAAGCACACACAGAATACCATCCCGCGTTGTAATGTTTCAGTCGCAACGTATTCTAATCACAGCACACCTGCAAATAATTCTCATAATCTTGCGAAGCCTCAAAACGCAAGTCTCCGCTATCCATTAACAGAGATTCCTGTCCCCATTTTCGAGCTGAGCAGATTACATTCTCCAAGGGTTGACGACCCGCCCCAGGATCACCCTGTACAATACACATCCGCTTTTACGCCGCGCGCCATTTGCTTACTCCTGAAACTTTTCCTCCTCCAGCCGTATCCTTTATCTTCAGCCCGGTGCCTCGAACAAACGCATCCCACGCGAGTTGTTTTTCCTTCGTTCCAGCCGCATCAATCTTCCTCCTCGGCCCGCGTTACCCCTTGTCCCGAGATTTCACCTGGTTCGTGCACTTAAGTATCCCGTGCAAGCACTTCCACGCTGCCCCCCGCCCCCCCCCCTTTCTCCAGAGGGTGGGTCGGAGCAAGGAAAAGTTCGTGTTACGCCCTCTTTTTCGCCCCCCTCCGGGGAGGGCTAATAAAGTGACGCGCGGTGCCCGCGAGCCGGAGTAACACGCGAGTTATGAGATACGTTATTAGCGGTCCAACTAGATTTCGGGTGTATCGGTGGCTTCGTTGAGGACACGAGGCGCAGTTGATTAAATCACGGAAAAGGGGAAGTAGTAGTGGGCTGTTTTAAGTTGGCCTTATTTCTAGATGAGGGAGGTGAGGCTAGCGATCGGGGGGGGGGGGAGCATGATATCGTTGAAGTTCTTCAGAGTTATTCCAACTATAACTCTCAAATTTCTTTTTTCTTTTCGCGCTTCTACTTCTCCATTTGCAGCAGAATCTTTTCTTGAAATGGTGCAGTTTAATGTCTGGAAGGTACATAGAAGGCTTGAGGGAGGATGGTGGATAGTGGATCCCACGGTCGCATTTACCACAAGGTCCCACTCTCTGTGGGGTCAGACTTTAAAAATTCCCGGAAAAGCAGCCTGATTTTGGGGTTTTTTTTATGCGAGTGTAGTGAATGGAATACAAAATCTGTTTGGAGGCCTTTGTTGTGCATACCTTGAAGTATGATCACAATTTTTTTTAAATTTTTTTATACAAAATGGCGGCGCCACAGCTCAACAACAGAAGGTTCTTCTGAAAAACAGTGTTCCGCGGCCGGAAAGATTTCTCTTTCACTTTTCGACCTAGAACAAAAAACCAAACATTTTTGAGTTCTATATAAGATTATCTCGGGAAGTACACGAGGAAATGAAAAAATACAGTTTTTTGTAAGAATGGTGCGTGATTGAACAAAACGTTTCAACAATTTTTCACGTCACTTTTTGTAATTCTTTCATAATTCTATTTAATTTCGTAAATAACTTTGTGATTAATAAATATTTTTTAACACCGACACTTAGAGACATAATCAAATGTACTACCTTTCAAACAAAAAAAAGTTTTTTGAATAAAGTTCTATAGTTTCTGAGAAAAAAAAATTCCCAAAAATCACACCTTTTTCGGCCTCCTGGCTGAGCGTAACCCCTTAAACCCCTTAATGTCTCCATGCAGCTATGCAATATTTTTACAACTAACAATACACATTTAAATCGATACGAGCGAACGTAAAGCGCAGTGCCATCGCGTGGCAGTGGACGTGTTAATACAGCGCGGGCATAATTCACCTTTACTTATCTCATGCATTCCAACATACGTATCAGTGCACGTACATGTCGACACGTTTCTCTGTATCACGCGAAGTCCGCGACAAAGTTTATTATCCCTCGTGGGTCGAATGCGTCCCCGGGTTTGGTCGCTGGTACGCCGCCTCCAAATGAGAGAAGAAACTAGTTCCCAGGTGTACTTTAGCCAGCCTGCTCTTTTCGAGCACGTCGAAACACAGCCAAGAGAGCCGGCGTTCTTCGCCATTCTACCCGTGTGCTCTCATAAAGGCACACACTGTTAAAAAAGACCTCTTTGTCGCTCGGTCGCGGAGATGTTCACATGGTAACGAGACTTTCGAGGGTCCCCCGCATTAAAAGGCGCGTTTCTCCGCGCGAGGGGCGGTCGGTGGGTGAAAGGGAGAATTTCGGTCGGGGAAAAGAAGGAGCAAGCGGTGGCACGGCATATTTGCTGTGCATCAAAGAGCTGGAAGGCCCGTAATGGAATTGAGAGGAATCCGTCGGGCTTCCTATTTACCGAGCTGATTTCTTGATTTTTATTGGCTCGTCGATTGCGGGCCAGGGAATTTTAAACGGCCCCCTGAGCTCCGAAAACGACGTGGAAGTCGAGATCAATTTGATCGAGTGACTCGCCTCCCTCTTCCTCTCGCGCTTCACGTTTTGCGCTGCTCTCTTTTCCTACCGACCCTCCACGACTTCTGGCATTTTCGGATGGAATTAGCGGTGTACACGAGCGAAATGTACAAACCCGTGGGGAGTTTCAGGAATTTTTTTGAGTTTTTTGAACTTTTCGAAAGGGAGTTGATTTGTGTCTGAAGAACAGCACATTCTGATGTTAGAATTTTTGTCAATGAAGATTTCATGCTTTGTGTTTTATAAGTTCTTTAGATATATAAATACAGTTCAGTGTCTTTATGTGTTATGATAATAATAAGAACTGCAAGGTACCAAATGATAATCCTAATTAAAAGAAGTAACTTTTGTATGAAAACTTTTTTTCAATCTCGTATATTTCGCCGAATATTCAGGGGCTAATTTCACCCCCTTAGAGTGAATTTGTGCAGCAAAAAAAGCTGAATAGATACCTATATATCCTCTACATATCCATAAAGTTTTATAATTTTTTAATTTCTCCGTTGGGGATCTTTCCTTTAGTCTTTCTGCAAATTTAAACTTGACGTTTGTAAATTCTGTAGAGATGTATTAATGCAGTTTTCGCGACTGTATTAACTGTCAAGATGCGTTAAGTTTATCACATTTAAAATTATGTATTTTATGCAAAACTAATCTCGATAAATCAAAACTTGATTGTATTTTACAAAGGAACGTCTGACCTTTAATGCTTTAATTGTGTTTGGAGCTTCTAATCATATTTGAGACTGATTACTTAAGTACTTTAGTATAGCAACTCAGTTTTGGAAACTATTTTAAAAAAACAGCAAACTTGATAGGAGAGTGCTACGATTTTTAACCGACGGTTTTCCAGATTAGTATGACTGTTTGGAAAATTGAAGTGAGGCCAGTTTTGATAAGTGTGAATTCGATTTCAGTTTAATTTTTCCTGCCGTCTCAGCACATCAGAAACAACTGCACACGATATAGATCAGAGTCTCGATACTTTCCTCGTTTTTGTTTAATATTACTCTGACGCTCTGCTTCTTTCTTATAACTCCTCCTCTTCTTTTTAGCAACGAGCTTCAAGTACCTTTGCCTATCAGAAGCACGCGAACGGGTCATTACCATCGAAACGTTATCTCCTTCCGCTTAGTACTCGCGTTCAGCCTTGATCATCTTCATTTTTAACGAAGTACTCGTTGTTAGCCGTGATTCGAATAAAAAGCTATGCAATGAAGTTCGTTAAAGGAAAATAGTGAGTTTTATATTGGCACTTTTTGGAAGACGTTATTGCACCATCCATTATTCTTACAAAGGGAAAGGGATTTATTAACAAAGAATTTCTTTATTTGTTCTTCTTTATAATTTCATCTCTTGTTCTGAAAATACAGCTCTCCTGCAAAACTGAAATTTCGATAGTGGAAACATATAAATACAATTTAAAAATTATTTCAAGAAAATTGAAGTTTTACGAAATTATTTTAATTATTTAAACATTTTCTATAGTATTCCACTTTTACCCTAAAGCCAAGATCTCATTCGAAATTAAAAAATTATATAGCCACTGAATATTGAGTAAAGCAAGAGACCGAATCAGTTGTTGAATATTCAATAATTAACTATCGTGAGTAAAAATATCATTTTCAAGTAACTTTCACACGGTCGTTGAAATTCATTTACAAACCATTACATCAGGCTGTATCGCGCAAGTTGCTTTGCCAATGCATTTATGAAAAACGAAGACTGAAAATGGTGGCACTGACATGTTGTGCTGCTGGCAGAAAATTCGGCGGTGTCAGTCACGTGATTTATGACGATAAGAACAATCTCGGTCCAATTTCCCACGCGGGACGTGCTCGAAATGCGCATAATCTTCATGAATGCATAATGTTCTCGGCGCGCGCCACCCATTCGATGGCCTGTTCGCGGAGCTTTTTCCTAATGGAAAGGGATAAAAACTAGCCCTTCCTGCTCGCCAGCGTCCCTTCCTCTCGTCTTTTTTGCTTGGATGACAAAAATCTTCCGGAGATTATCACGTTTGCTGCATCTTCAGACGTAGATTTATACGGAGGCTTGGTTAACCGCAAGATTGAAGAAGGATCACCCATTCCAGCAGAGAATAATTTCTTGTACAATCACTACAATCTGAACCGTTCAACATCATGGACTGCTGTACCATCTTTTGTTTAAATAACTTCTGTATTTTGCTAAGAATATATGCTGCATGAAAGTTGATCAGTTATGGACATTTCTCCTTTAATATCTGTTAATGATTTTGAATGGAAATATTATATTATTATATATTATATAATATAATATTATTCTTCCAACTTTTAAGCTGATGAATATAATTAAATCCTTTGCTATAAGTGATATAACTATCAGTCGATCAAGTTATTAAGTAATAGCAAGTATTTGTTATTATTTCTTAGTATTTGTTTTATTTCACTTGATTCAGATTTGGACAGTCTAAAATTGATGTTTTAAATCAAAAGTATGTTATTCTAGAATCTAGAAGTTCTATTTTTTCAACATGGTTCAACCGAGGTCATTCGATGATTTGAACAACCATCGCTTAAACTGTAATACTTCCATACATGGTACACTTTACAGCCGTGTTAATTACCAGCATAATTGAAAATCGAAGTCCCGTGTCTTCGACGCGATAGGGATAGCATTCTAAGAATTTACGAGCCACCTGGTGCAAAGGAAACACACTTAGGGTATGTCCAATTCGTGTTGAAGAACGAACTTTTCCTAGCTAGTGATTTGCATAAAACAGAACCAATGTAGCGTATCGTTAATCTGTAAACCGTTTGATAAATAGTTCTCACAGCTGCAGGAACTTTCAAAGTGTGTCCAGTATTATGAATTTACTACATTTTGGCTTCCACCTAGTAGCTTTGATGTTCAATATTAATTATCTCAGAAATTAGTGCCCAATCAACGTTGTCATTGAGAGGGAAATCTGCATGAAATTCGGTAAGGTACAGGATTCTTTCTCGAATTCCGGGAGCTGCTAATTATTAATTAGTGTAAAATGTTAGTATTGTTAAATTGTTTCTTTAATTTGGTTGTGTTTCGTATAAAGGGAGGGGATTCTGTGAGTCCTGTAATGTAGTTGGAAGTAATTGTATCTACTATTTATATTTCGAAAGTTCGTCCACAAGAATTTCAGATGAACAGTTGAAATTTGCTGGAAAAATACTTTTAAAATAGAATAGAGTTACGCAGATACGATAAAAATGTGAACTATTTGTTTTAAACCTGTATAACGTTAACGTATCTTCTTAAAAGAATACTAAGATATTATGTCAAATAGAAAAAGAGAATTCAATAATTGTGGCTGAAGTGGCTTTGAAATGACACCGCTATTTTCTGATTTTTCAAATCGAGAATTTACAGTACAAACTTTTGACTAAGTAGACAAAACAATCGATAAAAATATTTCACACTCTAAATAAACAATGTACATCAATTAAAACAGCCATTCTGTTCATTATCTTCCAAAAGAATATTAAATTGCCTGTAGTTCAATTTCATTTATACATTGAGTGCCGCAAAAGTTCATAAATCATTCTAATTTACCTCAAATTCAATTCAATTTACATTTACACGAGTGCTGAACCCGTGAAAAGGAGTGGTGAATTTAGCAGGCAGAGGTTTCGACGAAATCAAATCTTTTAAACTCAGTTTTCCACAGTGAGATCGTTGAAATGATGTATTATGTAAGTAACTACCTGACAAGGGAGCAATATACCTATAGACTAGTAACAGTGTATTTCCCTTGAAGAAAGGATGTTCCCTGCTTGAATTTTTCCTTGTTTGTAGAAAATGAAGGCGAGTTCTGGAGCTGGCTGAAGGATTAATTCATTCCTGCAGGAGACTGGCAGCCGCGATTTAGGGGAAAATTTGTCGGTGAAACGAAAATGTAACACCATAACTCTGCCTCTCTCGCATCGCGCTATGCATAGTCAGGCCACATCCACCGGTTTTATACACTTCATAAACATTCCTCTGGATACCCTCGTTGTCGCTAGACGTCATCATCCCTAGTTCGCAAACAGAGGGTGATGTCTTGTTCGACGCATTTGGGCCGCGTCAGAACCCTGCTTACTCCCTTAATGACTGCACACTCAAACTGTATTAATTTTCTATAGCAGGGGGATGTCTCTGAATTGTTTCCATAATTAAATTGTCATCAATTAGACTGTAAAAGGAAGTATATTTCTAAATACAATAGTTTTTTTTATTAGTAAGTAGTGCTAAGCACACATTTATGACTTTAATAATATTCTTAATACAGTGGTTCCCAACCTGTGGTTATTTTTAGATTTTTTAGATATATGTGTTAAGATACTTCTGTTAGCTTCACATCACTGTTCCCAAAAGAAAATCCAATTCACTCACCCCCCTTTAATCAACTTGGAAATCCCTCGCAGAGCCTTAATTGGACCAACCAACAAACTCCAAAATATCTAACATTAATCAAAGTCAATACTCGTTGCAAATCTTCCAGTGGTCAGTCGCATACCCAATCGATTCCACTTTGCCCCGTTACGTTTACCATCGGCAGGCGAAGCAAACATTTTGAAAAATTCATTTCGACGAGCAGAACGGTCACGACGGAATTCCAGCGCGGCGAATAAATTTTCCCCACGGTGGAATCGAGCTCTCGCCACCATCTCCTCCCCCCCCCCCCCCACCCCGCAGCAGGGATGTTTCATAAAGCACAAAATTGTTCAGCGAACGTTCCGCGGAGGAAAGAGATAACCGTCGATCGGGAATGGCAGATTTTATGCACGGTCCGGAAATCGCCTAGAGAATTCGCATTCTCGGGCTGCTGTCCATTAGGAAATTTATACGAGCCTAGACGGAGAGCCGTTGATTAAATCTCACCCCCTCCTCGCACGGTCGAGGGTCCAAAGTCTCTGACGAAATTGAAGAAACGATCCTCCGCCGTTGCGGGCGAATCGCGACGAAAGCCGGAAAGTACGGCAAGAAAAGTGGGAGGAAAACGAAGGAAAAAGGAGGGAGCTTTATCAGGATCCTCGCGGCTCTCCCGCCCACGTCCGTGGGAAGGAAAAAAATGTAATAGAATGGTAACAGTTCACACCCGAACTCGAGGGAAGAAGGATAAAGCCCCGGAACCGGCTTACCTTCGAAACACGGCGAACGTTATACTGCATCAAGATAAGGGCCCCGATCCTCCTCGGATTGAATTAAATCTTCTTCCAAGCAGAGGAACGCTTCTTAATTCAATCCCCCACGGTTTTGTATAATTGACGCTGGCCTGTGAAGCGTGGAATTTTTCAATTGCCCCCTTCTGTGTTTCCACACGGTCGACCATGACTTTCCTCGCCGCTTGAATATTGACGCAATTAGGTCTGCCTCGGGTTTTAACGCGGTCGTTTCGTCCTGGATTGAATTCTTCTTCTAGTCGAGCGTGGCGAATGCGTTGAAGCGATGAGTTTCGAGAATGTGTTGGAGGATTTTCATTGGGCGTGTGCTACGAGTTTGGAGGAAAGTTTGGAACCACTGTGTGCCGGAAGGGATGCAGGGATTTTCTCTTTACGGGAACAGATTTGAGTAACTCGAGTGATAAAGTATTAAAATGTGTTGCAATTGTTGATGAAAGTATTAAGTGGGAATAGGGAGAAAATCTGTTGGTATGATTTTAGTGAATGGTGGAAAGTGAATCCAAATTTATGGTTGATAGTGTAAGTGAAGTTTCATGTCCGACACAAATTCATATTTATTACACTGTATTAATTTATCGTATGTAGCTGGAGTGTTAATACTGTGTGTTTTGGAGTAATTTTGGGTGGAGGATTAAAAGAAATCTCTTCGTGGGCTCGTGGAGATTTAAATGCACTTTAAAATAGATTATTTATTGGCGGTTTACTAAATTGTATTTAAAAGCTTTATTAACCTGTGGTTAATTGGAATAGAGAAACAATTTATGTATGTATAGCACAGGGTGTTTGAATGGTCGACAGTGAACGTGTCAACGTGGTCATTTATTGCCTTGAATAAAAGTGGAACAATAAGAGGATTAATCTTTTTAAATTTAATAGAGGATATTGTTCAATGGGCACGATATAATTCTTCTATTGTATAATGCTACTGCACAAACACATTGCAAAGAAATCTTCACAGAAGTTAAATGGATTGTATTTCCAGTATTCATCGTAATCTCTTGATTTATGTCCATGGTTCAGCCATTAATTTATTTAGCCTGCAGGTCATTTTCTGACGGCCGAGACGTTTCATAACGGTGCTAACGCGAAATGGATATTCCCGCGTTTTGTTAATTGTAAAAAAGCTTATTTTTAATGCATATCCACGGCGTACGTGAAAATGTACTGTGGAATTTATTTCGATTAAAACCCGTGATTCTGATCAGAGTTAAATTTACTTAAAATTACAATTGGAAATTTCAAGCAATTTATTCTACTGTTTGATATAAAACCAGCAGAGCAGAAACTTCGGGAATTAAACGAAAAGAATTTTAAATTATTTATCTCAAGCACACAGCAATTACGCGGTCTCGCGTCTTTTTTGTTAAGCTTGATAAATTAAGAACTTTTTACTATTTTTCTGTTTAATAAACCGGAGAAATTCATTTATAAATCCTCATCGTTTCTGTTTCCTTTTTATAAAAAATGTATTATAATTCTCGAGTCAGTATTTATATTAAATTTAATTATACATCACTTCTATTATCTGCATAATTCTACCGTAGATACCTGGCAGTCTCCTGGGGTACAAGAATTGTACATACAGAAAATAAAGTAACGAATCCCATAAAAATAGAAGGCAAATGTACAAATGAAAATCGAAGTACTTATGCTTGCAAAACCATATATATAACAGCAAGAAGATTTATTCCTATATTATTTTAAAATTATATTATTAAAAATGAAGCTTTGCAGCAATAGCTAATGCATTTCACATAAGCACTGAAACTGAAATAAACAAACATCTACACATGTCATATAAGAAAAGTATGCATAACAGCACAGACCAGGTATGCTGACATTTTGACGGTGTTTATGCCCGGAGGTCGCCTGGCATAAACATTGTCGCGAGACGAGGAATTATTACACCAAGGACAGTGAGATTCAGTTTGTTTCCAAACGCGAAATGAAACAGACGTACTTACTTAAATATGCGAGTACTCAAAAGGAAACCAAGCCGAGTGTTGCCTGTTCAATCAATTACTAGATTAATAAACTCTCCATACATTTAGTATTACAATAACACACATGCACTGAGTATCTCTATTCCCTCTGATCCTATATTGAGAAAACTGAATTTGTATGTTTATCAGATGTACGTGAAATTGGTTGTCCTGGTTGATAATTTAGCTTATTGTCAGTTTTCCTTTCTTCTTCGTCGTTTGGGCGTGGAATGACAATAGGAAAATCTTGCAGAAGCTTTTGGAGCTTGATTGTGAAATGAATGTGGTTGTTATCGATTAATATTGCAACAAGTATTCTTAATAATGTTCTCCATAAGTTATTATATCAAACGTTTTATGTCAGAGTAATGAAGGATTTCGATGTAATTTATATTCATATTTAACTTTGTATTTCATTGAAGGTGAAGAAGAAGACAATACTATACTGTAAGATAGTGTAGTTACATGACGTGTTTTCTGTTTAAAATCTTATATTTTATAATAATGACAATCGCGATACCTTCTGTAACATTCCCTTTTCGAGTATTTGGGTTTCTCACCGTTTCCAGTCCTCTTCTCTTACAATAAACTTGCCCCAGGGATTCACTTGGGCCTGGTCAGTGTCACCACACATCTGGTGACCAGGCTGACACGGATTCGAGCACTATTTTCTGCCTCCTTTGTGCTCTTTACAAGTTTCTCAACAGCCTGAATGGTATTTTCCTCGCCAGTCATCTTCTTTGCCCCATCTCTTTCTTCGGAAAACTTTCTACTGACACGAGCGAAAATTCATCAGAGCAGTCTGATCAAGCGAAATTGCACCTTGCAACACCTTTGAAAATCAGACAGTGACTTGTTAAAGTAAATAGTATTGAAATTTTACGCCTCCGTTCAACACACATTTCGTCAATAATAAATTGGTAAGAATCGACATTCCAGGCGTTTGATACCTCTTCGCTTATTATGGTTATGTTTTATGTGTTACTAGGATTATACAATATCACGTAATATATCTAATTGATATTTATATTTTTCTGGTAAATTAATAATAATTTAACATTTTGAATTAATAATGATGCATTATTACGGAATGAAATTAATTATAATTTTGAATTATTTTTAATTCAATATTTAAATTAGTATTAATTTACTACATCACTTAATAATAATTTAACATTCAAATTAATAATAACTTAATATTGAAACATCGTGCACAGTAAAACTGAATTTAAAATGCCTACTAAACATCAGATCCTCGATAGTATAGTGGTCAGTATCTCCGCCTGTCACGCGGAAGACCGGGGTTCGATTCCCCGTCGGGGAGGAATTTTTTTTTTTTTCTTTTATCATATAGGATGAACCAATCACGTAATGTAATTTTGTATCACATACACGGGGGGGGGGGGGGGGGCGCTCTCTTACCCTTTTTGTGTCACACTCAACCTCATTGATTCAGTCTAAAATAAGATTACAATGCTACGAGTGGTAGGAATTAAAAGTAAACCTTATCGAAATCATTTAAAATCAAAAACTAATAGATTTTTATAGAAACACAATTTGTACTTATTTCCATAAAGAGTGTAGCAAGATAAGCATGAGTAAATGGTCCCCACGACTAAGTTGGGCTTTATTGTTTGCTAATCATTGTTCCTCAGCTGAAACACCATTCCGTGAAATTTCAGATCTCTACCCTCGTGTAGGTTGCTATTTTTCCTCTTTTGTATCATGTATTTATCTTATCGACGTGCGTTAAGACGACGTGTATTTATCTTATCGACGACGTCATTTTTCTTACGAAAAACATCACGTTTCAGTTTGGCACGTAAAGAAGCACATTCTATCGTTTCTGACGAATATTAGCACGTTTGGTCTTCCGCCGCGAAAACTAATATATTTGACTGCTTAGCCACGAAGAATAACACATTTCGTACTTTGCGGCGAAAACTAGCACATTATCCTGTTTCGCCACGAAGAATAACAGGTTTTTGATTAAACTGCAGAAACTATCACGTTTCGGCGCGTGGTTAGTTTAAATTGTTCAAGTCCATTTTGCATCGTAGAATTCAACTTTTGAAAATATTGTTTAATAAATAATAACTCCATCTAATCTCCTAAAGGAAACACGTATGAAAATTTTAATCTATATAATTTAAGTACGGTATTTTAATGTTTAATAAATTACCGACCTAGTACTAAATAAAAATCGAGTGGGATGGTATTTAACTCGACGCACTCGATGCAAATTGTGCTGTTTTTCGTTGCTATAAATGGAACGTGCTACTTTTCGTGGCAAACCGCTCAAACGTGCTAGTTTTCGCAGCGAAAGACTAAACATGCTATTTTTCATATTCAACCATCCAAATATGCTGTTTTTCGTAGCTACAGTCGGTACGTGCTACTTTTCGTGGCAAACCGCTCAAACATGCTAGTTTTCGCAGCGAAAACCGAAACGTGATAGTTTTCGTAATAACAAAGACAAACGTGCTGTTTTTCGTAAGAAAATTGAAGCGTGCTACTTTTCGTAACGCACGTCGTTATATAAGTAGTAACCCAGAAGAAGAATGCTAAATTCAAAGGTTTTTACCTCCATATTATCCTTAATCGGGAGGTTAAATCCCTATCAGAATTATTAAAATACACACACAGAAATGAACTTTTAACTCTCCTTCGGCCACCACTGGTGTAGCTCCACTGAGCATCGTTTGTTTCGCGTGTAAGTATTTAACTTCGCTTTTCTGTCATAGTTAGCTTCAAACAATTGTTAACTACAACTTATAATTATTCACCGAATAGAAACGCATATTCTAATTCAGCCTTAAATGTTTCGTAGAAATTCAACGTCGTAGTTTCGTGTATTTTATTCTCGTCACGGTTCGGGGCTAAATCTCGCCTCGCCGAGAACTTCCTTGGCAGTGAAGTTATGAAGAGAGAAAACGGGGCGAAACGAAAGGGAGAAAGAGGTTTCCAGGTTTCTGCTCGGTGACGAGATCAATTCTACTTTGCGCGCTAACGAAAATGTCGTTTCTCGCATCAGCTCCGTTTAAGCTTCCGGAAAGGTGATAAAATCAGTCGGATTTCCCGGGCTGTTTCTCCCCCACCCTCTTCTCTTTCCCCGCCCTCGCCCCCTTTTCTTCGATTTTTCTCCGCGCCGTGCACCCTCGGGGCGCTTGAAGCCGCAATAATTTGCAATTTTTGCGCGACGTCCTCCTCCACGTCGACGTTCGCGACGAGTTTGAAAATAATGTTTCGACAGTTTTCTAAACTTAAATGACGGTCTCCACGGAGCCACCGCAACAATTTTGTAACTGTTTTAAACGGCTGACGTTGCCGCAGAGTGCCTGCAGTTGGCTCGATTTTATTCGCCGATTAATTGGTGATCGAGGAATTATTAAATACTTCGGTAACTCGTTGCTTTCAAATTAATAGGGCGAGCGTATAAGTTTTAGAGGTAAACCGCAAGATACGGCTTTTATTTATTTATTCTGACTATTAGGGGATGGAGCTTCGTTGTAAGCATAGCAAAAGAAAGGAGGATAAATAGGATTTAAGTAATGAGATATGAAATGTGTATGGTAATGTGTTTTTGATATCAGAATTAAAAGAAGAGTTAAAAGAAATGATTATGATTGTTGATGCGCAAATTGGCAGAGGAAAGAATGTCGTTAAACGGACTGCAAAAATTGTGTTTAATTTCATGAGTGATGCACTAAAAAATTAAATTCGTTTTAAAGTGTCCACAAGCTGGAACTCAGAAATTACCGAGTTACAGTAGAAGTGTGATCATCTATTTAATAAATAATTAATACTAGGAAATGTTCATGATCCAAGTAAGAAATCAAAGGCTGTTCTTTCATCAGTAGTATTATACAATAACAAATAGACTCTCTGAAGTGGTTGAAACTTCATTTTAATGGTTTCGATGAAACCTATCAAGTGTGTGGAGCATCCAAAAGTAAAAATGTTTGCCTCTCGAATTGCATAGGTACTCACACTTTAACCACACAAAGTCCTGTCAGTCATCCTTCCCCATTCTCTCAAACCTGTGATCCAAAGTATCGTCGAAAACTCTAATCAAAACCGCGAGTACAGGAAGCCAGAAATTTTATTGTCGAACCCACGTGTGGGAGGGTGCTACACCCCATTATAATATCTTTATCCCCCGAAAGGGGCTCCATCGACATCACCCATGTATCAAAGGGCACGCATCTAGGCCACCTGGAAACTGGAAGAAATTTATCGACGATATATTTTGCCAGTGAGCAGAATGCGTAAACGGAATGTGGTTGATCGCCGAGGGTTCTTCGCGCTCGTGTCCCGCTAAGACGTTCAACTTGGAATCCCGAGTATAAACCAGCTACGTGTGCCTACGTTCGCTGCTTTAAGGCGCTTTCTCACGGTGTTTTATGAGCGGTCGTGTGTCATTGCTACTGTCACCTGGCCTTTTCCATCCACGATCTTACGTACCGTGTCGTCTGAGCTTTGCAATCGTGTCCTCCTAAGGTCCTCGGCTTACCCGAATGGTTATGGATCCGCGGAGGACACTTACGTGACCACGGTGATATCGATCGGTTTAATCCCACGCGACACGTGAAATTTACGCGCAGATTTCTATTTTTCGGTAGATTAGTGAATCCCTGCGCCCGCATGGAAGAGTTCTGGACACTGGGTTGTGAACTTGTGAGCAGAGATGGGCAAAAAGTTATTTCAAATAAAAATGTCATACATAAGTTTTTATTTCAAATAATTTTTTGTCCATCTCTGCTTGTGAATCATTTCGTCGTGGTGATACAGAAAATTGATAGAAGAACGTTTGGTATGGACCATTCCATACCAAGTTGATCACTTTTCGCATCTGAACTCAGGGATTTTGATAAAAGAATATGATGTATTCCACGTGAAATTAAGAAATGTTTAAGTCATCTTTGTACTGGAATGAAATTGGTTTCAAGAATGCAGACCGTCAAAGTTTGCAATTTTACCTTGCCTTCATGAAAGTTGTGCGAAAATTGCATACTTCGTTGGCTTCTATTTTTTAAACGAATTTAAAATCAGCAGAATGATGATAAACCCCTCCTGAGATTACAACAACTACATCATATTTAAATTTCTTCAAATCCTCGCAATCGAGAATATGCACTTTTTACATTCACTCAAGAACTATGTAAGAAAGTATAAAAAATTCGGGTAAAACAGTAATCATCGCTTACAATGAGATCTCTTTTCACAAAGATATCTTTAGAAATGATATGGCCGATCTCGCAGCGAAACTTGCATCCACTACAAATTCCTGACAACCATTCTATATGCAAGACATCTTCTGATGCCAATAGGTATGTTTAATTACTATGCAAACAAAAATGTAATCTAACACATAAAACAGATAAAGTAAATTGACTCCAACTTTTATAACATTAAAACTCACCCAAACATCAAATAAAAAAGAAAGCACCACTGCTCAAATTGTTGTATCAAAATCCTCGAAATTGTTAATCGAAAGCAGTCGAAAATGCCACAGATTTATTTACACACCATTAGCGCTTCATCTAATTGAAAACTCCGTCAAACACCCACAATCGAATGACAATCAACAAAGGTGAGGCACGATAAAAAAAGGGCCAGCGAATCGCAGCTATCATAGGCGGCACGCAATCAGCGCTGCGAAGATAAAAGCAAATAAACCGAGACTTGTCTCACTTGGCGAATTTCGCAGTCGAGTACACGTGACAGGGGAACGCTTTCAGCCTCCACTCTTTTATTTCCACTAATTGAGAGAAGAGTTAGAAGGGACGCTTCCTTTGAGCAAAACCGAACCGGCGTACCGCTCCAACGTCCCCTGAAGATGTACATTTAATTTTAAATCGGATCGTGTCGCTCTCGCGACGTTGGAGCGTATCAGGAAGCTCGGCGGGATGCGCGCAATTCGCCCGGCGTTCGCGGATGCAAATTTCTAAGTCTCGCAACGTTTCCCGGTGCCTCCGTTTCCATTGCTTCTCGGCGCGTGCAGCGAAACGTGCCCCTCAAAGGTATAACCGTTGGAACGAAATTAATTTGACGCGCATCTCGCCGGGGCTGACATCGATTTTCCCCCGAGCTTCCAGCCGGTTGAATCGAAGAATTTTATCGCTAGTTCAATGGAAGTTTTTAAGAGCTTCTCGGGGAAAGGGTAACTTTCCGCTCGATGTAACGTTCGATGGTTCGTTCCGTGGATCTTTTAATGGAAAACTGATTACCAGGAAGACGGCTTGAATTCACCGTGACAGAGGAATGCGCGGAACTTCGCGATAGCCGGGCGGAGTTACCGCCATTCGAGCAGCTTCGGGGTGGAATGCTTTATTACTGCAAGTGGGGGATGAATATTTTATGCAAAGTTGCTTGTTATTGAGTACGAGATGGAGTTTGGAAATGAACAGCCTTTTTGTGTCTGTTCTTCGAGCATTTGTTGCTGTGTGTACATTGATAAATTAATGTTGAAGAAGAATGTGAATTTAGGCTCGATATTTGATCTAACTAGGGTAAACCAACCAGTAATTGACCGCATACCAGTGAATGACCATTAGGCAAACAAATGTCAATTATAAAATTAAAAATATTATATGTTTATAAATGGAGTGTCGTTGCACTTTTAATATCTCATTTTTAGTTACGCGTATTAAGCAAAAATTAATAATGCATTTTACAATCTTCTTTTTTTAAATTACGATAAGAATAAGTAATTATTTTTATAGAAATTTCAAGAAAAATAATTTTAAATGTAATTCCAACAATTGTTTTGTTGTTATACATAAATATATTCAAGTATTAATCTCAAAAGTCCATAAATTCAACAACTCGGTCATTCACTGGTTGATTTACCCTACAAAGAATTATTTCTTTATTTTCTTACTGTATTTATATGTGCGAATTCTAAAAATAATTGTACTTAGTTGAAGGATATTGAGATTGTACTTAATTATTCAGTTATTTTTATCTCTTGCATGATATTCTATCACCAATAAAATATGTGGGGATTCATAGCTCCTCCTTCGTGCAGTTCAATTTGATCCTCTCCTTTTTTTATTTAAATACTTTTTCATTTGAATGCCCAAGTGTTTAGTAGCCATTTAATTGCCGTTATCAGATCACTACATTATCAGATACCTCTACAAAAAAAATTGCATCCTAGTTACCAGAACTCAAACATCACGAGAATTTAAATTTTGCCTTGCTAAAATGCCACGCAACGTGCCAGTTAATAAGCACCAAGAACATCTTATTCCTCCCGAACACCAATTTTAAAAAATCAGAGCCCCCGCAATTCTACTTCTTTTACGATTTTAGAGAAAAACAAGTTGGAGGAAAAATTGTTCTAGTAAAAAGTGCAATACGAAATTTTATTGTAATTATTTTAAACGGTACTTGAATTAGGTGGTAAATGAAACCTACGATCAAACTTTAACTGAAAAATTAATTTCATTAGGTCACATGTCCCCAAAGAGTCCCTTTTCCACTGTGCATTTGTTTTTTTTTCAGCGTGAAAAAAATTAATAAATTTATGCATATGTGGCATGCGCCTGTTTCCCACTGGGCGCCTCAGTTTCGTAGGCACACACAGAGCCTCCAGAAAAGTTCTCGAGCCCCCCAGAGGAGGGCGTCCATCAGAAGCATCGAGTCTCTAAGATGAAAGCTTGTTGACGTTTTGCTTAAAAACCGGCATGCCGCGCGCAGATATCGGGGTACGTGTAAAGACGCAGTTTTATCAGCGATAAAAATGTATTACAGAATCTTATATTCAGGACCAGGCCCTCGCCGAGAGAGATAAAGCCGCGCACGATGCCTCGTGGTACGTGCCTGATCTGCATGCCAAGAAGAATAACAGCCTTCCCTACCTCCCCTCCCCCCCCCCGCCCCCTGCCCATCCTCCTTTCTTTTCCTTCTGTGCGCCAGCTTTCTGGGAGCCCTTAGTTCGGGTAAAACCGATCGCGATAATTCTCGGTTCGCGAGAGGTGCTTGACGAGAAGAATTTCGCTTCATTATTTCCGACCAGAGGCCTCCAGCCCTCGCGAGCTCCGACTGGAAACTCAAGGGCTGACTGACGGCTCGGGAGGGGGGTGGGGGAGGCGGGTGGGGGGGGAGGAGAAATGTAAATTTAACTGGACCGATAATCGAACTTCGGGCGAAGTTGCGTTACAGGTGAAATTGTAAATTGACGCGGCGAAGTTACAAATTACGCGTTCGCGGGAACGGCGAAGTACGAGGCAACCCAGTGCTAGTTCGTCGATTCATCCAGGCGCACTACTTGCGTTTCGCCATGCAAATGTGACCCCCCGAGTGTTACGTGGAACGTAAGTGATGTTAATGGAGTAGTTAATCACAGAAGCACTCGCACGTTTGGCGCTCTTTCGGCGTCTGGAACGAAATTAGGGGAGGATCGCTTGAGAGAAGGATGGACGAAGGAGAACGGTTGCATTTATTCTTGGGCCTACTAGTGGAATCATTTGCAGGTAATAAGTATCTTTCATATAAGCTGTAGAAACCCCTACGATACTTTAATACTTTTCAAGCGATTTTCCCATTTTTTATAGTTCTTCTGCTAAAAAGGCATCATCACCATTTCAAATCCGTAGTTAAGGGGTTAGATCCACCTAGAGGCCCGGAAAAAACATACAAGTTCAGGAATTTTTTGGGGGAAAAGTATAAGTAGAATCATACACAATGTTTTTCTACTAAAAGATACATCTTTTAACTATATTATTCTAAATTTTCATGCGATATTATTATTAACTAAAGTACATATCGGCTTGGATATGTTCCGTCTTACGGGAACGAAAGGGGGCTCAGAGCGAGGCGGAAATTCAACGGTTCTTTATTACCAGGCAATTGCCTACCTTCGAAGCGTTTTGGGGAACATTTGCCTGCCAGATGTCTAATAGGCGGCAATCGACATCGTGCCATTTTTTTTGGACACCTCGACCGTCCTCGCTCTGAGAAAATCCGTTGATTGCTCTGTCAGCGGGTGGTATACGGTAACTTCGAACCAGCTTACCGTCGACCACTGCTGACTCGCGGGACAAGACGGTCATAAACCGCGACCCTGGCAAGACGCTTTGGCCGATCAACCTGGCGAGGTTTGATAGCTAGATGTCCGGGTTTTCCTCCGCTACGTCACCAAGAGGGAGAGGGTTCCTCCTCCACCACCGAAATCGCAGAGGGATGGTTCCTCCTCTTCAAGGAAAGCGGGGCCAATCAGGCATTTTGGCGCCTCCTAAATTCTGAAGTCTTGTCTACTTTTGACATCGAGAAGATGGACAAGGGCAGAATTCAATCAGCTCTCTACAAGCAAGGTTCGTCTGCTTGATCGGGTCATCGTTCGGACCACAAACACGAACAGAGCAATTCACTATCTGATCATCGTGCGGATCAGAGTCTACTTCTGATACATTTGAATAATATTAAAACAGTCACCTAATATTAGTTTGGCGGGTGATACTATCGTCCGGCTACACGCGTCCCGCAAGGTGAATCGGGTCTTACAACCCCGAAAGAAATATCGAATTTTCACGCGCGTGTCGGTAGGAACAGATATGGGTCGTGTCGTTTTTGTTAAGCATTAGCTGGTAGACATTCCCCAGGCCAAACGATGCATTTCAAAGCAAAAATTCAAATAGGTTTTAAAAATAAATAACATTCAGAAGCACCTGACGTTCTCATATTTGTAAATTTTGCTTTCAATTTTGCAATAATGGAAATACTTGCAAAGCCTTCTTGAAAAAAGAAGAACAAATTCCCTCGAAATTTGATATTTCAAATTCAAACGGTCGCCCCTTTTTACAAAAATACAATATTAATATTCAAAGACCGTCAGGTACTTCTGAAAGTTATTTATTTTTAAAATCCGGTTGAATTTTTGCTTTCAAATGCATCGTTTTGCCTGGGGAATGTCCACCAGCTAATGCTTAACAAAAAAAAACACGATTCATATCCAAGCCGATATCGCCTTTAGTTAATAATAATATCTCATGAAAATTTAGAATAATATAGTTAAAAGATGCATCTTTTAGTAGAAAAACAATGTGTATGATTTTCACTTATACTTTTCCCAAAAAGAAATCCCGAACTTGTATGCTTTTTCCGGATCTCTAGGTGGATGTAACCGCTTAAACCCTTATCGAGTCTCCTATCACGCATCTTGGGTTCTCTAAAGGATTCCTTCCTCGGGGAACACGAAACCTTGCAACACCTGAATTTAATTCCACCTCCAGTGTTCAAATAATTTCTGCAAATCTTCTCTCGCCCCCGGGCTGCTAACGCCACTTGAAATCGAAGCGCAGCATGTCAAACAGGAATGTGTTGACGGGTCAGGAAAAAGATTCGAGCCTTTGGATCCTGCCTGGGCATCCTCTGAACAGATATCCCCAGGTGCAATTGGAAGGCCGATTACCCAGGGATTACTGCAATTGCCAGGGAACCGCTCTCCTATACTTCCGGCGCCATTGATATTCAACTAGGAGCACGCCACGGTAATTTCCCGTGGTCTGAGTATCACCGCCCCCCCCCCCCCCCTTCCAGAGCGGTGCCCTCCGCAGACCCTCCCAGCCCTTCTTAAACGTTGGTCCGTTCCCCAGACGCCAAACTTACGACTCAGCAGTCGATTACTTCGAGGCAACTGGATGCCAAGTGATCTCTTCGTCTTGGTCGAAGTTCTGCGCGGTTTGTTTCGGTGAAATGAGAACTCGAAGGTCCCATGTAAACTGTGCATAGTTTGGCGAGGCAGTAATTAAACGGGCTGAAAGAAGTAGATGCTAATGATTTTTCGTCTAGACTCTAGAGTCTTGGTATTCTTTGTTGCCTTGGGTTTTATTGTCCTATTTCTGGGATTAAGAGCGATTGATTAATATTTCGTGGTGTTAAAATTATTCGATTGCTATTTCTTGAAATTAAGAGTACCTACTCGGTTAATATTTCTTGGAATTAAAATTACGTGATTGATGTTTCTTGAAATTAAGAGGTATTGGGTAATGTCTCTTAGAATTAGGCGCAGTCAATGCTTTACTTTTGTAATAAATATTAGAACAGTGTTTCCTAACCTTTTTTAATTAAAATATTTCAATAACTTGCGACCCCTCCCCCCATATAAGGTAAGGTAAATTTAATAAGGTATTTCAGAATATAATTCTAAGTTAATAATATTAAAAAAAAAACCAAAACCGTGGCAAACCCCCCGAAAACACTTCACGAGTCGATTGGGGTTCTCGACCTACCGGTTGGGAATCACTGTATTAGAATGAGAAAACACTAGACCCTAAAATTGAATTACATTAAATTACAGTTTCAATGATATGTAGAATGGTTGGCTTCGCAAATATTTGTGTTGTATATCAGAGAATAGCTTGCCCGGCGTGGATTTTTTTAAAGAATCGAAACCAACCTCGAGGTCACAGTTGCTTCTGACGCGTTGATTCGTCTGTGCTCCTTGTACGTGGCTCGTACGTTGAAACGAGATCCTCGCTGGAAATGGATTGTCGAGTTCACGTACTGCATCCTTTATCAGTAGCCAGGCTACATCGGAAATAGAGGAGCCAGACTAGTTCTACGAGTTCTCATTTTTGCAATCGCGCGTTGTACAAGGCCTCGGCTGGCTTAAAAGAGCCGCTAATTACGCGGCAGATATCCTTTCATATCAGACCATGTCCTTGATTTCAATTGCTAATTAGATCGATTCATCGAGGCCGGCTTTTTATCGGCCATTTCTAGTCGGGGCATTAGCTTGTTACCTACGCATCGTGTTTATACGTTGAAAATGTAAAATGTGATTAAACTGTTCGTATCTTAAGAACATATGTGTACATATGTACATAAGTTAAAAGTCAATAGGTTGATCGTGTTAATAGCTTTCATTGAACTTCACGATTACATAGGAAATTATTTATTTAACTATCAATGTAAGTAACATAGTCGATTTCAGTTTACTCATTAAATGGTGTCGAGAAATGTGCTTGAGGTAACATTCATTTTTCGATGAATGATTATTCTACTGTTTTACGTCACAACGAAATTCATTCACTGCGTTATCTTGCAGATACAGTTATATATTTACATTGAATTCTTAAACATCACAGCATTGAATTCTTAAACATCACAACTTGGCATATTTTCCCACTAAACATCACTTTTATCAAAATAAACGAATTTGAAATAATTCCTCTATTTAACCCTTAACTGGTATCCTGCACGCAAAGTTCGCTGCAAATTTGTTTATTGTTTTGTAAGTTTTTGAACGGAATTTCTAATTAATTTTTAATAATAATAGTTTCACTTTCTACATTTCTATTATTTTATACATTAACTAAGAACAAGATATTTATAGAGGTTGATGTAGTGTCGACTTTACAAATTTCTGTGTGCTTTGTTATTGGGGTCTGCCACGACCCCAGTATACCAGTTACGTTTGCCAAAAACAGTATACCAATTAAGGGTTTAAAAAAATTCCAGGCGTTCCTTCCATGAACACGCTAAAATTCTGCAACCTCAGAACACCACAAGTAAAAGTTTAACCCACAAACATCTACATACATATCCCAATTTAACTCTTTGCTAGTGAGGTGGCATTTTTATTCCCTAACTGGGATGAGCTGGGGTCTGACATATCCCAATTTCTATTTCTATTTACACAGTAAAATTTCGAATTTTCCTACGGAAAAGAAGATTCAATGCTTTTCAGTAAGTACATATGATACCAATAAAATCTTATTTATACAGAATGTAAAACTGCAATTAGTTTTTTAGCATCCTCCCACGAAAAAACATTGAAGGATCATCACGTGGTCCATGAGGACCCCACCTCACCAGTGAAGGGTTAAAGCACATCAAAATTTGACTATCCTATTCACTACAGCATCCACGAGCCACGCAACGTCCCACAACTGCATCTATGTATTTGTCGCGTTCTTCCAGGGCCATTTGGCCCCAGCGAAATCGCGCATTTAAATCGAATGTTCATCAAGATGGCGGGGTTGCGAGAGGCCGTGGTGGGAATTAACCCAGGCGACTTCCTCGTCGAACTCACGTACCGTTGCACAGACTCCTCGTACGCCTTCGGTCTGCACGCCCGTCGACTAACAATGAGGATCGGCCCGCGAGTCCTTCGCCATGATTCCTCGTACGAATGCGTCCCGTGTAAGTGCAAGTTTCCATGTACACGGGACGAGTGGAAAGAGACCTGGCTCGACTCCTTTGCAGCGCGCCACATGCTTCCGCGAGTCGACGGACCTACGCGGGGGCTATCCAGACGATCTTAAACGAGCACACCACGGCTCGATTCGAATCGGATGCTCGGTCTAATTTGCCGTTCACGCGGCTCCTGGTTTTGATTCGAGCCCCGAAACCCATTGCGATGCCGCGTTGAATTCCGAATTAACGAGAGCCTCGTGCTCGGAAATCGTTTCCTCGGTTGGCTTCAACTTCTTCGCTTGTTTCTTGGGGCTAGTATCGCGGGGGAGTGCTGGATGGGAAGGCTGGAAGGTTCAAGTGTCTATGAAAAAGTAAATAACTGTGCAAAGTAATCTTATATGTTACTGTAACTGCCGGCTCTCTGTGCTAGAGTTTAGACGACCCTAAACCAGAGATGGGCAAAGTTTTTATTTAAATAAAATTTCGAATAACGAATAAAAGTTGAAAAAAATTGTATCAATATGAAAATTTTTACTCGAGCTTTTTCCTTCCATTTTATTTCAACGTGGACCCGAAAAGTACATTTGTATTTTCGATGAAAATTTCGTTTGAGATAAATGTGTTGGGTCACCAATAAGCCACGTGGCAACAATGGAGCCCTTCGGACGGAGACAGTTTAAGACTGAAATTCTTTTAAACATTCCCCTCCCAGATTTCAAAGAAGAAACATTCAAATGGAGTAAAAATCATATCAACAAGAAGCTTGTTGTCTATACTTTAAATTGGCATAGTTAAACATGTGTCCCATTGGTTGAAAAATAATTTACTAAAATATTCTTAAATGCTATGTATGTATATCTCGCAGGACAACAAGTAAAATCAGCCTTTCTCTAAAAATATACCTAGCGAGATAATACCTAGCCTTTTGAACAAATTTCGTGGCATTATTTCGCTAATTCAGAAGCGGCTACGACTCCTCAGCCTAATCGAGGTAAAAATGTTTGTCAGACCGTTCGACAAAAAGGCGGCGTTTAGGCTTTTCACAAATAGACTAATTTTACAATAGCCCTGCGACATGTATACATCGCTCCTCGCCGAAGGGTTAAATAAAACGGAAGAGACCGCGAACGACGCACTGAAAGGCTCGCAGGTAGAACGAAAGGCGCGTGACCGTCGCGACGCCGTTCCATCCCCATGGCTGACCCGTTTGTATGCGAAACCGAGTTTACGAGGCGGCTTTGTCGTACTGAAGATAATCCAGGTATTGTCAGGGCTGATGTCCGGTATTCGGCCAGTCGTTCGAGCCAACGTCATTGTCGTTCCTCCCTTTTGTAGTCCCCCCCTCCCCCCCCCCTTGCCCGGGATGATTTTAAGCCGGTTATAACGCCGCCGTGCCGCTGACGCCCGCAGAATGCATGCAAAGGGCCCGCGAGATGCTTTCGATTCCACCCGTGCCTCTTCAAGCCACGCTCGATGCCCTGGAATCGAGCATCCGATGGGACTGTGCGAATCAATCGCGACGGAAGCAGCGCCGACTGATGACACCGCGTCGGTTTGCTGATTTCCAGGATTCCGTGACCACTCGACCCGTCAAGTGGATGAGGGCTGATGGCCTGGGCATTGGTGATACCGAAGACAACGGGGAATTGGAACGCAACGGGGTTGATTACGCTCGCTTGGCATTGTTTCGAATTTACCCTTCTGTGACGACCTGGGCAGGAGAGTATATATGTATTACAGAGTTTTGTTTCCTCAGGTGGGCGGTTTCAGTAGACGAGCATGGGTGGCTCTTTTCCACATGTGCTGCCTAATGAATTGTTAAATGTTTTTAGCAGGTTCGTGGAGGGGAGGTGACTTGTGTCGTTGTGGAGTTGAGGCATTGAGAACAAAAACGGACTAACTTACATTTTTTTGCGAAATTGAATCAACAGTAATGTACTGTATTAATCATATAAAATAGGAAAAATGATTTTTTTTTCAATTTGAAGCCATATGGCAGAACAAAATCACTTATTGCATTGAAATTTTGTGGTGAGATTTGTGTGCAACTCTTGTTAAAATTAAATGGAAAATTAATTATGTCTTCATTGGGAAATATTTCAAATAGTGTCAGAAGCTAATAATTATGTTTGCACTGGCAACAACGCCTGCAAAACAATTTCTCCGTTCACCGAGAAATTTAGGGTTAGTCCGTTGTTACTTTCAATGAGATATCTAGGAGGCAGAGCTATTGTAATTTTTATTTACCTAATGAGCTGAGAGAAATATCAGCACAGAGATTATGCGAATATGGTCTTCTAGTTTGATTGTTTAAATATTAAATCGTGAAAGAAAATAATTAAGTGACTTGATACGCGGGGATGGAAGGGAATATTGATTGAGATGGTGCATTGAATTTTGAGTTGGTACCGAAAGGTTTGACACACGAGTCGTCTCAGATATCAAGGAGCGATAATCGCGCGGTGAATCGCCTGGAACACGTGCGAATAGTTTATCAAACTGATTGATGATCTACTAATGTCAGTAATCCGCGACATGCCGTTACGGGGGTCAATGGCGCTGGCATCGGAATCACCTCGTTGTTTATGGTATTGCCGCTTGTCGGTAGACTTACGAGTCATTGAAAGAAGCATCAATTTATAATTTTACACCTACGGAGTCGGTATCGCAAAATTTCATCGCGTGTTCAATATGTTACCATCCAGTGAGTGGGAGTTCCACTGTTACGATGTTGAATTGTTAAATATGGAACGGTAAAGTCTATGATAGTTAATTTTTAGAAAAATTCTTCAAAAATTAAAGCAATTTTTTTTAACAATTTTGCGTATCATATGATAAGTAAAGTAATATAAATAAGTAGAATCATAAATAAATAATTTTTCTTATCTGTTAAACAGAAAAGGGTAATAGGTACTCAGTTCTAAGAGTACCTAAATATTTCGGAGCCACTAGATGCTTTTTTGATAAATGTCAATGCTCTGCAACAGATGCATGAAAAACGCTAATTTATTCTTAATAGTCGCTTTATATTTTACGATAATTTTCTCCAAATTCTATTTACACCACAAGACAAATTAAAAAGTTAATGATTTTTCTTCAACGAAACGCAAAGCAAAACCTATAACCAGTTCTGTCTTCGCATACTTGAACAATGTCCATTTTCCATTAATACCTTCTCGCCGACAGATAGGTATTCCCTTGTTTCGAGAATTAATGCAAATGTGTTAATGTGTGAATAATGACCGGCAACTTTTCTGCGACATGCGCCAATTGATGTATTATCACATTCATAAACAATATAAATACCCAGAGTGAGGCAATTGTATATTCATTGAATTTCATTAAATGAATATACAAAAAAGGGAGTTTACATTCAATTTTCACTTCGTAAATATTTCATCGATATTAAAATGCGTGAAGAGGATAATTAATAAAATTGCTCAATCAGATATCATTTGATGGTTCTTGAAAATATGCAGATCATATTGAAAGAGAATATTTTTTACATATTAAATAACTTGGGCATTTGAATTCGTTTCAAAGAATTTTGTACGTGTCTTTCGTTGAAGATGGACCAGTGCATCCCTCTTTGATCATTACAACATTTGTTGCAAATCTACAGTTTAAACAAATTCAGTGGAATCCCTCCAGTAGAACGTTTAATTACCTAACGAATTTGTGGCGATAAACCCAGTCCTTTGAATTCTACAACAAATACCCACCACAAATCTTATTGCCTAACTCTGAACTCTTAATCCCCGTTGGGTTTTCATAAAATCAGGAATCGTGCACGAAGGGTTGAAGATCCCTGGGGTCGAGTATACTGTGAGTGTATTGTGACTGATTATTCTTCTATTTCTATCGTATTATTTTACTATTAATGCAGGTAACTGCTTAATTGCCTGTCAAATACCTTGAGTTTCATACGCCTAGAAAGACGAACTCATTTTCAAGTTCAATCATTCAGAATAAAGTGTGTTTTGTTAACATTTTCGAATGATTTCGAAATTTGTGATTAATTGTAACAACGAATATTAATTAAGCATTCCCGGCCTTTCTGTTCCAGGTGAGTCACTTGCTGTCACTGTGATGAATCGTGAATCTCTGCAATTTAGTGATGATCATTCTGTCATTCTGTCATTCCTGTTAGTTGGTAAGTGAAAATTACCATATTAAGCATATATTTCCACCAGTAGGTACTGATTATAACGATACATTTCTCATTGATAAGGTATGCAAATTTTTTCGTAACGTCAATAACGCATATGCAATTATGCTTATGTATTTGTACTAAAAATTAATTCTATTCCTTTTCAGTTTTGACATACATTTCGTTAGAAGACCTTTTGACTTATGGCGAAGTACTCACACAGACTTGAAACAAATTCCACCAAAGCTCATTTCAATATGTCCCAAATTCGAAATCCCACCTCTAATCTCAAATTCCCCAACAGCGTCAGAAGTTTGTCTCGTTCAAATAGCCTTTACACGATTAAATTGCTTTAAAGCTCACAAAAGAGTGGATCGAGCGCCCGTACGAATCCTTTCAACCCCCCCGCTCTGTAAGTCTTCTTCCGCTGTTTCGCATCGCGCCCATTTTTCGCAAGGGATGCTCTTTTAGGTGCCCGTGGCGAAGCAAAACGAGCAAGGGAGCCGCTCTGGTTATTAAGCTTCCGACGTTCGATCGCATTTCAGATTGCACGGGGCTTGAATTCCACTGGGGATTGAATGGGATCTCATTCGGTACGCGGAAGGGGTGCAGACGGACCGAATGGGGGTGTATATCCCGCCCTTTTCGTGGATGGTTAATCCGATTACGCGGAAAATTTTCGATACGCAGCGATATGAAGGCTCGTAGTATGAGCGAGCGCGCAGAGGTTGCGGTCCCTTTGCTACCAATTCCCCTGCACGCATCTCTGTGTTACAGTAAGCAGTGGTAGCGTCGCGTTTATCTCTTCGAATATTCTATTCCTCTATGAACAATGATGATTGAGTCTAATCATGGCATTTGCATTTGCTTTGACACTGTTGAATTCTCGAAGGACCCTAAGGGAAACAACCGGAAGCTTAAATTCAGATATTTATCGACGGTCAACATTTATAACTAATTGCAAGTTGTATCAGTGCCGTGATAAAAGATCAATCAAATTTATGAACCGAATACCTAAATTATTCCAAGTAAGTAGGTACTTTGAATCTCGTGACCGGTTTCAAATAAGAGCAACCCCGAGTGAATTGTCATAGAAATTTTTCAAAGATTACCACCAAATAATGAAAGTAATTCTCTTCCTGGAAGGTTCAGTGATTTACAAGAAATGTGGCTCTGTAAAATTCATTTATCGTAAGTCATCGTCGGTAAGATCCACTTAAGTGCAGTTGGCGCGACGTTAAATACAGATTGAGAAAAAATATTCCAAATTCGTTTATCTGTTCCCGAAATAAATTTTGCCGGCGTGTGCATGCGTCTTCGCGCTGTTACAGTGTATTTGCGGTTGCGCGGATTGAACGCGTGTCGTGGCGCTATTTACTCGGAGAAAAGTTGTGGGTACAAAGGGCTCTTGTCCTAGCAGCGGGTGTTTTGCACGAATTCGGAAGTTGGGCAGAGCGGTCAGGTAGGTGACCACGGACGGAAATTGGAACGGGCTGGCCGCGTTTCCGGGATTGTTCGCGTCAAAAGGAGGTGGCACTTGGAAAGCAGATGCTGCTACATAGATTATTTCGAAGCATAAAAGGCGAGCGGATGAATTACAGTAGAGGCTCGGTAATCTGAGGTTCATTTATTTATTTATAATAGGTTTCATTCGAACTTGGCTTGAATCCATATCCACCTAATTTCAGCTCGTATTCTGAAGAAGTTTTCGTAAATTGAGTTTGGCTATTTAAACATCGTTTGTGAGTTTTGCTTAATCAGTGCTCTTGATCATTCTGTAGCTGGATCTGAAGATCTCCCCAGGGCCTGGGACTTGTTTCACTTGTTCCATGTGCAGCTTTCCCCAGAAGCATGTCCTCAGGACGGGAACTAGAGATGCCAGGGCAACTGAGCTGCCTCACTAGTACTGAGTCCGTGCTAGACACTCGGCTGGGTGCATTCTGAGTGCAGCAGTCCCACCGAGGCTTAATGTGTTAGCTGTGGTGTGTTTTAAATGACTTCATTCGGTTTGTGCTTTTCATAGTTTCACATTGATTACTACCAAATGTTTTTATTTGATCACTAGTGTCCAGAATGTCTGCTGTGTTCTTAACTCATCAGCAAGGTACCTCAGAGTTCTACCAATTTTGGTACGAACTATGATTTTTATCTTGGGTTCGAGCTTTCCCGCCGTCGAGGATACAAATTAGTTTGCAAAATTATCGATTCGTCCTTGAATGCAAAACGATGATGCTGAATCGAATAACATTTAAAAATTCTATTTGATCGTGGGATGCTTTTTAAACTCAAAGTAATGTAATATTTTATAAATAATATCTATTCAGTATTTACTTCAACTAGATGTGGCATACCCATTTTAATATTCGCCGACTGCATAAATATATTTTGTTAAACATTCATCGAGTTATAACTACAACTTTCCAAAGATGCAGTACATATGTTAATTCCTCAACTACTATATTTAGAAAACCCGAGTTAACTCGTAAAATAATTCCATTTCGTTAGTTCAGTTGAAAACGTTAAAAATAAAAATACTTATCTTAATATTTACTAACAATAAGTTAAATTTGTTAAGGATATTAAGCTTTTAATATCAAATTATTTTGAATCATCTGGGTCACAGCATTGAGCCTGTCAAATTAATACGCAGACCCTTGTCTTCCCGCGAAATCAGAAATTTTCCGCGGAGATATTTGATGACGACGGTAGACGTCCCGAAACCGAAGTATTATTCGAGCGCCAGGCAATCTCTCGACGTATCCCTTGCTCGGCGTTTCTTCGGGATAAATCCGCAATTTACGATATCAAATTTTTGAAGGGATCAACGTTCCTGCGCGAGCATCTGAAATCTTTCCCGCTACCCGTACGAACTGTCGAAATAGAAATATTCAGCCCCGAGAGGCCGAGCAATTTCAGAAATTGCTCACGCGCGCGATTCCCTTTCTCTTCTCCGCCCCGTTATCCCCCTCCGCGTATTTACTCGCATCCTATCATTTTTCGAACAGATTTTCGAGGCACGAGCGGCACGGAAGATGCGCCGGAGATATTCAATTTCCGACGATACATGTATAACATCCGTAATAATCTTTATACCTTATTCCATACGCCAGGCAGAAAGTACACAGAGACCATGCTCGATAATCGCGCAAGCTAATTCCCTCGCTTCCCTTTCTAATTACGGAGCAATTTACTAAACGTCAGCCGGGATTCCGATAATTCAATTACGTTCGAGAGATATTAATCGGAAGATGCAGTCAAGCCTCTTTTTACCTCGAGAGTTTCGAATGATCAGTTGCAACGTATCGAAGAGTAACAGAGATAATTGCAGAGTTTCATAAAAATCGTGACATCGATCTTTGAGGATATTCCAGTGGCAAACAGTAACAGTCTGAAATATTTTGTAATACTGCACGCCGGCTGTCCCGAATGGTCGTGCGAGTAAGGCTACACTACTGCGCAGAACTGCTAACTTCTACTACGCTAAAAATTTATAAACATCGTCTGACGCAGAATCGTTACCCCGTCAGGTAGAATGATACGACAGTTGGGCAACACGAAACCGTGGCAAACAAGTAGCTTCACCGAGTTAGAACGAAAGATAAGGGATGGATACGCGTACGAGCGTGGTGGTTTCACGTGAGAAATCAAGCCGGCGCCCACCTCCGTTTTCTTGGAGAGGATCCGTGCCCGAAGCAGTCGGCGGGTGCAATTAGATGCTGCAATGAGATAGCGATTAATAGCCACCGCGATGTCGTGTAATTATAGTGATCGAACAGGCTACAGTCATAATGGTGCTCGTCTCAGCAGAAAGCTTCTCCTGTACGCTGGCATACAAAAACCTGCGTTACAGTAATGTCAGTCGTTCGTCGGATTTACTTAGACTTAATTCCCTCGCGTCGTAGCGGCTTGAAATTGTTGCAAATGCGAGGTCTTGTTTCGTGTAGGTTTCGATGATTGTGTATGATTTTTGCGGTTTGTTTCGTGTGGCACTTTGGGGAGGTTATTTGAGAATTTTTGGCAGGCAATTTACTGTCAGATGCTCGAGTGTTATTGTAATTCAGCATGACTTAATAATGAAAATTTAAAAGTTCTTGAAGAAAACACTGTAAGTGCCAAAAATTAAATTCTAAACTATAGTTTTACCATTAGCACGTGGATTATATTCCGATAAAAAATATATTTTCTTTCATTTTGGCACTTACAGTGTTTTTACGGGGACTCTTAAATTCTGTTTAAATATTTGTTATTAAGTACCTACATACTGTTTTACATTTGGAATGTAATTTTCTGTTTATTGTTGGATTTCATAGTTACTGCTTTGGGAAATTTGTTCGGCTTGAATATGAATTCGCTGGAGTAATGGTGAGAGTTAAATAATAAAAAGTTAATAAAGGATTTTTACATTACTCATCGTGTTAGGTTTAAATATATAAATAATCAAGTATCTTATATGTAATGTAGGTAATATTGTTTCTGTGGAAATTGAGAATATTTAGTGAGAATCCTAAAAGAAAGTGTTGCGTGAAATAATTGTATAATTTGCGAATGCCTTTGTGCTTTTGTAGATTCATACGGTACTTTCAAAACTGAATATATTTTTCCCTTACAAATTTATTGTTCTGCCCACATCTTTTATAGAATTTTAATTACAATAATGCTAGCCATTTAAAGCAAAACCTTGCTTCTTTTTCACGCGACTGTTATTCAAAGGAAGTTACGCACCAGGTAAAGCTAACTTTACAATTAGTATTTCGAGCACACGATACTACAAAATAGAGAACCCCGTCGAACAACCAGACTGTTGGTTATTCGGGCCACGTGAAGTACGAAACTGAAATTTCATTTAATTAATGTAATGCGTTTATAGCACGAATATGCGGACGTCGAGTGGTTCCGAAGTAAACTGAACCACGTCTGCTGTTCGCTTGATTTATATCACTAATGGGTTTCAATCAATCCACGGCGCATGCTGTGTCCAGCATAATGATGTTGGCAGCTCCAATATCGCGGAAGATAATTGTAGTATCGTCGCCGATTCCATTACAAAATCATGAAACAAGCATGGTTATCTCTGAATAATCTAACCCACTTCAGTATGCACCCCTTGGAGCAGCTTTTCCAGCTTACACTGCAATTAGACAGAAATGACTATTTTCCTTGATAAAAGAAAAAAGTAGCTATATTAAATGCAACGAATAACGAATTAATTTATTATTCCCGTCTTCGAAAAGTTCCCAGGACTTATTTATATCAAAATTATTTCTTCCTGCTTCTATTTAATTTATTCAATTTCAATTACGTGAAAGATTTTTAAAAAATCAGAATAGGATGGATTTGGAAGAGAAAAGGGCCAAGAAGATGGCAGATGAACCAACACGTGCCCTTCTTCGATTTCATCCTTTCCTTCCGCGACGAGTGTTTCTGCTCTTTCTCCCTTACGTTTCCATTCCTTCAGGCATTTCTCCGTGGCCTCCTTTTATTTATCGTCCGTACGAAATTCGCTTTAAGACTGCATGTCCCACTCGCCGAGCTTTCCATTTCGCTTTGCTCCCGCCCGCCTTATTGAATTCGGCGCGATGCATTTGAAGAGAATGCACCTGCCATGCGTGCACCGTCAGGGAACGCTATGCACCCCTCTAGGTTTCGTTTTTCATTATTAAACATTCCTGAGATCACGCCGCTGTGCCCTCTATCCCCCGCGCGTTACGACGCTTACCATCCTCTAATTAGCAGAAATTAATTAGCAACGGACCATTGTCGCTCGAAATTCATCGAATTGCTTTGGAATTAATCGACGAACTTCTGTGTGTGCCAGGCCTCCACTGATCGAAGCATTAATCTTTGTCGAGTAAATGCACAGAATTCAGTGAATTACCTATCATTTCTATCATTACATCGTTACTCGAACATTTCTCTAACCTTCGAATGATTTTTGTCAAGCCTGCCATCCCACAAATCACCCCCACTCGTTTCTATAAATATAATCTTTATACAAATCAAGTATTTCCAAGGCGAATCACAGCAGTTTAAAAATAAATGTTCTTAACTGGCTCGCGAGAGTCGTTCAAGTAAAATCATTCGATCCTAGGAAAAGTTAGTAGTCCAGGAGGAGGGAGAAACGCCTCAAGAGTATTCCTCTTGGAGCTACGCCGAAGACTCCATAATTCTGGGGCTTCTTTCTTTTGTGATAAATCCAGGGGGTTGGCAAGGGTGAGAAAATATGAAGGATTCCGGGTCGTCATGGGAAAGAATAGCCAACCACGAGGACTGCTTCCTGCACTTCCACGAAAAAGATAATACTGCTTTAACCCCCGGAATAGCTGACGGCCGCGACGAGGGTGTTTCATTACTTTTTCCCCAGCTCATTGTTCCCGAAGCGGTCAGGATACAGTCGTCACACTCACACCCCCGCGACCGACGTCACGCGAGTGTGCCCGCGTTATAATTCATAGGCAAACTCGGGGTGTATCCTAGTTCTGGGGGTGGGAACCCCTTGGCCACGGTTATTAGTCTCAATTTAAAACTTGCTCCTTCCTTTCTCAACGCTACGTAGGCTGATCACATATGTATACGTAGAATTATGAACGTGCGTGTTAAATGGTTTATGTCATTAGTTCAGAAAAGTGGATTTTAAACGGGGTTTTCTGACAGACTGTTTGTTGGATTTCTGTGAAGTTGAATATATCGGCAAATCGAATGCATGAATGTTTGTTGAACATGTCGAATCTTTGAGTATTCGAATGTTTATTCACTATAATTTCAGTAAATGGGATTTTAATGAATGTGGATTAGACACTTTAAATTTTAAATAAATTACAACGTATTTTATATGGGTTTGAAACATAGACGATGTTTGATGCAAAGGCAGATTAATTTGTTAATATGTATTTTGGATGTTAGTCACTCATTTTTCCAGTGGTTACAATTTCTGATTTAACCCTTCATGGTCACCCTGGGTCCAATAGACCCGTTTTTTAACTTTGGAGCTTGATACCGGTAAGTTCCAGGCTTTCTTTTCCGATTTTTTTGGTACATGTTGTCATTTAATTTCTTACTAAATCGTGACTATTTCATATTCTACAATGTTTAAAGTGTGTATTATAATTTTTGGGAATCGATTGGACTGATACAGTTCGTGCGGTAACTGTTTAAAAATCGGCTGGGTCCATTGGATCCAGTGCGACCACCGCGGAAATTTACAGAAGTGTGACCACGAAGAGTTAAAAAAGACACTTTCAGTGGAGGATGGCGTAATTAGAGTATTTTTAAATAATGTTGTTGGTATCATTATGGAAAAGAAGCTATTCTTTAACTACTATTTTGCAGACTATTTTCAAACATACTGATCGCACATCTGCTATTAAAAAAATATATAACGCTTTAATTTATTAATGAAGTAATAATATTCAAATATCCCACTTTTTGAAAAGGTTCATAACTTTCAAGAACTCGTACAGATTAAGGCACTCGAGAATTGAACACACCCAATCAGCGAATACAATTACAAAGAATTCTCAAATCTCTGCATCAGAATGAACAAAAATTCAAGAAATTGTTCCCTCCTCCAATGGTATAAATTCGTGAAACTGTTCTTACACATTGCATTACATAAGTAAACAGTGAAGCAACGTAGTAGGATACTACTTGTACACTGATTCATTTTAATTTATTACTCTGCGCTAAATTCGATCTCGAGAAACATGGGATAGTCATGATTCTGCAGAGCTGCGAACCAACAACAGTTACCAGGTCACGGAGAGTTGCATCGATGCGAAAGACGAGCCGAAGCTTGCATTTAACGCTGAGGATTAGCCGCTTTGTGCATCGATGCTTGCTTCCCGCTGACCCAGAAATTTAGAACAATGCAATTTCGGCACTGCTCCGGGTGTAAGGAAACGCGGATTAATAAAACAAGTAGGTTAAACCGTGGGGCGCGTGGGCGTCAGTGCTATCGAGAACATGGCGTTCCATGAAATCAGCACAATTTCTGTTCTTCCTGGTACTGTTTCATTCTTGTCACTCTACTCTTTCCTAAATCTATATTTTCAACCGATTATACATCAGCGAAATATAACTAACATTGGACAAACAATTTCCTCCTTCGCAATATAATGAAGACAAAAAATGCAGGGTGGGAAATGGGAAGGTGTCTACATTAGAAATTAAATAATTCACTATTTTATGTTCAGAAGTTTTATTTCTATAGCCTAAGTGAATTAATTTGGTTTGGACAAATTTCAGCGTATTAGACCATTTCGAACCTTTCAACAAAATTACCATCTGCAACATTCTCAGCGTTAAAAATATCCCCATGCTCTTCCTTGCACTTGAGATCGCTATTTTATAATAAATCAACAAAGTATCCATCATTAGCAATAACCAAATCTTAATTCCTCCCCGAAACGATGTTTTTCTAAACCAAAATGTATCTCCTCTCACCCCTTCGTCCAGACATTGTAAATTACAATTTCAACACATGTTGGAACTTACACAACTATTTTTCCAGCCATTTCAAAGGCACGCGCGATTCTCGAAGCCGCGCCCGGAAAAAGTTCCGACAAATAACGCGAAATGTACCCAGAAAAATTGCATCTTGCTGCACAGCCGATCAATATTCATTCGCATCGCGCCCTCTCTTATTCCTTCGCGTCCTGAGAGCAGAATTTTCACTCAAGAAACACGTATCGTCGATTCTTTCCACGCGCTTCGCTTTCTTCCCCGCGCATCTTTTCGAGTAAATCGCAGACAGACGAGAAGTCGACAATGGACGCGTCGGTGCAAAGAAACTGCTGCATTCACAGTAGCGTCGCGATGCATCGGGACTGGTCCCAGGGAGTGCAAGTGAATTCACGATTTTCGGTAGCACTTTTCCGCGGGATCCTCGTTTCGTTGACATCGTGTTGGAAATCTCCACGCACAGCCGTGCTTCGTTAAATCGTTTCGGGGGCGTAACTACAGGGTCTGGTTGAAATCGTGATGCAACTGTAAAAGGGAAGATTCCTTGAGCAAAAATGAAATGAAAATGTGGAATAGAATTATGGCGTAGAGGGCTGTTTTCGCGTAAATCGATGGTGAATATAATTACCTGCGAGATGACTTTCCGAATGACGATTAATTATTTGCGCTATTGTCTCTTTTGAAAAGTTCTTTTTATTCTATTATGTTTTACTTTTATACTTTCTAGTATTTTATTTATTTTTTCTGTTTTTACGTGCCTCTACGTTAGCTAATTTTACGGTTGTACTATATTTTTTTTGTTTATTTTTTAAATAAATAATAAGTTATTATATTGCAAATTCTTTTGGTGTTATCGGATGTGTTTCTAAGAATTCTAAGTGAATATTAAAAATTTAATTTCTATCCTTTAACTTTCCCAGTTCATTAAACGTATTAAAAGTATAATATTTAATTCCATCATACTATTTTGAAGATGAAACCTTCGCTACGGAACGTATAAAAATGTGAACACCATCGCAGCATGTAATTAGCTTTATCTTCCTAGCTCCAATCATTTCAATACTTTACACAGAAAAGCAATTAGCTTGAGTTTAAATTCCACAAATACCTAGAAACACTTAAGCATACCTCCCTTTCAAATCAGCAAAATCCAGTCTATGCAGAATGAATAGAACCCCCATATCCCCATTCCACAGAATCCCCAATTTTCCACCGACACCCTCGAATAAACAAGCCCCCAGTTCACCTCGCGCAGCAAGTCGTCTTGAAGCGTCATCGAGGACTCGAAGAGGGTGGAGAATCGATCTGCCGGCAATAGCAGAGGCCACGCGATTTCGCGTGTTTCTCGGCGGAGCACTCGCCGGTCCAGGGGTCGGGAAAGGGATTTCGATGTGTTTCGTTTCGCCGGGAATCAGGGAGCAATAGGAGGAACCGTCTGCCGATCGCTGGAGCGGGATGTCGTGCGGCGAACAAGCACGAGCGAGCTTTCGCCGGGCGGAAAAAGTCGCCGGAATAGACGCGCAGGAATCCAGTAGGGAGGGACGCAACCACGACGAATGTAAATCTCGCGATACAACGGGGCCCTTTATCCCGATCGGGAGTATCGCGGGAGGATATCCGGTTTTCGTGGGCAACCTCGACGCGAGGGAACGACGTAATAAAGTGTGATCGTTGTCTCGCTGCTTTATTGGAATTCGTTTCTTTAGCTGGCCGCGGTTGCGGCTGGAATGGGCCCTGTGATGGCCGCGCGATCTGCCGCCTCTCTGGAGATTCTTAAATTCGCAGCGGATGGAAGTGGTTGGAATTGCTTGAAGGATCTGTGCTTGGAAAGTTGGTTGCAGGGTTAGGATGTAGCAAAGGCTTTATGTGTTTCTGTTGCGTAATTTCTGCAGTGATGCTGGTAGACAGAGAAGCAGCTTGGAGCACGAGGAAGATTCTATTGGCTACTATGCAGGGCGCTCCGCGATGTGTTCAGCAAGACATTCTGAATAAAAATGTCAGATGCACTGTAGGTCGATTTCGTTTTGTTATATAAAAAAAAAAAATTGGCCATACATAAGTGCAGCAAAATGGTAATCTAGACGTACCATTTTGCTTTTAATTTCTTCATCTTACACTAAAATTGTTTATTGAAATTGATATGCAACACTATCCATTATAGGGCTATTAAACACAGCATTAAACTATAAATGATATAAATGATAAAATAAGAAATCCTGCATACAACTACTTCGAGGGACAGTTAAGGGGGGAACCTGGTTTAGGGCGCTGAAAACACAGTGATTTTTTAAGAATTATTTTCTCAACAAATATAAATAGAAACTTTCCAAAACATTAAGGGTGTTTTATTGTATATTCAGACAATAAGAAAGCTTTTTTTTTTCTTCAATTATAATTCATTTAATAGTGTTTTATTGGCATGTCTTCGTAGCGCCGCGCCGCCGGAGTTGCCAAATTGTATACATCCTAGCGGATCCAATTTTTGCCCGAAATAAAAAAGCTGAAATTTTTCTTAATTGACATGAATTTATATCGCCGATGTATTAAAAAAAAAAAAGTCTAAAATTGACAAAATTATGAGACTTTAACGAAAAAGTTACGATTTCGACGGAAAATTTCGACGTTTTCATGCAAAAAATGGTTTAATTTAATTTCTACATAAATGTTTTTCATTTATCGACGTTATAAATTCATGTCAATTAAGAAAAACAGCTTTTTTATTCCGGGCAAAAATTACAGTAAAACACCCTTAAAGTTTTTGAAAAATTCTATTTACATTTGTTGAGAAAATAATTCTCAAAAAATCACCGTCTTGTCAGCGTCCTAAACCAGGTTCCCCCCTTAAATAGTACCTATCCACAATTCCTTATCCCCAAACCTGCGTGAAAATCACTCAAGCTTCATTTCACCCTCCCACCTTCATCCCCAAGGATTCGCCGAAAGACTGTTGAAGCTTCGCCCTTGTAAAACATAGTTAACCGAAACCTACAAATACCGAATAAAACAAT
Source organism: Andrena bucephala (assembly GCA_947577245.1). Taxonomy (NCBI): domain Eukaryota; kingdom Metazoa; phylum Arthropoda; class Insecta; order Hymenoptera; family Andrenidae; genus Andrena; species Andrena bucephala. The sequence goes on from OX387719.1 coordinate 23,742,583, forward strand.
CAGAATTCTATCCAACGACGGTGCTGTGAGCCCATTTCACACGTTCCTGGGCCAGGATATGCGTCTTCGAGGTACGTTAAGCGAGCGTTTCAGATTAACATCACGGCCACGGGGTTCCTTTAGTTTCCCCTCACGGAATTCTCGTAATCCCCCTCCCGACTAAGAGACACATATCCACCGTTGGGATTTATCCCAGCGACGTCGTACATCCGAATCGGCTGCCCCGACGTGGAAATCGCTCCACGTGTCCTGCGTCGTCGCCCCAATTCTCCTCGCTAGGCAGCCGCTGTTCGCGCCTAGCCACGGGGTAAACAGGCGTGCTGCCTTTGATATCCACAAATATTTACCCCGGTTATATCTGCCTCACGCGGCTCCCAGCCATAGCTTTCCACCAGGGATTCCTTCGTCTGTCTGGCTGGCGCAGCTACCGCGATAGTCGCGCGCTAAAGGAACCCGAGAAAGGGGTGGCGCGTACGTCGCATACGTCAGGATGGTCTAGTCGCGCACACTTTGTATAGTTCGGGATAGGCCAGCAATGGGAGCGAGGGATGTTCAAATGGTTTATCTAAAGGAAGCACTTTTGTGGCTTTCGACTAGTGTTTTGGATATGTTCAGGTAGTTTCTACGCCTTTAGCGATCTTTGAGAAGTGATGTTTGGAATACCAGTCGAGGGACGTAAAAGACCCTTGAGGCCTTTTCACGCGGGACACTTTTTAAGTTTGAGACTGATATTTTGAATATGAGAAGATATTTTCTATTTCTGTTAAACGAGTGACAGTTTTGTTATGTGGGTATATTTTCAATATCTCTGTTAAAGAACTCTGTTTAAGATACTTAGGTCCATTTCATGGAATACTGTCCTGTGACTTGTGATTGGGATTTCGAGTGTATTCGTGTAATTTCTGCTTTTTTAAATGATCGGTTTTTCTGAGAAGTGAATGCATATGAAGTACCATATAAGCTACATAATATTATTAAGGTATTTTTCACAAGAGATACTTCTGTGATTCGCGATTGACATTTTGGATATATTTACTTGGTAGAGGGTGTACTAATTCTGTAAAAGTAGCGAGTGTATCCTACATACTAGCCAGAAGAAGAAAATTATTTTGTGTTGAAGGCCTTAACAGAGCAATAAAGGTGTCTCTCTTTCAGTGAATTGGCCCAGACGAATTATTCCTTTATTTGGAGTTCTAATTTTCTTCTTGCCATTAATTTTTTTTAATGTGCGATTTGGCTGAATGTATAGCTCAAATATGATATTTCACCGTGAATATAGGAAATAATTAATGTTCATAAGAAATACCTTCGTTAGGCATAATTTCTTTGTGTCATAAAAGTCATCACAGGTTGGAAATTGAAGGAAGATCAACTCACATACATACCTTTTAATCATTATAGGTATTTTTTCAAACACATTCTAGATCTGAGACTTTAAAAGCGTTTTCCGCGTTTCGTTTTCCTCGTCTCCCTCGATATTTTCTCAGGAAGTCGTCTGTACCGTGTTTATCAAACTCCGTCGTAAAGAAAAAAAAAGATCCAAACTGCTGAAGACATGCTGGCAGTTTGTCGTCGATGGAATCCGTAAATATTCCACAAGGCGGAATTTCCTTTCGCAAGATTCCTCGTCTCGGAACGTCGTTCATTCACAAACATTCGGAGACGTTCGCAGAAGAGGGTGGAAAATACGGTTTCAGCTAGAACGGCTGAAGACTGGCGGAAGTTCGCGAATGTCGAGTTGTATCCATTCGATCTTCTTCCCCCAATGTCGATCCTGAATATTTCTAAACTACACTCGTCATCATTGTGACTGCATCTTCTTCTCTTGTTACCCCGGCTTAGATTTTTCTTTCACCTCTGAATAATCTTTTCCATTTTATACCGCGTCGGATGCTTCAGATTCCTCGAGTTTCTTCTTCTTTGTAGGTTTCCCTTGAGCCCAGAGGCAAGCTACCTTCTTGGTTAGTGATTACGAGAGGTATTTGCAAACTGAAATTCTACGATGGATAACAGTATGAGATAGAATATAATAACAGTGAGGTTCATTATTTTCCGAGATCTTTCCCAAGAAAAATACTTGAAGTATATATCGACGTGCGTTACGAAAAGTAGCACATTTCATTTTTCTTACGAAAAACAGCACGTTTCAGGTTGCCACGTAAAGAAGCACATTCTATCGTTTCTGACGAATATTCGCACGTTTGGTCTTCCGCCGCGAAAACTAACATATTTGACTGCTTAGCCACGAAGAATAGCACATTTCGTACTTTGCGGCGAAAACTAGCACATTATCCTCTTTCGCCACGAAGAATAACAGGTTTTTGATTAAACTGCAGAAACTATCACGTTTCGGCGCGTGGTTAGTTTAAATTGTTCAAGTGCATTTTGCATCGAGGAATTCAACTTTTGAAAATATTGTTTAATAAATAATAACTCCGTCTAATCTCCAAAAGGAAACACGTATGAAAATTTTAATCTATATAATTTAAGTACGGTATTTTAATGTTTAATAAATTACCGACCTAGTATTAAATAAAAATCGCAACAGAAGGTATTTAAGTTGACGCACTCGATGTTTCGTAGCCAACCATCCAAATGTGCTGTTTTTCGTCGCTATAAATGGAACATGCTACTTTTCGTGGCAAACCGCTCAAACGTGCTAGTTTTCACAGCGAAAGACTAAACATGCTATTTTTGGGAAACCGGTCAAACATGCCAGTTTTCGCAGCGAAAACCGAAACGCGATAGTTTTCGTAATAACGAAGACAAACGTGCTGTTTTTCGTAAGAAAATTGAAACGTGCTACTTTTCGTAACGCACGTCGATGTGTACGTATCTATGTCTTGTTTGAAAGGAAAAGCATAATTATAGAATTTTTAATTTCTTTCTCTTCACGAAGACTAATTAACAAATCTTTAATATTTCCAAAAAATAATTCTTCAATTTTCAACATTCTGGCAGTGGGTAACTCAGTAAACAAAATTATTTGTCGCACGAGTGTCTCTCTGTTCACTTTATTCATAGAATTATCGACTCGGGGCAGTCCAACATTTTCATACAGAGAATTCTTTATATTTCACCGTTTCAGGTATACGCGAAGCACATCCATTATACAGCGGAAGAAAGGGCTGTCAGAAGTTACATTAATTATTCCTGGACGCCGCAAACAATTACGTTGACGGAGAAGAAACACGGGACTTAATTGGAGCCGGTTTTCAAACGATGTCTATGCCACAGACAAGAAAGAAACGGATACTGTCTGCGGGAACTTTCCTTTTTAATCGTCGTCGCATAAAAATGGGGCTCTTACTTCATTCTCTGCTAAATAAATAGGAGCATTATTATTCATAGAATTCCCGATTGCGTTTGCAGTGTCCACTCTCCTCGCATATTCCGAAGGAACTCTGCCTTAATACAGTCCTCCTTCGAAATAAATCTCTCCGCGGTTTTTCTCTATGGAAAATGGTAAACAAACACTTTCTTCGTCTCACCCTTCGTTACCTTCACCTATCGACGCAAACAAAAATATTTGTATTGTTCTTGGGGAGGAAAGAAATATTTAGTTCCACGGAACAGGTGTGGTAATAAATATTATTCATCATTATTAGTTCTCATAGCCAAACATTTCGAAATTTCGAGATCGACCCAAGTTTTCCTAAAGCGTAATCGTCATTTTTTTTAACGTAGGTGTACACAAAAGAAAATTTAAAACACGTAATCTGTATTTGTTATATTTTTGCTATGTTCTAAAAAAACTGGTAATCTTATAAAATTCTGTGTATTATGGCGTTGTTAAAACAAACGTGGGTTTTTTTTAAAGATATTAAAGCTTTTTACACAACAAAATGACAGTATTTGGCGGTGAATTGAGACATCAACGTGCCACTTTCAGTCAGACAGAATCGATTAAGTCGATTCGCATTGGCACGCTCTTCTTCCAGGTCCGATTCCGCTCGCGCTGTTTTTGTCCATCACGGAGGTCATCGTTCGCCATAAAGGACGACATAGTCGGTTGCTTCCCATTGTCCTGCGGGAGCATTTACATCGGGCTTGGAAATCGATTCGTGTCCGAAGTCACGATCTCGATTCTACAGGGTCATCCATTCAATGGGGAATCCTAGATTCGAAAGTAAAACTATCTGGATCGTTTTATTCGAGGCACTTAATGCAAATAAAACTAAGAATGCTACTTAACTTTCGTTAAAGTCAAACTATTTTAGGCTTCACTCTTTTGGAAATATTTTACATTTTTCTGATTTAGTAATATTTTTAATTTAGGGATTACCTTCAAAATGTCAGTTTTATAATAGAATAGACTGGTTCTAGCCGAGTAAAATGTCAAACACTTCAACGCTGTAGAATACCATGTAAGTTATTTAGGAAAGTAAGTAAGTAAGGTTTTCTCCGATTCATTTTATTATGATTAAATTGAATTGAATTGCTTAACTAAAGTAAATACATATGTCGTGTATTTTTTAAACATAATGGCATTCTCTGTTGAGGAATTTGTCTAAAGTCTAAACAGTAGCAACCCACATGAATCATTCGGTGGAGTAAAATGGGAACACATTGTTTATCACCTCTCCTAATAATTATCTGAATATTGATACTATGTTTGATACAGTCTTAAAAACTATTGGCCACTGAAGTTTGCAGTTTTTACCTATCTTCGCCAATCTTCGATAGCCTAAATTCTTTAAACAGCTTCGAAATCAGCAAAATGATGACGAGCTCCCCCTAATTTCACGTAATATATCAATTTAATCAAAATGTTAAATCCCAAATTCATAAACTGATCCTAATTATCATGGAATAATCCCAGAATTAAATTGCCCACAAAACTGTCAAAAGCCCAACATTAACTTCTCCAAAAGTGCCTTATAAAAATATTCTATTCAGACTATACTCTGATAAATCCATACCAAACAGTCGCCTACAGCAAAGAACGCGCACAATAGTTTCAGCAACGCTGTCGAAAACAGTGAAGCTCTTTGTTGCACTTTTTTTACTCGAGCCTGTGGTGTCGTGCTTCACCTGGACCAGTCTGTACTTCAAGCTGCCAGCGCCGGCACCCTTTTCTTACTTCCACGATCGGGAACGTCCTAGAGGTTGGGGGTGCCAGGTAGAGTCGGCCTCGAGTGGAGAGAAAGAGAGTCCCCGAGATTCTTTTCCCGCGATATCGAGACGGGCTACGACCCTGCCGCCTATTTGTTATTGTAATCTGCATCACTATGGATGAGACACGGATAATGGGATCTCTGGATTTACCAGGCAGCCGGAACTTCTGGGGGAGGAGGTGGAAGAGCCGGGGACCAGCAGGCTCGGTGTTTTGTAATCGACACGCGAGACCCGTTCGAAAATCGGTTTACAAAGTGGGAACGGTGTAATGCGAAGATACGTCGACTGTAATTTGTCATCTTTATGTATTGTGATTTATTAGACTTCTTCTGAGAAGATTTTTCTCTGGGAGGTGGGATTGTCAGTTGGAACTGGAGTAAGTTTGGAATGAAATGGCGGTTCTTTTGTTATCGAGATATTTATCTTTTGCTGTTTTGTAACGTAGGAGATGGTGTTCTTAATATTTGGAGAATAAGCCTTGAAACTGGGAATGCGACTTTGTAGAGTGACGTAGTTGCAGTTTTAGAGGTCAATGAGGTGTTAAGTAGTAGGTAATAATAATTAGGGAGACCGGGGCTTGTTGATAGGTTATTCAGTTTTCAATTTTTTTCATTTTTGTTTGAATTAATTACTCAATAATAAATATGCTGAAATATACTTTGGTTCTTCCTCTTTAATATATAGTAAGTGAAAACTTGAGAAAATACATACAAAATAAATGAAAAAATGTTATTTGGACGAAGGCAAAATGTATCAATTTACTCCACTGCGGGGCAAGTCGATACTCCAAAACGAAACGAAAGCCCCCACGAATCCCGACCCGCCCCTTTCCTCAGTGAAAAGATACACTTAAATTTGATAAAACTCCTTACCAAACAAGCCATTCCGTTTCCCTACTAACTCTCCATACAATTCTAAAGCTCTCCTAAACCCATTTACAAAATCGAGACTGTCGCGATCTTCACCCCCCCCCCCCCCCCCACCCTCTCCTTGCATCTCTCATTAATTTCCCAATCCAATTCGAAGCGAAACAGTATCCAGCCAACCCCTATCATTCTCCTAACGTATCCCTCGTCGACCACCACGGAGCACTACTTACAAAAAATCCTCTGAATTGCCTTGAAAGGGCACCACAGCGTACCCCGGGAATGGAAACCGTGGAATCGCCCCGCTGATCTATCGACGGCATTTTACAGCGCGGATGCAGTTAAACGGACATTTATTCGCGGGAGGCGTATTCAATCAGCACTTAAATTACACTTTGAACTCCACTCCGCGGATCGCGAGCTCGGTGCAAGCAATGGCAGCTAGATGGAGGGCATAAACTAGCTCGCGCAGTGAATCGGGGGGCGGGGGGGGGGGGGCCACCACCGTCTGCGTACAGGCTCGGCATCTTCTAGCAAACGGTGAAACTGCGCCTCTATTTCATTCCAATGGAACTTCTGTTATCATAAATCATGATTTATCGTCGTCAGCCATAGATTGGCCACTGTGCCCCGTCGCGTGCACACACGTGCCAGCGCCTCTGCCTCTCTGTATGAATTCCCCGAAGCCCTCGTAGTCGTTGGGTGTCCAGTCGAGTTATTCTGTCGAGCTTGCGGATTTCCAAAAAGATGCTTCCGTAGGCCCCTGCTGCGGCGTTTTATGAATATTTGCTATTGAGATCGGTGAGCTGAGTGATGCTTAATTTCAACTCCTGTTGCGGCAGCTTCGTTAAGTTTATAGAAAAGATTTTTGGAGGTGGGAGGGTCTGAGGGTTAGGGTGTTGTTTAATTTAATTTTTATTCTGGTTACAGTGGAATGTTTAGGGGAGATTTTTCTGAGATTTTGTTGACATTTTTACTTCTGTTGCAGTAGCTTTTTGAAGTGAAAATAGGCGTTTTCTGAGGTACGACGATTTTTCGAGATGTGGGTAAATTTGGTTTAATTCAAATGGAAATAGATGTCATCTTATATTATTTCGTGAGCATGTTTCTTGAAACAGAAATGAAGTGCACGGGTACCCGAATGAAGTATTGAATTGATTCTGTGAGTAACTAAATTTGAAAGTTTTGTAGTGTTCGTGTGTGATTTAGGAATTATAATCTGTTAGTTAAAGACAAAAGTTCAATGATTTCAATGAAGAAGTAACAAATTCGTAATCTTTTAATTCTGCTTACAATCTTTTACAGTCAGGATGTTATAAAAAATTTAAAAATTGACAACCAGAGAAGCAGTGTTCCTGGTATGCTAAAGGGCGAGAAGTTTCTTTGTGAATTTTAATTGCGACAAGGAAATCCTCCCGAATCCCAGAACTTTTTCTCGCCATCCTCAATCTAGCTATCAGATTCTGAATGAATAATTTCCATAACAAAGCAGTTACTTTTTTTAACACGGTGGAAGTCGACACTCGTTCACCTGATTCCCTTCGAATTTTATTCTTAAACCACTCATCAGTTACTTGTGGAAACATTACCCTCAATCAAGATTGAATAAGATCGTCAGAAATTCATACCTCTACCAAGGCGATTTCTATTGACGTTACTTGATTCTTGCATTCAAATTCAAAGTCACTTTCTTTCCAATATGTGAGAGTCTTAAAAAATTGTGATATTTAATTCTCATAAACAATTAGTGGGTTTCAATCAATCACTCACACAGTAAGGAAGGAAATTGGTTATATTGAATTAGAAGAAAAACATGTGACATGATTACAGATGAGGAAGAAATTGCCCCGAATATGATGTAGTTTTAACGCATGAATGTTTTATAAATCATAGCAGGAATCTTTAAATGGAGTAACTTTAGAAAAGTATTTATTATTTATTTAGTGATTGGTTGGTATACCCTTTGGTTTACAATAGTACACAGGTGGTAAAATAACGAACAAAATGAGCACTCAAAATAAAAGAGCAAGGCGAGTCGATTAAATACTACGGATTAACAGTTTTAAGGGACGGTGTGTTGTCAAAAAAGTTTAAACGACTTTCATAAGCATTGCCTTCGCGGCACATTTCCTCAATATAATTGTAAGAAGTGCGAATTGTGTTTTAGGAAGTTAGATACAGGGGAGATAAATCTCTTAGATTTACAGTAGGTATATACAGTTTAAAAAGTTGAAGAAGCTCCGGATAATCTATTTTCCCAAACACAATATTGCATACTGTCGTAAGGTCAGACATTATTCTACGAACTTCCAGTGTTAAAAGACCACTACGACTGAGAGTAGTACTGTAGTCAAGATGTAAAGTTCGCTCCAAAAGGGGATGATTGAGTTTCATCATACCTCCCAACCCCACGATTTATCAAAAAAAATTAAATTCTATTAAAACCAAAAAATATTCAAATTCCATTCTAAGCGTACACACTGCATCGACCCCTCCCCTTCGAAAATTGCATTCACAGCATTTTCCTAGTCTCCGACCACGCAGCCTGAAATTCAGCTCTGGTGGAGCAGCCATTCGAAAAAATTCTCTCCCCTTTATACCGTTTTCTATTGTCCACCGGACGAAAAATAAAATAAGAAAATCAGTCTCATAATTTAGCCCCGGAGACATTAATACTTCCACTCTCGATACCAATAAAAAGTCGCCCACGATGGAAACATAAACGTCGTCTCGTAAAACCCCAGTGTCCTTTCTTCCCCGGCTCATAAAGTCTGTAACGCATCAAAACCGCGGTCAGACGTAACAACAGCGGCGACAGCGTAGTATTTTAGGCGAGGATACTCCGGGGCCTGAGCCGTGAAGTTGACCGAAGTATCGGGTACGAGATGCACGACGACTTCGATGTCCCATACATCGCGGTACGTGGGCCTGTTCCTCTTTGGGAGTGAGCTTAGCAATGAAATATTTTCGTTCGTAAGACAATGGCCACGCTGCTTCGTCTTTCGTTCAGCAGAAGGTCGGATCGTTGAGCTGGGAAGACTCGATGGGCCACGCGATCTGTCTGTCGGTTAAAAGAAACCAAGGGCGGAAAGGCGGATGCGGTTTGCTCGAACGATCCCTATCAAATTGTGTTTCCGGTTCAAAGGTATTCGATGCTCGATATTTATGGGTGGGTGTTCCGTTGCTCGCTCCAAGGTAGATTCAAGGTAGCCTGTTCTGCTTGAATTGCAGAGGATACGGATGCTGTACGTAGGTTAAGTTTGGACATTTATAAGGAATAGATTGATGTGAAATATAGCTTTTAGTGGTCGACAGTGATGGGAATCTATCGGTTTGGAATGTAGAAGAATTGTATTGGACTGGTTAATGAGGCGGGAGTAAACTGTTTGGTTGGTGGATAAATTTTAGATAGACGTGCAATTTAATTCAGATGTTTATTTATTGTTACTTATATCAGACCTACAACTAGCTGATTCATATTAGAAATTAATTTTGGATTGGTTGTTATTTTTGTCCTCTATTTCTTCAGCGCAAAAGGTTTTTTTAGTACTGTTATGTTGTTTCACGCGAAATCGATCACATTTTCCACCGGACATCAGGGATTTTAATGCAATTGAAATATGATGTAGTCCACGTGAAATTTGGGGGAGTTTAAGTCATCATTTTGTTGGTTTCAGATTTGTTTAAAAAACACAGATCGTCGAAGTTCACAGTTCCTGCTGATTTTCGCAAAAATTGGAGGGTCTATATTTTTTTAAACAAACTGAGATCCAGCAAAATGATGACTTAAACCCCTTCTAATATCAGATGGACTACATCATGTTTCAATCTCTTCAAAACCCTCGACATCAAGCGCACAAAATGATCAATTCAGCGAGAGATGATCTCTCCGCATTTTTCCGAAATGTTGTTTGCTTCAGGGCGACGTTCGTAATTAGGTGAAGGCAATTCTGTCATTGCTCAAGGGGCAACGGCACGTGGAAATTCGCATAAATTAGTGTCGTGTCAGGTCACGTGCCATCAGTATCCGTTATCCGTGGCGTACAGGTGGTGCCGAAATACGTCATAATTTAACCCCTAATCGGATAGCTGAGTGCACCATAAGTAGTCCTGAGTGGTTTCCAAATGGCTTTCGATCTCTCTCGACATACTTTATCTGGAATCAACGTAGAGTGCCTCGCCTCAATTGGCCAGCGATTTTTGCGGTTTTCTTGTGTTTCAAGATCGTTTCAGAGATTGCAGAATTTCAGTTCCACCGTACAAACGTCCATGGAATATTTATTCCGTGACTGGCCTTTCTGCCACAAAATCGTATTCGCTTTTAACGAGGTCCGCTTCTTTTCTAGCGGAATTCTATCAAAACCATCCTTCTACTTACAATGATTGAATCACAACAATTACATAGACATATTCTACACTTCGGGCCTAAGAAAAAACCTCAATTAATATGTTTAACTACTTGTGACAAGACTGGGAAAATTTCTCAAAGGGTCATTTCTCTTCCACGAGCTATTACGTTGCATTTGAGTCACCTATAAAGTTGTATGTACCATCACACTTTCTTCTTCACTCTGGTACAATCACGTTTTGGTACTTAAGGAGGAGGTATAACCGTTTGAAAGTGTCAGAAATCGATTTTGTTTTTATACATTTTCATAGATTGGTGTTTTAGAAATATTATAAAATAAGTCCGATGTAAAAACTCGGAAGATTGACGAAGTTATAGACATTTGAGTGAAACAACTCAGGTAGCACGGGGCAGCGCGGCGGCTCTACCGTTCGCACCGGAACTACATTTTTCATTACGGTGGCCTTAAAAACTCGCGCTACGTTCAACCAATTCACTTCCAATTTTGCATGCAGAATCGTAATAAGATTCCACATCGATCTACGGCGCCTTTTTTTATTCCGATTCCCCGTTTATTATTTATAAAGAAAAAACGTGGACTCTTTTCTTAGAAAAATTTAACTTTATCCTTTTATCTCACCATTTCCTTATTTTTCAAAATTTTCAAAATCGGCGCCGTAGATCCATAGCTATTAACATACTTTATAAAAAAATTTACTGTTTTAGATTTCAGACACGACATACAGATTTTTCAGGGCCGTTAGTAGCCGTCTAAAATCGAGAGAGTTTCGGATATGTATCCATAAGTTCCGAAAAGCAATAGTTTTTTAATTGAAACTTTTTTTATAAGTAGTTCATAATACTATGTAAACATAATACAAAAACGGAAAGTCTTCATCAAGCCGTTGACTTGTAAAAAAATCTACAAAATGTACACATTTTCCGAGCGTTCAAACGGGTTCAAACCCCCTTAAAGCCACTACCTCAAAAATCTGAAAGACACCAAGTATATTTCTATAACTGCAGATTTCCATCTAAACACAAGTAATAAAGCAGAAGCGTAGTTAAACGATATTATTATACAACCCACGGATAATCCTCCACTGTTTATCGCGAGCAAATTAATATCGTTTCAAGCACAGCAACTGCAGTGGCCACTAAATCCTTGCCGCCTAAAATCCACAGGCCATTAAGCAATCGCAAAAAAGAGAAGAATTCCGAAGAAACATTACCCCAACCTCTGGTTCCCATCCAGTCTCTCCAGTGCCCTTTCGCGTGCGAACGTCGCTCCTAAGCGAAACAGAAATCTTCCACGCAGCATTTACGCCGTTAACGAGGCCGCGCTCTCGCTAACTGCCTCCACGGTGAAAGAAAATTTCGCGCTACGTAGCTACGGGAGGGACGGTGCTCCATTTAACCGGGGCGGGGCGGGGCGGGGGGGGGGGGGGGGGGGGTGGGGGCTGCTTAGCCAAAGAAATTTAATCTCTCGCGGTCGAGTGAAACATAAGTGATGTACGACGGGGGCGTTCGAGTGTTGATGATTTCGCATTCCTCGCCGGGGTCGGTAAACGGCGCACAAAAGAACGCAACAACCCTCCATTTAACCGCCGCCCGGCGTAATTCGGTTTACACCAGGCTCTCGGACGAGAGCGTAAACGAGCGGGCGCCGCTAATTTGTTTACGCCGGCGGTGCAATCACCAGGGCGTTTCATAATCGGCAACGAGCACACCCCCGTCGCGATCCCGGGCCGCGTGATTCATGAAACACTCGAGGAGCGGGGCAGGCCCTCGAAAGCGGGCCGAAACTTTTACCATTCCGCCTGTATCCTCCCTGGAACCGCGAGCCTCGAAACACAACCGTTCATCTCCACGGCTTGGCTGAGAATTGTATTACTCCCTTTTGATTTATGAACCCTTGGTGGCCCTTTTTATTTCGCGTTGGTCGAGGCCCTTTGGAGAGTTCTTTCGCGGATTGCGTAACAGTAATCAGCGGAAGTTTCGGCGATAAGGGGGGAATAGTGTAATTTTGAGGAAGAGAGTAAATCCCGGAAAGTTCACCCTTGGTTCATTTAAAGGGTAACTCTGTTTCTCAATGCTTCTGAGGAAATTTTGAACCTCAGCCAACGAGGGGAGTGTACAAGGTTTTGTATAAATGTACCTACTGTAACTGTAAATTGCTTAACGATTTACGAGGAAAATTCAGAGGTCGCCTTTCGTGCATAGGGCCGAATTTTGAAACCCACTTTTTTTGCAAATTTTTTAGTGTGTCATATGTGTTTGATACGTTATTTTGCATTAAATATTATATTTGAACTACGTAGATCGGTGGCTCGAACCTCGGGCAGGTCCTTTGTAAGTTTTTCCTAACAGTAGATTTCTGGTTCCGGGAAAGTTAGGTATGTGACGATCTTTCTTTGGTATGCATGTCTTTGAGACGGTTCAGCAGACTCCTTCCCTTTCGATCAGTTTCATTTAGAGTTGTAATTCACGATGAAAAAGATGCTCCGCTCTTGCTCGTGTTCTTTCCAAGAAAGGAGACACGATACAGAGCGTCCTCCGTGCGACATCGTGGAACTGGTAAAACAGAGAGATAATTCAGGCTCCGGATTAGGTTGGGCTTTTTCTACGTGGCGCACGTTAGCCTTCGCGCCGCGTGAAATGTCTTCTCCTAAATTATCACACCTGGATTTTAACTGGCTGAAAATAAAGTACCATTCGGCCAGCTTCTCCAGGAAAAAACGAGGAGATGAGACGCGATTTACAGGAAGAGGGATGTCCGAGGGTGTGAGGTGTTGAATCAACTGTTCCGTGGGATCGTTTAAAAGGGCCTCGGGTGCATAATTAAGGATGTGAGGAATCCCTGCGATTCGTCAGACAAGTTTTTCTTTGCGCGACGAGTAAAACGTGCGTGACTTGTTAATGTGCAAGTTATCCTACAGATTTATTATATATCTGTCGAGTTGCACGTCGCACCAAGTCGCACGGTTCCTTAGTCACCTGGAATTATATAATAAAATAAGATAGATACAAACGAAAGTTTGTCTGTTTTGTGGAGAATGAAGTTGAATTTCAGCATTCATCACTGAGCTTCAAAATGTTTAATTGTTGTTGTTCCAAATTTTCAAATTTACGACGGCGAGCTTTCGTGCTCCAGACGAAAACGTTATGTATTCAATGCCTTTTTCTGTCAACTGCAAAGCTTCCAATTTCGACGTTGTGTAAATAGTTCTGACAATGTAAAAGTGGGTGAAACAATTTGAGAAAAATTCGTTGAAACATTGCGCCGAGATGAATTTAAAGTATTTTTATATGTGGAAACGGGGTTCTGTCTGTCATAGAATTTGTCGTAGGTATGCAGGTATTTCAAAATTAAAAGTTGTCTCGCAATTTTTCTGCATACCTTTCATTTCATTTTCCAATTATAAAGTTTGTCCTGGGAATCGTTAAAAGAATATTCTAAACCTTATTTCTGATCATCACACGGCTGTAGATGTTTAGAAAATTCGAAGATAGCTCAGTATATCCAAAATTAATTAAAATGTTTAGTTAAGGAAAAAATTGGTTTTCATCAGAATCCCACTTATTACAATTTAGGAGTAATTACACTCTGTACACTGTTATCATGTCTTAGAGGCTATCAAAGAATATATGTACAAAGTAAGACTCTGAAAATTGCAATTTCAATTAACGGTAAAGTAACGTCCTCCTAGTAATTATAATATTATCGTCTGAAGTTTTATAAATAACCTCTCTTCTGGTATAGTGGTAATTACTGTTTAATTAAAACTTCAGATCAAACAGAAATTCAAACCATCGCTTGCACAGAGCAGAATTAGTGAATTATAAGCCGGTAAGCGTGAAAGAATAAATTAAAAATTTAAACTTCTAAGCGCCTAAATTGCTATTATCTTCGTTTATAATATTCAAACTGACATTATAATGTCTACAAAGGTTATATGTAAACCCAAGTTGAATTATGTCTGCATGTAATAATCTTCCGTTTTATATAAAAAAATTTAACTTTCATGTAGCTTTAATAATTTTATTACGAGCATATGCAATGCTGCCAATTTTATACGCTACACTATTACTCCCTTTTTTTTAGACACAGTATAAGCATGGGAAAGCCTTCTTGGGGAAGACACATTTGTGGCTGGCGACTGGTATTTCACACATACTCACGCTTCTTCGACCTTATTCTACCTTTTTCAAACCAGCACTGCTCCTGCCAAGTGACTATACACGAAATTCCAGTTGTGAGCCGCAGAAGCGACTCATGTGAAAACACTCTAAAAGTATTTAGTTAATTCTTTTTCCTTCTTTTTGTCCAACGGCTTGAAAATTTAGCTAAATTCCGAACCACGTACTCTGGAATTAATTTCAATTATTTACATGTACTTAATATAAGTTCCTGCTCAACCCTTTACCCACCTATTTCTCCTTCCCTTTCGATCGATATTCACTGCTGTACTTAACGCTCCACATCCTATTGTGACTTTGAGGTAACATATAATGTACCATGCTACATGAATTTCATCATGCTGCATATGCTACTATGCAAATGCTCCATCATCAGCCATAGTAACTTGGGAATTATAGACCTCTATTTTATAGTACAATACTTAGGAAATTTGATTGTTAATTTAAATGCAACTTTCAATCTTCATCAACGCCCTATTATGTATGTATGTATGTATGTATTTTTGAATGCAATCAGAAATCTGGTTAACAGAGGGTGTGACACGCCTTCGTTCCCCAAATTCAAATAAATTAATCAACGAGTACGCCTTAAAATTCTTCAAACACTGAAACATTAAGCTCTATCGATACAAAATAATTATCGTTGCGAAACACACATCGTGGCATGCCCTTATTATCGATGAAATCCCTGCCCAGTCACGTCCAGTCTCGCGTGTACATAAAAATCCTCGAACCTAATTTCGCACGTACACAGTCCGAACCGGCTAATTCCATGGCATGGCGCCCATGGGAAATTAAAGTGGATGATTGATACAGGTAAAAAGAGGAATTAAGACGCAACCGCGGGCAGCTTTATATCGGTTACCGTTGAACCCTTAAAACCTGACCTTTTTACTTTGCCCTCCCTTGGAACGACCCTTACGTCCCTCTTTCCGAACCATAATCGAAATCAGCCATTTCTTTACCCAAACGATTCTTATCCGACGTGGTATCCTAAAACAACACAAAATTCTATATAATAGTATACAGCAGAAAATTTTCTTTGGTAAATAGTCACAAATTGTATTTCCTATTCCATAGGAAAGAATATTTGAGGAATTCATTAATTCCGAAGACTCTATTTCCCCCTTCCATTCTATCGAACTACAACTTTGCATCAGCAAAGAAAAGATATTGTAGGTATTTCTTGAGCAAAGATTATTTCTATTTTTAAACAAAGGCAGCTAGAAGTAGATGACAGCTCGAAAGCCCATCCGCGAGTCACTTTTAATAGAATACCCTCTTATTTCAAGGATTTGTCGAACCGGTGGAGGGGAAGGAAAGCTTCGTAATTAAGGGAAGATTTTCGCAGAGACGATCGAGAAGACGCCGCTGAGGGATTTAGGTGGCTGCTAATAACTCCTCACTATAAATACTCCCGGAATTCCTATGTGTCTGGCTGTCCCACCCACCTTTGTTAGCTGGCTTTTCACACGGATAACCCTCCACCTTCCACTCGTCTCTCGAGCCTCTGTTCCCCCCTCTTTTCCACCGCGTTTCTTCTTCATTCTTTCTTGGCTGTTCCTTCCTTCCTTCCTTCCTTCCCCGCCATCCTCCCAGTCACCCTTGGCCCTCGTTCATTCTTCTCGAAGATAGAAGAGCGACTGGGTTACAAGAAGAGGCTCCGTCACGTGGCCACGAGACTCTTGGCGTATAATGCGAAGGACACTTAAACCAGGGGGGGAGGGAAAGTGGGCTTCCCTCTGTCCGTGTATCGTGAAATCAGCTGGCACGATGGATCGATCAGCGAAAAAATACATGGAAATTTGTGAGCCGTGAGAGAATTTCGGAGTTATGGTACATATAATATGAGACGTTGAATTTATAAAAAAGTTTTTTTTTTAAAATAGTTAACATGTGTTTTCTTATCTTTAGGGGTGGAAATATTTGAATGAATATTTCGTGTAGAAATACGGTAGAGAATTTTGGAGTTGTGGTACATATAATATGAGACGTTGAATTTATAAAAAAGTTTTTTTTAAAAAAATAGTTAACATGTGTTTTCTTATCTTTAGGGGTGGAAATATTTGAATGAATATTTCGTGTAGAAATACGGTAGAGAATTTTGGAGTTGTGGTACATATAATATGAGACGTTGAATTTATAAAAATGTTTTTTTTTTTAAAAATAGTTAACATGTGTTTTCTTATCTTTAGGGGTGGAAATATTTGAATGAATATTTCGTGTAGAAATACGCACAGTTACAAAATTATTCACCTACCCCACGCGTGAAACATATTTTACTTATTTAAGTAATGTAATATCATTGTATATATAAATTAGGGGAAGTAATTGGATTAATTATATCAATTTTCATTTTAATAATTTTACCTTTTACATACTAATATTTATTATACAATATCAAGGAAATTTTACCGAACAAATCAAATTATATTTTGGTCACTAACATCACTATTTATTTTATTAACTTGATCAGGTGGTAAACATATTGAATGCTCCTATAACGGTTTAGGACAAATTTTTACAATTGTATATTTTTCATATTTCTTAATCAATCTAAATCTAAATAATTATTGAGATGATTTAATTTATAGAAATTAGTTATTGAGTCTGATAAGATATATATCTTGAAAATATACAATAGAAATAATACTTTTTATTAACTTTAAACAATTAATTGGAAATATAATTTTGCCGCATAAAATAATAATTAAATAAACTATACCATAAGAAAGAATTTGTTTCAACACATATCAATAATTCATCATATCGAATTCAAAGCGTAACGTTTAGAATTCAAATAATTAATAAAACATGGTATAATCTAAGAATTATAAAATTTAAATGAACCATATTGGAGTTATTCAAGTAATGTTCAGTGAAGTAATATCAAATAGTAACAATTAACTATGGCTAAACCTATATCCAGCGTTAAAAGAAGCCCCACTAATTGATTATAAACCTGCATTTGCTATAACGATTTCTTAATTGCGCGTAGCACGAACAACCGACTCCATTATCGTTCGAATAACTCTGAATGGGGATGGAAATTCTAGAACGGGCCGACTAGACATCTGTGACGCGGAAAACTGCTGCATAATCGCCAGTTAGTTCCTAACGAATGGCCTGGCCGCTAATTTCGCGCGCGTTTCACCCTGTTTGCCGCGTTTCCCTGGAAAATTATTCCCCGCGGGCTCGTCGCGGAGAGAAAGAATGCGCCCTGTGAAATCATGCGAATATTTTATGACGCATAAAAGCGTTGAACAGTTACAGCCTAACCTGTCCTGCAGCTTAGTCTCGTAAAGCAGCTATTAAAAGAATCATGGCCTATGAACGACCACGTCTCCCGCGAGAATTGTCTTTTGTGTCTTTAGACTCTCACTCTAGTCTGTTAACTCGGCCAGAAACGTGATCCACGTATTTAAGACGGTATGTTTAAGACTGGCAAAATTGAAGTAATACGTTTTGCAAACAACACAAGCTACACGTAATTTAACGCTAGGTCAAATTGAGAAACTTTAAATAAAATAAGTAGGTAAAATAAATTCCTCTAATTTCTATTGTATAATACAACAGGTATTATTCTCAGACAAAGTTCCTTGGATAAATTTAATTTTTTTTTTTTTTTTTTTAAGAATAATACCTACTATATTATTATGTAAAACAGATGCTACAGGAAGCTGTTTTAAAATCTACTTAGTTTTGTGGTCAATATTATCCTATTTCACGGTACTTATCCTCCATTTCTAAGAGTATGATGATTAAACTGTTTCTCTTTCGTTTAATCTTAAATGAGTTCTTCCATAAGTTTATTAATTAAATAATTTGGAAATATTGTGAATCGAGCTCGTCGTGGTTTTAGGTTATTGAGTTATGAAATGGGAAAGAAAACAAAATACTGATTTGGAGAAAAATTCTTGAGACCTCGACACTTATGTTTTTGTTTTTACTCAACTGAATTTGCGCGTGTTTGTCGCTAAAAATTCGCCACGCAATTTTCCAAATTCTCATTGCCCCGGTCTCCAATTCTTTTATTTCCTACCCCCTTGTTCCTCGTGGGAAATCATTGTTTTCGCTTTCTGCGTTCGCTCTAATATCTCTCTACTCGTTCGCACAGTCTTCTTCGTCTCATATTTCTTACTGTTAGTGTACATTTGTGACAAAAACTTTGGTGGAAGCACAAGTTGTCGCGTTATAAGGAGCAGAACTGAGAAAAGGTTGGTTCTTAGCGCTGAGATAAGTCGTTGGTGGGTAATTAGAATTTTGACGAAATGGACTTGGATTATCTATCAAGTATTCGTGCAGTGACGAAAAATTAACGTGCGAATCTTGCCACAAATTACACATTACAATTAAAAGCATCCTAGGAAATGTGTCCAATAAAATAATTAAAACCAGTTGTTTGTATTTTAATTTTCCATATGCCTCTAAATCATATATGGAGCTGGTCACTAAGGGTTTGATCATTGATAATCTAAAGTTTCTCGTGTAGGACCTATTACAAAATTGGTACATGAATAATTACATCTACTATTAACAGTTTCTTAATTCTTCCCCCCCTATAATTTGATAATTTTTTAACGCCATAAATTACGCTTTGGAGCGCTAATGATAATTGAATCATTATACAACGAGAACAGAACCCAAATAGGTACATAGCTGCACACTAAAGAACTTTTAAATATTAATAGACAGGCCCGATTGTCATATTCTCATTATGCGAAAATTGTGGAAAGCTTCTCCGTCAACTATATCCCGTTTCTTCGCCAGTTAACATTTAATCGGCCGAATTTCATTAATTTCTATTTCAGCAGTCCCATAAATTGCATTACATAAATAATTTCCAACGTTCGCTGCTTTCATAATTAATGATTCACCGTCCACGGCTCGATCAATAGTTGGGAAAGGGGATTAATAATTCCGGGCTTATTAACATGCGACCCTTTATTATCGGGCAGAAATTTATGTATGGGTTACGCGCGCTTCCTGAAATTGAAAATCTGCCGAAAGAAATGGACTTGCGTTTCCGACGCATGTAATTAACGGATAGTCGGTTGCAACGGAACCCGAGGAATTGGTAATAATATCATACGCGCGCCAAATGTTGTTAATTAATATGTTCTGGTTTCTGCAATTTTCCCTCAAATTTACGCCTTTAATCCTCTAAATGGGCGGAACAGGTATTTGCAGATGTTACTGGTTAATTTACGTTTTAACTCTTGCTTGGTGGCGCCCGAGCTTGTGTTTCGCCAACATCTGATTTTAATTATTGAAAACTAACTTGTATAGTTGGCTCGAAATGCCATAAAAAGGGCATTTTGACCATTTAAAGTCGACTTTCCTTTCAAGTAGATAACAGGGCGTGGCTGTAGTTGAGTATTGTTCTTTGAAATGCAGAAATGTTAATATATTGTAATGTAATTTTGTGTATTTATGAAGCATGAGATTTCTCGCAATTATATGGAAAATAATATGTATTTCTATTTAAATGCATGTTGGATACATATTTGCAGACATTCAGGTGGCGAGTAAAATAGTACCTACACGGACATTGGTGAGAATATTTCGAGGAGGTTTAATGTTGAATTTTTTTTTTAGACATTCACACGATCCTTATTTTTTTTAAATCAGCGTTGCTAAGTGGATATATTTAAAATATCAACTGTGAGCCGCAGAAGCATGTCCTATAAAAATACCCAAATAATTCAACGCGAATTAACCCCTTGTCTTCTAATTAGGAGTCACACTCTCGGCGTTGATTGTGTTCTCTAATACCGTAGCAAACATTACATTTTTCAATTCAACCCAGGAGAAATGCCAAAAAGATCTCCGTAAACAATTACTAATTTACGAATTTATTTTTTAACGATCCACTCGGTTCGTTGCTCCATGATTTCCAGCAACTCACATTCGTGAAAACGTGTATTATCAGTGAATAAGAATATTTAAAGCATTGAGAATAAAAACGGACTAACCCACATTGCAAAAATTAATCTTTCCTATTTTATTTTATTATTAGTACAACTGAAACTCAGTTTTTGTTCTCAATGCTTCATTTCATTGTTCAATAATACACCTAAGTAATATTTCACATCATCCCTAATAACAATAACACTGTTCACAACATCAGAAATCTAAAGGTTTATTTATAATAAGCAGTCTACGCGAGAGTTGTGAGTTTCAAGTGTCAGCCACAGTAACCTCTATCGCAATCAACGTATTCGCCTGTCTTTTCCTTCCCTTTAATTCATTTCAGTGACACGTGCGCGTAGACAAATCGCGAGGGAAGGGGTTTAAATTTGCATCGCCATGTCTGGCCACTTGACAGAATCACGAGGACGAGCCGCGAAAGTGGTTAATCGCGGTCGAAGACGACAACTCCAAGGGGGTTGAAGATCCTCAGGACGTCGATTAAATTCCAGAGAAAAGAACGTTCTGCTGGGAGAGTTTAACTGTATATATACCCGAATCATTTTATCATTTTATAGGGGCCGAGCCGTGAGAAGTGTCTGACGGGGGTGGAATGGCCCGACTGTGGCCGGCTGCAGGGTCTGCAAGGACGAGGAGGGGTGGCTCGATGAAAAAGGGGAGTGCCGCGTAAAATGTTGGAGGATATAAAACTCTTTCGGTGTTGGAAGTTATACCCATTAAAGATTAATAAACCATCAAGGTGGAAACGAGCCAAGATGGTGGCTGTCTCTGGCGGCGGGGGATGGCGGGTGGCGCGAAGAAGGGTGGGAATTAGGAAAGAGGAATTTCGAGACCACCTTTCGAGGCACCGCGTCCGCAATTATTGGATCCTTTCTTGGATATCCACTTCACTCGAGACTCTCCAGCTTTACCGAGATTTTTCTTCGCGAGTAATGTAATCGTTTATTGCGAATCGAAGCTGCGAAGGAGACATGTTTATTCAGTGACTGAGAATGATTAATATTTGGGCCACGCCGTGTTGAACGAAGGAATTGTTAAATTGTTTGTTTGTAGATCGCGCGGTTGGAAATCCGTTTAATTCACGCCGTTGAATAGCGTAATGATTTACTCTACCGTGTTCAAATTGCAGTTGTTACGAAAATTTCTATCACCGGCACAAATTAATTATTCGCGGTTGCACGTATAACTGGAGTTGCGGAAATAGCTGTAATAACGTAGGACAGTCGTTCTGCTTGCTGGGTTTACGAATGTCTGTCCGTGATGAGTTAATCGAGTTACGTTTCTGCAAAATTCCGTCCTTGACGTCTTTTCACGTTCGACGACTTGTCTGCGTTGTACAGGGAATCTGCAAGGTAATAGGTACCTACTAATATATCAATTTATATCTCGAATGGGGAGAGTGAATTATGGGAATTTGAGGGGGAATATATGCGATGAGTAAAACGGACAGACAAAGGGAGCAAGACGCAGCCTGGCTTGCAGCCAGACATCCTAAATTACTTTTCTCAGCTTCTTCGAGCCTTTGAAGCTTTTCTGTCGATACTTTTCATTGAAATAGTGAAGCGTTTGTAGTAACAATGCACAGCTTTTTTTTATAAATAAAAGAAGAGAATACGTACATTAAATTTAGGGTGGACGATAGACATGGAAAAAGTACGTGCATCTTCGAAATTTTATGTACAGTAAAAACGACTTGCGATATGAATCTAAAATTCATCAATCAATATACATAAATTATTTCGTACAATATTATGTGAGAATTTTAAAAGTAAGTATAATCTGTTACACATCCGTTGTCAAGAAGAAAAAAGTCCCCTAATTCTGTTATTTTTACATGTTTTAATGAAATCCTTTAGTAGGATAGTTTGAAGAATTTGAACAACGATAAAGTATAAAGAAACTGTTTTCTGGTAGTTCTGTACTGCATTATCCCCTTAAGGAGGGAATGAAAGTCCCATTTGGGATCTTTCCAAAGATACACGAACACGTACAAACTCACCAAGCACTTTGAGGGCTTACATTTTTTTAACAATTTCGAAACTAGAGGAGTGATGACTTAAACCCATCATAATTTCATATGGACTATAATATATTTCAGTGTTATCAAAATTCCTAACATCCCTAACAGTTCTATTTTAATGTCTTCTACTCACTGGGAGGATAAAAAGTGTCAAAGGAACCATTTTTGTCGTTTATTGTCTGAAGCATTCTTTGGAACATAGTTTCTTTGACACTTTTTCTCGTTTTAATGAGTCAAACAAGTTACAATAAAAAAAATTGACGGTTAAATTGAAGGTCCAGGACAATGTTGCGATACATTCTTTTAATAGATCTCCACTGCTTCCATGGTGTGTGTAAAATCACTAATGTGAACCATAACGTGTAATTTTTTTATAATAACTCAGAACCAGCAACCAAGTAGCTAGAAATTCCAGTGATGTGTAGATTCTACTGTAGAGGGAGAGAGCCGATTTATTCATACTGGATCACATGACGGGAATCGCGAAACATTTATACCGGAAGCTGTATTCGTGCCGTAGCGTACCGACTGATCGATGCCGGGCAAGCGAAATCCAATCGGCAATTATCAGCCGCGAGCTTAATCGGCGGCCGTCTCGGTTTCCCCGTTATATAATGAATACCAAACTTGCCTCCGTTCCGTTTTGTATCCCGATATCGACGGATATTTCCTCCCTGGTCGGACACACCGCGATAAATAAACGATAAGGCCATTGTTCTGTGCCTGCAGCCGTTCGATATCCTTGTTTATTCGAATAAATCAATTAACGAATCGTTGGTTAATGATAGCGAATGGCCAGCGATCCACAGCGTCGAAATGTCGGCGAGCACCTTTAGGAACCATCGCGGGGCTGTTCAACTGATAATTTATCTGCCTTCGCGATTATGGATCTATCTTCCTTCGTATTTAGTAATTGTGAAACTGTGTTGGAAGGAGTCTGGTATTTAACAGATGCATTTTGTGAAGATTTTTGAGTGTTAGTATTTTGGAGAAAAATTGGAACGACAAAAGCTCCGACAGAGAGGCGGGAAGCGGAACCGGGTCGTTTCTGATCTAGTATAATTTGTTTACTTAGACTTCAGAGAATGAACTTTCTTAGAATTTTATTGTAACACATTTTGATGAAGTACAAGTGTCGGACTTATTCATGAAATTAATTACCCAACTGAGTTGGGTAAGACGAGTTGACCTATCTTGAAAATTGAAAAATTACGGATTCTAAAAAATTCCTGCATCCAATTTTTTTTTAGAAATCTGTCAATATTTGACCTGTCCTCATCGGGGTCAAAGTTTTTAATTTTTTACCAAGTTTGGCAACTTTTGTAAATTTTCATAAAATTTGTATATTACACTGTTGTATTCGTATAACTTATATCGTTGTATTCGCAAGGGTTCATAGAATAAAATGTTCAACTTTGAATATCTTTTGAATTCAAACAGTAATAGTTATTCGATTGCCTGTTCCCCCAAATTATTCTATGAACCCTCGCGAATACAACGATATAAGTTATTTCACGTGTTTCTGTGCTTAAATAATATTTTCTGATGCTCAACAGTGAAATATACAAATTTTATGAAAATATATAGAAGTCGCCAAACTTGATAAAAAATTAAAGACTTTGACCCCGATGGGGTCCGGCCAAATATACATAGACCGATTTCAAAAAAATTTTTTGCCTCGATTTGTCTTCCCCAGCCGCAACTTTTCCGCACTAGGCAGTTTCGAGTTTCGAAAATTTGATTTCTTCTGCCCACCCTAATAAAAACACGCTTCCACACGTAAGCAATTTCAAGAACGCATAACTCGCGTGCACAGGGCGCAAGCCCTTTCCCCACTCGCGAAGAGATATGCCCGAAAGAAAGCCAGCGACCAGTTGTCCGCGGAGGCCAACAAATAACTTTGACAGGGAATCGTGGTCTCCAGCGAGAGATATTTCGCCGACCAGCACGGTAAACCGGCCGAAAGCGGGATTTATACAGGAAGTTGGGGAAAAGTGTCGTTCCATGAGGTAAGTTTAAGCGGGCATCCCACGGCTGCGTGTATCACGAAACGTCACGGAGGGTGGGAAACTTTTGATGGCGTAAGATTCGAGAAGGAAATATTTTTGATGTCCCTGGGAACGGGGTACAGAAGGATGGAACTTCCTCGACGTCTTTGGAAACGAGTATCCCCGGCTGTAATTAAAATGTATAAACGGTGTAACGCGCAGCGCTGCGCGCCACGGCGTTAATTAATCCGAGAAGACGGCAGTCAGTGAGGTGGACATAAAAGAGCGATAATATCGACGAGGAGGGACTGTTGCTCGGTTATGTCTGTCGTATTTTAAACTCCGTACGGTTGCACGTGATTTCGAGACATTTTATGACTATCATCGGGGATTACGTATTGATGGCCTTTTATAAAAAAGAGGGAAAAATGAAGGAAACAGGGAAATTGAACGGGATCGGGATAATTTATGGATCATAAATGGGATGTTGAAGATATTGCCCTTTATTGTATTGAACGTTAAGGAGGGATTAAAGACTGTTAAGGCTTGACTACTTTGCGCTGTATAGATAGTAACTGCTATGTTTGAGCTGCCTCTTTGTGTTTTAAGATCGTTCCTAAAGCTGTAATTGGTAAACGGAGGAGAATGGAGCTTGCGTTATCAGTATCGCAAGATAACTACTAGTTTCTATAATGCAATTAATATTCAGAGAAACATTAAAACATCATATATATTGCTCTCTTTTAGTACCTATATGATAACGAATATTTGTAAGACCACAGAATTAGAAACATTTAGATTACTTGTTTTCCCCTTCACTTGATCCTGGTTTCGAATTATTTTAGCAACAGAACCGAAGATCTTTACACCGTCACGCAAAGTTCGAATTTCACCGACAATTCCTCTCGTTCCAATCACGTACCTCACGACTGCTAATGACACGGCCTCATTGACTGGATTAAATTACAACGACTCGAAATCGAGATTCTAAATTAAGTCCATGCACCAGTTCGTTAACCATTTCACTCAGTCCAAATGGAAGTCACTGTCCTTTTAATTAAGTCCTTTCATTAGCAATCGACTAATTGTTAATACTGCACGATTTATATGATCGACTTTCCATTTAGGTCCTCCCCATTATATTACCTACTCGCTGGGTATGGAATTTAGAAGCTGCTGTTTAAATTGTACAAAGTATCGATTTATTTGACATTTTCCTGGCGGATATTGGATATTTTAGTGAAATTGTAATTCTGGTCGATTAAACTACTTTTCATTAGGAGTCGACGAAACATATGCAAATTTTCATTGTAAAAATATGGGAATTTTCTTGAATACTACTTGAAATTTTACGTTTTAATTGGAGTTTAGAATTTTCCATTAAAATTCGCTTTTAATGAGTTCAGAATTTTGATACATTAACTCATGCATGTAAAATACCAAATATTCCAAATAATTCCAAATATTTGTATTAATCCAGGATAGAAGGAAGAGAAATTAAAGATAAAACGATCTCTTAACAAAAGCAGCTGGGTTGTTTTCAAAGTTATAAATTTCATGACATTGAGCGCAAAAAAATTGTGTTTGCATCGTATTAATCACCACAATCTTCATAGAGGATAACTGTTTAAAGAGCCTTTGTAACACGTTTTTCCAATTTGTATCGTCGGCCTCCGATTTACGGGAATAACGACGATTGGACAACAACTTATTCGTGTTTTTCACGAGCAATATGTAAACCGACGAAACTCGGGAAATTATAAACGAAAAAGGGCCGCGGTTTCATCTGAAATCCACTTTTATCGGGCAAATTGAATTCCCGAAACATGCATCGCATGCGTCAAGCGATTCGCGATAACGCGATTTTCGATTTGTTTGCGCGCATTGTTTCTGCGCGAGCGTCAATGACTTTATTTAACGACACAGCATTGGGGGAACAGTGCAATTTTAATCGCTTATATGTAACAAGCCTCTGAAACTTTCTATTGCAATTTGATCGAAGTAAGACTCTATCAGACTTGACAAAAGTTATTTCAAATACAAAATAAAAATTAATATTCGAACTAATGAATTATTCGTATCAGTTTATTACAACTATTTTAAAAATAATTCGGAGTTAGCAGCCTTATTTTATGCAAAAACCAGATAAATGACTTCAAAATGATTTCTAATAGCTGTTTCAAATAAAATAATAGATTCAAACATTCCGTTTGAAAAATTCAAATATAAAATACAATCATCGTTTGATTACTAACTCGGTAACGAAATAATTCAGAGGAAGATCCTTTGCTTGTTGAAATAAACTATCCTCCGAGTATTTGAAAATAATTTTTAGTCAAATAAGATAATATATTATTCGAATACTAATTTCTACAATATTTCACTCAAATAATGCTCAAGCTTCGAGACAAGGCAGTTAAACTAAATCTTCTGTGAACTTCTAATAAACATTTTAAAGTTGAACAATAGCAATCACTGCTTCGAGCACCAAAATTTGATTTAAATTTTGGAGAAAAAAATTAAAAAAGCGAGGCATTGTGTAGATAAGGACAAATATAAGGGTTACGGGAAACGAGCATGCTGTTGCTTTGCTATTTGAAGACCAAAGGTTTCGCCTACTTAATAAATAATAACTGCACCCTCGTTTCATCGATTTTTTTTTGCGCCACTCGGTAGAAAACGGTATTTTTGTGGCTTTTGGCCCCCCATGAAGATGATATTTCTGATCGCGACTCGAGACGATCTGTCGATAACGATGCTGAAAAATGACCGTACGTGCGGTCGCGAATGCCGCGCGTGTCTCGGGAGGATTTCACGATGAGCGATGACGAGCGATGCTCGTCGATAAACGTTCAGTTAACGTTCGCTAAAGCTAACGTAGTAGAGATGTTTACGAAGCCTGACAATCAGTTGGTGTCCCACAAGGGTCGAAGTTTCCATCGATTCGGACGCGTCACACTCACCCATACATTCTTTACGTTTACCACTTTCCTACTGATTCCATTCCTATGTTTTGAATGAGAAGATAAAGTGCAAAGGTACGAAGATATTGTGAGAATTTTCGAGAGTTACACGAAATGGACTACGTATACAGGGTAAACCAATAACAATTACCATCTTCAATATCTCCGAAATCCTGGCAGTAAGAGAAAAATCGCTCTTAAGGGCACCTTCCGGACGAAACGTTTGAAAAATGATTTTCAAAACGTGATTTTCACGAATTAAACAAAACGAAACTGAACAACATACAGTGAAAAAGCTTTTTGGACATTATTACTGCATATTTG
This sequence comes from Andrena bucephala, assembly GCA_947577245.1. Lineage (NCBI taxonomy): Eukaryota > Metazoa > Arthropoda > Insecta > Hymenoptera > Andrenidae > Andrena > Andrena bucephala. Next base: position 23,770,341 of record OX387719.1, read on the forward strand.
CAGAGCAAACTAAATAATAAAACTCAAAATATTCTTAAAATATATGTGAATGGTTATCGCCTTATCCGTCTTCGTTGCAAACAAACAATCCGCCGATTTTTAGCACATGTTTAAACACGATGTTGCAAAAAACAGTTTTTCTACGCATAGGTAAATCTGTCCATAAAAAAAATGCGTGATCCAAAATTACTCTTTGTGGATAAGGCGATAGCAAGTCTAATTATAAATAGAATGCCGTAAGAGTTTTTGAAATCGGTTCGTAATTAAGCTTTTTACAGTGACGCCCGTCAGGAGCTCTAATTTATACAGTGGTACAATGAATGCTGTATATCTAAGGCAAAAATTGACAAAATTTAAACAATAATTATTGTTCAAATATGAAGTAATAAAGTCAAAAAACATTTTTACTGTGCCTATGTCGTTCAGTTTCTTTTTATTTAATTCATGAAAATCGCGTATTTTTCAAGCGTTTTGACCGGAGGATACCCTTAATCGACTCCATGTGCAAAAAAATACTTATGGCCATAAGACGCCCCCTTTCATACCAAATAACTTTTATTTGAAATTTGTTTCACTTACTCCCATAGTTCTGACTATATTCAAGGCGGTAATTCTTATTGGTCCACCCTGTATAGTAACAGTGATGATTATCAAGAACTTCTGTTTATCAAGAGGCGTTGCTCAAAGTGGGATGCTAATAACGGTATATTCTATAAAAAATTTCCTATCGTTAAATGTTCCACATCCCTCTGCGTAAAAATAACGCCACGTAAAAATGTTATTGTTCACTTTCTCCATTATTCGCGTAGCTCTGCCCGAATACCCGTCCGCTCAGCCAACTCACAAAGCATAGAAGCCAGTTATTGGTTTTATTCGAATTTTTTCAACGCACAATGTGAGGCCCCGACATGGCTCCAATGGTATCATAAAAAATTATATTTTCCAGTTTCACGAAAGCAACATAAGCAGCACCAATGGTTACCATGGGCCATAGAATTCTTCGGCGCTAGGGTTCGTCGAACCTGTGAAACGGGGATGGGAACTGCATCATTTCGAAGTCTATTTGACGGCCGTAGTTGCACGAGGAAATTTATAACACGGCCTCCTTTCTCCAAATATTTTTTCTGGCACTGTTCCAGCATCAGCCGCTTCCACCCCATTGAATTTTATTTTCACCCCCCCATCCCGCGGACTTATGCAGCGCGAGCTTCGGGACTATGAATAGCCTGATAGAGGTGGGCGTTTAGAAGCAGCAGGATCGCCCCGTGGATCCGTGCCTTCCTGGGGATATTCGACAGGGTTCGTCGGCTGTAGCAGCAGATTTTGCGTTTACCAGTGATCGAAGGGTCCATAAAGGATACGTTCTGCCCTGGTAAATCTTATTTCGCGGTCTTATTCAATGAAACGCCCGCGAGAGCTACGATCGTTTATTTCCCTGATAAACATCCCCGTTTCGATAGCAGGCGTCGACCACGGTCTACGGGGACCGTGTATTCGTCCGGTCGCTCGATTTAATTCCATCGAAGCACTTTTACGGGGTGATCGTTCTCCTGTTGAAGAATGGGAAACTTGGTGAAATTGTGGTTTCTGTGGGAATTGCTCTAAACTCTAACGCGTGGAACTTGTTAAGGGCTTGTGAATATTTCTGAGCTCCAGGAATTTGGTACTAAATTTCGAAAATTTGATTTGATGTGATTTCATATACATAAATGTGGTAGAATTTTTTTTGGTTGCTTAGTGCTTTTAGGAGGAACGATTTCTGTAATGGGATTGTTCGTAATGTCAGATTATATTTGCAAAGTGAGACTTAGCAAAACGGGATAAATAAACAGAAAAGAAAATGTAAAGTAGGGGAATAAAAACTGATGTTCTGTAGATACATATAAGCTGGATCAGACAGTTTCACAAAATTACTCTTGTCATATGAATGAAACACTGATTTGATAGTGTTCTATTATAAAAAATTGACTATACTGTGTGGGTAAGGGAGAGTGGGGGAATTGTGAACGCGGTGTAAACCCGAACACCGCGATATTCGCTGAATTCGTTTATCCTGTCCACCCGCGATATTGTTACATGATGTAATTAGCTATGTTTAGCATTAAGGAAACTGTCACGACGGAAGGCTGCGTGCAACCGCGAAGATAATGGTCGTGAAATGTTTTCGTAGCTTTTCTTATAATTTTACGTTGGAATATTTTGAGTCTACAGTGTATTAAACCTATACTCCCCATCAAAGCATATTTTTTTCGTAGTTCCGTTATTTAATTCTAAACAAAATCACGAGATCACTTTGTATATACCTATACATGTTCGTATTTGTTTTATTTGAAACTCCCTCATTTCTGTTCATTTGGGGTAATTACGAACAGCGTGTATGGGGCAATTACCCCTTAACATTTCCAAGTTTTTTATGTAACTTATACCCCGGAATTATATTAGGAAGAATATACGTACATATTCGTTGGAAGATCTTGAGATACCCGTGGAAGAGGTTAAAGATTAAAGACTTTCTATCAATCCCACGAGCAATCAACATTCGGTCAAACAAGAAGAAAGACTGTGTCAGTTCCACATTGTGGAAAAAAGGCCAGTGTTTAGTAAAAATTAAGATCTTTAAGCAGCCGTTCGTATTTACCCCGCTATTTACGGGTAATGCCGAACAGATCGAGTTTTGTATTTCTTTCAAAAAATGATTTGTTTATTAAAGTATCTATAACTCTTTGTGTTGCCTTTGTAGATAATTAACCAAAGTTAAATTGTCTATGAAGCAAATCTGATTAGAGTAAATTATTTTGTCTCAATTGAACTATTCCCTTAAGCGTTTGTAATTCCCCAACTCTCCTCTACTAAAAGGGAAAAATTGAATGATAACTTGAGTTTAATTATGAACTTCTACTGAAATATAACAAAAGTGTTTGCCGCAGAGTTGACACGAATAGAGCAAAAATTAATTTCAGTGACGAGTTTACATTGAATGTGAGTGCCCAATTCTCTACAATCATTGACACCTGTATTCAGTTAGATTCCACACTGTTGAAATACTAAATAAAAAACGGAACAAAGAACCAACTAATCAATCAATCATTTAAACAATCACAATTACTGTAAACTTATTTACGATGCTCATAATTAAATTAATTAACCTTCCCATGATAACCATCAGTCTTCTTCAAAACAAATCACACTAACATCGAACACTGTTCAAAAATCCCACCTCATGATACCAGAATATCTTGCAACTTCCACCTAATCCTGACCCACCGCAATAAATTCCTGCAGCGGCGTTACTTTACACGCCATTTGCCACGTAATCTCAAACATCGTACGCACAGGCACGTGTCTCGATCACGGGGGACGAGCGCTCCCAAGCCGGATCGGGGTTCGATGAATAGCCTATGGCAACGTGAAAACCGAAATACAAACTGCAACGAGCGTTTCGATCGATCGGCAGACCGCGTATGCGCCTGGCCAGTAATCCTGCTGCAGCCAGGACGAAACAGCGAGACGAATGGCCGCGGTCGGCTTCTGCATGTAACGTGAACGCGATCAAATCGAGGAAGTCGAACGAGGAAGTGCACGGAGGTGGCTGGCATCATTTCCGTTGCGCCAGCGTTTAGTTTCCGCCGCATCCGGCGGCTATCTGTATCACTGCGTCATCGCTGGTACAGAACTGAGCTGGTTGCATCGCTGCGCCGGCCGCGGCCGTTGCAATGCTTCATCGATGACTTGAATTTGCGTCATTGTTGTCGCCGTTGTTGTTCGTGTCGTAAATTGGAAACGCGAGCGTATAGAGGCCGTGGGCAGGGCTTCGATATCGAGGGCCATTTTGGGGTGTCAGAAAGCAATAGTTTCGTGGCGCGGAAGCGCCAGGAGGGATTTAAGGTAAGATTGAGTAGCTTCAGAATGTAACGTATATGACGGGGCTGTGGGTAGTGTCGCTTCGGTGATGGAAAGGTATAAACAATGTTGGAAGATTGTGTTTTTAAAGTTCTGAAGAAGTTATAGTAATTTACGGTTTGTAGTTATTATGAGTGATTTGGGATTAGGGAGACGAGAAATTGGGAAAGTAATTTCAATGAGAATGGGGTAGAGTGAAAAATTTGACGTGGCGGAAGTCGATAGTTTGTTAAAAATTAAATATGTGGATGAAAAGGTTTCTTGTATGGGAATGTGTATTGACTATATATAGGTACACAAAGGGAGAAATTAAATGAAATTACATTTGATATCTACTATTTCACATGTTTCTTACACAATCACATGTTTGTTTCAATCACAGTAACACATAAACAAATCTTAGATACTCAATAAATAATATTACTTTTTCCACCAGAGTATTCTCTTTCAATCTCATTGTTCAGTTAACGAAAGCATTTGCAAGGGTGCTTACATCTTAACTCATGCTATCATTCTATTAAATAAAAAATGGCGTGGGTATCTACTTAAAATGTACAAAGTAATTCCATATACTTGAAAACCATATTACTTTTACTTAACCATTTAAAATCACATTAAGTACATACCAAACATTCTGACTTCGCTCAACTTCCTCACTCCCCAAGGTTATTTTCCTCCCCTCATTTATCAAATCATTTTCAGTCAGCCTTAGGGGGGATTCTCGTCTACCAGCCCCAAAAGTAAATGATATTTAAGAATTTTTTTTTGAAAAAACTGTTGGTCATATTGGATTCAACTATTTTGGGATATAAGGAGGCATCTTTAAACTTGCAGAAAATATTTTTTTTATGTCGATTCTTCTTATTATTTATTAATTATCGTGGAACCTCGTCCACCTCTACGACGATGTAACCCTTGTTGGCGGGATGTGTGGCACCTATCACACTCATCTGATTGCCAAAAATTTAGAAGTTTCTTAAAGTTAGATAATTCACGCGGGGATTGGTCTACTTTAAAGAAAATAAATGAAGAATTGAAAGAGTTATGGCGTTTGAAAAAAAAGGTAAGGTTTTCCTTAGACAAATTTTTCATATCATTCTTTATATCAACGAAAAAAGTATTATAAATAAAAACTAAAATTAAAATTTTAGGTCCATTACCAACGTAAATTGTTTAATTTGAAAAATATTTTCTTCTTTTTGCAATCAGTTGACTGTGACAGGTGCAACATCTGCCGCCAACATCGTCAAAGATGTTTACAATAATTAATAAATAATAAGAAGAATCGACATAAAAAAATATTTTCTGCAAGTTTAAAGATGCCTCCTTATATCCCAAAAGAATTTAATGCAATATTAACAATAGTATTTTAAAAAAAATTCATAAATTTCGGGGGCTGTTACAGAAGAATCCCCCCTTAGGAAGTGTTACATATCCATGAAATTATCTCCCGCCATTTTTCAGCGCTCTTCTCGAAACCTTATGAGAAATCACCAGTTCGTTCGATTCAAATTACGTACTTCCGTTTCTCCAGGGGAGGCCAATATTTCTTAAGAAAACGAGGACCCAAGTAGACCACGATGACCTATAAACTGCCCCCACGCTCGACCAGATCGCGGGCCCCGAAATCCTCGATCCCACGAAGCGACGATCGCGTATTATCCGCGCGGTGTGAGCGTCATGGCCGCCTGAATCACGGATGATGAGCTCTCGAAATCCTGTTTCGCGGATATGAGGCCAGGGAGGACGTACCTCCACTCGTCGTGATGAGCTCGCCAGCAAAGAGAGGGCTGATTATTCGAGCTTAATGGAGCGGAGGGGGTGGATCGCGGGAGGGTGAGGCGAAAGGCTGGGAACCGCGGGGGGGGGGGGTAGTAGGGGTGGGCGACGCAGACGGGGCGTTTAATAGCAGGCACGAAACGACGCCGGGACGTCGATCGATAAAAGTGGCCAGTTTATTTTCCAGAAGCAACGCAGCAGATCTCCCTCCCCCCCCCCTAGCCCCCCTGCCATACAACCCCCTTCGAAAAAAGGAGCCGGAGAAAAAATAGAAGAAGCGCACTCGACCTCTTCGTGGGCACCCACCGAAGAAATTGCTTGTCTTTTTTCGCTTAGCCGGCTAATTTCGTGCCGCGGATGCTTGAGCATACTTTGCCACGAACTGCCTAAAAGAACGTAAAAAGTACCCGCGCAGCTTCTCATAATTAGTTCCGATGAGCCATGGCGCTTTCCTATACACGGGGCTAGGGGTCGAGACTGGAGAACTCGGGGGGGGGGGGGGGAACGGTCCTTCCGGTTTCGTGGAAGCTGGATAGAGAGCACCATAGAGAGCAGCGGAGAATTGGACTTGCAGGTGTAGCGTGGTGGCTGTTTAGCCTCTGCCGTGTATTTTATTGCTGCTGAAAATTTGGAATTTCGCCCAGTCGTTCGCTGTTATTATGTGTTTAACGAGGACTTACGGTAATTGGTTGTGTTTGTATGAATTAAGTTAGGGAAGTGTGAGTTGCAAGATGCTTGCAAGGGGTGTTTTTGTTACAAAAATTGCGGGTAGCTAGCAAAGAAGGGGGAACTCGAATAGCTGAAATGGTTCGAGAAATTAATTGAGACACTATTTTGTGACATTTGTAGGAAGTGTTTTGTTGCATTTATTACCCATATTCAAACATTTATGTTAGGCTTGCAATGTGTTCTGATGAATAGTTAGGGTAGTTGATCCTCTAAAACAGTGCATTTTGGATAGGTGTGGGTGTTCTGATTAAATCTCGAATTACAGAGAAGGATAATGAAATCAAAATTTAACATCTAATATTCTATTAAGGGTACTCTCCAGTCAGAATGCTTGAAAAATACGCGATTTTCATGAATTGAAAAATAATAAACAACATGCAGTAAAAAAGCTTTTTGGACTTTATTACTACATATTTGAAGAACAAACAAAAAAATGATTGTTTGAATTTTATCAATTTTTGCATTAAATATACAGCATTCATTGTACCACTGTAACAATTAGAGCTCCTGACGGGCGCTATCAGAATTCGTGACAGGATCGTCTGAAATAAGAAAACTAAAAATATTCTTAAAATATATGTGGACGGTTATCGCCTTATGCACAAAGAGTAATTTTGGATCACCCATCTTTTTATGAGCGTAGAACATGCTTCTTTTCAACATTGTGTTTAAACATGTGCTAAAAATCGCCGGATTGTTTGTTTGCAATGAAGACGGATAAGGCGATAACCGTTCACATATATTTTAAGAATATTTTTAATTTTTTAAAATTTTAATTAAAATTTATGGATGTTTTTCTATTTATTTTATTGTACAGTCTCTTAAGATAGTATACTAAAAGTAGGTAATAAAAATTTTCTACAAAAACTGTAAATTATTCCTGAAAAAAAATTCTCAAAAATGGCTTACCTTCTCGACGGTCACAGCAGTGTTTCTCTTTAAATATATCTATACATTGTCCAACAAATTTTATAAAAACTATTCGAAAATTACAACTTTCGCTTCTTAAGCTCTTAAAACTGCTTTCCACCAGAAGGCAAACACCCAACAGATTCCTGAGTCAAGTATTCTACTCCGAACAGAATCTGTCGAGGAATAACTTAACCTCCAGCCTCATTAGCTAAATACCTGCTTGCCAACCCATTAACACTTACCTTCTGACTTACCAAACATCCCTCCCAGCAGCTCAAAATATCGACGCACCGAAACTATCGAGTACCCTAATTGATCCTCTTCGACAAGAACCACCCTGCTCTCCCAGGAGAGGTGTTTCCCCAGCAAATACCCCGTGACACGTTTCAAAGCGCGTTTCGATCGCGATGACGTAAACGCGGGACTTGAGATCGCGCACAAAGGTTGAGAAGTTGCCGAGGAGAAAAGGATGTCTCGCTACAAAGGGGACGAGCCCGAGCGTCCTCGGGGGACCGTTCTTTCTCGCTCCTCGGCCTCCGTTCACGGATCGACCCGAGGTCCTCCCGTTGCACCGTCTGAAATTAAGAAAAACCTGGCCTCCCAGCCCCTCGGCCGACAACGTATCCGGGTCGTGCGCCCGGAAAGATCGCAGATGTCGCATAATGAAGCCGTTATACGAAGGACATCGAGCCTCGAACTTGGTCCAGAGGCTGCAGACGGAGGGCCAACCCCCGAGTCTCGGCGCATCGAAATGAGAGTCCCCGTTTCCCTTCGACAAAAGCAGAGAGGAAAAAGGGAAATAAGAACGGAAGAAGTCGCTCTCGCCCCGATCCTTCGTCTCTCCTTCTGTATCAGGATCCATGAAAGTCAAAGTCGACAGCTATCTTTTGGGGCGCCACGAATGGCCGACCTGCGGAAAGGAATTATCCGGCAGTCGGGGAAAATCGATCAACCTTTATTAAAGATCGATGGCTTGACATTTGCCAACGTCGATTAGTTTCGTAGATTGAACTGAGATCGTTCTGGGTTTATTTGAATTACATTGCAGTGGGTATTTTGAACAGTTCTTGAATAAGGTTTGTCATAAGTCGTGCCACACTGGTTGTAGTTTCATTCTATGCGGTATAGATTTTTCATTAGGTAAGGGATATGATAAAGAGTTCGTGTTAGTGTTGTGAGTGTTCTTTAACCTGGATTGAGTCCAGATCTAGGTTATTTGATTACCACATTTCAGGAAAGGTGTTATTTATTTGGTCGACGGAAACTGCAAAATTATCGGTATCACGGACGCAATCTGATTGTGACAAATATGTGACGCGTGGTAATGGTTGTGGTAAAGTTTGATTGGGTGAATGAGTCAAGCGTTGGTTGCTTGAGAGAAATGGTGGAGATATTTCAGCGAGAAATAATCGTTTGCAAAAATAAGTGTGGGAACATTAGCGCGAGTTCTTTGAAGAGAATTATGGCAATTTATATGATTTGGAATTTGTGGAATTGGAGGATGTGTTTAACGAATTTCCTGTTTGTTTCAGGTAAGAGACTCCAACAGCATCGATGTTTTGTTCTACAAATAATGAATGGTCATATGGTGAGTGAAAAAAGAATTCTACACGAAACGTTTTCAATACATGAAACAATACAATTTCGTAATTTCGTAAGAAGTATCCCCATCCCAATTCTTCGATAAATTCTTGTATTTGTAACTTAAAGGGCGACCATAAAACTCTCACATTCCTGAGGAAATCAGCGTTCGTTAAGTGAGTTTAGAGAAGACGTTAGTCCAAGGGATCAACTGTTTGCATCGACATTTAACAGGTTCATGTCAACGAATTTCCGCGTCTTCATTCCCTCGCGGTACCTTTTCTGCCGTTCTTCTTTTCTTGCAGCATTCGTCGGCGAGTCCTTTGAACCACCCGTGTAGGAATACATACGGAGGATTTATTAGCTTTCGACACTAGAATGTAGTGATTGCTGGCACTAATTGAATTAAGATGGTATTCTGAGATTTTTCGATGCACTGACTCATTCATTCTCCTGAGTAGATAATTTTATTGTAAGTATGATCTTTTTCACAGTTCCGTGAGACTGTTTCCCATGAAAATGTTAACATTCAAATTATTCGATGCTTTATTTTACATCCGAATACATGCGAAGGGATCGAAAAATAAATAATCGTGCGCAAAGTATGAAAAACGATAATTAATATCTAGTAATTACGTAATTATTATTTCATACTTTGTACGGGATTTCGATGGGTTTGTAATTATCATTTTAATGATGTGACGTTAATCAAAATGTAATATGTGGATACTATTAACGAATGATGAATTAAATTTAATGCACATTTTAATTGGGGATGTAAAGTATTTACTTTTAAAGTATCTACTGGTAAAATCGTATGAGTTAACATTGGATCTTCTCAAAGTGAGTTAAAACTGTAGAAGAACTGATTTTTTACTACAACCGGGCAATATTAACTTTCATATTTTGTCAGGAAAATGTGGTGTCAAGATTCTGAAGAAAAAAGAAACAAATTCTGATCTAATAAATACTATTTAAACGCCTATAATTTATTCACTTTTGGTCAATAGTCTTAACCAAAAACTAACTCAATAAATAAATGTATAGTATAGAACATATTTGCAGTAACCTCTGCCTAAACTCACTTACATAAAACTAATGTAATAATAAAGTAAGCTTATAATATAAAGTTCACAATACACATTATATTAAGTAATTCTACATATAATAACGATACCAAAAATAGCAATGCCTTGAAACTGATTTCAAGAAGTGATTCTGATTTTAGAAGTGGAAGAGTGTATGGTAGAATCAATCAAGTTTCGCGCTGTTTCGTTAAACAACGTATAGCCTAAAATTACTCAATTGTTCATAGAGTACGAGTGACGTGGTACAGTGCTTCGCTGAGACGTAGTGACTTCGTAAAAGCAACAGGGACGTAGGTCCTTCACACCTCCGAGTGTTTCGGCGGCAAGTCAAACACTCAGTAAGTAATCCTACCAAATATTGAAAAAAGTTAGAGAAGCTACTAGTAATTTATTAGTAATCACGTCAGACCTGAAAAAAATGGTACGGAAACCGCGGATGTCCATTTAAGACTTTCTGAACAATCAGTTCTGAACAATATTACAAGCGTTTGCTCTTTATTTTTAAACGAGAAATCACATCTACACTTCGATATGGGAACACACATTTCTTATTTTCTTAAATAGTTTTAAATTTAAACTAAAAAAAAAATACATGTGACCAAGGAGTCGTACAGAAATTACAATCGTGTACATTACAGTACCGAAGCACACCTCCCACGTGAGTTCACGCCAAAGTAGTCTCCGAACAACACGCGCGCGACCGCGGCGACCAAAATTTGAACAAACCGATCGACGATGGCCCGAGAGCTTGTCGTGCAGAAGTGACTCATAAATATCAGTTAGTCCCGCGGTGACGTTTTCACGGTCCTTTTGATACAGTGGCCCGCGGTCTCGCTGGGTGTTCAAAGCCGCCACGGGAGAACCCACTGCGTCATTCTGGCTGGTCCTCGTTCTCTGGCCGCGGTTGTTGTCCCGCTGCTCGTTCGGTCTGTTTAGTGCCCCGGATGGGATTTGTGGGCATCGCGTGATGTATCGTCGGTGCCCGTTCGCCTCTCGTTCGGGCCGAGTCGCCTGCTGGGTCCACGAAAAGGGGCCCGGTTTGTCCGAAACTTCGATATACCGGGCGGGGGCCGACGGGGCCAGCGTGCAACGAGGAGGGGGCAAAAGAGGTGACCTCGACGACGATTTCGCCAAGGACGAGGCCGGTTCTCGCACGACCGGACCTCCCAAAGATCTGTCGAGCATCGATCCTTATTCGGGCAACGGGCTTGTCTAAGGGTCCTCCGTCCCAAGCCTTCATTACTCGACTTCTTAAATGGTTTGTTGGTTGACCTGATGCTGTAATGGTACGGTATTGATTGTTATTGGCTTGGATGCGAGCGGGAGGTGTACGGGTGCGTGAAGTGTGTGTAAGGGATTGGGAATGGGAGATCCTTTGGGGCTGAAAGATATTTATTCTGAAGGGGCAAATTTTTGTGATTAAAGTGTAAGATGAACGAAGCCCGTAAGATGAAAGATTTCGTGGAAGTCCTGGGCCTCTGGTTTTTAATAAATAAAATGTTGATTTTAATCTACCCTAGTTTTACATAGACATCATATTTCGGTTTAGTAAATATCCTTGAAACCAAGGACAAGCAGTGATCGATTTAAGGGAGAACCCTATTCTTTGGACTAAAAACGAAACAAAATTTGGGATTTTTTTTTTTTAGAAACCAGCGATTCGATTCATCTGAAATTTGGGCCATGTTTTGATGCATCTTTGAGGAAGTTGCAGTTTTTTATTATTAATTTTTAACCGTAAATATAGTAGTTATGCATGATCGACCATCACACCGCGCAAAATTCGCCAACCGTTGGTGTGCATGATATTTATCTACCAGGTAAACTGAAACAGAAAAATGAAACGGCGTTTTATTTTATACATATGTAGCTTGAAATTGATGAACCAGCAAAAAAAAATTATTAAGCAGTGTGGAGAGTTTTCAAACTCAAAGGTCTGAAACTTTAATTTTTGCTATCCAATTTTGCGACAATTTTCTTATGTAACAAAAGAAGTATAGAACTTAGCGGTATTCTGGTTCATCAAATTGAAGCTACATATGTACAAAGTAAAACGACGTTTCATTTTTGTGGTTCAGATTACCTGTAACGTAAATATGATGCACACCAGCGGACGACGAGTTTTGCGCGGCGTGATGCATAACTACTATATTTATTATTAAAAATGTATATAAAAAAAACTGCATCTTCTTCAAGGATGCATAAAAACATGGTGCAAATTTCAGATGAATCGAAATGCTAGTTTCTTAAAAAAGAAATCCTAAATTTTGCTATGTTTTTAGCCCATAAAATAGGATTCTCCCCTTAAATCGACTGTCCCTTCTTTCACAGCGAAATATCCCTTCAAAGATGAAGAACTTTCTTCCTTTCCCAGAATTAAGGAGAGTTTAAGTCATCATTTTTCTAGTTTCGAATTTCCCCAAAAAATACAGACCCTCCAGGTTTGCAATTTTCGACTATCATTCCACGTACGAGGTATGTGTGCCTGAAAAATAACGAAAAATAATTCAAATACTGGTCATATTTGTAAAAATCGTTCATCCTGGGCATGGTCAGCCAATATATGGATAGATTTCTGGATCAAGGCGATTCCGAAAGCAGATCTCTAGATATCTATCCATACATTGGTTGACCTTGCCCAGCGTTGTATCTATCAATGCCAAAGGAACATACATATGTACTTAAAATAAAATGAACGATTTTTATGATCAGTGTTTGAATTAAGGGAGTATTCTGATCTAACGCGCGAGTTTCATGACCATTTTTCAGAATTTTTTATGGGCAATGAAAGTATGTGTACTATGCAAAGTTTTTCCTAAAATCTTAATCGTCCTTTTAACTATATTTACAAATTTTTTTTGTCGTGAAAAAATAGTACGACATGTCTGTACGAAGACATGAAGATTTTGCGTTTTGCCATCTGGCTGCCATGATTCTGTCCTTCATAGGCATCTGAACCAATTGATTAATGAAACATTTTATTCAGTAAGAATATGGCTATCGTCTGAATCGAGATTATTCATTGAAATTAATTTTTCACAAAATGACGCCATGTTGAGCAGAGAAGTCCGCCAGAAAAAAAAACGAACTTATTAGCATACCCCTTTAACATATTGCCAATCCCGTTATTTTTCAGACACACTGTGTATCACCCTCAACAGCCACCCAGCCTTGAGCCCACCGAAACGCACTCCATTCCCTCGCCATCACCACCTACTTCGGTGCACCTCTGCCGGCGAATATTGCGCCAAATCAGGAGACACCGGTGCACCCCTAATGGGCAACAAGTGATGCAGCTGAAAACGAGCCCGTTTAAAGCGTCCGCCACGCGATGCCCTCGTCCGTGGCCAGTTAAAATGCCTATGGTCGACGGCCTGAAATTCCGGGGGAAGAGAGAGGGAGAGAGAGAGAGAGTGAGAGAGAGAGAGAGAGATAGGGGCAAGAGAGGAGAGGAGACCAACGGGGGTTCCAGCAGAACGTGTCGCTCGCAAATCAGAAATGCGCCGCGCGTCGTCCCGGCGTTCGTGCCCAGGGCCCGGTTAGAAGATATCGGGCCGGCATCTGCTCTCGAGTCCTCGTTCGGGACGGTGCTCGTGATCCTCGTGGCCGCGGTAAAAATCCTACGGTTCTCTCCTGTCCCGCGCCGTGACTCCTTATCCGACAGGAGAGCCGACAGAGGGAAGAAAAGACGCGGACGACGGAGCAGAGGAAGAGAGAGTGGCAGGGTGGCTGCGCCGGAAGAGGGACGTGGGGCGGACCAGGGGGAATGGGGTGGAAAGAGGGGGGGGGGAAGGAAAAAAGAAGACGGGCACCGAGTTCGTGTCTTCGCTTTGTAACGTCTAGCCCCCCTCGCGCCGCCGGAGAAAGACGGAGTGCCCCGTTCTGTCTCCCCTTCGCCCCGCCGGGGACAACAAATAGCTTGTCAGTTGAATCATAATAGAGACTCGGGGATCGCGAGATAATCTCACGCTGCGGCGTATCTAGCCGCGTGTTTCACGAAGTCGGGCCCGCGTTTGTCGGTGGAACGGGAGTATCGAAGGTCGAGAGCGATTCGCGGGATACGGGTTCACCGTTTTCGGGCCACCTCGAGCGTGGCTGACGGGGCACGGATATGGATGCTGCCCTGGGAACGGTGGCTGCTGCGGTGGTTGCGTTAACAGTCGCTTCGTTCGCTGGTCGTTTTTTTTGCGATGGATTATTTGGCAGTGTTTGCTGGCAGGTATTGTAGTGGACATGAATTGGAAATATATTTTGATAAAGATTTGTTTGAAATCGTGGCTTGTCCTTTGGACTGACGGCGAGCTTGTGGGGATCATAGTACAGATTTATATGAGAGCCTTCTCGGTATTGGTGAATTGCTGGTTATTTCAATGATTTACTGATTTTTATACCAGCCAAACTGAGGTCACTGTTCGTTTGATCAGTTGTCAAATGCCTCTTATAGTGGATCTTTAGGTAACATTTATCACTACATTACCTATGTGGAACAATAAAGCAGCTATATTTAACAGTCAACTTGTCGAAACATGTAATCTGTACTAAAGGGTCATTCTACTTTGATCAACCGAAAAATGAAGCTATTTTTAAAGATTTTTTTCTCAGTAAATACAACATATAATGAAATAAATCTTTTTGAAAGTTATTCAGCTACTATTATATTATACAAAAGAAATTTCAAAGATTTTTTTCATTTGTTTTAAATGTTTTTTTATAGCGTCTTTATCGCACCTCAAAACTGAGGTATGTTCGTGGGGCAGGTGATTTCCCCATTCAAGCTCATCTCAAACAAAAAATTCAAAAAGATGCTTAATCTGTATGAGTGTCGCTATCACCTGTACCTCAATTAACAATTATTATTGAAAAATTTCGAGCATGCTCAGATTTGCAGCGGTATATTGGATATTTATTACTTTGGTTATATAAGTGGTAAAAAAGTTATTACTCCCATTTAGTCATTGTAAATAAATATGTCGGTGTTGGAGTTGCATAATTGACGTTGACAAGATGATAAAGTCAGGTGATTTACAGTAATATTCCAAATATGGGTTAATCATCCTCTGGACAGTTGTTATCTGATGCATTTCCCAAAGGATTATGAATGTCAGCGCTATAATTGACGATTCATATATAACGTGTAGCTCGGTAGTATAATAGTAATTAGCTGATTGAATAACGAACCAAATAACTTTTATGACCTTATATGACATCGTGCGAAATGATTGTATCTTATTATTTACTTGTTGCTTCAACCAGTTTATTGAAGTTTCTATTAGTACAATGTGCACTGTAAATAGCAGCACATTTCTTATGCAATAAATAATTCAAGTTCGAAGTTCCCAAAATGGTAACAGATAAATTTGATATACAGCAGAGATTTGCACCTTTCGCACGCTCTAATGTTCCAATTATCATCACTGAGACTTCTGCGGAAGCAATTAAAAGCAGTTCATCGTCCAGTAAATTACCAAACAAAACGCTGCAGCTAAGCAAGCATAAATTCTTGGAAACGATGGTTGAAGATCGATGAACTGTAGGAGAGGAAGTCAGATCCCGCGTGACCGCGCATCCAAGTCTCTAGCCACGACTTGGCCAGCTAAGAACTGAACTCCGAACATTATTGTGGACAATTGCAGCGAATATTGAACCCCACTGGGACTACTGTTAACCATGGAAAGATCGAATCGCTGCTACACAAAGCCCCAAACCCCTATTAAACAAGCACCGCAGTTTAAATCACATTACGATCGAGAACTACGAGAGAGTGGAGTTCGCGTCCGATCTAGTGACGGCTGTTGGCTACGTACACACAAAAGTCAAGTCGTGACTTGACCCGGAGTTAAATGGCGCGCTGTGCTCTGCTCGGTGACGCGATTCCTGAATGGCGAAACAAATCCGTACCAGGCATTATAGAACTCGAGCCCTCAACCAGCAGTGCCCGTTTTAAAACAGCTGAACGTCCTTTTTGATATCGTCAATCACGTGGCCAGCTAATTTGACGTGCTTCCATTCTTGGTTGAGGGTAGATACATGAAAAGTGACAAACAGGATGAAGCTGGGGAATTTGATAAAAAATAAAATCGAATTGAAATTGAAATGTGCTGTTTGGTGTAAGTCTTTGGCGCAGAAATTAAGATTGGCAAGTGAATGGTACATAGTAAGTCTGACATTTTGAATTTTATTGAAACGAGATCAAGTGAAATAGATGGTCTCTTTGGTATCATCAAATATGAAACTACTTTGATAATTTCTATGGTTTAGGTTCCACACTATTGTGTTCTAGAAATGAGTGTCTAAAATCACATTTGGTGATTAGACCTTCAAATATATTCTTGACGCACTACTTGATTATAGGTACCATCTACGGTATCAATACTATTTTCTTCTTCAACATGTTCCAAATTCTCATTTTCACGGTTCCCGGTTGGTGTTCATTATAGAGATGGAATCTTTAAATTATTTTCGACAGAAGCTAATTACTTACAGCAATCCTGACACGTTTCAAAACAGCTACTGAGTGGGCATTTAATCGCTGAGTTGCAGTGCTAATTGGAGGTCCCGAATGTCATTGCTGAGGGCGGAAAATCGAGTGGACACAAGGCCCGCAAATGGTAGGCATTCCAAACAAAGTAATAACGCGCAAGCTAATGACAACCGAGTCTCAACAATCGCACGAGATAATCTCTCGTGGGAGATAATCTTACCGTGCGTTCACTGGGTCCAGTCGATCGCAGCTGAACCAAGGCAAAGCAAACTAAAAGGTTATGAAGCCTCTGACGCTGCAGGAAGTCTAGACCTGATTGCTTTCGTGACCGATCGGTAGGGTCCACGAACTTCCTGCTTCTGTGATTCAAACTTCTTTGGACGGTTTTCTCATTCACCATTACCTGATCCTTTAGCTGTTTCTGTTACTAATCGGGAGATCTCTACAGTGGAATGTATTGGGTTGGTGCATATGAAATTGCCGATCGCGGATAACAATAGTTCCTTTGTTTACTATGGGGATACAGTAGGTAATAATTGCTAACGCTGGCTTACTACTTGGAAAAATCACAGAAGCTCAATAAAAAAAATAGATTAAGTAAAATAGTTTAAAAGCAAAAATTTTTTCATTCAAACTTCCCTAAGCTAAACGACAATTGCATCTGCTCCAACCTAAGAATTGATTCTATGTACTGGGAAATTATAAATCAGTAAGTTTAGATAGAATAACAAAGTTGCAATTCTTTTCTCTTTTTACCCTTTAAAGGCAGGGGTAGGGTCTCGTGGATCAATACACATTCGCTGCACGAGGGTAACTTACTCGTGAGTTTGTTAAAGGACTCGAGGCTTTGCCAATTATTCTGATGGAGAGCAGGACATCTGTCTAAGATTTTCGTTTATAAGTCGTTTATAATACTGCTTGATAATAAAGTTAAGGAAATGCTATATATTAAATTAAGCAATGTGACTTAACCAAAATGTGGCTAATATTTTAATACTACTTAATAATCAGGATTTATTAAGAAATTTTCTACATTCTTTCTCACGAGGTTAGAAATTAAACATAATTGGAGTGTAAAATGAAAAGGATGATGTTAAGTCTATAGAATGTTGAGACCAATGAGCATATTCTGGTTGTCACAAAAATTTGTAAGGCTCCCTTTAGCAGAAACTAAATGATGCCATTTTCAGAAATGAATTCAAAATACGTAACATCGCGTTGTAGAACAAAAAATAGTAGATAGTTAATTTGTACATATAGGTGACATCCTAATTCCTAACCATTGTTTAATCAAGTGCTACTTGTGCTACCAGTGTAAGAATCTTAGTTTGAAAATCAGAAAACTGATTCTTTTTTTTAAAGTGAAACGATCGTTGAAACAACTACATATCTCTTCGAAAGGAAAAACGTCATAATCAAAGTATTTCTCTCATTAAATAAAAAAATACATTGTACTCGGTAGAATCCCTTTAGTTCTTTTGCTTTTATTGCGTCTAGTGGCTGTGCACGATTTATTGGATCTCGCGGAGAAACGTCTCCCAAAGAGAATGTAATAACTTCCACAACATTAGACCGACCTAACAATCAGATCGATTTGGTGGATGTTAAGTTTTCGAAAGAATGAAAGTTGAATTCGTGTTACCAGTTTATGCACTATTTTTTTTAAAAATAGTAAGAGGGTAAAGTAGGAGTTTCCAGTACGAGAACAAATCCTGGGGCATAGACATTGTAGCCATGAATTAACAAGAATAATTCGCGATTGGTTAGAAAGTACAATGGCACGACTCGTTTTGGAGCCGGTTTATCGCGATCAGATCCAAATCTCTACCCAGTGATATAATGAATTTGGCCATTTATTATTTATTAATGTACAAACCTGGAGAAGTTAAATTCAGATCGTGTGACACACTTCAGTCAAAAAATAAACTATTCAGTCACGTAATATAATAAAACGTGTTTTATCAGTGAATAATACTTTCCTGAAACTAGAGTAAATCACTTTTACGCCTTAGACTTTCGATTCCTTGAATCAAAATTCCTATGCTCGGGATGGTTTCAGAGTTCTTGTTGCTACATAAGTACTTAACTGATCTTAACCTTAACCATGCTACGCACGGTATAAAAAGACGAAGTTCTATTTAAAAAAAGGACATTAATAACCATAATCACTCATTTGAAAAATAATTCTTTCCATCAAGTACCTCCAGCAGAATCCCGTCTAAAATTCGTTCAAAACACTTCTTTGCATTCCCAACCCCAACAAAATAGATTGTCTACATATTACATCATCTTAGATATCCAACAGTACTCCTAAAACTACCTGCACAGCGATCTAACGCGATCACGAGTGGAGCATTCACCTTTTACCATGACTGGTAATTTAGGGGGTGCGGCAGTTCGAGGAAGAAGCAGCAGATAGCTCATCCCTCGAGGTCTCGGAAGACACAGGGCTGATACTGCTTGTCTGTAATGATCTCGCGAAGCGTCGGGGCCAAAATTCGATTGTCGTATCTGGCGCGTGCATCAGCCGCGGGGTTAAGCTCGTTCACGGTGTGCACGGGGGTTACGCTCCTCCGCGGCGACGTATCGCCGAGGGATCTAAATCGAAATGGCCCCGCAGCACGCCCTCGCGACAAATGTCTGACGAAGATCGGGGACGTGAGCGGGTTAATTTACGAGCGAGCATTTTTCTTCCATGCCGGAAAGGCCGTCACGTGAATTGCCCGCCATTTGTTTCGCGGGTATATCATAATTTCCGCCCTCGGGCTCTTTCGAACCTGTGAATGAGCGAACGCGTGTCGTTTAGCGTTAGCAGCGAACCTGTCGTTTTTTTTCAGAGGGAAAGCTTTCTGGGTAAGTCGCTGGTTTATCTTAAATCGAAGTGCTTCTCTTTCTTTTTTAACTCTTACGTGGTGAGCCGCTTGGCAGGCGACTGCACGCAGGATACAGGGTCCAGTTTGACCCGTAATATGCAACAGTGGAAATACTTATTTAACGTGCTATTACTTACATCTTCAGCTAAGTTGTTGTTACTAATGTTAGTGCTATTATGACAGTTAATTTTATTGTTTGAAAAGTATTAATGACTGTTGAGTAGATATTCAGTGATCGATATTTTGACTCCAATTAGTTGAATTCCTACTACTCTATCAACTATACGGGAAATGTGTCTTTGATATTGTTATGTTTAGAAATTCTTGTCCTTTTTTGTGAAAATGCCATTGGTAAGTATGATAGTCTTATGAATCGAAATGCA
The DNA here is from genome assembly GCA_947577245.1 of Andrena bucephala. NCBI lineage: Eukaryota > Metazoa > Arthropoda > Insecta > Hymenoptera > Andrenidae > Andrena > Andrena bucephala. The sequence goes on from OX387719.1 coordinate 23,790,067, forward strand.
TTCTGTATCTGCCATGGGAATCTTATAATTTTTTTTATGGGTTCTGTAATATACAATGTAATACATACCTATTGCCTTATCGGGAGTAACTATGTTTTTCTTTTTGAGGTTTTTTGAAGATGTTGAAGACTGTGTGCATGAGCAAGATGTGTGCTAGATAAATTTTTTTAATGGTATATCAAACAGATTTGATGGGTCTGTTTTAATATTACATAAATTGCAATTGGTGTGATCGTTCCCAGAAATAGTGAAACATGAGTAGAATATATTTGCACAGAATATCATCTCATTTCTTCACGCAATAAGTACTCAATTGTATAATTGGTAAATGCTTTCCATTTCCTCTCCTGCTGTTTCATTTTTCTCTTCAGCTTTTTTTCAACAACAGCCTGATGAGAAAACAAACCTTCACAAACACTCCCTCAGCCCTAGGGTTCGCTCGCAGAAGTGGATAAGCAGGGAAAGCTTGTAGCTGCCTTGATAAATGGTAAAAATCTGTAAATAGGTCGTTGTGTCACATCAACTTGTATAAAAAGTCCATCACAGTCGTAAAACCATTTCCTAGGGCCATTCTTTAAACCTGAAATATGCATATTGTCACGATTCCATGATACTAAATCATTCGTATCTCGCGTCTTACACAAGATCCACCATTAGAAATATCCATAATGGACATAAAAAATTTATCTCTATAAAAAACGAATCAGTACCACACGTGTAAAGTGTACATGTCAGGGGTCTGTCAGAAAGTCGTATAATCAGTATTATTTATAAGGCTGAAGTCATACATCTGTCAAAGATACTAATCTAAAACTTTTGATGTATGTACAAATTTTTTCAGTTTAATGAAAAGGGAGGGAACCTCCGTTTCTGGCTGATGATACCTCACAAACAGAAAAATTTTAAGGCTTCACTTGTGGAAATTTTATGCTTATTTCCATCTTCACCTTAAACCCTTCACAGAGAAACTAGTTTCATGAGTTTCCTAAGAATCTGCTCAAGATTTTAACATGAATGTGCAAGTATTATATTTAACCTTTTAACGGGGGATGGTTTAGCAAACGATGATAATCAATCGATGATCACAACATAATTTCATTCATATAACTCTCAGAACACGATTGTATGTATGTTAGCTTTTCATTTCGTTGTAATCTGAAATTTTTATTTTCATAAATAGTGATACCTACTAATGATGTCTAAATGACTCCCGCATCTGTCAAGCGAGAGTTAAAATTAGAATAATGTGAAAGATATATCAGTGGTGGTCCGTCGCAATTGAAAATACGAAATATTCCACGCCTCACGGAGGACTATCCTTCGCGAATTCACTATTAATCGAATGCGTTAGCAGGTATTTATTGCATTCGCTTCGATTCAAAGTGATACGCATCGCGCGGGCATGCTTCAAGTTCTCAGACTCTGTCGTCGGGATAATCGTGATCTATTCGTTCTCGTTTCACCGCCGACCCACAAACGTTATATTCCTCCATATCCAGGCGTCGGTATTTACATAAATCGTGGCAGTGCAGCAGTTTTCCAACGGCCCCTGGGTGGAAATACGCGTTGATCCCTTTTACGGTAAGTGCGGCAATATTTCGCCGGTAAAACGTCAGAGGGTTAAACATATAGAAGGAATATTTCCAACGTATGACGTAAATGTTTAGCCAGGGGACGGTTGGTTTTTACCCCTGGTTTCTCGTTTCTTCCTCCTCGTTTCGCAGCGGTTCATACGTTTAATCGACCACAGAATCGTTTCGCGTAATCCATCAGGGGGAATTGCATCATTTTTATTCGTGACGGCTTTGTCGACTTTCGGTCCCCGTGTTCAGTGAAAGTATCGGTGTAGGTATCCCAAGATTTATACTGACATCTAAATTATAACAGAGTTTAACTGTTATCAGAGATTGAATTTTTATTGAAAATGTCTCGCTTAAAATATATGAAGATCATTTAAGTCTATTTATTTAATTTCTAGTAGGTACAAGAATATTTTCAGATTAATATATTATAATTTAATGAAATTTAAAATACACGAGAGTTTAACTGTTATCAGAGATTAAATTTCTATTGAAAATGTCACTCCTCAAATAGGGTAACGCATACAGATGTTGACCCCTATACAATGACTGACCCTCTTCCCCAAAAAGTAGTAAATATAATATAATGCTTTTTTTATATAATAAAATATATCTATATTTCGGTGGCCCAGAGATTTTTGTTCCAAATAAAAATATATTTTATTATATAAAAAAAACATTATATTATATTTCCTACTTCTTGGGGAAGAGGGTCAATCGTTTTATAGGGGTCAACATCTGTATACGTTACCCTATATGAAGATCATTTAAGTCTATTTAACTTCTAGTACACGAAGGTTTTCAAATTAATTTCTTGAATCCTTCAGAATATTCGGCTACTTCCCCAGAATTCCAAAACGTCCTTTGAACTTACTTCTATCTCATTAAAAGTGTAACAATTCAATTCAGATTCAAGCCCCTCTTCCTTACAACTCAAACACGACCACTTGCACGTAAAAAACACACACACACACAGATCTTTCCACCAGCAACACACCCCGCAGACGAATACATTCCATAAAATCCCGCTCAGCATCCGAGTCCCATTGGCCATCGAGCTCACGAGCGAATCTATCCGCCCGAAATTCCGAGTCCCCGTCGGAATTGTTTCCTCAGCGGACGCTTCATCCCCTTAATCCCGTTAAAACGCGTCGAGGGAAGACGCGAGCAGTCCGGTACGGAGGTCCAGCGTGTCTGGTGATTTTCCAGCCGCGCGCCTTCCGTTCCCTCGGATTCTTCGACTCGCGATCCAAGTAATTACTGCGCCCGGGAACGTACGGGCCACATAAATTGGCTGGGATCGAATTGGATCCGAAGGAACGTGTAACATCGCCTGCTTTCCGTCGCGTTGCTCGCGCAGGATCGATCGTGTCGGGGCACGCCGGAGCGAGCTTGCAGCCTGCAGCCCCACGAGGGGTTGGTTGGGAAAAAAAGGAGGGGAACCGATCGACGTGCCGGTAGGGGTGAATCGGGCACGCTGTTGATTCACGTATCCCCGTTGGTTTCGACGGGGCCGAGGAATGTGGGCCACACTCGTCCCGTCCGATTTGATTGCTCGTTCCTTGCCCCAGGAATTTGTACAGCGGCGGATTTCGTTCGCCAGCGAATTGATTCGTAATTGTCCGACCAGCTTCTCACGATTTTCTAGCTCTTTTCTCGGGGAGCGCCCGATCGCCGTGGGGCTCGGGGTGCACGCGTCGAATTTAGGAAATTGGCGTGCTGGAATGGACGTTGCGCCGGGGAGGTCGGACTGTGAGGGATGGGTGCTGGGTATAGGGGTAGCTTAGGATATCTGTCTGTTTATTTGCAGCAAATGGAGTGGGTGCTTTGAAGGAATGTTCTACATGAGTATTCTACGAACAGGTTACTGTGTACTTAATTAAATGATAGGTGAAAGATCTCTTCACAGATTATGGTTTTGGTAGCACGTATTTGATGAGATGTGCATCCTGGTGATAGGGTTGATGTAATTATTGCTAGCATTTGATCTTCAGCGTTTGAAGAAAAGGAAACTTTCAAGTTCTTTGGGCGAAGCATGCAGATAGAGCTCTTTGAAGAATGGGACAATGTGTGTTGCAAACACCTCTTAGGAATTGTAAATTAATAATTTTGAATATCAAATTTGAATCTAGGGTAATTGTTATCTCGTTTTGCATATTTGCAGAGGTCACGTGACCCATTATTATTCCATTACTAAAGTCTTTTGCTTAGTAATATCTGATCTTTATCCACTTTCTTCTCGATTAAACCAGCAAGTAGAAGTTTTATATAGAACCATTTCTCCCTAGTTTAATTTTGGGCACTATACTAACTTACGAATTCGTGAATCTGTATATAATTACTGCAACTTATCGGTGCTCCCTTGCTTTGCAAAATTCCTGTACGAATTGACTAAAGAATCGTTTAAGGCCCTTTAAGGTTTAAGGGGTCATTCCGGTTAGTGCGCCGATAAATTCAGCGATTTGCAGGAATTTCTTGCGATGAAAAGTGTTATAGTAATGGAATAATTTTTTTTATCTATTTATTAAACTACATTTCTACAGCAAATAAAAATATAAAAATAATAAAATTATTGCTTTTAAAATGCTTTTGAATGCGGTCATGATGTCATTATTAAAAATTCATGCCTCACTCGTGCAGGCGATTTCGGCTGTTAGACTTATCTGAAACCAAAAATCCAAACAGACTCTTGATCAGTATGACTGTCGCTATCGCTCAGACTATAATTAGTGATTTATCTTCAAAATCAGCAAAATGGCGGGCAAAATGTAAGAAAAATATTTTTCCGCTTTTTTCTATGCTATTTTCGATTTTAAAAGTAGGTTAGACTGAATGAAACTAAGTACTTGGTTGTAGTTCCTGCGAGAATCATAGGGGTGGAGAATGAGCAGTACAATTTATAAAATAATCGGTTCATGATGTGAAGAAATGACGTTTTGAGACAAACGCGTTCAAAGCCTCTGTAGAAGCTAAAATAATCGGAAATTTTCGATGAAATTTTAACAGTACAATCTTGAGGATATGTACTTTCAACAAATGTTTAAAAAAGAAAATCGATTTTTCAACCAGTCTAACCGGAATGGCCCCTTAAGGAAATTGCCAGTCACATATGAACGCGGGACTTCAGAAACCCAATGAATCTTTTAAACCAGTGACACCTGACATCTCCATAAATATAAACCGAGTATTATGTTGACCAGTAGCTGCTCAGTACGGTTCAGATATCAGAGTATCATGATTTCACTTCAAACAAATTATTTCAAGAAGCTGTAAATTCGATGAACATGATTCTTCATCAGCATTCAATACCATTTCACTTTTCCCAACTACACGTTTCCCCCACTTTACCCTTCCAAAAACCATAGGATCCCCGAATCAACGTCATTTAAAAACCAAACAACCACAGGCGGAACGTTCTACAGCATTCGTGGCAACAAGTTTACGTACAGCTCGCGAGTTATTCGTGCCGTCGAAATTAAAGCTTCGGCGCAAAAATTCCGTTCCCAAAGGCGAAACTGTAGCGTTGCATCGCTACGGACGCGAATCCCTCGGTGTTCTGATGTAATCGGTCGAATCCCCCTCGGAAGGAATAACTTTCGCCGCGATTTTAAACGAAATAAATTGCCGGGAGTCGAACGAAAGCTTCGGAAACAACGGTGCGTGTTTGCTCGCCATCGATCGACGCGCGAGCGCAGCGTCTCGTTGCGAAACGTCGAAAGGAACGGGAAAATGGATTGATTTGTTGATCGTGCAATCGAACGTTTCGTCGAGCTTCCAGTTCGCTTTCGTGCGGGGCAGCTGTTTATTTGCGTTCCTTTCACGGCGGGAAATATACCGCGACACTGCGCCTGTTAATTAACAGTAACGTCGACGGAACGGCGGGAAAAACACAGAAGAAACGTTTGCGTTATTTCATTTCTATGTGTCATTACGCTGGTATTAATTTAAGTGCACTTAAAATAATTACGTAGTATGAGGGGTAGGAAGATTGAGGTAAATAAATATTAGCAATTGCAACACATTCAGCCAAGTTTTTATTTCTTTATTAAGTGGTACGTAAGTGTATACAGTAGTGACCAGCAGAAAGTTTAATTCGCATATCTAGCAAAATGTAACAGTAACGGGTGTTCATCTTCATTTCGATTACATAAATCTATGGAACATTTAATTCTCTTCGTGAGTGCCACTTCTTCTTACGTTACTTATTCTGTTACGGTCGATAAAGGTGTCATTTAATTATGTAAATAAAATTCGAATGTCTTATCAATGAGCTTATGTGTTATCATTAGTCGGAAACAGTTTCTGATTCCCTCGAGCTGTTGGAAGACGATGGCTCGAACTTCCTACGCTCCCTCGAACGTTTGTCATACGCACCCAGAATATCCGTGTCGCTGCGAACCGCGAGCACCAACGGATCCCCAATGTCGCTGAGAATTTCCGGAGTCGATGGAGAAAGAAAAAGGAGGCCGCTTCTCCAGGAGAAGTTCGGAACTCCCGAGTACCCACGTCGTCGAGCAAAGTCTGACGCTCCCGCTGAGTGACTGACAAGATGTTCCCCCTCCTTGTGTTCTTTCTTTCGTGCTTTCTTCCGTCCCTTCTTTGTCGATCGTGACAGTCACTCTCGTTCATCCAGGTCGTACGTATATACTTCCTTCCGTTCCTTTTTCCCGGCCGGCCGAATCACGGAATCGCGACGCGCCCGTTTTTACCGCAGTCGTCTTCATCATTCCGTCGGCCGGCTGCTCAATATGCTGGCGGACTCGCTTATTTAGGGCCGCCCATAAAGGAACAATGATGTCGTACTTTGTCAAGGGCCGGGGCCTTGCTTAATTGAGTCGAATCTCGGAAGGCGTTCGAGCGTTTTTGTCTGGGCCGCGCTTCGTGCCCTCCTTCGGCACTGGCGTCTGTGTGTATCGAGATAGAGCGATGGATTGGTTCAGGTTTGGATGATAATTGTTGATGAATAATATATGATTAGAGTTCGCGAAGGTGAGATTGCGGGATGGAATGAAGGACTGTTCCGAGATGTGTTTCATTTGGTTACTGTACTTATTGCCAGTGTCGTGTAATTACGTACACCTGTACTTATAAATTCTCGTCAGGAAGAGAGACGAGGTTGGACAACAGAAGTGGGAAAGCGGAAGCGGAATGGACGGATGTCTTGGGTATATTATTCCTTCATTATTCCTATAGCATTCGCACATTGCTCCTGAACTACTCCTACACTGTTTCTATAATATATCTCCACCTTTCCCACACCATTCTCCCACCTTTCTTGCAGCAAAGAGACGCCAAAAAACAATTTGCAACATTATGCGGTGTGAGGCAATTGAAATCGATTAAGAGTTGACATTATTAATGGATGGTGTGGATTAGGGAATAGTGTGAGTGGTGCTGGGATGAGGTATAATAGTTTAGGAATGGCATGGGAATAATGTAAAAATTGTGTGGAAATATTGTGGGAATGGAGTAAGAACAATGTGGGATAATATGGAAACTGTGTAGGAAACCGAAACTGTGTTGTGGGAATAGTGTAGGTATGTTATAGGAATTGTGTCAAAATGGTGTGGAAAGAATGTGGGAATAGCGTAGAAATGATCAGAGCGTTGGAGCGGAGCTGGGAGCAGGAGCGCGGAGGAGTGGAGCAATGGGGTTTTGCCCGGAGCCATGGCGGAGCCGGAGCACGGAATGTTTTTACTGCTCCACTGCTCCATTTTTTTTTATTATTTGAAATTTCTTTCATTTTATATGAGCAGATGGATGAAATGTTTTTAATAAATATCAATTCTCAATTTTTCGTCATTGAAAAAATATTATATCGTAGGGCTTTTCTTTGCCCGAAAATTAAGCATTCTTTATGAATTTTTTCTACGTAAGTAGAACATGAAAAGCTAGGAAGATGGGGTTTGTTCCAAATGAAGGATCGCTGTTTTGAAAGAATTAAAAGAATTTTTATTTATAAAAAAGTAGCTGGGGCGGAGCTGGAGCAAGTATTTTGATGTCGGAGTGGGGCAAATAAAAAATTGGTCCTCTTCAATCCCTTGGAAATGATGCAGGAATTGTACAAGATGTGTAGAAAATTTATGGGACATGTTTCTAATATGTAAAATGTGTGCCTGTGAAATGTAGTGAGATGTGATGACTGTGGAAACTGTAAAATAAAGGATCTATGGAGTATGTAAAAATAATTCCTCTTCATGTATACAATAAACTAAGAAATAATAATATAAACTACATCACTGAAATAATAAAATCGATTAACACACCAAGAGTTGCAGTATGTCACAAAAAATTCAGAACGCTGCAAAGCTTTTATAGAAACTACTTTCCATATGTTTACCCTCGATGCGGTAAAGTTCGGTTCAAAATGCGTTCCTTTCACCAACAAGTTCGTTCCCTCTATCAAGTATTTCACAAATTCATCGACCTTCTCCGCGCGACTCTCAAAAATTGCTTTTTCCTCGCCTTTGTGGACCGAAGAAACGCGAACAGAGGTTTCCCTCTGCCGCCTCCAGGTCGAAACGCCATTTTCACCCTTGAGTAATCATTGAACGCGACCTTACGGATTGAAACGACCGCTGAAATTTTCCAACCAACGCAAGTTACCAGGGGATGGGTGGGTGTGGGTCGGGCATTCTGTTTAATTTTAAAGGTTCGCCGTTTCCATCGTGGACAAAGACCAGGAAAGCCGGGGGTCGGGTTGCATCTTTCACCGATTCCCGTGTCGAATTGTTCGCCTCGTTTTTCCCGTGGGACAATCACGGTTCAATCCTTTTGACTCGTTGCGCATTAAATCTCCCTCCCTTCGGCGAAGGATTCCGTTTCCCCGACGTGCAGCTTAATTGTACGGTGAACAGAAAATCCACCATCGAGACGTGATGTGCGTTTCGCGTCCGTTTTTAGATTGTATCACCGCGGACAAACGAGTGTTCGGTGAATCGGTCCTCGTGTAAAAAAGCGTTCCCAGAGAAACGAGAACGGTCGTCCATAAAATCATTAATATTTTTTCTTAAACTGCGCTTTTAGTTTCGTTAGACGAGTTTGTTGAGATGATCAAAATTGGTTGTTAGCTTGGTTGCCTTCAAATTCTTTATTAACAAAATACTGTTATTTCTATTTAGATATCAGACCTTTTTAAAAGTATCTATTTCGTGGAAGAACATATTTATTTCGTTTCATGGTTTCATAATAATGTTCGTAGAATCGTATGTACAGATTTTCTGAATTACCTAAGATTTTATTAAAGCGAAGGTAATTAATTCTGCTATTAACACAGGCAAACTGAAAGCTGGTGACTTATAGCTAATGATTATTATTTTATGCATAATACCAAATAAAACTTTGAGGGTAGTTTCCTATTTAAGTGAAGGTTGCTAGATTGTGGAAGCGTAAAATGATGATACAAAACTAAAGACTGTTGAATTGTGGATTAAAACATTACAATTGAAAACTACAAATGAATGTTATTAGCAAATGAATCAAGTTTAAATTTAAATTCTAAAATATTCTCTCAGCAGAAGCTTTAAATGCATATACAACACAGACCTGCTATTTCAATGGATTCACTTTTAACGCACAACCAATTATGTGAGACTAGAATTGAAGTGTATATGTAATATCTTGAAAGCAGTCCTTACATAAAGTGGACGATATCTATATGTATATCTGTCCCATCTCGTACAAGCAAGCTGATTAGTCATTGTCCTGTCGATACTGGAATGCCAAGACACCTGAATCGCCTCTGATTCACCATTCGGGATTTAATCGATGAAATTTATTTCAGTCATCGACTCCATTTGTTATTGATAACGTGTCGACTAATTGTACATTTTGGTAGATTTAAATTCCACCACAGTTTGGCTTTATGTATCGGAATGAAGTTTACCTCGACGCACAATTTATGGAACTTACAACTGTTCAACTACTATTACATGAACCATAGCCAAACGATGTTTCAGTTCACGCTTGCGTTTAACCACGGGCTTGAGAAATAAATTATCAGTAAATCAAACAATAGGCCAGGAAGTAAATGATCAATTCGCGAAGTGTCAGTAGATAATAATTCACAAGATTCCACCCACAAGTTTAATCGTTTCCCATGGATATTAAATTAATTGATGAAATTAATGGATGTACCGGCGTGGTGTTTTGTCAGCCACTGCTCTTCTGTGAATAAGAAATTATTAATACACAGGAGAAGAAGTGAGCTTCTACTATCGTAATCGTTGTTCTGGCATTTTCGAATGAATAATGTCCCACTCTACTGACATTAAATTAAGTTAAATGGTGGTCCTTGAATACCATTTTTCTTGGTTTCCTTTCTTGATAAGGAATTCTCTTTCCTCTTTTCCAAGATGTTCCTTTCTGGAGTACTGAATAAATTGTGATACTTTTCTAACTTGAGTGATTCTCACAGACAAAATTAAGGATGCCATAAATATTATTACAAGGAAACATGAACATGAATACCATAACGGACACTAGACACAACACTTGAATCTACAATAAGTGTGAGATAATTTCAGAATACATTGATATACTCGCAGAATCAGACTACAGCCATCCATTTACAACAGTAGCTGTGAAACTGTTAAGATCCTATAACAATTCACCGAAACTTGTTGTATGATTAATCCTGCGGGCGAAATTAAACGATGGAATCTAACGTGAAAATAGCAGAGAAGGGAAGCTTCTCCTGACAAGTCGGGGTAAACTTCGAAACGGAATGGAGAAGAAAGCACTGCAGAGAGATCGGGTCTACAAGGAGAACACGGAGCGCAGGAAAGGAGCTTTCGCGTTCAGTTAGCTGAAAACCCGAGTCGTCGATTCGCAAAGTCTTCCGTGACGTCTCCGTCTCTCCCCTTCCCTGTAAAAATAAAGTCGTAAATCTTCGTTTTCACGCGTCCCGTCCGCCTTCTACTCGACTCCCGGCGCTCGTCGATCTCGCGAATTTCCGCCAATGAAGCATGTTTTGCACCCCACCTAGGACGCGTTGTTTCCGTGCCAAAAATAATAATATGCACCCGCGGCGAATGTACTCTCAGGACGGGCGTAAAAATAGAGATATTTCGCAGCGTTCTACGAGACCCCGTGGGAAAGTAAACGTGCAGCTTGAATTTTAGATTTATTCATTAAATATTCTGCGCCTAAAAAGTGTATATGTAGTTCACATTTGGATGAAACAGTGGTTTGCATCTTGTATACTTTTGTAACGATCACTCTAAACGATTACTTTATTAAAATGTGCTTCTGGACTCTGTTATTGATAATAGTGTTTTATGAATAAAATATTTAGTATTACGTATCCAAAATTTGTCTTTGCTGCATGCCACTTTAAGGAGTTTAGACCACCTTGGTCAGATCAAGAAATGTCGCATCTTTGGGAAATTATTTCTAACAAGGGAACATTCTGAACCCGGAAATTCAAAAAATTCTGAAGCTTTGCGAACATGTAGGGAATTTTCTTCTGATTACAACGCAATTTTTGTTTGCTGCTCAAATTCACTTTAAGGGGGTGTAACTGACCCCAGACAATCCGGTTATTTTTCGATTTTGGTTTATAACTCGTTAACTGTAAAATAATTTTTTACCAAATGATAGATCGAATTAAAGGAAGTAACTTTTGTCTTGAATTTTTTTTCTATTTCTTACAGTTCACGAGTTATAACAACAAATTGGAAAATGGCCGGATTTTCAGGGGTTAATTTCACCCCCTCCCCCGCGAGTGAATTTGGGTAGCTAACAAAAATTGCATTGTAATCAGGAGGAAATCCCCTACATATTCACAAAGTTTCAGAATTTTTTGAAATTCCAGGTTCGGGATCTTCCTTTGTAACTGACAAATACACTTTTATCGATAAAATTTTTTCAATGAAGATAAAGACATCTTTGAATAATATATACAATTCTTTTTTAAATATCAAAACATTTCGAAAACTTTAAATGCGTTTTTATCGAAACCACGTTTTCCGAACGGTGTACGCTGTAATTTGAGTAAAACTCTATGGATTTTTATACAATTTTGCACAGATGTTCTTAAATGTATTTAAAAAAAAATATTTTAATTTTTACCTGACTTGTGCATAAATAAATTCCATTTTCTTACACACGAAAATGAGCTTCTTGCTTCAAAGTTTATCTATTTTGTTATTTTTCAACCAATCGAAAAAATTGACGGTCGGACGATAGAGAATACATTTAAGAACATCTGTGCAAAATTGTACAAAACTCCATAGAGTTTTACTCAAATTACAGTGTTCATTGAAAAATTTTTATCGATAAAGGTGTTCTTGTCACTTAGAAATAAATCCCTAAAGATGCGATATTTCTTGACCTGGCCGAGGTAGTCTAACCCCTTAAAGGAGAACAGAATTATGATACATACGGTTCTCAACATAAGTGATCGCAGCGTCTGACCATATATGCACTCACACCCCTTGCACTCCTGCACAGGTCCCTCGTATCCTGCATCTTGCGTGTGTCATTTAAGCTTGCATTACTTCGAGAATTGTTTGCACTAAGCAATTTTTAAATTAATAAAAGCTTATTGAAAAGCACGAATTTATCACCATCTACTTTTAAGATTCCCAAGTTTCATTATTCACATTGTTAGACAATATTTGGAATGCTCTCTTCCATCTAAAACAAAAGAACCTTCTTTACGATAAAGTTTGCAGTAAACATTTGTTCCATTGTCGCGAAGGTGTCCGTCGGATTTCTTTTACCAGAGTTATTTAATAACACACGGTGCATTAAATGCACAATATTCTTCCACTCCTGATGATGTGTAATTTAATTCTCGAACCGCCCACAAACGTAATCCTACACGTAATTACTTGGAGCAATGTAGTATAGTTACGGAGCAATGTGTTATGAGACACATGACTTAATCAAATGAACATTCCAACAGTTCCACCAAAAGCGTTGGCGACTTACGTAATTTCATCAGCGTGAAGACGATCCGCGGGTCTCGAGGAATAGTAACGTCTGTGTATCACCGATCAATATTCAATTATCGGTGTACGCTTCGTACGACGGGTATCGCTCGTTACACACGACTATGGTATTTCTGCGGTACGAATATAAGCCACGTAACGTCGCGAACGTGGCAGTAATTTCACCCAATCAAAATGAAGCCTTTCGGTTCCCGATGAATTATATCGACTTCACTGGTTCCAGATCGCATAAGTTTGACTCATGTATTAGTTTCCAATTGTATCATATTTTCCACGGACATAGAGGAAATATTATTCTCTGAAAAAGATAAAACGTATATGTGATTTTCCTGTGAAAATATTTTTTCTATCACAATTCGATTTTCTGACGAATTTTAATTCTAATACTTGACAGAATTTTAATCACACCATTGGCAAATTACAGATTTTATTAGAGGGTTGTTTTCTCACCTCTTTTCATTTTTTAAAAATTCAATTCGCATGCTTACTACGTTTTTAATCAGTTTCCTGATTAAAATATTCTTGTTTGAAGAAGAAATGTGTGTGACATTTATATTATTTCCTAAGGTATTCCAATCGTCACACTTAATACTTGTTTCAGAAGTATATTGGTAAAACTTATCAAGGTTAGTTAATATTATTTTGTTTTGTTTCTAACTCTTTACCTATCTCCCACTGTTTTCCATAATTTCAGTAGTCACATTTCATACACATTTAACCATTCCGGATATTTAATCAAATTGTTCATTAGAGTTTACACGTTGCAGAAAATAATTGCCTCACGTTTATAGTCATCCACCCAATCTTTAATTTCCTGGATAATATTTAGTCGTGCTATACAATGCAGGCTCAATCAGCGTGACGTATGCAGATATATCTTTTTATTAGGATCGATTTTATTAGAGCTGATTATAAAAAAAGTAAGCACTGGAAAGTCGATCGTTGATTGTAAGGAAGCGAGCTCGACCAAAGGACATGCTAGGAAATTGACAGAATTAATGGGAAAGAATTTTCACTGTAATTGTTTAAGCGCTCGTTAACCAATTCCGTTTGTTCTGACCGATGAAATACGACATCGCGGACAGCGATTTCGTTCAGTCCATATAAACGATTTTCCAGCCGATGGCACGTAGAAAGTGTTGCCCTCGAAAATTACCCTTAATTCGCCGTTAACGAGCATCAGCCCGTAATTCGGGTCACCGAAAATGCTGTCGACCCCGTTGGAAATACGAAATTTCCCTCGCTTTTCACTACGACCTATGTTTCCCTGAAAAACAGGAGGTCCCCGTAAAATTAGGTGGAAAAATGTGACGTGACCACTATTTCTGTAAATCCACGCACACACAACTGTGGAGTAGGAATATAATTGGGAACCGTATAAATATAAACGAGTGTTAAATTTAAAATTATTTCGATTTAGGTGAAAATGGTTTATGTTGGCGTTAGAATAGTGAAATTGTTATTCAATTAGTTTCCGTAGTCTTCAATTAATTCTCTCAGTAGAAAAATACTATTTGTAATAATAATTGGCGTACTCTGTGAATATTAGTGTGAGTGATTAAACATGGATCATGTATGACGAAACAAATAGCAAAGAAAAGCTCAAATGTTATATTAGTGTGTGCCTCACATTTTTCACAACTACCTATGCGTCAGCAAGGTGTAATTGCACTTTTACTAAATGAGTCCACATATCTGTCAAAGCCTTCTGAAAATTAATACTTCACAAGATATGTCACATTCCTCAATGGGACACATGCTTTACTAAAAAATTCTACCATTACCTAACATACAATATTCTCTTTTCTTTATATCCATCGTTACAAAATTATGTGGTCCACTTCTCATGATCAAACAATTCACACCAATTCATTGGTTCACTTTCTCCACCTAATAACTAAATGCCTTTATACTTTGCCTTAAAGTAACCCCATAAAGATCGAGTAGCTTTATATCTAATAAATGCGGCGACTAAAATGGTATCTTCTCTCAAACTATATTATCCAGAAATCCCAATCTGACTACTTACTATCTTATTATTATACGTTCGAATTAAACCCGATCCTCAATATCAATGTTTCGCACAGTTACTTCAATCAAAATCCACCTAAATCACCCACTGTTGGATCTAAAATAATCTACACGAAGATTGCCAGAAATATTATAATAATAAATATTTCAGCTCTGCCCTAATAGCACTTATCCTACGCCTCGCTATTTCACCACTCTTATTTCATTTTTCTTGGTGTAATAAAAACGTTTTATTATTATTATTATTCATGTTACACCCAAACGAAAATGAGAGGAAAAGTGAAGACAAAGTAGTTATAAAAAGAGGGTTTTAGACCGTGAAGGAAACGCCTCGATAGGCAGGTGAACGACCGAAAGAATGCGTGTCGGAGAAGTCACCATTCGAATCGTCGTTGCACATTTCGTGGACCCTTAGGTACTCGGACGGACAACAGCAACGACGAACGAGGTGTTCCATTGTGACCACTCGTGAATTCCTCCCAGGAGTCCACTTTAACTTTTTAACGAGGATTTGAAGAAGGGCGCGGTTGGGTGGCTCGGTGGGCAGAACAGCGAGCAGAGACGATGACAGGGGGGGGGCCGAGCGAGCTCCCGAACCGTCGTCTGTTGACCGATTTATGAATTTTCGTTTCGACGAGGTTGCACCCGGGGAATCATGCAGCAGAGTGGGAAACTGCGACGGACGAAAGTTCTAACGAATGGGTTTGTTGCACCGTGACAACCCGGGAACACTGTTTTCTGACATTTTATTCAGCACCTCTCCGGTTCTTCCTTCCTGTTACTCTTTTTTTCGGGGAGGGGGAACTTGAGGATTTCGTTTGGTCGTTCCATTACGAGCTGTCGAGGCTCCGACGACGTTTGAGAGATTATTTTGTGCCTGACTGGTGTTCCGTATTTTGCTGCTTGTTATCAATCGTAGCTTCTTCTTCTGGGAAACTGGTTCCGCGCGAACGTGGAATAACCGAAGCGTTTTGTCGTTGAAATTAATTGCGGGAGCTGTATGCACGAATCTTTTATAATTAGGGGAGGAGGGATAGATGGAATTTCTTTTATGTTGTTTCACGTTAACTCGATCGCAGTTTCAATATCGTGGATTTTACTCGTATTGAAATTTGAAATTTTCCATGGAAAATTAGGGCGAAGGGAGAGTTAAGTCATTGTTTTAGAAGTTTCGAATTTGCTTAAAAAATGCAGGCAGTAACAATTCATATACCTTGTTTTCTTTACAAAGTGTAGCGATTGCAAACTTTAATGCCCAGTATTTTTCAATCAAACTTGGAAGCAGAAAAATGATGACTTAAACCCCCCATAATTTCACATGAACTACATCATATTTCAGTTTCATCGAAATCCCCTACGTCGATTGCAAAATATAATCCATTTCCCATAAAATCGTCCAACCACGAGTTCACATATACACACTCAGTTCCCCAGCAAACTAAACCTTCCTTCTACCACAAATAAATCAACCCAACACCCCGAAACACCAAATTGTCATAAAAACTGAAAATATTAACCAATTCTTCCCAAGTACCTAAAATATGTATCCAACTACACAAACAATAACCCCAACTCCTACGTCGATAGTCATCAATCGATTTCCCAATCCTCGAGCAAAAGACTAAAAAACCGACGACAACTCTCGCCCACGCGACGCCGTTCGGGAACGACATCCCCCGTTCCGGATGGGGGTCCCGTTACCGTAGCCAGAGGCACCGCCCCCCTCGCCCGAAGAATTTCGCTTGACGAACCCGGGCGGCGACGAGACAAACACGGGAAACCGAAGTTCTCCACGGGAATAGCGGAGTCAACAGTCGTCCAATATATATTCGACCCGTTGAACTTGCACTGGCTGGCGTTAGGACTGGGTAAATAAACTGCAGTAAATAAAGCAGCCTCTAGTTGCCGGCCTCACGAGCCACAGAAGTGTTCTCCTTCTCGGTGCACGAGTGGCCGCCGCACAGTCTGCTGCACCCTCTTCTCAGCCTTCCCGACCGCTAGATTTTATGGGGATTCCGTTAATGGCATGGGTGGAGGGTAGCTTCCCTCTCCTCCTCCCCTCCTCCTCTTCAGCGTTACCTACTTTTCTGCGGGATCTATAGCAAGGGGGCCAGAGGAAGTCTTGTACACCGATTTTAATAAAACTTTGCAGGTAGATAGGTAGCCAAAAAATAGTTGACTCATACTTGGTCTGTCGGGAACACTTGATAGTATACGAGATAATTAGCAATAAGTATAGCGTGTAGGCACTCGGTGTTCGGGTACAGCCTGTGGTGCGATTGGCACATAAGTGGCGCCCCGTTAATTTGGGTATTTGTAGAGTTCGGAAAAGAGTAGATCAGAGAGTCAGCGTTGAGGGAATTGGTAACGCGACTGGCCAACATGCAGAGGACCCACGGATTTTGGGTTCGAGTCCCATCGCCCGAGGCTCTATTTTTCGCCCACAAGTGTATCTAACAGGTTTACAGAGAAAAATGTATGAATATTTCTGCTTTCTTTCGAACCGATGACAGAGTCAACTGAAATACTAGAGGAATAATAACAGAAATACTGTTTTCTGTACAAATCCAAATATAGCATAATAAAATAGTAATGGTGTGATATCGCAAACCTGGAACTCGGGATTTACAGATCACCAGATGCTTCGACTCTATCCACTAGGTCCTAGTGGTCCTAGTGACTAGGACCTAGGTTATATTGTATTACTTGACACGAGGTGGAAGTTCTAAGCACTTAAGGATGTATCGGACGTACAATATTATACAAAAGTAAATGAAATTTGAAATACTTGAATATTTACGTTTTACGCATAGTAAATCTAGATGTAAGGAACTCGAACGACAGTTGGAGTCTTAGTTTTACTCCTAGAAAGGTATTATTCATTTTACAAATGATTTTTCAAGCATTATTTGCTAAACTTTTGGCTCTGAATTCACAATTTTCTCAAGTTATAATTTATTTCTTTAAAACGGTGTAGTGAAAACAATTGAAATTCGGCAGATATTTCCATCTATCCATATACTACATGTAAAAAAAAATTGAAAATATTGGTACCATTTCGTCAATATTTGTTCAGTTGTTTTATCTGTCAAGATCGTGCCTTTCCATAAGAGATCTTGTGAAATCAGTGAAAATTAAAATCGTTACAACTCAGCAACCGTTTAGTGAATTCGTTTAAAATTTTTTGATCACACCAGGAAGATTAAAAATAACAATCTCACAAATTTTCATCAACTTGGTACAACTTTAAAGATAGCTTCGATACAGTAACGAGTAAAACACCACCCTTACCGTCAAACATCTCGCAAACTACTATCCACACAAAAGATCAAGCATGGGTGAAATATTATTTGTTTCTGCATGTACCTACAGAGTTACGGTAAAATCAGTGTGTAACATTTCACGGGGTCCCCTCGTGAATCCACCCGCGTGTTCCTATAGCGTGAGTGAACACTGCCATGAATGACTCTGCCCATCCCCTTGCTGGCATGTTGTCTCGGTTTTTGCCTGGCCGTATAAACTGATTACGGGTGGGGCAGATATCGTTCGTTCCGCGGCCTTCTCTGGAGGAAATCGTCTGGGGAAAGCACGAACCGATCCGCCTCTGGATTTTATGGCCAGCCGTTCGGCGTTCGTCGAAAACTACGGGCCTGGCTGGCAGCCGCTGATTGAAATTCGCGGAAAGTCGAGCGCTCCTCGATACTCGGTGTCCCTCGCGTCGAAAGAATCGCTGGACGTTTGTTGCAGCCTGCAATTCCCTTCCTCCTCCGACGTTCTTGTGAATAAGCTGTGTGCGAGTGTGCGTTTTAGTGTGTTAGGATGAGAAATGTATGTAGAAAGTACAATAAACGTCCGTTGCATTATCTTTCTTCTGGAGTACGTTCTTTAAGGATGTCGCACTGAATTATGTAATTTTTATAACTTCAGAATTTGATAACATTTTGAGAATGATTATAATCATAATAAAATCAGAATAGAACTTAGTGGGCTGGAGGTAGAGATTCTGAGCCTCTGGGAATATCGTTTTAAATAGTTGGCACTTTGTACACTTATAATTAATATAGTTTACATGCTGATTTTATGAATTTGATATATTAAATGAATCTTCTAATGCAACGGAATTAGTGAAATTTAAATTTTCTTATGAAATACAAATTCTGCAGTAATTCCCGTCTACATATTTTTCATAATTATATTAAAACCTCTTTACCCATATGAACGCAGAATTGCAAAGCAGGTTATTAAAATTAGGATCCTGTTTTCGAGGAGAAATTCCGTGTGCATGCTTGAGTTTTGCTTGCATCTCGAACAGACAAAATCAACAAATTCCTACATTATTTCAGCAACGTAATAAATCATGCACTGACCCCAAAGCTGCAGTACCTTAATAACAATAATTATGACAAAGCATTCCTTATTGTACCTTCACAGAATTGTTTCCCTAGCCCACTCATGATATTCCCCCAACTGTAACGTGCGTTTCTAACCATTGTTGATTCAGGGCAGTGAACAGAAGAGGCAAGAAAAGATTGTACGCGGGTCCTTTGATGGATATTTTACCGTCGAGATAGTATTATGTTATCGAAAAAAGGATACACATCCTGCTTGAGCATTCTTGCAGTCCTTTTGTTGCAGATTTTATGAGGATTCTACTAATGTCGTTCACGAGGCAGTATCCTTTCGACCGCCTCTGGAAGAACCTTTTCAGTAGTGGATATTTTTCTGTAATACTTGTATGGTATACCTGAATCGGGAGGGTGTCTTCTAGCACGTTTTCAGTACGGATTTACTGTGGATAACAAGCCTTACAGTCATAGAAAGTATTTATAGCGTTCCTCCTTTTACGGAGACTGTTTGTCCTTTCTCTGATTCACTGGCATCCTTATCTCTTAATATTTCTTTCATACATGTCTTGATAGTAAGTACTGTTGGATTTAGTGCTTGGACTTATGGCATTGCTTATGTATAAAACTTCACATTCTTAACCTATTTATATTGGTATTTAAAGTAAAGCTGCAAATACTCGAATATTCGAGTATTTGAATAATTTGGAATACGAATTTTTTCGAATATTCGCATCTCAAATTCTAATTCTGTGATATTCGAATATTCGAATTCTCGGGTATTCGAATATTTGTCTCAAATTCGAATTCTTTGGTATTCGAATATTCGAATCTCAAATTCGAATTCTGTGCATGCGAATATTCGAAACTCAAATTCGAATTCTCTGGTATTCGAATATTCGAATCTCAAATTCAAATTCTCTGGGATTCGAATATTCGAATCGCAAAGTTGAATTCTCTGTATTCGAATATTCGAATCTCAAATTCGAATTCTTCGGTATTCGAATATTTGAATCTCAAATTCGAATTCTCTGGTATTCGAATATTCGAATCTCAAATTCGAATTCTGTGCATGCGAATATTCGAAACTCAAATTCGAATTCTCTGGTATTCGAATATTCGAATCTCAAATTCCAATTCTCTGGGATTCGAATATTCGAATCGCAAAGTTGAATTCTCTGTATTCGAATATTCGAATCTCAAATTCGAATTCTTCGGTATTCGAATATTTGAATCTCAAATACGAATTCTCTGGTATTTGAATACTTAGATTATTCGCTTATTCGTTACAGCCCTAATTCAAAGGGAAGACACTAGGTAAAGTTCTCTACTGTATTTTTTATAATAAGTAATCAAATTAAATTGCCCGCTTAAATATAAACCGACTAGAATAGAATATACAAGTAATCTCATATAAGCGCAATACCTGTTGCTAGTCTATTTTTTGACATAATCCTCTTCTCTTTCAAGTCGCTTGGCTGATGGTGATCCACGAAAATCATCCTCAAGAATAAACTAGAGAATCTATTTTATGTCTTCCACTGTTAGGTATGCGACAGCTCTCATTGTATAAGCGAGTTATTAATCCTATATTTCAGAAAAGAGACAGTAATCCTTAAAGAGGAGCAGATTAAAAGAGTCTTCTTTATTAATGATTCGTCTGCCTCATCATTTGACTTATTACCC
Source organism: Andrena bucephala (assembly GCA_947577245.1). Classification (NCBI taxonomy): domain Eukaryota; kingdom Metazoa; phylum Arthropoda; class Insecta; order Hymenoptera; family Andrenidae; genus Andrena; species Andrena bucephala. The sequence continues at coordinate 23,810,662 of OX387719.1, forward strand.
AGCTCCGTTCCGCAAAGATAACTCCATGCCCGTGAGACTAAATCGAGAGCGCACAGGTGACCGGGCAACGCTTCGTCTGCACGCTACACAAAGGGATCAAACTCGATAACACGAGTCATCTACACTGAAGACAGGAACTCTGCTGCACGGCATTGTCATGGAAATTTCTGAGTTGATTTGATGGCAACGTAAAAACGACACCGTACTCCAGTCTCTCATTTCTCCACGTCGTTGTAATGCTAATACTCGCGCCATTTCCAGAAACGCGATTGAAAAATTCGTGGAACTCCGCCATCCGTGGATTCCTCTTCCAAGTAACTCTGCACGCATTTAACCGTTTTGTCGATAATTACGTACTGTATAATATGTCCTGGAAGCAAGTATTCATTATCCACTTGTTATTGAAGTAATGCCTCAGAAGTGGGAAAAGATAGGACTTCATTACCTTCATTACCTAATTGCTATGACACTCACTATTGCAAAATGAAATTGTTTGACTGAACGAGGAAAGCTTTCGCTGTGAAATAAAAGTTTCATTTCATGGATCTATTAAGAGATAATAGATCGTAATCTCTAATTATTTATATGATGGGTACTTTACGTGGAGGAAGCTTTACTAATTGCGTACTCAAGTAATTCTAAATTTTCCTACTACCATTGAGAAGACAGTACGTAATGAAAAATAAGTTACTCCTTCATATTCCCTTTCGATCAAGTCTGAATACAAATAAGAGGATAGTCACCAACCGATACTGTAAGTGATTTTCAAATTCAGTAAGATTATGAGAGAAGCAAAAGTCTGCAATTTAATAGCCGTCTACAAAAAAGAGGAATAACTCACAATACCTTCGTGGCCACAGCAAATACATTTCCAGCTAGTAGATTCCTCCCTACTCTATCAATGTCCCAGGCAAACTGATAACCACGACACCTGTGACAAGTTCTCGGGATTCATCAGCGGCAAGAAACCGAAACGCCGTGCATATCTGTGCACGTGGGTGCTCACGGTCCCTGGGTACTCTAACTTGATAATGCAGGGTGACACGACGACGATAAAGGGTTTACCGTCCAGGGAAGCGGGCAAACTTTCCACGGGACGTCGAGGGACGGCTTTTCAATCGCGTCAAACGTGAAAAACGAGCCAGGAGCCGCTTTCCTCTGAAGCTTGTTCGCCAAAGGAATCCGATATGAAAAGAGCAACCTCGAGTCGACCCAGTGTCACGATACTAGCACGCTGCGAATTCTTTCGACGAGTCATGCCCAATATTCCATTGATCTTCTATCGAAAATCTCCGGTCCTTTCTTGTATTCGGCCATTTTTCAAGCACCCTGCTCGATACACGGAGAAAGGGAAACGGTGCTGGTAGTGGAATCTGTGTTAACCGTACTTTTTTCTATTTGTGGATTTCGATGTAAAGGAAAACTACAGGTTGTTACATTTTCACTTGTAAACTGATGTATCTTTGGAAGTAAATTTAGAAAAGAATTTTAGCGCGTGGAGTTTTGAGGAGTTTCGTGCGACAAAAGTTTGCAGAAATTAATGAGGTGTATGTGATGAGGATATTTAAAAATCACATAAACTGAGTTACATTCTTTTACGAAACCTGTAGATATTGTAATACAAAAACAGTGCCCAGGGATAGTTCATTTACAAATTTGTTCATTTTAGAATGACTGGTAATTCTGAGAATATATTTACTCGTAACTGAAATTGTATTATCTCTGTATTGCCCCAAGAAAACTATTTCCCTGCTTCGATTATTATTTATTGGACAGTAGCAAATCTGTGATAACTTGGGCCACTTTTCACACATTCGTTATATTTTTTCGTACTCACCTGAAATATTCCCTCTACTTTCAGCAAATGTAGAAATGTTTTCTAAAAAGGTTACATAATTTCATCCGGAGCATCACATACTATAATATTCTTTCATTCTATATGAAGGCATGACACAGAATTTCAAGATCACCTGTTTCGGTTTTATATAGTACAATTGCAAATTTTTAAATACCTTTACTTTAAATGATCAAAGTTGCAACGCGAAGAAAACCTGGTACACCAACAACGTCCCTCAAACAGGCAAAGGACTTTACAAGATTTCATCTCAAAGAAGGAGGCTTGATCCTTCGTCCCGACAGCCCCTTTTGTCATGGGAGTTCAAGGGTCTCGGAGGAAATGACCTTGCGCCGTGCCCTTAACGACAGGAGCGAAGGTTAATTCGATCTGTGGACACAATGGCCAATCAGACACGAAGCGCTGAATTATATGCTGCTTGTCGGCCTCGTCATAGGATCCTGGATCCACGGATCTGTCGAGAAAACGGGATTATTCCGGTCATCCTTTGACACGCCGCCTCAAGGGATCGAAGAATTTGCGAAGCGATCTGCCAGTCACCCGACGAGACTGAAAAGAGACGGGTCCAAACGCTTTCAGATTAGTTTTCTATTAAGATCTATTTAAGAACCAGTTGCAAGTCTCTATTTTTATGCTTTGTATGTAGAGGGATCGGAATGATTTTGGACCACTCCACGTCAGATCGATCATTTTTGCGCTCACTGTCGGGTGATTTTGATGAAATTGAAATATGATGTAGTGCATGTGAAATTGGGGGGAGGGGTTAAGTTATCATTTTGCTGGTATCGAATTTGTTTTTAATTAAACCATTTTATTCAGCTTCGATTCTCTGTTTGTTTGTTTGTTTGTTTGTTTGTTTGTTTGTTTGTTTGTTTGTTTGTTTGTTTGTTTGTTTGTTTGTTTGTTTATATGTTTGTATGGTTCACATCTGGCAACTCAAATTTAACCCACTTCTAACTATCCAATTGTCTTGAAACTTTGCACGCGTGCGTAGTTTGGATGACAATACAATATTTAAAAAAATATTAACCACTAAAAACTAGGAAATAATTATTTTCTTGTACTGCAATTTCGATGGTGTTTTTTCACTTTAAATAAAATCGTGGAGCAGGATTTTTCATAACAGAATATGAATCAATTTAATACAGCATCAAGCGTCGAAATGAATTTGTTGTGAGATACCCTGCTCCACGATTTTATTTAAAGTGAAAAAGCACCACCGAAATTGCAGTACAAGGAAAGAATTATTTTTTAGTTTTTAATGCATTTTAAATAAAATCGTTTAACATAATTTTTTTTTATATATTTTTTATTAAAATACACGCCGTTAAAGTTTGCAATTTTTATCTTCGAAATTATCGATCGTACGAAGATCGATCTCTGTTTATTTTAATCGGAAACGATTACCTTTTTTGATTACACTTGTTTCTATATTGAAAAATTATTTGCGCAATATGAAAATTGTAAACAAATTTTTGTTTTTCGAATTTCATTTATCTCGTCTGATATAACACAGTGCAACTACCCTTATCAAATATCGTGGAATCAATGAACGTACCGTTCTTGGATGTTCGACTGGTATCGAGGTAATTTACACAATTTCATAATTATTGCCAAGGTGTTTTTAATTACGATTGAATTCTACCCGCGTCTAATCAATGCACGATTGATTCCTACGAACCCTTTTCACCCCTTCAATTTTTTGCATATTTATAATTAACGATTTTAGGATCTATTTTAATTAAGCATTTTTTACACCTCTCGGTGAGTACTATAAGCCCCTATAGTCTTGTATCCTTTATCTTAACACCCCGTATACACAACGATAACGAAGTCAAAGTACACAAGAAATACCTCCACTCGTCTCATACAATGCGTTCCACTAAAACCTCATAAAACAGCAGAGAAATCACTATCAACAGTTCCAAATCCCAGTCCCTGACCCGAGTACCAATCGCCCCGAAAAACCATCACTGTGGTCTTCGATTTCCATTAATCCACGTTGATCGCCCAGCCGAAGGAGAAGTCGGGGAACAGGACGGAACGCCGGAAGCGGGCGTCCTAAACCAATGCGGGCACACAGGTCACACAATGCGGCATTGTTGGTCAATGGAGCTAATCTCTCGTATCTACCTGTCGGAATGGAATTCCTCTCCGCGTCCCCGCCCCGGCAGGCGTAGAGATCGAATGAATCTGAGAGAGGGATGCTGGGAGCAATACAGCCAATGGGGGGTTGGTGACGGCCTTTGGCCATAATGCTGTAATCCTGTGGTAACGATCGGCCGACAGTTCTCTTCTGGTCCCATAAACCCTCTTTCCAAGAGGTCCTCGATGAAGCTTACGCGGGGCATCGGTCATTTCCCGTTGAACGCTTCTGTGACGACGCATCGGTCTGTTCTGATCCTTGATTTCAGAGCGAGAGGGGCGCAAGTGACCGCGGGCGAATAGATAAAGGCGGGGGACAAACAGGTTCAAACAGATCCTGGCAAAGCTGTCCCCCTGCCTCTCCGTTTGGCAGAATGCGGCTGATGCTCAATCCCCGCGGCCGATGGAATTAAGTTGACGTATCGCGATAACGATGCTCAACGAGCAAGATAAAGATGACGTTTCAGCCTAGGGATCGTTAATAACGGTCTTGAGGGATGGAATGGGCTGTCTTTGTGGCAGTCTGTGGCTGGGAGGCACAGTGGTTTGCGAGTTCCGGTGGGAGCAAGCAAGAGATTCGGGGAAGCGCTGTGAAAGTGAGGTAATGAACGTGGGGCTTAGTAATCCTGTGTCGTTTTGCTGTGATTGGTAGTATTAGGCGTAATCCTGTGAATGGGGCATTACTAGGAAATGAAGTTTGACTTTTGTCCAGTGGAATTGTACGAAACTGATGGCTCTATTGGATTCACTCATTTAGGATTGATTCCTGTTTGATGCTGTCTCCCTTGATTCAATTACGTAGGATATTGTTAGAAATTAGCAGTAGGGTGGAACTCAAAAGCTAAAAAAAAATTAAATATTTTTTATAACTCCCCTGATTTGTTCCTTTAGATATACAAACACTATATACAAACTTTGGACAATAGGGGGAGTTGGGGCACTTTGGTGCAAGGGGCACAATGAAACATTAATATTCTCTTGATATCTAGAAACAGTCAGAAGTTCAAAAACTGATCACAAAACAGTATACTCTATGATCTTGAAAGATGATATAAGATTATAAGATGATACCCTATAGATATCAAGATAATTTTAATGTTTCATTGTGCCCCCTGCATCAAAGTGCCCCAACTCCCCCCTACATTCTTATGTTTAGGGGCAGCTCAAATGAGTCAAAGATTTCAGAAATCATGAAAATTCAACATATAATGGCCATTTTTTAATTTATACATTTACATTTATCTTTACATTTGATAATTTTTTTAATTTATTGTTCCTGCTGTCAGGGTACAATCTACTAACTGTTTTACTTAATTATACGTCAGATGGGGTACAATGATACCTTTTCTCAGTTTCTATTTTTCTTAATGAACAAATGAGTGCATTTGAAAAAAACTTCTAGTGCCCCATGCCCTTCCATATAATTATCATTGTACAATGGAAATTTCACCCTCATTGACCTACCCCTAAATATAGATCAATTCTGCTAATATTCTGCTCGTTTTAATTTTTTATAAAAACCAAGAAATTGAGATGGTAAGAAGATCATATTTTCATAGTTGAAAAGTAAACTCCACCCTAATTAACAGTAATACTTAATGTTATCTGAAGAATATCTAAAGAAATTAGTTACCCCATTTTCACCTATAATTTTAAAACACCGCGTGCATAACCAGCGCATTTTCACACCCCAGCTGAAATTATAAGCTTAATGCCTATAAAAATCCGCTTTACCGGAACCACATTCCAAATCCCCCGCCATTCAAACTACAAACTCGATATCCACTAATTTATGCGCAGTCGGGATTCCAGCCATTCAAGGCCTGCATACTTCAGAGACATATGCATAATCCTAAACTTGTTGCTCCCTCAATAATTCTCCACGTTGTGCCATGATACAATGTCAACGCGAAAACTGGCCATGTATATCGACAAGAAATGTACAGCAACGGTTCATACCAACTGTTTCCCACTGTACATCGAACTGGACCACAACATTGATTGGATCGTCAGAGTTCTGCTCGCACTCGATCACAGAAAGTGGCGGTTATCGGTGCTCTGAATTCGAACTTTCATTGGCCGTGCGTTCCGCGAAACTGGACGGGGCATTCCAAAAGGAACGGAGATGTTAATTCAGCTAGAATTGATCAAACAGGTCGGCTACCAGGTCATCTTGATAGAGGAGTAGATTAATGACTGTGGGTCGCTGGCTGGTTGTACGAGTTGCGTTTTCGTCGGTTGGAGAGATATCGATCAATTACGAGTACGTTTCAGCCGGTATCATTCCGCTAATTATGATGTACTCTCGTTACTAATTACATCGTGCTTGCCGGGATATTAATGAACGCAGCGTTCTTGGATGTTCCAGTAGATTTCAGGCGGCTCGAGTTAAGTGATCTCATGGTTCCTGCTGACGTGCTTCTCATTACGATTGTGATGTACACGCTTCTAATCTACAGTAGATTCCTCATCTCTGCAAACGTTTTTTTAGTTCTTTCTAATTTGTTCACACCGGTAAACATCGTATCGCTGTGTTTATACTGTGCCATTTATACTGCACGGAGCTTGAGTTATTTTAGCCCTCGGGTTGTTGACTGAAACTTCCTAAACTTGGCCTCGTTCTATTGCGCTCCTCCATTTCCGAAACCTTTAAAATTCATTACATTTCCTCACTTCTTAGGCATTTCTATTTCAAAGGCACATCAGACTTCACCTAATTTCAGTTCAATTCCAGTTCCTACCATTTCCTATTTTAAGTGCCAGATACAATGCAACGCAATCTTTGTGCAGTTCTTATAAACTTTGTAGTACTTTTATGTTTTGTCTAATATTAAACGAACTGATAGTTCGCTCAAAGAACTTCGTGGGAGAAATGTTTTCTTTGAAATTGATAAATAGTGTGGAAGCAATGTAGATCACACAGGCGATTCGCAGTGTAGTATTAATTAATTAAAATATGAATTCGAGCGATTAATTACACGTGTAGCACCAGTAAACTGTATAATAATCTCAACATTGCTAAGCATCCACGAATGCAAATCATTGTTTAATTCCCAACGCTGAAAATATAATTCGACGTGTTCCTTTTGTTAACACGAGCATGAGGAATTTCGTTTGCGATCCACATAGCTGTCCACATTAGAAGCTACGATGGTTAAAGCTGTTGCTCGTTGGTTTACCTTACAATTACTCTAATTAAAGTAACCTGAATCAAGATGCATTCCAAGCGGAACTATTGGGTCTTCAATAAAGTCACCAGCGATCTGTAAAAACCCCTACTAAGTAGTTTACTGATTTGGAAACCAGAAAAATGAACTTGCAATAGGTCAAGTAAAAAATATCACAGAATTTAATACCTATCCTCTTACACTGTACATTACATCATCAAATCCGACGTGATCACATTAATTACAAAAATATGAATTCCTTCATTGATGTACTTAGCACCCTCCTCCCCAAAAAAAACAGAATCCAAAACCCATTTCCAATCTCTCGCAATCATTATAGAGGAATTTAAATTCCTCCTAATTTTAATAAAAAATCGAAGTCTTCCGAGGGAAAGGTCCACATACAAAATCTCTCCCTCAGCGTCCACGTTCAATCACATTACACCGTAGTCACAAGAAGCTCCTCTCCACTACTGTGGCATTTAATTTTCCTGCTCGACAGCGTAAGACCGGATGAAAGAAGCTCGCGTGGACAGAGGGACGCCCAGCAGCTGGGGACAGCAGAAAATTCCAACTGGATCAGCGTGAGTCTCTCAAAGGGCCCGTTGACCGCCCACGCATGTCGTCGCGAGATTACGCTCTGTTCCCGCTCTTTTTCCACTCGCCGCGTCTCTGATTGTCTCTGCAGGCTGCGTGATCGCACGCCACGGGGCCGTGTTATCGCTCACGCGAAGCGAGCCTTCTCATACGACACGATGCTCGTGGGCGGTACATTAGTAGTTATCATCGGGCCAAGAAGAGACGACCGCGAGTCGCCACGGCTACCTGGGCTGCCTCGAGTTTGCTAAAATTTCTGATCCGTCGTTTGCTATATACATTCTCACCCGAGGACAATATTCTGTGTAGATTCTGTGTGCTTTTTTAGGTGGGACGTGAAGGAAAATGGGCCCTTGCATGCCAAATCGGATTTGTGCACTCCATGTTGGGCGATTTTAATGAAACTGAAATATGATGTAGTTTATGTTAAATTAGGGGGGTTAGAAATGTTAAAAAATGTAGACCCATAGAATGTAACAACTGTAATTCTTCTTTCAGCTCTGCAAGTTTGATAAATACCACTGTCAGACGTATGTAGACAGTGTTCCCTAGCCGGTGGTACAATCGAAAGGGTGGCGATATAGAATGAAATTTATTTACATCGCGCTTCGTTTTCGAGAAAATTGTCTGAATTTTAGCCGAAGTAGTAGGTACGCTTGCACCGCAGTACAGTTTTTGGTGTCCGGGACAAGGTGAAGGCTTCGTCACTGTAAGCGAGAACCCACAGTGAGAAGCGTACCCCTACGTCAGCAGGCTTCTCGGGTGAAATTCAAAGTTAATTTTCTAAAAAACTGAATGCGGTATCGAAGAATTTTATTCTACATTTTTTACTTATTTTTTTAACCAGATTGTAGAATCACCCTCAGCCTGTACCGGTTGTAATCAACTACATGCTTCCTCCACTAGAAGCTCTATGTAAGATCGCAAAATTTAAAAAAGAAACTGAAAACTCTTCGAGACAGAGATGGGAAGAAAGGTTTATCCGCGTCTCAAATTTCTGTCTGTCTATCAGCAACTGCCCTCTAGATTTTCCGCTAGAGAAGACGTGCTCCTTCAGCGGCGAGGTCGAAAAGCCAGGAGAGTAGAAAGGATCGCGTTGGGGCAAAGCTTCGCGGCGAAACGTAACGAATGATGGCGGTGAGAGTCGTAACTCTGTGCCAATGGGCACTCCCACGTCTCATCCTGCGTTCTTCAGGGAACCGATGGGGTGCCCTGCGCTCGCGTGCACGCGCAAAATACCCGGCTGGTAACCTCTGTCTACTATACAGGGTGATTCTAGAAGCTGGGAGAAAATGTAAATGTAGAAACTGATGGACAGGAAATTTAAGTGTCATTATACAATATTATGCCCTATTATATCTAGTAACAGTGTATCTACATCATGACAGTCTTTTTCTTGGGTGCACTGGTACAAGTGCATTATACAGTTTGCTGTAATAAAGTAATTTTTTAAGGGGGGAATTCTATTCTTTGTGCTAAAAACATAGCAAAATTTTAGATTTTTTTTTAAGAAACTAGGGATTTGATTCATCTGAAAATTTTACCATACTTTGATGTATCTTTGAGGAAATCTTTTATGTATCTTTTACTCCTATATTTATGATTAAAAATTAATAAAAAAATAATTACAAACTTCTTCAAAGATGCATAAAAACATGGTGCAAATTTCAGATTATTCGAAACGCTAGTTTCTTAAAAAAAAATCTAAAATTTCGCTATGTTTTAGCTCAAAGAATAGGATTCCCCACTTAACATAAAATTTGGTATATCTTGTAAAGTATTTCAATCTCATTGGTCATGCGTTGTAATACTACCTTCGGTGGTTATGTCAATAACAGCTGACTACTTTTACATACATATGTTATTTAATTTCTTGCCCTGTTATTTTCTCTTTCTTCATTTCCTATATGTATTTATTTTTTTATCTTCTTATCATTATTCTTAACGTCTACTGGTGCAATAAAGAATTATTATTATTATTGAGTAGTATGCAGAATGACAAGAATAATTGATTTATGTAGGAAGAACCAGTGGTTCCATTTAACAAAATAATTATGTCGTAAATTCATCTTTTGCGTTCTTTTGCGTTCTCACGCAGAAAATAGCTACTGCTTTTTCCAGTTTCCAGAATCAGCGCGTACAGCGTCTCGATGCACACCATCCTGAAGCAGTGGCGTAGCCTGGGTTGTTCAGTTTCCTGGAACGTCTTTCTTCTACAGCCAAGGTGCATTTAGTTTCTAATCCATGCATTATAATGGCAAACAATACGGCACGTCAGGGAAGGGTTAATTTATTTCAACCCAACGGAGGACTGGCAAAGGGAATGGGTGCATCGACAATACCCCGGGCTCTATCTGCGTTCGCCGTGCCGTTTACGATCGACGTGCAGTCACTTTTTCTAACGTCAAAGGTGTCTTCCTTGCTGTTCAGATTTTACGATCCTATTGTACTTCAGACGCTTCTGTCCTGACTGCAGCGTGTTTTCATTAGCCTGTAGGCTTTTACGATTCGATTGGGAACAAAGAGGAATAGTTCGGTGATTCTTGGGAACGAGGAAATGGGTATTACTGTGCTGGAGGGTGCTTTAAATTCATGGGGCTGTCGCTGTAGCAGGAGTAAAAGCGGGTAGCCGCTAATAGACACGGGGAATGGTGTCAGAGACGATTTCTGATTTGGCGTTATATCAGATTCACGTTTATGTGAGAAGGTAAAGTCGTCACATGGTAAGGATAATTTTTTATGGTGGTCTTGAGTGGTCAGTGAATTTTGTTCTGACTTCAGCGTCAGCTTTGTGATTTACGATTAAGCAATTAATGTGTTACAAACATTTCCCTACATTTTAACAGTTACTTACTTAATAGTTTCTTTCCCTTTCTTAAATAAAAAGTCAATCTTTTTTAATGTAAGGTAAAGCACACTGTGCGCACTTCTTCTTATCTTCGAATGCGTCCGATAAGGTCGTTATTATTTGTCTCGACAAGCCCATAATCTTTTTCAAAGTATTGCGAAGTGAAGGAAATTGCGAGTAGAGAGTTCACTTTAACTACGAAGCTTGTCAACTTCCGGACGCTTTTAAATCGCAATAAATATTCATGAAATTTTAAAAGTAACTAAACAAAGCACTCAATATATTAAATGCGCGTGGGTTACGCCTGAAAGCTGTATTTATTACTCTTATTGCTGCATTACGAGTCAGAAGATCGCAGAAATCTTAAATTCTATACCTGTCGACGCCACTGTTTCTACACAGACAGAAGGATATTTCTATTACTTCTTCCTGCTTCATAACTTCCTCGATCCTCGCCTGGAACTCAGCTGATATCGACGATCAGCGGCCATAGAGAATGAATTAGTGGCGGGAGTCAACAATGATGGAGACAGACATTTATTTCCACCTTGACGCTAGCAACGTTTCCTTTTCCCTAGCATCACGACCTCAGATAAGATCTGAAAGCAACGTAAAATATATTGCTGAAGCATAAGTTCGTGTTAGCCAAAGCGAATATGAAATTCAAGAGGAGAATGATCGAATACGAGATGAATTCATCACGACGGGTAATAGGGTCGTTTTGAGACACCCCACGAGTTGCTCTGTTGCCAAAGGGGGCCATTTTCCTGGAAAAAATTTCAGTCGCGCCGAAGCGATTACATTAGTTCCTCCATTATGCGAGATTCTGCGGGGTAAAAAAGGGGCGAAGAGTGCAATGTGTAATTTTGCTTTGCAAATATCTCTGTGCGTGCCTCTCACTATTTAGCGAGAACTCGGCTCGTGTGTAAGCGCGGAATTCCCAGCTCCGAAACCCTTTGCAATTTTCAGTATTTCCAGGTATTCCCGGCGAATGCAACTGAATTTCGTTCTTACGTGGGAATTACCTCCGCCTCCTCTCCAATGTTTGTTCTTCCGGTTGAAGTTCAATTTGGCGCCAGAAATGTTGCTCGCAGGTTATTTCCCATTCCGTTTCGTGACAGCGAGGAATTCGTCACTTCGCGAACTGTAATCCGTGTGCTTTCAGTATTTCACATCGATTTCTACAGCGTGTATGCATTCTTTCGTGCCCGTGCATTGTTTTTTAGAGTGCTGCAAGAAGAAGGTCGTTGACTGGGATTTTGTTTCTTCTGGAAGAGGGAATATAATGTTGGAGCTGATCTCCTTTTGATATTAATTGCTGAGATTTCAGTGTCATCTGTGTTTTATGTTTTATTTAAAGGTTTGTTAAAACCTGAAGGTTTCGTCTGTGGTCACGGGAATATTCGAGGATATCGAATTCAATCCGTCACTCGATTTCCTGCGAGTCACGAGGAGGATGGGGCTTCGAGATTCGAAGGAAAGAGATCGAATCGGTTATCGATAAGATGATTATCGCCCAGGCGCATTTATCGAATCTTTATTACATGCTCCAACGATCCGGCAAAGTAGAAGTTTCACGGGGGCTTAATTGAAACGCGGCAGCGGCGCGCCCAGTGAAAACATTTTTCCGAATCGAGAACTTCCTCAAAGGATTTTCCAGCGACTTTCGCTCGCGTTTCTTTCTGGCTCGTTACTTCTGCCTGCATCGATAAAACGTTCCACTGTTGATCAACCGATACTGAATGAACTTCCACAGTAGGTACTATGAATACTCAAATAGAACCGTTTAAATAACTGGATGTCTGGATATTTCGTGTGCGAAAATACTGTTTCAATGTGGAATACCTTTTTTCACGATGGAAATGTTGACCGTGTCTCGAAGCTGTTCAAGAAAGTATGTAATTTGTAATTTGGTAAGGTACTTTCAATTCTTATTAGTTCAATCTCGATCTGGGTATAGTCTACTAGAATTTGCAATCTGATTATCAGTCTCGTTTTAGTTTACTTATAGTTCATTACCAGCCTACAATACCAATCAATATTAGTAGGAAATACAGTATTCTATAGACAAGAAATACTGTAATATAAATTGAAACGGGAACAATCCAAAATTCAGCGTATATAATTTTAATTACAGTTGTTGACCAATTATGCGCTTTTAATTATATCATTAGCTTTTGCCATTACTCCAATAGACGGTTTGTCAAACGAACTGGTACTACCTTCATTTCCTCTCTCCTTACCAATTTAACTTTAAAACTTGATTACTCCTTTATCATTCGAATTTCGACTGATTAAATAAATAGTGTATTGCTAAAAATCGGGAAAATTCTTCATGGACGAACCTGGAGGACATGGCAACCGGTGAAGCTCGAAGCTGACGAGTCGAAATCGATCATTAAGACAGACCAGAAGGGCTAGCTGTTTTTTGGTCCGAGATACGGTCTGCCCCGTAATTGTCTCTAACGATTTGACCCGAGTTCGATTGACTTTTTCAGCATAGCCGATTTTAACGGAGCTTGCTAGAAGCGTTAACGTAATATTTTCAAGTGTACCGAGCATTGTTCTCCGCCTCCATTCGGCCAATCGTTCGTCAGCGGTTCGACAGGCGTTCGGTCTGTTGCAATTTGTATCAATTCAACAACGGTTAAGCCTCGGCTAACGAGCGACTGTCCAACATGAAAAATTATCAGCGATCAATAAAAACCTGTGGAAATAAAGGCATTGTATATTTTGGAAGAAATATATCTCGCAGTATTGTTTGCGCGTTGCTGAAGATAAATTGTTGCTTTAACAAGCAGTAGTAACAGTTGCCGATAACAATCATTTGAAAAATTTACTTTCTTAATAGATATTATACCGCTGTAAACAAAATTAGTCCTTGCCTGAAGATACGTATCGTTTTATTATGATTTATGAGAATGAAAAATGTTTTGTAAAAGTATTTTGTTATGTTTTTTATACGCTGATGAATATACGTAAGTGATGTCACAACGAGGAATTACAGGTTGCAGTGAAAAGATTTCCTTATGGAAAGATGAATTTTTTAAAATAAATACTTTATCATAAACGTTTCGCATTTTTCGATCATATGGTGATTTTGCATAATTGAATATTTTTGCTATATTGTTTGTTGAAATGAAATTACTGGTTTTACGATTTTCAAAATTCATGCGCAATTAGTAAATCGTCGGGTTTAATTACTGATACCGCTCTAATTATGCTGTCGGCGATAGCAATATTCATTGCAGGCGGTAATTGTTCGCCAATCAATTTTCAAGGGTGGCCAATTATATAATTGAATATTTCAAGCGAGAGGTCGTGAATAATGCGTTTCCGTTTACGATTATGGTCGATTGCGTTACATTTGAATGCAGTCGAGGATTCTAATTGGCATCCACTGCGTCTGCGATAGATACAGTTTCATTATTGATCTTTGAATAGCAACAGACAACTAGGAAAATCGGAAAAATTATTTGACGACAAGTATTAATAATCGAGTACAAATTATTTCATAGTAGGTATGTACGAAAATACATATATGTATATTTATTACAAAGTTCAGAGTCATTAGAAATGTCTGTTCAATAGTAAATAAGAACAATCTGAATTTAAAAAATACAGGATTGTTACAAAGTTATTAACTGTGCAGTTTCAAACGTTAATAATTTGTTACCCAGAACATAACAGTAATCTGTGAAATAATTCAGAATGGCATTAATTTATTTTTTAGCATACTTCATCATGGTATTGTTATATTTCATCATTTTCAACATATTCACAATCGATACCGGATGGAAATCTTTAGAACAGGAATAAATTACTAACCTGAATCATTTTACAGATTGCTTTTACGAGTACATGTGTTCTATGTAATTGCAGTTACATTCATTTTAAACTGTACAACGATATTATAATGACTCTGTATATCGAGACATTTATTATAATGTGCTTATTATAGCTTAAGTAATGTCCTCTTATTACAGTCCAATATTGTTGAATTTAATATACACTGGGTGCCCCGTAATCGGTGGTACAAGCGGAAGGGTGATATTTCTAAATGATAAAGTAAACTAGAAAAAATAGAATAAAGTCTAATAGTTTTGATAGCGACTATGTTTCATTCTTTTTATAAAGCCTCATAATTTTCTCCTCTCCCATATTTGCCATCATACAAACGTTGCTCGTTGAATGGACGGGTGTTTAAAAAATTTTGGCCATTCAACTTCGATTTTACGTATTATGCGAAATTGTGAGTACTTTTTCGGCAGTACGTGATAAATAAATTAACTCTAATTAAATTGCCCGCAATTTCCAGTCGGGAAAACTTTTGTATTAAAACCCGCGAGAAGCTGTTTCATCCCTATAAAGAGCTTCATTGGTCGAGAAAATTATTTTACAGGCCACTGTACAAACATCCCGTTTCCATTTAATTTCCTGGAGCTTCAAACAGAATTATATTTCCATTTTTCCAGAATAGAAATTTGGGTTGCATCAATACATCGTCGGTACGTAACGGATACAGGAATCTATTCACTTTTTATGCAAATCTGGTACAACGCATAAAATTTACCACCTGCATCATCAAATTGTTATTTTCTGTACCATAACATTGTCACTTAGAAATTCTTAAAAATTTAATTCTCATATACCAGGTGTATAAGTATTAAATACAAAAACGTTTCTAGATTAATGTAAATTCTGTATGATTTTGAAATTGTATTTTTGGATGGATTTAATCAACGACACCTCTTTTATTTAGGCCATGTGAGTAAATTTTATTTTATTAACTTTGAACTTACGTGCACAGCATTTAATTTTTTTTTAATTTAATAACTTTACTTCTCATATATCAGGTGTATTAAAATAGCATAACAAAATATTTCCAGATTAATGTTGCCTAGTACATGAGGATTAAATTAATTAGATTACAAAATAAAATATTCAAGTGCTGTGCGCAAAGATTCGATTAAATAAAGTTTCCTCACTTGGCATAAATAGAAGAAAAGGTGTCTTCCATTAAATCCGCCCAAAAATACAATTTCAAAACTGTGCAGAATTTGGTTTCAAATCTCCGGAAAACACGTGTACTCATTCCGTCCTGCAAAGCATCAACATGTTCAACGTGTATTTTTACGCTTTCAGAGGCCCACGAAAAAATTGCCAACCCAGCCCCGACGCAGGACAGACGTATCCCCCTTTCTGACCGTCCGATTCTGCTTAATTGGCCGCGTTTCATATAAATGTATTTCATTTCACGGCTCGACAAACCCCCCTCGAGACTGATGTTTTTCGGGCGAAGATTTATCGCGCATCGAAAGGCCGCTTTTTCCTCCTCGCGAGGGACATTATCCTTGGTGGAGGCAGCATAAGGCAGAAGGAGAAAGCCAGCCTGACACAATGGATTCTTTTGTCCGACCTAATAACACAGGATATCGGGGCTGCCCTCCCGTATCTGTCCATCGGGTCACGAATAACCACGTCGCGATACAATAATACGTTCAATCGTTTTCGATAATACTGGGCGGTGGTGAGGGGACGTGAGGGAGCGTTTCGATGATTTAGCACGTATCGTGGCTCGAGACGGCCGAATAAAGGGTAGACCATTGAAAAATTCATTTGACACATGATGTACTATACATAATTATGGATATACCGAGCAATAGTGGAGATTCTAATGCGCAGGAGCAAATGCAAGATGGGGAAGTGAGGAAAACTGTGCAATGTTGAATCTAGCCATAACTATGCTTGTAGAATTTACATACATTGTGGAGTGAAGCACTTTTCTTTCTATAGGAGAAATGGTTTGTATTTAGGAACCTCAATATTGCTCGGTATACATACATATATTTGAAGAATTTCTAGACGATCTAGCAAAGCACTCTGCATATCAGCAAATTGAAATATCTCATTCGAGAGGAATACCCTTGTTGCTGGACTCAACAAGGACCGCTGATCAATGATACCTAAGCCTCTTCTAAGCTCACTCATTGTTTCTACTTGTGCTTTAGTATTTGCAAGCATGTTTAATTCTGTTTATAAAGCCTCATAATTTTCTCCTCCCCCATATTTGCCTTCATAATTTTGCCATTCAACTTCGACGTACTTCGACGATTTGACGTATTATGCGAAATTGTGAGTACTTTTCCGACAGTACGCTATGAACTAACTCTAATTAAATTGCCTGCAGTTTCCAATCGGGAAAACTTTTTTTATTAAAACCCCGGTAAAGCTATTTTATTCCTATATGTCAATACAGCGGCATGATTCGAGTAATAATACAGTGTGATATTTGTAGAGGCTGCCAAGAAATGCATCGAATTAATTTTCGATATTGATAATGCAAAGTTAAATATTACCATCACTCCCTACCGATTCCAGGCTCTCTCAAGTATTCATGGCATCCAAGAAATAAAAAACAGGGGGACCACCCCGCAGTACGGGAATGTTCATTTCCTCGAAGCAACAGAGCACAGCAGAAATACTCTGGGGGGGGGGGGGGGGTTGAGAGCCGTTCCGCAAGAACGTTCGGCAGTCACCCTAGAAACGAGATACGATATCGTTCCTTCTCCAAATAAAACGTCAGACGTGCAGAAAAACGAAATGGAAATCAGAACGCATCGTTAAACTCGCGAGAAGGAGACTAACCCCTCCTTCCCCCGGTCCCCCAAGTTTACTTACAACTTTCTCACCGTGGACTTTATATCTTGCCACCCCGTCTTTTCGTCCTCTCCCTCTCGCGCTCTCTCCCCCTCTCTCTCTCTCTCTCTCTCTGTCTTCGTCTCACCCCCTTCTTAGTTCGTGACCCGCCACGGGACTTGGCAGCGCGCGAACAAAAAGCGTCGCCACCCTCCGTGAAACCCGTATTTTCCAATGGCGGACCGCCCGCCCCTTTCACCCCTGCCGCATTATTGCGGTTTCCTTGTGCAAACGCAAATACCTTGCAACTGCCGCGGCCCCTACGGCGATGGAATTTATTTCACAGCCCCATTGACGGGGAAAGAAACGTATTTCGTTCGGCGGTCTTGTAGGAATCGCGCGGAACTTGTTGAAACCATGACAAGTGTTGTTATCGCGGGGAAACGAGGCTGACGTGTTGCTTATCGGATTTCTCTTCTGAATTGACATCGTCAACGCCTCCGTCGACGGGAAGAGGAAGCTCCGTTACGTTTTGAGTAGAAGAAAATAAAGTACGTAGTAGGTACTGGCGAGCGAGAGCTTGGCACGTCTAACTTATCATACTATATGTTACTCGTCAGTATAAATATTGGCTTTGGATTCTGTTCCGAGTTGCTAGTTGGAATTGTCGGTAGTTCATTCGTTAAGGGGGGAAGCTTGTTTTATGGGCTAAAAACATAGCAAAACTTGGGATCTTTTTTTTAAGAAACTAGCATTTCGATTCATCTAAAACTTGTAACATGTTTTTATGCATCCATGCAGGAGTTGCAGTTTTTTTTTTATTCATTTTTAATAATAAATATAAGAGTTATGCATTCGTCGTCCGCTGGTGTGATTCATATTTACCTTTCAGGTAATCTGAAACAGAAAAATGAAACGGCGTTTTACTTTGTACGTATGTAGCTTCAATTTCATCATGCATAACTACTATATTTATGGTTAGAAATTAATATAAAAAAAAACTGCAGCTTCTTCAAAGATGCATCAAAACATGGTCCAAATTTCAGAGGGATCGAATCGCTAATTTCTTTTCTAAAAAATCCCAAATTTGGTTATGATTTTAGCCCAAAGAATAGGATTCCCCCCTTAAGTCAGTGTCCAGGGAGATTTGTTAAGTACATGCCGCGTTAATGGGCAAAGCTAGCAATTTTTTTGAATTTTTAAGCTACTTTCTGTCCACGACATAACAAACAAGGAGAGTTTTTCAAGTGTCCATCTTCGATTACTTTGGTTTTGGAATATGTTTTAAAAGACCGAAAAATAACAATTACGTGTTTTTTTATTTTGGCCCGTTTGTATATTTAGGGGGTGAAACCACCCCCTGAAGTTCATAGGAAGAGGTACCAAAGTTCCTATTGTTAGTTGTAAGAGTATTATAACATTGTTTACATCAAGTTTTATTCAACACAATGTTATAATATTCTTTAAACTAATAATAGGAACTTTTGTACCTCTTCTTATGAACTTTGAGGGATGCTTTCATCCCCTAAACATGCAAACGGACCAAAATAAAAAAAAAACACCTATTTGTTATTTTTCGGTCCTTTAAAACTTATCCGAAATCCAAAGCAATCAGACACGGACATCTGAAGACCTCTCCTTGTGAGTTGCACGAAATACCCAATTTTGACTTATAAATGACACGGTCTCCTCTGCATAAGATTAGGATGTTACCCTCAATTCGATCACTTTCCTAACAAAAGTCCCTCGGTAGCACATTGACACGTGTTCCCACGTATCTACAGGAGATCTGAAAATCTCCTCGCTAATTACAGTCGAGGGAATGACTACAGATGAAAAATGTACAGATATATCCTACCTTCACGTCTATGAGATTCCCATTAAAATTAAAATTGCAGCACTGACTCCCAAAGTGTGAACACAGTGTAGCCTTCGGAAAGACTTTCTTTTAAACATCCCATTAGTTCATAAGCAGCGGAAGATGTTGCAAATATATACGAGCCGCGTATTTAAATTTCAGACAGGGCAAATGTAATTTAATGCGCTGAATGGCTTTTCATAAGCGGATTCCTAAAGACGCGAACGCGTTAATACCCTGGCGTACGTCTTAAACTCGTCGCCCGACGAAAGCAGATGCAAGAACGATGTGAAACCAGCTCCTTAGGGTCGTTCAACGCATTTACCCCCGGCGTCCACTTTAGAGAAGACGAACGGAGCCACTCTCCGCCCATTACTTACTCAAGTAGACTGCACTACACCGTGAAATCCTCTTTTTTCTCCCGTCCCGACGTCGCTGAACTGCTATTTACGCGCGACCAAGGACCAGGAATCTTTTTTCCCCGGTGAATTTAACAACCCCTCCACCCTCGGCCATTTTCAAATTCTCTGGCGAGTTCCGCGGCTACCTTGTGCAGTGGGCTTTTAACGATTTCGATGAGCCACCTTACGCTTAAATATTAGGTAGTAAGATTGCGGGAGTGGGTGCTATTTTGCTAATTGCTTCGCGATTTCTCGATTGGTAACGGGTCAATTTGATTTTTTCGATGCTACTATCGCTCTCGAATTATTCCTTGATGCTTCTCTTCCTGTTTCGAAACACACCCTCTTTTATATGGTGACGTATGCGAAACTCATTTGTTTGGTGGACCATGCAAAATATTAGCAGTCGTTTTCACAGAAACTTAGTAGGAATAGGCGCGAAATTTTTTTTGGGAGAGTGTAAGCTACTGAATTTTTTGTGAGAGTTATGATGTGCTTTCAGAAACTCTCAACTATCAGAAAGGGAAAATGTGCGAACCACACGAATTTTACACGATTGGAGCTGTCAGTTTAGAAATAAAGAAACTATATTTGAAACATTTCTCATATTTTACACATGTGACGGACTATTACGGAAAATATCTGTCGCTATAAGAGATCTTTCTCACGTTTCAAACAGCCAAATGGATATACATATTTTACAATGAAAATTATACAATTTTAATTAAATTCATACTCAAACCCTGTGAACTGCCAAAAATACATATCTCTGTATTACTGAAAATTTTTACCTTCATTTCAATATTCCCAAAGTGACACTTCCCCACAATACCATAATATATTCATAACTAAAAGTGCAATAAATAACGATTGACAGTTCACTCAGGATAGAAACAAACTCAAGCATTAGGGACATGACTCTAATTTCAAAGTGCTGTGTCGTTTTTTCAGAAACCTTAATGTACACTGTAATAAATTTATTCAAGAAGAAAGCCACGACAAGATCATATAATCTCCAAGCGCACATAATTATATTCACAATTTCTGTCATATTAAAGTGCAGCAAAAACTTGCGCAACCGAGGATTACTCTGAGGAATTTCCACTTAGTCTGATCGAATACGTAGTACTGCAATTACAGTCGAATTAACGTTGTTGTGGGTAACCACCAGCATACCACAAGACGAGCTTCCCGACTACTAGTCCCCGTCTTATTCCTTTCCTTATTAACATCTTGTACACCTGCTGATCTAGTGGACGTAAAATACCGCGGACGTTTACTCAGCTACGCTCACTTGTTCGTCTTTTTACCCTTCACCGTAACATTGAAGCAACCCCGAGGCTGGAGGAGGCCGCGAAAGCCACGGCGAATAAACGTATTTTAAACTGATTTACACAGCTAATTCGAAAGGTACGCGCTAGGATAGTCATCGACGCGATTTTAGATTACGCGGAGTTCACTATTCACCGAAGGGGGCACGCGTTGACGGAAGTCCTCCTCTTTAACTGGCTCCAGCTGTTTTATGGCGGAATGTACAGTGGCGCGCAAATGTGGTGGATCGCAGTTTTCTGGTATCTTGCGTTTTCTGAT
Source organism: Andrena bucephala (assembly GCA_947577245.1). NCBI lineage: Eukaryota > Metazoa > Arthropoda > Insecta > Hymenoptera > Andrenidae > Andrena > Andrena bucephala. The sequence goes on from OX387719.1 coordinate 23,831,762, forward strand.
GTGAGAGATATGAATGTAGGAAAAGACACTCAGAAGATGCAAGACGAAGAATACGATGGAGATGAAAATTAAAAGCTGCTTATTTGATAAGAGTTCTATGATTTTCTAGGGAGATATTGTGGTTTTTATTTGGGGGGAACTGTGAGAACTTTGTCCCGTTTGTCTTTTTACGTGGAAGTGACAATTATGTGATTTTTGGATCGCTACATTATTCTAGGCATGCTTTGCTGCTTATGTTATGTGCTTAGGAGACTTTAGAGTTGCACTTTATTCCTGCATAGATTAGATGCATCTTGAGAAGATTACTGATACTGTATGCAGAAGCTGTCTGTAGCAGTAGTGTTCGTGTTGCGTATGAAGGTGTCAAGATACCAGACAGAGCTCATTTAGAAGACTGACGGTGTGGTATATAACTTTTCTCGTTTTGCAACAAGAAATTATCGAATGTATAATTTACAACCGTATAAAGTTGTTGAAAGTTATATGGTGTTCAGGAAGCGTTTCATGTGTGACAGATAAGGTAGACTATCAGTCGAAACAAAATTTAAGGTAAGTTTACACAGAAAGTTAGGGGGAGTCTCTGTATTGGTGCACGTTAATCTACTATTTATATCTTCGTGAGGCAAGTCCAAATATAATATAGAATCTTCGTCTATGTATGACTTCCTTCTCCTATTTTCAGATATCTGACAACTTTTGAGAGCTACGTTAGAATATGTAAGGAGGTATCATTTCATCGTCTCAAAATTAACTTCCACAGTAGAAGAATAGTATTCTTCGACCTTTCAAGAAAAAGTTCGATCACTTCGATCACCAAATTTAGCTTTCCCTGAAGTACTTCAGAATAGGACTGTAACGAATATTCGAATAATGTAAGTATATCTCAAACTCGAATATTCGAATAATTAGGAATATGAAAAATATTTCATGTTTAGATTCCTATTCGGTATAATCCCAAATTCAATCACTCTAAATATTCGAATATTCGAATACTCCTGATTAATCGAATATTCGAAGAAATTATTCGTATTCGAATACTCCTGATTATTCGAAGAAATTATTCGTATTCGAATAGTTACAGCTCTACTTCCGAATACCAAAGGAAAATGTTTCACCACCTCAAAATTAATTTATGCAGCAAAAGTACACTACCTACACATTCTTCGAGCCTTCAAGAAAAGGTTCGACCGCCTCAACATCAACTTGCCCAAAAAAAAAGTAAAAATAATTCCCACCCCAAAAATACCACCGAAATCGCAATTTCCGTGTCACGAGAACTGGTCCTTCGTTCCGTCCGCAGCATTCCCTCGCCGTCGCTTCCGATCCACAAGCTACAACAATGCCAAGACCCGATGTGCTCCTTCTATCAGCGTATATCGGCCAAATTTTACGAATCATCGAGCCACGTAGCGGCCAGAAGCCCTCTTCCAGTCTTATCGAGACCAGTGGACAGGCTCGATTAATCTTCCCGCCTCCCCCTGCGACTTCCACCACCCACCGGCTGAAACAATGCGCTGCATCCCGCATAAACCTCCACGCACGTCTCTCCGCCGCTAGAAACTGGTAGCCACTCGTAACTCCTCGGCGGAGCGGCGCATATAGATAGGCGGAGGGACGCCGAGCAAGCCTCCGGGTGAGATAGAGGCACCGAGTACGACCGTATCGTTCGATATATCGCGGGAAGTGCCGGCTGCCAACTCGTCGACAGCAACGAGGCTAGAGTGGCCCGCGCGTACTCCGCCTACGCTCTTGCTTGCACACACGGGGCGACTGACTCGCGTGTTCAGCCAAGGTGAGAACTCCAGACAGAGGGTAGCGGAAGCGTTACGCACCCTTGTTCGCGCTTCAACGCCCGCGTCATTCGTGCCACCTTGAGGCCAATTTACACGGCTCACTTTGGTTGAACTGTGCCTCTGATTCGACAAAATTAAAAGCTAAAGTGGGAAATACGTTACTTGACAATCAAAGTGCTCGACCAAATTGAACGTTGAAAGTTGACAGAGTTTCTAGTTTTGTTCAATGTGGTTGTCCATTAGGGTGGAATGGAACAATCAAAATTGTGTGATTGTTTTCTAATGGTGACAAAGACTTGCCTTTAGTGATTCAGATGTTTTGGAAAAATCACATTGAATATTACTTAATTTCACATTTACTTGCAACGTTACGTCTGCTTCCTTGCGGCACTTGGAGAAGGGATGAATAATAATCAAAGTGTAAAGATCTGAAATGTGTGGAGAATGCTCGAGCAGTTGCAGGCCTGAATTTTTTAGATACATCCAGGTACGGGAATGATTTATTAAACAAAAGCCCACGAGACACTTTTAAGCAAGAATCTGAGGTACAGCGAACGTTCTCCACTTTACTCGCAGATACAGCGACGGGTCCAGAACAATATAAAACGGGACGACAGAGAGGCTCACGCTGAAAAATATTAGCTTTCTTAATGGGAGTTTGGAGGAGGAGAAAACCTATTTATTCTAGGGATACAGATAGTCGTTTACGCTGAGGATAAGGGCTCGCTTTACGGTGTGCCCTCGGGCCACCGATAAGAACTTCCTTGCGAACTATCAACCCCCTTTCAAGCCAGGTTTCAAGACACGGTGGTTACACAGCGATGCCCGCCATGAACGATTACTCGAATAATTTTATTTATATTTAATCAGGTAATTCCTACGAGACACTGCCCAAAGAAAATTGCAATGTGGAAAGCTCCTCGCAGTTTACTTCACTCACCCTGTAAGTAATGCAAATACAGTTTTTAAATATAAAACACTACACTTGTTAAAAGTGACCATACGTAACAGACAAAGAGAAAATATTTGTTCTACTTTCGAATAGAGTAGTTAGTCCAGTTCTTTTCCTTTTTTGAAAATAGTCAGAGTTTTAGTTCGAGAACAAAGCTGCAAACACATTGATTGGTTTCGCGAGGTAAATCGAGAAAGAAAACGGAAGTGTGCCTGCTATATGAGGATCCCCGTAAAAACGGCACGCTGAAGTTCCATCACTCCGTTTCGTTACAACGCGCAGCAGGGTAGCGTTTGTTTCCTATAGAAATGGGAAGATTTACAGCGACGACAGAGTACGCGGATCTACATTCCTCTTCAGGATCACATGTGGCATCAGTCATGCAAGAGTATTCTGGTGTCAGCGCGCGAGATAAACTCGCCTATCAGTCTCCGCGAAATACTCGTGTACCAACTGCGAAGGAAGTTGAGGAATTCGTAGTTTTGTGAGCGGAAAATAAATCAACCCTACGCGCTCCCGAGACCTGTTACGATGGAGGAGTGGAAGCCTGCTTGAAAATTCGATTCCAGAAGGTTCCCGAAAAAAGTGTTATTAAAGCATTTTAGGACGTTTTCGATGTTCGAAATTGCGTGTTCGGAAGTTGCATTTGTTTCTAATGGAAGACATGGTTTCTTTCCTAATAGAGTAACAAGGTATTTTAAAATGTTATTAATATCTCTGAGGAGTGTTCTTAAGCTAAAGAATTCAGTCCTATATTATATTTATCACTGATAAAACTGTACCACTAAAATACCACTGTAATATTTAGAAAATGCAGTTATGAATAGTTTAAACTATCAATGAATAGTTTACGAATTTGGAAAAAGATTATTGCGATCTTTTGCTCCAAAACGTGGCATAAATAAAAGATTATTTAGTGTTGCAAGTTTTCACTTATACCTTCAACCATGCACTTTGGCGACTGGAATAATTATGCTAATTAGCCGGACGATAGATCCAAAGCTAAGTTATCCAACCGTAATTATCAGGACGATAGATGCAAAGAGTCAAAGCTGATAACTAACACGTTCCTTTGACTCGTCCTGACTGTCAAGATGAAGCAGATTTCTCGGCCATTACACACCCCTATGAAACAGACTCCCCAATTCCTAACCCCCTCGTTCCCCATTAATCCTGAGTGGAGCAATCGCGTTCACAGAACGATCTTAATCGCGCCTTCCAAATAGCCTCAACAGTGGTGAGACAGCCCAGGTACCCCGAGATCGCTGGTTGCCGCCTCGAGGACAGGGCTTCCAGGGAATAATCGCCCATGAAACAAGCCCCGAGCCATGGGGCATGATAAAGGGCTAACAGAATCCCCTGAAATCGAGCGGTGAAACCCTTGCAAATAAGGGTGCATCGATCAAGCACCCATCCAGCGACAGAAGGGTGTCGCTGTAATGGTTGTCACGCGACTTCTAGGCCCCGCGTCGACACCCGCCGATCGTAAAGACCGGAAGCGGCGTGCGAGGCCCATCGAAACCGGGCCGAAAGGGCTAGCTTAGCGATCAATCACCGCCCGGTGGAAGTACGCGCGTGAAAGCTCGCAGTGAACGGGGAAAAATGACGCGGCGGATTCGCTTGCCGGGCTTATTCGCGCCGCGTACGCCCGTCCACTCCTCCGATTACAATGTCCACGGGACACGGGGGGCTCCTGTTTCCCGTAGCAGGCGACGGATTTACGGCGGCAGCATGGAGAAAGCACGGCTGCATATTTCCCCGGCGCGGATCACCGCGTAACATCGGTCACGCCGCGAGGCGTCCGCGCGGGCCCAGGGGCACGGCGGCCGCGATAACATCGGCCATTATCTCGCGTATCATTCATTACCCTCGAATATCCTTAGGCTTCTTTACCGCCACGGGCCAGTTTACGCCGTCCACCAGCCGTAAACCACCGACGAGACGCGCATTTACACCGCCTAGAGAAAGAAACGCGGCTGAGGAGCCCGTCCCTTTGACTCCGCCACGGGCGAGTATGTACATTGAACACGGGAGAGGGAAGCCGGAGGAAAACGCTGCATAGACGCTTCAGAGATACCAGCTAAGACTTTAATAAATGACCCGGGCATCGTGGGTGAATGTAAGTCTCTGGATGGAGGTACGTTACTGGGTGGTACAAAGTGATAGACGGGTGTGTTGAGCTTCGGGTGAAGTGTGACGAGCAGGTGTGGAGGATAGGAGTGTGATACGGAGAACGAGGGGTTGGTTAGGTGTCGTCGGGGGTGTTGTGCTTTGCAGAGATGTGTTGAGTAGTTTGAAACCTACTAATAGTATGTAGAGTGATATCGTCGCGGGTAGAGTAAGGAAGAAGGTGCAAACCACCAAAGGTTGTTCTCAGTACTTATGGGGCTGCGGTTACATCGAATAAATCGACTTCAACGTAAGAATTCACAATTCTAATTCAAATACACTTGTTTTGGGTGCGTTCAATTGAAAAATTGTACCCAATTTATTTAAGAAAAAAGTATTATTATCCGTGAAGGTAGAAGTTTCAATGTTTAATTTATACAAACCTAATTATAATACAATAAGGTTTATACTACTGTAAATTATAATGGGTAATTCTGAATTTAACATTACTTAAATGAGTAAAATATAGTTTATCTTTCTGAGTAACTGTATTTGGTCACACTTACATACTCACCCGTGCTTTTAATTACTGACGTTCAAAAAGTGTAAAGAATTCATCTCTGGGGCCTCGAGTCGAAGCAAGAGACTGAAGCGTGCAGTCAGCTTCACTCCTGCTGCTTTTATGACGTTACAATATATCTCCGAAATGGTACACCACGTGAGGAAGAGGAAGTGCTAGTTGTTTGGTCGATTGAGATTGAGTTCTAGGATTCGCGCTGGTTTTATGGTAGCTCCAGGCGTCGTGAGGGTTATTGACTACCGAGTTGAACACCTCTATGGAGATAGCCTTAACTTATTGAGTGCCAAAGGGGAATTCCGTAAGAAACCGAAACTCAGATCAGTCTAATCTTTAATTACATAAATTAAATTGGGTTCAGAACTTTCAATTTATCTTTTAATGATCAGGAAATCTCCCATCGATCTCTGTTACCTTTTTCAAACTACTCACAGTTCTCTTTCCACGCAATTGCCCCTACAATTGGCACTTTAAAACCAGATCAAAGTCCCTTTAATCCATTCAGAGACCCACATCTATCACAAGCCCAAACTGATCGGCTGCGAAGACAAGGAAACGCGATTGAACGGGCGCTCTACAGCCCGCGGTCAAGGTTTCCATCGCCAGACCAATTGGAGCCCATCTTCGGCAAATAGGCAAACATTTCGTGACAGCTCGAGTGACCGTACATCAGCCAGTTGTGCCCTAATTCGTATAACAACTGGTGGGCGAGCCAGGTGGCCTAAACGATCCGCGATCAAACGCCCGTAATCCGTCGTTGAGGATCGATCGGTCCACCTTGGTGTCCGATCGTGATCCGGTGTCTCGATCTAATCAGCATCTGATGTTTACCTGTCGGTACGATGACGGATCTGAGGGGACTACTTGTGTGCGTAACGCGTTAGAAATTGCAAGGGTGAACAGAGGATGAAGGATCGAGGGCAGACGTAGATCCTTGTCGTTTTTCGTGGGCTCGTCGAAAGCGGCACAATTACAGGTGGGGAATAATGGAAGATGATTCAGGTATTTTCAGTTCTTTTATTATAAATTCTAGTTGAGGTACAGTCGATTCCAAGGTAGAAACGAAGAATCCATCACTTGCTGCTCACACATTCCCTGAAAATTTCCTCTGCTACCTTAAATTTCTACTTCACACTTTGACTTCCTCAAAACGGCAGGATAATGAAATTCTTTTCTACATTTATCAAAATTAACAGATCATATTGAACCAGAGTTGCCAAAAAATTCAGTGACTGCAGCTCCAAGCCCATGGAAACAAACATCTGCAACATTAAGGGTTCCAGCTCCACCACGATAAACCTAAATCGCAGGGAAGAAGATTCTACTTCATAAATCGATTACCTTCGAGCTTGCGCCAGCATAAATTCACAAGAGAAAAGGAAAGTGTCGATAGCAATACAAGGTGTTCCCTCTTGAGAAGCACAAAAGCAACGCGATGGAGGCCGAAGGAAGGAAGGTAAGAAGAAGGTGGATCGTTAGCCGTTAACCATCACCCAGGGCAGAGCCTTGTCGTAGCGGGGTTCACCGTGGCCGTCCGTCCATTACTTACGTCGCGTAATATTATAGCTTCCTCATTAGGGGGCGCAAGGGTGAACGTAAACGAAGAAACTTGTCCTGGGGGCGCGGATTACGGGGGTCACCGCGGCACGACGTAATGACGGCCAGGCTCCTCGTTCATTTTTTTCGCCTGCTCTAGACGATCCACGAACAATGGGAATCCGCTTCGAGAGACAACTGTATTTCTTATTTCCCTCGCTTAATTCGTTCCGCTGGCTTCTCGGTTTCATTAGCTGCTTGTTTGCGCGACTCCTCGATCGGGGCACTAGTTTATTGCACGTGCAAAGTAATGGCTGTGCCAGGCCCGGAACCCTTTGGAACGAGGATTGTACGAGGGTTAATGGCTTGGGTCAAATAGTGCGTATAGTTAGTAGACATACTGTATAATTGTGCATTCATTCACGCCTGATCGATACATCAAGCTACTTATGTTACCTGTTCACTGTTTAGCAAAAATACGGAGTTTGGATTATGAGACCTTAATTTCATGTTAACCCTTAGTAATTTAAAAAATCGTGCGCGCCATTTGGGGGCTTTTTCATAAACTAAAAAAGTGTTACTTTACTATTACCATATGTAACAAGTGTCCATTAGGCAGAAATACAGTTGTAAAAATTCTACTGTGATAGGTACACTCTCTCGTATTGTTGATTACACCTCTTAATTTCGCCAGGACCACTGAAAATACTAAGTAAATGCTAATTTGTTCTCTCAATTATTTCGATTTTTCTTTTTGATTAAATTTGGTGTCGAACATAATAATATATGTAACACTAGTGTAACATTCTGCAGAAATGAACATTGGCTTAACAACTTACGGCGAAGTGTGGGCAAAAATGCAACGATAAGAATTTTTCTGGGTGAAATAAAAAAATTATAATACCAAGGATTAAAGTTTATTCTAATATGTGTATTAATCGTAATATAAATCAATGTGCTTGGTTGACAAATCCTCCACCATCATAGGTTTAAATGTAAAAGGTTAGGTATAATAGCGCCAAACTTCTAAGTTGCTCAACTTTGCTCTTCACACACTGCTATTGCATACAAAATCCACTGTTAACGTTCTGTATTTTTTCATTGCATTTTAGTATGTAATAATGATTTCTTTGCGACACCTCGTCTTTATAGCTGAAAAGATCACTGACAATTCATACATGTTCAAGCCTAATCGATCACAAGATAGATGCACATCGCTGGAAATCATTGACGGTGAAAAATGATTTTCCCCGCGCCGCGACTACGAACGAAGAAGAGAAATGTATAAACGCGATTTCCATCGTCGTATGACGAAGTAAAATCGATTTCGAATCGGTGCTCGTCCGCTCAAAACGCAGAGGTAATTTATCCGAACGAAAACCGGAAGTCCCAACGGCCAGCGAGCGGAGGCAGCCGAAATTGGTATGCAAAACGAGATAAATCACGCTTACGTCCGCCGCAGCTGCAGCTGCGAAGCACGAATTCGTTCATCACTCGAATCCCGCCCCGTTTTCTCCGCCGGCCTTCGGTTTTGTATCGCAATCTGAATGCGAAAAATCAACGCCTGGGCTCGTCTGAATAAACTGTTCGCGGATTAAGAAGTCGACGGTTAAATTGACCTATGAAAATCGAGAAAATTGTACGGTTCCATCGGTCGTCGAATTCGTTCACCTTATTGTTAGTCGCGCGGTTTATTAGTATTTCGGATTTGGAAATCAATTTCATTATCCTTTGCAGGAATTTTTGCCTTGCTACATAGTGGAAAATTTCTTGAGTTAAGACTAGAAAATTATTAAATGTCTTGGAATTAACTTTTGAATTTGATCTTTGTGATTCAGAATAATGTTTTCTTAAATTACTGACTTTTATTGCTTCCAATAATTTAGGGGATTAATGAACTTGCTAATTTTTATCCTGCGAGAAGCTGTTTCAACTTGGGTTTTGTAAAATTTGAATCGCAGTTTTGTGTCTCTTTCCTAATGTAGTATTGCAAATAGTATAGCGAGGAAATAAAGAACCATGTATCTGAAAATTTAAATAGTAGATCTACGAATTTATAGGCCTTTCAAATCTACAATAAACGGTTTAAAATTCGAGCATACGACCTGTGATACAATAAATATCGTCAATATAAAATGTATAATAAATTACTCAAATTTATTGTAAATTTCATGTTATAATTCTGCAATTCTCAGAAGATTAACTTGCAAGAAAATAGATACATAGGTGAAATAGAAAAATGAATGCATCAAAGTTACCTCAAAATTATGTTACCACAGGTCATTGAAACTTTCTTACATTAATTTTGAAACATTAATAAGCCAAGCTATCTGCAACACCTTTACTTCGTGAAGCTTTTCTTCCAAAAATTCATAAAAACTTATAAAATTCTTTTCCCATAAACAAAAGCAACATGCATACAATTATTCTCGTTTCCACCCTCAGCAAGAATCTATCATCAGAACACAGGTAACTGGAATGATCCCAAAAGATCAGGTTCCATGCTCGGTAGCGTAGAATACATATTCCTAACCAAAAGGTGAACACGAGACAGTCTGAAAACAATTTTCGACAATACCTGGTGGTCTGACCCCTCGAAAGCGATTTTTAAGTCAACGATCGAGGCTGGAATCGCAGCGGCCGGGAAACGCGACTGCAATTTTCACCGTCGACTCGGTTTAGTCTCGCTTTAAACAGAGTTCACACGTTCCTCGGCGCTGCACGAAACGTGCCAGCGCATTTCCCTGGAACAACTGTCATCGGCCACGCGAGGAGAGTGCTTTCTGGAAAGCGATGCAATTTCTGCCCGGATATCTCGGCTGTTCGGAAGGAATAAGACGCGAGAACCGTCGATAGGGAATTCTCTGGCGTGCTTGTCAAAGCGTGGACTGTTTTCGCGGAATATTTCATAGAGGAAACCGTCGGCCCAGACACGTACGAAGCATTGCCAAGCAGGAGCTCCGCGCGTTATTTTCCACGCCGAATGTATTCCAGGCAATGCGTGTTAATAGAAAATATTGAACTTTAACAAACGTTTAACAACTGCAAATATACATCCGCGGCATTTACTCTTCGATCGATTCTACATCACGTCTGTTTCAGTTTATGTTACGTACACGTGGATATTTGCACAGTGCTTTTCGTATTTTTATTATTCTGCTGGGAATGCTAAGCATTAGCGGAGGGAGTTTTATTAAGTTTGTGTGAAAGTTTATGTAGTCGAGGTTGAATTGTTGAAAAGTGATAAGTATTTTTTCTATTCCTCTTCGTTCTTATGTGGCATTAATGACGTTTTAATTAACGGTGACAGCTTACAGTTTGAAGTTTATTTAATAGGGTAGAATTTCGAATGTTTGATCACTCCTTCAGCGACGTAGAAAAGAAAAGATTGTTAAATTGTCACGTGCATTATTTCGGTTTACATATTAACGTCTTATCAGAAATTCTCCACTCGATTAAGCCTCAAAATCAGTACTCGAAGAATATTTCTTTCGTTTAAGCTAATTCAATTTCTACCTTCTAATTCGCAAACTTTTGACAAAGAAAAACTTTCGAAATAAAAGCAGAATCTAATTCAAATTGAAATTGTTCAGAAATTGCAACTCATGACTTCACGGTTGTTGCAGCCCTACCCTATAATTCCAAAATCGTCTGCATCATAAATATTTATTTCCGAAATACTACTAGTTAAAACTAATCTACCAATACACCTAATTGTCATCATCCATCAATCAGAATTTATAACACATTTTCAACACCATTCTCTGTCCACTTTCCTCACTTTAAAGGTGAAATCTGACGGCACGTGGATCGGCGAGCTTGGCACGAGACTCGCCGAGTCCACGTGCCGTGAGAACGCTCATGGGTCGCTGATTCGCGAGCCTTGACGATCCGTCACGGCTCGCCGAGCCATGTGCCGTCAGATTTCACCTTTAAGGGGGTATTCTGGTCTGACGAGGTGTTTTCGTCGCGTTATTTCGGAATTTTTTTTACAACGAATCCATCAATTTTATTATTATTGAGTTTAGTGCTACATGTTTATTGATGTTTCAACTATTTTTACAAATTTCGTCAATAGAAAAAAATTAAAATCAAACGCAGTTGACTGCTTTAAACTAATGGTGAAAAAAAAAGCATGGGGTCACGGTGCCCATGATTGGGCTCGTTCTAGTGATCAGAAACAAAAAATGAAAACAGATTTTTTATCTGTATGCCTGTGGCTATCGTTCCTACCAGAATTATGATAAAATAATTTGTTTTTAAACTTTCACAGACCTTTAAAGTTGAAAAAATGTGCGAAAATCGAAACTTAATTTTCAAACCGCCGCCATTTGCTAAATTTTCAATATTTTTTTATTATTCTGGTAGGGGAAAGAATCTCTTTTCATTTTTTGTTTCTGATCACTAGAACGAGCCCAATCATGGGCACCGTGACCCCATGTTTTTTTTTCACCATTACTTTAAAGCAGTGAACTGCGTTTGATTTTAATTTTTTTCTATTGACAACATTTGTAAAGATAGTTGAAACATCAATAAACATGTAGCAATAAATTAAATAATAATAAAATTTATGGGTTCTTTGTAAAAAAATTCTGAAATAACGCGACGAAAACGCCTCGTCAGAGCAGAAACCCCCTTAAGCCATCACTTTTTGTATTCTGCAAGCATACGTGTTCTGTAGTTTTCGAATTTTTAAAGATCTTCCTTTGAACGCATAAAAATTAAAAGTATTCGCTTTTTAGTATAAATTTAATAAAGATTATTTTTTAAAAATAAACGATTTTTTTCAAACCCGGGAGGCAAGTGCCAGTAGGAAGAAACGTTGATTAACACTAATAGAGTGGGCCACAGATCACTTGCAATTATTTGCGAGTGTAATTAGTAATTGATTTAATTTGGAAAATGTAGGATGCGTGGTTTGCGTTGGATTGATGCAAAATAAAAAATAAAAAATTTATTCCGGTACCGGGAATCGAACCCGAGCCTCCTGGGTGAGAGCCAGGTATCCTAGCCACTAGACCATACCGGACTTCGATGACATCCAAGTCATTGAATCAGCAGAAACATGGACTGATTGATAATTTATAATAAATACAGGGCCGTCTTAACAAATTTGAGTGCCCGGGGCTAAAAAAATTTGGCGCCCTAGCCCCCAAGGGTGCAATTTCTTCGCAATCGGTGAAAGGCAGTACATCACAACCCCGGGTCTCCACCAAGACAAACACGAACAAAAACAGTGCTCACGAACGCCCCCGCCCGAAATTTTTGTCTCCAAAATTGAAGAGAAAAAACATTTCAACATATTTGATTCTTAAGCGCCCTTGGATCACAGGCGCCCCTGGGCTATGGCCCATTTAGCCCATTGGTAAAGGCAGCCCTGAATAAATATATCCATAGAATCATTTCACCGTTACACAAAATTTATATTAGGATATTTGATGTTAAAAGTGATATCTACGGTTTCCATAGTCTGTAGCCTCAAAGTGTTATTTGGAACTTAGAGAAGGTTCGTCATCTTGGTTTTACTCTTTAAATATTTACTTTGTATAGAATACAAGATAACTGAGGAAGACCTTTCTCTGTTCGAGTTCTACAAGAGACTGACTTTCCCTCGCACGGAAAGTCCCCTGTTGTCCTTCGCAAAAAAAGCCCCAAAGGACCCTCGTGCTTATTTACGACGGGTATGGCGTCGCGCAGGTCAGGCCCAGGCCCATCGTTGCCGTACCCATGGTGCTGACCACATCTCGTTAGGCTTAACCTGACAGCCCCTTTGTGAACTAGTGCTTCAAGATTTTATAGCATATCATTGATTTTTAGGATGAGTATTGTTTAACCCAAAATGGGAGGCATTAAGGTGAAATCTGACGGCACGTAGATCGGCGAGCTTGGCACGAGACTCTCCGAGCCCACCCGCCGTGAGAAGGCTCATGGATCGCCGATTCGCGAGCCTTGGCGATCCTCGGCGATCCGTCAGATTCCACCTTATTGCAATCTACGATACTTTGTAAGGCAGTAGAATAGTTCCTCACTGCTTCTCGACATCAATTGAATAACTTCCACGTAACAACTTACATGCTTGCAATTTACAACCTTGCCATAAAAGACTGGTCTTCTAGATATGCTGTTGAACTTAATGTGTCATTTCCCTCGCGCATAAAGAAATCATTAAAGACACCGTTTTATCGAGGCAGCCCTATCGCACAGCGATATTCCCGCTATTAACCTAAACAAAGTGTAAATGTTTAATCATGAAACTTCCACTTGGTGGCGTCGCTTGATAACGAATCTTGCAGCGACAATTTTCCATTTAACGATCGTTTAAACGGGGGCTGGTACATTCTAGAGCTGTAATTATTCGACCATTCGAATAATTCGAATAATTTTCGAATACGAATAATTTCTTCGAATATTCGAACGGTCGAATGTTCGAACATCTAAGCTTCTAAGCAAATGCCAAAGAATTGAGAAACAGACACGATGGAAATTAAGATGTAACGAGGAATTATTTCGGAATATTAAAAAGCAGCCGTCAGAAAATCACAGTCTCCGTTAATATTGTAATGCCTCCCGAATCACCTTGCTAACTGAGTACGTGCTAGAATTTATGTGCCTAATTATTTCTTAATCTCGGTCTGTTATCTGAATCTGATATTCATCTGGTCCCCCAATTAAGAACAGAATTTCTGTCGCCTCTTAAATTGGCTGCTTTCAACGTGTACTTGATCCAACGGATTCAAGGAAAGACCGTATCGGTTGACCCTACGCGAAGAAGAATCGAAAGACGCCGTGGTGACGGTCCGTGGATGTTGAAACCTTCGTGCCAGAAACATCCGGCGTGGAAAACCGGTCGAGCTGGAAGTTCTTACATTGTAACATTCCATTTCAGTTGGAAAGTGAGGATTAAACCTGGGGAACACTGAACGTTGACCTTACCCGGAAGCGCTTCTCCCACAGAAAACCTTCCCAGTGAAGTTAAAACTTAAAACTACAACCTACAACTACATTTAGACGCCTGTGCCAGAACGGTTCAGGACTTAATGGACAAAAGATATGCTACTGCATAACAGCACGCTACGACATAGAACATAGACATTCAGAATCCTCGAAAAGTATAGTCTCTTCAATGGATATGAATTTAGAATCTTTTAAAGTGATTGCTTATAAAGCTGATAGAAGTTTTCATATTTGGATGGCTTATAAATAAACATGAGCTTTGTAAGAAGTGCTTGTGGCTTCTTCTTGTACAAGTAGAAGGGGCTAAAATTTATTAATCGCTAAAATTTATTATTCCCTCATTTATTTATATATTGCATTGCAAAAAATACTGCAAGAACTTTAAAACATATACTTTCGAATACATTACCGTTTATTTAAAAAAGTCTTCAAGTTTTTCTCCTACAAAATCCCGGAAATGAATGTGCTCTCAGACCTCACAGGTAGGCATCACCCTTTAAGGGGGGAGTCTAGTGTATCGGTCGGAAAAAATCGATTTTTGTTCTTTCATAAATCAATAGTTGGATATCACGAATATATGCTCCCAAAGCCGCAGAACGAAATTCGAAAAATTAAAGCGGCTGTACCCAGGTTTGTTACGGAGCTGCAGGTGACGCAAAGCTTACCAGATAACGTTGAACGCGTTTTTCTCGATAACACTTTTTTCACATTTATGAAAAACGGCCCGGACGATAGCTCAAAAACTATTCAACCAATCGAGTTCCGTTTTTGCATACATTAAGTTTATGGTATGCTCTCGCCGGTGTACCCATAAAAACCTAAAAGACATCTTTTTAATAACTTTTTTTGGCACGAATAGACAGAACAAATTTGCTGAAAACCGTTATTTCTGTTTAAAAGCCTGTCATTTCATAAATTTTGCACTATTTTTTTCTTTCATTGGTACACCGACAGCGTAATTTCATACAAAATAAGAAATTTCTTGGTTTCATTAATTTAGTTGAGGACAACGGACGCTGGAACCTGGGCAACTCCGGTGGCTAGCCCACGGTGGAATCTGCTAATTTCTTCATCACCAGCAGCCATTTTGTATCTAACACGTTTTTTTTACTTGTCGAAATATGCAAAAGTATATTCCAAAAATTTTAAAAAAGACACCTTGTACTGGAACTTTGAAAAAAATTCCCATACTTGCCTGCTTTCTCTGCGCTTTCCACCAGGTGGCCCCTCTTAAGTTCAGCTGAGGGACGCAGGGGCCCGAAAAGCAGCCTGTGCCAGAAGCAGCTCGCCCTTCAGCGTGCCGGCGGCCGCTCGCTCATCCCTTTTGCCACCCCCCAGCCAGCAATCTCCATCAGGGACCTCCCGCTACTCGTTCAACACGCTGGCGGTCCGCGATGGCGTGCGAACCACGCGAAGATGGGATAATTTCCCGCTCGTGCCGCGTCGTCACGCGATCCACCGGACGCTCCTCCGCTTTCAGAGTGTGCCGACGACATTTGCATACTGCATGCGGTGCACCATGCATCGGCCGCCGCTATAACGCGCGACACCGTCCCACCGCGGTGTTATACGCGCCGCCCCGTGTCGGCGGATTTCGCGGCAGATCGCGATAACGCGCCTCCGCCCCGCATATCCCTCTTCGTTTATCGCGGGATCTTTCCGCCAGGACGCCGCAGATAGGCCACGTTACGTTTTCGCGACCTCCTGAGCCTCACCGCGTGTCGCTCACTTCCTTTGGGTTCCCCCTATCGCTGCGCGGATTACAGCTGGGGAGCGTGTACGGACCATCAAAGGAACGGAAGCTCGAGGAGTCGCTCCATTGACTTTTTAGCTTCAGACTTCGGTGTAGAGGAATTCACCAAGTTTCTTCCGCAGGATGTGTTGCGATACCTATGTAGACGTGGTTCTGGAAGAAATAGAGTCTAGGACCCAGGAGCTATGATGGACTCAGAAGTATTGTACACCGAGTCTTCTTGATTCTCGAACACCAACCGCACTTACATAGTGAAAGAGCCTGTCTTCCGTGCACTGCGTAAACTAATCAAGGGTTCGCCTAGGAGGGGCCGGCTCTTTCACTGTGTGAGGGTGGTTGGATGTCAGACAATCAAGGGCGCTCGCTGTACAGTTCGCACTCGTTATAAGCCCGACGAACGGGGCTGGCGGTGGGCGTACAACGCAGGGTAGAAACGGGCTTATAACGAGTGATTAGTGTACGCACAGCTGGGGAAGCAGAGGGCGCCACTAGCGCATGTACCTTTGTTGATTGTTGATTTCAAAATTAAAATGACAATGAAAAGAGAAAATTATAACATATTATGAAATGTTTGAAAATTGTTTATGCTAAAGTTGACTTCTAATATCTTTTTTTTCTTTTATCAGGTTTGACGTCTTTATAACCTAAAGAATGCAAATTTATTATTTATATCTACATAATTAACCCTTATGTCAATACCCGGAATGTGTACAGCTGGGCTGTGAATATAAGAAGGGGCAAAATAGAACACAGCGATGTATTAAGAATAATTTTTGTACATTTGTATTGTGAGATAATAGGACGTGTAGGACTCTGACGAAATAACTACAGCTTTGTAATGATTGGTTGAGTATCATATGTATTTGGTGGCTTTTACTCTTGGGATTCTTAGGAATGTTGTTTTACGCACCACTTGAGTAGTTCTCGGGGTATGCAGTCAGGGCCGGATTAAGGCCTTTAGAGGCCCTAAGCACTTAAAAGATTTTGAACCGCCCTAATATAGGGTGGTGATCACTTCAATACAATGTACTATTTCTTAGGCATTTCTGGTAATTTAACTACAAAGTGTTTCAAACAAATGTTGGATTTTATAATTCAGAAATTTTCTATGGTGCCCTTCTTCTTGCATATACGTATACTGCGTGCAACCAGAAGTAATGGGCGTTCAGTACCTACTGTTACTTTCTGCAAGTAACGAATAGAAATGGCAAAACATTTTCAAAACAACGAATAGAAATGCCAAAACATACTATTCTCTCTATTATTTTATACTATTCTCAGAAAACTCGTGTTGTTGAATTGCGTATATTTTGGCATGCATATTTGTGAGACCTCACTGCTTCTGTGCTTATAATAATACCAATGCTGTTCGAATCTTGAATAAAGCCGGTTGCAATGATTTAATTATTAGTTTTTGCGATACAATATAAGACTAGGTATTATACATACCTATATGTAAGTTCCACTCATGTTTCATATGCAAGTGTAGATACTAGGAATGTCAAAGATTGATGGATTCAAAAATTTATGTGATTTTGTGATGTGCCTCTTACTCTAACAATTTTGAACGAGATACTCAAATGATCGAAATCTAAATTTTGAGCTTCTGTTAAGGCAAGACCAAGTTGAACAAAGTTACTTTCCTCCTAGTCAAGCAAAAATGAACTGCCTGTATGATTAACAAAATATTATAAAGAATGCGTTAAATATTTAAAACTAATGTAAACCAACATTTGATTGCTCTTAGTAGAAATAATACTGAAAATTGTATTCATTATGAAGAATTTTCACAGAATCAAAAAGCATAAATTCAAAACTCCTCGTTTATAAAAATACGAAACCAAAGTTCATAATATAATCTTAACAATTGGTCAATCCTTACTACGTTAAAGAAATCATACTTGAGTATAAAAAATTACAAATTCCGAGTTGCACCAAATACTGTTTTCCATCTGAACAAAAATATTTCCGAGCCTTACACGTCAATGTTTCTTAACTCGTTAGACAGACAACAGTTTAAACTCCGAAGAGCATCCGAAAGCCTGATCGACTTAACTTTCTCCTAACACGCGATGGGTCGATCGATCCTGCAGGTGTTTTTACAATCGATTATCGAACCCGCCGGGCAAAATTCTTTCAGTCGTGGCAGGTCTGCTCGCGTTTGTGAAAGACAAGCAGAAAGGAAACATGTGCCTTTCAGGTGCTCGAGCTTCGAAGAGCAAATTATAATTTGCTTCCTTCCTCAAGAGTACCTACCATTTAAATTTAAATCTCTGCATACAATGGTAAATGCATGGGTTGCAGGAATGTAAAACACCAAGCAATCTCAATGCCCCTATAGTTGTGTTTTGGAGTTATGCTTTGTGATAAACTAATAGATATTTTTAAACTGCTTTAGGGAGAGTAGCAATTTCTATTTCACTCTTATTTTTATTAAATGCTATCTCTCTAAATAACATTACTCAACAATTTTAAAGAAGAATTCGCATATGTTACCCGAGTTTTAAAGCAGAAGAAATATTTGCACTCTCTTAGATACTACTTTGAACCATTGATTTCAGTTTACAACTTGTTTTTAACACGTTATATTAAGGAATATAAAATGTTTCAAATTGGTTCGATCAGTTTTTGCTACATCTGACATTAACATCTCGCAATCGACTTCATTTTAGATATCTGTGATGAGCAAAACATCAAATTCTAATTGTAACTTACACAGTTTAGAGTATATATTACAGGTTAGAGTAATAAGATACACACTACCAACTGAATTGCCTACTTAACCACTCGGCTTCAACCTTCTTCAAATACGCCCCTAAACCTCGCACCTTTGAAACCATCAAATTTACTAAATTATACAGCCTGCGATCAATATTCACATAACTAAATTAACACTATCACTAGTGCTTCGGCTATTCAACAACTAATTAGTTCCACGAACTACGGAAGTACAGCCGCCAGCATCCCTACCACGAATTCCCACCGAATATCAGTCTTCACAGTAGGAAGAACCTCCTAACACTTTCAAAGAAAACAGTTCCGCATGTTCCACGCATGGCTCAGGCTAGCGTAGATATTTATTAAATGCACTGGACCTGAATAGAAAGTAGGGTGTTTCAATTTTTTCAATGTTTTAGTTTTAAAAACAAGTAGTGGAAAAACGGTACAATTTCAGGTTTACAATTAACCACTACCTTTACATTTTGTGTTACACATTATTTAGCTAATTGCAATTTCATTTGAAATTATAGATAAGTACGAATATTAGTAAAATTATTTAAAAAAAAATTAATAATTGAGCTTATGAACCGCAACAGAAGCAAACAAAATATCGCTTCTTTGGTAGACTTTGTTAAATAGCATTAAATTTACTGCATGGGTGACATATGGCTAGATCTGTTGCTAAAGTTATATATTTTTTTCATTTTGTAATAAATACACATTTCCATACATTTTCATGTGAATGTAATAAATACTAATTTCCACATATTTTTATTCTCGTTTTCATGCCTTTATTTAAGCAAGACTCACTTTAAGCAATATATCATATGTAATTTGTAGTTAACTCTTACTTAATTTTCACTTTTTTCAACAATGATTTGAAGTAGCTAAACCTCACTCAAATCTATTTCTGAATATATTTTCAGATCCAGGATTAAAAACAGCATTACTTCGTCACTAGTCATTTTAAAATTTAAAAAAATTTTAAATTCACTCGCAAAATCGACACACCCTAATGGAAAGTTCAACGTGGGCCATCAGTGGTAAACGCGATATAGAACGTATTAAACTCAGAAGGACAATATCCCAGTCCAAAAAGACAGATTTTAATAAAACTGCGTGGGTGTGTAGAACAAAAGGAGCATTTATGCAGCAATTCACTCTGAATTGACGAAACAACCCTTAAACAGCATAAGACGCCGAGCAATTCTTGTATTTAGATTTTTGTTCTATCTCGCAGCATTACAAATTTATATTAAAAAGCCGAAAACACGCGATAACTTTAAAGCCCGATTTCACCCCCTCAGAGTGAATTGCTACAGAAAAAGTTTTCTAAGATCAGAATTATCGGGTTAAGAATGTTTCCTTGTGAGCCAGCTCACTCGTATCAACTCACCCTCCATCAGATTCCAAATTGGCAATCGCGTTTAGTAGCAACCGCCTCTTTAACCCCCTCGTCAGAGGCTGTTGCTCGTTGAAAGGAGCTCGTTTGTCGCGCCCAACAAGAGTCGACACCAGCGACTCGGACTCGATGGGTTCTTTGGGCCCGTTCCACGGTGGACCACCCAGTCGAGGCTTGTACGCCGGGGCATCCTCGGGCACTGGTACAAGAAGCAACATCGCTGACTTAGATTTAGGCTTGGTACGACACACAAGTTGCGCGTACGCGAAAAACATCGGTGAGCCTTTCGCGTGGACAGCGACGAGCAGCGTTATTCCCTCGTGAGCGGTCCGCTCGACGGCAGTGACGTGACGGTAAAACGTTTTTTGTAAATCACGACGTCCGTCCACCATATGTTGTCCAGAACTGCCGGCTGAGCTCCTCGCTGGCGCTGGGTCGCGCTGGGGCAACGATTATCTCGAATGCGCTGCGAGACAAATATTTACGGATAAGTGATTCGGCAGATGATCGATTGGTTTGGAAATTATGCTGATCCGGGGGTTTCTTGGGCGCTCCAATGGGGCGGAGATTTGTGGAGCTTGTATTTGTGGGGCTGAGGAGGTCTTACAAGGAAAAATCCCGAACCCGGTGATTCAAAAAATTTGGAGACTTTGTGAATATATAGCGGATTTCCTAGAGATTATAACGCAATTTTTATTTGCTGCCCAAATTCACTCTAAGGGGATGAAATTGACACCTTAAATTCCGGCTATTTTCCGATTTTATGTTATAACTCGCGGACTGTAGGAACTGTAAGTTACCAAATGATAGTTCTAATTAAAAGAAGTAAGTTTTGTCTTGAAACTTTTTTTCTATCTCTTACAGATTGCGAGTTACAAAATAGAATCGGAAAATAGCCGAATTTTCAAGGGTTAATTTCACGCCCTTAGAGTGAATTTGGGCAGTAAATAAAAATTGCGTTGTAATCAGGAGGAAATCATATTCACAAAGTTTCAGATTTTTTTGAATTTCCGGGTTTGGGATCTTCACTTGTTAGTCGTATAAATGTGGTTATCGTAATTTTTGGTACTTGTGAATTGAAGGTGCGTGAATGGTGACACTTTCCAAAAATTAAAATTCCAGGTTTTAAAATACATAGGCCACACCTTGCTCGTTCATACTATGTAAATACCACCTCTTTGGACCACTTGAAGGAGTTTTAAGAACGCTCAAACAGTGAAAGTCGCATTGCTGACTAATTATTCAGCCCACATCTTTTTATTCGGTGCATAGAAGCTTGTATAATGTTGGAATAAATGTAGGTATTAACAATCTAGGACAGAAGTGACGAGCCTTTTTATTTGCGCGTGCCAAAAATTTATAAAAAATATTTTATACAGATAGCTGACGTGTCGGGCAGTTTTTAATAGGGGAAAATATTAATAGAAAATTAATCATTACAGAATTTTTTACCTGTAAATCATTGAAGTGCCAGCAAAATTTTCGTACGTGCCACCTCTGGCACGCGTCTCACAGGTTCGACACCCCTGATCTAGGACACTATGATATGAAACTATGTACAAATAAACTTTATATTATTTCTCTATTAATATTTTATGGCCTGTGACGAGTAGGATTTAGGAATATATCCCGTACAATTCGATTATTTTATAATTGTACAAGTAATTATTATTACATCACTCTCATAACTGCACACAAATCGTTAAAAAATCTCAGAAAATGTAGAAGTTATTTCGGGAATTCAAGATCAAATCTTTTTCATCCCAACATATTTTAACCACTCGGAGGATAATAAGCATCAATGGACCAATGTTCCAGACAATGATTTCAAAAAAATTTCCAATTGACACTCTTATCCTCTCGATGAGTAGAGCCCGTTACAAAAATTATTTTGATCTGGAATTTCTTGAACAGATCTCTACCGGTCCAGAAGTGTAGTATCACCAGTGAAAACCGTCACACAAAATTATTTTACACCCCGTCCATATGCTACGAATGTTCCTTTGCTGACCCCTCGTAGAATCACCTACGAAAGTCACGACGAATAATTCTTTTCCACCTCGTACGAAGGAGACATAACCGTGGCCAGCAAGACGAAACAAGGCAGGAAAGTTCCCGAGTAAGATGTAGAGTGCGGTCGGTTCGCATCGATTTTGGATAAAAGTAAATAACCGTGGACGGCTCGGAGGCGACGCCGTTCCTGAAGATCTGCCCTGTTGATGTTCAGGGGCTAAGAAAGTGCAAGGAAGTCCCACGGCGGCCATACCGAACCACTCTGACTCTATGGCCTATTTGTGAGATGGCGCGGGGACTCAGACATAAGAGAATTTATTCCTTCCGTTCCCCTCTTCCCCCGTTCTAACACTGTCCTGTCTCCTTCCATCTTTCCCTTCGTTCACTGTACTTCGTATTTTATCCCCCTCCACTGCTACTCTTCTTCCTTTTCACATCCTTTCTTTCCCGCGCCCTTTCATCTCGTTTCCCTCTTTCAATTTTCCCTTTTTTTGGGGATCCGTTCGTTTCATTTGGATTCCTACGCAGCGAGGTTTTCTATCTTGACTGAATGGTTCTTCGGTGTTTTAGTGGTTGCTTCTTGCTGCCGCTGGATATTGTGATTGTTCTGCGGGAAATTTTGGCCAGATAGGGGGTGGGAATGGAAATCGTGGGAAATTGGTGGGTGCTTGTGCTCGGGATAGTGAACTTGGCTGGTACCACACTTTGTGCGACGTGGGCTAGTGGTGGTTTGCGAGAGCAATTGCAAGTGGAAGTTTCATAGAAGGAACGTGTGTATTCTTTGATTAGATTGTCAGATCAAATATAGGGAAGGAGGCTGCGGCTATGTTATTTTATTGATAAGCATAGCGTGCTTGTGTATGCTTAGGAGTTGTGTTTTTCGTTGGCGGTTAATTAGCATTCTGATCTTTCGCAGAACTTGGTAAGCTATGTAAATTTTAATGGAAAACAGAATTCTCTATGAAAAGAAATCAAATTTTGAAGAAACTAGGTAAAATTCGTAAGAACTGCGGTGATAGAATTTTACGAGAAAGTTTGAAATGTACAAATCCCATGAAACAATAGTTATATACCTCGTTGGATGGTGAATACAAGGTTTGTACAAATGATCGTATATTTTTTATCAGAGACTTGACTGGTATATTTCAATTATACGTTCCTGGAAAATGTGGGATGAGCAAACTGCCTGAATTTTCTTCTATTATTTATAGAAAGCAGTTATTACATACAGAAGCCAATCAACGAACGTTATTCCAGTGTGCCATCGACTATCTGTCACAGAGTAGGAAATTGAATATGGAAGGTCTGACAGCAATTAAATTTACGCAGTGTAATTGAGATCCTGCTGTATAATCGAATGTCAATACCCTTCGTTGCACAGTAACTGAAACTCCACTTTATTTCTCCGCGTTCGTCGTTTCTTCTTGCGAAGTTTCTTACGATACCTTCTAGCAGAAGTACTCCTGAACACACTTGACGTGGGAATTCCATTATCTTGATATCGGTCGATTTATGTTTCTCCTCGGTAACTATATTTTTCCAACAGAACGGTAGTTAGATTATTCATTTAGAAGTTTTTTAACTTGCTCGTTCGAAAAACTAAAATGTAGTTTCAATAATATGATTATGTATGAATAGTGTCAATTGCTGAACTTTTAACGTGTAATCAACAAATCGAAGGGAAAAATTTCATTTACATTTTTTTTAAAGTTACGAGACATCTCTTTGGTGAATTAGTAGATTGTCCTGCTTTTAGATCTGTGTAATTGTAGGTATCGTATCGGTTATAATAAAATACTAAAGAGTACATTATTATAACTGATTAATTGTATATTAATATAACTGACTATATTAATTAAAGAATTAATATACTCCTCCTAATCTTATTTCCTTCGAATTTAATGAGACAGAACTTTTGGAGGTCTGCAGAAATTTTAACTAGAATTTTGAATATGTAACGTGTTGTATGTACTTGGAAGTATACACTTCAACATCTTCTTTGCATTTTAGCTTACTAAAGGAAAAGAAAAATGAAAATTACGTACTTCGAAGGAGGAAATATGATAATGAAATGATCGTTTCTCACAGGATGCTCCTTTTTCAGTTTTCAAGTACAAAGTTTTCATAAAATTAATAAAGATTCACAAACCTGTTATTATAGAATCCCAATTGGATTTCATTATTTCCAAACCCTTATTACAGTTATACAATTTTTAAATTAAAGTGTTGCAACACGTTACAAATAATTAAAATTCGATTACTCAGTATATCAAGACTTTCATTTCATAATTTTATTTTAACATTCAATAGCCTAATCCTTCCCTGTTCCCAGGCATTCTTCTGTCCCGTTTATCGCACCAGCTCCACGGAAGGAAGTGAAGAAGGACGGAGGATTAATTAAAATTTAAAAAACCTATTACCGTTATCTTTGCATTTTTTCAGCGCAACAAAGGCTTGGGGCCAATGCCTTGCGAAGATAATAGTGGGTGGAATTCAGTGCAGAGAGCCCCAATGAAAGTGTATTCTGAAAAGTTATTCCGTTCATTTTTCTTTCGCAAAGTTTAACATTATAATGATTAAATTTTTACCTTATGCTTACATATGGTCTCTTTCAAGAGGGCATTCGACGTGGGCCAAATTATTGGACGTGTGACATCGAATCAAAAAAATATCAACAAAATAAATGCACATAGATGGAGACACCTACACGTTGGTTTCCAATTTCGCGTAGGTACACTCAACACAGTTGACCAAAACATTGCACTCTCTCTGGAGAAAAGGAAGTAGAGATTTTCTTGTTAAATAAACCAAATTAAGTACCTTTTTTGCGTGCTCAAGATATATAGATACTACAGTTTACTGAAGTAAAGATCATCTGGAAGAATTAAGAAAGAATCTGGCATTCCAACTTTTACACATCCGAATAAACAAACATACATTGGAACTCATAATAAATCATTTATATTTTACACAGTCGACAAGCAATGTTCCCTCTATCCACAAAAAAAGTACTCGTAATTTGACTAACAGCAAGGTGCGTTTTACAGAAAAGCAAAGTCTCCCCCGGGCCGTTTTTACTAATTTCCTTCATCTTCTAATTTCATTCTTACACGTCCCACTTTACCAGTATACCGGTATTATGCCAGGAACGTTTTTGGCCGCCCTTTAAACGTCACGGAGCGTTTTAAGCCCCTTTCTTTCCTTCGCCGATCCACCCCCGGACTTATCATCCGCCCGAGGACCAACAGATTTACTTCTTCGGTAGAGGAAGAAAGTGACGCGAGATTACGACTCGCTTATTACGGTTATTACCGTAACAGTTTTGCTGGCAGCTGGATGGCGGGCGAACTCTCTTGAGGGTCCAATTAAAAAAAATTTTATCACGATGCAGCTTTAATTCCGCGCAGTCGCCTCGCGGGGCGAGCGTGTTTTAATCTGAGAACGGTTGACTGGAGTTTCTCCCCCCTTTGAAAATCGAGCTGCTTTATGCTTGCCCTTCCTTTCTTTTCTTGTTGCTCCGACGCGATGGAAAGTATTCCGTGGAAGGAGGATAAGGTAGAGTGTACCACATACTGGGGAAATGTTTTCTGGCGAGGCAAATGGTTACAGGAACGTGTCGGTTTAATATTTTCATTAAGTGGGTGTAAGTATATACAATTTCTTTCTGGTGATTTTTTAATGCAATCGAGTTCAATTGATTTGCTCGCCCACGTGATGTAAAGCCAGGTCTATCTAAATAATCCCTTTTTCGACATAGTAGTATTAATAATAGTAACGACTTTATTACATCACTAAACGAAACATGGAGGATTTAGTCATTTGAAGACTCCTTAACCCTTAACCGGTGACACCCCACTTTGTGACATAAACGGTGACGTGGAGCCTCACCGACTCCTCTTTAATAACTTGACATTGTCAAGCTTAAATTTATTTTTAAAATACCGGAATTATCATTGATTTTCTTACTTATTTAAAAAGATACTTTCGCATGTTTTATTCAAGACCACTGAAGGTTGTCTTCATGACACGAGAAAATGTAAAACAAGGTCGAATGAAAAGAAGGAAAATATGGAAAAAATAGTTCTGCAGGAGAACATCGCAACAAAACATCGACGATTTTTGCGATCCAAAATTTCGGTAGAGGAACACCGCTGATCAGTCACCGCAATTTGAGGTTTCCCTACACGAAACATGCACGATCATCGCCATTTCCAATTTCCCTAAACGAAACATCGACGATCATCGCCATTTCCATTTTCCCTAAACGAAGCGTCGATGATCACCGCCATTTCCATTTTCCTTAAACGAAACATCGACGATCCCTGAGCTCCCTGTCTAGGCACCCCTGACAATTCCAGCACACCCCCTATATGAATCAGAATCGGGGGATGGAGTTTAAGCAACGTCGACGGGAATATTGTCCGCGGACGTTATTTCGCTGCGGGACCGTCGGTAATTGTACAGTAATGTTACCTTTATTAATATCGACGATGATAATGACGTCAGGCCGGGCCAACGCCGTTACGATAATGGCGGTAATGACTGTCTGCCGTAGGATGCGCCATCGGACCGATAAAATGATTCCAACGATGACCGACCGCCGCAGCCGTCGTTTTTGCATCACAAAAATCAATATTTGCGCGTTGCATAACGCGGCCGTCGCCCAACCGGTCAATTAAATTATTTAAAACTGTTTGGAGACGCTACTTTAAAAGCGCCCCGCCATTAGCCATTCCCTTTCGATTCGATTAACTGGCGGTGTTTAAGAGCACTTGTAGACGAACATTTTTCACAGATAGCAAACTCTTTGTGGACTGTCAGGTAATTAAATTCTGAATTCTTTTTTGAGTCCTCGAAATAAACCTGGGTACGTCATCAATTATCCAGAATGAAATATAAACGGGAACTTCGATTCCATTTGTTCTTCGAAAGCTATAATCAGGTTCGGTTAATCGATTTCTCCTGGAGTAACTTCGCCACTGTCCGAACTATTCCGAAAGTTTGCTGGGACGTCGTCGCGATGAAGAGAACAGCGAGTCTTTGAACTACGTCCCGGAGATTGCAATAGTTCCCAGCGAAAGTATAGTTTGACTGGAGGTGAAAGTTCATGGGTAGTTCATCTGTCAACTTCCTACTCATCGATGGCGACGACGAGGAAAATCGTCTAACGTAGAATTCTGACTATTCAAATTAAAGTTACATACAGAATTATTTAGAATATCAATACGAGAAATTACAATTTTTGGAATTAATAATTATGTTTTTTTTATGGAAAGATCGTCAAAAAGACTCTAGGAACTTAGCAAAATTGAATAACTTTGTTAAAAGGGCATTTCTATGGTGACTGATAAAAATAATGGTAATAAGACGTATTATAGGACGCTAATTCGGTTTAGGTCTAATTATTCCTTGCCAGAACTCACTATGCTCATTATAAACTCTCTTTTGAAATTTACTACACTCCTGAGAATAAATAAGGGATCGTCTCTAGGAACCCGAAAAATGGGGGCAACTTCAAATGGTCACGATTCCGGCAAAAATGGTCTTATCGATAACTTAAAAGTATCATTTCAAACTGTGGGATCTCTGCTTTCAACTGCATTGTTTTAGATTTTAGCTGTATTGGTTTTCGGCAAAGGTATAACTATATGTATAAAGACCACTTTTTTTAATTTAAAATTTTTTTGTTCAACTCTGTGATGTTCCATGGGGTAAATTAATTTTTTTTACATAAATTACATTTATACCAGTCGAAAGCAATTACTTTCCTGTATAAAATCAGTGTTCAGTGGTTGTTGGGCGATTTTTCTTGGCCGAGTTATTCAACTTTGAAGCAAAAATAGTCCTTTTAACTTTAATTGCTTTTAGAAAACGAAGGAAACATCATAGAACGTTCATAAGAAAAGCAATAAAAAGGTAAGTCCTTCCTCTGTAAGACGTGTGTTTCGCATTTTCGATTTGATTAACATTTCGATGTGCCATGTCCTTTTGAAAATATGCTTAAAAATAGCACAAATCCCATTTCTTTTTTAACTCGCTGTATCTCGGCAAGGGATGACCGCAACACATGATCTTAAGCTCATTTTAAATCGGAGGGTCAACCGATTCTATTGAGTGCGAGGCGAATGCGCTGAGATAATTTTTTACCTGTGGCCTCTGTGTTTAAAGTTACAAACTATATTTGCCTTTGAATTCCCTTTAAAACCCAGACTAAAAAGATGTGTTTTTATATATTATCACCATGTATTGAACATCTTTAAAGGCTCACAAATACAAACACACACTCAGTCACTTTTAATTTCAAACCAAAATTAATTTCAAACAGAAATATGGATAAACCAATTATTAATTACAGAATTATTAGAAACTGAATTAACAATTCTTCAACCGCTTCTTTCTTCCTGAATTCAACCACGTAACATCGCCTGCTCCAATATAGACAACATAATTCGCGCCGCGAATGCAACTTATGATCACAGGACAGAGTTAAATCTTCCTTAATTACAGAAAATCTGACGTGTCGTGTGATACATCGCGCCGAAATATTTAACCACCAGTTTCCATTCCATTTTCCACTTCCGTTCGCAGTGATACCGGTTTACGATCCGCCGTCGACGAATGAAAAAACCGCGCGAAGCGTGCCAGCGATTTGACAATCAGCCAGCGCCGTCCGGAGGCTTTCGAAGTCCGCGAATCCCGTAATCCTCTTCGGCCAGTTCGTTCCCCGTAAATCTACTTTTCCCTCTTAGGGGCCCGCCGCGCTGAAACTATCCAGGAACTTCGCCCGGATGTATCCATGATGAAGGCGACAAGGACACCGCAATGAATCAATTTCGGGAAGGGTTCGCGAGCCTGGCTTAAGGGCGTCCCACACAGGGGGATAGAGACGAGAGAGTATCGACGTGCTGGAAATTAACGGGAACAACGGGGGTTCGCTACGGGGGGGGGGTAGGTTCGCGCAAAGTGAACGAGTAGTTTGAGGAAGATTCAGAAATTTTATTACTTTTATAGAAGATACCTGTGTATTTTTTTTATCACGAATTATTCAGTAAAATATCTGTATGTTTTTACTAATAGATGAACTTTGTGTTTAGTGTGTTTAGACACCAGTTGTTTATGCTTTAGTAAAATACTTTTGGTAATCGGAGGAGTAGAAGATTCACAAAGAAACGTTGCCAACTTGGAAATTCTGATTCTAGTAAAACTTTGTGTGAATGTAGAAGATATTGGAGTAGGTATGTAAGGAGCAATTTTTTTCTGCGGAAATTCACTCCGAAGGGGTGAAATCAGCCCTTAAAATGTTATCGTGTTTTTTAAAATATTTTTTTATTATAACTTTGTAACAGTGCGAGATAGAACACAACTTTTAATATAAGAATTGTTTAGTGTTCTATGCTCCATCGCATTATGTAAAGAAAAATAAAGATGCATTGGAAAACGAAAAAAGCGATAACTTTTAGGGCTAACTTTGACCCCTTCAGATTGAATTTCTAGAGAAAAAAAATGCTCTTTACATACTGCAATGCGCTCCTCATTCACGCGAGGAATCATTAAAATCAGAATTTTTAGGGTGAGAATGTTTCTTTGGGAGTCAAATCGTGGTTCGTAATTTGTCAGAATTTGGATTCTGCTTGGCTGGATGTTTGGGAATTGTTTTCGCCTTTCGGAAATTGTTTAACTGGTTAAAAGAGTAGGGAACCTTGAAATATGAATCTGCGGAGTGTGATGGTTGCAATCAAACTTTGTTATGTAATTTTATCAAACTTTATATGGAACTGAATTTATTTTTTAGAATATTGTAAATCAGTTTTATTAGGGGAATTGTAGCTTGAATGACAGTCACTTCTTTTAACTTTAGTATACCGAAGTCTACTTGTTCTAATAAACTATTTCCTACAGCTCTTCCATAAGTAACTTATGTTGAGGAATAAATCTGGGAAGTTCCATGTGATGAAATTACACATGGTAATTCGACAGAACTGTTTATGGAAGAGAATATACATTTTCGAGAAAGTTTTAAATCCTGTTAATCCAGCCTCAGAGGAAAATGCGTTGAAAAGTTATTACTTTAACAAGTAAATTTTACCATACAGTGAAGCTTTATATGAAATTAGGAACCTATCTATTTTCCAAGATTTACAAATTTTGTTAAATTTAATAAAACCAGACGTGGAAAATATTAACGAAAACCAAAGCAAAATTCGCTGGACTTTTTAAAATAAAATAAAAAAAGCTGTCTTACAGAAAGAAAATCTTCTGCAAAACACTGTATAAAAGAACATAAAAGAATTCATATCATCAAACATGAAAATTCCTATTTCAAAATTCCTCCCCGTTCTTCAAACACAGTTCCCTTAATCCCTGCTTTCCTTTAATTTTTCGGCGTTCGTATAAAATACTTACGTTTCAGGAATCGTTAAAGTGGCGAAAGGTCTTGCACACTCGAAGGACAGAATTTTGCCCAGGTAGTTGAATCGATTCGGTTTACGTCGGTACGTTCAACGAGAGTAATAGAAAGGATCTCATAGAGATCCCGTAGCTCGAATGCGAATCGTTTTTTATCCGACTGCTACTCAGGTTCGTCGACTGTTTTATGATCCCGAGTTTATGTAGTAGAATTCTCCACGGCGGATCGATCTCTCATAAACTTTACTCCGGCAGAGTGCTGGCTGTGAATCGAAGCCTCGTCAAAGCGTGTCGACGTCGAGGAAAGGCTCGACGAATCCATGCACCAGGAATCATATTTTCCCTCGGGTTTAATCTTACACCTGGCGAGAGGCGTCGAGATAAAGTGAAAAATGAAGGATCAATAAAATCGTGGCGAACGATCCCTCGATTTTACGGGGCCCCGAAATATTTGCACGCAATTTATCTTTACTACCAACCCCGATCCGTCGAGTGAGCTATCTTCATCTGGGATGAAAGCTCTGCTCCCTGCTTCTTAGCGTTTCTCGTTTGTGTATCTAACAAGGAATATTCAGGTAGTGTTAGATGACAATTTTTATGAAATTTTTCAAGATTACACAATAACCAACAATGGAGAATATTAGGTATTTCTTCTTCTTCGTTGTAGTAGCTCAGGTGTAACAGCTAAAAGTACCTTCAATGTTCGAATTCCTTTGACGCTGTCTTGTAATCTTGAAAGATATTAAAACTGAGAAATGTTTTTCAGATAAGCGCTCGATGATTTTCAATGAAACTTTGACGTAGTTTTTGTATAATGAAAATATTACTTTATATCAATCTATGAATCAAGATCGTCAAGGCTGTTCTGGCCAAGC
This sequence comes from Andrena bucephala, assembly GCA_947577245.1. Classification (NCBI taxonomy): domain Eukaryota; kingdom Metazoa; phylum Arthropoda; class Insecta; order Hymenoptera; family Andrenidae; genus Andrena; species Andrena bucephala. Next base: position 23,862,853 of record OX387719.1, read on the forward strand.
TCACTCGAAGTCATCAGAGTTATATTATTAATATTAACCAATGTCTTTCACGGTATTCAAGTTCCCTACGAGCTTTCCTATATCTCATCTACAAAAACTTTCAGTCTTTTAAGCACAATTTACTTACAAAGCTGTAGTAGAACATACACAACGCCAAGGCTAACCACAAGTACCAAATACCAAAACTAAAGCCACTTTAAATAAAAGGAACCTCCACAACTTCCTAACACCTAAATTCTACAAACGCCCCGGCAGAAACTCCCCTAACTTCCCCGCCGAAGTAAATAAAACGCCAAGAACGCGACGCGGGCTTTCGAGGCTCCACGTGCGAGGCAATCGCTTAATTGTCTTCCAGTGTGAACAGTTCTAGGGGTACAGGTCTACGTGCCCGTAATCCCCTCGAAGGGATCGATTTCCCACTAAACCGGCCTCGTTCCAGCAACTGGTTGAAACTAGGCTGCAACTTCTCCAGGATGTGTCTACGCCGCGGAGGACAAGGATACCGCATTAAACCACATTACGTAAACCCTTATAGTTTCAGCTTAAACCCCGATGGCACAGATGCATCGGTCCCCGGGGATTTCACGGGCTCCTGAAACTTTCATCAAGTCGTTCGTTAAGCCAGCTCGTGGTTTATAGACATATCCACGCGCTAAGGGAAAACCACCGTCGATCGCGGGATTCCAGCTATCAGCCCCCGTTTTCTTCGGCCCCGTTCCGTTTACCCACGCTAATACACCGACACCCCGGCAAATATATTGGCGGAGACTTAACGCGTAATTCTCGGCCAAGTCGCTGCCAGAAAGGGTTTAACGCGTGAAATTTTAGACGAACAACCTACCCCCTGGAGGGATTACCGCGGATTACTTTTGGCGCGGGGAGTGGTGCTTAAGGGCGGGCTTTAAGGGATGGCATCGAGGTACGAATGTTACGATTCGGGGAGGTGTTTGGTTGTTGTTTGTGGTATGGGCAGAAAGCTGGGTTGTTGCTGGAAAATTTATTAGGTGGGATCTTGGGTTGTTGATTAATTTATTTTGATTGTTGAAGTTGTGCTGATTGGTTAGTTGAGTATGGGTAGGTGGAGGTGACTGGAGAGTGGCGTTTAGTGCTGGTTTCTGGGGGCCATGTATAGAGATTTTTTTAAGATTGCTAGTATACGTGGAACGAGTTAAGGAACATAGGATAATTTTGATATACCTGATTTAAGTAGGTTGGATATATAGTAGGCGCCTGATATTTAGGAGACGGCCTGGGGTGTGAATTAGCACATAGGTGGCGTCCATTAATAGGAGTTCGGATAATAGAGAGCTCAGAAAGCCGATGTGGCGAAATCAGTCAGGTGGCTGGCCAGCACGCAGACGGTTTGGGTTCAAGTTCCAACACCGCGGCTCTCTTTTTCCGGCTCCAATAGATACAATTATAGAATTCGACCACTTGGAATGAACTATATATGTATTACATTCTAGTGGAGTGATGTTAGTTTGTGAAACTACTCGGGAAATGCTCATTTTCTTTTTACTACTTTTTATCTGCAGTAAATTCTCGTTATAAGCTCGTATCGACTATGCGTTATATTCTCACCAATTTTGTAAAATCCTTTGTGGTCGAGTCCCCTCTCGCTGACTCTCAGCTTCTTTTACTCGCGCAACTCTCTCATTTGCGCGGCGGCTCGGAATAGTCGACGCTATGCGTTGTAAGCTCGACGCCAGCCCCGAGCGTAGAGCCTATAACGAGAAATACTTTCTTTTGTACCTTCCTTGAGCAAGGAATAAAGGAATGTAAGAGAATCTTATTTATTATTGCGTTTATCGATAGAGGAATTTTGGAGCCAAGGAAAATTCTTTTAATGTCATCTTAAACAATTTTTTTTAATTATTGTGTCTAATAAAATCAATAAACTAAAGAAGGGAACTTACCGCAATGAAATGATGAACTATAAACATACATAAAAAATCCATGTTTTAATATTAATCCTAGCCTTTATCATCATATTTTACGATCAAAGGGTTTTATAGCGTGGAAAAATACGACGAAGACGCAGTCAAAACTATGACAAATGCGATGCATTACTATTCCCTAAAAATAATCTAGAATTACCTTCTTTTCTAAATGAAAATGTCATAAGAACCATCGCATACGAATTGTTTAAATCACTGAAGCATAATCTTTTCAGGCTGATCTCAGGATTGTAAAAGAAAATACAAAATTATACCCTCCCAGACAAAAATCCCGTGCTCTGTAATATTAAATATTCGAAATACCTGCAGAAATGCTTACCAGAGAACAGTCAGCCCCTCGAACCCCTGGGATGGTCCTTTTGTTGCGTTGCCCAGCCAGAATTCGCGTTCATCTTTCCACATAACAGAGCCAATTATTTGCTAAACTCGTATCCGGTACCCGCGGACCAAAGGCCACGTCGCGTCCATTATGGAAGCGAGACTCTCATCAGACAGACGCTCCGGCATCCTCTGGGCTGAAGTGCGCGGGGTACTTTGCAGCCTTTCTGGCTCCTCGCCGTCTGTCGTCTGGCTGGCTGGTGCAAAGCGCCGGGCCCTGGATGATGCTAGAAAAGCAGACAATCAGACATGTTACGAATGCCAGGCAACCCGAGGAAAGCCCCTGGCTACGAGATCTGGTTCTCTCTTATTTCCAACGTCCGGCTCTGCTCCCCGCTCCCTTCCTTCTCTACCTTCCTCTTTGCCCCGACTCGATATTTGCGTGCCAGTTTCCTTAGCGAGAAACAGATAACGATACTTCCATTGGACGGTCATACGCTGATACGCGTCAGTGTGGCTGCCGAAATAGGAGGTAGGATCGAGATGTTGGAAAGCTTGGTATGGAACGTCATAGACTGACAACATAATACTTTTTGGTAACGTTTCTATATGTATAGAAACAACATCGTATAGAATTGAATTTTTACTAAGCAGAATCAATCTGACGAGACTATTTCAGAGACTAAATTACAGTAGTGGAAATATTTATTGCATCGCGCAAATTTAACCGGAACCTACAAAACAATTTGCATAGCAATACCATTGACAAAATGATTTATATCCAACTCATTTTGTCCGAAATTATAATAATAATAATAATGATATTTATTTACGGGACAAGCTCATTAAGAACACAGTATATGCAATACAAATAATTCGAGCAGACAATACAACAAACACCGTGTAGATAAATAAAAAAATAAAGAAAAAAGAAATAAAGAGTTTTGGTGTTATAAAGAGTTCGCCGTGTAGGTGCAGGTTACATCTAGATAATGCAACTTGAAACCAGTGTTCTCTGAACATTAGTCTGGAAACTTGAAAGGGGATCAGCAAAGGAATCAATGTTTTCATGATACAAATTGGCCAAACCGCATAGTGAAATAGTGAGCAACACATTTTTGCAATAATTAAATCTTGCAATAATATTTTCCTACTAATAATAAGATAGATATAAGTGATAACGTGTTTATTCGAACTATACAGTAAATATTTCCAGTACTGTATTTAACAATAATTACAACTTGCGTGCGAGATTGAGTATTCTGCAGAAGAGAAATGGGTCTGTAGAAATATTCTTTGAAAATGTTCGTGAAAATACGTCTTAACTCTTAAATAGGGGATAACTGTCGGATGAGTAAATTGTACTGTATGAATTTGAACGTTGAAATGGAAAGTGTGGTAATAGCTACCTAAGCTGTTTTGGACGGAATTGCTACAAAACCCTTACCGAATAGAGTACATACCTACCTAGTGACTAACAGAATGCTAGCAGAGTGTATTTCGAGGTGAAGCATTATGGTATTAATATTAGGAAGTTGTTGTGTGTTGTTAGAATACCGTGGTTTCCATTTGATCATTATTAATGTGATGCAGATGTGGCGGTTTTGAATTTAATGGTTGATACCGCGATGCGTACGATGGCCCCATGGATTGTTTAGCAGGGCGTTATCATGTATTCAGATAAGTGATAATCGTTTATGGATAGATACAGCTGAACGGCTACTGTTCGCGATAGTGCAATGATTAGTTTGGTGTTGAAAAGTTTGGGTGAGGGAAAAGTATGCACGATAGAGGGAAGATGAATGCGCGTTATCGTGGAACAGTGATTATAATTAAGTATATCCAAGATAACCATGATATCTAAGAAGATTGCGATGTGACTTAATTTAATTAAATAAAGCTTTTTCTTAAAAAATTCCTATAGTAATCATTGAGTTTCAAAGTTGAATAGTGAAGGAAGAGGTTCAAGTAGCTTACATGTATTTTTTCGAAAATTCTTTTTGACCATATTGTAGAATATCAAAAACCACAAAACTTTGAACTAAACTTTTTTCGATATGTTTTACGGTTTCACAAATATTCGCAGTAATATAATTACACCACCATTTTTTGAGGGGGCGTTTTCACCCCTAAGACCGTGTCTTTGCCGAACCAAAAAATGGTTGCGTCATGAGCATCACTAAAACTACACATCTGCAAAGTTTCAATTTTTCAAAAGCTGTCCAAGTCGAAATACCTTTTGCAGCATCATTTACCCACGAGGAATTCAATCACGGATACACGCTAGTGAGAGGCCGTTTGCCAGGCTTATTGTATGTCATTGTTTCTCAGAACGCTTGATTAAAGTCCGTAAATATGCCCCCGCGATCAGGGGGGCAACGTTGCCTCGAATTAACGACGAGGATGCGCTTGTGTCGGGGGCGGAAGGGGCGAGGAGGAGGCGCCTGGTATCGCGACCAAGATCAGCAAGGCATTGTACCAGCTGTAAATAAATGCCTAATGATCCTCGCCAGGCCGCCTGATCCTCCTCGACTAATTATACGAACCGACGGACATCGTCGGTGTCTTATAACCGACGCGCGCTGCTCCAAGGCCAATTAGTAATTAATAATGGCTGCTGAGGATGTTGCGGATACTTGTCGCCTCGATCGAATTAAACTGTGTATTAATCGGCCCTAAACGCCTTCCAAGTGGCCGACACGCTTATCCTGACTGAATTACACGTTGTTTACGCACGGTCCACTTGGAAACCGAGGTACGCCAAGTGAAGATTTTTTAGGGAAAAGGGTAAGGGGACCGTGGGAAAAGTATTCTTATTGCAATCTGTTGTCCTTTCCAGTAGCGCACTCAGGATTTAATCTTGGGGGAGCCATGTTGAGCAGATAAAAATATTTTTAATGCAAATTCAATAAAATTCATTAAGTGATTATAAAAATTTATTAAAATAATAAAATAGAGTTTTCTTTTCTTTTTACAAAGCTCTTGAATTGCTGCAGTCGTGGTTACATTATACTCCTTTTTCCTTTTTCTTTGGAGGACCCCTTGCCCCCCCCCCCCCTCTTCTGGATGCACCATTGGTACTTTTTATTGAACTTTTATCGCATGTCGAAATTTTTACTGGGTTTCCTTTTTCTTGAGCATAATATGATTAAATAGGCTGACGACTGTGTGTGGAAGTTAATGTTAGCTGCTAAAATTGTTTTAGTGGTTGGGTGTTATTTGAGATGGTTTGATAGGAGAGTTTATTTTAATTATTATATTAGTGGTTAGAAGAAATGTCTAGTATGTGTAAGTTTTATAACCGATGTGTTTTCTGTTTGTTGCAGGTAAGCAGATTAACCGTTTATCCCAAGCATATTTCCACTGAGAGACTGCAGCTAAGTCTCTTCGTAAGTACATTTACTATTTTTCGTAGAAGCTTAAGAAAAACGAATGTTGCTGTAAATACAAGAACCACACTTTTTACCGTCTCTCTTAGCCAGCTCGCTAGATACACGAAGCGTTCGTGACTACCAATAAAGATTATTTCAGATATTTTCCAACTATGAAGAAGAAATAAAATTGATATCAACAATCACCACCCGAAAAACATATACAGAAAGGCATCCTCATTCTGTTGCACCTGAGGGGTGCAAATTCCGAATCACTAACCGCGAACATTATTTAAAGTAATCCCGCATTACTTTGCTCAAAAACGACGAACAGTTCTAAAAATAATCTTAAGTACGTCAGTCGTCCAGTAAATCGTAATTGCTTTCGAAGCTTTGAGCCGTGCAAAAGGCTCCCCCCAACGACACACCGAATTCCACGCAATTCCCGCGTGTATTATTGCTTCGAAATTACACGTTAATCGAACTAATGGAGTGCTTTATCGGCAAAGCCGGAAACAAAGGAGACAACGACCTACTTTGGAATAATGCACCGTACTGGAAGTGTTGTAGGGCTGGCTGCGCCTCGACAGGCGAGCTCGACGAAGTCGTCCTCAAATGACGAGCCGTGCCAGCTGGAAACACGGCCAATAGTCATCGCACGATGCAGGAAATGGCATGATCGCGTATTATGGGCGTTTGGGGGGGGGGGGGGGGAGGTAAGCACCATGAGGAGCAAAAGCTCTTTAGGCACCGCCAAAATGCCCTGCTCTTTTGGAGATTCAGAACGTGCACCCTTCTGGGCGAAACGAAAAGGGCAGACACTGATTGTGAGTGAAAGCTTATTGTCAGTGAATACATAAGTAAAGGCTACCTACAATAGGGAGTAAAGCTTTCGGGGTGAAATTGGTAAAAAAAATTTACTAAAACTTTATGAATAAACGACACTCTGTTGTTATGAACATACTTTCTTCAAGAGGTGTCTCGTCTATTGCTATGATAGTTCTAATGTTAAATTAATATAACGAGATGTCTCGTTCTCTTATTGTTAGTGTGTTTTAATGAGAGTAACAATGTAGTCTAAGAACTTGAGTGATTTCAATCTAGGCACTCGAAATAGTTTTATGGTGTTGAGTCTTCGTACATTTGTACAATACCAGGATTATTTACTGTAAGTCTAACAATAATTCAGGATTTTCGATGGTCATTTTTCTAGGATTATCATTGTTAAATAGATTGCTTAATACGGTTGGAAAAGAAATTTAACTCGATGAATCTTCAAGTTCTCTCGTAATTTTACCTTCTTTCTGATACCTACTTACTAGGCTCTACTGTAAGTGGGATCTACTTAAAATGGGTGTTAGTATTATAAAATTTATTACCTTCTAAAGATGAATTATTTATCATTTACGTATACTGTGAACTTACGTCATTAAATCCCTCACTAATGAATGAAATAATTTCAGTACATTGTGCTCGAAGCTGGTTAAATAGTTTAATATTAAATCCACTTTCAAGTGAAATTATGACCCAATTTTCCTTGATGCATAAACTTCACGCTACAAAATATAATATTATAGTTAACTTCTGAGTATTACTTTAACATCGATTAATTTTCTATAAACAGTATGAAACACGCATTAAAATAAACGAAGTTACCATCAAATCTACTATCAAACGCGCATAAATAGCGAGAAAACGCCATACATTTACTGAATGGAGGAATAAAGCTTTATTTATTGCGAAATAAAGTTTGCATCCTTAGACTCACCTTTTCCCGTTTGGTCTTCGCGAGATTTATGGCGAAAGCAATAGGCGAATCATGATTAGACAATCTAACATGGGAACAAGTAGGTACGTAGCCATCTGCGTAACACAGAAACACATTGGTAGCCATCTATATAACACAGAAGTACGATAGTAACCATCTAACATAGAAACAGGTTAGCTGTTTGCTATGGAATAGGACGAATAAATTGGCACGGGTAAATGTATGTATCTCATCCCTCGCGGCCACCCCTTTGCCAGGCCGGCGACCCATTCTGCGCGTAAACTATTTGCCAGAGCTCTCAAAATTACCGAGTTAGCATTATACGGCCGCGAGAGATCCGTTTCGAACTTCAAACTAAAGCCTGCACCCTTGCAGATTGCGAATAACTGGCATCCAAGGGAACAATGAGGCCAACGGGCCTAGATAAGCTTTATATTCCTGCCTCTGCACAACCCCTGCTGAGTTTAATGAAGAATTTCCTTAATAGAGGAGCGTTGACTATGCCTGCTATTTTCTATTATATCTAATAAAACTGTGACCTCGTTATATGTGGATATAAAGTTCTCAAAGAGTTCCCTACGTTTAGAAATTTGGAGCTTCTGATAATCGAAAATGAATTGTGAGAGAGTAGAGAGTCAACTGAGAGTTTAGATTTTACAATGAAGATCAAAGAATCTTAACACATTTTGTACCACATATTCATTCGTGATGAAACTTTTATTCAAAGGAATATAGCAACTTACTTAGTCTTCTCATCACTTTTTATATCTACCAAAAGTCTGAATATCCACGTGTGAAAATGCAGAACTATGACAAAGTACAGAGTGCCTAGTCGGGAAGTAGAACTCTTGCCACCAAGCACTCCTCCAGACTCTGACTTTCTGATACACCCGGTGTAATGCCAACAGTTGTGTCGAAAGGGTTAATATTCCGTGACAGCGAGGCACCGCTATCATTGCTTCCCAGTGATTAGTCTCGCGCGGATCCAGCCCCGAGTGGCGTAGCGACGCCTGCATTCCACGAGGGCGCCCAAGGCACGCACGCAACGCGCTCGTGCGCGCGTGCACCGCTGCATGGAACGTCGGGCGACGTGAAAAGGGAAGAGTGCTCGGGCGTGCCGGGACAATGCCGTGGGAGCGCTTTGAACACCGTCTTGTCGATCCAGCGGGAAACGCCGAATGAAAAATTTCCGGGCCCCGTAACCATCTCGAGACGCTACTCGAGAAAATACAACGCGCTCGCGGCGTCGTTCGATCAGAACAACCCTGGTTTTATCTACACCGATCTGGGGCTTCGATGAAACGCTCCTTGGATCTCTTTCGCGGTTTCGTTTGCTTCCAGAAATCGACTTTTCGATGGGGTGTGTGCAGTTTGAGAGATTTTGCGGTGTCAACTTCGTTGGTTTCGCGTGAAAAGTACACTTAATTTTGTTTTTACACGGTTTTTACTTCGGGGAGATACCTACACCTCTAACTCGACAAAAATGTGGCGATCTTTGTGAATTTTTTTCAAAGAAATGGTTCAATGGATCTTTCCGAAATTTTTAGCATATTTAATTGGTCGTCTAACAAGTCGAGAAAAATTGGTTTATTGTAAACTGTGGAAGTATTTCTCCGCGGCGTTGAAGTAGTTTGATGGCTCTTGAAAGTGTGATCTGTGATCTACCTATTATTTTTCTTGTGCGACAACTACTCGTATGTTACCCTACTTAGTGAAGGGTTGTTGAATTTTGACAGAAATATTGGGAATTTTAGTTCATGTGCAGGATTGTGTTGCATTTAAAGATAGTAGATATCCAGCAATGACATATTGATTTTGAAATTAATAAAGCTCACGTGGATGATTCTTTAGTTTTAAATTGTATCAAGTTTCAGTAAAGTATTTAAGGTTTATTACGATTCGAGGGACGAACAGTGCGCCTTTTTTTATACTTGATCAGCGTATCGATGTAAGAAGTCGTTTGGCATTCACAGATGGTAACCCCGGGCAATCACCACGTGTGCTGAATACCAAGTAAACCGGAAGATTGTAATTGTTTACCGAGTTCGATGAATTTTCTGCAGGCTTGATTTTACCCCCACAGTACTATGGACTCGCTTAACAACGATGACTATATAAAAATAATCTTTAAAAGAAGAGAAAGGTTTCTTCCTCAGAGAAATTATAAAATCATGACAAGATAACAGAAGACTTAGCCGTAGAATCTTTCTTCTCAAAACTTAATTCTCAATAAACATCAATTAAAGCTAATAAAAGTTAATAAAACCGTCAACTTGAACCTATCGAATCCCCAAGGTATCAATTTATAGTCAACGCCATTGACATCTCTTTCCCCTCTGCGAAAAAAAAAAATCCATAACACATTCAGTGGAGAATTGACGTCCTACGATATCCATCACAAATAAAATTCATCAAAGACAAATTCTTCATATAAAACAGGGAAACACAAAGCTAAAAACACGAACCATTTAACATAACTCCATCTCCTCTGCAATATTATAATCCAACCTTCTGATCAGTTTTCAAGTTTCTGCTACGGGCCTCAAGTTTTTCAAGATTTTTAGTGAGGACTCACGCCATCCCCTTACTTTTCCCCATTAGATGGTTCCTATAAATAATTTTCCCAGTGTCATTGGCTTCTGTAGATTTACGTGTACCACATTAAGTTTCACTGTAGTACTCAACGTATCCAACATAAATCCAGAAGACCACCAGCGAGACTAATGCCACGAACAATGTAATGAGGAGAACTAAGGGGTTGTTAAATCTGTCTATTCCCACTAAAAATCCGAATCTCGTAAATAGCCGTTTCGTAAGGCTTCCCCGTCTCCCACGACGTCCGTGTAACGTATCGACGGAAGGATTTACAAGTCGCTGGTAAACGAAAACTCCGAGCGGCGTCCGCGAGCGTTGAATACCGAATGAGCCCAGGGGATCATAATTTCGTCGGGTTTAACAAGATTTCTGCTGGCTGAATTATGTTTTCGCAGCGGCATCTACCCACCGTGTGGCTGCAGGTGATTAATCATCCAGGTCGAATCTCACGCGTGCACAGCCACAGCGATTTTAGTTGCGCTCAAAGCTTGCATTGTTCTGCATTTCCTCTTTCCTCGCTGCGTCACCACCAGCAGCGACCATTTGCTGTCGGTCAGCTTCATTAGAAGATCCTCAGCTTCTCCGATCGCTTCCTGCTAATCTACGATTACTTTTCTCGATCTCTGTGACCTTTCAGTCTTTTCTGTTTAAACATTTTTCTCTGGAGCACATATTCCTGCTCCAATGCAAACCCTGCACTGCAAATCCCGATGTATGTACTTAAATACGTCATCGAATGTAATTCATATTCTGCTGCAAGCAATTTTATGAATTTTACTGTGGAGTGTGTTGTTGGGGTGATTTCAATTTGTAGATGACAATAACACCAGTTCTGTTTACATCTGGTGTGATTTTGTTTTAAGAAAACACGATTTGGGGTTGAAATGTCAGAGTTCACCTTTCTGCTTGGGGGTTTCTCAATAGTGGCTTTCTTGATCAAAGCTTTGTTGGGAATTAATGATACTTATTGAAATGAATGGTTTAACTATTTAGTTTGTTTGTTTTACTCAATTGGTTACAGAATTTTTATACATTGCTAGTCCAAATTTGTACTCGCAATACTTTCTTCTTCGTGTGGACAGACTAAAACATTTATTTATAATGTGAATCTACTCTCTAAATTGTCAGGTTTTTGTGGAAGATGTCTACCTTGCAATATGAATGCATAATGTGATTTAAAAGTTTTTTGGTACAGTGTAAAGTATTTTGCCATGTAACGCAATGATTCGTAATGTTTGACTATGTTTTCTTCACGCGATAAAATCCTGCGGTATTTCCGCTGACTTGGAATAAATTGCTGCACTTAGCAACGCGCCTGTTGCTTGTTAGGGCCACGTCGGCTCGCCATATCTCCCACTTTAAATATCCCATGAAACAGTGAGAATTACATCAGATTACTCACAGAGTAGTATAACGAGCAATTTAACGCCCCCTCTCCACCCCTTATCAAATTAAAGAGCTTGTTGGAAGTAGGTCACAGATAATGTCTCATTTAAGGAACACTAAACACCTTACTTTCCCTGCTCAGCACACGATACATTAATTAAGTAACTGAAAAGTCATTATCGAATGTTTTGCTGCAATATTAATTGCATGGAAAATATATTTCTGTCTGCCTTTGAAAAACTGTGACGACTAGTAACAATCCACTTATTTTCATACAGATCAACTTCAACGACAAATACCTTCGCCTGAAATTAATATTTTGTAATTTTTATCTTAGTTTCCACCCAATAAAAGAAGCATTGTGGAAAATAAATAAATGCTTTTAGGACCAGCGCAGTAGTTATGCCCTTAAAACATCCCTCGGGCTTGCACCCCTTAGATAAATGAATAATTAACAGTGTTCCTCAATACTCAAACAATTATGAAATCGACAAGTGGCGAGGGTGATTAAAAATTATCGCATCTCGATCCGCCATCGTAGCTTTCGTTCTGACAGCGGTGATGAATTACGATTCGGTTCGTTGAACCTTACCGAGAACTTCGACCGTTCCACATGAGTTTTCGTCGTGGTTGAACTGGTTCAGCCACGTACGGCGAAAGTTGATAAATAATTGGCGAGAATCGAGCGGGACATGGAGCAACCATTGCATTCATGTCACAGAACGAGGAAGTTCTAGGTTCCCTGGAAGCATGCTGAAAGGAATCTATTTCGATCGTTTTCAAATTTGTAGCAGAAAATTTTGAATGATTTCAACGTACAATGATTTCACGCAATGTGAGAAACGAAGTGTTCAAAGTTCCGTCTTTTCCAAATCCTAACTAATCGCAGAAATAATTGAGAATTGACAAAGATTAATAAGGGAGAAGGTGTAAATGTGGACCAGGTATTTATTTCTCTGGTAAATGCTGCGATATGATCGGGAACTGAAATAAACATCTTTTCAGCTCTGATCCTTTTTACCACACCAATTTCTAAATTCACGTTTCTATCAAAATTTTGTAGAAATGTAGAATTTTAACGCTAAAAACTTACTGATACATTATCTCAAATCTATGAGCTCCCATTTCTATCTTTGTTCATGCAATTTTTACATTTTTAATATATTATCCTCGAAACAAAAAGAGTGGTCCATATTTACACCATTTACAACACTGTGGTAGCACTAAAATGTGAAATTACTAATTGTAAGTAATAGGTACTCTCTACATCATTAATACCTAATTCCAGATACATGCTGTACATTAACTATATAAATTTTTTTAAGCAAATCATTCACGCGAATATCATACACCCCCATAAATGGTGCCAGAAACAGTGCTTACTTAAAAAAAGCCGCAGAAGGGCACCTGGATGTGTGATTACGCCCGACGCAACAACCTCTAAGCATAAATATGTTTCAGTCCCTGAGAGGAAGAAACATTGAAGGGAAACAAAAAATCAGTGACATCACGAAACGATCGTGTTCGGTTGCATTTTGGTGGCGATACTAGCCCTGAACGGTGGCAAATCCGCGCGTCGTTTCCGCTCGGACGCGCAATCGGCCCGGTTTCCAACGACACGCGATAAAGAGGGGCGCGGATTAGGCGGGGCCACATTTCGTTCGTAATTTTTCATTGATACGAACGCACGCGTTCCATTAGCGCGCGCAATCAATCCTCCGCTGTTCAGTAGGAAATTGCGAAAAACGCCGCGCCGCCCCCATAGATCCGCCGTATCCTGCGCCCTTTTCCCGTCCTCCATCTCCCCCCCCCCCCTCCCCCTCCCCCTCGTAATTGGACATCCTCGGGACCATAAAAATAGCCGTTTCATTTTATGGGCAATTAATTTTAGCGAGGACGCGCCGCGTACTGTTCGCGCCTGGAACGCGCCCGCCTGCCCTCGTCATCGTGGAAACAGCGTAATATCGAGCCGAGCGGGTATTAAAAAACGAACAGAGCTGTAAATTTTAGTCACGTCATCTTCTTGGGCCGGTGTAACGTTTAAAGTTGTAATCGCGTTATGGGAAAAATTAATTCCCCCCCAAACGAAACTTGCTTCTAGAACGTTGATACCTAGCGAGGTTGCGTCTTCCATGTTTCTTTTGTAGTGGATAGTATTTGCAAAGTTTGGTTGGAAGGGTCGACGATCTGTTCAGCTTCTTAGTTATAGTTTTTGCGAGGTTGTTCTGGTCTTGACTCTTTGATCTGGTATTTTGTAGTGTAGTATTACGAAGTAGAATTTAAAGGTTTAGGGGATGACAGCGTGGAGAACAGCATACTGTGTGTAAATTATTATTTTTAATGGTAATTTCTTAATAATTTTCTTTTGTATTAGTCAGTAGTTGTATAATGTGTTTAAAGCAGTTTCTGGTATTCTGGTTTTGGGGAGCTATAGTCGCTATTGTTTAAACGATTTCCATTTGGGAGAAGGGGGATGATAAGTCGATTTACTTGTCTTTATTTGTTCTTGTGTTTTGCCCTTTTTAACATTTTATATCGACGTTCCGATGGTAAACTTGCGATACCTGCGAAAACTTAATTAACTTTAAAACTTTAACACAGTATAAGTTGATGACAAACAAATCAAATTTTGCGTTTAGCTCAGATTCGCAAAAATCGCAGTTTCACAACTTTAACATTTCCACGACAATATGAATACAGTGTCATTAAATAATTTAAAGAACGACATAGCCTTTGAATGCACAACTGACTTTCCGATCTCCATTTAAATCGCTCAAATATTTATACCGGATGCAATTAGTTCAAAGGACTAACAAGGCAGATGCGTAGCTGCTCGATACCTCGATGAATTTAATCTTAATAAATTGTCAGTCGGTATGTATATTTACCAAGAAAATATGCTTTATTTATTATTTATTCTAATGTTACACAATAATAAACTGACTCGAGGAGATCAACTTTTTAACCATATTTTCTTCTAAATTTAAGCTAAGGTAACCTACTCTTTTTCTTTTTATTTACCGAACAACCTGTCTGGGTATATTATTTATTGATGATTTTATATCGAAATGAGGTCTCAGAAGTATGGCAGGATTGTAATTCACAATAAAAATTATATCCACGTATTTCCAACTTTAATAGTTAGTCCATGTGCCTGCAATTTTTTATTCTAAACGGAGCGGAATTTGCATAAAACTGCAATACTAATTTACATTAACTCTGTTCTCTCATGGCATATGCATCGGGGGCGTTTATATTATTTTTATTTTGTTTTTATTCGGACCTCCACTCGCGTTTGTGCAGCACCATAAATTATTTTAATGTTCCGCAAAAAGCTTTCAGTGCAAAATTGCTATAAAAAGTGGAAAAGGTAAGGTTCCTCTACCTATAGTATACTCGATTAATTCAACGAATTCATTTCGACCTTATGGATTGTTTAAACCTCCAAAATTACCTGAAAATACCATATACATGAAATAAATTAACTCACAAATTACACACCTGATTTTTCTTTCCAAATTCCCTCGAATTTTCGATACTTTTCTTTCATAACATTTTGGTAAATCAAATTCTATCGTTAATCTATTCTGAAGTCGTTGAAGTTGAATGAAGAAATTGAAGAAGTCATCTTATGGATTCATCGAAAACATATTAATGTTATCATCACAATTTTCTAATTAAATTTTATACCCATGAAATGCTTCGGGATTAGATAAATACAAAAATCAAATCGATATAAATTTTTTAAGTTTGCAAAGTTTTTATGAATCTTAAAAATGTTCATTGGGAACAATTTTTAGAATAATACACGTCTACAAAATTACCGAGAAATATATTTCTAGCGATGTCGATTTGGGAACTGCGTCTGACCATACGCGCTCTCTTTTCCCTTGCTTTACTACACAGACTTCTCTCTAATACCGTTTCTACATTATTTTCAGTAGGTATAAACTTATTACTTTTATTGATGATTTTTAAGTTATAACACCGTTTATATTGTTAACAAGATTTGAAAATCTCCATAAAATGCAAGAGACTATTAATGATAATATTTAGGGAAAAATGTCGGTCCAGCTTCGCGGACATATTCAGAAAACCTTGTAACAAAGTTGGTAAATCACCCACAGACAAATACCTGTATACCAACTGCTTCATTTCCCAAAAATTAATTTTCTCAAAACTGAAGTCATCTGTTAAAAAAGCGTCATTTCACAATTTCGATAAATTTTTATGCGAATAATCATTCGTATGTGTCGCAGATTATTTAATATATGATTTTAGAGGGGAAATATTACAGAATTGAATTAATCCTCAAAGAGAAAAACGCGCGTGTAACATATAAGCCACGTAGCCAAGTGGTTATAATTTAATTGAAGTTCGACTGAACCCAGTTTCGAAGAGTGCTCGTCGCATTCCCGCCACTTCCGCCGGAACGGAAATGCTCGAGTCGGTGATTATAACCAGTTTTGGTTATAATAACATTCTCCGCGGGCTTTCACGGCGGCCGAGTGCATACTGAAAATTAAAAGACACCCTTCGCGGCTGAAAACTCTCATTAAAAACACACTCGAATTCAGCGGGAAAGGCATGGCGTCATTAAGCGCGTTTAAACCGCGCAAAGTCCCACTTTCGTTAGACAGCCGAGGTTAATGATCTCGTATTTTTCGTGTTTGTTAAACTCTGTCAACCTGGTGAATTGCGACTAATAATCAAAATGTCCACAGTTTAGAAAATATGCGACACCCAATTTCCATTGGCTCTTGGAGAGGCAATAATAATCCGAGCACTGGAGTAAGCATTAAAGTGAATCCTTTCGTACAATGTCAAATTGAATTTTCATTTTGTAAGTAGGTATTTTTTATATAGACTTTTTAATGAAATAACGATAATAGACGATACATTTTTACTGCTTGTTTATGATATGACAAGAAATGCTAATCTGTTTGTTAAAATCAATATCATTTAAAATATTCCGAAATTTTACTCGAAGTATTCTGACTACGCAATTAATTTATATTTGAATATGCGACCAAGTGAAACGATTTATAGCGGACAATATTTATCAAGAGATTGTCTAACTCTGCAATTTAAAAACTACTATTTTTTTTTTCTTTGACTTATATATTCTGTTTAGCTTTCAAAATGATGTGAATATACCATCCGCCAATTAGTTGGAGCAGCACATTGTAAATTATTCAAACACGTTATTATCGACACCCATTTCCGGGAAGCCCCAACAGATTTTGCATTCCTTCGCGATACTTCTCCAAGAAAGCATGGGGATTTCTTGAGACTTAAAAATCTCATCGCGACGAGCTGTAATAACGAGTACCGAGAAACCTTCTTGGATAAATTCCGCCCGACGTAGACAGCTTATTCGCAATAAAGATCCTAAGTAATTGCCGAGTTCGCGAACCCTTTAACGCACATTAACGCTTGGCTAGTATTCACGCTGGAATACGAACGCGACCGCGCGAAACCGGCCAACAAAACATTCAGTATTTACGAGCACCCTGGCCCCTTGCCAGCAACTAAGAGGAAAATATACCAGGAGCTAAGACACTAAATAATTCGATTACTTTCGAATTCGGGGAAATAAAATTGTGGCTCGCAAACTGGCAAGATGAGTGGCGTGCGCAGGAGTTCTCGATTTTGATAGAGTCGAGTCTAATGCAACGTGATTCGATCACGATGGTGTGTAATAACATTCGATCGAATTAGACTGACAGGAACTGTATTTTGCTTCCTATTTACTTTCAGTTTATTTTAATATTTGGTCACGATGCTGTATAATAACATTAAGTCTAATTAGACTGATAGGAAATGTATTAAGTATTCTATTCCCCTTCAGTTTATTTGACAGGAAGTGATTTGATTTACCTGCAGATATAAAAGTATGGAATATTTAGAAAAATGTTTGCCTAATAAGAGGATACAGCTAGAAAATGTTAAAAAATTCTGTTCATTAGTTTCGCAGGTGTGAACGAATAGAAATCAGTTGTTACTAATTGTAAGAAACAACTATAAGAGTTCAATCATCTAAATTCAATTTCCCTCTAAAAATCAACAGTTACTTACCCCCTTCCTGCTCAATTTAGAATAACCTTAGTTGCAGAAAATAAAGAAACAGAAAATATACCTTCAATATTACAAGTTTGACATCGTAACTTCCATATTCCAGTTTTCCTTATCGTTGCATCCAATTATTTAGGGAGTAGTTGCATTGCTAAAATCCAAGATTCGCCGATTTTTGCGCGAAATATATCCATAAGTCCTGGATATTTTCGAAACGTATACGCTGTTCGCTGAATATGCGAAACGGAATGAGACAGGTTCGAAGGAATGTCAAATATTTGAACGAATGGGATCCGTTCCCGTCAAACGCGGCTCGTCTGTTTTTGCTGTCGCGGAGTGTTTAATCGCGCCGCGGCGTTTTAATCGGATCCTATGGAAGTTAAAGCGACTACAGTGATAGCGTTACGGTTTTTTATGATGGATTGGAACGACAGATTGACAAATTTCGGGGGCGGTAAATTTTTCCATCGTATTTTCCTTTTCTGGCTGGAACAGTAGGTGTCAGATTGAAGGTTTTTTTCGAACAACTGAAATGTAATATCAATATGGTAAATCCGGGAGACGCGATCGGGCCGGAGAGTTGGTCGAGTCGCTATATCTCTGACTCTATTCGCAAAAACGCGTTAAAGTGCAGACCAATTACTTCTCTAGAAGCCAAACAGTTGATTGAATAGCGTCAATTCGCTTCCTTCCGTGTTTTTCTGGATTTCTAGGCTGTAAAAGGTAAATTGAGGTTACATTTAACCTGTTTTGTCAAACAGCGGTGTACAAAATCGTATTTAAAATATACTTCTAAGTTTGTTTGCGTTTAATGTTTGGGATAATATGATAGTAGAGATATTGAGGGACAATTCTGCCAAAGTATTTGGCCATATTAACTCTTCCTCTCAAAGCTAACAAGAAGATCATCTCTCGCTGCAGAAAGGTGAGATGGTCGAGTTACGATTTTTGTTTAATTTTTAATTTTTTATTATTATTTTATTATTATTTTTGTTTATATAGTTTATTTATTCATTTTTGTATTCATTTGCCTTGCTAATCGCCAGTGGTTAGTTCACTTTTTCTTTGCTGCGACTTGTTTAGCGTAAACAAATTAAATATCAATGAATCTGTAGTTGTATACACTCATAAATAATTTTGCTTTCTTCTTTCTTATTTTGCCATGAATAATTATATCAGTGGTCTCTGCCAACGACGAAAACCATTTCTCCCGGCACCTCGCGAGAGGTGGTCAGATGTTATGACTTCACTTTTCAACCCGATTTACGGTAAATATTGTCTTAAAGCAAATATCGACCAGTTTTTCTGACTCAGCATAAATTTCTGAACATATGGGCTTGTTTTGATAAAATAAGTGATATCTATATTAGTTTTAATAGCCTTTTTATATTAGGTCGAACACGTCTCCCGGATTTACCCTATTAGCTGTACCTAATTTTATTATTATTATTATTATTATTATTATTATTATTATTATTATTATTATTATTATTATTATTATTAATCGTATTCATTACTCAAAAAAAGAAGAAACCTGAGTATTTCGAGCGAGCATAGTCAATAAGAGTAAAGCTGCGGCTGACAGTGGTAACACTGTTGGGAAGCCTAACCGTAAAACTTAAATAGACTCACCAAAGAACTTAAATCCTTGTGTCGTAAATCCACGGCAAATGCAATTCATTTATAAATATTATCCCATCTGATCTGAAGTGCACGGACCAAGCATCCGGTAAAAATTTTAACCCCTTCTACTCTGTAATTTTCTCCACTGCAATGTATTTGCAAGCGTAGGTATATCAATTGGAAAATTTCTTGACCAAGAAATTTGTAATAAAAGATACCTAGGTACTTCTCACACATTCTCTTTTATAAATTCTACTAATCCCAAATCTTGGTAAACACTTTAATAATGGAACTCACAACTTAATAACTCATAATTTGCACATGGGAGATCAACTACACTTGATCCTTTGCACTTTTACCAAACAACACTGAGCCTGATGGCACCAGCCGTATCCTCCCCCTTATCGTCCATTTCCATTCACAGGAAACGCGACTCTCGCGGAGGGGAATAATTCATTCAGCGCGCGTCCATTCCTGCATAAATTCCGCGACACTTCTCTGTGATTCGGCTCTCCTCGCGAGGGACATAATGGACCAGCAGTATTCGCGCGTACCTGATCGCGTCCCACGGAGGAGAGAGGCGATAAAACTGAACCAGGCGAAATCGGCTGAATCGACTCGCGTGCGGAACCACCGGAACCACGGGCCCATGCAAATTGCATTAATATGTCGTGTAAACGCCTGGCAAATTGCTTTACCATCGATTTCGGCGCGCCAGCAATATCGTTAGACTCCCTCCCGTCGACGTGTGGTTGGTTCGCTCCGACTTCGACAGTTACGGGCACATTCTCCTCGTCCAACCTCTTCTTTCTAGTGCTTTCATGATTGTTCGAGGGTTACGATTTACGCTGTCTTTAAACGGCGTGGTTATTTGCAGATGTTGTTTGGTAACCGCTCATGGCGCCGCGGAATGGGTGCAGTTTGTGCGTTGTGTGTAGAATGTTGAGTGCAGGTGTACGGAGCAATAGTGGGGCCTTCAGTGCGCATGCCTGGATGGAAGGTGAAAAAGTGGGTGGACCTATCGGCGCACTGAACTGTTTGTGAATATTTTGCTGCTCTTCGGCGAATTTCAAGAGATCAGTTAGGTACAGTAAATCCTCGTTATTGTCCCGTTTTTACCATGCGTAGTACGCTCGGTGACTATCCCCACCACTTCTTGGAATCCTTCGGTCCAGAGTGGGTTCCCTCTCGCTCGCTCTTCAGTTTTCTCACTCGCGGCATCGGCCACCCAGAATAGTGTCCGCATCTTCGAGGATTTAGTGTATATCAAAGTTCGGTAACACTGTAATTAAACGGTGCATGTGTATATTGCTGTCTTATTTTGTAACTGCTTAATGTGATTTATGTATTTTTATTTATGTGTCATTGACAGTCTTTCGTTTTTTTTTTTGTAACAATGGGAGTTCTTTTTCTACGAGTATAAGCATACAAAATAAATATAATAAATGTGATTTGATTTTTATACTGTTAAGCATTTATGGTTTATTGCTGGAAGTGTTTTTTGGCGAAGGAATATGTATATGAATTGTTAATGAGTTTTCTTTCTGCGTTTCTGTTAGTTAGAGTTCTCTATGAAGTTAAAGAATTTATGTATAAGGTAATTAGGGGAAGATGCCAAGCAACCATAAGTCAAAGTTTAACCAGCAGATGATAGCAAAACCATATCTACGAGTTTTTTTTGTTGTAATCAGTTGCTAAAGAAGATCGCTTGGCGTGAATAAATATATCGTTTTTTATAAATTTGATAAGAAACTTTAAGCGTCTTTTCCCCAATTACTTTACAGTTTCAGTTCTATGTTTCTTGAGTCCAAGACGTCAGCTTACTGATAATTCATTATTGTTTCTACATCTCTGCGTTCTCTTCGCGATATCTGCAGATCCTTGCTGATAATTGCAGATTTACTTAAATTAGTTTTACCGATTGGGCTGAATGACCAAATAACTTGATGGTAACTGGGACGTTTACGAGTTAAATAAATTTTCAGCCAATTTTTCCTGACTCACGACGGCGAAATTTATTTCGATGAAAGCACAAAAACATCAATTTTACCGTCATTCAATTTCAACAATATATTCTAAAGGTAACCGTTCGCAAAACTAATTAGCTCATCCGAATAGAATTGTTCAGCCTTAATGATTTTCCGCGTAGCCTACCAATAAATATAAATACAGGATCACGAAAAGGTAACAAAGCTGGGCGAATATATTTGACTACTCCGGCAATATGATCTCCGACCCGAAACAACAAGCAACGTTTGTTTATCGTAAACATTTTATTATCGGCCGTTCGTTAAACTGAATTGATTTCGAGAACGAATTCAATGCAAACAACACAATTTCCCCGGTGAAGGAAAAAGAGATATATTCGCCCGGTGAATACGATTCAACGAGTTCCACGTATTTATACGACGGACGAGTCTCCAATTTACTGGAAGCAAGTACCTACTCCGACGGTTTCCAATATCCAATTCTCTGGAGGAACATCTGCGCGAGCACTCAATGAGCGGCAGAAATGCCATTCATCAAGCATCATTAAGCAACGACCGGTGTTGCTGGTAATCGTGCGCACGGGCGCCGTAGATTGATAATTCTCAATGTTCCCCCTCAATTTCTCGCGGAAATAGGGGATGAAGGACGGGAGGGGTGATTCTAGCTGTGAATCCAACCCCAGCAACAGGTTAAATTACTTTTTCTTCGTGTGCCTAAATAGGGCACGATTATGCGTGCGATTTATTTAATTATCGAAATATAATGCCGATTGGGCATTGCTCCTTTCTTTCTGTTAGAATTCATTTTAAATGGGAAAGGTTGGAGATGCTTGTTGAGTAAAATGGGGGACATGAAAATTTGGGGGAGTTCGATGGACAGTGCTTCTGCAAATTTTCAATTATGTTCTTCATCATTAAGGGGTTTCATTTAACTGAATAAATAAAATAAGATAAAATTATGGACTTGGCAATTTAGTTCTTTATGTTTAGAGGAAAACATTTGTAGAGATAGTGAGTTGAGAGCAGAAATTCTGCACTTGGGTATCGCGCAATTCTTTTCTATGATAGTAAACACTTTATTTTTACTGAAAGGTGCTACTGCACTTTCTAGAGGCAGTATTTTTCTTACATTAAACAAATCATTAATTTCCATAATGGTTTCCCTTTCATATAGAAATGACAATGACACCTAGGAATAATTACGTTCTGTTGAATCCAAGAAAATTGGTCGATGACAAGGTAATTCTTATTAGAACCGCTTTCAGAATTATTATTCCACTGACTAAATTAATGACTACATGAAGAAATACCCATATTATTTGAACACAGTTCAAGATTATCAATCTTCTTCACCATCATTACTACCACTCCTAAATTTAAAAACGCATCTCTCCTGCACAAAACTTCCCCGAAAGACATTACCAAGAACCACTCGCAAATCGTCCAAACACAGATCAATCAAAGCAAACATTCCGCCACAAACAAGCAGCGAATTTCGGAAGAAGCTAAAACAGAATAAGACTCGCGGATGGGCGGGAACCCGCCAAGAGTCTTGCCACAGAAGGCGAATAAGGGAGAGAAGGATAATTCCCTGAGGCGACGAAGAGAGAAGCGTCTCGTGGGAAGCATCGAGCAAAGAATACCATCTTTCTGTGAAAGAGAGAAACCTAACCACATAGGGAAACTTCCACGGGGGGAAGGAAGAGAGAAATGAAATGACGAAAAAAGAAGATGGAAGAAGCAGGGGCTGCGGGAGGGGAGTGAAGTCAGAGAACAAAGGAGGAGTTGAAAGGGAAAGAAGGGTTGAGAATGTCGTGTCGAAGGATAGCAACAAGTGGCCGCGCGACAACTCCTCTCTGCAACGACAGAGAACAGAGCGACGGTATCAGGGGGAGGGGGTTGAAGCAGATGCGGGACCTTTGAACCGCCCTCCACGGGCCGGAAGTGAAAATTCATCGCCAGAATCCGCGCGGAGTTCGTGACGCCGGAAAGAGAGCACCAGGGAGCGGTAAAAAGCGTGTTCGAAAGTCCCGGGGTTTTGCGCCGCCCTCGGCTTTATTTTCCGCGCTGCCTGCTCTGACTTTCAATGAAGAGCATCTGCACGGGCAAAAATACTCCCCCTAATGAATCTCGTAGATCCTAGAGCCACAGTTGGATGATAAAAATTGACTCGAAAGACCTCCGTGTGCAACGAATCGCGCTTATTGCCCCCCTCGATTCGTCTATACAGTTACTCACAAAAGTATCCGCCCACTCCATACGTACAACATATTTTATGCTAAATTCACAATTACCCATTATAATTTACATAGGGTAGGTACACAATCCACGCGCATATTTTCAAAATCTCCCTTTTCGGACTAGGGCTGTAACGAATATTTGAATAATTTACGTATTCGAATATTCGAATACCCGAGAATTCGAATATTTGAATAATTAGGAGTGTTCGAATATTCGAATATTCGTTATAGTAACGGGAGTAGAAATAAAAGTATTATAATTCCTCAAACTCGTTTATGGGGTTTTAGTTTTCTTAAAAGAAACTCTGCTTATAGTGTTTGTCACCCGCTTATGGATCTAGAGGAGGGGCCCTCCGGAGCTATCATTCCGAATATTCGAATATTCGAATACTCCTAATTATTCTAATACTCCTGATTATTCGAAGAAATTATTCATACCTATTCGAAATCATATGAATTATTCGAATATTCGAATAATCGAATAATTACAGCTCTACTTGGGGCGCATGCCTTTGCGAAAAAAATCCCACTTTGCGTAAGAAGCAATTCCTTCCTACAACCTTTCAAACCTTCTCGCAATCTTCCCCTATCAGCCCCAGTTTTGCAAAAAAGCTTCTCTGTCTCACGGCTGATATTCAAGACGTATTCATTCGACAGAGGCATGGCTACTTAAAAAAACATAGCAAAAGATAAAATTGATGCGTTTATATAAAATTAGCAAACATGACAATCTCATACGAAACGACCTCTGTACTCTCACCATTTTTTACTGCGGAACAACGATGACCGGCCAGAAGTCATGCGTTAGAATCGAAGAATTTGATGGAAACTCGCGTCGAAACATTCGCGACGTACTCGAAACGGCGATTAATCTTCTGACAAAGGTCTCGTTGAGGAACGATCCGTTCGTTTCGGTTCGTTCTATACGCTAGCCATGCGTGTCGGATTCCTTCCGGTGGACCAGTCTCATTCCCGATGACTTGGCGGTATGTTTTCGAGTACCATGGGAACCGCAATTAGGATTCACGGGGCAAGGAATGACGGAATAGTCCGAATGCTTTGTTCGGCATACGGTATTCGACAGCGATCCTTCGCGTGGATAAGAAATCATGGGGTCCGTTTATCGACGGCACCTCGGACCGCGGCAAGAAGCTCTTTAAAATACAGCGACACCCGCGAACGAAGCCCATCGACGCGTTTTTAACAAGCTTGCCAATTCTGGGTCGGGTAATTCCTCGAAGCATCGTCTGTTCGCCTGCAGCTGTCATTGGGTCTGTAGGGCTCGCCTGGAATATCAGGACTTCGCACTGTAAATGTGCCATCCAGCAGAGTTGGACATTATCTGTATAAAAAATTATTTAAATAACGTAGCTTTATATTTTATTCGAAGCTTTCGAATACACATAGCTTTGAATAACTTTCGTCGGCACCCAGGCATACCGAAGTTAATGTAGAAATTAATATGCTGGTTACACTGGGTATTGTAAAAATCGAAGAATTCTATTTCTAATTACTGATTTTCAAGTGATTATATATAGTATATTATTTCCTGTTACGCAGCTGATACTGAACAAAAGTTTCTCTATTCGAAGGTTAAATTTTATACAATTTGTGGGTTTTTTTTTCACGCGTGGTTTGCCGTTTTTAAAATAACGTCACCTCTGAATATATCCGAAATACATTTAAGTTATACACTTAATACAAGTTCAACAAACGGGGAACACACATAGTACTAACAATTTTTTTTATATTTCTCTAAAAATTAAAGTTGTCATGGAAATCAGAACGCAATTCAGTCGAAAAATACCCAAGAGTTGTGGTATGGTTAATCGTCATGTTTACATCATCGTTCTGTGCTAAGAATATTTCAAAACTATATCTAACTCAGCCTTTCTATCAATTAGCATTTACGTTGTTGCCTACAGAAACGAATAATTAGCCCAATTCCCCATTTCCAAGGAAACACAGTTATTTCATTTGCAACGAAGGATGCACGAGTAGATGTAAAATATTCAACTCCGTTTCTAGTACTTTCTATCGGTACGTAGTCTTTTATTTCCATATCTCAGGTGTAATTTAGCTGCCCGGGATAGTAATTAGGTTCACGGAGAAGCTCTATCGTCTTTTCATTTATCACTCACACTGCTACAAAGGAAGAGAATGGTACTATTATCCGGCCCATCATTGGCACGAAACATCGCGAGTCGATGCCGATAAACTCGCAGCCAGTGGCTCAAAAAGTTTCGCGATAGGTATCGATTTCGTTGCTACGGTAGACTGCCTTCGCGTGGAAAACGAGAACCGGCATTTTCGTCCGCAATCAACTGATCCCCGAATTTCAGCGTATATCTAATTACCGATATCGAGTTCGGGCAAAGCCAGCTCTCCGCGTTCGCGTTTCCAGGGAGTTTTAAACAGTGATTCGTCCGAAACGTTACGGCAGACTTAAGGTGGTAGTTCCGAACTCGTGGCCACGTTGACTCCGCCAGTTAACTCCGAAGTCCTAATTGAATTAGCTGCTCCCGATCAACCCCCCCCCCCCCCCCCCTTTATGCCACTAAACGACGGTCCCCTTCTCCTAAATCCCCAGGCATTACTTGCACCAGGCTTATCCTTGGATCATCCATCGCAGAGAGAACATTTCATACCTATGCGATAAAGAAATAGAAATATTTTTTACTGCATACTTGCTCTGCTCAATCAGCTTGAAAATATTAGCACACTTCAAAATTGTGCTACTTGGGGATGAAGTTTTACAATTAATTTGCCTTCTTGTGGCATTTTCCACGAAATGTTATTTTACTCTTTTTTTTGTAAAGGCAATAGTCACTAATACTCGCAGACAAATTATTTTAAATAGGTGACCAGAAACTAGTAGAAATTTTACATCGGTTACATAAAAAAGCCACGCAACATTGATATTCCGTTGAGTTAACAAACATTTGGGATTAGAACATAGTTTCAAAAATTGATACAAACGACAAAGTTTGACGAGCTGTATTTTCTAAACAACTTCGAAACCATCAAAATGACTTCCCCTAATTTCACGTGGACTGCATCATATTTAAATTTCATCGAAATCCCTGACGTCGAGCGACAAAGTAGTCGCTTCGTCGTGGAACGGCCCTACCACTGAACGTTCATAAAATTAAAGTATCTTTCAGTAATTTCACCGCGCGTAATTTCACTAAATAATTTAAGCACAGGCTTTTGTTCAGAATCGAAGGCCCCTTGATCTCTATCCTCCTTGAAAAACAAAGTTACCACCCTCTCGCGGAGGAATTTACGCGCGACAGGATTAATTCTTCCTGGGAACGCTCGTCACCGGTTAAGACTTAATGGCCGTGCACCGTTAAATCCATCGCGTCCCTAATTGCATTAAAAACTATCCCTCCAAGGGCTGCTTATTATAAGCTCACCCCGTCCCCTCTGATTTTCCTCCTCATTATCGTCGGAAAGTTTGAGCGGCCACTTAATTGGCACTTTGTTATATCGATTGAACAAACGAAGCGGACGGGGCACGTTCGAGGAGAGAGAAGAAGAAGAAGAACGGAGGAGCCGAAGGAACCAACAAAAGCAAAAACACAAGAAGAAGTGGGGCAGGGGGGGGGGCGGCGAAGACGAACGAGGAGGATGAACGAATAAGAAGGTAACGGACGTGGCGGAGATAAAGGGAGAAAGGGAGGCGGGTAAAAAGGACCAAAACACAAACGAAGACGGGAGAAGAAAGGAGAGCGAGTCGCGGAGGGGTTTGGAGGGGGAGGGGAAAAAAGTAACTAAGGACCGTGAAAAGACGGGAATAAGTTTCCGTAATTTTACTGGGCAAATAGTAGTAATGGGCTCGGAAATCCTCCAGGACTTCTAAGTGGCGGACTATCACGGAACTACCTTGCGACTTCAGCAATTCCGTAATGACACTCTCGGATGTAGCTTGGCACGTGTTACGAGGCTTCCAATTAGCGTAGCTCTCGTTTACATTAGAAATCGCCGCTTGCCGGGCGTAAAACTAGTCGCTGCTTGCCGATTAAAGACAGCACCTGGCGCATCAAGATCGTTAATTACTTAATTACCCAGCTAGGGTGCGTCGGGGAGTGTAATTTTCAACGGCTAATGACGCCTGCTACTGTGCCAGTGGACTCGGCCGCCTCGAAAATCTTGATATACCCCGATGCTCCGCGATGCACTGCGCCGTGGGTGCCGAGAAATGGTCTAAATCGAGTGCCCAAAATTTTAACTGCGTCCTGAGAATTATGGGAGAATTTAATGTTTTGCACTGGCTTAGCAACTTAACATTGGGATCTAAAGCATTTCCATCGTTAATGATACTTGTTCCTTCAAAACAAATGATTCGTTTCATAGACATTTCCTCGTAACGCCGAAAATATTACCAGAAGAACTACCAAGTGACATTATTTATGACGTTACATTGCACAATCGAACACCCATTGATGGTACCTATTATGAAGCTCTCGTCCGTCTGGGCATGCGCATTGGAGATCTCACGACTGCTCGGTACACCCGCAACTTCATTTTCCACGAAAATGGGTCCAGAAGTCGGGGCCGACTTCTGGAAACGGAGCCGATAACTGCGCCTCCCCGCAATCGCCGGCAAGTAGCTCCTTTTTGTTTATCGATCGCACGAGTGGTGCACGAAGCGCAGGAGAGATGTACAGCGCCGCTTGGACCCGTTGCAAAAACAGAGCTCGCGATACGAGGCGGAAAGGAGCAGATTTATGCGAATGTTTAATGAGAGTCTCGGTAAACGAGACTCTGGGAAAACAAGATGCCGTCGGAGGGATTCCAATATCATGTATGAAGCTTAGGAGAGTACACTCGAGGCGAACGAGCTCTGCTACTTCCGCTGCGCCGGGCGGCAGGTGCTTTTATATATTCAATTTTGGGTAATAACCAACGCCGCGGGTAATTTGCCGGGATGCGCGGGCTTTACGATCCCGCTGTGTGCCCCCGTAAAAGCCCAAAAATTTGTTTACCGCTAATGGATTTATTTACAAGCGATGACCCACGATTGGACCAGCTCGACCCACGCGTTCCATCCGTGTTCAGGGGAAAATTGCAACGGGGAAATAGAGAGGGAGTGTTTCGAGGTCCATTGAAGCTGGAGTTGAAAAGTTGGAATAAATGTGGAATGTTTTGGCTCTACGATTCGCAGGCTACTATATTTGATTCCTGAATGGTGTACGTAAATTATTTACTACATAGTTGTTGGTATCGCAGTTATCGTTGAGGCTACCAATTATGTAGTTTTGTGTTTATGATAATGTTATTAATGGGTATAAATTGAATTCATTTTGAACGATCTTGGTTTATTTGATATAATTTCTTGGAGGCTGTTTATCATACTTCTGTATTCTCGTTTCTACTTCCTCGAAGGAAATTGCTAAATGCTATAATTCTTTGTGATGCATGTTATTCAGTTAAATATTCTGTGCTCCATTTTTTATTTATCTTGCATACCATCGTACAATTTTTTTGGTTCCTCTGCCTTACACTTTTAAGCGTTTATTCAGTAATTTCAATAATGCTTCTGGTTAGGTCTGATTCAGGTCCCTTTATTTAACCCTTCGATGACACACCTCTTTTTTCGATCAACTTTAACACACCTGGGTGACTCACACCCAGAACAATTTTCGAACGACTGTCATTCTCATTTAAGGAATCCAATCGTTATGAAAAAAATCATGGGTCAATTTCAAGGTCGCTAGAATGTATTCCAATTGTATTTTGATTGAAATTTTATCACAGTTTTTGTAAACAAAAAGTTGTAGATTACCATATGTAGAGAAAAGGCGAACGAAATCTTGAACAAATTATAAGTTTTACAAATTTTAGTAGTAGAAGCTAAAAATCTACAGAGTTGTTGTTCAGATATAATATTTTGAGAGAAGAAAATAGTCTGTAAGTCAGCTTTGGAATGAAAAATATTTCCAAAATCAGCTTATGGGTGGCTCACACCCAGAGTGTCCAAGAAGGGTTAGTAGCAATAGAAGACCAGATTGAAGTTGTTTAGAATATAATTCTTAACTCTAAGCAGCAGTCAGATCTGAAACCCTAAGATCTAAATATTGCAACAAATCATCGTGTAGCATAATGAAAATTGAATTCTATTCGTAAATATCTCTTGCGTTATTGCAAGAGCTGTTACTAAGTCTAATGACGCTAGTTTTGAATAAACAAGAAAGAATATGAAAAATTACAATCTTGTCCAAATAAATTTCAAAACCCTAGTCTACCTTTCAATCTGCCACCCCCGTACCACTCAATTTCAAGCATACACCTTCACTCCCAGTAACCACTATGGAAGAATCTTCGATTTCAATAATTCAGGTCTGTGCCATTAAAATAAACCGACTGAGTGTAAAAATAACTAGAACTTACACTGATTCACCGGTGTTCTCTGATATTCGCGCTTTCGTGGCGACAAGCATCACCCCAGATACCCATATCATCACCTCGCCCTCGTTACTTTCACCACACATTCGCGTCAATCAGGTTAAAAATCATGATAGCCAAGAATACAGGCATCCCTCCAAAAACGAACAAGTCGAAAGCTTCGATCGATTTCGTCTTCGACGCTGAAGATCGGCATCGCACGCGATTCTTCGATTAACGACCAATACTTCGTAACGACACGGAGCTTCTCGCGTGTATGACATTTCTAATATTCTATTATACATCGTTCCATTCGCGGGGCGGAATAGGAAATTCCATGTGGCCGATGGGAACGAGGCGGACGGGAGGAAGAACCCTGTGTTCCGACGGTTGCGACGCGTTTCGCGAGAAACAGAGAATTCCTTTATTCGCCGTAGAATCTGTCATCATGGTGAACAGCGCCTGAGGGGATGGTCGAGGCGGTTCCTCCCCCCGATCGTGGCAGATCATCCCCGCGGATAAAGAGCCTGCTCGCACGTGAAACGAAGAAATAATTTCCTACGGAGCACGTAGCGGCGGAGCACGCGACCCTGGATACCCCGTGGATCGCGTGCCAGTGCCATTATTTTATTATTGGACTTCCTTATCCGCGGCGATCTTTTTACGTACCGTGGAAACCGGATATGACCGTTGTACAGCACGCCGTCGATTAAATCGTGACCAAATTACTTTTGGCTCATTTCTTGCCGAGTAGAAACGGATTTTCTCGAGCGCGCAGAGGTCTCGTTAAATTATTCCTTCTCTAATTGACATTTCGACTCACCTTAACCCTTAGTATCATAGTGTAACACCCGTGTTACAGGAATTGAAAAAATCATGCGCGCCATTTGGGGGCTTTTTCATGAACTTTAAAAGGTTGCTTTACTATTAAAATATATAACAAGTGTCCTTAGGGCAGAAATACATCCGTAGAAATTCTACTGTGATACACTGCCTTGTATTGTTGATTACAACTCTTAATTTCACCAGGAGCACTGAAAATACCAGATAAATGATAGTTTTTCTCTCAATTATTTCGTATTTCCTTTATAAATAAATTTGATATCGAACACAATAATGTATGTGACATTAGTGTAAAATTCTACAAAACTGAGCGTTGGCTTAACATTATAATAAATAAGTACCGTTATGCATGGTTGAGCATTGGTTTTATATCCATATTTTTTCATTTATATAAAAAATTGTTACATTGGGAATTTTTTGCTTATTTTTACGATGAAGTGTGGACAAAAATGGAATGATAAGAATTTTTCTGAGTAAAATAAAAAAATCATGATACTAAGGGTTAAATATCAAATTCAACTTATTACTTGTACGTACACCCCTTGAGGAAGAATTTCAGACCATGGCAAAATTTTATTTTGAGATGTGTAGGTAGTAATAAAAATGTTGTGGGTCAAAATCGACCCTGGGTTCGGAATCTGGTCGACTGACAAGCCATTCGTGGCTTACAATTAGTGAGTTTTGATATTGAACGAAGAAGAATATTTTTATTCATTATTCTTGTAATTGCACTTTGTGTATTAATGTTTTTTCTATGCCTGTTGATATTTAATGCCTTTCCAACCCTTTAGCTCAACCCTTTTAGAAATTATATACAGTACGCTTCTTTTTAGTTTTACTGTCAACTTCTGTGATAAAAACGATAAAAGATGGAACGCAGAAGAAAACGAATATTTTTCAGAGCGTATAGATACGCCTTTCGTGGGCAAAGGGTTATACTAGATTGCACCGGCACCATTGTTAAAAAAATTCTTACTTGGTGCAAGGAAATCCCGTTTCTCGTTTCAGTAAAATATTTAAACTACCGTGGTTTGCTTTCACCAGCACAGTAAATCGCCCCCGTCAGCTTTGAAAAGTTACTTATCAAGAGTCTTCATTAATTTACGTTATACCTCGCGAAGATGCAGAAAGGGCAAACTACATTTAGTGTATCCACATGTTGAAGCATTAAATCGCAGAGTAAATAAATGAATGAATAAACTAACGACCAAAATCGTCACGGCATTAATTCCTCCCTCACCTTTTATTTGCCGACGAAAACGTACCTAGAAGCGGGTAAAAATTCAACCAAAATTCTCCGCCCTCGGTCTAGATGGAAAAGTCTTTCCGGGACACGTCAAAACACGTAGCACGAAGGGGGAAAGCCGAAAAAGGGGCGGAGAAACAAAAAGAAGGAGCGTCAAGTGTTTACCGCAGTTGGCCCTTTGTTTCGTTCCATTTCCAGAGCGTTTGCTCGCGAGCTGGCGAAGCTGTTTGCGTTGCACGGTGGAATATCTCAGGTTCGAGATGTCGAAAAACAATCTTGGCCGGTGTTTCGAGGGCCTCGAAGCTGTCGCCGCGAAAATTCACGCTCGAACCGTAGTCAGAAAAAACATTCCCCGATTTGCCAGCACGCGAGTACGTCGCTCCTCCTCTTCTGTCTTTTGTCCGTACGCTGACTGCTACCTCGGCAAACAACGGGGGCGAGAGCATGGTAATCTCAAACAACTAACTCGACTTAGCACATGTGCTACTTTCGATCGCTGTTTCGATGGGACCACGTCAGGTTTGCTTTGCCACGTGCCACGGGACCGGTTCCTTTCCATCGAGGGAATCACTTTCCTTCCCAGTTGAAGATCCCTTCGTGGCACTCCGTTGAAAAAACACCTATTGTGTGCACTGTTTTCAAATAAACTTCGTTTCTTCTTTCATCATTCCTTTGTTGCTTCCCGGAGTGTCACAAGTGCTTGCTTGCGACAGAGTGACATGGGAAAGAGTTGTCAAACGGATTTTGAATGTTTTAGGGTGGATGATGATTTCCTGAGGTTCCTGGAGCGCGGTTGGGTTGCTGTGGCAAGTGAAACAGTGTTGGCAAAGGATTTTGATATTCAGTTTATTAGAAGGGATATGGAGGACACTTGAAGCGTTTCTAATGAATAGTTGCCATATTCGAAGTTGTTAAGACGTATCTAAAGTAATATTTATTTATTTAACACATACGCGGTGGAAAAACATTTAAGAATACAAGTACGTTAGGAAAATAGAATATGGTAGAGACAACAAAAGCAGTAAGAGAAAACAGAGAAAAAGAACAAATGTCATCTAAGATCGTTTAAAGGGTTGATAGTCAGTGAGGAGGCCAAAAAATGTATGATTTTTAGGATTTTTTTTCTCAGAAACTATAAAAGTTTATTCAAAAAACTTTTTTTGTTTGAAGGGTAGTGCATTTAGCTACGTCTCTGAATTTTGGCGTTAAAAAATATTTATTAATAAATAAGTTATTTACAATCTCCTAGATATGTTGTTCGGAAGAGGGGTTTGCGGTGACCACGAAATATATCGATTTTCGATTGTGACCGAAAAGCGACATTTTACGTTTTAACATTTGCCATTTTGCCCTAAATTAATATTTCCAAAAACCCTTCGTCCAAGGACTAGATAGTGTAATATATTAAATAAATTTTTTTGAATTTTCGGTTTTAGATAATCCATTTCCGAGTAATGGACAGGACATCTAGGAGATTGTAAATAACTTTGTTATTAATAAATATTTTTTAATGCTAAAATTCAGAGAAGCAGCTAACTGCAGCGTACAACCTTTCGAGCAAGAAAAAGTTTTTTGAATAAAGTTTTATAGTTTCTGAGAAAAAAATTTCCAAAAAATCACACCTTTTTCGGTCTGCTGACTGAGCGTAACCTTTTAAAAGAGCCTTGTACGCGTTGGTTTTAAATATGCGAATTGTGCCACAGAAAGAGTTAAGGCACTTAAAATATGCGTAATTTCGAATAATTTTGAACTCGATCAAAAACAAAATTCCCCCGAAAGAAATAATCTTTGCTGCGAGAATTTTCCAACCTTCACGTTGAAACTTTCAAGTCAGCAGCAATGAACGTATCTATGTAGCCTATCTTAGTAATTTCTACAACAAATGGATTCATTTCATTATTCAAAGCACAAAATATCGTACCGAAATAAAATTAACCCCTAAAAAACTCACAACCATTATTCCCTTAAAATTTAATTCTCCCATTCCCACAGGAACATCCCCCAAACCAGTTCAAATAATTCAACCGCGTTCCACACCTCGAAACATGCAAAATTCAACATTCTCAGAACGAAACAGGTGCACCGCGAAGTCTATTTAGAAACGTCGGATCATCGTCGCCCATCATCGTCCGCACGCACGGCGGATCGAGTGCGTCCAGTGGACGTTTCAAAACGAATTCGTCCCGGTTGGTTGAAAAAACTTCGAAATGAACCAAATAGAAAAAAGAAGCAAAAAAATACGTGGCCCCCTTGCTAGTCCGCAACCGGTCGAACAGAATCGGGGAAAAAGGGTCAGTAGCCAACGATGTTTCGATTACAGCTCGTCCTCTACGCCACGGAAACGAACCTTTCTGTGCAATAACGTCCGTGTAATGGCCGTTCGTACCGCTTTCTCTCCTCCCCCAGGAAGGGCGGGAGGGAGGGAGGGTCCTGCCCCCATTTTCTAACGAAACAGCTGTAGCTCGTGAAATCGGTACATCGACAATTTCACGTGCGCTACCTGTGTGCCTGACCACCCCTACACTTTCGTTCACCCCTCACCTTCCACCCCCCTTTCTTCTGGACGTCGGCCCCCCTATTATAGCATCCTCGTTCACCTGTCTGTACTTCCTTCTCCGGATACCAGGTGCCCTTTTTCGTTCACTTGCTTCTTCTTTCTTGTGTTTTGTTCCTATGTCTTTACGCCGCTGCACGCCGTCTTCCTTTCTGCCCTCATCCCCCACATCGATCGGCCGCTTTAAGAATTGGTCCACCTCGATTCTTCTCGCTCCACTCTCTGCTCGACCTTTCCCTTTGTCCACCTGTTCCGTGCTTGCCCTTCGGTACAACCGATCTGCTGCCACCCACGCTCAGTAACAGTCAGTAAGTAATAGTCACTTGTTCGCGTTTTACTTCGTAGTATGTCGTTCCCTATTTCGCATACATACTGCTTCGTCCTGGTGGGGATGCTGCTTCTTGTCGTTTTATCGAGCGTTCGGGACGATTACAAAGCTGCAACTTACTTTTTCTGCCAGAGGTGACTGTGGCATTGGCACGTAGACGATTTCATTTCCATTTGAAGTGTATCATAAATTGAGACGAAAAATAGAAGCAAAAATTTTT
This sequence comes from Andrena bucephala, assembly GCA_947577245.1. Taxonomy (NCBI): domain Eukaryota; kingdom Metazoa; phylum Arthropoda; class Insecta; order Hymenoptera; family Andrenidae; genus Andrena; species Andrena bucephala. The sequence continues at coordinate 23,897,756 of OX387719.1, forward strand.
CCATAAATCGCTTCTAAAACATTTCAAAAATATATTCTGAAAGTTATAGGCTGAAACTCAACTCCGTATTGATACTATAGCCTGGTGAGTTAGAACGCCTCCGAACGCCGAGCATTCCTGAAACGCATTTTAAACGTGTTTTTCTTGAAACCACGCTTTCAAAATTGACGCCGGAGATAACTTAAAAACTATTTGACCAGTCAACTTCAAGTTTTGCACACTTTTAGTTTATAACATTCCTCAGAATATTAACCACAAGGTTTAACCAAATTATTAATTTGAACCAGTATTTTTAAACAAATAAAACGTGTATTTTTTACACCATTTGTGGTTCATATTCTTACAATTGGTACATAAATTAAAAACAAAATTATTGGTCTGTTTCACATAACTACCAGAGACGCTATAACCGGTGTCGTTTTGCATCACGAAAAAAAAAACTATTTCAGACACTGCTTTATTTCTTTTGCATTTATTATAATTTTACTGTTATAAAAATTTGTTTTGATTGTTATAATGTTAAATAAAGTATCCTTAAAGTTCCGAAAGAATTAGCGCATTGGTATATTTGTAAAAAATTCCTAAAAATTTATACAAAATTAAGCCGTTTATACGAGCTTCTCCCCTTAATGGAAGCAGTACCTATGGGTTAAATATCTCGCGCATTTATTTAAATTTTGTTTAAACCATTTTGCCTACGGAATAGAGTACCATATTTCGATTGGAGAATAGCCTTTTACTCGTGCGTTTTTGGATTGATAATTATTCCCATTCGAGTAAAGAATTATTCATTTGTCGAGCAATGGTTTTCACTTTGTAAGGACGATTATTAAGGGAATGACTTAATTTGAAAAATGTTGCTGCAAGAGTCACTTGAAAGGGACGCTCGCAAAATACACCCGCAGGGAGATGTGCCACCCATCGCGGGATTTTCACACAAATTCAGAGGAACGCGAGCTGCGAATCCTACCTTATTTCGCGGCTGGTTACCAACTTTTTCCTGTTTCCACGGGCGGAGCGCAGTGACGCATTTCCCGTGATGAAAGTGCACTCGTGATAATTCATTCCCTTGCAGGCGGGAAATTTAGAAAGAGGCCAGGTATAAAACTTGACCAGTTGAAGGTTTCAAGATAATGAAAGAGTACGTGGCATGATCTTTTAAAGAGTAAGCTTTAAAATCACCAGAACCTTTCTGGATATAAAGTGTCCAAGAGATGTGTGCAAGAGAGCAATTGTAAGAAACTAATGCAATCGTCTTCATAGATTGAAGAGATTAAAGGAGGAAAGGCGCGATAAAACTATTGATTTTTGGTGATGCTGGCAACTTTTTTCTTGAATATTGTATTCTTCTGCAGTTACTCACTGTTTTGTATCATACAGTTCTGAATGTTTTAATCTCGCGTATATACACTCCGCGTCAAAATTAAAGGAATTCTACAATTTTCCGAAAATTTTGGTTCCCCAAAAAATTTGTTTGGCCCGTGCATATGTTGAAACTAGGCAAAAATGTCTGAAACTTCGTTTCCTGCTCTCCATATTGATAAAACAGTATCATAATGGATTGAAAATAACCAAAATTTTCTGGAAATTATAGTGTTCCTTTAATTTTAACGCGGAGTGTATAAGGAAGTACCTAATTGAATTTGGGTGGCAATAATACTAAAAAGAACAAACTCCGACAATGGGAACCAAATACAAAGAAATGGATCCATGGAAATATTCCTTGCAAATTCCTTGCAATTGCCAAACTGCTGTGTCCTAAGTCTACAAATTATCTATTCGGTGGGAAGAAGGTGACCATAGCCCTTAGAAATACAAGTAATGGGTCCGTGCAAAAATTCGTTCGCTCACTGTTAGGTGATGTTAAATGTGCTGGAATTTTTTTTCACTACCCCTATTTGTAATTTTACCAGAAAAGTGGCCAAATGTCATAGATACCCAAGGAAAATACTTTGATTAAAAACACGTGTAATATATTTCTACTTTTAATAAAGACTTCGGTTCAATAAAGCGAACAAGCTTCTGCACCGACCTAATAATTCGCACTGTGTATAAATTTGAACCTTGAAATGGAACGAAACCCTTATCGAATAGATGCGTAATGACTGACAGAATTCTAGCACATACCTGGTCATCCAACAATATGGTGGATTAAATTTGAAAGAACATCATTCCAGTGTCTGCTTCAGTAGATCACAGGAGATGGTAAAAGAACAGGGAACGAGCTTCCTCAGGCCACGTTTTCAACGAGCCATTCCAAGTCTGCGAGCGTCGACGGTGTCGTGGCAACCGCGTCGCCATCTTCGTCGGTGAAAATCGTCGGGTTACCGAGTCCATACGTCCGTAACGACCCCGTCGGACCTGACCTCGTCGATGACCACCTTGGCAATTCGTTTTCTCGAGCACCGTTTCCTTCTTTTTCACCGCAGACCCCTGTTCACCCTCCCCGGCCCCGAGCGCGAACTTCGATGGCTTAACGACGACTCGACGGTGTGTTCAAGTGGAAATTCACGGAGACCCCTTAGGGGAATTTATGGAATCTTTTTTTCCCGCCGGAGCGTAACCCCCTCCTGGTTGAAATTGATCGCGAAGGCTCGCTTTCGAGTTTATCGTCGAGTGGTGGATTGCAAATGAGATTGCACGCTCTGTGCGGTGGGATTTAGGAAACTCCGGCTGCTTGGACGCTTCTGTTGCAGATTCTTTTAAACGTAGCTGCTCGCTGTTTGCTTCTTTTCTTTGGTTTGTAGTACGCTTTGGAGCGGACTGCTCGTTAATTCTTTCGATCCTTCCCAAATATATCTTCTGAATGGAATAAACAGCTTTCGTAGCACGGTTTTAGGCTGACACGCGGTAGGAGATCGAAATCGTGAACTTATGCTTACATAAGCACGTGGGAGAGGAAGAATGTTGAATGCCAAATAAATTCGTACCTTTTGGTACCTTTTATTTGATCCGTTATTTAAATAATTTTTTAGTCAGTTAATGGCCAACTCTGATCTAACCAGACTTTGGAACACTCTATGGGTACTGCTTTATATGAATCATGGACCTCTGTTTATCAGTTGGTAAAGAATTTAATATCGAAGATATTCTTAAAATGCAACAACTCAGGAATAAAGTTTTCACCTGTGACATTATACGTGGACCTAGCACATCGTGACCTAATTCTATCACATAGAATTGGTTAATATAAATGATATATCAAATATTCGTACCGCAGAAAACCAACCTGCCCACCATCCAAGTATCTCAATTGAAGGCTCTGTTGCAAGATATATAGTAACTTTTTGAAAACTAATAAAAACGGTGTTAACAAAATATTTGTAGACACATGTTCAAAGTATTTTATCCACTTAAAATATACATATTCACATCGATGCTACTATAACTCAATTTATTTCCGATAATGATGGAGCTGCCTCCTCTTTAACCGACTTCAAAAAGGAAGAGGTTATAGATTCGACTGGTATGCATTTTTTTTTATGTTTGTCCCCGCATAATTCCTCAGCATATGGACCGATTTTGATGACTTCAAAAAAATAAAAATGCACTAAAAAGTACAAAATAATTATTTCCCTTATTTAATCTACGAACTCTCATATTTTTTTAAGTCGGCGCCTCATCATTTGCACTGTGTAAATCTGGCGCCGACTTAAAAAAATATGAGAGTCGTAGATTAAATAAGGGAAAAAATTAATTTTTACTTTTTAGTGCATTTTTATTTTTTTGACGTCATCCAATAGAAAATTGAATTTGTATGCATGTATCTATGAATGAATTACACTACACAATAGTATGTATGTACATCCCACGAACAATCTGTTTCACAAGCATATTTTTTCCTTTCCCGTGCAGCAAGCCCCGTTCGCCCCGAAATACTTAGGATCTTTTTTTCTTCACAAGCAACAAACTAACGTTCAAGCAGATCTTGCGGATAAAGCATCGAGATCGCAATCGCGGTTCAGGCACCATCGCCAGGAATAAAGTAGTTCTCGGGGCTGTGGTGGCTCAGGCGAAGAGATAAATGGGCTCGTTCGCTTAAAAGTAACACGTCGACCCCGTTTTATCAGCGTTACGGGGATTCGTTCGTTCTCATGGCAGGTTGCATTAAACCCGCCGAGATAACGAACAAGCGAGAGCACTGTTATTATTCCGTAACCAGCGATGTAACGTTCGAAACGGATTGATTCGCTCTCGGTGTAGAATTACGTGAGACTTTATCGTGCGCCGGGTAACGAATAAATAAAAAGGTGAAAAAGAGAGGAGTAATGGAAAAGTAGAAAGAGGGTGGAAATGGAAAGCACAGACATAAATTACGAAGTCGGATTGAGGTGGTTTGATAATTCTAATCTGCTTTTGGAACTTTTTAGTCTGTACATGAGTCTGATTGTGATACAAGTGTGTACGTGCGTTCCATTTTCTGCGAAACAGAATGAAGAATTAAAATTTCAATTGTGTGGGTGGCAGAAGAGAGTATCATTAAGAGGTGAAATGAAAAAGTAGACTAACAGTGAAATGTGACATTGATTTTGATGAAATTTTCCGTGTATGGAACAGCTGAAAGTCAGTTCAGTCACTTAAATTTTAGAGTTAAAAATTACTCACACAGTTAATGCCCAATGTGTACATCAATGTTTCAAACGTATAGATCAGAAATGGGCAAAAAATTATTTGAAATAAACATTTGTGTACGAAATTATTTTTATGTCAAAAAGTTATTTGAAATACAAATTTCTTGCCCATCTGTGGTATAGATCATAATACTAAAAATTTGGATAGGTAAACATTCGATATATGCACTCGTACGTAAGCACAAAACCGTAATAATTCACTTGCAGTGGCAAGTCAACTGTAATACACATTATTTATTTTTTATTATTCCTACAATTAATTTTTTTCTATGTATTCATCTATATACCTACAGGATTTGAAAGGGAAAAAACTTTGACCTAAAATTTCTCGCAAAACTTTAACTGCAGTGCCGTATGTATTTAACTCGAACCTCGAGAACGTAGGTGAATCTTGGTAATAGTGAACGTGTTGATAGTTACCACACCCAAAGAAACACATATCCCCTACTTTTGGGGTGGTCCACAAACTTGCGAAATTTCGTCAAACCCGGGCACTGAATGTGTGCTCTTCGCGAGACAACGAAGGGGCGAGAAGCAGAAGTAGAGGGCGCACAACCCCGAGGCATTAATCTCCTTAAAACTAAGCCAAGTATTACGCGATTAGTTGCCGCCTTAAAATTTGTTCCGACGGAAGCACCGGGGGAAGCAGAAGCACTGGATTTACGCTGGGAACCGTTTGTATCGCGGGGGTGTTACGAAGTTATCGAATAAAGTATGCATCCCCCGCCTGGCCCGAATTTGCTCGCCAGAATTATTCGCACGCCTTGACGGCGCGGCTTGAGCACTGTAACAGGCATAAATAAAGGAGAATTTCCCGAATGGCACATATATATCCTGCAGCGTTAATCTTCTTAAAACCGCCGCCAAGTATTATCCGATTAGTTGCTGCCTTAAATTCGTCCCGACGTAATCTTTGCGTAAGAGGATTCAACGGTTGGTCGCGAGTGCATGTATTAATAAAGCCATCGAATAAAAGATTTTATATTAATAAAACTAATAAAGGATTTTCCTTGTATTTTTCTTTCTCCTTTCATCGTCGTTACGATGTAACTGAACGATCAAAGAAGGGAATGCTGAGGATCAAAGACGATGTTTGTTTGCAGGGTGAAGGAAGTCGAGGGCGGATGAAGGTATATTATAAAAATCCGAGTTGGGCATTATCTAGATAAAAAATAATTTAAATAACGAGTAGAGTAAAAGATACTTTACCTCTATCGTTAAATTGTCCTCCATCCTATCCAAATAGTGGGCGTTTTATGTACTTCTACAAATGCAGAGAATAAATAACTAAAAATTGTTTTCGTGTGTTTAATTCAGAGTTGTAGATATTGGAACTTGAATTTATAATAACTCGAATCGCATAAATTGCATTTTCTCTGAGCAGCCTAAGTCCCGTTCCACCCCCTTTGAACAACTTAAATCGCATAAATTCTGTTTCGTTTGAACAGCCCTATAAATTCCATTTCCCTCAGATAATTCTTATAAAATGCTGTTTCCTTTCAGTAACTTGAATTCGATGAATATCGATTTCACGTATGGAATTGGAAGCATTTAATAAAATACGACGAAATTGTTGGGGCAGTAGAAACGCGACGATAAAAGCAAGGTTTTTTTCTGCATCTTCGATGACTATACTTAATGGGTCGAAGTTCTCAGACTAGATACCATGTACACATTCGTCTGTGCTTTGATACGTTGGCAAACGTGGCGCGTGTGTGAGTTTATTAATGTTTACCGAGGCACAATTTCCTATTGGCCCAGGGCGTTTCATTAGCGTTAGATGTCTCAAGATAGTCGCCATGTCACATGAATTACTAAACTGTCGCTTCTCTAGAGACATGACCACTTTTTGATGCTATAATAAATAATCGCTACGTCAACAACTCTGGTAATATTATGCTAAGACAGATGGTAACTCTAGTAAAATTAAATTATAAGTATCCGGCAATCTACGACTCACTGCCATAAATTACATCACTGAGTTAAATTCTGATAAATCTAGAAATTCACTGAATTTAGAATTCAATTTTAACTACTTTGGAATGAAATAACTTTTCTGAATATTTTGTTACTTAAAATGTGTTAAGTAAGGATTATATTCTAGTAGCACAAAAGGTGTGTTTGATATAGAAATTATTTATGATTTCTTTAGATTTAAAAATAACTTAAATTTCCTCTACCTTTTCTCAGCAAATTGCAATATTTTGTAGTCTCTACTTCTAAAATAATAATTTTACTGTTAGGTAGGTAATATTTTCAGTTGCTACTTATGTTACTTTTAGATACTAAAAATTCTCTTACATTCTTCGTACGGAAGTAATACATTATTTAATTTGAATAATTTATATAAACACGATTATTGAACCTTCTATAGACGAAATAGATCCCGAGGTATAAAAGGTCATGAATTATAAACTGATTCTTAGGTTGCTCGCAATCGATCTATTAGAAGACAAGAGGATAATGTCTGACTTGATATTTCTGTTGAAATTATTAAATGGGCAGGTGAAAGGTCCTCAACTTCTTGGCTCGATTAATTTAAACGCAACGGAAATATACGTTAGCGGTTAGACACTTTTCTAATAAACACAGGGGACTTATGTAATTTTCCCTATTAAGCCAGAGCCACGGAAAATATTTATTCACTGTTAATACCTCTATACTATACATATATTGAAAATGTATTATTTTGTATAAAAGGGTTCTCCCGTACAAATGCTAATAAATAAATAAATTGTGGTGTAGCTACTACTGCGGGAACAAAGGTATTGTTCGCTTTAAAGGTTAATTTCGAAGGGCCCCGCGTGGCCCTGCGGAGGCAGGACAATTTAGAGACGGAAATCGTCGATTACCACGCAAGGATTAGTGGTTTCGTCCTCGGGCCAAATCCCCCCTGCGCTCCGCCGTGTATATCTTCCTGCGCTACCCTCCAATATGACCCTAAATTAGATAGATTCTGCCGGCTTACCGTTGCGAGAACCCAACTGATTTGCCCCCGAATATCTCTCTCTCTCTGTCTCTCCCCCTCACCTCTCTTCTTCATTTACGAGCAAAAGTTATATTACCCCGACGTTTCCTGACGTCGCCACGCGGCTACCTCGAATCTGTGTTAATATCGAGTGAACACCTTAGGATCGTTTGAGGAACGCGTTGTCAGAATTTGGGCACTATTCGAGGGTAATTAGGAGCGAAGGGTAGCTGTAACTGGGGCTGATTTGTTAGAGAGGCGAAGAAATGTTGCTTTGAAAGAACCTACCCCCAAAGAATGGGGAAGCTATGGTTAGTAAAATTGTCTAAGCAACTGTCTAACTGATCTTAAATTTCTAACAATAAGATAATTCTATATTCTTCGGTGTACTTGTCGATGCAGTTTCTCATTTTGTAGGAGGAAGTATTGAGGTGTTTGTTTAAGGGAAAATATTATTTTAAGGATGGAAAACACTGTAACGGTATTTTCGGGACTTTTTTTAAACAAACCATGCGAGGTAATCAATGTATTGCTTAGTATAGTTAATGTGCACATTTTGAAGGGTAGAAATTTTTTTTTTTTGAGACATATTCATCACTCCGTTTCCGGCATAACGAATAAATGTCACAACAGGAACAGCAGAGGAACGCTGCCAGCAATCAGAACGGCTTTTCCGTCGAAACGAGAACGCTTTAGCGATTATTACGCGCCGTTAATTAACGTCCCTCCGTGTGTATTTCAATTGGGAGGGAAAAAGAAGTGAACGGGGTAATGAATTGCGCGGCAGCCTCGTAATCCGTAATATTCGCGAGAGGTGGTTCACGCGAGCCCAGCGATCCCGTTATTTCCCCCCGATGAAAAACAGCAAGAGGGTGGCTATCCAGCCTGGAATCTGTTCCAAAGGGTAGGGTGGGGAGGAGGGCCGGCTGTTTTGCAAACGCTCCAAGGGAGGCGGATAATACCGAGGGACATCGAGCGGAATGATGAATGCACGTAACAGCTGTTACAACGTGGAGTGGGTACACGCGTGACATCCTGTTAAAAAGCTCGTGCACGACGTGTCATCGAAAAAGCTGTACATCCCTCTCGCGGAGGGGGAGGGGGAGGGGGGGGGGGGTTAAACGAGGGCGACAAACGGCAAAGTGATTAAGCCAGTTCCCTTCACCAGCTCCCTCGGTTTAAAGGAGAGGCCTGATTCTGACGGTGTTTCGACAGAGAGACACGCCTACGTAGCGTGTTTCCCAGGGAAGTATAAAAAAATCGATGACCCCCATAGCGTGACGGCGGGAGCCTGTTACTCGTCACACGTAATTCTTCGATCGAACGATAGGCGACGGGATTGTGTGATAAAAAGGGTAATAATTCGATATTGTTGTCGATCAGAGTGGTAAAACGTGGGTGTTGTTAGAGGAATATCGATCGTTCTGTGTGACAGGTGACGAGAGACTCAGAGGTGAATGTTTGGATTTTTTGAAGGTGCGGATGTTGAGATTGTTATGTGAATTTTGTTTTCAGGAGACAGAAAATTGGGATTCCGGGTTTAATAGATTTTTACTACAATGGATTTCATGGAGAATATCAATTTTTCTAGGGGTAGATGTCTACGTTTATCCTTCTTGGTCGTACGAAGCAGTCGAATATGCTGTAAAGGTAGATTTATCGTGGAGTTCCCTTCGCACTATTTATAAGTTTCCAATTAATGTCTGATGGTTAGATGGAAGTTTTGTCGATATCGGCATTTGGTAAGGTACGTGCATATCAGATATATCTAAACTTTGACGTGCAAGAGACAATTCGACATGTGACTAAGTGAAGTCTGAAATAATATTTCGAGGAATGAATAATGTCAGTGCTAAATAGTTTGTGGATTTAGTAACCTACGTTGTAAATAGATATTGATCTGTTACCCTGTTAGAAATTGGTAAAGTGATTTATCAACTAATTTTAAATGAAATGATTAGAGGAAGTGCAGTATATTTGGAATACCAGTTTGTTTGAGACGAATAAAAAATTACGACAGACGATGGGAACAAATTGAACTACATAATATCATAGGGAAACTAATAAACTTTCATATTTCTTAGTGTCAGTAAAAATAAAAAACAAAAAGTAACTGAAATTTTGGTTTGAATGAAAAATGACAAGAAGTATCGATTTCGTTAAGGTGCAGGTAATTTGGAATACCGATATTCCAATTTCCCTTCACTTTATAAACTTAAACAAAACATGTAGATAATAAAATTAGTTTATTTTATGACGTATTCAGGCTAAGAAATCACAATTAAGGAACAATTTTATGTAGATATCTATAAGACAATATTTACACAAATGCTAAAAAAGTTTATATAGGTGACAGACGAAACTGACGCGGTGGTAGCCATTACGCGTGAAACAAAAGCATCGGTAGGCTTTGGAATATTCCAAATTACCTTCACCTTCGGTATTCCGAATTAGCAACATGGCATTGAAACCTAAAATTTCATGTCACACTTTGTATTCTCGAAATTATCGCAAAACTGGCACGGAACCATAGAAGGAACATGCAAATGAGTCGATTAAGTGTTTAACACTAAAGTTTTGACATATTTTAACCATGATTGGAACGATTGAATACGCGCTGAAAAAGTTTTGCAGATTGACGTTTGCTTCCTCTGCAGATTAAGTCGGAAATGTAAAAATTGCGGTTCATCCACAAATGTCATTAGTGAACAGGTCATTAGCCCCTATAATCTACGGTGTTACAAATTAAATAGCGTTAGTAGTTTATTTGATACTTCGGTATTCCAAATTACCAACAGTATTCCAAATATGCTGCACTTCCTCTATCCTTAACTTCAGTTAGATTTTCATACGTAGATTAATTAATAATCGTTTAATAAATCGTTTTCATTCACTAAACTATTTGCGTAGAGCTACCTACTGGAACAAAGTATTTAGTGAAGGAAACTTCTATATTAAAAATATTTTATAACAATTCTTTGCATTCTACGTCAAACAGTTATGAAGAGAAATTCTTGAACGTGAAAGAAATTAAAAAATAAGGGAGCACCATAATATGAAATATTATTAAGTTGAATGTAACTCAAGCGGCGGTAATCGTGGATTCAATTTGAGTTATTCTCAATGTCTTTTTGAGTTCAGATTTTTAAATATCACTTGGTCTGACACCGAAGAAACACAACGACTGCGAAAGTCAAGACACGACTGAGCAAAGAACTCGTATTGAAGATCGCGATTTATTTTCAACATAACCCAGGCCAGTTTAATGAAAAGCCGTATGGTTTCTGCTCGACACTGTTTGCCTTTTGAGGACTCGAGGAATACGAGCTTACCACGGCAAGTGTTAACGGCTTTACTTTTCATAAAATCAGTGCTACTTCTTGGAAGAGAAACTGTATTCATTCTTCCAGAACAGTTTTATGGAAAATTATGATGATGTTCTAATTTACTAGACATACAGTCGTAAAAACCTAGTGTCTCCACAACTCCACATATTTACAAAACATATGAGTCCAGACTTTACTCTGCGCTTTCCAGTTTTCTGAGTCAGAAAAAGGTACTTTAAAAAATGGCACGTGTATATACTACTACATAATATGTTGTAAATACTAGGATGTATTCGTAGATGCTGGTTGCAAATCATACTTTCCAGATTAAAAAGCTATGCTATGAAAAACAGTTCTGTTCATTTATTTGCATTATTGTACGCCCTGAAAAAGGTAACATTCATTTGTAAAAGACCTCTAAAGAGGATGGGCTGTATGCCACGATCACTCTAAATATTCCTGTCGTTTTTCAGGGTAGAAAGTAATTCCTGAAATTCTCTGTTGTAAATAAATTTGTATCCTGCGTGTGGCTACAGTAAAGATCATCTCCTTTCGATGTAGCAGAGGAGAAAGCCCAAAGAAAACAACTACCAAATGCTCATTCGTAATCGACTGTAAACGCAAATGATTATCGATGGTCTAAAAGAAACGTTTCAGTTGAAAATTGTAGGCCAACAGCTTAAGAACTCTGGCTTCCCACAAATAATGGTACCAGGGGCCCTAATTTTAAAACGACGTCAGCTTTTTGACGAGTCACTGATGTGGAGCCACTGAATAATCTTTTTCCCCAAATTATTGTCCAACTCCTTGGACCAGACAGTGTTTCATCTTCAACACACACTTCACCAAATCGAATACAGCATCTCCTAAAATCTCCCAGATTTCAGAATCAGCCCAAACTTTGTCCAGCTGTCGTCCCACCTCTAATCTGATACTTATCAACCGTCACACCTGTACACCTTCAATCAACACCATTGACGTATGAAATTCCATGCAGAAACGTTTCACGTCCCACGAAGATACAGAATTTAAGCCTGCTGATTTATCCCAAGCAACCGACAGCATCCCATAAATAAAACTAACAAAACTTTGCAGACCCGATATTACGCATTCTTATTTCCTTCCCCCAAAAAAAACCGGACCAACGTTCACACAGTTGCCTGAGACTCGTGTAATTCATGTTCGGTGCATCCGACGGTCGTTGCCTTGAAGAACGTGGAACCGTTGCCCTGTCAGAGGCGTGCGAGGGCTTAGGGTCGAAGCCCAGTTGCTGAGCTGGTCCACTCGGGAACTCGGTAGCTCTGATAATCGTGACTCAGCACACACCGCGGTCCCTTCGACTGCCGTATTTCTGTCCCGAGTTTGCACACCGCGATCAGACACCGTGATTCTCCGATGGGGCCACCGACCATCGCTGGATCCACTTCCACGGATTGCATAGGCATCAGCAAACGCGATCCCACCGTAATCCGTCTCGCAGCAATCCTCAGCGGGCTTGCTAGCGGTGCTTCTTTGGACTCCATGCGAGCTCAGTTTGACTTTGGAAAGTTCGCTTGTACCGGGGCTCTTTGCTTGATTGAATTTTTCTTGCCACTGATAGACAGCACATGGTCACCCCTGAGCCAACCCTGGGCTGATTGGTTGCTTTCGTGAGCGATTTAATTATTTTCCTTTGGAATTATAAGGGTACAGGATTGTGGGTGTGGTTTTAGGTGAGGGGAAAGTAAAAGATGTATCAACATGGCGAGCAGGTCGTCTTAAGGTGAAATCTGACGGCACGTGGATCGGCGAACTTGGCACGAGACTTGCCGAGCCCACGCGCCGTCAGAACGCTCATGGCTCGCCGACCCGCGAGCCTGGGCGAGCTTTGGCGATCCTCGGCGAACCGTGCCGGCTCGCCGATCCACGTGCCGTCAGATTTCACCTTTAAGATATCTTTCGGAGGTAGGGTAAACTGCACTAATCATTGGCACTCCTGATTAAAAAGTCAAATATTAAGAAGTGCTTAGCAACTACTTTTTTACAATTTCTTATTTTTCTTTCACTACAACAGTGTAAAGCCCAGTAGTTGAACTACACATTTTACATCTGGCAACAGCACAAAGTGGGACGAAGGGCTGAGTTTTAGGGTTTTTTTAAATTTTTTTTAAATATTATTTGGGAATGAAATAGTCTGTTTAAACACTTTAAAATTCGTTTTTAACTACATATGTTTTTAAAAGTCAATAACCTCAACTTTTATGCCTATTTTTGTTTTTTATTGAATATTTTTAAAATAAAAGATTTAGCAGGTACCCAAGATGTTTTATTTTAATGAAAAATCCATAATCATCGATAATAACAGAAAATTAAGAAATATAAAAACTGCACAAAAGAATATAGACATTCCAATTGGGATTTCCGCTTAGGTTGCCAATCATTGTACAGTTTACCCTATTTCTAATTTCTAATTTTCAACGATCCTATTCTAATTACATTTCTTCCCTACTTTGTCACTGACCTAACTGTAATCTTATTAGATTGCATATTATTCATATTGTAACTCATGGGATTCTATCTTGTATACAAATAAATAAATATATAAATAAATCGTAGTTATGTAGGAAATGTTTATGTACAGTGATTATTCATCAATATAGTGTAGAAGTACTATTATTATACAAGGTACTATTATTGCACAGAAAGAAGGCCCTTGGCAGGCGGTGCTAGCTCCGCTTGAAGTGTGCCATCTGTGTGCATAGTAGTAAGAGGATGTGGCCGGTTCCGCCAATAACAAAAATACGTGTGCCCCGTTTTTAAGAATGTGCCTAATTAGGTGACAAAAACCAATCGTCACAGCGACGAACTGCACCGCCTGCCAGGGGCCTTCTTTCTTTGCAGTAATAGTACCTATAAGTGGCTTAATAACCCCGAAATTTAATCAGTCCCCTACTGTACCGTCAGTGTCCCTAATGTCCCACTCGCCGCCTCAATTATTCGTCTTACAAGATGTTTCGACTATCCAACGTGAACGAAGCTAATAGACCACAAGGACGTAACACAACTTTCGCCAGTGGTATTAATTTAGCTAGTGACGCGAGATGAACCACGAACACGTCGCTTCAACAATACGTGCTTCGGCGGTAGTTTCTGCTTCAACGTTTCGATATTTCGTGTAGAGCGGTTGGCGAATATAATTAATAAGGTAGCTGATTGTCGTTTTGGCGAAACTCATATGACAATTAGTGTTCCTGCTTAAAAATGAAATCGAAACTTGATGGTATTTAACTCCATGTATCATATTATTATGTTTCTTCTTATTACCATTATTTCTTTAAGATTCTAAAAATTTTAGATTTCAACTATGTGGAATTTTAATATAGAATCACATTCTGAGTATGAATGAAAATATGGCCCAAAGTGAATTCCATATATTCGACTATCAATACAGTTGTTCGAGGGTTAAATACCTCGGAAGTACGATATTTTCCAATTTCCTATTAAAAATAGCATATCTCCCAAGTTAATGCAGATAAGCGTATACATTTTTTAGAGAATATCGAGAACAGATTGAATCTCTAAATGTGTGAAACCTCAGCTAGAATTTGACTCGAGTGTGACACATTTTAAACCAACTTTCCAAGGACCATTCAACTTTATACTCTTTGCAGCAAATTGATATTTCCTTCCGTTTCATATGTATAATTATTTATTACTTACTATTAAGTTATCAATTGTTACGAAGAATCGAAGATCAGGCATTCTTCAAGACTCGTGTACGACACATGGAGGTAAAGGAAATTAAATTCGTTCAAAGTGCTGGCCCTCAATTCGAACTTAAACAATCCGTTAACCGAATAGCTTACGCAGTCTATACCCTAGAAGGCAATTTATACCACCCCGTGAAAAATTCGTGGAAACAGAATGTAGGCGGTAAATATCGTTTACCTCGGTCCATTCTACGCGAAGCCGCCGCTTTTTTCACGCTGGAATGTTCGGAAGCAACGCGTTCCCGCCAATGAGGAAAAAGCTAAATGTTTAAAAGCATTGTTACCAAAAGAATGCTCGAAGGGAAACGCGAGCGACGGGCACCTCGCGGCTTGTTTTGCTGCAAGCTAAAATACGAAGGCCCGCTGGCGGAATGTACGGAGGCAATACCCAATCTGCTTCGTTATGTTCGTCTTATTTTCATCCGTGCAAAGAGACTAAATATTTTCTTACGAGAGGCGCGAAAAACCAAACGCATTAAAAGCACTGTTACTAAAAGGATGGAAACGAGACGCGTACAGCTAGTGGCTCGCTAGTTGCTTCGCCCGGGATGAGGATACAGTGTCTTCGTAGTGGAACGCACCAAGACAATTACCTTGGTCCGAGCACGTTGCTATTTCATTGCTGAAAAAGTTTCGCGGCACATTCTGCGCGTACGTTTAGATAAACCACTTCGGTTGGCAGGTCGGCAGACGTGCGTTGAATGAAGATGCAGACGTTTGATGGGGCCAAGGGTGCCATAATGGCTACGCCCGCGCGAGCAGCTTGATAAGTGATGGCAATTTTCATTTAGAGAGAAATTTACGTTTATGTTAGCTTGGAAAATAAATTGTCCCCACCCGAATGATATTGGGCCAGTTATGCGTGCCGTGTACCTTGCAGGTTGCTTCGTCGCGTTGGAATTAATTATGCTCCGTGGACGAAGAAGCTGGATGAAATTGTGCAAATATACTTCTAATTACTCTATGGTTCGCTGAATATTGTAATGGGGTGGAGTCATTGCATGCTTTTGGAAAAATGACGAGATTGAGAAATGCCATTGGAGTTGGTTCTGTGGAATTCGTAGTTTTGCTTTAATTTTATAATAATTATACGGCTTCGCTAGAGTTTTCTGAGTTTTATGTTTCAAGTCTCATAACGATCCCTTAATATTTACTGAACTTGTCGCAATTTATGTTTAAAAAGATATTGACTTTGGTCGAAGAAATTTTTTGTTTATAATTTTTATCTCGAATACTAATGATTCGATAAAAAACTGTAAATGGAGAAATGTGTGCCGTGACGAGCTTTACAACACGATATTTTTTAAAATCCAGTTAAACAAAATTTAATTTTACAATTTTTGTCTTAGCGTTTGGACAATAATTTTTCGTATTTTCGAGCGCTAGTCCCCTTATTGCATCGGAGCCTTCAATTAGTGTGTAATGAGAGTACTATTTTTTGAATTTTAGGCACAGTGGGTGATTCTTTTGTATGGTGATTGAAAAATTCTGTGACGGGGAGGTTACTCAAGTGAAACGATTACTTTTGCCAGTTTTGGAGATTGAATTAGAGGATTTTTAAGCAACTCGTGATACCAGAAGTATTTTTTTATTTAAACGGAAGCCCTTTGATAATATATACACTAGGGTGGCTCTTATTTACTCTTGGTGAAATTTTTTTTCAAGATTTTCTTCGCGGCACTCCCCAGAATAGTTCCAAATAATAAAATAAAATCTGTGTAAAGTATGAGACCGATCGGATAACAGGAAAAGATGCCCCTGGGCCATTGAACATTTAAATAATTATTTAACAGCTTACAAACTTGATTTTATATAATATCTTCCAAGTCATTCATTACATAAAAAAATATGTCAAACAAAAATTGTAGATCCAAACAAGAAGCATCTTTTACGTTTTGTTACTTTTTCGCGTGCGACAAACGGTTTTCTAAAAAAGTCCGAAAAACTGGAAAAAGAAAACATTTTTTTTCAAGTTTTGGAAGTTTAAATCCTTCTAGAACACTTTTTAATTATGAACGCGAGAAAAAATTATAATTTTTATTTTCGAGGACTATTTTTTAAACATTTAAGGGGGCTCATATACCGAGATATGCCAAAAAAGATAAAAAAGAATCCATATTTTCAGTGTTTGATATGTCATTCGCAAAAATATCGAAGATATAGACATCTTACTGGATAGAAGAAATCATATATTACCTCTGTAATATGCGCTAAATATAATACTACGTATGATACAACCACTAAAGCTGCATCCCACACAGAATGGAATTATAATAATTTGCATAAAGAAAATCCGGCTATTTCCGTGGATTAATTTCGGTGCACAAAAACGAAGCATCGAAAGGTAATTAACGCATCGTTATCTGCCTATTTGCATTTATTCCCACATTTGGTAGCTGCTTACCTTTCCGCAATGGAGGCATATCGCATGTGGGGCTACGCGATTAGCCTTTGATTTACGGAATCAGCAAACAACCATCATAGGAAAGGTATTTCAGATTAAATGCCATAAGCATTGAAGCTATGGTCTAGCCGATGATAGGATTGCCACGCATGGATAACTTTGACGAACGGAAATGCTGCTGAATTCCGCGTTAACGCACAGCGCTGGAATTCGCGTGCAGTGTATTTGTTCCGCAATACAAACGAGGGAATTTTTATATTTCCACAAAAGTTCGATGCAGTATAAGGTAAAATCAGTATGTTTATTAGCGTCCGCGTTCTCTTTATAAACCAGTTACTTGTATCACACCGTTAACAGTAATCAATGTAATTAAAATATAAAGGTACGGAGCAAAGTGGATGAAAATTGAAGTCCAAAATATTTTGCCTGTTAATTTGTTCGCGATTTGATGTATTGTCAAATTCGTTGTTACTTTTGGTCATTCGTCGAGTCGAGGGCAGATATAATTTTATACTCTATAAATTATTATAATATGTGTCGTTGTAATTAATAAGAAATGTCTAATGGGATGTAAATTATAGAGTATGAGGAAATTAGTAGTAAACATTGATAAATATTTTGTGTAGAGGAAAGGTTGAATATATTTTTTAATGTATATTTTATGAGAACCTTCATGTTAAACTGAAAATACATGTAATTTCGAGACCGTGAGATCAATGTTACCTATCATGCCTGTATATTATACATTATATTATTAAGCGGAAAAAGCTTTCCTTCTCAAAATGGAAACAACTCGCAACAGTTTCTATCTTTTTCATGGAAAATTATAAAATTGCTAAGTAGCAGAAATTTAAAAACAAAGATCTTTTTGAAAGTTGATAAACTTCTTGATAAAAATATCTAAAACCAACGAAAATTACTGTGATAACACGAGTTTGTTTCACTTTCCACGGTAAATATGAGGAAAATCCCTGATTATTTGCATGCGTATACGAGGTCAGCAATTTTTTGCCTAGCTCGAAGTGCCTTTTAATCTCCTCAATGGGTTTTCTCTTGCGGAGTCGTAATCACTGCTCCTCTCTGATCAGATTCCCCCTGTTTAGTAGTCGATCGTATTTAATTGTGAACCTGTAATTGCGTTCCTTATTATTACGCACCATTCGAGCATCACGATCAGGTTTCGTCTGGTTACAGGAAGCTACAACCCATTTAAGTAAATTAGACACACGAAACTGTCTCTGTGAGTGAAGACCAGAAATAGGATCCCTAGAATTGCGACAATTTTGGCAAAAGCCTGCACACAGGCCACGTTTGAATAGATTTCTGTAAACTAAGTAGCGATGTTAGACGAGAATGAAAGACACGGTTTTTTTAGATTCTGAAATTCTTTTTATTAACAAATGAATGTTTTCTCGAATTTGCAAGTCAATAAATGGCGGATAGTTAATTGATTTTGAATTGATACTTTTCATGTTTATTCCTTACACATGGAACACGAAAGACGCAAAATTTCTCTAATTTTTTTGCTCATTTATTTTTTTGTATTGTGGCATTTATGATAGGATTTCGAAGAAATAGAGGTATATAACGCACGTCGTTATTATGAATAATTATATCAATACATTCATGTGTTATGAATAATAACATTTACATATTATTCATCGTGATACATATTCAAATCCGTACGAATATTATATTATCATGTTATTTGCCACTGCCACACATAATTAACTGTAATTAATGTTCTGCATATTATTATTGAATTACGATTATTGTTTCAAGTTTCATTTCCTCAACCTACATTTCGTTCTTTTTAAATGATGAATTCATAACGTTTTAATATTTTAGAATTATATTACCCGCTTCCAGGAGACCCGACTAACTGATTGACAGTTCGTTTAACATTCTACCATAAAATACTGTAAGAACAATGAATCAAAGCACCCCTAAAAAATACCCAACTTTCACTTGTCCTTTTAGTTTTATGATATGAGTCTGCAGCACTCTTAATTTTTCCATATCTCTATTGCATATTTCTTCCAATTTTCTATAACATACAAATACGAGGAATGATTCATGATCTTCAGACACATTCACATTCACGACACCCTCTTTCCTCGGCCGAGATAAATATCCGTGTATCGAATACTTCTTCAAGAGGCAAACAGTCACACTAAAAAGCTTGCAAGTTTTACTTTGGCAGATAATAATTTTGATATCACGAAAATTCTACTGGAAAAACTGTTCGAGATCACAGCAACAGGATCATCTTTTCAATGCTTTTATCGCACGCGTTTCCGCGACATTGTGGAACTCATAAAAAGGACACGCGCTTCCTGAAGCGTCAGGAGTTTTTTTACCGCAAAGGCTGTAAGGCTACACTATGAATTACAATTGCGCTGCAGAAGCGTAAAGTGGCCTTCCCTCGAAACTTTGTTTCCTGTTTCGTTGCGATGTCGATTATGCGGACAGTTCTGCTAATTAATTCTTCTCGGAATGATCGAAGTATTTAAAACGATGGATTCTAACGATGGAGGGAACTAAATATTCCAAATGAAAGATATCTGGTGAGCATTTATAGTATTTCACAAGTACATATATTCACGAAGAATTTACTCAATTGGATTCTGTGCATAGATTTATTTTTCATCTCTTTTTCATAATTATGTTTTTCGAGGATTCTTCCATGTGTGTATTAGGTGATTCTGTGGGTTCTTGATCTAATTCGAATAATTAGAATAATACTAAATAGTTGTATTATATGGTTGGGAATCTTCGAAGAACAACTTGTAAACTATAGCGAGTTCTTCTTTGCCCTATCAGGGCGACATGCCCTCAATCTAAGAGTATTACGTACCACGAATATTAATTAAGAAGCTAAAACTTTCCATGACCTCAAAACAACCGCCAACGTTCGAACTCCAATGACGTTGACAAATGTGCGTAAAGGCCCGAGTGCCTTCCAATAACGTCAATAAGACCTAACGCAATCTGTCCAGCAGCGGCAACGATTCAGCAAACGGTTATCATTAAAAGTCAGTCAACGGCGGCCAAATTGAAACGTCAACTTCACTTTCCAATATCAGAGACCACCCAGATCCATTTCGAGCTGAGATCCCTTTGGCGACCTCTGCTCTTTTCCCTCCCACGGGTCTCTTCCGAACTGTACGTAACGAGGAGAAATAGGGCAAGGCGGCGGGGAGGCGAAAAGAAGTGCTCCGACGCGGGGGACAAAGGCAGGCCGAGGAAGGGGTCGGCGAGGGTAAGGAAAAAGCGAGCAGGCAGACAAGAAACGGTTTGTAATTCATATTAGACCCCCGAAGGACAAAGCAATCAAGTAGTCCGCGGCTTCGACTCGGCCCGGGCAACTTCCGTGTCGAATTAAACTTACAGATCCGCGCAAAGGGGCGAGAGCAGCCAGCGAACTCCAATGAAAGGAAAATATTGTATTTTTTATCGGAGTCCCCCGCGTGCTGGCCAGATTCGTGGGGAACGCGGAGAATGGGCGAAAGAGAGAGGGGCAGGGGGGTTGAAAGAGAAAGAAATGGCAGTGAAAGGGGTGGAAGGGGAGGAGAAAGGGAACGAAAGGGTGTTGAACCGCGCGCCAAAGAGAAGGAAAATATCGGGGCTGCTAGGGCAGGATCAAAGTTAAATGAATGCGTACCGCGGGACACAAAGGATTTCCAAGGCACTTTATTACACGGAGTCGAGGCTTCAGTGGGTGCACGAGTGGGCCTCTCTTTCGAGTTTTGGTCCTTTCGTTCGGGCGTCGCTTGTTTCGCGTTCGCAGAGTGGGAATCTTAATTGAAATGTAAATTCACGCTATGAGCACGTGCGACGGCCTCTGTCGAATCCTTCCTCTCCTCCTTTTTCCTCCCGGCCACGGTTCTGATTGAAATTTTTCCGCCAGCGTAGCGCTGCAGATACACGTCAGCCTTTCTCAGCAGTGACTTTTTCCGAAAATTCTTTCTTCTACTGTTTTCTACAGATGTTTTAGGGGAAATTGATGACGCAGTAGTGTATTGTGGGGGAAGGTATTAGGATAATATATTTGAACCACCGGTGGCTGGATTGGGATCGCTGTAGACAGAGGACGTTAAAATATTAAACTGTTCTTTGGTTTTAAATTAAATACTACGTTCTAAGCATTAACTTTTCAACACGAAGCAAAATCGTTGCACCACCTCTGGCTTTGGGAGTCATATTGAATTGATATCGCCACAATTCTTTATTTTAAATTACACATTTGAAAATTAAATGTGAAAGCAGCAATTCTAAATATTAGATCACTGCAAAAGTTCGTCGGGTTTATTGAAGGAAGTTCTTTATTTAAAGTAAAAATATATTATGTACATGGTTTTTAATCAATGTATTTTCCGTGGCTATCTATGCTTTTTATGCACCGACCTACTTAATAAGATTACCTATTTATTTTTCCAACTTTTTTGTAATTTATAACTGTATAAAATAAACATATGTTTCATTTTACTTTGCTTCTTATTTTTTAAATAAAACGTTAAAATTAACAAGTTTAAATGGAAAATTAAATGTTTTGAAATGCAGCATCACTCTGGGAACTGTGGCATCTCTCCAAAAAATGATGTTTTCAGTTTCAACTTTTTAAGGGTATCCAAAATTAAAATTTTTAGATTTTTTCCAATGCAAGTAGTAGCACACGATATTCAACTAATAATATCTATCATTGAAAGAATTTTCCGTTGCAAAAACACGGTGGCAATTTTGCGTATAGTGCGGCATCTCTCCCATAATTACCCTATGTACGAAAAACAGCATCGGTTGACAATTCGCCGTTGCCGTTTATACGTCGCGTTGTTAGGAGGGCAACGACCTTCAGCCGACTCGAAGCCCCGCGATCACTCGCGGTTCCCCAAACTCAGGGGACGTTCTAGCGCGCGAAATTTAAGAAGAGCTTCGAGGCGGGCCATTATTTTTTACCAGAAAATATCTCACGAACCCAACGGTTATAAAACACTTCTCGGTGCCCCGATTCCCGTGGTCGAGGCAGCTCCTTGGACGAGCGTGATGTCCCTTTTCGTTAGCGGCCTTTGCGGATGGGCGCAGCAACAACTGGACCGACAGTTGTTTACGATAAGTGACGCGGAATAGCCGGCCTAAAAACGGGACGCAACTCGGCGAACGGCTCGCCGCGAGCAAGAAAGGCCAGCGGAACCTCCAGACCAGATAGATTGCCGTTCATAAGTATTAGCACACATGCTCTGTGTGAAATAATTGCGAAAAACCTTGCAAATTTATTGAACAACTCTTTACGAAGAATTTTACTTTATTTGGTAAGTACCAGTCTGAACTGAAGACAGAAAATAAAAACAGCGAAAAGTATTCAGTTTGTACCAAATAAGTAGCACATATTGTATAGTATATTGAACATCAGTGTATAGTATGTTACTTACAAAAGAAGGCTCCCAATCCGAAAACTCTGATTTTAATGAAACTTCGTGGGAGTGTGGTGCATATTCGAGAATGCAGGGGGGGGGGGGCATTTTTTCTGCGGAAATTCATTTTGAAGTGAATGAAATCGAAGTGAATTCATGCGGAAAAAATTGCTCCTTGTATACGTAAGCTGAATGCTCACTCCACATTTACACGCAGTTTCATAAAAATCAGAATTTTGGGATTGAAAGCGTTTCTTTGTTAGTCAGAGCTTTCATTGCCCCACCGCGGTTTTTCAACATCAGATTTGTGCGGCCTATTACCATTCCGGAGCGAGGCATTCCCTGTTGTTCTTCCCTCGGTTATCGTTTGCTTTCGGCCATTGTCGCGAACACACGAAGTGGCAGCCCTATTACCACACGATACCACAACGCCAGTTAACCTTTTGACTCTGGAAACCCTTTTGGTGGTTTCGGCAACTTGTCGCGGCGTAGAAATCACTCGATGCAGTTCTCTGTGTGTTTCTCGGCACGAGAAATGTATCTCGATCCCATAGGAGCACCTATTTCTTTCCTAGAGCTCCTAGAACTCCTAGAGATGGCTCCCGTTTCTGCGCGACGCACCGAAAATATACGTCGTGACGACGAGTTGCTCTTTCGTGCAGCACAACAATTGTATTCACTTCTCTAAAGTTGCATGGAAAATTATTGATAATACTAAACACCTCTTATTTAAGAAAATAAACTTGTGCAGTGTGTTTATTACTTGGTATTGCATTTGTCTTGCAAATGAATTTCCTCCTGTTGGAAATAGTTTTGTCCAATCAATCAATAAATTAGTATTTTTCAATGAATGACACTTTCCTAGTCTGTTAAATCGTATTTAATATAATAATAGGAAGGTAGTTCAAATATAAAGGAACGGTTAGAGATTTGTGACGTCGATCGGTTACGTTACCGATTACAGTAACACAGAGCACCTTAACAAAAAATATTCCAGCTACGCAGTGGACTGTACAAGCCACGCGTACCTCCCTAAAAGAAAAGAATATTCAAAATATAATTAGTCTAAATATATTTTTCTAATAGTACCTACCTCCATTCTCTCTTTTCAAGATAAACATCATTTACCCTGTGTGTTCTCTTACTTGTTATTTTTGAAAGGCAAACACTTGGTTAAAATGGAAGAAAAATGAACATTGTGTGATTGATAGATTTAAAAATACAGATTCGTTAAAATAGTTACAAATTATGGACATCGACAGCTTGTACTTTTTAAAAAAATCGACAGCAGTGAAATGATGACTTAAACGCGATCTAATTTCACGTGGACTACATTATATTTCAATCTGATAAAAATCCCTGATATCAAGCACCAGAAATAATCTTTGTGTCATGGTCTTCTTGTTCAAAATGCGTTCTACACTTTACGCTACGTGTTTTTCAATATTATCCGCCACTCATTGGACACACCCTTCCCTAAATAAACAATATACAGTGGGTGGCCAAATTATTATACTCAAATAAAAAGGTTTCTCTGCGAAAAATGGTCGCCAAAAATGTTTTAAAAAAAGCATTTTAACGTTTGAAGTTTCTAGTTTTTGAAACAAGGACTTAATTCTTTTTTCATCCATTATGAAGTTACAGAAATTTTTGCCTAGTTTGAACGTATGCACGGGCCAAATAATTTTTTTCCGGTAAATCCAACACAGAGCTCTTATAAAGCAAACATTTCTCTTTAATTTCGTTTGTTCGTAAATTTCTAAAAAGTCGTGATATCACCTACTCACGTAATCTTATCGCTGAATAAACCGTCTAATACTTAAAAAGCCTCTATCATGTCGAATTTCCGGTAATCTACTCCTTCCATCGCCGACATTTCTATTACTCCCCTCAATTAATTAGAGTCGAGATCCTGTGATTGTCTCGAGATATGTATCTACATAAAATCGATCAATTGAAAAGGTACCTCGGCTCTGAGGCGCCATGGTCGCAATTTACGAAATGCCTCTTTCAAAACGAAGAGTCGACAAACGAATTTATGAACGAACTCCTACGGTTTTTGCATTCTTCATGAATATTCCACGAGTGAATGTGGTCAGAGCTCGTTTAATATTCGGACAGAGGTCGATGAAGATGCGATCTTGCCCACCGTCTGGTGGGCTCGCGTGTCTCCGGTTATTAGATCGAAGTTCGGCAATCGGCGAGTGGCTAAGTAGATTTCGATGAACCTACATTAGCTTGGGCGCGCACGTCGTGCTCGAATTTTCGCCGGGCTTTGCGAGGAACGACCCAGGATTTGCACATCCCACAGTGGAAATGATTTCTATCGCTCAAACGTTGCGATCTTCAAAGGGTAATTTTGGCGTAGAACATTGAAAATATCAATTTGCTTTTGTGTTTTCTTATAGCTTGGGGTCTTAAAAACATACTCTTGCAAGTTAAAAATAAATGGTTTGGAGTATGACGATTTAAGAATATATATAAATTATTATATTGACATCTATGTAATTAAGGAAGTTTGAAATTTTAAGCAAACTAACACTCGAATATTCTCCAGAACATTTATAATTATTCCTTTTTTGATATAAATACCCAACGAGTATTTCCATCAGTCCAAACTCAAAAATTTATTAGGCAGCAAACTTGATAGGGTAAATTATAAATTAAAAAAATTCGTATTCATGGTGAATTAGAGGAGGTTTATTAAAGCGTATTTTCGATGCACTGACTCGTGACGTCTAGAATTTATAATTGGTTATACATATCCATTTATTCGTCTATATAGGTACGTATTCTCAATAACTGTGCTTCTTTCATAGGCGATATCTGTGTCTGAGGCAACGACTTATTTATCAAAAAGACTATTACAATAACACATAGCCGCTTTCACTGCATACTGAATAGACAGTTTCGCATTGATACTGCGCGTCGAGTTATGTGCTTCGATTCGTGTTAATGTAAAGTTAAGATCCACCCAAGGCGACAGAAAGATGCATTTTATGAAAAGCTGCGATATGAATGAAATTCGACGACAACCACTATTCAGAAGAACTCGACGCTTTTGTTCGGCTGATATAATTCTGAGATATTCTTCTGTTAGTCCACCTGTATACTGGTTGTTATTTGCTTTTATCGAAAATCGTTAGAATGGACCATTATTCGATTTGAATATGACACGCTGTGCAAGGTTTGGTTTGCTGATATTTAGCTTCAGTTGGTATAGATTATTTTAAACACATATGTAAAATAAGCCGGAATACGCAAATTCTGTGTGCCAAAGAAATTGAAACATTCTCCATTATTTTCTAACGTGACGATTCGCTTTCGAGATATTAACGTTTAAAATTTTTTAGTTCCTGATTTCTGTTACAATATTAGATGATCAAGGGTGATGGAAGTGGCATCAGATTAATAAAATATAAAGGACATACAAATTTCTCCTCGCGCAGGAAATTTGCAAATGTTGAGGCGTCTTATATTTATTTTTTTGTAGAGTTTTGGATATTTATTTTGTAGATAATAAAATGAAGATGGAAATAAAATTTGTTAGCATGTCTAAATATCTATTTAGTAATAATCAGAATGATTTGGATTTAATGCATCGTGCAGTAATCAGTGGATTAATGAGTTTTAAAAATAAATGCGTCGCAATGGGTCGAAATAGAATATCATAAATTTTTTATACATATCTGTGTATAGCGCCAGGGGAAATTATTAATCAGTACCGAGCTATATTCAGAAATACTTTCGCAACTTGGAATAGAACGTACATTCCGATCTACTTGGAGAGTTGGTAGAAGTTTGAAACGATGAACGCGCTAACAATAAGTTTTCTAATTGTGCAATCAAAGCCGCCGATCGATCGCTTATGCGGGAAAATTGAGCCAATTGGTAAAGTATTTCCGTCGATTTCGTGAACTGCTTTCATTGTTATATAAAGCTAGAATCTTCGTCTTTGCTACATCCGTATTTCAAACTCAATAGGAATTGATATTCCGCGAATCTTCATAACACAGTGTGCTCATAAAATGGTGTCACAAAATTTATAGGTGTATGTATTCTACACTTCTAATCTAAGAATAACGTCTTCAGAAATTCTAATCCCAAGATATTACCAATCTGAATTTCAACACCTTACATTCTGGTATAGGAAAAACGGTCTCATATTAGAGAAAAAAAGTAATTTTATATAGAAGAATAGCATGTATAGGAAAAAGTTATTCAGAATCATGACTCTGATAACATATTTGAAGATCATCAAAATCGGTGAGGTGTGCCCTCTTCTATATAATTACCGAGAAAACAGACGATTAGAACGATAATAAAACGGTGTATCACCAGATTCATATCTCCTCGATTAAGTACTTATGGCTCACAAGGGAACATTCCGAACCCGCAAATTCAAAAAATTCTGAAACTTTGTTAATATGTAGAGAATTTTCTCCTGATTACAACGCAATTTTTGTTTGCTGCCCAAATTCGCTCTAAGTGGGTGAAACTAACCCCTGAAAATGTTGCCATTTTCCTATTTTATTTTCTAACTCGTGAACTGTAAACTAATTTGTATACCAAAGGATAGATCTAATTAAAAGAAGTAACTTTTGTCTTGAAACTTTTTTTCTATCTCTTATAGTTCGCGAGCTATAACACAAAATCGGAAAATAGCCGAATCTTCAGGGGTTAATTTCACCCCCTTCGAGTGAATTTGGGCAGCTAAAAAAATTGTTCTGTAATCAGGAGGAAATTCCCTACATAATCACAAAGTTTAAGAATTTTTTGAATTTTCCGTTTCGGGATCTTCCCTTGTCAGTGAAAAGTACGAAGAGTTACAATCACGCATTTGACTTTCATGTAACATGATTAGAAAAACTCCAATATTTGTAGACGTGTAAGATGATCTTTGATGAAATGCACGAATGGTGTGTGCAATATGCTTAGCGATAAATGCCCTTTTAGACACTGCTTCTGGCTACATATCTACTTGTCTCGGACACCTCTTTTGACTTTGTACTTGGTTTGAACACCTCTCGCAATCACTTAAATTAGCTACATCACTCAAACAAGTGTGGTAACTCATGCTTCCACTTTTTGTTGATATAATGTATAGAGTATATACCTACGTCTCACAATTCTGTAACCTTGTTATAGTCCTACTCTGTATATACTGTCTTTAAATTCCTGAGCAATTTCTTCGAGCTCGAAATGTAACCCAGAGACAGATTAATAATCTGTAAAGACAGACTTCCTGAAGATGGCACGGTTAGATGCAGCGTCTCATTATGTACGTACCTACCGACTGAAGGAGAACTTCAAACAACGATTAATTGCTGTTTGCGGGTTTTCAAACATTAACAAGAACTGCTTTCCTTCTTTCAGTCTACAAGACTACTGAAACGTGACTTCTTTGTGGGAAAATATTGCCAACCCGTGATGAGTCTAGCTGGTTGGGAAATGTGTCGTTTGTTTACTGAAACAAAGCTTCTACAGGTTTTCTCCTCGCGCAACAGATAGTTACTATATCATGTAATCGTCATAAATGCAATTTCTAGAATTTTAAACGCACGCAAGATTACTTTCTTGTGGGACCGGCGAAATCATTTAAAGCAAATACTCGTGCCCTCTTTCTAATCTCTAAGTGACTTTTGTTGGCAAAGAAGCCTTAAAGGAATTAAGATTAAACCAGTTTCAAATAGGTGTACATAAAACTTTTGACAATGGAACGTATTTAGAATGATTCATCATGAATGGAAATCAAGAAGTTTGCGCAAATGTGGATAAACGATATGCAGAAATCAATTAAATAAGGTTACAGAAGTCAGATTCGATTATTCCTTGGTACATTAATACTTTTTCAGGTCCATTTTCCTTTCGAAGAGTATTATACAGGGTGTTTCTCTACCTGTGGTCAATACTCTAAGGGATGATTATACCTTAGAGTGTTGACCACAGGTAGAGAAACACCCTGTAGACAGGAGAAAACGATAGACAGGAGAAAATCAAGTGACCATTTAAGGCCTCTGAGGAGTTATTTCCACCATACCGTTTGATTACACCTACCACTCTATGTCTCATTTCCTCGCGGTAATCTACAGATCTACCTTCTCTATTCCAAAGCTTTAGAGACACACAAATATAGCGTCAATGTAGGTGTGATTCATGGTCGAGGAATTGGCCCTGGGCATCCAATTAATTTTATTTCAGCTAGAGATCCCATAGATGATAAATTAACATCCTACTACTTAGTTTCTACATAATCAAACAAATCGCTCATTGTCAAATTATAATGAAAAAGTGTACCTACTGTGGTTACAAAAAAAATTAAAAATGGTTGATTAACTGTATGTCTCTAAAGTTATCCAGCTATCCAATTAAAGGTTCATTGTTCCAAAACATGCACACACCACAAACCGTCGAACAAAAATGGACATCTAGAAACGCAGTGTTGAAGTGATAAGTGATAATCGAGTCCCAGCTTTGCGGTCTGGAATATTACATTTATGGATGGCAAGTACGCGTATCTGTACAAACTCCTTGCTTATAGACTCCACACTGTCTCCATGCAGATTGAAACTTCCATGGACCAGCCGAACCACAACAACGGTTAGGAACAGGAACGAAGTATGTCGCAGCTTCGAGGTAGTTAGCATATCAATAACGTTCCCAGAGTTCGATAACCGTTCGGCCCACGAAAACACGGTGTCTTGCTATCAGCATGCTGTGAACATTCCGCGGCGAATACCGCGTTCCGAATTTGCCCGAATGTAAATTCGAAGTTTGACCGCACCGCATGCTTTCGCGACTGAACGCCGATTGGACACCGACCGTGGCAAACCGCGTCGAAGTTCGACGAACGATCTTCGCGTTTCCTCGACACCTGGACAGTGACGAAGGATGTCCTGGGATATCCCACTCGCGAAGGACATCCCAATGTGATCCTTCAGCGCTGATCCGCGATAGGCGTTTGTCGGTCAACCACGGTTCCCGAGATTCTATTTGGGGAGTGAAAGATTAAAGCAGGAAGGATGGGGAGTGTGGAGGAAGATATGTGTCTTGTTTTAGGTCGTGGTAGTGGAATTCTGTTATTATCTTATTATGTGTATTAGCGCTTGGATTTTGAATTGTAGTGGTACGGAGTTTCAGTGAGAAAAGTTTCTTTAAATACTAACAAATGGGGCTGTTGAATTGAATTAGTTAAGGGGCGATTCTCGTCTAAAAGCCCCAAAAGTAATGGATATTTTAGAATCTTTTTTTCGAAAACTGTTAGTCATATTGGATTAAACTCTTTTGGAATATAATGAGGCATCTTTTAACTTGCAGAATTTTTTTTTTATGTCGATCCTTATTATTTATTAATTATTGTGGAATCTTGTTCACCTCTTCGACGATGTAACTTCTGTTGGTGAGATGTGTAGCACCTATCACAGTCATCTGATTGCAAAAAAAAATAGAATTTCTTAAATTTTGATAGTTTACGCTGGGATTGGTCCACTTTAAAGAGAAATAAAATGAAAAATTGAAAGAGTTACAGCGTTTGAAAGAAAAGACAAGTTTTTTCCTTACACAAGTTTTTCATATTATTCTTTATATCGATGAAAAAAGTATTATAAATAAAAACTAAAATTAAAATTTTAGGTTCAGTACCAGCGCAAATTATTTAACTTTAAGAAAATTTTCTTCGTCAAAGAAGTTAACAAGATTCCACAATAATTAATATATAATAAAAAGGATCGACATAAAAAAAAATTCTACAAGTCTAAAAATGCCTCCTTATATCCTAAAAGAGTTTAATCCAATATTAACTAAAGTTTTTTAAAAAAAGATTCATAAATTTCGTGGCTGTTACACGAGAAGCCCCCTTAAAGGGTTCTGCCATTTGGGAGTAGGACGAGACTCTTAGGAGTGTAATACGGTGCAGACTTCCGGTTTCTGAATAGAATTCTTTGGCCATTAAGGAAGCTGAATATTTAAGAATTTAAATAGTAATATCGACTGATTAAGTGCTTGATATAATATTAAAAAAAGTCAGGGCTTTCTCCTGCCTCCTGTAACTATATCCACATGAATTTAGTAGCCGCGAACTATTTTACTCATAAACATACCTTGGAATGACTGGTAAACCGGAGCATTTGGCCGTGACACACAGGGTTTACTGTATAATAAACATTTATTACATGTAAGAGATGACGCATATAACGTATTGCACATATATAACGAGGCTAACAATAAGTTAGTTTGATTGGCTGATTGGATACTTGTATCATTTCTCTTCGGGACGCTGACAAGCACGCTTTTAAGAAGATAATGGAATAGCAAACGACTACAATCAGAGACTTTCTACAGTCACTAAGGTAATAGATGACTATTTTTCAGGGTTGAACCATATCAATCATTAGTGATCATTAATCGGTGACCTATATTTTGAGACAGTTTCTAAACCACCGACGGGTTAATAAACCTCGAAAGTTTCTGGACGATCATTTATCCAGGCACAACTTGATTCATTAACGAGATTCGAAGCTTCCTGTATGGAAACCCTTTGACAGGTCAATGAATCTAGTTGTTCACTATTTAAACGAACAAAATAACGTCTAGGAGAGAAAGTATCTTGGTTTGATAATCAAACGTCTTAAGTCGTAACATTTTCTTATAGATATTTGGAAGATGTTCTGTTTAAGGATTCGACAAGCACTTTCATTAAATTTTCAGTAGTTTATACATGGTTCGGGTCGAGGGACGATGGTACTCAGAGATAAACGTGACGTGGATCGGGAGGGAACCACAGGAAGTGTCACGCACTACATTTTAACGGAATTTTGTAGGTAGATAGAGAAATGAGAAATATTTGACTCGGCTTCGCCCGTTTCTGTAAATATCCAATAGTTTGTGAGATATTTAATAATACAACGACACGCTTCGACTGTGTTCTAGTACTGGAAATACACTGTAATAAACGCGTTATGACTTATATCTCTCTTATTATTAGTATTAGAAAAATATTACTGTAAAATATTTATTGCAAAAATGTGTAGCTCACTATCTTTGCCAAAATAAAATGTATACGAATCATTTTATCAATCATATTATTTTTTAAATTAGACAGTGATGTAATTAACTTTTGCCCCATTGTAGGTATCTTTATCTTCACACTTCTTTGAAGTAGAATGATGAATGACGTGAGTGGGGTTGAAACTTTATATTGGAGGAAATTAGATTCCTTTTGTTCTATTATATTTCGTTTGACTTTCTACAGAAAGTAGTTTGTTTTGCTTATTGTGTATTCAAATTGATGTTAATCACTTGGAGAAAACACCTAGAAATGTTTATGAAGCTATTCTCTGCAACCTTCATTATACACATCAAATGTTTGCTGACTGTTTTATCATAAAAGTATTTACAAGACAAATATTTCGTACACCACGTCAATTTTCACATTTAAGGAACTATATCGCACGCTTCCAATATACTTGTCACTTTCTAGGAACGATCACTTCGATGGCAATTTAATATTTTTTATATACTTTCGTCAAGAAACTAATAATTTAATAAGTATATCCAATACATGTTGAATATCATCCACTGTTCACGAATGTGACGTGTATAAGGTTCATAAAGAAAACTGTTTCAATAGTTGTACACCCACCTTCAAAATTAAAAAATTAATCAATGTAAATAGAAGGATCATAATTACGAGATATTATTATTATTTAAACGTATTATAATAAAAAAGGTGAAGTATAATGAAAGTGGTGAGTAAGGTGATACCCTTAAACAAACAAGTCAGCAAATGTGTTTTCCACTACTAATTACAGACATAAAATACCTTTCTATCTAGATATCCCTAGGCTCTCAAATGTGCTTTACCTGTGCAGAATATTTTTTTCGGCTCCTGACACTCAAGTGTGTTATTGTCTTCACCTCCTACTTCTTTTAACACATTGACTACCATGTGTCACATATTCGTCACAACTCGATTCTCACGAAAGATTAATATCAGATATGTGTAACACCAATAAGTCAACACGATCTATTTTACCGAAACTGGAACGCCTGTGTAAGATTTAGAACACATATGCACTTAAGGATGTATCGTATTGTGGCAGTGAAAGTGCCCTGAAATGTTCTCAAGTTATAATTTATTTCTTTAAAACGGTGTAGTGAAAACAATTGAAACTCGGCAGATATTTTCATGTATCCATATACTTCATGTACAAAAAAATTTAAAACATTGATAACATTTCTTCAACATTTTTTCAGCTGATTTATCTGTCAAGATTATCTCTTTCGACAAGAGTACGTGTAAAATCAGTGAAAATTAAAATCGTTATAACTCAGAAACCGTTTAATGAATCCGGTAAAAAGTTTTGGAGCACATCTGGAAGATTAAAAAGAACAATCTCATAATTTGTCATCACCTTGGTACCATTCTGAAGATCGGTCCGATACATCCCTAATATCTTTGGAGGCATCTTTCGAACGGAATTAAAAATATGTTACCTATTGATTACGATATCACACTTCGCAGAATCTAAAAATATCGAACGTGTTAAAACTTCACTATTGTATATCTCCTAACTACGATATTATGGTAAGATTTGAGTACAGACTGTCTGATTAAAAACTTTTCTACCGTAGCACCTTGATTATCGTTTTACATCGAAGAAGTCTGAAGTAGTGATTACCATCCAATTTACCTGCTTACAAATTTTAATTAATGCAATCATTGTTCTGTGTTAGATCCCATCGAATATCATACGAATCTCAAAAATGTAAACTCTTGATGGGCCTAGAAATTCTCGCTGACTATGTAGCGATTAATCTTGATGAGCCTTTTGTTTGTCATTCGATGTATGACAAGTTGGCAATGGAAAATGTTCCAAACACACGCTCGCGGTTTCTTGCACTTACAAATCTGCCGCCATTTATCTATTGATACTATTAACGAAACACAGGGCGCATAAAAATTTTCAAGATCCATCAAAACTTCAACTCAACCGTACATTAAACAGTTTCGAGTTTCAGATAATATTCAAATTAACCCAAATTTTCTCTCACCTATTTAAATTATTAAAGTAGGCTCACACTACGCCTCGTCAACGGCTCGCCTCGCCTCTCTTCCTCAAAATATTCTCGAAGAAGAAGCCACGGCTCGGAGTCGCGCCAAGGCGAGACGAGGCGAGGCGCAGTGTGAGTCAAATTGTCAACCAACATAAGAAAAGCATAGGAAGAATAAAATGTGCCGAGGCGAGGTGAGCCGAGGCGTAGTGAGAGCCTGCCTTTATAATTCCAAGTATCTGAAACTTGATCACTAGTCCGAAGTCAGACGCTCAACGCACCAAGCAAAACACAATCTCTGTCATTAAATATCTCATAAACCTTCAACACAAACGGTGGAGTGAGCGTAAAACATTTCTCATTTCTCTATTTACTTACGGAAATTTCGTGGAAATCGTTGCAGTAACGTTCACTTGGTTTCCTGACGAGCAAGCACGAGACATGACACGTCCCATCACGACGAGCAGTCGGAGTCGTAGTGCGGGCGGCCGGCAGCCGGCAGCCAGTGTCAGCGGGACTCGGCGTTTCGTGGCGACTCGGCTCCGTTCGGCTCGCCACGAGCCGCGGCGCCGAGAGCGAAGTCGTTCGACTCGCGTCGCGTATGCGGCTGCAGTCACTCGTGGAATCCCGAGTCGTGTCAGTGCTCCGGTGGATACGATCGCGCGCGCGAGTGTTTCGTTTAGTAGCGTCGGTTTCCTCGCTCCAGAAAAGAGACAGAGGAATAGAGTGAAAGAAAGGAGCGAGTGGCGTGTGCTTCCGTTGATTTCAAATCGCGGTGTGCTGTCGAAGGGAAGAAGGTGACCGTAGCAGCGTGCTTGAGAGTCCCTCGCGAAGAATTCTCCCACGATCATCCATTTCATCTGCCTGCCGAAGGATCTCGGCGAGTGGAGCTGCTGGCCACGAGACAGGCACCGTTCGAGTCCCGAAACGGAGCGAAGGTTCAGAGTAGGAGTGTAGTGACATCGAGCTACGCGAGACACCGTGTGCGCGGGGCGCGCGAGTGATTCGTTTTTCGAGGCGAAGAGCGTCGCGAAGGTCGCTGGGAAAAGTGATCGGCAGCCTTGCACCTGGCACCGCACGTCCCTGACGGGTTTTACTACTGAATTTCGAGCCGGCGCGTAGAAAAGGGTCGAGCGACTTGTTTATAGAAAACATAGTCCAACGGTCTGTGACCTTGTCTACGGAACGACTTGAAATTCTCGGGAGATCGAAAGTCTGAAGCACTGTCTCGCTCAGTCGGAGCAGTCGTTAATCCCTCCTATCCACTACTGTCTGAAGTATAGCCGGTGATCCCAAGTGTTCGCTTTACCGTCGTCGCTCGACACATGGTCCTTTGATCATTTCGAGTCTCTCGCGTCCTCTGTGTCTGCAGACGCACGTGCTCGCTGTTTCGCTCGGTGGAAGCGCATCACTGCCGTGTAGCTAGCTAAACGGTCGTCTCTCGGCCGCTGGTGGATCGTGGAGGCTGCCCAGAGTGCCTGCTGGATGCCCTGCTTCTGACGTCCTCGGTGTCCGTGCGTCGAGTGAACAGGTTATTGGCGCGACGTCCGCAAAAACCCTGTGGCACTCGTATATGAACGGTCTTGGCGGAGATCTCCCTGGACGCGGAGGAAGAAAACCGTGGCGGGTAGAAGCGAGGACCGGTGGAAATCGTGGAAATATTTTTCAACAACTGAGGCGTCGTCCTCGGCCGTGTGTGTGTGAGAGAGTGCCGGTCATTTCGTCGGTCCGATAACCCATCGCTGTGTTCCGCGAAGTGAGAACGCGTCGTGGATGATAATTGGCGGCGGTAGACGGGTCCGATTCGATACGTTGGTGCAGTTAATTAAAGTCCCGTTTGACCGGAGCGGCGACGCGGAGCAACGGCACGGGCGTCGAGAACTTTTTGAAGGCTGCGATAAAAAGGGAGGAAGAATAGAGGAATCCAAGCGAACCCGTCGGATTGGCTGCAGGGATCCGTTCACGTCCGGAAATAGGTAATTCAAGTACGCCTCTTTCTATCCTCCCCCGCGGGTCTTGTTTTCCTGAGGGCTCTTTTTTGCTCCTCTTCGATGCGTCGTTAATGAGTTCGACTCGCGGATATATCTTGTCTCGCGTTACGAGGCCGACGTTATTATACCGATTCCGCCGGGGGGAAATTGAAATGCAACGATAGGTCGGCGGGTGTCTTTCCATCGGAGGCCCCTACAGCAGCCCGCGTTTAATTCAGAACCGATCGATCTTTCCCCTGTTCTGTCTTCTTTTCATCCGATTCAACGATTAATTGTGGGCCCCGGTTGTGGGAAGCTTGATTGTAAACTCGATGAAAGGTACAGCGCGTAATTTGCCTATTGTCGCGTGTCATTCTGTCACGGGACATTTCTGTGTGTTTAAATTGTCCCCGGGGGTGCAAGGGTTACGGCGCGCGAGGTTTAAATGTGGATAGCGCGCAGGATTGGTTTTTTGATTTTCAAATAATGACGTAGATTTTGTATATCGATATTGATAGGTGAGCTCCTTAGTTGACAAGTGAATTAAGTCCCTTTTCTTGGTATTGTGAAAATTGGACTTTCGTGTAATGCTTTATAAAATATTAAGAACAGAATGTAGCTTTATTCGCAAGAAAATAAAGTGAAAGAATAGTAATTATAATAACATAACTTAAAAGAAAAACTACATTTCTTTCAATAGTAAACTAACGATAACATGAGGAATAATCAAGTGCCATTATTGCACTGAATTGTAATATCACTTCCTTGTAAAAAGGTGACTTACGGCATACGGTAATTGATGTATAATAGGCTGTAAAATTAACTTAGGCTGTAAAATTAACTATTAACATAAAAAAAAATATACGCAAGTTAGATTGGTAAATAAAACAAGTATTCTTAATACTTGTTACTTAATACTTACTATTTCTATAATAAACTCATTTTTCGTAATTTTGGACTTACGCCGTTTCTCAATTGAGGGGCTCAGTTATTAAATCTGTATTGTTCAAATGTACATTTGGAGAGTATAAGATATTTATTATAGCGTTTTACGGGTAGAATTGAGGTTTACCAATTGCGCAGTTTCTGTAGTAATTAGTAGGAGCTGAAGTTGTATTTATAGCCTTACGCGCGATTCGAGGCCGCTATTATGAACTCGGGCATTCGTTAGAGTGGTCGATAAAGCGACCAGATTCTTCAGTGCCTATCAAAGAACAATGGAGATTTTTATCTCTGCGAGCATTTAAACTTTATCTACTTCGTATCAGTCAGACTGAATTAATGGATGGAAATCATAATAGGTAATACGACTTCTACCTTCTTAATATTCAGTGTCAGAGATTCAAATTAATAAACTCCACGTGGAATCCTATTATATAATATAATAATTGCGAAAGTGTGTTTTGATGTTTGTTCCTCAATTACGTCGCAACTACGCAACGGATCTTTCTGAAATTTTGTATACACGTAGTCTAGGACCAGGAATAACATATAGGATACCTTTTTACCCCGATTTTTTTAAACCGATTTGGATAAAATTTTGCTTAATTATTCTCTAGAATCCTGTAGAAAGTATGGACTAACATGAAACCATCCCCCTTATTTCGCCCCCTTGACACTCTGTGACAATCAAAATTTGACCCGTGAAACGCCGGGTGCTTTCGGCTAGTTTCCTATAAATTATTAGAAATTCTTGCAGCTGTACAAATACAGTAGGTAGTACGTTAGTGCAGTAGCTATATATATCTCCGGAGTATTTAAAAGAAAAAAGATTGCAAACTTCTAGACTGCATAATGTATATCTAAACGCGCAAGTATCGCTTAATAAATATGTCTCCCAATAGTAATACTCATCGAGATATGGAAAATTGAAAGTAAATGTTCCACTCTTCGCTATAAAAGAATCACAAATACAAATCTAAATAGTGTCTGTTTACCACAGAAAGCAACATAGAACTGACCCATCTTAATATATCTACTCATGAACGTACTGATAATGTACCGATAGCCTCTATCTTCAACATCGTGTATACCTCAACAAGACTTCATTTTCAGGCACACATTTATTAAAACATTCTTCTCCTTCGAATGAGCACTATGCGCTCCAAAAGTTTGCAAGTCCTTTCGCCTTCTATTTAGAGCTAGTTTCTCTATACAGCCACAAAGGGCCAAGAAACAATATAAACGCTTGATACCACGGAATTCCCTGTTGTGGAAGCTTCTAGATGAAGTAGGTATCTATTGAACGCAGAGGTGGGTTACCGGTTAGCGATGTCGACGAACTCGCTGAAGGTTGACCAAGGCCGTTTAGATCTATTTATAGCGAGGCAGTAACGAGGCAGACATTTGCTGGGAATTATATTTTCGTAGATCCTCGAAGAATGATCGCGCGGGACCTCCGATCGCCTCGGGAGTTGTGAATTATTTCAGCGACGCCTATGGCGAGCGCGCGCCCCCTGGACGCCTCCAGGCGATCGGCTTTATCGGAGCCACTGTTGTTTCTTATCGTCGAACAGACGGTCATTAGTGTTCATGCAACGATTCGAGGAATGCTTGGGTTGACGAGCTATCGGGAGCGATAAGCTCGATCGAAGTCCACGTTGCACGGAAATCACGGCGAAATCTCCGTGCAGAGTGATTGACACTGCCGCGCAGAAGATTTGGAACTGCGTGTAGGAGATCCTCGCGTGAGGAGCATCTGGAGCAGAAGATTATGGAGATTCAAATTTTTAAGAGGGGGATTAAAGGCATTTTTAAGAGGGGTTTCAAATTTGTGATGTAGGGTCAGTTAAAGTAATGTGCCAAAGAATGATTATATTATTATGGCGAATTGGTTGTGAAGGGCTTATTGCTCGCCAAATATAAAATAGAAAGTTGTAGTAAATGATGGAACAAAGAGAGGATCTCTATTGAAATCGCTTCAGGTGTTTGTAAGCTTGTGTAACTTCAAATGTGCCTGTTTTATAGAGCAATAAATTTATTTTAAATGTAGTTCTCACCTTGCAAGGTGAAATATGTAATATGTACTTAATATTGCCACGAATAAAACACCTATTTCTGTGTCTGAATGAGATCACTGATCAGTTTACACGAAGCAGATTGATGAGAAAGGGGAGGTTTAATCCAGTAGAAATTATATCGGTTAAATATTAAAACGTTGAGAGTTCATACTAGATAATTTTGGAGCAAGTGAATGAATGTTAAAACATCGCGTTTATAAAATTCAACCATAAGATCAACATATAGTAAACAATATGGTCTTGTTGTTTGAATCAGTCCTTTACAAAATGTGTGCTCAAAAAGATTGCTGAAAATATCTTCGAAAATATTTGAAGAAAGTAAAACTGATAGCTAGAATTATTGAAATAAAAGTTCAAGGACAACCTGTAGAATTAAAAGTTAATTTTTCAAAAAATATTGCTACCATTACTTGAAATAAATATATATCTAGGTGACGAAGTATTAACAAATTACTCCACAAAATTTCATCAATAAATTCAATCACCATAAAAGAATACTTTAGACTAAACGAACAGATATCCATGAATACAATGAATTTAAAGAACATGAATGCTTATTATTTGACTAAGAAATCACTGAAACATCATCACAGAATGTCCTTGACAAGAGTATCATAAACTGAGTCAGTAAGGTTATCAGAACGTACTATTCCATATTTTAATAACAGTATCTCCTCAAAGTACTTATACAGCAATGTATTGCTTCATATTTATGTAACAAACACGATTTGTGATAAGACCATTAAAAATTGGAGCATCTTGATCCCTTGATCCCAACAGTGACGATGTTTTCTACGAATCTAGTTGACTAAGTAATATCAGATTGATATTTTATTTCCTTTCACCCTTAACGTATTTCAATTTCTTTCGTGCTGTAATATGAATTTGCAAACGATTAGAGTAACTAAATTCTTAAATAATAAACTTTGCAGCAAATCATTCGATATCCGATAACAGACGTTGGTTTTGGTATTACGTGTGCGCTGCGGTTTAATTTACTTGAGCGTGATTATTTTCACTTTGGTAATTCGCTCGTTTATATCCGTGAACGTGGCAAGCGTGTCAAGCGATTAAAACAGCTTTATTGGACTCTTTAATTAATTACAATTTACATTCGGATTCTCGCTGGCCAATGCAGCATGCTGGGCGAACATCGGTTGGCTTCGTGCAATCCTATGTAGAGTGTCTCTGGATCTGTTGGTCAAATAACAGTTCATTCGCGGACGTTAAGCGTCAACAATAAAAGAAATAACAATCTATTTAATATCTTGAAGCCGGGCAACATCATTCAATTAATACAATCAAATATTTGGACTCCATGTGTCACGTTCACGTCGTGTCGCTTTTCGTCTTCGTCGCTAAAATGACACTCGTCTGAATCCAATTTTGCTGTCACTTAAAGCTTCACAGAAAAATGGAACCCCTCGGGCTGAATACTTGCATGAATAATTCTATTCTGCAGTTTTCTATTAACGTGACTCTTGTTTTCTTACTAGATTGCATTATAACCAAGAGCATCAATTTCAATGAAACAGCTGTACACACAGTACGCGGTTAAATTGAAATTTGTAAAAATGAAAAACATATCCAGGGGGGGCATTGTGGTACTCGTCTCTTCGTTTCCCAGTGTTTCTCGTTTTAATGTTGCATACTGTAGTCGATTGACTATGAAAATTTGAAAATCCGTGGAAAAGTTTTATACAAAAGGGAATAAATTAAAAGTATATACCTACACTGAAGATCGTGGAAAAAGTAGTCGCATAAAGGAATCGCAATTATGATTACACAATGCACTTTTCATTAAAATTGTAAACAAACTGCCCCTTTCGTTTAGCTTTCTCAAATAATGCAGTGTTGTATAAACATGGCGTTGCCTGCTGCTGCAAATCATCTCGATAACAAAGACCATAAATTTCAATGAAACAGTTGTAGGTACCTACGCACAGTATACGTTAAATTGCAATGTATAAAATGCAAAAAGTTATCCTTCGGGATACCTACACTGTGGTACTTGGCCTCGTCTTCTCGTTTCCGCGTGTTTCATATTTCCGACACGTGTGACAAGACAATTCCTGCTCGTCCCAGAACAAACGCTATCGTGTTGTGCTCGCGTGAAGCCGGAAGTGGGAGTGGCGTGCCAGGTCTGTCCGACGTTTTCTACGTTTCCAGTGGCTTTATGATTTTATAACGCGTGAAGCTCGTTACATTCGTTATCATTTCACTCGCACTAATCGCCTCTTATTAAAATCAAAGTAGGAACGCCCACCACAGATTACTTTTTACGCAAAAACCGTCCCTTCGTTTCCCGTGTCGTCTACGCGCTGGGAAATCATCTTATTTCCGAATGCAGCATCCCCAAATTCAACGGAATTAAGGACGAGGGCTTTTAATGAGGAATAATTAGCGCAGCATAATTTGTTAATAACACCAGATTCTTT
The DNA here is from genome assembly GCA_947577245.1 of Andrena bucephala. Taxonomy (NCBI): domain Eukaryota; kingdom Metazoa; phylum Arthropoda; class Insecta; order Hymenoptera; family Andrenidae; genus Andrena; species Andrena bucephala. Next base: position 23,938,725 of record OX387719.1, read on the forward strand.
AATTTCGAGCTTAGAGAAGGAACTAAGGGTTCAGAATTTGTTTTCTTTTTTACTTCAATCCCTAAAGAAAATTATTAAAGCTACAGTATGCCACTTTAGAAAACTTAATCTCCGACAAAACGAGCAGGAAAAGATAAAAATCGGTTGAGAATTCACTGAGATACGGAATTTTGTCGACAAAAGTCGCTTTGGAACCGCTGCACAGTATAACGAGGATATAGGAAAAAAATAAAAAATCAATTTTCCAGTAAGATACAGTTATTTACATGTAATTACATGTAATTAATCATATTTATACACAAAATAAATAATTTTCAATATAAAATAATTCATTAAAATATATTTTTGAACATAATAAAAGTAAAACAAATAAAATATATATTTTTTAAATACATTCAAACAGATATTAATAACAAACATATGAAACAGTTATAAAACAAATATAATTAATTTTTTAAATAATTCGTATTGATAATACATTTAAAATTATTCATTCGTATTATACATGTTCATCACTATCAGTTGAATCTGAAGGAATTCAAAGCTCAGTGTCTTTTAAAAATAAATATTCGAGCACAGATTTGTCAAGTTTTTTCGTTTTAGTGTATTTTTTCTTATGTGGGAGCACTCGGGAGCAGATAAAATTTATACCAAATTAAAGAGCATAAAAAGAACTAATTGTAGTAAAAAAAATGAAAGAACCGATATGTTTCGTTTTTTTTAAATTCTCTCCAGAATTTAGAAGATGCGACAAAAAAAGTAATAATTTGAGCCACTGGTACGTATCCATATCTATAAATGCAAGAATTTTTAATTAATAAAACGAAAAAAGGATGTATTTCGCTTCTTTTCAAGAAAAAAGAAAGAAAAGAACTTATAAATGCAACAAAAATGCAGTGGGTAAATATTTCCCACGCGCAGTCTGTGGCAGCTTGCGTTTGATTATTCGACTTTGAATGTAATTACTAACTTTCAATCCATTAATTTATGTTAATAAGTTATGATGTTCTTATATCGGAGGACTGTTTACTATCAATTCCATGAAATGAAATACAATATTTAAAAACTCAAATTGTCGCTTTTTGAACAGGTGCCGCGACACTGTGCGCTGTGGCGTCTTGTTCGCAGCGTGCGTTTTACATTCCCTCGCTGCGGCACCGGGAATCGATGATTAAGCAGCAGCGCACAGTGCCGAGAGTGGCGTAAAAAATGTTGATCGGCGTAGGATGGAGTCGTGATTACATCGAGGACGTCGCTATCCTATCTTATTCATCGAGAATTCGCGTCAGAAGCGGCATGCGCTGTTGCGCGCCAGGCTTCTCATTGCGCTTCCTCATCGCCATTGATAAAATCGCATTCCCCTCGGTAGATTTTTCGTCCACGCTCTCCGCGGCTGTTCCCTGTGGTTTCCCGCCTCGCCAGCCTTCCTCTCCGATATTTGACACTTTTAACAAACCTTTGGATTCCATCAGCGGGGGCAACACCATCGGGGCTCGGGGTAATTCGAGAACCAAACCGGTTCGTTCGTTATGAAATGTCTCGATGCCGTAAGCCCTTAGCATTCCTCAGCGAAGCGTGCAACGCTGCTTTTCATTGAATTTCTTCGGCGGGCGAGGCGAGAAAGCTGGGCTGCGTGCTTCCGAGGGAACCGTGCATAATGCACGCTCTGGCGTGGGGCGATTAAGAATTCCTTGAGAAAGGGGTAAACTTGTGTTTCAGTGGCTGGAGGGAAAGCTTATCTTCGCGGGGGCATACATTTTGTGCTGTGGTGATCGCGTTGGTACCTCGGATTTTCAGAATGGAACAGAATTAGTTAATTCTTTCTAGCTTAATGTAATAGTATCTACAGAGGGTGAGTTTATTAGGTCGTGTGCAGTGTTGATTGGGTGAGATTCAGTGTTAGTTCGTGTTACGAAATTTAATCCTAATGGGAGAATTCTTGGTTAACACGAGAAGAACCAAAATAGCCAAAATGACTAAGTACCTAGTTTGAGATTTTTAGATATTTTTATCGCAGCATTCGAATGACAATATCTCCCACGAATTATGTATTATTTTAAAAACTTGTCATTTTGACTGCTTTGGTAAAAATGGGCACACGTTAAACGTTTTAATTGTTTTAGGGGTAATTGAAAATTTTAAAAGTAAATAAAAGGAAGTTAAAGGTAATGAGATGGAATAAAAGGATAGTGTGGTTAATAGGGATGAGAAACTGTAAATAACATTTGTGACTTGAATTTTTCTACGGGTAGTAATATGAACAACATGTTTGCGCAATATTCTGTAGTTTGTTGGTGATTGTTAGTAAACTTTAGCATAATTTATGGAGATGGGGATATGCTAATATCCTTTCTGATTTGCTGTTGAAAATTGTTACTAATTAATGGTGCAAAATATTTTATACCACGCCAAACATGTTGGCTCATTTGCAAGAAAAATGATGCATGTAGGTACATACATTAAATATGCCCATTGTCGGATATTTGCGTATATATTGTATTGGCACAGCAAGGAGTAAATGTGTATTCATTAATGATTTGATTGGTTGTTAAACACATTAATGATACTAATGAGTATGAGGCAGATTTTAATACAGAATAATAATGTGTATTATCTAGGTTACTATGTTCAATCTGATAGATTTTTCAGACTGAAACTTGCTATAATGGGTGAACAATTAAGGAATTGATTATTGAAAATACAAGGTAATTAATCGGTATTAAAAGCCATTGGGTCGATAAAGGGGCAAAGAGACTGGATGCATTTTTCAATATAATTTTGTTTAAAAAATTCCCATCATACAGAAAAATCAACGTGTGTGAAAATTTACATGTTCACATTTTCGATACTTCCTACATAATTAATATTTATGATCAATATTCAATGTAATTATGCATACCTATATCGTTGTTTATAGTAAAAAATTTTGCTACTCTAAGAGTTTATTATCGTTAAAATCTTGAATTTGGAAAATCTTCAGTTATTATAAGCGAGAAATGTGACGAAAGTTCTGACACATCCCGAATATTATTCGGAACCACAAGTTCATGGAACTTTGGAAAATTTCTCGGAACGCTTAATGTGTTTAAACACGCCGTATATCCTTAAACTTCTGATAGTCTTGAAAGTCTTGTGGCCTTGGCTGTGTCAACAACAAGCAGAATAAGCATACACCTGTCTCCCGCATTATCAACAGACGGCTCATCCCATATTTACTTTGCTAGCTATTATCAGTGAAAGTAAATCGTTTGGATAAGATTGTTTACATTTCCCTGTTTTATCTTGTATAATAATGATTTGCAACTTTCCAATAATATAAAAATAATTATTTCTGATGCTTCCACAAAATGTTTCAATATTTCAAGTTGGCAGACATTCTCTAATTAAAGCCAGCAAGCTTTTCCTCATTTTCCACCATCATCAAGAATTTTCGAAATATATTGAAGTATCCTTATCCCATTTAACACAATGAAATGATAACAATTTCTACCCAACTCGAGGAAAGGAACGACACAGAAAGGGTTTCATCCAGGTTTCGACCTAGTTAAGTAAACGCTTGGTTTAAAGATTGCAATGGGAATCCTTACTCAATAATATTCAATCCCCAAATATATTCTATTTCAGCAATAATTTCTAGACATCAAACACCTCGATCACCCATCAAAACCTTCAAAGTCACCACAAAATCAGCAGCACATAACCGAGCTGAAAAATCACGAAACAGACAATAGAAAGTCCATCACCAACACCATCATCAGAAAAATTACCCAGCCCAATTACTGCATCACGAACCGCCGAAAGAAAATCAAAACACAAAACAGCCCTCCAGACACGTATTCAACAATTCCCTTTCCACAAGGCCCCTTTCCTCCCCGCCTCCATAAATTCATCCAACTGTGTGTCCACGCCGGACTCGCATTCACGTGGAAGGGCAAAAATGCTGGCGCGTGCCGCATATGAAAGTCAAATAGGCCCGTTTGCAAAGTTCATCGAATCGTTTCGCGTACGCGGCACGGGGAAACAACGGGGTGAAAAAAGAAAGAAACCGAGGGCCGAAAAAAGAGGAGCAGGAACGAGAAATCGGAAGATCGTAAATTCTCTAGCACCCGGGTCTAAAGTGGACCGCGGCGGAATGGGGTGGGGAGGGGGTGGGGGAGAAAAAAAATAGAGAAAAGCATCGCGTTAAATGGTAACCCTGGCAAAGCTCGAGGCCGCTGCGCGCATATTCTATGCACGTACAAATTCACGAACAAGATAGCCGCGTCGGGGGATCTAGATGGAGGGTGGTCGAGGGGGCGTAGGAGGGGGGGGGGGGGGAGGTGGTTGGATGATACGAGGGTGCTCTACATTATGCAACGGGCCTTTTAAAACTGTATACATTGAAAAAGTTCCAGACGCGGTGAACCAGTCCGAAAATTTAAATTGCACCCTCGTGCAGCGTCGCGTGCAACTTTACGCTCGCCAGAGCTCTTTTTCTGTTTCTTTCGAGTGCCCGTCTTTTTCCTCCCCTTTTCTCTTTGTCACCAGCGTCTGTCTCTTTTCCCGTGTTTTCTCTATCCCAACCACCACCCTCGGCCTCGCTTCTCCACCGGCTGCCAGGCCACTTCTCCCGCCCCCCCCCCCCCCCCCTCCTATCGCCGCCCGTTTCTCTTCTCGCGTGTTTCCATCTCGTTCCGTCGCTAGCTTTTCTTTGGCCGTTGTCATCCAGTTGGCGGTGTCATGGTCGAGCTTTGGCGCGTTTCTGCGTGGTTCATAAAGTAATAGTGGGGTTAAAGGGGGCGGGTGAGTGGAAATGTTGTTAGGCGAGCTTTGAACGGTGGTGGATGGTTTTGGAGCTGAGGTCCGTCAGTTTCTTTAACATAGGTCAGTTTGCAGTTTTTTTGGGAGTTCAAGGGGTCTCAATACTTTGGCGGCCTGAAAAGGAGCGCGATATTTGGGATGTTTTTTAGAGAAACCTTTAAATTATATTAATTGCAAACTTTATGCCTATATTTGTACATATTTAGGCAACATCTTAAAAAAAACTTAATTAAAAAAGAAGGGTACCTAAAACTTTAAACGCGTTTTTCTCAAAACGAGGTTTTTCGAATTGGTTAGCATGATATCTCAAAAACCAATCACCCGATTTACTTCAAATTTTGCATATATCTGCAGTAGATGTCCCATTCTCGTTGGTACTAAAACTAAGTCGGTTTTTGCAAAATTAGACTTTTACGACTCAAGAAACCAGCGAATTTTTTGCAGAAATCGATGTCCGTTTTAGACGCTTTTTTTTTTTTAATTTTCAGTATTTCTTATTTAATCTAGTTCAGGCGATAGCCACACTCATACAGATTACACAAATTTTTAAATTTTCTATTTCAGCCAACTACAACGGCTGATTTTATTCTAACAATGCGCATATGATTTTTGTAAGGCGCTCTATTTGAAGCACTATAACTCCGCATATAACCGCTATTTTTGCATACAATTTTTTTCTACATATTCTCTAAATTTGGCAAATGAAGCCACAAAGCTGGAAGTAAATATATTTAATGGTTTTGTTTTAAAAAGTTCCCAAAGTTCACATCATTTTTCGCCCGTCAATGTAAGGAGAAGCCTAAATATCGACAATTTAGGATTGTATACTGATCGTGAGATATTTTGGGGAACTGCAAACGAAAATCGTTCTTCGTTCAACTCTGGAGTGTCAATTATTCCTGATTATCAGAGGGCTTCCGTTTAAAATAAATAAATAAAAAGGAAAAAAGAATGTAAAAAAAAAGTAAAATATTTCAATCAACATAATGCTAGTAGTACAAGTAAATAATGTTTAAGAGTAGACTTTTATTTGCAACTTGCCAGTGTATACTTCGTAAAAATTATCAGGTTTTTAATAGGGCAAGGTTTAGGTTACCTACTTATAATTCTGTGATGAAATCTCAGAGCAATACAGGTTGTTGCAATGAATGTGTATTTACCATTTTAAGCTGAAATACCTGTTTAGATGGTAGGGGGTGTATTACTACCTGAAAGTGATAGTGGGTTACCGCCATAAACCTAATAAATTTATCGTTGGACACTGCTGTACCACTTCCCCCATTGCAATACGTTCCACTGGAAATGCGAGAGCAAAGGCTTAATATCGACATTGATAATCGCAACACGATTTGCTCTTATGCATAATGCACAACGTTCCACAATGACATTCCCGGTGTTATCGGCGTGAATCGATAGCTTTGAACTTTCTTCCACTGACATTTCAGGCTAATTACGGGAACGCAGGCCCCGAGCAATGCTGAAAGTGAAAGGTGCTTCGATTGTGTCTGATTCGGTACGGAATCTGAATCGCGAAAGATTTTGCTTCGCCTCTACTTTTGAAACCCATATTCTTCTTCAATCGTGCTCCACATCTTTCACAATTACTCGATTGTCCTTCAACCTCATGTTAGAACTACTTTGACGCAATTGCCAAAGCACTGTCTCTCTGTAATGTGCATAATTCTGTACTTTTGTGTTGATTTGTTTAGGTATCAATAAAGGGAAGTCTCTGTGAAAGAGAAAATTAAGTTCTGTTGAAATGAGTGAAATTGCTTTCACCGAACGCTGCATCTAATTAGGAAATTAATTTAAATTCTCTTTTTTTTTCGGAATTAGATATTCAGTATTGTACTCGAAACGAGATGAAGTTGATTTCGGTTTGTCGCTGACGAAGCAGGGCAACAAAGGACTGATTATCGTATTTATATTATATTTGCTTAATATTTTGACAATACTATAATCAACCCTATTGAAATTTGAAACACTCTCCTGTAGCAGTGAAAACTACCTGTGGCGGCATAACAATTTAGTGTGAAACCGACAATGTCCGCGTCCGTCCATAATTATCTGTTATAGCTGAAGCACGAAGTGATAATTATGGAAATGAAACACGAGTAAAAGTGTTCTAGAATTGGTAAGAACATATGATAATCCAAAAAGGTACAATTACTCGTAAATAAAAATGTCCTCGTTGAAAATCTTCAAACTCCTTATGATGTGTATCAGAAAAATAATTTAACTTAGGTGTATAATTTGAGTTACGAGAATGCCACAATTTTTTTTTTTTTAGTTTGTGGCATTTAGTCCTTTATATTATTCTTGCATTCCTACTATTGATACTTCCGGTGTGACACCTAAAATTTAAATAAATATCCTACTGTCCAGAACCTTCCTCCTCAGAGCAACCATGTCTCACTGTTATTTCAAATAACAGAAATTCTACTGCGCGAAAATTTCAAGTCAGGTAAATCACTTCGTATACATTCAATTTTAATTATGTTGGCCCTTCGACATCCCAGACAGTGTTTTAAACTAAATTTTACTTAAGAATAGACCAATACTGAACTGATTGTTAGTCAGGTAGGGTCCTGTATATTAAAAGAAACAAATACTGAGTAACTTTCACTCATTTTTAATATCATCAGAATCTTACAGAAAGGAATCGTACGAGGAAATCGTAATTACGATTAAATCGAATCCATTCTGCATTAAAATTGTGTTCAGAATTTCCCTTTCGTTTAGTCTTCTGGATTTATTTACTCGATTGCCGTTTTATTCGATTCCCCTTCAGTATTTTCCCGTTTTCTTTGCGTCGTTGCAATTCTGTGCATTATGCACGGAAGCTACCTCTATGGCTGGAATCAAAGGCTGTGTTCGTAGAAGCACAAGCAGGGAAAATGTCTCGGGCCTGATAAATATTTGCTGCGTCTTGACTGTTACTACGATCCGTCAGACTGGCTCTTCTGGAACTCGAGGGTGAGGTGAAAATATGAGATACTTATTTCCACGGTATCCTAATGTTATCTTCAGAACGGACCCCCGTGCGCGCTACTGCTGCAATCAGCATACTAATTGCGCGATATTAGTGGCAGTAAAAGGGTGCAGGATATTCCTGCTGGAAATAGAAATACCTTGTTAGGGAATTCTATTGGCAACTTTACATGATAAACGTCGAATTGCTGGGAATTTGACGAGGAGTGCAATGCATTTGTAAATTCGATTTTGGGGGTGGGTAGAATGGTATGCTTAAAAAAATATACAAAGTGTCGTCTGTTAAATCTGAAATTTTCTGCCAAAAAATTTCTGCAAAGTATGATTTGTATAAGAAGTTATACTTTTCAATTGAAGGAGCACATATTTTATTTAAAGAATTTTTTGAGAAATTATCCCAGATCACTGGCTTCTGGTTTTTGTTTGCTGGAGCAATTTCAGTTTCAGAGTCTTTCGAGTAGAATGTTTCATTACCTTCAGTAAGTGTTTGTAGAACTCTGTGTAAATGATAGGAAGTAAATCAAACACCACAGATAAAAGTAATGCCATTTATTTTAATATTCATACTAAACGTATAATTTACATTTCACATTGGACTTTTTGAAATCTCGAGAACGTTATCGTGACGGTTATCATCATTTCAATCATATGTTATGCATATTTTATGTACTGTAGTACATATACCTTATCTTATAACAAACTGATAAACGACATTATGAAGTACTCCACATAATACCAGTATTTAAGTTTCTAGAAGCAACGTGAAACAAGTCATGACAATAACAGCTTTCGTTTCTCTCCCAACACACGTTCCAATGCCATAATTTTCTAATCAGGTGCACCTACAAATTTCACACGGAAAGTTTATCCAATCCTCGTATTCCATCATGCTAGACGAGACACGTGTGTTTGAGCCATGACGACAGAGTTTGCCGTGTCGTTAAACGCTTCTCCAAATTAAAGGGACTAGGTTGAACGTCTCCCCTAACATCCCTGTCGGTGCCTAAGGTCGATTGACTTCACGCGTTCGATCCTGTTCTGTTTGAACAGCCCATTCACGCTCGCATTTGTCACCCGCAGACGGTGCAGCGCACGTGCACCACGTGTTGTGCAAACTCGAGCTATTCGGGTCGTGTAGCTGTGAGTTGCGTGGCTGATAAACTTTCTCGCGCGAGCAGACCCCGAGATAAGCCGTGTAAAATGATTTAAGGGGGCGAGGGGGTCGGATAAAATTCCGATCCCTGGCGGGGATTCTTCCATAGAGGATTTTGCAGCCACGTATTTTGTTAAAATATTTAGATGGTGCTTGGCGGATGCCAGGTATTGCATATTTGTTTAACCGAAGGCTAATAGCGTTATTATTATTATTATTATTATTATTATTATTATTATTATTATTATTAGGAGTACATATCTCATTTATACAAAATAAAAATCACGGTAAACTACATAAATAAATAATAAATATCGAGATACCAGTTAACAACAGAATTGAAGTTAGAAGTATTTCTTCTTTTCCTGAATGGTGTAAGAATGTTAGGGATATGATTGATTTGAAAGTCTGAGACAGTTAGTATTCGGGATTCTACTATCACACTGCAGGGCTGCATTTGTGGTGGCAGAAATGATGCCTTGAAAATAATTAATTCAAAATCACGTTTATTAGCGTGAGTTCGTTGCACTCGATGCAATCGCACGGTAACTTGTGACGCTGAGATTACTGTATTAAGCACATGGAACTGGGTTGAGGGGTCGATGTCGCTCGTGTGACACAGAATACTCAAGTTATATCCGGTAATAACAGGAAGACACTTCAGTGTCAGATAATACGCGGCATTACACGCAGCGATATGTATAATCACAGTTTCAAAGAAACTGCACGCCGTTTCTGCACCTCTATATGCTAATTCGTATTACAACAATCTCTTTTTGTAACGTGTATTATGCTTCATTGCGGACAGTAATCCCGTGAGATACTTTATTGCAGTCTAAGAGCTGCGTGCCGGATTAACGCTCCTAACAAAATTTTCTAAGATCACAATTTATGACGTAACTGTATGCTCTGAATGCTCGGTTGCCTTACAATAATCTCTACTTACATGTGACTCAGGGATTTAAGGAGCACTGATCCAAGGCTTCATTGAAAGTCAATTCGTGAAAACATCGCACCTAATTCGTGAAAACATCGCACCTTCTTTGTAGTACAGTAATTCCTGTTTGTAAATTGATATACGTTTTGGGGACCTAAACAATACAAAGTTTCTTTAAAAACGCAACCCTCAAGCACACATTCTAGTAATATCAATTTCAAATCTTTAGTATACTTCTACCATCGTCAATAACCTATTCAATCTAAAATTCCTTCTAAAACAATAACCACTCGATCAGTCATTTCAATGTAGCAAAACTTACATTTCCTCTAGCTCTGAAAATTCGCATTTCCATTCCCCTCAAATGCAATCTAGTGAAGCATCATATTCCCAACAAAAGCATTACAAGTAACCAGACCATGAAAGGATAGCTTGTGTGTACACGATTTGTTCCCACGCCGCTCGATGCGAGTTCGATGCAAACAGTCGACCTGGTATCAAGGTGTGCGCACGAACCGTTGTTATGAAGAAAAAATCAAGAGAATCCTTGGATGTTCTGCTGCTCGCCGATTACTATTATAATGATAAAAAAAATATCTGTTACTCGTGTTACATACTGCTTTTGGAACAACATTGCCTCGGCTGGTCACACATATCAGCTTCGTGACGGTTCGGTGCCGTCAGTGTCAATGATCTCTTCGTTACTTTAATAGTCTCTCATCACTCATCTCTCTCAGTTGCTGACCCTAAGACAAGGAGACCATTGACTCTAACGGCACTCGGTGTGTCCCTTTTTGGTGGCGGGGTGACGCGTCCACTGTGACGCAACCCTTGTACCCCTTGACAAGTCGTTGGAGTCGTCAGCAAAACTAGTTTGTCACCGAACAACTCAATGCACAGAGACAGCTCGCAACAAGCGTGAACGCCGCGACGCCAAGTCTGAGGTCACCTAGGTACGTACGCGCGCGTTCCAGCGGTCGATTTCTCCGTGAGCGTTACCTAATGCAACGCTGATGCGCCGCGGCGCACAACAGATTGATAATGGGTGCATCGTTGCACGGACGGCTGGCGTGACGTACGAGTTGAATGATTCGCCGCGAGGCGAATTGCCATTCATGCCGCGGCCACGAGCTACGCCCGTACTATCTCGGCGATATGGACGTGGCTCGTAAATAGATAGCCACCTTACCACCTTGACCGTCCGGCGCGGAGATTTCGCGTCCCCGTTACGGGCGCCCACATCTCCTTGCTAGCCTTCAGCCACGCGCGGCCCGCTTGCGCAACGAACAATTGCTTTTCGTGCTGGTTAACGTTTCACCCGCTCCATATTTTCCAGCAAACTTACGCTCAATGTTGATCTCGTTTCAGGCTTTGAACAGTTCGTTGATTCTTGCAATTTTTGACAACTGCCTTTCGTAAATTGAAAGAGGTATTTGAATGGTGTTTTGTTGGTGATGAGGATGAAATAGGATTGAAGTTTTAGGTTCGTGTGTGACGGTGGGTGGAAATGAAATCGTAAACAGATGAAGTGTCAACTCTATGAGAGTATGTATGGGTCGGTGAATTTCGTATTAAGTGCTGTGTTAAAGATGTATCGGACCTATCTTCAAAATGGTAGCGTGTTGATGAAAATTTGTGAGATTGTTCTTTTTAATCTTCCTGATGTGCTCCAGAACTTTTAAACGGATTCATTAAACGGTTTCTGCGTTATAACGATTTTAATTTTCACTGATTTTACACGTATTTCTTGTGGAAAGAGACGATCTTGACAGATAAAACAGCTGAAAAAATGTTGAAGAAATGTTATCAATGTATTCAATTTTTTTTGTACAAGTAGTATATGGATAGATGAAAATATCTGCCGAGTTTCAATTCTTTTCACAACACCGTTTTAAAGAAATAAATTATAGCTTGAGAAAATTGTGAATTCAGAGCATTTTCACTGCCAAAAGTTTAGCAAATAATGCGTGAAAAAGCATTTGTAAAGAGAAAAATACCTTTCTAGGAGTAAAAATAAGACTCCAACTGTCGTTCGAGTTACTTACATCTAGATTTATTATGCGTAAGACATAAATATTCAAGTGTTTCAAATTTCATAATCTAATATTGTACATCCGATAAATCCTTAACTGTATGAGATGTTTCGATTACAGTTGAATCCTGTTTTCACTGCTTCCGAGAAGTAGGGGACAGTCTTACAATTAGACTAGTGATTTTATTGGTTGATTTTTGTGCGGTGTGTGTTAAAAATCAAAACAGCTTTATTCTAAAGAATTCCACATGTAGCTCGAGTTGAAACTTCTGTTTTCTAAGCTACGAATCGCTATGTCGACAGATCTCGTGCATCTACGATGCGTATCGCGACCCAACGGCGATCAAATTCATCTCCTGCAGCGTTCTAGGTTTAACTAGCGGTATCGCCATACGCGTGTCGAGATATCGCCGGAAATCGACATTCGGAAATAACCAGCGCCCCTATCTTTCGAACTTTTCCAATCATACTTTGGGCAGAACTTGCTGGGTAGAAGGAAAGGCGCGGCGGGGAGCGGAGACGAGCGTAATGAAAGTTCACCGAGGAACTTTCTCCGGGCTGATCCCGGCTGGTCCGTTTGCACGTCTTCCCTCGGAGGTCCTGTTGACCCTGGAACAATACTGAGAAAGGCTTGATTTATTTCCCTCGCCTGATTAACGCCGCGCGGAAATATATTTTGCTGCCCGGAGAAACGCCTGGCTCTGTGGAATTTCTGCTGGGCAGCGTGCAAATGAATAATCAGGAAACGTTACATGAAAGATTTAAGCTTGTGTTCCTTCGAGATCGCGCTTTAACGATGGGGATTGGTACCCAACGAGACTGACTCGGTTTAAAGCCTTAGGCTGGGTACATACGGGTATAGTGTAACGAACAATGCAGCATGTTTAAGGGTGGGTAAAGATGAATACATGGCAACGAGTAATGCAACATGCAGTGTTAGGGCGGGTATACCCGGATATATTGTAACGAGGAATGAAACGCATGATGTTAGGTCGGGTACACACGGGTACACTGTAACGAAGAATGAAACGCATGATGTTAGGTCGGGTACACACGGGTATACTGTAACGAAGAATGAAACGCATGATGTTAAGTCGGGTGCACACGGGTATACTGTAACGAAGAATAAAACGTTTGATGTTAAGTCGGGTACACACGGATATACTGCAACGAAGAATGGAGCGCATGATGTTAGGTCGGGTACTCACGGATATACTGCAACGAAGAATGGAGCGCATGATGTTAGGTCGGGTACACACGGGTATACTTTAACGAAGAATGAAACGCATGATGTTAAGTCGGGTACAGGCGGCTGTAAGACGAGTTACGTAATTTGCAGTGTTAGATCGTGCCCAGACGGGTATAAATCAGTTGGTTTTTACCACCATCATAAAAGTGTTTGCAATTTATCTTTCATACACGTTTGTCACATGCGGACGTCTAAGTGATCAAATAGAGTGAATTTATCCCGTTTGTTGAGGAAAAATTCTTGCTTAACTCTTTATAACTACAGTAGAGCGTCAATTATCCGAACTTCGATTAACCGAACCGTCGATTATCCGAGCCAGTGCTGCATCATCGCTATTCCCACCACTTGGAACCAGTGTAGCGGTGCCGATTGATTGATTAATTTTTGCATAATATACATTACATTTCAAATTACAGCAGTAGTACATTTGTATTTAATAAGTAATTTTAGGTGTACTTCCTATAAACTGGGTAAGTACATTCATACTTCATTCTCTGAACCGTTTGATTATCCGAACAATTCGGATTTCCGAATCACCTCGGCCCCAAGCGGTTCGGATAATTGACGCTCTACTGTACCATTAATTTCACGATCTCTTATATAGCTTATGATAGCGTTGCTATTCATAATCCAAAGTGTTTCCTGATGGAAAGGAAACAAGTATGTATGACGTTGCATTTTTTGAACCTCGCGCACAAATATCACATGGTGCCAGGAATAATTTAGCTTCCCCTTTATTATAATATATTATTATTTACTCTTCGTCTCGTGTTTTTTTTTTTAACCACAGAAGAAACTTTTTATGTTAATGCATCAACCTACGGAAGTAAATTTTACATTAGGGAAACGTCCGTTCCGAAGAGCTCACGCAACCGTTAATTTTCCTGCGACGAACAAAACAAAATTCGACGAACGGACTGGAAAGGGAAAAAACAGACTGCAAGGATACAGGGGCCGAACAAAAGGTCCCTGGTAAATCCATCGTTTTCGTTGCCTTCGGACCACCATGGCGGTACGCTCGCTAAAAACCTTTCGCTCGACTCGTCAGAATGATTTATCGACATATTGGCAGGCGTACGTGGAGCACGATCGATCGCAGCCGCGAATCGTTCTCAGCGTACTCGAGAAAGCAGTTTAAGGATTTAGCAACACCGTTCTAAATGTTGACAGTCGTGCTTTCCTCTGTTCACTGACAGTCTGATTCATGTTCGCAATTCGTAACGACTCGGCAAACTTTCTGTAATAAAGGCTGCATTTCTTTGTGTGCTACTTTAAATTTATAAAGTAGAATTTCATTCGAACACTGGACGTGAAAAATTACTCACTTTATGGTATACAATTTGTTAATTTTCATTGTTTGAACATTCCTTTGAAAAACAATATAGACTTTGAATTTTTCAAATTTGAAAGTAATAATTAGAAGTGGCATTCAAAGTCTGATTAGAATCCTTTCTAATGTCTGTAAGTACTTTCAACTAGAAAATAAAGTTTCTCTACACGCAAAGAAACGAAGTCTTCTTATAAATATAGCTCATGAAAATTGTCCCTCAGTTACTAATTCCCTTCGAAACTTAATGCAACAGATTGCAACTTCGATAGATTTTACCTCACTATAGATAAGTTGCAGCTCCAAGAAGTGGATAACTTGCTCCATGAAAAAAAGAGCAAAACTTCGTAATACCATAAAGACACTTCGATTTCTTAGAAACTCTGCTGTGCGTGTGTACGTTGACTTTTTTTTCTCGGGCAATCCATTCGCCTCCTGTGTGAGATCTGGCACGTTTCAATTTTTCGCTTCGGGCCGGAGATTTCTGTAAACTTTTCATTGTTCAAAATAACGTCAATATTGTCCTTAGGTCGGACCTCTTCGACTGCATTTTCTCGGGGCATATGGGAACGTAGGAGACCAAAATCGAATAAAGTGTTTCGCTGTCCCGAGTTGCAGAAGTAGGCCACGAGGTCCTCTCAGGGCTTGACCTTACACACCTCTGCAAGGAACGTATCGACTGTCGCTGCTGCTCTTTCTTCCTCTTGTATTTACTCCAGAAATATGAAACAATCTCTTCCACAGATCAAATAATAATACTTCGCAGTAATCGTAAATACGAATTTTATTATCCATTTTTGAAATTAGTGTCTCACTAGAGAGGAGTCACAGTTGAGTCAGATCAATCAGCTGCTTTAATATGAGATATTTAAATCTTTGTGGATGCAACAAATAAATGGTAATGAATATAGATAAAGTTTTTCCTTGTTCAGGTCTAAATTAATTCTATGAGTGAAAACTGTTTTGTGTCAGAGATGGGGGATTAAAAAATGTGGAGGACATGAAGATGTAGTTTACACTACATTTTCTTGGTATAAATGTATCGATCTCGAATTATTTCAGGGGCTGTTTCACGTCTAAAGATTGATTTCTTATCAGAACTAGAAATTCTTTTATGTATATGTCGAAATCTTCTCTAGATCAGTAAAAAGCTCACGAGAATTTGAATTTCTAAGTTACCAAGTTTTTCTTTGTCCTGTAGACTGAATCAATTCTGAAACTGTGTCAATAGAAACGAACAAAGCGTCGTGAAAGTGTTAACAACTTTGAAACAACAAGCTATAACGCAATGTAATTTCATTTTTACAGCACACGTCGTGAATACTGAACACCTCCACGGTGCCACTCGACATGTTTGACCATTAAAATTTTAAAAAATCAACTGAAGGTTACGTATAAGTTGTATGCCTTACGATCAGTAAAACGTTTTAGTAGCTACATTCCAGAACTGATTTCTACGTGAAATTCGATTCTTTGAAGCGCAGAGGGTGTACACTTGCGAGGATTTAAATGTTATTCGCATTTAGTTATATCCTCGTTTACTCTATTTTAAAGAGTTTATTATTCGACGGTCAGTTTATTATCAGAAGACGTTCCCTGACGTCTTAAGCCATAACAATTAATTACAGACTCGAAACGCGTAAGTGTAAAGCTATAAAAATACGGAACTGATTTACCGACTACCATAAAAGATTCAGGCTTAACGAACGTACCGGCTATGCTATAAAAAACGCAAACATAATTTACTTATATTCGTTTTTTCGTTAATTTTAAAACACTCGTCAGGTTGGCATCCCAGCTCTTTATATTTTCAGCCACTTCCACAGATAGGTACCTTTTTATGCGTTCCCTTTTCTAAATATATCTCGTCCTACATTGTGCGTCAATTGTGTGGAAATTGTGATTCACGAACTCGCGAAACCGAGAGGGAAATTCTCCGTTACGTTTCTAATTAAGTTCGTCCGATTTTCGACTCGCCATTTAAATTTTCCGTGCCAATGGAGATCAAGGGAACGGGAACACTGGTCCGTATCAGACAGAAACATTATCAGACTCCGTTGTTCCGGCCAGTGGTTCGCTCAGAAGAGTTTAAGCTCGCTGTCAGTCGAGACAACGAGAGTTCTCATCGTGTCCCATTGTTTACGTGGACCAGTATGGCCTATCGTGCCACGGCCAAGTTTCTGAAGTGGGTTACGTGGCCCCCGTTATCGCGAAAAGCCTCGAATCGTAACTCTGTGACCCCGTCTGTCGATAGCTGGGTAAAGAAGTTGTTAATTTCGTCATCGGCTGCTGGCAAAGGTTATTCTAAAGGCCAGTTAGGCAACGTGGAAATTAATTACGTGTACTGTTGAGATTTATTGATTTTAAAACGTAGAAAATTATCATTTTTTGTTAGGTTTAGGTAAGTAGGAACACTTTCTCCTTTTAGCAAAACAAATTGATTAATCGATGTACATATATGGCATTTAGACTGAAACATTTTTTAATTGTATGAGCTTCAAATAACCCTGGAGCTATCTAATTTCAGAAGGCTACTGTACAGCTTTTCAGTAGAGAGATGAAAAGTTTATTATGTATAAAAATGAACACATATTTGAAATTTAAATGAAGAAAAAAAAGTACGTATATATGTATGTTCTTGAAAAATTCATTTCTTTAACGAAAATGTACATTTATTATAGAAGATGAGTAACGTATCGTTATTATATTTCTTATCTCTTCGAAAGGCTTTCTCGAACGCGCATTATTACTTTACAAAATATTCGAGTTAGAATTCGTACCTGTGTTTTAATGATTTTTTTCCATATTTCATAACTTTTCATAAATATTATAAATTCCAGAACTTGTGTATATACAAATTTCCACCGAGTTTCATTATGGCATCAAAAAGCATTTGCACCTATCCATGAAATTAGAGATATTAAACATTCTTCCTACGAGATAAAATCAAAGCGTTCATCATTCTAACAATTACAAAGGAAGAAAAGAATCATGTAGAAAGGAATAGCCTCTGCGAACAGTTGCATGGATAATTAGATCTGATTTGTAATTAGCAGAGTGTCTATTAGAGGAGATTATTTCATTCAGGTACCTTGTTATTTGAAAGCAATCCTTTCTAATACTGAGTACAGTTGTAACTAATTTCGAGCATTGTAGTGAGTTAAATTTTCTATGGTACAGTTAGCAAGAGGAAAGGTATTCCTCTGAAGAAACACTTGGCGGAAGAATCAGAATTTTAATCCATCCTCGCCTGTGGTAATAATGGATGATTAACGGAGCTTCTTTGAAAGCTTCACTCGGCAAGGAAATCTCATTGTGTAGAATAAATCGCAAGAATGACTTCCCTCTTGTATTACTTTTCATGAAGTCATGCATCACATCTTCATAATTTGATACCCGCTATTTTCTTTCTATGTTAATAACACAGTTCCTCAATCATTTTTGTGATTATACTTCTCGAATCACGTAATCACATTAATTGTTGAGACCTTATTAATCTTCAATTATAACTGCGCCGAGGTCTATTGAATTTAACATTGTTTCCGGAGAAATACCGTTTGCTTAAGCCAGGAAACGTTCAGGAATTGTTCTAACGAAGAGAGGTGTAATAAAAATGTATTTTTAAGCGATATACAGTCTGAAGACAAAGTATAAGCTAAAAAAGATTTTTCTTTTTATTGAAATATTTGATTTAATCGTTTTTACTTTCTATCGTAGGAATTTCTTGCGCTCGATTAATTCGAAACTTCTTAGCAGCAAAGAAAGATGAAAGTACGCGAAGAATTCAATTACGTAAGGTGGAAAATTATTTGTCTATAACCAAACGAACTTCGTTACTTCCTGATACCTTCGCTGAAATTCTAGGTAGGGAAAATTCGGTATAAATTAAATTCTTCGGTACTCCAGGAGAGTTCCCTTAGAAATTCAAGCTATTATTTCCGTCTTCTTCCCTAAATCTTGTTTTACTATAAAGGGTCCTCTTCTAAAATTGTTTCGAAAACATGAATTTAATCCTTTACGAAGATCATTTTTAAATTAAATGAGAGGTAATTTTTCAAATTATCTTAAAAAAAGCTTATTCAATCATTGTTCGATTTACCTTTAATTATAATTATAGTGTTTTTCAAAATGATGGACATAATATTTCAAGAAATATTTGATTAATAAACTCAATATTTCAAAAGAATAATAGACATTTTTCTTATTAAAAAAGTAAAAAAATTAATATAAACTTACTTTTTACTTTTACATTTTAATTTTTGCGAACGCAAATCTGATTAATAAAACTTATTACCTAGTTCATAAGAAAAAATTCCATAGCCGAGCTTTTACTTAACTGTTCAGTTGTATGTAATTCCAAAAAAAAACAAGGATTTCGATGACTTTCAGCGTGACATGAAGCTTTTAGAGCCACGTTTTAGTTTACATAACTAAAAGAAAACATCGAGCCGTAATCGTCGGTTCGTTCCTCGAATTCGCTGTGTTTACTCAGTTTACTGCATCCTTTCGTTTACACTGCTCGGTTTCCACGGCGATACTTGGGAGGATGTCGCGGATCAGAGGCTTGAGTTTACTGGCTGCGAATTAAGACGATCCTCGCTGATTAGCTGGATATTTGTGCTTTGCGTTTGATAAGAACGCCAGTGGCTTGATTCGTCGGTTCGCGTGTCCCTTTGAGGGTGTTTGCAGCCTCCTGCTCGCGTGTGATTTTCCCTGAAACGCTTTGAACCTCGTTGCCTTGCCTATTTGGCTGAGCTTAGGCTTCAGTAAATTTTGCTTGCATCCTTGGAATCACCGCGAGAGGAAATTTGATCGCAGAAATTTCCAGGAAAATTTCTGATGCACCTGATTTCGATAATTAAGTAAAGGATGATGCAGAGGGTTGAATTTTCTTAAGATTCTGAATGGGGGTTGAAGAATGGAAAATTACTCAAGCATCAAGACTTTATTGTTTTACACTGTAGTACCAAAATTCTCTACATTTACACACATATTCAATAAAATTTTCAAATGTCCTAGTTCCACTAATTCAGTTCCAAAGTACTATTCTTTTGTCACTTTGCCTCGTGTTTGTATACAAATTGTAACACCCCCTTTGTTTATTTAACTTTCCCCCTAATTTTATTGGAATCAATATTATTTATCCATAAGCACAAACTTAGTGTTCATAAATCTGTCGGAAGGGTATAGATACCTATAAAAAATTTTTTAAGACAAATTGAAACCGACTTCAAAAAAAAAATTGCATTAAAAAATAAAATATAATTTTATCCTTTATTTAATCTACGACTCTCATATTTTTTAAGTCGGCGCCAGATTTACACAGTGCAAATGATGAGGCACCGACTTAAAAAATATGAGAGTCGTAGATTAAATAAGGGAAGAAATTATTTTTTACTTTTTAGTGCAATTTTATTTTTTTATATTTTTTTATTTCTAACTTTTTAGTTTTATATATATTGACACAACATGCTGAGGAGATATACGCGTACGTACATAAAATAATAATAATTATTTGACAATAGTCATTATTATTAACCAGACAAAATATTGGCAAAATATTGGGCCAATGTTGATGCAGTGTAGGATGGGACCACCGGGGCATCGTCCTCTTTCGAATAAAAAAAAGATCATCAAAATCGGACCATATGCTGAGAAGTTAACCGGGAATAAACATAAAAAAAAAAATACAAACGGGTCGAATCTATAACCTCCTCCTTTTTGAAGTCGGTTAAAAATCGTCCTCGTCGCGTCATTTCTCGGTCCGTGAAGCTTCCATTCTGATGAAAAATCTCTTGCATCGTGCGGAACGAAAACGATCGATTTTTCAAGGAAACTGATTCCGTCAGTCCACTAGAAAATTCGAAATAATAATCGAGGCAGTTTTCCTGTTGGAATGATGTAATACAGAAACGAAGTTTAAAAGCGACGCTCCAGCAGTGTTACCGCGGAGGTCAATTAGAGGCAGGCGTATCTCCCTTTGTTAGACTGCAACGAAATTCTTCTTGCTGTCTTGAGTAATTCAACAGCACCGTTCAGAAGCCTCGCACGTTGCGTAAAATGCATGCGTAAACGTTCATTATTCATTAATTCATGCGTACTCGGTCGTGGAGCCTTCTCTCTGCTCTCTTCGCGCCTTCCTTTGCCACGCGAGGAGAAAATAATTCCAGAGCTGCAGCTGCGTGAAATTGAAAAATTTGCATCCTTTGTGCTCAGCAGTGCGCTATTAAAAGCTGGACAAATAGTAAAACCTTCGTCCTTGGTGCAAACATTGATCTAAAATCCTCTAGAATTACCATTAGGTACTTCGACAATTCTAAGCCACGAAGGTTCGAGGTTTAATTAAATGCTGGTGCTGCATTTTTTACTCAAAAAGTTCATAACATGAGAGTGTCGTTAGAATTGTAGACGGAATAAAATCAACTGTGATTATGAATTCTTTGTGTAGCAGACGCTGCCTGAAATAGGGGCCATTTTAACCAAACTCATGTATCAAACTACTTATAATACTTAATACTTATTAACACTATTTCTTTAAGGGGACATTCCTATAAAAAAGTTTCAGAAAATCGATTTTTTTGCATACATCTATAGTATAGCATCTGAAGAATACTCAGTAAATGTTGTAAGACGAAATTCGTAACTATATATTATAGATTATACAACGATAGAAGCATCTCGGCTTCCGAACACCGGCAATATACAAGCAAAACTTTAAACGCGTTTATCTCGAAACATGATTTTTTCAAACGGTAGACAGCAGAAGAAAAGAAATTATGAACCGATTCCAAAAATCTTGGTTGCATTTTCTTTGTAATTGACTTCACTATCGCATCAGCCTTTGACCATCAATTTTAGAGGGCATAGTTATTCGTTCTTAACATGTTCAGGCGTAGAATTATCCCCTTTTTCGCATGTTTGTGTTCAAACGTGTACCACACATCACCAGTTTGCTTTATTTGCATTCTTCAAGGGTGATGCGATAGTGATTGATATAACCTATAAAAATATCTTTGGTTTTTTATTTCGGACAATTCTACGTCGAGTTCTACTGTCTACTGTGCACGCCTCCTTTGTTGCAGCAGTGCACTGAGCGCCACGTAAAATTCGGACCATTACAGGAAAATGAAAAAAAAGAAGTTTTTATATCCTCGAAGAACGAATAAAGAAAGACCACAAAGTTCTTTAATGCAAGTTGTATACTTTCTTGAAAAAAAATCCTAGAAAGATGACCTATTTTTTGACCGATTTGATAGGAATGTCCCCTTAAAAGAGTGCGAATCTTAGACTATAAAAATATGAAGATTTAGGTATTATAAAAGCTTATTCTGAGATGAAAATGACCTCTTGTGCGCGGTACAGTGGGCAATCATGGTAGCCATCATCCTAGGGTTAACTCCTTAATATTAACAGTGACCATACGCGCAGAGGTTTGTGGACAGGTTTCCAGCAGGTATACGAACCCTTTACGGGGAAAGTAGCCAGATAATATGGTCGGGACAGGTTCGCTGGTCTTCAGTAGACAATTAAGGTTGTCCCTAATATAATTCCTTAATATCAATTACCTAAGCTGGTCTTACCTGTTAAAGACACTCAAATCATCACTTCCAAATTCCGCCATACCCTGGAATATCCACACTCAACATAATTGACTATTCCAACGAAATATCCACCCCTAAGAAACAGAAGGCTATAACAGCCGATCGATCAATCAGAAAATTCCTTCTAGAATCTCCCCAGTTCCGCCGTTATTACTTTCATTCGCCTTATCAGAGCGCCCGAGGAGCCCCTGAAGTATTTCTGAAATCATCGCCGGTATCTGAAGAATATTCGTAAAACAACGCAAAGCACTCCCCGTGAAGAGTCGTTTGCTAAAGCGAGTACTCGTTAGAAACTGGGTCGACGCAGTTTCACGGAAGGTTTTCCTGCATTCAGAAGGAAGGTAAAAGATGGGTGGGGTCTTGCGATGCTAGCCGATAGGGAGTCGTAGCAGATTGCTCCGCGTGGGCGAGTATAGACGGTATGGAGGGAAAGAGACCGGGGGCAGGCCTTCCCCGCGTTCCGAATGACAGGTAAAAATTTGTCCCCAGAGCCAGGCGTCCTTCGATGCCACCACGGCTCCCTTTAGCTGGCCTCCCCAGCGCGAAAACGCCGCTTGGTAATATGCTAATTATCTTGTGGAGGTTGTTTCCTGCGTGTAAAGGCGCATAAAACGGCGAGGGTAGCGACCCCTTTCGGTACATGTATATTCATACAGTTTCCTTGCCCCCTCGATTACTACACTCCCCTTCTCGCTGCTGCTTGGTATTCTGCTCCCTGGGATGCACTTTGACCCACTACGTTTCGCCATACCTTTTAAATATTATTTCGAACGGTGCTGTATTACTTCGCGCGCATTATTCTGTTCCCCGTATTTCTTTCGGCGGAAAGTATGGAAAATGTTGCTTCGAAAGCTGGGTGCAGTGGCACTAACAAGGAAACGGGCTCAATCCGAAAATTCTAATTTAATGAAACTTCGTGTGAATGTAGAGCAGATTGGAGTATGCAAGCAGAAAATTTTTTTCTGCGGAAATTCACTCTGAACGGGTGGAATTCGAATATTCGAATACCAGGGAATTCGAATAATTTCTCCGAAGATTCGAATGCCAGAGAATTCGAATAATTTCTTCGAAGATTCGAATACCAGAGAATTCGAATAATTTCTTCGAAGATTCGAATATTCGAATATTCGAATATTCGAATATTCGAATAATCAGGAGTAGTCAGACCAACTAGTTCGTTTTCGTCATGATATTTTCAAACAGTCACTTAATATTAATTTGGCAAGTGACAAAGTCACTTACACCGCGTACCACGAGCGTTAATCGGGCCTTACAATTCCGAGAGAAGGGAAAGACATTCGCGCGTGTGTGGGATGTTTACAGAAACAAAGAATAAAATTACTACTATTATAATACTCTATACATATAGAGTAATAACGTTATAGTAACGGAAAAAATAAAAATATAATACTTCCTCAAAATCGTTTATGGGGTTTTAGCTTCCTACAAAAAAGTCTGCTTATACTGTTTGTCACCCGCATTGTGACGAGACACGGGGTTGTTCCCTTATTATTATTAAAATAATAATACTAATAATTAATGGTTGTTGTCGTTTCAAAATGTATAAATTTACCGAAGATTAATAAAGTTCCAAATTTATCGTTTGAAAAACAACGATAAAGTGTGAACAAATATTTCATGTTTAGACTCCTATTTGGTACAATCCGAAATTTGATCACTCCGAATATTCGAATATTTGAATACTCCTAATTATTCGAAGATTCGAATGTTCAAATCTTCGAAGAAATTATTCTTCTTCGAAATTATTCGAACTATTCGAATAATTACACCTCTTATAAGTACATTAATATTATTGTAAATTATAATATTGAATGACTCTTTGAATTTATTAAATACTTTATATAACAAGTGTATATCCTCTGTATAGATTACACTAAAATAGCTTTCCGTATATATTTCCACGAATTCGGCGTGTCCTATTGTTTGCCAGTTTCCACGGTCGATAGGTAACGACGCCATCGAAGGACAGGGTATGACCTTACAAACGAAGGTTCTAGGGAAACGATCTTACCGATGTTCGTCCCTCTGGGGACCCAGGTATTCTATTTCAAGCGTCCCTGGAATGTTCGGCATTTGCTTGAATGCCGTTGTTCCCCGTCTTCTGATTCCTCTTTCGCTTCGCCTGAGCTGCGCCAGCGCCCAAAATTCGCCTCTATCCATTATGGCGGTTCGCCACTCGCAATTACGTAATCGATTATGCCCCGTTAGTTGGTAATTCTTTGAACCTAGAATAGCAAGCCTCGTTAAAAGAGCTTTGTTTATAAACCTAACCATAAATACATCCTACAGTAACTGTCCCAAGTTCTTCCATAAAAAGAATTTGCTACATCCTTGCAGGCAGAATACAGAATTCTTCTTATTCATGACGACATATACTGTCAAATCAACTGGCCGAGCATCGGAGATTAACTCTGTAGAATCGGAAGGTCGAGTGCTCAATCATCCTTCAGTCATTTGTGCAAGCACAGCGATCGGTAAGCATGCTTGACCATCGTAAGCTACTTAGCATTTGAGCCTCTCCGAAGTCAAACGGATCAGCTCCATGAAATCAAAAGTAGTGAAACTCGACGAGGTAAGCCTCGATCCTCTCCACGACCACCAAAATTGAGAAATTTCGAGGGTACAGAATAGATGAGTTTAGTTTGCGAGAGACTTATTTAAGTAGTAATTACCATCTACAAATTTCAACGACGGCCAGTAATTATAATCGATGACTGATATTCAAATAATGGAAACGTTAGTCCATTATGGAACCCACACAGGGTTAATTACAGAGGGTACCGGCTAACCAATGTTCCAACCATATTTCCCATCGCGCTACTCGTCCCATGTTTCTTCATTAATTAGTAGGCACGTCAGCTTCTGGTTCCCTTCGTGCGCTCAAAGGACAACGGCAATGCAGCTGATAACCAGCGAAATGCAGCATTAGTCTTATTACCCTGTCCGAAAAAATGTTATCCCTCTAATGAACTAATTACCCTGCTTCCTAATGAATTAATGGATTGGGCATAATAACGTGCATTTCCATCCGAGGTTCGGCGGGACATCCTTGGCGATGGATCTGTTTTTCAATTGAATAATGCACTTCGGGAGGAACGTGTAATCATCATTCATGTTTACCTGCTTCGTTTTTATATTCGGTGAGAAGCTAATTAGAGAAGTTTGAGGCATGGGATTAAATAAACCTCGTCTGACGGATACGGGGTCAATTTTTACCTTTATCTTTTGTATCAAATTATGGGTTAATTA
This sequence comes from Andrena bucephala, assembly GCA_947577245.1. NCBI lineage: Eukaryota > Metazoa > Arthropoda > Insecta > Hymenoptera > Andrenidae > Andrena > Andrena bucephala. The sequence continues at coordinate 23,964,085 of OX387719.1, forward strand.
TTAGTAGGTATTATTTCATGAAAAAGGTAGGAATGTTAAATAATAACGATGTGTTTAATTGGAATTGTCAGTCAAAATGAACCCAGCATCCGATTTGGGATCAAGCTATTCAGCATGCTGTGGTATTTTGTTGGCACTTTCAGTTATTAATCTCTAATCACAGGTAGATAAACACAAAGGACACCAAACGTGAATAATGCATCGATAGTAATAATAAGCTACGTGCCAACTTAATCTTGCATGACTGTTGAGTGCACACATTTCATGCAATGGAGATTTAGCCGATGACGTTTGGTTATTCACAGTACAGAGTTGCTAATATGTTTGGCTCTCTAGCTGGGGTAGACTTTACCAATTCAGTGACAGAACTATCACGAAAGTGCCTGCCATGTGACATACCTACTCGTAAATTACAGAAGATGTACAGTTTGAACCTGTACGAACCGTGGATCTGCATTTCAGGCTTGTGTTGCGTCGCAGTATTGATTAAACTCGGTTGCAGAGATTCTGAACAGGTGTAGCACTCAAACCTATGTATTCTTTTCGGATGAGATTCTGCATCTTATCAAGTAGCCACCATGGTTCAACAAATACACTTTTTACAAGTAAATAAATGTTCAAAGAAAGCTCAACTAAAATACTTTGTATCCCAAATCCTGTGTAATTACTAAGAAATATTATACATTAAGCTTAACTCCGATACTGCAATTATTATTCCTCTACCTAATTAAAAAAGTTCTTCAGATTGTCTAATTCTCTGGAATCTCAACTAACAAAATCCCTATCTCGGATTACAATAATTATGCGCAAGTGATTTTCTTAAGAATTCATATTAACCGACCGTGCAAATCAATTTTCCAGTCTGATCCACACTTTCAAACACTCCGGAGAATTTCACGAAAGAGTGTACAATTTGTCACGATCCTTCACAGTCTCGCGATATCCCTATTACGCAACAATAAAAAAGTTCCATCCCCGTGAATTCCCTTTTCCTAGACAATTAAATTCGCTGCAGAGTTGCCGAGATCACCGACTCGCTTGTCATCGATTTTACGCGAGGGATTATTATTCGTGGGAGGCAGGGCGAGCTGATTCCCGTGCAGGATCACGCTGATTCGCGCTCGACGCGTAATTTCCATTCGTCCAGGGAAAAGAAGGAACCGGAACTGGGGGATGCCCGTCGGATTGCTCGATAGAGCCGTGCTCGCCAGGCGACGAATCACGTATCCGACTCTTTCCCTGCATGACTTATCAGGGCGTAGCTGTCTTGCCATTTCTAATTTTATCTTCGCGCGGGCGAAATGGACGGGCTCATTACCGTTTTACGTTCCATGAATTCCGTGAATATCGCGACGGAGCTGCCCGTGAGAGCCAGAAGCACGTGCATGCTCCCTCGCCGAGACATTGCTATTCAACAGCAGCCAGGAAATATTCGTTCCCCGCTCTGCGACGGTTTCCGCGCGAGATTCGTTTCAAAGTTCCAGCCATTCCCATGGATCGACAGCCCCTGTCAATTTGTCACTTGGCGTGAGCGAAAAATCTCCCGATCGTGTCTTATCCGACAAACGAGGTTGTACGCTGGCTGACTCGGCAGCACCCGAAACGAACGACGGGCATTTTCGAATTGATTTCAATGTCATCTGTGTTTCAGTTTAGCCTATTGATTGGTGTGTGACGTCTGGTAATATTTAGGGGTTTCCTTGAGATTATACTTTTGTTTAATGTGGCTCGTGGCATTAGTTTACAATTAGATGAGAAGGAAACGGCTCCGTGATGGAAATGTAATAATGTAATCGTTTGATTTACGAGGAATATGAATGTGATGTATGGGTCATCGTAAACTGCAGAGGACACGAGATTTAATCGCATCTCGGAATTCTTAATTGTGTTATTATTATGTAATTTCCTCTTATCGATAATATTATTCAGAAATTGGGTTATCTGAAGGGTCTCTTTATTATGTTTGATAATCGGCATTCAAAGTGTATCAAAGCGTGCTTCAATGTGAATATCAGTATAGGGTAAACCAACCAGTAAATTTAAAAATATTATATGTTTATAAATGGAGTGTAGTTGCACTTTTAATATCCCATATTTTTAGTTACGCGTATTAAGCAAACATTAATAAGTACAATTCTTATTAAAAGTATTCTTATAAAGTCATTTACTGGGCTTCTACACGGTTTGCATTTTATAATCGTTTTTTTTTTTAAATTATGATAAGAATAATTAATCATTTTTATAGAAATTTCAAGAAAAATAAATTTAAATGCAATTTCAACAGTTGTTAAGTCGTTATACATAAATATATTCAACTATTAATCTCACTCTCGCCAGGACTGGCTCGACAGGAAACATACGGCAATGAGACCTCCAGTAGTATATGCTCTAAGTATACATATGCAGATGTACAACCGATTGATTTGATTGTGACTGCGTAACACACGCTCGATTAGTGGCCCACTTCACATGTATGGTCTTTTTTTTCGCGAATAGTTCTACAATATTTTGTTACCGTCTAGAATACTCCTATTTCTATTTTCAATTTCAATTTAAATTCAATTTCCGTAGGAGCACGTATGTTATTCATATATTAACGACCTCGTTTCAAGTGGATGAATCGTTACAAAAAAACAATGAATCACAAATGACTTGAAATGTCCAAAATAAATAAATCATTGAAATTATAAAGAAAGAAAGAAAGAAATAAAGTAGAATGATGAGAAGAATGAAAACGAATATTAATCAGGGGGATGAGGAGTTAAGAATACTGAATATTGAGACGACTAGAGTGTTTCGTATTATATTTTATTCATAGTAGCTTTTATAAAATATGTGTGATGCTTATAATTAGTAAAAGTCTGTAGGACAAAAGAAATATGCATTAATTTAAAAATCTACCATTCGTTATTATATGTTAATAGTAGGGTAATATAATTTAACCAAAACAAAGAATAATAAATTTTGTTGACATATTAAACGCCATACTACGAGGGGAGTTGAGCCATGGTGACATTTTCTTACGAATTAGAAGTGTTCTAGAAGAGAACCTGTGGCGTAACGATGTCAATACCATGTTCCCTAAATATTGTAGAAAATAGAAATGTTCGCAAGAAGGCCAACCATGTGAAGTGGGCCACTAATCGCAGTGCAATCGTAGGTGCAATTCTGAAGAAGCATCAACATACTTAGGTTAACAGATTCAGTTTGAACATGCTGATTAGAGACCTCCCTATTAATTGTTACTTCTGTATCTCCACATTGAATTCATTTCTAAGCAATAATTCGTCGCACAGATTTTCAAATTTTTCGAACAAGCTTCTCCCTATTTCCTCATAATCCTGTTTGCATTCTCAGCGAGAAGAAAAATATTGCTCGCGTGAAGTCGTTCGACGGTGAATCATGCCGTGTTTATAATTAATGTCCCGAGTTAATTACGACCGTGCAACTCGGTTATTGGACACCCATTCCCCGGCACACGCACTAACGTCGAAGGATGCGTTGCTTCGTTGCTGGTATTCTCTCATTAGTTTGCGCGGGGTCTGATTATTCAGCGGAGGACACCTAGTTGCGTTACGTGAAAATGAGTTTCGATTTTCAGGAAATATCGTAGCGCGGAATCCACGCGTGCAACGGTCGATAGATGTTGGCCGTTGCAATTAAATTTCTTCGCTGTTGCTCGTAATCACGTTAAACAAGGTCGGCTTCTCGTGAATGGTGTAAATTTTTAGTGGGAATACTTCTGTGCGTTGTTGTTCGAACTTTTGTATACATTGGGAAATTGAAAATTGGGTGAAGTGGTCCCAACAATGCTGATCCAAATTCATGGAGAATTCATTCAAGATTTTTCTGTCGTAATTGATTTGTCGTTTACAGTTGGGCATTTGGTGCAAATGTTTACATGTTCGTTAATAGTATATGGTTTCTATAATGGAATGTGAAAAGGTAGAGAAATATGATATTTATATTTGTCCCGATGTCAACAGGGAAAGACAAACTCAGGCAAAGATGTTTTTATAGAATTATAGGTGTGGATGGAAAATAATGTAAAATTTGGTGAAATAGTCTCTGACATTTTTATGCAAAATATGAATTTCTTTTATCCACCCCACAGATATATTTTTTCTACTGTAAAATATTTGTTTTGCAGTCAGCACTTTTTAATAAAGGATGATGGTTTATTACCTTTTACTTAATAAACGCTAGGTGACACAGAATTTAATATTAAAACGTCTCTTAGGTAGAAATCTGAAATTGTTTATTTAAGAACTAATTAAAATTCGTATCCAAGAATAAAACAGAAGATAGTAGGTACATAGAAATGAATCGTTTATGAAATCGAGTAGCTAAAGTTCTTTAAAAGCAATATTTTACCTCAACGCATTCATTGCGGTTTAAAAATCCCCGTTGGAAAATATTTGCTCCTGATATTTACAAACAGAAATGACAAATACACACATCTACATTTAAATACGTCCACTGTCACAGGTTCTATCTAAAAAGCACTCGCTGCTGAAAATACATTTTATGGTAGCCACAAAATTAAAATTAAACAGATGAAATCTCTTACAAACCATTCCTGTATACAGCGGAAAATGCGTACTTTTATAACCAATGATTTTTACGCTGTAAAAGTATTTTTTACTAAATTGTCAAAAAACATTCAAAGCACATATAAGTGTTCACAGTATTTTGTTTTTATCGCGATGTACACGTTCAGCATAAATTAATCGCAGTGTCAAGAAATAGCTTAACACAGCTAATTGGAGAGCTTGCAACAGTGAATTTTAGATAACTGTAATCTTTTATTGTAGTACCTGCCCATTATAAAAGAATTCTGTTAACTTTTTTTAAAAACCTACACCGCTATTAATCCTACTGCGGTAAGAACGCAACCAATTCTGCTTCCTACTGCATTTATGACATCACACATCTCTACAAGGCAACAATACATTCTGATATACAGCTTCCGCGACAGGAATGAATCATTTAAACACGCGTCCTCCAACTTCGTAATGATATCTAATTTAATGCCCAACACGCGACACTGAACGATCGTTCTCATCAGTAACGCGTTGCGAAGTTTCGCGATGCACAGGCTGACCGCGTTAGCCGTGGCTGCTCCCCGCGATGCTGCACGAAACGCGGAAATGGCCTCCGCAGAAATTCTGCGCGCACTTCCGGCGAACGTGTACCACGCGAGCCACCTGGAAAAATTCAATTTAGTCCGATCGATCGCTGATAACTCGTCCTTCAGGCCGTGCAAGAAGCATCGCGCTGATATTATTTTGAACCTCGCTAAAAATCCGATACTTTGTGATGCGTACTTTATTTTTGATTTGGTACTATTGTATGGTATATTTTATTTAAATTATTAGGGTACTAGATTTCATTAGAATTCAAATTATAGTGCAGTGGATGTACCAGGCGTTCTATTTAGCTAAAGTGCTCTTGGAACTACATATTTGGAGTTGAAGATTTTAATAAAATATAAGCTCAATCTTGCATTTATAATTTGCACCTTCAAAACTTGGTCGAACTGATCAAAATTCTTGATCGTTTGAAGAGTACCTACGCTTCAAATAGATCGAAAGTTTCGACTAGCTTCAATTTTACTTGCATCTTAGTTTAATTTCGTCATGATTTCGGTGACAATTTTAAAAGTATAGATAAAAAACTAAAGAAATGACGGTGCTAAATGTAAACTAAACTTCCCGTGAACCATTGATTATACGTTTCGAGTCTCAAGCGGTGCAAATTTTTATGTCACTGAACTCTGCCTGCGATAATGAAATTAAAGATTCATTTTATGGCATATTTCAGGAATACATTGCGGCAGCTATCCCTCCAGAGTTATTCATAAATAATCACCTCGCAAGGAGTGTTTTCTCCCCTGAAACGTGCTTTATATCGTTTCAATCGTTTGGCCGCGTAAATCATGCGCCGAAACGAGGCTGGGTCTTGTAGTGGAATTTGCTCGAAACTAACCTTGCGTGGTTCTTTTAATTAAAGAAAGTTGACTTTCTTCAGGCTCCGGCAGTTTTCGCGGAGTACTCGCCGATTTATTAACGCGGCGGCTGGGAGAAGAAATTCGAAGAATAACCGCGCGGTTTCTTTCGGACGAAAGCCAAACTCGGTCGATTCAAAAAATAAGTGCCGCGAAATTAATTAAAACGAAGCGGCCTTAGAAGCTGAAGTGAATGTAAAGTGTTGGGTGGCGTTATATTGCCTTGACAAAGAAACGACTTTATTACAAAAAGTACTCCGCTTCGTGATTCGCCTAAGTTTCTTGCGGAAACTTTTCCCTCTGTGGATCGATGTAGATTAAAAGGAAAAGGGAAAAGGACTGAGAAGAATTTTAAAGAAAAATATTCAGTTGTCAGGGGAATATCAGATGTTCTGTTTAGAAGTAGATTTCATGATGAAATGGGTACATTTACAACATAACGCAAAAGTTCATATTATAATGAAGTATGAAACGAGTTTGTTAACAGCGGAATACATGGACTGAATTTGGCCCCTTCTGAAAGGAACGAAGAACTCACCTTGATTGCTAGTGAATTGTAAGTGGAGCACTTAAGTATTTATACTCCAGACATCGTCTCCTTTTTGGAACTGACCTTGTTTCGATCTAGAATACTTTGACGATGGCAAAAGTGGTTTCCTCTTCTGCTGTGCTTGAAGAAGCAACATAATAAAAACAGCAATCCCAAAATTTCCTGTAATTAAAATTAAAACCTCCGTATTTGAAGATATTTAATTTCAAACAGTCAAAGTTCCTACAAAGCAGTGAAGCGGCAAGAAATTCCATTTATCCCCCGTTAAAACTGAGAATCGATAAAAACCGAAAATAGATTTATTTCCAAACCACACTGTTCTCGTGGCTCCCTCGATTCACGTTACCTCCGCAGCGAACAAGTAGCAGAACAACAAATCCCCGTTGAAAAGTCATTGAATCACCTGACGGACCTCCACTCCCTCGATAAATCCACCCACTCGAGGTCCTCCCGTTGCTTGGACCACCCTGGGCGCCTTCCAAATTCAATCAGCAACATTTAACGCACGTGAAGCACCGCCGGACCGATTCTCCCGTTGACAGGGGGCTAGCAAGTAAGAGGACGGAGCAGTGGGTGGTGGGGGCAGATCAGCTGGATCGAGGGTACTCCTCGGATGATTGGGAAGAGGGGGATGGCTCGAGTACCCCTCGCGAGTGCAGCGAAATCGTGTTCCCAGACGGCGGTGGAAGTGCACTTGAACTGGTCGGGGCACAAAGGCCGTAGCCAGTTCCCTTCAGCACTTGCCCCGTAGCCCCCCTGCTTTTCCTCGCCCTCTACAGCCGTTATTTGCTCTTTCGATTCATTTCCAATGTCTACCCAATTTCCACGGGTGTATTGGGCTGGCCGGCTCGAGGCAGCGCGAGGATGAGCGAGATGGCTCCGCTTTGTTTGTTAAAAGGGGACGGGTGGGAAAGGGGTGAAAGCCGTTGGCCGCGATCGCGATGACGAGGGGCGGGGGCGGGGGGGGAGGGGGCGGGTGGCTTGACCAGGGTTGAAAGGTGTGGAAGAATAGTGGGAGAATAGAAGCACGGGGCTACCGTAGTTGGCCGTATTCAGCCGAACGAAATTCCAATAAATACTCATTTGTCCGGGAGGGATATTCAATTTTCTTCGAATACGCCGGAAGAGTTCATACCGCGCGAAGATCCGGGCCCGGGCTGGCCATTCTCGTTATCCATCCCCCGCGATCGCCGTTGATGAATGCGGGCTTCGCTTATTCAGCGCCGCGGCAGCGCGTTTCGCTTCCTCTGGCTCTTTCGTTTTTGCTGCGCTTTTGCGAGGGTAGATCGGGACGCCGCGATCCGCTCGGCGAAATTGCCACCTGGTTTGATTAGGGGACTCGCCTGAATGCCGGGGTTCGATTTAATACGCTTTCATGGCCGTGCGCGAATTTTGAGGGGGCTCGATGAGGCCACACGCTTTGCTTTGGTTCCTGGGGCATCATGCTCGCAATATTTTGTGAGCGAACAAGGGTGTGACTTGTTTTGTTTTGAGAAACTGAGTTACTGGTTGCTAAGACTTGTTAACCCCTTTAGGGGGGGGAGGGCTACCTAGAATGGTCAAAGCAACATGCTTCTTTGGGAATTTTTTCTAGAAAAACCGGTAAACTTTTATTATTAAACATTAGTCTATTGGAAAGAGTACATCTTAAGGATATTTTAGTAATTTTTGTGGTAAAAAGTATTGAATGATTTGTGAGTTATAGGCGATGGCCGTTTTTCGGTGCAGGATCATCTAAAATTGAAAATTCCATTTTTTTTATAGATAATATATGAAATTATCTAGGCGCTATCGGGCTCGATTTTTGAAAAAATATTTTGAGACAAAATGACGGCGGTGCAAAGTTGAAGCATCGGTATTTGGCAAAAAAATCGTTGGTTTTTCGCGTTTAAAAAAAATCTAGGCAAAAAAAAGGAAAAGCTCCCGAAAGCGCTTCGATTTTTAACCTTAAAATAAGCCTGCAAAGCCTCGAGTAAATCGGTTCATTAATTTTTTAGTTATGTGTGTCACCATCTTTGAAAACATGATTTTGAGGAAAACGTGTTTAAACTTTTGTGTCTAGTTTACACCTAAATAGAGAATTAATTTTTTTACTTAGTCATCGATTCCTGGTCCATATTACAATCCTTCTGCATCAGTTCAACTTGCTCTTGCCTACGACGCTGCCTCGATTTTTTTTCTTCTTTCTACCGTCATGCTTGCTCCAAGCGCTACGCCGAGGAACATACTTACACGCGTATAACTTTGTCAATTTTGGTCGGATTAACTTGACACTTTCACGGAATATTTTGAAGATGTCGTACTTCAAGAAAATCGAAAAATCGGTTTCTCGAAAATTTCCAAGCTGGTCCTCCCCCCTTAAGTGAGAAAATGGATATATTTGTTTGGTTTTCAAGTAACACAATAGAACTGATTAGAACAATCATTGATATATTTTCATCAAGATGTGACCTCACCCTGTCGACTGTTGGGTTATGTCGATTTGAAAATTAAAATAAGGCATATTTAGTAGTATTTGAACATGAGACGAATCACTTCAAGGTTCTACATAGCGAAGGAACCTTCTTATTCATTTCAAGAGTGTTGGATAACTCCATTTAGGCCACCAAACAATTTGTAACTCGCTTACAGTTAGACCATTTGGACCAGGAGAAGCAGCCTCGATTCATCACCCTGTAGAACGAACTTTGTTTTTCTTCCCGTTTAAGCCACGCGGCGAGGCCTCGCCGGGCTTCCAGGCAGGAGGAGTAAAGCGGACCAGCAAAAGGGGTGGTAATCATAGAGGCTGATTGGCAGCGAGCAGGATAAGCTAAGTTTCCCCAAAGTTCTGTGGAAACTCTCATATCTTGCGACAGGGGGGCGCTTGGCATCAAGCAGTTACAGGGCCTGTTACACTCGCGAAATGCACCTGCTGTGCGAGCTTATCTCTGTGAGTGCGTGCAGTTACTACAGATTTTATGTAGGTGTATCCTCTGTGAGCGAGGATTTCCAGTTTTGTGTAATATTTCTAATTTGGTGGTTGGTTAAATCAAGTTTGAGTAAGTCAGAAAATTTGGGTGATATTAGTGTTCGTGGTGTTTACAATACGGATAGTACTAATATGCATGTAATGTTGTTTACAATGCCGACTAATAATAATATGGAAAATAGTGAAGAGTAGGTCAACAGAACATTCTTGAAGAATTTTTATTCTTACTCTCATCTAGCTATCGATTTCTTTGTATTTTAGTCTTAGATTATGGTAGGATCAAATTAGAAGAAAATATTAAAATACACTTTTCATCCTTGATAACTTTTGTAAAAGGAATCATTGGATTTTTACATGTAGCGCAATTTATTTTACTTAAATATTTTTAAGGATTCATGGTTTGGTTAAGACTTTATTTCATGTCGAACCAAGCACGAAACACTTCTAAGTTTGGACACTCACGTTTTTTATATACAACTTAGTAAAGCCTATTCGTTCTATTCGAATAGTATTCCCGTTCGAGTTACAGATAATTTCGATTGTAATTTGAGCCCGACTGTCCCAGATTTAAAGCACGTGTAGTGACTATTATTATCACCAATAAACTTAGTCATCACTCAGTGTTGTAATCTGATAGGTTCATAATCGCAGTGGCCGTCACGATTAGAGTGTTATTCTTTCCAAGCCAGGCAAAATACACGTGCTTATTAGCACCAGGATGTGCCATCGCGTAAACTATCATTAACTATGCACGTGCGGAAGTATTATGCACCTGAATGTGCAATCGTGGGTGTTAAGGTTAGCTAGGATCAGCTACCACCTGCTGCGAGTTAACCAATGTTTAGTGAAACGTAGAAAACCGCAGGCCTTGATCTCCTCCAATGAGTAAGGTTACTCTGTTATCGTCTGAAAGGGATTACACGAATTTTGGAATTTTAGATAGCACGAGTAGCAAAGGGATATTGAACGTTGGAGGTGTTCGAGCATATAAGCTTCGTGTGTCAGAGGTCAAGAATTCTATTGGTGGGAATTCAATGAAGCGTGTACTACTTTCTTGTCTTGGAGTACAACAAATTACTTGATAATGGAGAATTTGAATTTTCCTGAGTTTTGGTTGATAGTTTTATGATTCTTTAAGTGTAAATAATTATTTTCGGTTTGAATATGTTGTATAATGATTTAATTTCTTGGTGTAAAAACACAGCATACATTTTAAAGAGATACCTAGTGTATGTAAAATTAAATATTGGTTATCTGTTAATGCTTAGAATTCCGTGTGCATCGTGCTAAAGGACACTAGAAGGTATCTTTGCAAATCTGAACATGTAATATAAAACTAAATAGCACCATTATCGTATATGTATTATAAAAGTAGTCAACATGAAATGCGAATTATCAAAAACAATGGCCTTTTTAATCTCTGCATTAAATTTATTTTTAAGTCCGATGTGAATTTTTATCAAATAATGCTATTGATCCCTTTATCGGCCTATCTGTGTTTACCACCATATATCCCCATTATCTACCTTCTATCCCCATTAATTTATTCCCAAATTGTATCTTTTTTATTAATCTTTATATGCTATATTATATCCCAATGGACTTTAGAGATTAAATTCTCTTATCTCTAAAAACTAAATTATCTCAAAAATATTCATCAAGATTGCCGATGAATTCGATAGTACATCACAAAAAAATTCATAGATAAGATATTTCAAATTTTTGCCAGGTACAAGTATTTATTTATCACTTCCAATAAATAACATTGTCTGACTGATAAAAGAGACGTGGCTGCTAATAAATACATTTACTTTATCACGTACTTTATTTGCCACACAGTTTGTGTGCCACTAATCTTTTTCAAATTCCGAAACTATTATCTTATTATTACACTGTATCTCGAGAACCTTCGCAAACTGCATCTTCCGGTAAAATTTTTATTGGCAATAAGAAGGAAATAAGATGAAATTATAATATATTTTTATGCACGACATAAAATGTGATTCGCAACATAAAATTGCCCACGATATACTATAAAATAATTCCCAATATCTAAGGCTTCAAGGATGGCGATCGAACTTGAAGAACGCCGCTGCCCGAAACCGGCCGCCCAAGTTACTCCCCGATCGTTTCCCCGTTTCGATCCACCCGCTCCAGCCCCTTGCGCCTCTACCGTGGCCGCGATGGGTCGGCCGAAAGAATTATTTAGAATTACCCGAATCCGCCAAAACGGCCGGCCAGATTCGCCGTGGTATAATGCGATACGAGAGATCCCAGTGAATCGGCCGTTCACCCCCGGTATCTGCTGCTCGATCTCTCCAGGTAACGTCTCCGGGTTCCTCGCGGCGCTTTAATCCCACCGCGGCCCGAAATCTCGCTCTTATTACCGCCCCACGAAAAGCCGGATTATCACTGTCTTTATCCAGGCCCGGGCACGCCGAAATTACATCGTGGCTTATCGATGCCCAACGATATGTCAACCTATCGATCACGTTAATCGTCGATCCAGGGTCGGTGCACTCCTTCCGGCGTAATGGATCGATGGTTCCGCGCGATACCATTGGTGGGCTGGATAGATTGACTTTCGGGGATCCATGGGCGAATGTTTCGGTTGAAACGAGAGATTTGCCTTCTTCAAACTTGGGTTTTTGGGAGTTTTGGATGGAAGGTTCTGTGGCTTAAATTGAGAATAAATTTTATTATTGATATTGAAGGGGATGTTCTGCTCAGGGACTGTGTTTTTGTGGATATAGGTAAGAATTGAAACCACCACGTGTATTTTTTCAACAATTTCGAAACCAGCGAAATGATGACTTAAACTACCCCTAAATTCGCGTGGACTACATCATATTTAAATTTCATCGAAATCCTTCGACGCCAAGTGCAAGAAATGATCGATCTTGCGTGGAGCAGTCCCGTCTTGTTTCTGCTCCGGAGCTAGCTTCTTCGATCGTTTATCCGACGATACTTGCAAGCTTACTCCCTCGTTTCCTTGCCTCTTCAGTTCGCTGCCTCATTATCGTCACACCTTGCGGCGTCACAATGTAACGCTTCGTATAAAGGTGGCCGAGCAGAATTGCACGGGCACGGACGCGGCACCGCGATGAATTGCCCAGGTTCATGGCGGGTAAATGGTACGAGCGTGTTTCGGGGTTTCGTTTCATCGATTTCACGGTTCGTTCGCGATCGACCGAGAAGTTCGAGCCACGGCTTCTTGGATGCCTCGCGGCGCTGAATTGTTGACGGCGGTGTTTCTCGATGCTGGTTACAGCGTCGTGCAGTGTTTGCAGCACTCTGCATCGTAAGGAGATTCCCTTGTAACGCGGATTCAAGTTCCTTGCACTTGGCTTACTTTTTCAACCGCCTCGAACCATTTACCGCGCTCGTGTTGAGCAAGGTCTTTTCTCGAATCCTAGATGGAACTCGAAGTCCAGAAGTAGTTAGTCATTTCTTCAATCTTCAGAGTGATTTTAGAAGACAGAGAAATTTAAGGAAGTTAAGAGCTTGACGGCTTAACGAAGGTTGTGTTCCTGCAACAGGAGCTTTTTCCGAGGTAGAACGTAATATTTTTTATTTTTCTCGTACTGTGTAATTGTATCCCCTTCGTTCTTAACATGTAACTGTAGCTTCTTACGGGTAGGTATCATGCTTGCCTAGTTTCGTTTCTTTTAAACGTAGTAGTGTGTTAAAATTGTCAAGCCTTGTTGTTGTATAGTGCATCGTTTTGGTGCCCTGGGTTCTTGGCTCTGGAATTGTATCATATACTACATTTTAGGTCATAAGGAAGTCTGTATTCTGATTTAAAAAGCCCTCCGAAGTTGTTTTTTTATTGTTACTATGAATGTTACTTCAGATGCACATGATGGGACCTAAACTTTTTATATTTGGTAACGTCCTACGTTAGGGTAGTTTACCCGCTGCATTAAATTTGGATTTGCATGTAACATTTGCTTTTAGTGGAACGACTTTGCACACCAAATTTCAGGATAATGGTATAATGGTAACAAAAAGTTATATTCTATAATATATTATATTTACTCAAATTTTCAAGCAATTTCTCTCCTGTTTCGCGATTTCATGTGACTCCCATTCCTTTTTGAATTTTTGCGCGCGCCATTTACCTGCTGCTTTCGTGGGACTATATTTTTCCATTCGTCCCTCTAAAATCTCGGTTTCACTCGCCTTCTCGTAACATCTCAATTTCGCTCGCTCCCGTGAAACCGCCCCGATCTCGCTTCCTCTTTTCAAACGACTGTTTTTTTTTTGTTCACCCCGCTCAGTAAAACCTCAATTTTCGCTCCCGCCCATAAAGCCACAACTCTACTTGCGTGCCTGAAACCACGATTTTTTACCCACTGCCTCACTTCAGTTTCACTTACTCCACCTAGCATTCATTTTTCAAAGTGTAGTTTGTGCAAGAAGCTTCTAGGCTTCGTGGTGCTATATTTGAGTGTTCGAATATCGCAACTGCATGTTTCTGCACAGATAACATACGATCAAGTTAAGTCCCCTTTAAAGTGTTTATACATCCACGGTCATTAACAAATAATAAAGCTTCTCACATTCAGCTAATGAGATAACAAAAAGTTCAGATGACGGACTGGTACTCGATTCTAAAAAATTATAAAAGTTTTAATGTGTCTTTTATATAGAAAAAGAATTTAATTTAATAGAAAAAGTGATGTATATGTGAAACAAAAATTAAATACATATATGTATATCTCCCACCGAGAAATTTTCATTTACATTAATTTTAATTCTAAACAAGGAGCCATAGAAACCATAAAAATTCATCGAGGCTATCACACTTTTCAATAACTTAATTCACTAAAAATTCCCAATAAATTCACCACGAGGTAATAAGTCACTCACCATGCTCGAGTCAACAAGCGTTAAAACGCGACTCGACCCCCTGCTTCCCGTCTTATCATGGCTTTCCCGATAGTTACGGTTGATGGGAAGCGACTGAAGTCTCGAACAGCCTCGAAGAAGGGCGTGACCCTTCGACCTTCGACGTGTTCTACGCGGTAGCCGCGGATCAATCACGATGAAGTGCGATCGATCATCCCCTGCCCGCGAGCCTTCGCACTGTTAGGGAGATTTCGGTGCATATAAGTGTCAAATTTCGATGATCGATGAGTCGCAATAATTTGGTAGTGAACACAACGTTGCAGGTGGGGCGAAGGGGGGGAAATACATCAGCCGGTGGACACCCGGATCAACTACCAAGAATCGATCTTTGCTTCCTCCACAAGTTTTTTTCCCTCGAGTTCGGCGAACTGGCCACGTAGCAGCTCCTTCGACGTGCAATTTTTTAAGCTTGTTAGGATTCAAAATTTGGGATTGAATGTTCGAAGAGAAATGGAGGATTATTTAGTCGTCTCGCTGTTAACTTTTAACTGAAACTGTTAACTTTTATAAATAAGAGTTGGTTATCGAAATTTTGACTTTTAAAACATTTCTTCTGTTTCTTAATTTTGTACATTAATACTTTAACTCTGGTGTAAGAGTTCAGGTTTAACAGTTATTTTATGTTCGATTAGTACAAGTTCTGGAGGATCATATACTTTTGAACAGATATTTATGGGTAAAGGTTAGTAATATTTTTTAAATAGTATTATTTAAGGAACTGGAAGCAGGATAAATATAGAAGAAGAAGGACATTGCCATTTTTATATGTATAATTATTTTCATCGGACGGTTTAAGGTTTCAACTTCAAATCTACCTACCCCATAATTTCAGGAAATCTACTTGGCACAACTTCAACTTTTTCAGAACAGAATAAAGGTTCTTGTTTAACTAGAACTTTTTTTTACTTTCAAGAAAATAAAAGTTTCTTATTCACAGAGAAATGCACGGAATAAAAGTTTCAGTTAATACTTACACTGCATTTTATAACAGTTTTCTCGCAACGGAAAAGATAATAGTCATAAAATTACAGTTATTTCATAATTAATTGAAAATTTTAACAGTTTAATTCGACCCGTGCTCGCTAGATGTAAGAAATTCTATTGAATGCTGAAACGTTGGTAAATAGTAGAGTATTCCATTTGTCGTACAATATGTGACCTTAGATTAGTTATTTCTGTAGGTTCGTTTTCTTTCTTAAAGGAGTCTCAACACAGTGCAGACCACAATGGGTGTTTAACCGTTTAATGAATAAAAGATCTTTGGTAATTAAAAGTCTGTGTGCACACAAAATTCAGGGTGGAAATCTAAAGGAAATATGTACACTTCTTACATTCAAATTTTGAATATTCAGAGTTCAGCGATTTGCACAGACACCGATTAGGGTTCTGCACAGGCCTATATCTTGAGGCTATAACTCAGTATGAATTATGGACTTGGCACTCTTGGCAGTAAGTGCGACTTGGATTGTGAGTAACGAGAAACGGGTGTATGAGTAACTGCCTGAGACACGGCTTTTACAATGGTTACATTAAACTTAAAGACGTTCTAAACTATATTTATTCACGCAAAATGGAACGCCTAGAATTTACATCCTGCACCGTCTAGTAAAATGTTTAACAATCATACTGTATTTTACAAGCTTCCAAAGCCTCGCTGCCTAGAATTGAAACAAATGTCACACCTTTTATCATTCCAAACGAACTCTGTTCCATTTGAAAGGAAACTACAAATTCTTAATAGTAGTGTACAGTCTTATAAGATTTTAGAAGTCTACAATTTTAAATTAGAAGCAAATGCCACATTCTTCTCCTCTAAAATATTTAAACCGTTGTCAATGCATTCTCAGCGGTGATAATTGCTCGAACGGCTCAAATTCGGAATAACTCGGAGCGACTATGAGCAGTTGCACGATTTCCCATAATGATATTTACCAGGGCGCAATTACACGTCGTATGAATACAATTAAACGAAATTGTAGTTGCACATTGTGCGGCAAACGTCGCGTCTACCGGTTTGGATCTGCAGTAACTCTGGCAAGTAGCTATGCCGCTTATCGCGAAATTAATTTAGTTGGCGTGACACAGCGCGACAGCAGTCGCGCGCGTCTCGTTACGCCGTTACAGATTGCAACATTGCGTTCAACTTGAAACGGCAAGCGCGGTTATTAGACGGGCAGGTATTCCTTGCTGTTTTCGAGCACGTGATTCGCCGAATAAAAAGCAATTCCGTGGCGTAAATCCTTTCTCAGCTGGCACTTCTGAACAGATACATAGAAAACAAATGATTTCTATAAAATGGAATTAAATGAACATGGCAATGCTGGGCTGTTGGTTGTAGAAGGAGCAAGGAAATCTATGGCGTTACTGTGACTGAATCACTTTTAATTCAAAGATTGATTCTTTAATCTAAATTGAGTAGTATACTGTATTTGGTTTAGTGTGGGCATACAAATTACACTCCAGTTTTTGAACCCTGTCACTATAAAATTCGTAGGAGCGAAAGATCACCAAAAATTCTACTCCCTCTGGTGGGTACTGCTTGCTGGGATTTAAATTGGAGGTGCACTAAATACTAGGTGAATGTTGAAAATGAATTTCATTTCTCTCGCACATTATTAACATGAAAATTACACCGTAAATTAATAGGAAGCGAAATAATAATTATTCGACGAAATTTAACGCAGAGTGCTAACTTTTTCAAGACTTTTAAACGTGGGCGTAGGTTCGGAGATTAAATGGAAGTAATTGCCGAAAGGGACGTTTTGGAATTCAGAAAATCAGCTTGCTTGTGCGGGCAATTGGAAATTAAAATTCCAGCCACCACGAAATAACTATTCCCTGCACAATTGCCTGACTGCGAGGAGGAATTTTGCTCGTCGTGCTGTGTCACTTAAGCTAACTATCGCGCCCTTGTTCACGTCACCCTCGTCTATTCGGACCACGTGTCGACGCGTGCCACGAAATGACGTTTTGTCATGCTGGTGCAAATTGCCTCGTCGCTTCCGAGAACCACGAATTCCATTTACGGCCCTTGTGCTGGTCCAAAGATATGAAAATTTTTTGGCATGCTGAAGCAGCCCGACAAGGCGAGTGTCGCCTCGTAAGTTGAATTGCTGCGGAATAAAATTTGCTAATATAAAGTGTAGAAAGATAGTTTGAAAAGCATTTGAATCGTATAAATGAGATATGAATAATACTTGAAGTGGTTTAATCATCAAGTGTTTGCGGAGAAATTTCTTAGTTTGTTGCAAATTTCTATGACGTAGGAGTAAGGTAATTTGTTTTATTTACATACAGGAGTTATGTGAAATTTCATGGATATTTTACTATGTTTCTGACGCCAAAGATTTATCCAATGAAGGCTGCTGTTTTTAAAAATTCTTAATTGACAATTTTATACATTAAGATCCTACATACAAAAGTTAATTTTCGAGCCCATCTATTCCCACACAAGGAAACACGAAATATTTTAAAACAGTTATTTTAGAGCTCGTGGAAGTGTTTCAATTTCACCTAATTCAATTCTAGTACCCACCAATACTTTCCTATTTTATGCGTGTTGCATCCCAAACGATCAAACTTCAAAGAAACACGCCTCAAAATTGAAAAAACATTCACCAAAGTTCTACTAGAATTACACAGGCCTGCAAAATTGAGGGTGATAAAAACTTTTTTAAAAAGGTTTGCTGGTTTTAAAGAAATTTCGCCTTCTAAATGCAAAAATAAGTTTTTTCACAAGTTGCTTTAACATTTTTATGTTGTACTATGCGGTTGAATGAAATTAGTAACGAAAAGTAAAATGTGGTATGAAATTTTTATTATTTTCCGAATGCAGTACCCAAAAATATATGAAGAACAGCTAGAATATTGTAAAACGGAATATTATCTAGTCGTCTCGGTAACAGAAGGTCGAGTGAAACTGTTAACTTTTATAAATAAAAGTTATTTATCGAACTTTTAACTTATAAATCATTTCTTCTGTTTTAAGTTAATTATGTACATGAACACTTTGACTCTGTTGAGGCCTGTGGTATTATAGTTTGCCCACCGCTTGATTTACCACCCACAGATCGCAAATATTACAAGCAATTGGACAGCGAGAAACGATTTCAACAGGCCAGGCACAGTTCCATCGATAAAAGTGTCGTCGATTAAATTGCAAGGGTTGGGTTGGGTGAACGATGTTGGGGCCGTCTGACAGGAGTCAACTGGGTGGATGAACCGAGGGGGAAGAAATGGGGTGGATTCACACGGACAGAGTGCACGCAGTGAGGGGTGATTGCAATGGCTGCGACACGAATGACTAGAGAGATGCACACGTCACCCTGGTATATT
Source organism: Andrena bucephala (assembly GCA_947577245.1). Taxonomy (NCBI): domain Eukaryota; kingdom Metazoa; phylum Arthropoda; class Insecta; order Hymenoptera; family Andrenidae; genus Andrena; species Andrena bucephala. The sequence continues at coordinate 23,982,856 of OX387719.1, forward strand.
TATTGGTAAATGCCTGGCAAGGCGAAGCTCAGAATGCCCTGACATTCCGATGCACCAGGAAGAAGGGGGCCTTGATTAATGATATTGTTTCGTCTGGACACTTATTATGGGCAGCTCACGTGGCGAGCTTTGAGGCGCTGTCCAATCACATCATGCATTTGCATCGTGTTTCACTGATTAACGTAGCTTGTAACAGATTAGCAGGTGCTGGGATGGTACAAGATAATAATACGTATTTTCTTACACTGAATCGAGTTACGAATAAGAAACGGAAAAGTTGGTTGTGTTGTAGGTATGTATTTTAAATTTCTGAGTTGATTGTTAGTTCTTGGAAACCTTCGTAACTGTATTTTGTAAATTGAATAGAAATCTTTCGGTAGCAAATTTATTAATTTCCTGTGGTGAGTGTGAAATAAAATCAAATTCATGGGCTCACACTGGCTGACAGATAAAAATTTTCAACTCACGCATACGCGACAGCGGCAGATAAAAAGTTAGCTTTGATTGGAGTACGTAATTCTTTTGATACAAATACCTAAACGGAAAGAATTAATTAACCTCAACATTCAATAATTCGATACAGTAAGAAATTAAATTCAGAATTATGGAAGCTAGTCTACCCAAACAATCCTCTCATTGATTTCACTGTGCCTGAACAATACGTGTTGAGATCCGAAAGGGACAATGAAACACTTCGGCACACCTCGCCAGAAAATTATTCTTCGGGGTGTGTTCTTTTTAATTCTCGAACCGGTTCTTTTAGACAATTATTATCGACCAATTAGCATCCACTCGAGGAACGTGACTCATCTTCGCTCGATGGCTGCACGGCCCAGTCTTACATAACGACATATAAATACACTGTATATGCGCGCAAGTGATTGCTCATTAGTCACGCGAACTTATACGACCGTCGTTATTCGATTGGCGAATCGCGTTTACCCTTCAATTAAATAATGACCGTGTAACAAAGATGTCAGCTTTATGCGTCCGGTGCGAGCTCCCCGATTAAGGGGTTCGTAAAATATTCGACAAGCATTTGCACGTTGCCTTTATAGTTGAAACACGATTTCGCGTAATCGGCACAGTGAAATATTTAACAGCTTTCGCCGTGTGATTGTTGCAGTGTTTTGTGTTACGATGTGGAACTCTGTTGATATTCTTAATTATAAAAATGATTAGAAGTGGGCCTAAGAAGGATAGAAGTACATAGACAAAAGTAGATCCTCAGATTTCAGCAATTAATCGGTAGAACTCGAATCACGCGAGTTCTGTAACTATTTAGAATATGAAAGGTATGGCAAATAAATTTTGGAATCTTATTCATTATACTCGAATAAAAGCATGTGCAGACTATTTTTTAAAGTGTTTGATTCTGCATGTGTAGATCCCTTTGGCAACTTATCACGATAAAGGGGCAGCCATTCTATCGGGTTAAACATTAAATGAAGAATATTCTATGCAAGTATTCTTCCACTTAGTTTAAAGAATTCATCGACTAAAGCTACAGTTTCGGGAAAGAGGAAGCATATTTTGCATAAGAACGTAGAACAACGCACTTTGCAGTGACAGTAAAACGCTTTGGCAAAACAAGTCCAGGGTTAAATCCACCCTTGTTCTTCCCCAAAATCGAATTCACGCTACTAGGAAGAAGTTTAGAAGATACAAAGGACATCAAAGGAACGTAACAAAGAAAACTGTTCCCTAAAATATTATCACCAAGAGACACATTTAATTTCACCCTCGCACAGCCCTGAAGCTAAATTACCAAACACTGTAGACTCCAACAACCACTTGTCCTCAAAAACTGGATTCCCTTTTGGATTTTCAGAATTATTCCTTCGACAAATTCTAGCCTTGCTTTTCAAACTGTTATTTTTTATACGCAACAATGAAGTTTAATATACAATCTTGCCGTATATTAAGGGCCCTGCGCCAGTGTATGGGCATAAATAAATAATCCGATGGTATAAACCGGGCCAAACGGAATACATATTACATACGCGTGTTATAAACGAAGCATTCGCCGGGCATTGCTAAACGGTTCAAAGAGCAAATCTGGCGGAATAATTCTGTTCATAAATTCATGGGAAGGTGGGCAGACTGTGATGGTACGCGTGTCGGTTTCTGAAATGGAATTTGCTCGCATCATTTCTGACCCACTTTCTACCCGAGGCTACGATCAAATCGACTGGCTCTTTCTCTTTAGCCCTTTCGATCTCTCGTGCTTACCTTCCTCCTCTCTTTTTATTTTAATCGACCATGGGGCCGAGCAGCAATATTTCCGCGCGATTTACGCCGCTGTCCCGCGTGCACCACGTTTTCCTCGATAAATTTTCGGTTTGATTTCACAGCGAATCAGCGGGATAGAGTGTAGGATCTGGGTGGCAATGGTTAGAAAAGACTTCTGTGTTGTTAGTGAGACTCCTGAACGCGGTATAAAAAATTACAAGTCACAATATGCAGTCAAATTAATGGACCCTTACTAACAAAGTAACTAATCTAGTTTAAATTGTCTGTTTAAAAATGGGACGCAGAACGCAACCTACATTATTTATTTATTTTGTGCGAAGGAACTTAAATTTTTGTGACGAATCAATTACTTGGTTTCATCCAATGTATGAGGATTTCCAACACGGCGAGGTAACTCGTCTTCCTCGGTTAACATGTTAATCGAGTTTCAACTTTATGTGCTGAATTGAAGCTTTTAATTTCTTACACTTTTCTCAACGATTTACATTATTAGTTAGTTAAAAAGAAAGAGGAGGAATACTGGAGGCTATATATTCTTTAAACCTCGCGTTTACTGATCCTTCATTTTAGATTAAAAAGGATGTTTCAAATTGTGAATTGGAGATTTTAAAATATTTCAATAGTACAGTTACTAGTGTACTAGTGCAGGCCTTAATAGTATTATTTGTATGATTATAGTACTGCTGATAATACTATGATCATTACTGCCTTAATGAAATTCTTTAATCAGAGTGGGTGATAATCACTGTTTCAGTTGATTAAAAAATTGCTACCAAGAGAGAAGAGCTGACCATTTTAGTCTTACAAACTTAAATCATTACAATTCAGGAAGAAGTTTGATCCACATGGATTAATGTCTTTTAACGAATAAAGTTGATTCGCAGACACTGTATCTCAATATCTAGTAACTTCATGTCTTCACTTCTGCGTTCCATCGCTAATTTTGAATAACAAAACAGCATTAACGACAAGAGATATGTCTAGATAAGTGTTACAATACTAAAATATAACGTACTAAAATAATCGCGAGAAGAAGCAGAATCAATAAAAAGGCAATTAGCGCTACTAGGGAGAAATCTATGATATGAAACTTTTAGAACATCATAATTAATAAATACAATAACAACGAATAGAAGCGAAAAAGTTTATTTAAATGGTGAAGAATTTACATTTATGTCCATAAATAAATATATTCAGAAACAGTTTACGCAAGTCAATCTACGGGAAGATTGAGAACCACTACAAGTTGATGGTGACACACGGGAAGGATCCAAATATAATTGGCACACATTCACAGCATCGCGATTCGCTCAGTGCGCTCTAATAACATATTTAAAGGCTGGGAAGAGCTCTGACCAGTTCAACGACCGGTGAGACGAAAGTTTCGTCCCCCCCCGGAGCTCTTACTCTTCTTTTACGTGGAGGGAACGTGATGAACAGCTTCGATTAACCATTACGAGCGGACAGGGGTCGACATGGTCATAGAGCACGATCGACGCAAGTAGAATGCTCGTTTAATTTGTGGCTGGTATTCGAGCTGCTTTTGCGACTGGAAAAACGCGATGTGGATGATGTTTGGAAAAATCATAGATTGTTTGCACGTGTTCAATCTTGTATGTTATTTTGGTAATCGTTCTTCTCCCTAATGATCGTTTTCTTCGTGACGCTTTTACTTCATTAAGGGTTAGTAATTATATTAATTTCTAAAAATTCCTGATATTTTTTCATTCTTTTCCTCATTTCCTTGCTTAGCTTTTTATTTTGTTACTCATATTGGTGTTATTGGTACTTATTATATTATTAAGGAACTTCTTGACACATCATTATTTGAAAAATGAAACCCTGGAGGTCTAGATTCATAAAAACATTTGTTTTCTTCGTTTGTGTGCTGGAATTACCTTTCGAAGTATTAATATGCAATAAAGAATCCGCCGCATAATATAGCAGCTTTATAAATGAAAGCAGAGGTGTGTTAAAATAGCAGTGCAGTCATCGAATTATTAATCTTCTTCTATGTTGACAACTTTTTTTATTGTTAACCTCTTTTCTATAACTGTACCCACCATTATAAGACGCTCAGAATATCTCCAATTCCCATCATTCTGTCTTCAAAACCTCCCTAATTTTTGACAAATTTGGAAATAAGAACTGGCCTTAGTCGTTCTGAAACGTCACTATCGCACTAGTATTAACACAGAATAATACTATATACCACGTCTAATTCGCCAATGTGTGAGAAATCGGAAGTGCCTGCAACGCGAGGGGTAAACTGATACTGGAACAAATGATGCCTGTAAATCCTCCGTCAGAATTTCCCTCCCGCAAATCAGGGGCGGGCCAGGGGTGCGTCGTTGCAAAATGTAGCGAGCAAGTGGCGATAACCAGGGCAAAGTTCATGCACCTTGACACGCAGGGCAAGAATAAATTCCCCGCGGTATATTCCACCCTCTGCCACGGGATCCTGACATTTTATGATTCTCCCCGTGGCAGAAGGAGTGCCACCTCGTATTTCACGTATGACATTATTTGACAGCTGTACGAAAATAACCGATTCAGGCTGGAGCCGTGAGGGCCAGCCTCTGACATTTCGCTCTAATGTCGCAAAATGTATTTTAGCGCCGGTTTTTAAATATAACGGGAGGTTTCTGGCTCGTGGGCTAAATTATACATAGATTGGAAATGAGATCCAGGAGTATATTTAGAAAGTGCAGGGCGAAAAAGTGTAGGTCAGGTAGAAAGTATCGAATGTTTGAAAGGGTGACAGATTTCTGGAGTTCATTATTGTTCGATGTATTATCGTCACTGAAAGAATCGGAATAAATTTTATAAACTACTGTATTTTACTGTAGGAATGGTTACTTGAAAAAGTAGAGTAGTCGAGACATTTCGAAATTTCGAATTGCTATGTTATTCGTTATTATGGGCTGTGATAAATTATACTAGGTACTTTTTCTAACAGAATTGCTCATCAGAACTTTTGGGGTATCATAGAAGCTAAAGTATTGATAGGGTAAACGCACGAAAAAATGCACACTTAAGACTAATGAATGAACACTATTATATATTAAAATTATATTTGCAGCACGATTAATTGCACGTGCTGCAAAAATTGTTTGGATATGAAGCAAGAATTTTAAAAAAGTCTCTAATTAATTAGTTGTTTATTTTAATAACTTATTTTACTCATTTTTAATAAAAACTGTCCATTCACTGCTACGTGTTCATTTACTGGTACATCCATCTTACTCTTTTTAATTCTAAAATGTGAAGTGCTGAAGAGCATAGTTTCACGGAGATTCGCGAAAAGAACACCGTGTTTGCGATAATTCGTGTAATTAATTCTTCTCGCAGGGTTGGTAAAACGGGTAACACAATGAAAAATTATATCTCCGTCTCGCCTGCTTCTTTTCTCAATAAACTTTTATGATAGCCGCAATCGATCGCGTTAGCACGCGAACGGTACGTACCATTTTTAACGAGAATAATGGCAAACGATAAATCCACCGTTCATAACTTTACACGGTTAACTTAGTTTGCGCCAGTTTCTGAAATTGTAGACTGTACATGTGGCACACGCGGCCGTGGAAAATTAAACTTCCACCTTGCACGTATAGTTCATTACAACGCGTTCCTTCCTATCGTTAACCTTTATTAATCGCTTTGACGTTTAAATAGCTCGCGGTAGAGAAACCTACATCGCGATCGTTATCGAAATCCTGCTTGTTGTGCCGATCTAATAAATGAAACTTCTTTATACGATATTGAATTAAGGATACTTAAGGATATTGAGTGGAACCTCCAGTATCCGATTTTTATAATAGGGAGGCATCATTCTTCGGATATTGGAATATCCACTGTCATCGTGGTGATTATTCTATAGTTTAGGGAAAATAATACAAGTCACAATACCAAAAAAATTGTACTTTATAGCCTTCAATAGCACTGTGTGATTTTGAATTTAAATTTCAAATTATCTGTGTATTATATTGCAGGTACTATAGAATTCACAATAGTTCTATATTCAACTACTATGACACAGAAATCGCAAACCTTTATTTTACCTGTTAATTTACATCCAATCGTTAACCTGTAGGGGGCCGGCAAAGCCCCATTTGGGGCTTTGAGTAAGCACACTATTTGAAAATGATTTGAAGGATAAGTACGTATGTGTTTGTTAGTGCTCGACTGTGTTTGTATGTATGTTCGACTATAAATTCGTTCTGTTCAAAAGAACACAAAAAATACGGAATAATAAAATAATTCCTGAAACAACACAAAAATACCAAATAATAGATAAATAAAAACACGGTAAAAAGAAAAGATGATACAAAAATTTTCTACGTCTGCGTCGTTAGCTCTGGGTAACGCTAAAAGAAAGTTCCCTGAATTTTGGGATGTGCTCATTCCGTTTATTTTTATAATTCGACTACAGATTCGTGATCAGCTGTAATAAAACCCCCCTAACATACAGTATTTTTAAAATAAAAAAATGTTAAAAATTTTTTTACAGTTCCGGACCGGCAAAGTCCCCTTTGGGACTCTGTGCAAGTCCTCTAATTTTGCACATCATATACGTTATATATTATATATAAAAAAAAATGGAAACTGAAAATCACTATTTTTGCGAAAAAAAGCCGATCCTCTAAAGGTTAATGTATATAATGTCCTAAATTAGGTTAACGTCCTAAAAATTTCGGTTACCTATAATTTTACCTTGCTAGTTTTAAGGCACTTTCATCATTTTCTAACTTCTGAAGTATTTCCAATTTCGTTTCAACAGTTATTATTAGTCACCTTCATGTTTTTTCTGTGATGCCATTACACATGTCAGCTTCGTGCTCAAGTAATGTGCATAATATTCATTTTGATCGCTATAGAAAAATGCAAACACTACTTTGGTCTGTATCTGCTTCGACATTTAAGGGTATACAACATATTTAATTATATAATGAAGAATTCTGTTTGCATGGTATGATAATAGAACATACGGATAATAGATGGTTTGAAATTGGATGTTCTAGGCTGTACATATAACTTTTAATTGAACCCATGAATATGCGCCTGTTGCATTTTGTTTAATGTATTCAATCGAGGGAGAATGCTCGTGATAATGGAAACAACAATTTGTCAGAGAAGGGACCCAGTTAGCATGGAAGTTTCATTAAATTAATAATATTTGGATTACCGCGGTATTAGGATTATTGTTAAACATGATTAGGTTGATTGAACGATACACTCGCACCGGAATACAGAACGATGAAAAGCCTCGTATAATCGCAACTAATATTACAGACCGATCTTCTGTTTGACCAATTCGTTTAATTAACCAGATTGCTCTCCAGATATTCTATCAGTGACGCGATCGACCACTAGTTACGATTAACTTTCATTCACAATTACTTCCTACCAATCAGATGGCCATCGTTCCATTAAGGGAAATTAAAACCCATTGAGGACTATAATACTCTAGATTGAAAACTGATAACGAAATTGTCGATAAAAATTAAATGAAGTCACATCTCTATTTATTCGCAGTGACAGTAAATTTAAACATTTGTAGGTACATCTTAGCAATTATTATACAGCCGTCAGTCTTCGAAATTGAAACTGCGTTCGAGCTTCCACGATTTAATAAAGTCAACAACTTACTCTATTAAATTTGATTTCCTTCTCAGTGTCATCATTTATTCCCCTTTCAATACAAATTTTTTTCTGAAACATCGAGCCTCTTTCGCCAAAACTTACCCTACAACTCAAATTCTTTTTGCACAAGAATCAACTACTGCATTTTGCCATTTCTTCTTGTTAATACACCCATACAAAACACTTTTTCAAACTCTATATCCTGAAAAAAACAATTCGCTGCGAGAAAATTTTATTCCACCCTTTCTATTCTTTTTACCATGTAGAATCATCCCCTTCGGGGTTCTACCATCTATCACCAAGCACCCTGTTTAATTCTGTGCGACTAACAGATTTCGTGGTCCAACACGATCCGATACGTTAAAAATCCAGCGACCCCCGGATCCGCTGGCAATTATGGGCGATCGATAACCAACGATGTACCCTGTCCAAATTAAGGAATGTTTTCTGCCTGGTATCGCGCGGGTAGCGTCCCACTAATTTTATTTCCGTGTTCGCGGCGTGAGGTATACGCGACGGTTAAGTTCGTTGCAAGTTCCCTGTGTCGGGGTGAGAAGTTACAACGGAGAGGAGCCCTTATCTGCATCGTGTTGCATCGTTTGCAACATTCGAGCTGACGTGATAAAGTGTATGCGTGCGCGCGGCAGCGTGTAGGCGTGAGCATTGCTCGCAGACGTTTCCCCGGCGTGAAAGAAAAAAATGTGTTGGAGGAAGTTCGGCGCAGCTGTGTCTTTGAAAAGATTGCGCCATGGGATAGCGATAAATTGTTCGTCACGTTTTGCTCCTATATTTTTGGGGAGGGGTGTGTACCATTCGATGGAAGCAAGTACATACATATTCGTTTCAGTGGCAATTCTGGTCTTGCGAACGGCTTGAGAAATTATTCAGCTTTTATGCATGTTTTGTATCGTAAAACGAATTTGCAATGTTGCTTTCTATGATTCAAGTTTTCATATGTTTACTGTTAGATTTTTATGCACCCGCTTCGCCATAATAAAATGTTTACTATTGCAAATGTGAAGTAGTACAAGTTTACGTAATTTGGTGAGGTGTATTAATTATCGCAAGTGTTTCAAGATTTGTAATTTATAATCTGTCAGGTTATTTAGAAGTATTTGGGTGTGTTTATTAGAATTTTTTTAATTTCGACAGTTTAACTATAAAAAAAAACAGAAAAATAACTGCCAGAAGCAGAAAACAATGTTGTTATTGCAAACCAGACGTAACACAGTCGTAGGTATTATTGAATTAGGTTTATGTTATCATGAAACATCTCCGTACACCACACTGTCAAAATCTGTTTCACGAGGACGCGTTTCAGGATGAATTCAAAGGGTAGTCGCGACACGTAGATAAAATGATGATTCAGCATTGAATTGCAGCGAAGAGGAAAGTGCCCGTCGCGAAACTTTTGGTCGAAATCGATATCCCGACCAACAATTGCGAAAGCTGGATGGGGGGCCGTTGATTCGATTAAATAGAATTAAGCCTGGTATCTGTTTTCACAGTTGGCTACGAATAGGCTCCCTCGAGCCTCAGTTTTCCGAAAGCTAGTCTGGTTTGGCGATCATCCAGCTACTATTCCGAGCCAGGTCTCCTGTTTATTGATTCCTGAAATACCGAACAGGTGTTCGTTGACTGATAAATAGATCGTGTTGACTTAAAATTGTCACATTGAAGCTTGGAGGGGTGCTTCACCTTGCATTTCTGTGAATGAAACGTTTCAGAGTATACGTTCTAGGTGGCGCCATTTGGATAGTATATTTAAAGACACTTTGGCTCAGAGTATTGTACTTTTGATATATTATAGTAGAAAAGAGATTCATTTGGGAACACGCAGGCTATTGTCTTTAGGAAACTTGTTATTTCGGTGAAGTAAATATAGTACTTAAAAAATACTCCATAAAGTGGTTTGGAATTATAGGTTCCAACTGAAGCAGACAGTAGTGTTGAAAAGTGAAAATAAAATTGTACTAAATATATCGAGATCTATCCCTTCACGGGCATATAAAATATTTTTAATAGGAATGCACAAGCCTCAATAATTATCTTTTAATTAGCTATTCAAAGTATCGACTGCTCAATCTTTAAGAAAACTTTCTTTTTACTATCAATAGGTACATCATTTTTTTTTTAATACTTGGAACTCTCTATGTTGAATTTAAACAAGACCTGCATCATTCAGTTAATTTTAAATCTACGGTTCTGAGGCATTCTGTATAATTAACAAAATGAATTTGTACGAAGCAAATTTGCCAACGACAGGTCATAATGTCGTAGAAAAATGGAAAAATTGTTATTCGCGTGGTAAAGCAACATCCAACAGTATTCAACGTAATCGTATTAGTAGTGAACTGCTGATGGGAATAAACGGATGTAATTCAGTTGTCATCCACATGAAAGAAGTAATGAAGCTGGTCAGGAACAGTCTGGCCCCGTCGTTCAGCGCGTGTGACAGGTTAATTTCGTTGGACGAAGGAATTGGAAGCGGGCCGTTTTTGCGATTACCGCATGCCAGTGAAAACTTTGATGGAGGATTTTGCCACATGTGGTTTGCGGCCAACAGGTTGGTCAGTCACCTCGAGTCATGTAACAGGGCTAATTGGAGCACAATCCGTGCCAGATTTCAATTTCGACTACTTTCCCCGGAATACCACGGTCTTTAGTACTTCGAGTCCCGTCTGAACGCTTTTAACACGATATAAAAATATTTATATACTTTATTTCATTATGAATAATCATTAGTAATCTACGAAATATTTACATAGTTATAATTAACATGCATAATCTAAGATTTGTGGAATTTTTAACGTTTCAATTTTTTCTCAACTTTGATAAACATTTATTCATGGTTAACATTCCAGTGTTAAATTTAAAAGGTTGAGTTTTTCTTGAGGTCTGTATAATTGGCCATTGTATTAAGATGACTATAGTGTTAATGTGATAAATATAGTACAACTATTTGAAGCTTCAAAATATGATTATGATTCTCATAATATGATTAATTAATGAATAAATAATTTGCCTGATAGTCGGTATGCATATTAAAAATGAAAGCAGTAGAGCTCTCTCCTTCAAGAATATAATATCGACTTGTTACCTTTAAAGCACGCTGTTCACTTTCAAACTTCCTAGCGTCTTTCGTAATAAGTGGAACGTATACAGCAACCGCTTTATTAAATATAAAGTACTTAACGTCGTTTTTTTTGGCGGATATATAAAAGAATATATCGAGAAAATGATTCGCTACTCTTCATAAACAATACGTTGACCGCAATCAATGTTTTAAACTTGCCTCCTTCTATAATAATTCCTCTTTGAGTTCAATAACACAGAATAGCGTATAATAATCTTCAAAGTTATTTATGGAATGCAACATTCGAAAATAAACAAAATTTCATACCCGAATTCCCACGAGGTGTGGAATCGCCTGTATGAACCGTGACATATACTTTTTTTACACGGTGTACATTGGTCTTCATTTCGCAAATTCCTCTTTCCCCGATTGTCACACAAAAAATACCTCCCCGCACATTCCATTCACGCATCAGCCAGCGTTCCCGAAATGGGCGGCTTGACGAAAGCCGTGGCAAGGCAGCGAGTCTCTCGAAATAATTGTCTCGATTCCAGCATCGAGTCGCCGTTAAAGGCTTGCAAAGTCCAGGTCAGTAGGCAGGTTATTGCCTGACAAAGCGCCGTAGCCTCTCACCTGGCTAACGACGAATCCACATCCGGCGGAAGCCGTGCGCGAGACACCCTCGAAGTTGCCCAGAGGCGTGGAAGAGATGAAAGGGAAGCTTTCGCCGAGTCTGCTTGACACCTGCCACGACGACGACGTCGGGCTTTATTGCTCGCGTTCTCGTCCCTCGTTTCGTCACAATGAATCCTTAATGCCTCTTCCGGTTGCCTGAAAATAATAGGCATTAAAGCGGGGAACAGGGCGGTTAAGTTTGTGGAAAAGAAACCTCGTTAAGGGGGCCGTGGAACTTCCTTCGTCCGTCGCACGCGACGCGAATGCACCATTTCCGGGCGAAACGAACGTACGCTCACTAACGCGATTGAAACTTCGATCGATTACGAGCTTTTCCTATTTCTCGTTCCTCCTTTTTTGTTTAATTCGATGGTGGCGAGGCGACGAGGAGAAATTGAATGTACACGATATCGTGCCGTGTAACTGAGGCCGCACTGGGGTGGAGGAAACGGAGCGGGGCGCTCTTAAACAGTCTCGTCGACGGGAAGAAAGTTCCTTCCGCGTAATTTAATCTGGTCCAGGGCGCTCGTCTTTGGGGTGCAAATAAAATGAACTGTTTTTATTGTTCTTGGCACGGCCCGATCGCGGTGTAAATGGGTCGGTGTGCAGGCGTTGGAAGTTGTGGTGGATGCTTTTGTGGTAATACTGTGGGGGCTGGCAAACGTTGGAAGAAAAATGAAAGAGGACTTTTTGTTCACCAAAATAAGTATTCTTTGGAAGTGTTGAGTCGTCCGGAATTGGACGTAATCAAGTAAATTGATTATTTTGTAGCAGGTACTTGTAACGAGAACAATGCTTTACTTGCATTGAATGCTTTTCGAAAGCTAACTCTGAATTGGTTAGTGTTTAATTCTATAATGAAGATAATTCAGTGGCATCGAAATATCAGACTGTTTCACTTTTAGTAGCAAGCATACTAAAATGCATTTCTTCCTAAAAGTATCTATAAATTACAAATTATTTCTGGCGGAGATTCAATGTTTTTGCAGAAAGCTAATACATTTTGCAAATAATCTGTAAGAACTCAAACATGTCCTTTCTTAATATTTGCACGATGTATTCTCTCAGCGTACCTACTCTATCTCTTATATCACACACCATTTCTGCTTCTGTAGGCTTAATGTATGCGTGTAATTTGGTAACAGGTTCTGAGGCATGGATGCACCAGCTGAACAGATTATTGGTATATGCATAGGTGTATGTAGTGGAAATATGTCTGAAACGATCTCTCGGAGTAAAATAATTCCTGGCTGTTCCGCGGCTATTAGTGCTGCTATTTCTTAACATCGATGTACAAAAGTTCAGCCTGTACGTGTTGCACGAAGTGCCATGTAAATATTAGGGTTGTGTGTGTTATAAACAAGAAAATATCAAATTTACTGCCTTTTATCTAAGGTAAGGTCTTTTTCGATGTTGTGTAACTTTTGTCATAAACGGCTTAGTGCGACAGCTGTTCTTTCGCGAATTTAATGACAATTCAACAATAATTTAATGTATGTTTCGATACCGAATGTGAGTTGGATGTTTGAGGTCATATGATCCCTCTCTAGTAGGGTAAAATGATCCCAGGAATGCCAGGGAGTCCGTGAAAAAAATTTGCGTCTATGAAACTGATCTCATTTTCTTATGTTTGTTAGTTGATTTTAATTATTTATATTCATTGATTATGTACCAGAAATTATCTAAGATATGATTTTTTTAAGAAATTGTTTTAAGTTATTATGTTCGCATATTTTGTGACTCAGTTCAATTTTTTTATATAAATAAATCGATGCTTTTTAATGTTCGTCGTATTTACTATCATTAGGTATAAAATGATCCTAGACGTAATTTTTCTAGGGATCCCTCGCAGGGATCATTTTATACACATAGTTGTACAAAATGATCCTTTAATATGCCTTCGCAAAAATACGAATAAAAAATATAATTGATCAAGTAGCTAAATTTGATCTAAGCCAATAATAAGGTAGATAAACTAACTAACAAAAACTACTTTACTTTTATTTATATAATGTGCATTTGTATTTTTTATATGAATGACGCCTTAAGGGGATAGTTTTGGACACCTTTCCCCTACGTGGAAAACTCACTTTAGTAGATAGTTAATTCAGTTTTAATTGCGAATACAATTTCTATCACTATACACGAAATTTTTTATATTTCCCTCAATTTATTAACTTTTTCAACGTAGAAATGCTTGTATTTGCAATTAAAACACTTTCCGTACGTGTTGGGAATTATTTTTCCACTAGTAATGATTTTATTGCTTGTAAAACTTAGTAAAATCCTAAGTAAACATTAAACTAGTGAAACCACATAAAGGCCTAAACAAATAAAAGCCTACTGAAGCTTAGTAAAGACCCAAGCAAACGCAGACCTAAAAGACCTCAGTAACCAATCATAATCTGAAAAAATCTCAGCCGAAACCTATGTACATAAAAACGGAGAAAGCCTCAGTAAATCCTAAGTAAATAACAATCTAATAAACTTCCATAAAACCTGAATGAGGTTAGTAAAATTTCAAGACAGCTCAGTACAAAATCTATCCGAACAGAACCAACAGAAGCTCCGTAAAACCTAAACAACTCGATCATTAAAAAGCTTACTACAAACCTAAGCAACCAAATCCAAAAAGTATCTCTAAAACCTAAGCAAATACCATGACTGTAAAGCATTAAAAAAAAATATCACGTATCCAAGATTATTTTCTGTTCGATGTCCGATAAAGCATTGACCCATTCCACTCGCCGCGCGTCCAACTCCGTATCGATTCATTTCACTCTACGTCTGACAACACACCTGTTCCCACTACTCGCGATACGTCTATCGCCGTAAAGGTCTGCGCACACATATCAGATCCGTGACGGTTCAGTGGCGTCAGTGTCAGTGGTAAAAATAATCGCCTCCCATTTTTGGAATGGAGCAGTTCACGCCTGTCTGTGTCACTTACCGCAACTGAAACGAAGAGACTATAGACACTGCCGGCACCGAAACGTCACGGAACTGATATGTGTGCGCAGACCTTAAGAGAGAAGTCCTTGACTTAATCGCGCGACGTAAGTTAGCGGTCCCGGGTGTTGGTGACGTCGGTCGACGTCGGCGGAGGTTTGCGGCGACGGGGGGTGCAGGAGCCGTCTCGAAAGACCCACCCACGACCCCGAGATACTTGGACCAACCATGATAAACACGCGGTATCCTGGGATTAACACGTTACCCGCATTGTCTTCGGGCAACTCCTTCATCCTGTGCTTGTGCGCGCGCCCGCAACTACGGAAACAGGAATGAATGTATACGCGGGCTGATGTAAGACGCCTGTTGGCGGGGAAAGTAGCTGGAAATCTTGATGGAAATTGGGTGTACATCCGTGCGAGGACGGGTTTTGTGGTGGGATTTTGACGTTGCAAGTCTTGAGACACGTTGGTGTAAAGGATTCTGCTGTTTAGCGCTGGGCTTGATAGGTGAAACATGCATTTGAATTTGGATCTTGTTTGGAACTTTGTTGGATCGTTGCTCGACTTAGTTTTTTATAGGGAAACGTTTAGTAATTTTATAGGGAAGAGAATTAGATAATATGATAAATTGAAGTGTCTAAATAGTTAGACACAGATTCGAGTTTTGCTATAAATATTTGCAATAGTTGAGATTCTTTTATTAGTCGTCTATGGACGTTTAACTACTTCGTAATTAATCGACATCGTAACTGATTAATTTTTGGAGCAGTCCTAGTGTTTATCCAATATTATAGTAGTTTGTATAATCAAAATGAATCATATATTTTATTATTAGTAGACTTCTTTCGACAACGGTATTTCTGGATAAGAATCCACCCCTATACATTGCTGTTTAAGAATGTATTTATCTGGTACGAATAATTTCTAGCAATTTATTTCTAACTCGTTCGTCACAGGAAAATTGCGATACCAACGGAAATTGGATTCAATAAAATGTGACTCGCCGTCTGTTTCAGAAGTTTATTTTTTGCTTGCATAGAATAGCAACGTGATCGAATTGATCTTATCGCTGCAGAATATTGAAGTTCCATTTTCAGAATCCGCGTCCGCCGGATTTCTCATTTTACATTTCCACCTTTAAGGGCCGAGTTTGTGTTTCCATTATCTGTTCAGGTTAATATTATTTTCATGTCCACTTGATTTATGTCTACTGAACATTCGGGAGCCAGACTTGTCTTACATTTCAAGCTCTGACATATCGATATCGATTCTTCCAATTTTATTAAGCAACACTCCTTTCCTTATCGAAATAGTTAAAATATATTAAGTTTCTGAATTTTGTATAATTTGATCTCTCATCACGATCAATACTAGGAACTACTAATTATATATAATAAATCGAAATCATCTTTAATATGAAGATATTATTAAGCAATAATTTTACTCAGGCAGCCCGGATCTCATCTCACATATTCAATTTTATTCCATAATCTTACAATGTATTTTATATAGCATATCTTATAAGTTGAAGGAAAGGCAGGTTTGTCTAATAACTTGACACGTTTGGACTCGGCGGTACCAAAAGGGAGAACAAAGAGAAAGAGTCACTCCCGCCACTGTAACAGATTGGAAAATTTCATTTCACGGAACGTGAAACTTCCCTCGACAAATTGTGTAATGACTTGTTAAACCAGTTGGACGTGGCTTTCGCATGCCTCATTCGCAACCGTCTGTACACCGACAAGCCGTGAAGTTTGGCTGAAACTTGTATCTTCGCCACCAACACACCATCCCACAATACATCCAACAACCAAACTACCCGTTTGTTTCCGTTTGCACGATCCGGGAAACGGAATGCTCGTCAGGGAGCCAAGTAAACTTCCTTCAATGAACTCCAGTTTCCCCTCCACGCTTTCCTCTCCTATGGCCAAGCGAAGATCGATTTTGGTTGTATCAGCAAGGTTTTATTTATAGGACAGAATAAATCTAGAATTATGCCATTGTATTAAATGTGCATTTTCATCGATTCTATTGAATGAGCATGTATCTTTAATAAAACTTGAAATATTCGTCACAGTATCGCAGTTGGTATCAAAAATTGAAATTTTTATTCTATATTTAGTCCAGTGTTTCCCAACCTTTTTTTAGTCGTGACCCCCATTTATAATATTCAAATTACCTGCGATCCCCCCCCTATAAGGTAAGATAAATTTAATCCTTGTTGACACTCTGGGTGCGAGCCATCCATTAACTGATTTTGACGTTCTTTACCATCTATATGCAAACTAAATACCTTTTTTCCAAAGCTTATAAACTAGTTTTCTTCTCAAAATATTATATTTGAACAACAACTCTGTAGATTTTTAGCTTCTAATGTTGAAATTTGTAAGAGTTACAATTTTTTGAAGTTTTTCTTCACGTTTTCTCGACATATGGTAATCTAATTTTTTTTTGCAAAAACTGTGATTAAATGTCCATCAAAACACTATTGGAATACATTCTAGAGACCTTGAAATTGTTCCATGATTTTTTTCATAACGATTGGATTCTTTTGATGAGAATGGCAATCGTTCAAAAATTGTTCTGGGTGTGAGCCACCCAAGTATGTCAAAGTTGATCGAAAACAAGGTGTGTCAACAAAAGATTAATAAGGTAAAGGGAAGACATTAAAAATAGGCACTTCGGATTATAATCCTAACTTAATAATATTTTTAAAAAAACCGTGACGACTCCTCAGAAAACAATTCGCGACCCACCGGATGGGAATCACTGATTTAGTCAATCCCCAGCGTAATGTGTAGGTACTAATTAGACTGCAGAAATTTATACAAGAACCTATGACATTTATTATAATAATTACGACCTCGTTATATCGTGGTCACTACTATACTCAAATTAATTTGTAAGCAAGTCTGTACATACTAAAAATATGCAACATATGCAAAATAAAAAATATATTTTTAAAATCTATCAAAGTCCCACACTTGTTCAGTCCTTCCCCCCCCGAAAATACATATGTGCATAACCTTCCGCAGTTTACTGATAACAGCTCGATCACGTCGCATGGTATTCGCGTGGCCAGGGGTCGTTGATGACGCCCCCTATCGAGGCTGTGCATCTCGCTTGTCCTCGGAGCAGGAATCGTCGATAATCGAGATTCAAAGAGCGTTATAGTTGCCTTTAATGCCCGGGTATTTAGATCGGAGCACGCTGCGGCCAGAGTTGCATTTGCGTCCACGGCCCTTCTCCCTGCCTGCGTGCACACGTATTACGTGGACCACGAGCGTTCCTCCAGGATGATAACCGTCGTACGCCCCAGGCTTTACCTTGACGTGTTCGTGAGCCGATCTTCTCGTAAACTTCTGTACCCCTTTCCTCCCCTCTGCCCCTTTGTTACCAATTGTGCTGGCTAGCCCAAACGATGAATATCAGTGGAGACCACACTTTGACACCTCCCTTTGTACATGTAGGTAACGCTTCGTAGATTTGCACTTCTTTAGAATAGCGATACAGTAGGTGTAGGAGATGACAGTTTTCAGAGAGCTTCCTGAATTTAATTAAGTCAGTCACCAGGAGAAGAATAGATCAAATATATCTACTTCTGTTTCTGGATGCTACGTTTCTTACACTCCCTTTCATTCCATTCCCTCGCTTCTGAACTCAACGAATATCTAGTTACATTCTTCCATTTTCATCGTTTGTTTTACCCCCGATTTATGATTTTCTACGAGACGGCTCTCCTTTTAATTCCGTCGTTGCCGCCTGTTCACTTCCTCCTACGTCCGACAAAATCAGCCCCTCCTATTCATATTTCCCGCGCTCTTTCTCTCCGTTGCTCCCCTTACTTCTTTCTCCGGCCGGCTGTTTAACTCTTTGTTACTTTCTTCTCGATCCTTATCCCGTCCGTCCCTCCTCTGTACCTCCTTTTTTCATCTCGTAATTCGCCCCGGCAAGAGCTGCGAGCGCCTCGTCGTACTCGATGCGCCGGCAGATACGACCTTTTGTGAGATCAGCCCGCTCGTTCTTCGGGAATAATAAGATAAAAAAAAAAAAGGAAGAAAGGAATCGTCACTGTTCCAGCTGGGGAGTGCTGCCGTCTCCGCGAGGCATGACTCGCCCCCTCTGAACGTGACAGGGTAGTCCGGTGTTGAAGAAACAACGTATTTCTTTGTAGGCTTCTTAAAAGAGACCGTTCGCCATTCTTCGAGCGCTGACTGCCGCGTTACTTTTATTCCAACTACAATTTTATTCATCCGATCGCCAAGTATTCCTTTGCGGAGGGACCTCCGCGTGCAAGTCACGATGCAATGTTACGAGACTAATGGGAAAGTTTTATTTAAATTGAAGTGACCGGGGATTAAGTGGCCCTTTTTTTAAAAATCTGTGGAAGATTCTAGTGGCAACTGAACGTTCAAGATAATGTTGATAATACTTTTATGCTCACTGATTTATTTTTATTATGATTGATCTCAATGAATACTTCATCAGTTCTCTTTTTTCTGTTTGGTATATTACGAAGACTACTAGTTGATAATTATTAAGGCATAAACACATTTTACTTCGAACTATAACACAAACTGATGTTATGTTTAATTCAGAACTTAAGGGTACTAGACAGTCGTTCCTGTCTAAAATGAAGCATTTCTGTTTCAATTAATTACAAAGAAACAAATTGAAACTGAGACTTGTTCTTTGGCATGAAGTTTGTTAACATCATAAGCTTTAAGAAACTTGTTTGTTTAGTCAAAAATATGCATTATATATGACGTTACAGACGGATCATTAAAGAGGCTTTGTAAAAAAAGTTTCTTTTGTTTTGCAGTGATAACTCAAAAACGGAGGTTCCAATCGCTTCAACAAACAAATTCGAGCATCTTCACAAAATGTGTAGTTTCGGACTAGACCTAAATTAAAGTTAATGAAAACTCTTTTTCTTTATGAAAAGAAACTAAAACCCAATTGAGACCCCATTGATGAGGTTTAACCATCCCCCAAGCTCCAAAAGATGAGATCTTACTTTCTTTTCATAAAGAATAAGAGTTTTCACTAACTTTAATTTAATATTAAATTTGTTTTGAATCGATCGGAACCTCCGTTTTTGAATTATCACTGCAAAACAAAAGAAACTTTTTTAAAAAGCCTCTTTAATAACCCATCTGTAGCGTCAAATATAATGAATATTTTTTACTAAACAAACATGTTTTTTAAAGCTTGTGATGTTAATAAACTTCATGCCAAAGACCAAGTCGCAGTTTCAATTGGTTTCTTTGTAATTAATTGAAACAGAAATGCTTCATTTTAGACAGGAACGACTGCCTAGTACCTTTAAACTTTTAACAGTGCGTTAAAAACAACGAGTGAGTGAAGTGTTGGAGCAAGATGTATTTTATTATGTTCGAAGTTAGCAATGAGCAGTAAGGAATTCACTGTTATGTATTTTACAAGCATTTTATCTGCAATTAGTATAGACTCACACAATATTCTGACTGTTAAAACAAAATGGTAAATGAAAAAATCCAAGCAAATCTTTCAAGAAAATTGCTAATAAGCGGCTTTCGGGAGAACACAAAATTGATTCGTGTTTAATATGCAGTTCAAGTGAAAATTTCAAAGTATTTTCTAAATACAACTACCCTTGTGTATCCATTATTGAGTCCTCTACACACTCCTTGAAAAGATTCGCAACGCAACCTCTTCGTACAAGTCGGAGCGTCTGTTTATGCCAAAATCTGCAACCTCACCGCGTAACATCAAAGCAGAACACCGATGATCAGCCTCTCTTCACAGTACTCAAGGATGCTTCACTTCACAACTTCACTACTTCGTAATTTCTTTGCTGGTGTGTATTATACGTAGAACCCTTGAATTTCCATCGTGTTATCGTAATAAGCTGAGCGCCCAGCAAAACTTCATCTATGATTCTACGAACGAGATCGCAAAGATTACCTGCCACGAAGGGCAACGGTTTCATCGCGGACAAGACCACGTGCATCCGGTGTCAGCTCCTTCTAAGCGTACCCGCAACGCAGGCAACTGTCTCTGTAGATGTCTGACTCACGTGTGCGTTCCACTGCCCTCGGGAGAAAACGCATTATCATGCGTCAGCGGACGGACGTACGCGCGGAACCTTCGAAGGCTGTTGCTACAGATGCCGCGATGGAATTTTAATGAGATCTTATTCGACGTCCCGGCGAATCTAATTAAGCATCCCTCGCAACACGCGGGGTCCGTTGACGATCCGCGGAACAAATTATCGCAACGGTTGCCTTCAACCGCAGAATCGTAAACAGATCGGCGGACGGATGGCAGAAGTATGCACGTATTGCTTCCTGCACCTAATGGCAATAATATTGAAAGTGGATTTATTAATGGAAATACATTAATATTAAATATGGTTTAAGATTTTCAGTTGGGTTTTGATAGTACAGAACTCTGTTTCCGCTGAATTCTTCTCATTGCACACTTTCTTAATTCATTTTTTGATTGTGCGTATTAGGGTGACGAGAGTGTGCAGATTGGGTGTGGGATTGTTCGAATAATATTCGAATTTCACGTCAAGTAGATTGGTCGTTGCACGTGACGGATTTCCAGGGATTTTCATGAAATTGAAGTATGGCAAAGTCGACCTGAAATTAGGGGGAGTTTAAGTCATTATTTTGCTGGCTCTGAATTCGTTTAAAAAGTACAAGTCGATGAAGTTTACTGTTTTTGCTTATTTTCGCAGAAACTAGCAGTAGAGAATGTTGTCGGTATGAGTTCTATCCTCTCAAATACGCAACGAAAACATTTTTAAAGGAACCATTTGTTTTCCTTTTTCCACCAGTCAACTCTTCTAAGCATCTTAAATATAAAAGAATTAAAAGTAGGCAATTCACGAGATATTTGAATCTCTTAGTATCAAATGTTCCACTATTCTTACGCAACGAAGTGATTACTAATTACATTTTCAATTACCTATTGATACAATAATACGAAGAAAAGAAACGATAGCCACCAAGTATTAATTCAAATGAATAGAAAACCTCGTGCCATAGCCATTCTTCGTGTTCGACACCCAAGTATTTTCCACGAAATTAATCGTATCTCGATCGTTAAATGTGTTGAAAAATTAGTCGATGAACTTCACTGCAGTTCTCCCAATGTAATTACTTGGAAGTAATTGTTGCTTCGTAAACAAACGCCGAGTGTTTCTTTGCACGATCGCTCGAGAAAATTTTCATTTCGTCAGCGAGAGCGTGTAAAACAGTTGCGCTTTCCCGTTGTTATTAGTCCTCGATCGTTTCTTTTTACTTCCTGCAAGCTGATTACACAGAGATCCTCGGATGGAAGGGCAGTATGGTAATCGAGGGGAGTGTTACCCGCTTTCGATTAAATTAAACCGGGAAACTCAGTATCGCTCGAGTGAATAATTCCACGAAACATTAAAGGAAGCTCCTTTTAATTCTTAATATTCGAACCTTTTTAGCATACATTCTACACCGAGTTTCACTGGTAATTATCTAAAATTAACGCCTCATTTTCTACAACGATCGCGGCGCACCAGAATAATGATCTTACGTTGCGAGAAGAGCGAGGATTCCCGTAGACTGTTCCAGTTGTATCTCGTTTCCCGTAAACGTGTTACCATTCCTGTAATTTGCGATTCCGAAGTTCTCGTTACCCTTTGTGCTCCGATATCGATCAGCGGGAACTTCCTTCGTTGAATTAACGCAAGTTCATTACGCTAAACGCGTTTTGAAGAGAACGGAGAACCGAATTAATTTGTTCCTCCAGCTTTAAGCCCTGTGGGAGTAGCTTGCTGCCCTGGTTGCCAATCAATTTCTTTCGCGAACCTTCACATTTCCTTTTTCCATGGTGCACTGAAATTCATTAGAAATTAAATCGTCACTAGCGTATCCTCTAAAATCATGGACTATCAAAAATGTCCACACTTTAATAACCGCTACAACCAGTTTAATAAAACTCTTTCCCACATACTTTGATTTAGCGTTGCCCTCCATAGTGGTACAAATACATTAAAAATTCCCATTTAATAAAATAAGCAACATAATCCCAAAAACTATATAATAACAATTTGTCCCCCTTTTAAACCGATCAACATTTTATCAGGAACAGTTTTAGAGTATCATAGGAGGTGGCTGAAAAATCATGTCGGCGACCATGATGAAGAGCCTCGCACGTCAGGCTTGCCACGAGGAAAGAAATGACCAGGAAAATTCCATTTTCTCGCCAGCCTTTCCCGAATTGGTGGGTGGTCGAGCATGTCCACGTATGTGTCCGTTCGCGACGCGAATTTGCCTGGCTTTAAACTACTTCCACCGGTCCAATTTTCCGCAAGAATGTGACACGTAGCAATCTCTGTAACCTCGGGGCCCCTGGTGCACGATTTATTGGCTACCGAGTGTAGCTTCGGCGATTTATCTTCTTCCCTCCCCTCCCCCTTCTTTCTCGCCGTTATTTCCTTCATACAACGTTCCCCTTTCTCTCAGCTTCTTCCTCTATATTTTTTTTTCCTCTGTCCCTTCAGATCTTTCCCTTCTCTCCCTCATCTGTTCCTTAGCGCGTCTTTCAGCCCGGCTTTCTTTCTTCTCGTTGTCTTTCTCTCCGCGCCCCCCCCCCCCCCACCCTTTGTCCCTCATTGTTTCGTCCTCGCGTACTTTTTTTTTTGCGCCGTTTCCCCGTTCTTCCAGCTACCGAGCTCCCTTTGTCCACTCGTGTACATCATTTTTTTCCCCCGCGATCTTTTCTGACTTCCGCCGCGCACTTCCTTCCAGCTCGCCTCAGCGCTTACCTTTTCTCTTTCACATGCTCTGTTTATCGGTGTTTCTTAATTCTCTGCTTTTGTCCCCTGTTTGCTTTAGAACTTTCGCTACTTTCTCCGTGTTCTGTATTGTGACGTTCCCTTTGTCCCTTTGCTCTCCGAGTACCCTCGCTTATTATATGATTCTTGCGCGACGGGGATACTTGTCACGAGACGGGGCAGACGTTTATTTCACTGCTAATACTTCGCCACGAGTCTTCAATGACAGTTTTAATCCTCCACAAGGTAGCCAGCAAATTAATCGATATATTTGTTGAGTACCTTCGGCAGGTATTTCTGAATCGGAAAGGTCTCTTTGACGCGAGAAGATTTTGTCCATTTCTTCTTGCTGATGGACAAAAAATATTTGGACAGAAAAAGAACGATTCTTTGGGAATTTATTTCAGAAAGTACATGCATTTTTGAGATGCAGGTGATTTTTGTATTCAGGTGAGGGACTTTAACAGGTTATTATATTATGTTTTGGTGTAAAAGTATTTATTTATTGCAAAATTACAACTGATTTCGCGGAAGCTGTTTTTACAAATACGTTTCGCGGTGAGAAACATTATTCGGAACTGGGTTATCTGGAATCAAAAAACGAAAAAGATTTAGGTAGTACAATAGTTTATTGTATCTTTAATCGTTCCGTTTTATAGAATATTAATCTGGGACAGTTTGGCGGATGTTAAAATAGAATGATGGATTTTCGTAGAAAAAAACACTCATTTTTCATCCATAAAATACAAACTATGCACTGGAAAAACAAATGC
The DNA here is from genome assembly GCA_947577245.1 of Andrena bucephala. NCBI lineage: Eukaryota > Metazoa > Arthropoda > Insecta > Hymenoptera > Andrenidae > Andrena > Andrena bucephala. The sequence continues at coordinate 24,007,027 of OX387719.1, forward strand.
TTCGATTAAAGGCTGAATTTGAATGTCTGGAAGAAACCTACAAAGTTTCAGAAAGATTGGTGAAGTGGTTCTTGAGAAATCGTGGTCAACGCAATCAAAAAACCCATTTCGGGAAATCAGTTGTAATTTTGCAATAAATAAATACTTTTACACCAAAATCATAATATAATAATCTGTTAAAGTGTTCCTCATCTGAACACAAAAACCTTTGCATAAAAATATGCATACACTTTCTGAAATAAATTCCCAAAGAATCGTTCTTTTTCTGACCTTACTGACTGCGGTAAACCCTAAACACAGATTACTTATTCATTGCAAACCGATGCTGAGAACCATGAAATATCGTTTCGTGCCGATTTTCACTTACCTAGTAGTAAAAATGGTGGCTACTGTCGTTGCGAGCAAACACTTTCATCTATGAAAATAATAGAACGGGACCTCCCCCAATATGTGGATCAATAAGCGATCAAAAATCCTGCACACGATATTCTGCGTTTGAAAATATGCAAAACACCCTACACAACGAATAGAAATAGAGTAATCACAAAATAGAAGTTGACATCTAACTAACACTCTACATTTTCATTAATACTAAATCCCATCGTGTAGGTCTCACTTTTTATTCAAAACGATCTGCTAAAGAAACTGGAAGCCTTTTACTTCACAGAACAACCTACACATTGCACAAAAAAAAAAACTTTAAAAGACCAATCCATTCTCTATTAAACTGCATCGTTACACGTTTCCCCACTCAGCTCTCGCAAAACCTTAAAAAACCCATCACAAATTAATCACCAGACAACAGGAAGGATGGACTCATTTCATTGCCTCCATCCCTCCTTCATTTTCAACCCCTTCCGCAACACTAATTCATCAGGTAGTGCATCTAGCGCCTAATGCACCGCAGACACTCTGCCCCTATATCTTAGCCCCGTAACCCAGACGTAACCACCATTTTGTACTCCATCCAGTGCCGCAAACTTCGATACCCCCGAATACGTCGCCGCCATATTTCCTGCTATCGGCAGCCACCGACTTACAGGCACCATATTCTCATGAATAGTTGAACAACCGATGTATCCACCTTGCAGCCACGCTATTCTCGTGATTCGCGGAGGGCCGCGGAGGCGATTGGGCCCCGAGTGTTCCTCGGAGACGGTTTGCAAAAAACAACAAGTGGTGCTTCGAATCCCGCGGTACAGAGTGCTAATTACCGTGGGTTACGTTCACCAGCGGACATGTTCCCTCGGCGAACGGTGGATAAGATATCAGAGGGCAGATGCAATTTGCGTTTCCTTGAGTTCTTGCTGCTGTTTTCGTTCCCTGCTGCCCCCTGAGCCAGCGGCGCTTCGAGTGGCTTCGGGGGACGACGCGAACCGGGATCCCCAGCCGCCCGCTGTCTGCCGCTTTAATTAAGGTATCACGGCGATTAAGCTGCTGTAATTGTGGATCCGATAAGGTCGGCTCATGGCGGAGTGTCGAACGCCGTGAAAGAATTGAAGCACCCAGGTGTGGGGCACGAGATTGCTGTGGCTGGTACTGGGATGTTGGATTACGTAACAGCTCCAAGATGCTACTGGATCGTGTTTTTAATTAGTTCAGGTATTGGCATCACTGGCCGAGGGCGTAGACAGCGCAGCGTTGCTGGAGCGAGTTGGATGCTGGATTGCATAATTCTTTAGGTTTCGAAGTACTTTTGCATGTAGCGTTTGATTAAATCGGGGACCAGCTTTTAGAGAGCTGGTATGTGTAGTTGAATTGATTATTTCGAAAAGGGGGTGAGTCCGATTTTTGGCGACATTCAAAGTGTTGCATTTCTCGCTTCTTCAGGCCCTGGCTCATGGTTCACTTCGGGAAGATGAAAAATCTTCGTGCGCTAAAGGAGCCAAGGGTTTGCGTCCCGCGGGAATTCCAGGATTGTTATGAAGCTCTAATAAATTGAATGTCGACTTCTCAATTTATCTTCTTTCTTATCTAATTTTTTATAATGAGTTTGAGATTCTATTAGCCTCCATTAGTGGAAAGTGACAATTCTAAATCTTTCTCTTGAGTTGAAGGCTGGTTAGATGAATGTTAATCCTCATTTTAGGGTTTGGAGATTAAAACCAGTGACAGCGTTTACGGGCTGTAAAAGTGCATCTGTTTATTGCTCTTGTTCCCCGGGAATCTGCAAGTTGGTTGAGTTAATAGCCACACTTCCCTGTGCTTAAAATTGAGTTTCCTACAAGATATCCCACATTTGTGGACAGGGACTGACAAACCGAGTGCCTATTAAAAGCAGAATATAATTTATGAAAACACCCCTAGGAGTCCTTGGGTTATAGAACTTTCTTCCCTCAACAGTTCCTCGGCTCGAACCTTTTCCTTTCTTCTACGAAACCCTGTTTATCGTGATCCCTTAATTCAGCCTTACATTTCCTCCGAGACGTGGCGCGCTGCTCCCAGAGTCGCTCGTCACGTCGACAGCGACGCGAATACCGAAAAATTCTCGAGCTGAGAGAATTACCAGGCGAGGGGGCAGTGTGAAGCTCGACAGCGTCGAAGGTTTCGGAACAGCGGCGGGGCGCATCCTTCGCTGCAAAAAGGAAAGAGAACCGGGGGTCTGCAGGTGTAACGCCCGCAGCGACCGGGTGATAAAATGCGCGCGGACTCTCGATGCAGGGGACCGACGGGAGGGGGGGGGGGGCTCGGAGAAACCTCTCGCGATGCCCCAGGCTCGATAAAAAATGCAGTGATCACGTTTCGGCAAAGACTTCGGGAATCTCCAATCTGCCTGCGCTTCTCTGATTCGCACTTCGCGCTCGCCTCGCCTCGACTCGAGGATATCGTTTCGTTGGCTGCACTTGATGCGTTCAAGACCCATGATTCTGGGCCTTGAGCAATGCTCGAGACTGGTGCCTTTTTCTTCGCTGGGTCGTTGATGTGTTTAGATCCTCGTGAACGTGTCAGATTTGTGGGACCGCTTTATTGTTTTTATTGGAAGACTCAGGCTTTACGGTGTTGCGATGCGAATAAATAATGGGGTTGGGGCACGGGATAAGTCTGCGTGATAGGGGGCGCTGAGAATGTGGAGTGAAATTGTTTTATGGGGGGCATTTTTTTTTTTAGGGAATTAAATTTGTTCTTGTAGACTTTGTAGAGCTACAATCTCTGGGTTATCGTTGGTTTTCCTTATTATTTGAAATGTGGATAATCAGGTGTTTTCTTTGGTGCCAATATGGTTAACAAGGGAAGTTAGGATACCCAAAAATTCAGAAAATTATGCAACTTTGTGTGCGTCCGTAACACAAACCTATTTTTTATGCCATTTTAGGGGATGAAAGCTTCCCTTGAAAAAATGCAGAATTTTCTTTATCATGGAATTTCGAGAATACTTTAAACAGAAGTCGCATCTTTTTTTTATATCTACAAAACTGGGCAATAATATTTATCAAATAAAGGATTGATGGTGGGGGTAACTTGAAAAGTATGGATTCATCGATAATTATTTTATCTTAGGGAATGAAATGAAATGATATGATTTTCATCAGGTGACACAGATTGAACAGACAAAATGGTTATTTGTTTTTATTTTAGCAACATTATTTAATTATAAAACAGTAAACAGTAAAATCCTTTTTAATAAATGCAAGCTGCACGATGGAAAGTAAAGGTCACTGAAACTGTCAGTTTCGTAAGTTACTACGGACTGAAATGCATTATAATGAATTCCACGTAGGGTGCATTTACATTTTAATTTAAACTATTCGCGAACGACAACCTTGCAATTGCTTTACATGTAGATTGCTTATTTACAAAATACACGATGTTTCCATTCCCAAGAAACCAGAACATATTTACCAAAACTATTTGGTATTAATCTAACCTCCTGATTTTATTTTTCTATTATCTAATCTTCCACAAATTATTCCGAAAATTTTAATAAAACCCTCGCGTACTTTAGAATGTCATTTTGCTTCCCATTATTTTTACGTTCAGATTTATGTATTCTCAGAGACTGGAAACAGTGGCACCACCCGTTTCCCTTTTTTTTTTTTCACGGAAAAATTCGTATTGTCCTTACTCACCTCGACGTTTCCGTGATATCAAAATTTCCAATTACCCTGGCTTGCTCGTTTCCCTCCGAATTGAATTCAGCCGCGTGTAATGGCGAAGCAACCTTTCGGTAATGCAGCGAAGAGTTATGTTTCACGGACGAACTGTTTCAGCGCGAGTACGCAGGTGCTATGGTTCTCAATTAAAAGTTAAGTTGATAACGGATCTGATTTGTTAATTTGGAAATGCGATTACCCGCCGGGCCAATCGAGATCGCGCTATTATTGCAGCTGCATTGTAACGCGAAGTGCATTTAATGCATATTCGAACGCTCGAAAGTGCATTTTATCGATAGGTTGGCCAATTGGGTTCTCGCGTGGCCCAACAATTCGTATTGTTTTCACACACCCTCGCTCTGTTACGTTTCTGACTGCTCATTGTGATCGGTATATTTCTGTTTAACAATTGAAAGAAATAATGAAAATTCTCCTCTGAATATAAAATGACGGATAGAACAAGGGAAGCTTGGAAAATGAATCATACAAAAATTACGAAAACATCAGCCTCACTGGAATTAGTGTTCTGCCAAATACATAGTTTTTTGATTTAGGGCTAGCAAAAAGATATTTGCAATACAGTAGGTCTAATAGTGGTATGAAACCAATTTAAAGACGGTATTTTTATCTCTGCGTTTAAGTAACTTCAATACTAGATTTTATCTATCATATTGATGTTATTAATCTAACCTGGCGAAATTTACTGTCGGGATAAAGTTTCTTTTCAAATTACAATATTTTTATTATCATTCACCTCTTCTTTTGCCCATGATTTTATATAACAAGCAATTCAGAGGTTCAGACCTACATTCATAGGAAACTTTAGATTTTAATAAATGAGATATTGATATTGTAGTTGTAGATTTTATGAAGACAAGAATGAAATACTACGTAATGTGGTTAACTAAAAATAAAGGAAGAATAGTCTGTGACTGTGGTACCTATCACAATTATCGATATTTATTCAGTGCTTGACACTTAAACACTAATCATCTAAGCGCTTTTTGACACGACACTTTTCTAGCTAACGAACGGGTATTTCAAACATATTCACACACTGTATACCACACACTTTTCTATGTTTTTTAAACCAGCATTGTCTGTGCGAAGTGAATATATTTAAAATACCAAAGGTTGGCCACAGAAGTATTTCGTGCGAAGCTACCCTAAGTAATCATATTCAACCACTAGAGGAACCTCCCCTGAAAGTGTTCTCACGATACATATCCTGTACTCGTTAAACGACTCACTCAATAACTTTCTATTTCTGTCAGATCCCCTCCAGCTATTGATTCCTTCAAATAGATCCTTCACTCTACCAACCATAGAGTCTTACTGACAAATCCACCAGTGGGCCCAAAATGAAATGCACTTTTCATTCTCAAGGATCCTAGCAAGTCCCTTGATAAAAATTAGCATATATTAATAGAACCAGATTATAATTATTGTAATCCGATGTATGCGCACCCAGAACTCACCTACTGCTCCGATTTAACACTGAACATTGGGCACACACGCCATCCCTTAAACCACAGCGTATCAGAACTCTCGTTCTCGAACCGTCAAATCATCGAGCTGCAGCATTGGGAATTAAATCGTTCCTTCAAGTGTGCTAATATTTAGCTTGGGGTCTTAAGGAATACAAGTCTAACAGAGGAAAGATCGATCTTCTTATCGCGATGATTTTCGTTTGACACGACGATGATAGGCGCCGAGCCGCGATCGAAGCGAGTCGAACTCAAGGAACGACCACCAACCCGATATAAAGAGCCTTTCTTACCACGTTCGTTCTTTGCTGAACGCAATCAATCGTTTCTCTTCGCAGCTGCTGGTAATTTCAAGGCTTAACCAGACATCGGTCCCTCGCACCGATGAGATCGAAGCAGCGGGACGCAAGCTGAAAACCCGCGGCAGGCGTCGTTGAAAGCTACTTAGAACGAGCATTGAGCACTCGTCGCGGTGCTCGAATTGCCCACAACAGGTGGCTCACAAGTAAGTGGCTAGGTGTTCGCACCCTCGATCACCTGTTCGATACGATTCGTCCTTGTCCCGTTTCATTCTAACCCTGACCATTCCACCTAACGACGAAACATTCACTGTTTTACTTTGAAAGTCTGATTTCATTCGTGGGAAATAGGGAATTCATTATATTTTTTATTTCTTTTTTTTTTTTTTAAATATTTGATACCTATTAAAGCGAGAATTCAGTTGCATTCAGGAATTATATTCTCTTTTTATTTTTTTTATTCGGCTCGTGTTTGATATAAAAATCAGAGCAGAGTTGAATTTCGGGATTTCGGTATATTTTTAAAAATTTTTCGTGTTTGATTTGAAACGAGAGATATGTAAAAGCTTGGGAATTTAAAGTTTTTTTTCGACTTTTTGTGTTTCAGCAAAGAGTTCCGTACTTTGAACTATGAGGTATGATTTAAAAGTTCCATGTTGTTTATTTTTTACGGTCTAGATTTCAAAGAAAGCGCGAATTGTTGGTCTATGTTAACCCTTTTAGGAAGTACAGTGTGTTACAGAAGTATTCGTACCATGATGATTTTTTTGTTTCTGATAGTTCGTGTTTGTTCCGAAAAAAATTTAATGAAAATAGTAACAAGTTGAAATAGAAATTATTAGTGCAGTAGAATGATCTGCCTCTCTAAAAGCTGCTTTGCTTTTAGTATGTACTGTAAAAAAATGAAATATTTATTGAAAATTGTTTCAAAATAATTATTCGTAAAAATTATATTGTGTATTGCACTAAGAACATCAATCACAGATGAAAGTAACTAAGGATATTATCTACTAAAATTTGGCTCTTATGACATAACAATGGAAAATCAGTCTCGAATGTGTAGAATTAAAAAATGAAACGTTCAAAACACATTTTTATTATTAGTAAATAGGAATCATTATAGAAACGACTTAATAATATAAATACTTTTGCAAGACAATGTACTTTTAGTTATCACTAATTATCTTTCAAAGGAATTTTATGAAAACATAGAAAAACGTGTGTATTGCATAATTTTTCACCTTTGCGAACGTAGCGCCAGTGTTTTTATTCAGTTGAAAAAATATCGAAGCATGAATTCTGAAAGGGTTAATTCCATCCAAGACCAATATCCGCCCTCCAGTTCAAAATCCCAACAGATCCCAGCTTCCCCTTAATAGATTCTGAAATCCAGAATAAAGATATCCAAAAGATCATCCCCTCCATAACCTCACATGCCGAACCTCTGACGCACCCATTCCACAGCGTCCACTAATCCCGATGAATCCCACCGAGTCCCAAATTCCACTCTCGTGAAAAACCCGTGCCTCCCCCCCCTCCCCCCCGCTCCCTCCTCCTGCAATTTCCCCGTAAGATTCCAAAGGCACCCACGCTCAATCGAAACGAACTATTCACTCTAGCCCCGGGACGAACGATCAGCCGAACGAAACAGCACGCGTTCAGCTGTCGCTAGATCAACCGATAAACCACCCCTGCCCGCTCGCCGGAACGAAAAAAGCGTTTCTGCCTTGTGCGCGCAGCCCCGCCAATACGAGCGCGACGTCCGCGACTCCGGGCGGCTGGTGCAGCAAGTGCCTGGACGAGATGAGGCTGATGCAGAGGCTGGCGATCAGCGGGCTGCTGTCCGTGATACTGATTGTCCTGCTGACGGGTACATTCGTGACGCGGCGGGACCTGGCGAACGTCGTCGAGCGTGGCGTGGCGCCCGAGGAGCGTAACGAGCAGCAGGTGAACCCCGCCTGGGTCCAAAACAACGCGATCCCCGGCCAGGACGAGGCCAGGACGGAAGATAAGGATCGGCGTGTGGACTTCAAGCACAGACAGTCGGAACCGTCCGCGGTCGAGCCACCGCCGGGCCCCGTCCCTGGGCCCTACGTCATTAAACCACCTAATCCACCCCTGGATGACGTGACTAATCAGCGCCGCGAGAAGATCAAAGAGGTAAGCGGCTGTTTCGTTTCTGGTCCTACAGTCTATTCCCCGGCGCTGGCCAGCGCACGCGTTGCGCCCGGGGGTAATTACCTGTGCGTGCAACGGGGCCCTCTCGTGACTCGAACGGGGCTTACATTGTGGTAAGTTTTTCTTCGAACTTTGTATGAGGCTCGTCGCGGGCACGGAACGACCGTGGCTGCGGTGAGTGGATTTGAAGTATGAGTTTGGGGGATGCTTGTTAAGCGGGCTTCCTTTTTAGGTGGGCCGGACTGTTGGTATTGGTTTGGGTATAGGTGGATTTATTTGGGATCGTGAGAGGGAGGTTGATGGTAAATAAAAGTTTACGGCTGTAAATCAGTTGGGGCAGATTTTTAATTGCAAAGGGGTGTTTATATATGCGAGATTCTAAGGGGATCAGCGCTGAATTAACTTGAAGGCGAAAGAAGCAGCTACCTCAGGACCCTGGAGCTCAGGGGGCTCCCGAAAAATTGGAAAATTTAAAAAAATAGGGTTGTAAAAGATAGAAAAAAAAATTAAATGGGCCCTCCATCTGTGACGGAAAGAAAGTAATGAATACATCAAAATTTAGATTTTAAAATGAGGGCCTTTTTTCGTGGAGTGGACCCCACATTTAATTTAATTTATTTAATTGTTTTGATACTTATTCACTTCGCGTGTTAGCGGTTAGTTTTTGATTTTATTTAATTTAGAATACTTTAGAGGACCACGTATGTAGCTCGCCTCAGGGCCCCCGAAAACGATAAGACGGCACTGAAGTGGATGCAATTATGTTTGATTTCTTGGGGAACGTGAAGGGGTGGTTAATAGTAAATCGATGTTAAGAAATGTAAATCAGTGCAGCAGTCTCTTTTAATTAAGAAGGGGGTTGATTTGTACGATGTTCTTAGTGGACCTATTGATATTGAATTTTTTGAGGAACCTCAAGGAATTGTTAACTAGTGACAGCTTTTTTTTCGAGTGAATATAAACTGGGAGGTTGATGGTAAACAGAAGTTTAGGAATGTGAGCTTGTAGAGCTTCTTTTCTCAAGTCAAATAATAAGTCTAAGTGGATCTGTTGGTTGGTGCTAAATTTCGTAGAAAATGTAATGGACGAAGCTGCTGGTAAATAAAAGTTTACTTTTAATGGAAGTTTCCTTGCTGGAGCTTTAGGGTGAACTAAGTTTCTAGAAATTTTGCAACTTTCCATTCAGAGTTATGTACAACGTTTGCCCACGTCTATGGTAAACTAAGAACATCTACCAACATTACACGTGTATTTTAATCTGCTAAAACCGTGTCGAGAAATCTGAAACTCACATTTTCGTTGGAAATGTTGCAAGTACGTATCCATGCTAAATTTTTATCTGGTGAAAGTTTACCAGTTCCACAGATAAGTGGCATTTTCCTCGTTCAATTTATACATATATAAATAATTAAATAAAGTTGAGTAATCTTCATCCTCAAATTCACCTTGTAATATACGTAATTTTCGGAAACGTACCCCCCGGTATGACTAAAATTATCCGCCATTTCGGGGTGGGGTAATTGAAGCCTTGCAGAACCTGAAAATATACATTTTGGATACTAGTACTGATTTAAGGATCACTTAATTTACCTGTGGCTCAAGTTTTAACATTATCCTGCATCAAAGAAGCCACAAATTCTTCGTTCAAACAGGCCACATTTTTAAAATAAAATCACAGTTTAAATAGAAGTAGGTAGTGTAACTTAATTTTTCTGTAAAACAGGTCTGGTTTATCTAGGTTCGACTAATATCTCTTTGTTTGAACTATTTCTCCCTCAAAATATGATATCGTTCATAATTAACGAGAATATTTCTTCCTACTTAGTTATTTGTTTTGAGACACTTAGGTTAACTTACGGAGATTGCGTTGCGTTCAAATTGCAAGCAGATGAAGCATACGAAATAGGAGTTTGTGAACTGTACAGAACATAAATGGAAATAAAATTATTATTGCATGACTAGGGGTTCATAAATTAGTATTTTCATGTCTTCTGACTATTCTTTAGATGAACACAATGTGAGAAATTCGATGTTCAAACTGCAGATAGCACAAATTAAACAGCCATTATTAGTACTCATTAAAAGATGCATATAATAAAACGAACATTTTGAGAATTGAGTTCAAGAAAGGACTTCGTTACTTTAAATACTGTATTTAAAACTTTTCCATCACTGCAGGCTGATTTACTCTCCTAAGAATTTTCAAAAATTGGAATTTGGTCGCTAAAAAATACACAGCTTAGAGAATTATCTGTTGCATCCCCCATTCTTGGACCATGAGACTTTTTGTGATCTCAGATTTTGATTGAAGTATTATATATGTGTGGTTTTGTATTTTTGGGAACTTTTTTGAAAAACTTGAAGACTTTTTAAATAAATTTTTTGTAATGCCATATATAACTAAATGAAGGAATTATGGGCGATCTCCCGGCAGCGTTGTTTTTATTATTTATAATTATATACTTTCGAATACACAACCGTTTATTTGAAAAAGTTTTCAAATTTGTCCACAAAAAATCTCGAAAATACATGTGTTCTCAGACTTCACAAGTAGGCATGACCCCTTAAATTCTCGGGCATTTCCCTTCAATCTGAAACTACTTAACGTGAAACACGAAACTGATAACAGGTAGTTTTACCACGAAATTTCGGTTTACCTCCTTCGGTTCAATCGACTCACGCGAACTTTCACCTTCCGGTACGTTCTACATATTAAGTTTGTCAAATTTCCCTGAATAATTCCATGTCTTCTCCAGCGAACTCTGGAGCAGAGCTGAAGTTTTGCAGAGACACGCTAGAAAGGGCGGAAATTAAAGAGGATCGCAAAGGACCGACGAATCCTTTACATCGTCGGGCCCAGTAGAATCCTATGCTCGCTTAGACTCGCGTCGAATGGGAGGAAATAAGGGTGAAACGGGGCGGAACGAAGGGTGAAATAGAAAATGACATGGCTAACTGCTAGACTGAATTAATCAAACGTAATTTCGCGACTGTTTAAAATTTTCTGCACTATTTCCATTCAAAGAACTTAATGATGCCGAATTTTATCTCGGAAACCACAATTCAGAAATGAAAAAGTTGATTCTAACTGTGGCGTCTAATAGCAATGAGAAATTTTCCCACTAATTAGTTGAAAGACCTAATTGTTACTTTCCAGTGAAAAGGGAAGAAAAATTCTCTAGAAAAATAAAAGGACATTGCAAGGGAAGAAAAATTTTCTAGAAAAATAAAAGGACATTGCGAACTTTGTATAATTAGGAAAATCATCATCTTGAACGCAGAGTAAGTGCATCTAGTGTATTTACTTATTTTCATAATGAAGAATGTCTGATTTTAGACATAATCCTTATAAAAAAAAATGTCCAAAGGTCTCCAAAGTATTCATATGATTAAAAATAATAAGTACACATATAAATATAACTTTAAAAGCTCATGAATACACGAATTATTCAATATTTCTCAAATAGGCGATATTACCTGCACTTTTTAAAGATCTCTATTTTTTTCTTCTCTTATTCTTTCCAATCGCGATTGAGAATCTTTAAATTTCATCAGTTCTAACCTGCCGCACATGGAGCACAAAGAATTTCTTTTTTATCCGAGACTAGCTTAAAGTACCCGGCGTTGCTCGAGTAAAACTTTGATTGCCACAGAGTATCAAGGAGGTGAAATAAGGGGAAAGGGGAGGGATGTCCAGATTTCATGGTAGCCTATATGTTCCACAGGGATTAAAAAAATCGGGATAAAAAGTATCCTATACGTTATTCCCGATCCTAGACTACGTGTGTAGGGGAGACCGGGGCTAAAAGTTCCGGGGGTAAGTTGTTCCGACGGTTATATCTTCCAAATGGAACGAGCGTTGCACTTTCAATTGTTTTTTCCACGTGAGTCGATCACGCCACTTCGTCGTCCATCTTAGTAGCGTCCGCAAAAGTGTATCGTGTGGTTGGAAGCAAGGACCTGCTAGTCACGTACCAGGTAAGTAAATATTTTTCTATCATCATTTTTTGGTCTATTTCGATTATTTAACGTCGATATCATTGATTGATTCGTCCTTAAGGATCAAATGACATTTAAGAACATGGTCTAAGAGTGTTTATCGATTCAATATATGTATAAGCAAAATAATCTCTCAAATTGCTACGTGTGTCGATTGGGGCTAGTTGTTCCCGTGACTTGGGGCAAGTTGTTACCGGAACAACTTACCCCACCGCAAATGTATAAATTGTTCCTGATGTGTTTTAGGATGCGAACATATCAACGAAAGACGGAAAGGGGCACCACTTCCATCGAAGTTATACGTAACGCCGCTGAAGCCGTTATGCAAGGTCAGAAGATAAAAACTGTCGCTAGACAATTCGGTATCTGCCACATGACTTTATTGAGATTTGTTAAAAAAGTAAAATCTGGACAAGAGGCCACAGTAGGCTACAAGAAAATGAAGTTGGTTTTTAATGAGCAACAAGAAAAAGTAATGGCAGAATACCTTTTGAAATGCTCCTCGATTTATTTTGGCCTTGTACCACAAGAAGTAAGAAAATTAGCGTATGAATGTGCGGTAAAATTTGACCATAAGAATATTCCACCTTCTTGGCACAAATGTGGCATGGCTGGTTCTGATTGGCAAAGTGCTTTTTTAAAGAGAAATCCAAGACTTTCAATAAGGACTCCTGAGGCAACAAGTTTTAATCGAGCTACTTCATTCAATAAACACAACATAGATCATTTCTTTTCTAAGCTTGGTGATATATTGATTAAACATAATTTACCACCATCTAAAATTTGGAATGTGGACGAAACTGGCGTACTAACTGTTCAAAAACCCAAAAAAATAGTTGCTGGAAAGGGCATTAAGCAAGTGGGCTCTATAGTATCAGCTGAACGCGGCACACTAGTTACCCTTGAAATGGCAGTTAATGCATTTGGAAACACTATACCACCGATGTTTGTTTTTCCGCGACTCAAATATAAAGATTTATTTATCCGAGATGGTCCACCAGAATCAATTGGAGCAGGAAACAGCTCTGGGTGGATGACAGCAACTGAGTTTCTGATATATATGGAACACTTCATAAAACATGTGAAACCAACTCCATCTGAGCCAGTCTTATTGTTACTTGACAATCATTCTTCGCATATCAATATAAACGTTGTTGAAAAAGCAAAAGCTAACGGGGTCATAATGCTTTCTTTCCCTCCTCATTGCACCCATCGCTTACAACCTTTAGATGTTGGTGTCTATGGACCGTTCAAAAGTTATTGTGCTATTGCACAAGATACCTGGATGCGTAATAATCCGGGAAAAACCATGTCCATCTATGAGATTCCAGGGATTGTTAAATATGCTTGGCCCTTGGCATCAATTACGAACAATATAATTAATGCATTCAAGAAGACTGGAATATGTCCATATAACAAAAATATATTCACGAACGAGGAATTTGCTCCATCTTATGTGACTGACCGCCATTTAGTTAAGAACCAGGAACCAGCTGTCTTAATGCATCAGAATGTCGAAAAGGAAAACGAACCTCAACCAGGGCCCTCCAATGTTCATAACGTAGGACAATCGATTGTTACTGACATCGTTGAAGATCCTGTTTCTGAATTTTCACCTGAAATAGTCCGTCCTGTACCAAAAGCGACACCGAGACAGGAGAAATCAACGCGGCGTCGTGTTAGAAAATCAGCTGTCTTGACTGACACTCCAGAAAAGACTGCATTAGCTGAAGAACAGTCAAATAACAAAAGAAAAAAAAAAGAAATTAGTTCAAAAACTAAAAACAAAGGGAAAGGAAAAGTGAAAAGGAAGGGTAAAGATCAAGTTAAGCGGAAGATTCTTCAAGAGAAACATGAGACTGATGATGAGGAAGACAACTTGGAGTATTATTGCATTGTCTGTTGTGATGCATATTCCAAATCGCAGCCCAGAGAAGAATGGATCGAGTGTATTCTTTGCAAGAACTGGGCTCATTCCAAATGCATAAAAAACATAAACACGGTAGTATACGTTTGCCCAAACTGTGATTCTGATGAGTCGTGTGATGATGTTTGATTTTGTTCTTCTAGACGGCTAATTAATTATACTAGGTTTAAGGTTGTTGATGACTTATCATCACAGGCAGATTAGTCGATTATAATTTTTATACCGAAGATAATGTTTATGATTATTATATTGTTTTGGTTTTCTTTCTTAAATAAACAGTATTAATAAAATTGTGTTTTATTTCATTAAATAATGAAATATTTCATTAAAAGGCAACACTTATAACATGGGAACAACTTACCCCAATGCGGTAACAACTTGCCCCATAAAGGGGTAAGAAGTTCCGCTTCGACTAATCACAAATAAATTACTTTTTATTAAAAACCTATTACAATATATTAAATACAAGCTTACAATCATAAAGTACGATAAATTTGACATGAAATTAGTCAATAGTGAAGAGAATAGCTACATTATTTTCCAGTCATTTTTTATGTTTTATCAAAATCGGAACTTTTAGCCCCGGTCTCCCCTACAAAATTTCAGAAAGATCCGTTGCATAGTTGCCACGTGATTGAGTAACAAACATCCAAACATCCAAACACACTTTCGAATTTATTGTATTAGTAGGATAATAGGATTAATTAGATACGAAAGTATCAATCACCCTTCAATTCAGAACGATTTGAATTTGAGTAGGTGAAATCAGGTGGACTTGACCCTAACTTCATCCTAAGAGCTTCAAGTCAGAAAAATTTCTATCGAATATTTTTAGTAGCCAAGGCAGGATCAATGGGTCACGCAATAATTTGTTTCACGGCTGTTTAATAATGAAGGCAAGCTGCTAATTAGAGTGCGGTTGAATCGCGTTCAGAGTAGAATGAAAAATTCGTGACAGGGCGTAAATTTCCCCTGGCCGATTAAAGGAGCATTAACTACGAAAAGGGCGAGGTCGATAGGTCCGGTGAAAGTCGAGCAGGGCCGGGGGTATCATCGCGGAGGAAATAAATTGACGAAATTACGGAATTCCGCTGGAGCAACGGCAGGACTGGATGCCGGCGCGTCAAACTTTATCGGGGGTGGCGAAGTTGAGTCGAAACGCCTTCGCTATTTCCGCGTAATTAATTTAGCAAAGAGCGGTAAACTGGATATCAACGATAATCCGGTTCGTGGAGCAAGATCCTAGCGATAATTAGTCAATCACATTAAGGCCGTTCGGAACTCTGCTGGAACGATCATCTCTTTGAAAGCTCGCCTGTCTTTATGATCCCTCTCTCCCTGTGTCTCTGCCCTGTAAATCTGTTTCGACCGACCGATTATCGTCGTCCACATCAATCCCTTCTGGGCGATAGGTCTGTCTCGAACTGTGTCTGCTAATTGAAACCGTTGGACACCGAGGTCAGGGATGCGAGCAGAGCCTGCTGATAGGGTCTGTTTGAATTACCAAATGGAACTGAACGCCGCTTGTCTGATTCTCGACTGTTCCGAAAGTGGAAAAGCGTGGACGGATGTTGCAAGTGGCTCGGGGAAGCGAAATTGCTGCAACGAGAAAAATAATGAGGTGTATCGAAGTAAAACTCTGAAACTGCAGCGGAGCTTGTTGGGAAGTTTCTGCTGGCCAATCACTTAAAGCTTTGATTTCATCCTGGAGTATCGTAAATCGTAATGTTAAATATAGGTCACGAAGTTGTAGAAAATACGACTGAATTGATCGACGTTTCTGGGAGAATGGAATTGATAATTGTTGAATGTGGTTATTATTGTTATTACTGAATATCAGAAGTGTTCAAGCTAAGGGAATATTGACCGGAGCAAGCTAATTAAGAAGCTAGTTAGAAGTTCGAGATCTGCCGAAAAAGTGTTGCTGAAAGTTCAGCAAAAGTAGATAAAATATTTTAATAATTTATGGAAAACTAAATGAAATAAGAGGAATTAGAAATCGACGATAAATATTAGAAACTTGAATTGATTTAAAGTACGTCAACGTGTGACCTACCTTTAATACAGAAGAAAAAGCGCAATAATTCTGTAATACAGAAATAGGGGTTGAATTTTCAGAAATAAGAATAAAATCGGTTTCCGAGATATGTCCATCAAGAAAATTAGGAGAATCGATTACTCAGTTAATTATAGACAGGAACTAACTGTAAGATTGAGTTCTTTCGGGCGAGAGTAATGGATATCCAATTTATCTTATATTTATAAAATGGTGCTTCACGTGACCAATCAATCCAAAGGACGATATTATCAACGTAATTTAACATTCCAAATTTGTATTCATTCCACTGATGACTACACCAGGTAGGGTAGGGTGGGGCTAAAAGTCCCGTTTTTTGGTAAAAATAGTAAGTAAAAAACTCTTTTTAAATCAACAAAATTTATTAAATTAATCCTTTTTGGTATACAATATTAAAAGGAAAGCATGATTTCTTTACCAAAAAATAAAAATATAAGTCAGAGGCACACTTTGAACTAAAAACTAAAACAAATCGTTCAACTAAAACAAAAACACTATTTAAAGACTTTGGCATCATTTCTTTATAGTTTGGCCATCTTATTATGAAAACAAATGATAAAATATATATTTTCAGTCTGAGGGATTTTTTGCCCCAGTGGTACCTCTATAGTTTCTGCGATATATACTTTAAAAAATATTATCATTCAGCAATAAACAATATTATGCACACATTACTACTTAAAGGAGCATACAATCTTAACGTACTTGGCTGATACGCTTTTAAACTGTGGTTTACTTCGTATTAAACAACAAAGATGACGTATTTCATTTAGATTTCGATACATAAAATAACGAAGGCATCGTGTAATTCGCACGAACGTCCAGGAGCGACTGGCGACACTGTGGTCACCTCCGTTTCTTCTCGCCTGTTACTTAGAATACTGCGAAACTCAATACATTGTTTAGGAATAGAGATTTTGAATTCGGGACTTTTTACCCGCCGGACTTTTAGCCCCAGCCAACCCTAAATACAGAAATTATTATCTCAAGACGATACGACAATGATTTCCGTCGCAATACTATATGAGAAAATCAAAGTTTAAGAGCGAAATAATTATTGAATAATGAACGCCTGCAAATGATGACTGACCAAAATACAATGAAGTTACATTTATTAATATAAAACTCTGGAATCACTCAGTGAATTAAGGAAAGTAGCGATTTTCTCTTCAAACCAACAAATTGAAGTAACTCTTTCACGTAATAAAATATTATAATTTATTGAAATGAAGAACCTTGCAATCATCGTTAGAACTATTAACTTGGAATCAGAAGAAAAGTTCAACGATATGATTTCAATCGACACGACAAGTGATTCTATCCCACTGCATGTACCATGCATTGATATTGAATACCTAGTAGGAAAGTAGTGCTACACAAAATACTGGTAGACAAAGGGACATTTGGCGGAGTATTGATCGTTTAAGCGAGTGATGCACGGATACATCATCTCTATGATGCATCGAGCACGAATAGACAAATCTAGTGGAGCTTCCTTGGTTTAGAATTTAATCGACTTCTGGCCGATACCCTCTATGGGCAGTCCAGACTTTATCGAAGAACGGTCAACCGTGCTATTATCCAGTTTATCGAACCGATTTATTGGCTCCAGTGAGTGCAATCATGCCTCGTATCTGCAGGAAGCTTCTAAAATGGTAACGACGTAGAAAGGTTTCCTCTTTTCTTGAATGAACTTTTGCCAAATTGTTTTGTAGGTATTATACCAGTCTACATTACGATTTATTTTTTATACCGATTTACCGTCGATTACGCTTATCTATTTTCGTTAATACCTGAGTTCTGACTCTGGACAGGGAGTTCATCTTATGGGTGTAGTAGGTAAGTATTTAATCCAGCATTTTGAAAAGTTAAGGTGTTTAAATTACATATTTTAATTATTATGAGAAACACTGAAGCCAGTATGAGCTAAAAACAGGTAAAAGTGGTGGAAATCAAAGATTTCGACCTATACTTAACAGTAATAAACCTAAAGATTTTACATATTTTCATGCCAGTTGATTGTTTCTGCTTCTACAAAGGGGATTTTTAAATTTTCATTACAGGCTCAGATAAAAAAGTTGAAAAAACGACCTTCACTATTTTCTTGGTTATTTCGATCAATTGCAAATTTTTTAAAAACACCGGAACACATTAACTAGTAAACTAAGCCTTCTAGCTTCTCAAAAAAAAAAAAACTGAGATGGTTTGGGCCAATTTTAAAAAAGTTATTCTGATTTAAAAGTGTCCACATAGTTTTTCCCAGAACTGTAACAGTTCTGTTTCGAAATACTAAAAGCCATTTATTTAAAAATCGAATTGTAATATATCCTAATCCGCATAGTACCAAATCCAACTGAAATATCCTCGGGAGTAGCTATATTTATCCAAACTGACAATCAGAATTACCAGTCATTACTGTCAGACGTGCCACCTAAAGTTTTTGGAAATGTGTTAGCTCTGGCTGAAATTCTGTTAACAGTAGACCGTGAATAAATCGCGGTTCCATTTCAACTCCGTTCCAGCTAATAGGATGATATTTTTACGATCGCGAAATATAATTAGTTCTGTAATTGGATCTCAACGGATACAGTCGCATTGCTACGAATTCACCGTGGCGAGCCCGCTCGCAGTTTCGAAATGTTCGGCTGGAGTTGTGTGCACGGGACTTATACATCTCGCCACGCTGGTACACATCGTTCATTCCAAACGAAGCAATTTGCTTTGCGAGCAGACCCGTGTAATTCACGAAATAGGTAAACCACGTTCGGAATAGATCTCAATTTACTATTCTCACTCCATCCCGATTGCGCGTTCTTATGGCCGAAAATCGGCCATAATAATTGGTTACCGTGATCTGCATATGAAAACGCGACAATGCCTGGATATTGCATTTCTGACCATTACTTGCCCGTTGCATTTGGACATTCAACGCCAAATAATTGTAACTTGGCATTTCAGCTACAGTGTCAGATAATTCAAGATATTCGTGGACATTTTTACTTTAATTCTTCAGGCGGGAGTGCACGATATTCGGGTCACAGATTTCATGCACACTTCGGGTATAATAAATAATTAGCGCACAGCATTATACTGTACATGGTATGAACTAACTATAGATACGCAAGATTTTAACCAAATCGGGTATCTGAATCACCTTAAAATCATATTTCAAGCACATCTTTTATTTTTACGAAAAAACCGTAATCGCCCTTTTAATCCTCAACTTTCCTCGTTCCTTTTCTTTTTATAGATCCATTAAGCCATCACTGCGAAACTTCTCCAAACTTTCCATTAATATATTCTTAAATATCGATTCTTAGGGTGCTGGGCAGTTTCTTTTCTACCCAGCAGAAAAACTGTTGCAAGGTACGAAATAAATGGTAATCAGAGGGTGCAATCCATTTTTCATCTCAAATTACCGGATGCTTTACCCTACAAATTACAAAGCTCGTGTGGCACGCCTCGAATATCGTAAAAGTCGATACCAACACGTGACCCCACTTCCGTGTTCCTCAAACGATCGCTAATCCCGACGTTACTAAGGATCACGGTTTTAACGTTGCCTCTAATTATCAGCGTGCATGTGTACCGTGTAAACTGACTGTGAACGAGAGTCGAAAATGTATTGTTGCTATGTAACGGTGTGCGTAGAAGCCTGCAGCGATCTCTAGGAAGGGTGAATTGGCTTTGAAGCAGTAATGAATTAGATCTGACAATAAGGAAATGCAGTTGACTTCAGGGATTTAAAAGCAGATGAGTGGATGACGAATTAAGCAAGGTTTTGGAAATTTCAATGGCATACAAAGGACACAATGTTTACGAATACTAAGAAAGTCAAGAAACGAAGAATATTTATGGACATGGAAAGTCACACACACATACTTAAATAGGTAAATACACACTAGCGCTGTCAAGTTTGGAATAACCTGGTTAATTAATGGAAGCAAGTATTTTTCTCCTTGAACAAATAAATTTGAATAACATTTTTACGTGATAAGGTGTTAAAATTGATTAAATTAAAATCAAGAACGTTGCAAGTATAGTTGAGAATATTAATTTCTAATTAGGAGAATGTTTATCATACGATGTAACGTTCATAGAAGTCGACGAATAGATGATTACAAAATTTGGCTGATAGAGTGGATCTGAAGATACATTACATGAACGTGTAGATTACTACGCACATCTGTGCGGCGTGTACAGCTGGAAGGAGGATTTTCTTCGACTCTGGTCATCATTTCCGGCCTGGGATCCACGGTGGAACGAGCTGAAGGAGCTCGATGATGTTCGAACGAATGCACCTTCCGACAAAGTCGCATTGTCCGTCGGCGAACGGGTCTGGCACAATGGAAACGATTCCTTTTAATGAGACGCTAGTTAAGGGAGAAATGGTAGACGGCGAAAGGGACGGACACAGGGGGTGAAGGACGAATACAGGGTGTTCTGTAAATCTTGGACCACTGGCTAATGAGAAATTCAGTGAATCCCACTGGACCATGAAAAGGATGCGTTAGGAGTTTGTACACTAATCCATTTGATAGTGTATAGGGTGGGTGAATATCATTTATATTACGAATGTCATGGATGCTACGTCGGATACCGGGTGTGACGATATAATTTATACTTACATTTATAATTATAAAATATGTAATGTAATATAATTATATACGCAACTGAACTATATCACAAATGATGTATTATTGTATATTATATTATTATACGCAATTATGTTTGTGTATATATATATATATATATATATTATAATACAAAGTTTAACGTTTAATATAATTTATACATGTGGAAATTTGTAAGTACTTATATCCTCACACCTTATTTTTTATGTAGTTTATAAGAAATTCGAAAAAGATTGAGTAAGATTTTCTACGATATACTTGAGTAAAAGAGTGCTTTTCTTCATCATGTTAATTATTCTGGTGTTCTAAATACTTGACATGATGTCAGGTTTATGAGCAATCAATGCACATATTTTTTAAATTATTTTTATTTAAACAGTCATCTATGAAAGTCATCATACGAAGTCAGCAGTCATCGTACGAAGTGTTTGATAAATTAACAACAGAGTATTAAAGAAATATTCAGAAATATACTGGTACAGCATTAAATATTAGAAAAACTCAACTGCAATGTATGGATTTCAGCGATCTCTTCACGAAAACTTCATACAAACTTCTCAAAGAAATTTGATTTTAAGTGAATGTTCAGTAATGTGATTTCTTACAAAAATGTTCAGTCTAAAAAATCGTGAAACTTCGATTTCAGGAGATATTTGCTGGCATGCAAAACACTCACTTACTTAAAATTAGAGTAACCCTCATTACAGGACGCAGCTGATATTATCTTATCCAATAAGACACTTAAAACTATCTAAAACAAAGAAAGAATAAAAATTATTCACAAAAAACTAAATAAGAATAAAACACTTTAATCTGTTTTCACTATCCCTCCAAAAATTAACACACCCCAGCATAAATTCAAGGGCGATAAAGGAATCTGCTCATGCTACTTGCGACCCAGCAATTAAAACCACTGAAAATCTTCAACACTTCCTCCCCTTACCTCAAGCCATTTCCCACATTCCCACAAATTCGATGCTCCAAAATTCGCAGCAGAACACCCAGTACACTGTCCGGGTGACGAAGAGGAAAACGTCGAGGAAGAGACAGAGATTGGCGCAACCCTTTCGAGGCCAGCGTTCATTCACGGATCAGAGAATAAGATCCGCGCTAGGAGGCCGAGGGTGTCGGCCTCCTGGCAAAGAATAATTCACGCTATTAGCCTGAAGGGGCACAATGCGCGACTCAACCCACGACAATAAACAAAGGCATAATTATCGTATACCCCACGAGCGTCGCCGTCGGTGTAGAATTCCGGTCTTCTCGTCTTTTGGCTTACGCCGTCTCTTTCCTTCTCAGGGCGATATATATCTACTTATCGCAGTCAATCTAGCCAACAAGCAGGTACATACCTAAGTGCCTGGTTGTACACCTTGGAGGTGTTGCTTGCATGTATTGTCAGGCGTCTATTGTAAGACGCGTGGAATTCGGTGTCTCGCTCTTATGTCGCGTTCCCATGGTGTTGCCGCTCTCACGTTCCGCGTTGCCAGCCTGAATGCGTTCACCTTGCTGTGAAGCGATGCTCTGCACTGCTTGAACCGAGTTTGAGAAGGGTTGGATACGATCGAGCCGAGCGATTTTTAAAGTAACCAGGTTAGAAACGTTGGCAATAATGTGTATAAACAAATCTTTGAATATCAACCGCTCGCGCACAGCCATTTTTATAAAAAAATGGAAGTCGTTATTTCAATTCGACTAGTTTGAATGTAAAGTAAACGGTTAACTCGGCGGGAGGCGCTACTGGGTAAAATTTACCACAGAGGCACAAGTTGCGAAAATATTTTTTTCTTCTCACGTAATCCTGTGCCGTTCTAGGTTCCTTTCGGCGGGGGAATAACCGACCAAGTGCAATAAAAGACCAAAACCTTTCACTAACACTATGCAAATTGATGATTCTAAGTATGTATATACTTTGACAAAATTCTGAGTATTGTTTTGAAAAAGGTGATAAGTTCATAGCATCTACTTTTGATATTATTCTCAATTTGATATTGTTACTAAAGAAAGAAGACTAATTTTTGTTATTCGATTTTATAACCAAGTAAAAATTAAGAAGACTGTTTGAGTTTTTGTTAAAATTTTTTAAAGAACTTTAATATAGATTTTCAGATATGTCTTAACTTTTATTTGCTTCTTAAAACACTGTACACTTAAAACACTTTACCATAAAAATAACACAGTTGAAAAAAATATTCTGAAACCGTGGTTTTCAATTTTGGGTATTTTTGACGCGGTAGCGACAACGTGTGTTGCATATTGGGGTGCGCGTCCCGCCGAGTTAAAACGTTCAAACTACTCAAGTAATTCAAAAAGATCGAACTTTTTTCGAGCTTGCTTGAATAATTAGCTACTTCGACATTCGAGTACTTGGCTTGGTTCGAATGATTTGACCTGAGTTTCACCTACTTGAACATCCTCTACTTAGTCATTATAATCTTACGGGATCACTTTCGTATATGCGGTCCGTGCGTCGTTGACCGAAACGTCGGCGTCGTTATGCGGGGCACGACTTTACTTATTTAGCTGCCATAAAGCATTGCATCCTCATATGTACATTCTTCCAGTTGACACTTCTCCAAGAAATCTCGCGTTCCTCGTCTCTCCCCGTTTTCTTACGTGAAGGAAAAGAGAAAGGAGATAACCGCTCTCGTTTACCGACTGTTCTCCTAGCAACTCCAATAAAATTGATCATTTTCGAGTTATTCTTGGCAATAGAAAGGACGTTTCCCTGATCGGCAAAATCCACGGGGAAAAAAGGCAATCACGACCCCGTTCCTCCTCGATGCTTAATGATAACCATTAACGAGCTGACGCTATAATTGGGCTCGTCCTGCCGTGAAGATGAGTTCCCGCTTCGACGCCCCCCGCTGATCCTTCGGGACGACGCGACGGAGGAGCCGTGCAGCATGCACGTGTATTTTGTAGGGGCACGTTAGTGCCTCTCACCCCCCCCCCCCCCCCCCCTCCTCGGGGGGAAAAGCGAGCTGAACGTAATTTTACGGTGAACGGGTAAGAAAAATTGGCAGTAGCTTGGACGACGATCGAATTTTTCCGGGATGCAAACGGTGCTCCTCCTTTCGTGGATGGGATCCGTTGCTCTTTGCAAGGATGAAAGTTAAATTGGTTCCAAGAATTAATTTAAATATTCCCCCTTGGTTTTTCCTCCCTTACGAGCGATGCTGGGGTTTTCTGCTCGTGATCCTCGGTCGCCTGGCATTGTCTGTGTTCGGTGTTTAAACCTTTCAGCAGAGATTTGTCTTGCTTAAATCTTTGAGCAGAGGTTTATCTTCTGTTACGGCTTTTGGTTAACAGTGGTTTCATGATTAAACCATGCTTGAAGAATTACGTTTCTTGTTGAGTGGAATGGTACTGGATTATGGGATGTTAGAAGACTTCTGTTCTTTTATCAATTTCACGGTGATATGTTATATTCGTTGCTATTTATCTTCGTTCTGCCTCCAGTTAAGCTTGTATAATATTTGCAAAAAAATTTCCGATATTTTCCTACTGTCCCGTAATTTTCCAAAGATCCATCGCGATATTTATAACGGAAATCTCCGCTAAGACGATTAGAAGTTTTCAACAAGGGCCAACAACTGCCGTTTCCATTTTCAGAAACGAGGGAAGCGATCTTCCCAGTTATTCGGTTTGTTTCCTACAATAAATGCGCGGAAATGAAATTCGAGGAATATTTATTGCAAAAGTTGAAGCAGCCCTCAAATCTTATGCAATAATTCTTTAGTACGATGGAACAGCTATTTAACTACAAATTAACGCGTGCCTTCTGTTCGTTACGAATGGCAAAAGCATCATCAGACACTCAGAATGTAACCGCAGTGTCCAACCATCGCTTCCCGAAACGCCTAGCATTTCGGAAATGCCTGCCTGAAACCTGCGTTCCGAACCGTCTCTTCCTCGGGGCACTTTATATTGTCGAAACTAATTCGAGTCGAATTTTTCATAACCCTTGTATCGGAAACGCATAAACCGCGAGAAGAATGTCTGGAATCGGGAGGGGGACTCGGCATTCTTCTGCGTGCCTGCGAAATTTAATAGAGCCAGCGAGGGGGTAGCGCGCGCAATATCTCAGCGGCAGGCGGATCATAAACCGTCTGAGCCTTTTACGGGGGGGAACGGCCACTCTTTAAATGGTTTTGCGATCTCGATCTTTGGGCAGAATGGACCGGGGCCGGGAAAGTATTGCCGATACACCGGAATCTGGTGCGGAATAGGGAAGCAGTGGGAGTTGCGCCAAGGCGGAGGTAGAAAAGGGGGGATGAATATGGAAACTGAGCGGGGGATATGGAAATAAAAGAAGAGACATATAAGAGCGAAAGGAAATGAAAGTGAATACGGGGGCATGGGTAGAGGGTGTTGAAATTGCAACACGACTGTTGGTCATTGGATGAATAGTGTGAGCTGTTATTTTTAAAACTGGTAAAAGTTTACACAAGCAATACTTATAAAAATGAGTACATAATAGAATTGTACATGTATAGGATTTTGAGGACGGAAAACAAGCGCATTGGTGTCCAACAATATTTTTATATTTGGTAAAGCGTAAAATGTTAAATGCCTTGAAACAAGAAAAAATGAACTTATACTTAAGTACCATTTTCACAAATAATGAGTCGTGTGTGAATGAGTGCCTGCTTGAAGAATTTCGAGAATACGTAAAACAGTAACGAAATTTAGAAGTTTAATAAATGGAGGGGTAAGTGGCGATGATTAGGACTGTGAGAGCTTGTCTGGTTTCGTGGAGTTTTATTATTAAATGCTTTATAAAAATGGGTATCGTGCAAACTGTTCCATATTTCTTGAGTTTCCACTTTTCTACATTTTTTAAGATTGGTAGGTGAAGCTTCGTGAGGGCAAATAGATAACTGAATAACAATTACCACGTTTCCTGTTACATGGGTCACCGTTGACCCATGATATTCTTATGAAATTAAACTTTTATCTTGCAAACTTTTATTTTACAAATGCAAAGGTGCACTTTTGAAAATAACAAGGATTTTCATTCTACCACCATTATTCTACAATTAAACATTTCACTCGAATTTTCGTGTCCCTTTTTAAGGTCCGACAAAAAATCTAAAATTCCATAATCTCACAAAACTTGTTAATAAAAACGGATTGCCGTATACGACGATACCGATAAAATTAAATTACTTATAAGATGACCCAGCAAATCTCGTTTCTTTTTTTTTTTCTAATATCGTATTGTCTCTTCCACTGTGGCTTTAGAAAGCTTTTCCCAGAGAGGAGGGTGTATCTGTCTTATTTCGATGGTGGGCAGGACAGGTGAAAAGAACGATAAAGGGACAGCAGAGAGTGAAAGGTTTCGCGAAATCACTGTGGGACGTTGGGATCGTGGAATGGCCAGGGGGGGAATGAATAACGTAAATTGAAAACCGCGGAAAATAAAGAGAGGAAATAAAGTTGAGACGGTTAAGTAAAGCTTTACGTATCGGGGATAGGTGGACGCACCAGTTTGGATCGAGTTTCCTTGTTACTTTGCGTGCAACCGGGCGTTCATGTCCACAACCAATATATGGCGTAGATACTGCGGTGGGCCAGCAGTTTGAGCATTCACCGTTCGATACTGGATATTTTTTAGCTTGCCCCCTTGAATGTTTATTCTGCGAACTCAGCTGATCGTTTCACCTAACATGAGGTTTATTTTTGAGAGAACGATTACTGTTTTTTAAAAGGAGAGCTATCTGTGAGTGTTTTTTTTTTGGAAACATTGTTTTGATTAATTTAGCTGGCCATTATTTAGCCGAATAGTAGTGGAAAAGTAACTGTTTAGTGATTAAATATTAATTGGATGGAATTGTATTTTACTCTGCTAATCGATTAACGAGAAATTTAATTATTTTGTTGCTACGCATTCCACACGTGTACGATCTAGTATTGTAATGAGTGTAGATAGTTTTATGTACGTTAATATATGTATGCAAATGTTAGTCGAGTAGAGGTAAGTCCAACTCATTGTCACGCAGTTATCAGCACCGAAATTTTTAAACCGGGTTTTTTTTACAAAAGACACTTCTTTAACTTGCAACTGTTGTTTCGAAAATATTCGGGATCCCATAAGTACTTTCACACGTTGCTTTCATCAGTCTACAATAAAATTATGTAAAATTCAATTTGGTATAACGTGAAGTCAGTTTTCCAAGAAATACAATTTTCATAACATTCATTCACATGTCACAGAGGATATCAATGACAATACCCCACCAACTTAGTGTTATCTTCCTATCATACTAAGCACAAAGAGGATCGCCAAGAAACATACCGAACATCAAACTCCATTGAAAGAATTTAAAACCGTCGAGACAGGGGTCGTTGGTTCCACCTATTTGCCGAAATCAGTTTTCATCAATCGAATCCCTGCGAGATCGAATCACACGGTGGCTGATTCCCGATGCACCTGTTTGCGAGCTCATTGAAGTGGCTGGACCTATTTTTTCGTTCTATTTATTCGGCGTGCATTGCTCAATCGACTGGTAAGGCCGTCTCTGCTCATATTTTTCAAGTTTCACGGTTCTCGGTACCTACCATTTTGTTGCTTATCAACGGAAACACGCGATACGCGATTGAAGGTTTTTGCAACTGCGAGGATCTCTGTCTACACGGTATTCGCCAAATTGATTGCAACTCCTGCTATACAGGACCATGGAATCTGATATGCCTCCGTCCGCCTGTTACTCCTTGATATCTTCAAATTAAACGAGCAATAGTGAAGTTTCTAGGATAAATAGAGGAGGGAGGGGGAAATGAAAGAGCCATTATGGAGGACTTTGGTTACCAATTAATCAGTGGTAATGATTCGATGCTAGATCTCCTGACAAATTTCGAATTTATTTAGTCAATACTGGTCTCACAAAATTCACGTTGCGGAGCTCGCTTTCGTTTGAGCCGCCGCCTTGGTTACCGTGCCGTTAATTTTCAATTGTGAAAGTTGATACTCTCGGTTACGTGATATTATTTTATTTGATTAATTCGCCGAATTGCATTGGCGTTTTATGGAAAATTGTGTGGGATGTTTTTGCCATTTTAGGAAAATGTTTTCTTATTCCATATAGCGTTTGAAAAAGGAAGTTTATGCGTGTAATGCAAGCTAGCTTTATTGAAATCGATACACGTTTCAAAGCAAATTGTTTGAAAGTTCTGATATTCTCGACATGAAAGTTTCTTTCCGACTTTGCACAGTATCCGCTTGAAACTAAGTAGCTCCCTAATCTTCAAACATTGATGCACTCAGTTATGCAATATTGTTCCTTCATGAAAAAAAAGGATTATACAGTAATTCAATCCACTTCTCATTAAATAAATTTTGTGGCTTTAACTTGTTTTCTCTGGACCTTAATTTTTTAACATAACGTCGATGAACTAAATTATGCAATATTGGTTCTATACAAAGACAAGGAATTATGCTGTTATTTAATTCAATTTTAATTGAGTAAATGTACCTATGTTTTGTAGTGAATTATTCAACGCTTTTCCATCACATATATGACAGTTCCGTATTTGTTCTGGATAATTACATAAAATAAACCTCGATCTATTCCATTATCTAATGTCATATCTACCTAAGAAAGACAGTAATGTGATCTTACTTCGATCAAATTAACCGCGCAAGCGTTAGACTCTGAGAAATCTATGCTAATTCCATTTATGAAAACGAGGATACGAAGCAAGCTATTTTTAGGGGATTACGCGCTCTTGAAACTTCGAACCACGAACTATTGCGACGAATGAATTAAAATGAAGCGAGATGTAGGCCGCTATGCTCCTACATTTTCCTTTCCGTGAATACGTTTGAAACAATCTATATACCCATATATATTTGGTTTCAGGTGTACTTTGCGTTTTGGAAAAAGCAATAAAATAATTCCTCAGTACAAAGAAGGATTCTTCTGAAAACATTTGCCTAAAAGACAAGAAACGGAATTTCTAAATGATCTCCATATTTATAACTGTGGTATAAATATTATGTATTCTGTCAATTACGTACCTATATAAAAACACCTCTGTACGAATAACTGGCATCATTGATACTTTTATACCGATCCCCTTCTGTAACAGTTTCTCTTCAAAATAACCATTCATTATAGTTTCAATTTTAACACATAGCATAAATTTTTAAAACTTTCTTCATCATTACACTGAACAATTCAGATAACTCTCACCATTTAAACAAAAAATACTGAATACCTTAATTTTCTGTATTTGATTAATCTAGCCCGTACTGACTTAACACACATTTTTGCGAAATTAAGTTAGCAGTAATAATGTATTCCAACAGGCTGTACTAATCACATAAAATAGGAAAAATTAATATCTTTTCAATGTGAGTTAGGTCCATTTTTGCTCTCAATGCCTCGATTAACAAATGGCTCCTTCACTCTATTACCTAAATCCCTCCCATATCATTCAGGCGCTACTTGCATCTCACTTTACAAAAATGCCTCAAAAACTGAATTAATTAACTCCCAAAAATTGGTCGTATCTCCAGCCTCCTTGGATTCTTCACACTCAGTTTCAATAAACAATATGTACAGAGGGTGGGCAAATTATTATACTCAAAACATTTTCGTCAAAATCTGTGAAAGTCGTAGCTGTAATTAAAGTAACAATGCATGAATGTTATTGTTTCTCCATTTATTGATTAACTAGAACACCTGCCAACATTGTGAGTAATTTTTCAAAATATAACTCTCATTTGTTTTTAAAAGAGCGGAGATAAAATTATTACAAATAACACAAAAATAATAAAGAATATCATCAGAGTGTGGCAGAATATTCCAAAACTGCAGGAAGTAGCAACAGAAAAAGCTAAAGACGGAGTCACCAAATATCGAGTAATTGTATTTCTTGTACAATACAGTCTTAAACCTATATACCCAATTTTAATTTGTATTCTTAAATACATATACTAGTATTAAAAAAATAATATTATAACATAATATAACCGAGACATCGGTACATACCTGTTCTCGATATTTGATCACACCATAGGGGTCTGTCAAATATCTGTGAAATTCTGCAAAAGCTGCCATAATCCCGTGAAACATTCCGAGCAGGTTCATACGCATTCCCGACGCTCTGAAACATTCGGCCGTATCATCGACGCGTTCCTCGAAATCTTCAGCCCTCGAACGATCGTTGAAGAGGCGGGCCAAGTGTCGCTGGAGAGAACAGCGTAACGGAGGGAGCATAATCGGACAAGACCGCACGTCGTACACGAGCACTGGCTGCGTCGTTGTTCGTCCTTCCGTATCCTTTCCCGCCAGGCTAATGGTTTAATCCTAACACGGATGTTAACC
The DNA here is from genome assembly GCA_947577245.1 of Andrena bucephala. NCBI lineage: Eukaryota > Metazoa > Arthropoda > Insecta > Hymenoptera > Andrenidae > Andrena > Andrena bucephala. The sequence continues at coordinate 24,037,054 of OX387719.1, forward strand.
AGATTACCAGCCAAGAGCTGGCCCTTCCAGCCTGCGTTCCCTGTGGTCGCTGCAGAACAAATTAGCCGCGATTACGTGGATAACGACAAAAAGGGTCGATCGTCGCGATTCGAGCTACCGGCCGCCGCGATGGCTGCCTTCTGTAATTTTCTGCAACGTCGCTCCCTTCCTTGGCTACCCGGCATCCTGGGATTGCTCCCCCTTTGTTTTATCCTCCCTGCTTGCCCGCAAGATTATGCGTCTTCGACTTTACGCTGCTTGCCTTTCGATGGGAGAGCGCAGGCAATCTTCGCGAAGACAAGGACGAGAGAACCTTGGGAGATGCTTTCTGTCGTGGGATTAAGGAGATGTGTGTGCTTTTTGTGTCTGTGACTGTATGCTTTAATTGGAAACGGAAATATCTACGAATTTTGCGAGCAGGGGCAAGTTAGTAAACAAAAGTGTTTTGTTATATTATTCGACTTCGAATTCTACGACTTGGCTACTGAGAAGTAGATGATGTCAGCTTAACGTTTGTTGTGAATAGGTGTTAGTGATTGGTAGTAATGTTAAGGACTTTTTCGCACGAGATGGTTTTGATGAAATAGTATCCATTTGACAGAAACGACACTGGTTTAAGGAAAGGTAGGAAAGGTTTGGAATTCTTTGGGTATTCGGTCATCAGCTACTATATATGTTACAGTGCGTCACGAAAATATTCGGACACTTTTTAAATCGCATAACTTTTTTAGAATTGGTCCAAACGGCAGTTTTTTTTTAGAAGCTAGAAGGATTAGTTTGCTAAGTAAACGTGTTTCGCCGTTTAAAAAAAAAATCAATTGGTCGGAATAGCAAAAGAATAGTAAAGGTCGTTTTTTTTTAACTTTTTTTTGGGAGCCTATAATGAAAATTCAAAAATCCCGTTTGTAGATTTAAGTAAGTTGTATACATGCCTAAAATTTCATCAAAATTGGTTAACGTTGCTCTGAGCAATAAACGCTTAACGATCGTAGAATAAGGTCGAAAATCTCATAATTCCAGAGATCAACAATTTTCGTACCTTATACTTTTAAATTTTCATTACAAGCTGAGATAAAAAAGTTTTAAGAATTGTTGTGCAGAATATAATTTGGTAAGAATATTTGTGTTTGTGGGATGTGTCGGAAATGTTGAAATTGGGTGATTCTTTATTAGAATAAATTTCGCAATCTTTTAGGAAGGGTTGATAATCTATATAATATTATTCTGTTGCAATTGCTATGATAATCAAACTTTACTCAAGTTATCGAGCTTGCATATGATGATGGAAGTATGACTTTTTACAAAGCTGCAACTGTCAAATTCCATCATTGTAATCACAACTGTCGAAAAAAATTGCTACTAATTAAACAATTTCGGATTTGATAAAATGAGTTTCTTAACTTCCTGCTTCGTATATTACCAATATTAATTATCGTGTCTATATAATTCTTACGGTTGTCCAGTAATTCAGAAACATGAGAAAAGAAACAGAAATATAGAAAAGGACTTGAAAAATGTAGAAAAGGAAATTTGATCCGCACATGAGATTCGAAAGTGGAGTTTGAGAAGTGCACAGTCACAGAAGAACAGAACGAAGTTTGAGTACTTTGATCCATTTCATAGCAAAACATTTCAGAAATAATATTTCAAAACTATAATTTCAATCAAATTAGGTACGTGAATACCTTCCCGTTGTTTTTGAATGCTATGGCATATGTCCAATGACGTATCAAATGTTTGAATCAATTATACATCCATTTGCGTTACAAATTCTCTTATTACAGTATTAATTAATTGTATAATTAATTCAATACATTATTAACTACCGCTATAATTTAAAAAAGCAAATATAAATTAACAGACTTCTACTTCATACACCACTTTCTTCCTTTAATGTATAAAGTACCATAATACTGCCTTAAAATTATTCATACACCAAAAATTACACATTCCACAATTTTTGTTTTAAAAATTCCAACTCAACTGTAATTTTCCTCGCCCAAGACGACTTCATATTATAATATAATAATTATAATTATTATAATATGAAATATATTTCATATTCATATAAAACAAACTGTCCTCGAAAGTGAAAAAAATTATATAAAATCTTCAATATAATGGTGATCACGAACGATCCAATTTTATATCGCTTTTCCAGAAAAAGGACATTACTTTTACGTAAACCTCAGCAATTATCTGTACATGGTTTATAATTTGGATACAGTGCAGAGTAATAAAACCGATTAATAAAAATAATAATATCTTGTCATATTTATGTTATATAATAATTTAATAAATTATCACACCTTTCAGATGAATACTGTATTCACACCCCGCTGTCGCGGAATTTTCCTCAGAAAAGCGTAACTCCATGATAAAGATGTTCCGTGTCAGCTCAGAAAACGGGGCGACGATGCAGAAAATTGCTCGTCAGTAGCAGCATACGCTACCGCGATCAACCCCTCTTGACCTAATTCTCGCAATCAGGTCTAATTTGTTCCGTGAAACGTTTGGAAAAGACTAAGGAGTGACGAAACGGCTACGTGAACGACAACGGTGAAAATCTTGGTGTGTGACTGTTCGAGATCAACTCCGTCGCCCCTTTCCTTGTTGTAATTTTTAACGACCGAGAATTCTGATGTCAAGTGTCTGAAACAGCAGGTGGTACAAGGGGGCAGTAAAATCTCCGTGAATAGTACAGTGTACCGAGGAAAACACATTTACTGACAATTTGAAAAGTGGTAATAACAAGATAAATATTCGAATATTTGTTTTTGGTCCCAGGGAAAATGTCTGACATTTTAACTCGAACTAAACGTCCTGTTCTGAATTAGGATCCCCAAATATACTACAGTTATGTAATTGCATACAATGTATATTAAATTTGAAACTTGAAAAATTAGCTAAAGTATAGCTGAGAAATAAAAATTACAATGAGAAGCTTTCTAGTATTCCAAAATCCAAATTCCAGAAGATATTAGTATTCCAAAAGCAATAATATTCTATACATATATACACATGAAAATGAAAGAAAACATTTATTTCTACAATTCAATATGAGGTTTCTGTGTGCAATGATTAATATATGTGTATGTACTATAGGTAATTTCCCCAAATGCATTTCACCGAAAAGGGAGCGAGCAATAATGGGTTTCAGAAAGTTCACGAGAAATCTCATTCCACGTGTAATCTCGCCCCTCGTGGATTTCATAATGTCAAAAAAATTTCACGCACTGTCATCCGTCCACCCCCTCTCTATCCCTCTTTCTCCCGTCGGCCGTTTCCCCCATTTATTGCTTTTTTTTTCCACGATCACCGCAGACTCGCAGTGGAGGACTCACGTCTGTCGGTGCCACCAGCCAGGGCCCACAGATATTATATTGTCCCTGAATTATGCCGCCATAAAAACGTGACGAAGCGACCACGAACTGGCAGAACAGTCCAGCAAATGGCTCGAAAAATCAAAGGGAACGGGAATAATGGTCACCGAACAGCCAGCCAGGCTAATATATTCGTTTTTCTCCCTACAATTCGCGGTGCTGTCCCAGCCTGAGGATCCGTCCATTATTTCCAGACCGCGCTGACACGTTTGATGAATCTTTTGGCAGGAGTTATGAATATGTATGAACCGTATATTGTTTGTTTCGTGATCGCCAAAAAAGATTTGGGAGGGGTGGACGTTATATGAGAATATTAAGTAGCGTTATTGTGAAAATCTTTTAGCAGGCGTAAGCTTAAATGAAATAGCAGTCGTTGCTGTTTATAGTATCTTGATTGTGTACTTGTTAGCGATACTGTAATATAATATTTTATCAGAATTGCAATCTTCAACAGTTTTGTAATAGGCCACTGGGGAGTCTTCTTGAATCGTTTTGTCAGGTTGATTAACAATTCTGCACCTTTCATTGTTTCAGTAAAACAATGACTGCTAAAATTCATGCGAATGCAAATCCTTAAAATTTTCGTGGGAATTCTGCTGCATCTGATAAATCCGAGTTAACAGTCTGTTCGAATTCTATACATTTAACTGCATATTTAATAACAGCGCAAGAATTTACAAAATATAAAATGCGCACAGTGGATTCATAAAGGCTGCATGAAATTAGAAAATAGATTTAATCATACAACATATTAACTACACACTGAAAGTAACTGAAACAGAATTATTAAATAACCAAAGAGATCCCTAATATTTTCAAAAGAATTAGAAAATTGTTACACGAGTTATTGAATTTATCAGAACATTTTTATACAAATCTCTATGCGCCCGCTCCTAAACAACTTCTCCAACCTTTACCATTCTAAACGGACCTCCAACATAAGAATAGAAAACCGTCGAAAGCAGCATTAAACCCTACACATCTGGCGAGATACCATTTCGAACTTCGGATTAGAAGTTTTCTCGCGAAGAAAACGCACGGGGAATCCTCGTTTCCCCAAACTGTGGCTCGAGCCCAGTGAAGTGAACATACTTCCTGGTAATCTTCTACGAGGCAGAATTCATTTCATTTCGAAGAAGGAAGCGCCTCGCCTGGTATCGCAAGAAACCGCGACGAAGAAGAGGTTCGAGGGGAAGAAGGGATAAATGACGGGTAGCAGGGCTGTGTATCTCCCTGGGGAGTTTCAGGGATCCCCGGCTAGCCGCACGTTAGTTTTTCCTGTGTCTTTACTCGGAAACTCATCTCGCGGCGTAATTATCGACGTGAACACGTACATGGTGCACGGTGCAGCCTCTAATGGAGCCACGTCGCTATACAGTGCACCGTCCTGTTACGTTAGAACGTTAACAATTATATAAAGGGTGAGTCATAAGCTCTTATCCAGTTCGCGCGCGCTTATTAAGTTTATTTGGTGTGTAATAATTTATACAGTAACTCGCAGCCACCGAAATAAATTGAATCATTAATTTCGCAAAAGGGGTGAGTCGAATTTCTGGCGGTATCCCCTTTTTTTGCATCTCCCGCTTCTTCGGGCATTGGCTTATTGTTTCTCTCGGAAAGGTGACAAATCTCCGTACTATAAAGGGACCAAAGGTCTGCGTCAAGTCGGCCTACAACAGAGCGTGAAAAATGGCCAGAACAAAACTTGTGATCCTGATTGTATCTTTCACTTTATCCAAGTTCTTATCTGATTGTTTGGAAAATTGAGTATAACGAGTTTGAGTTTGTTTGCATTGTTCCATCGCATTGATTTTTCAACTCTCGTGTTTTATGTAACCATCCCACTTTATGTTCTTAAATAATTTGTCAAATTCTCTGTTCGATATCATTTATTTCGAAAAGGGGATTAGTCCAAACAAGAAATACTGAAATTTAGGGACATTAACAATTTCTAAGATCGTGAACACAAAATACCTAATCGAAGAATAATGCAGCCGAGTTTGATTGTTCTAACATTAATTGTGTGGACATTAAAATTTTGTTTCATGATGTGTAAAATTAGTTTGTTAAAACCTATCCCTTTTTCCACATTGTCGATTCAAATATGGTCTACAGTCTAGACTCAACGTTTTGTTAATTGTGAGATTCTCATATTAAGAATTCGCCTTGGCTCGGGCTTTGTGGTCAAGGAAAAGAACAGAATGCTGTAAACTGTACAGAAACTTATGATTCACCCTGCAGTAGTCATGGACGATTCTCGAGCGAAAGTTTCAATTCAAAGAAATCTTTTACAGTTTTCTTTGGAATTGTATATTTAAATGTATGGAGGATTTTGACTATGTTTATCATTATTCGATAAGGACTAACGAATAAATCGACATTTTGTATTCATTTACTTCGTATGGGACTTACATGTTTCTTGTGAGTGTTGATGAGTTATTCGTTATTTATTATTCTGCATTCGAATGGACGTTTTTGAAGAGAAATTAGCTGTTCCCCATTTACTCTCCCCATAATGTTGTTTCTATACTAATTTCTTCATATTTAAAGACACTGTGTGTACCCATACCAAATAATATTTTCCATAGGGAGATATAACTGGTTATCAGTGTCCCTGATGATGCTATCATATAGTGTCTCTCATTATTCCCGTTATTATGTAGTGAACACTTTCCTCATCTTCCCCGTTTTGAAATTGAGGGTAGGATTTAAATGCAAACAACAATTGGGGCAAATTAAATCTGTAGTATCTTCCTTCTTCAGATAATCGAATTATTAACGATATAACACCATGAAGATGTTATATCCTAACAGAGGGTTATTCTTCTGAGGATTCAACTGAGAGGATTAAGGCAGAACACAATCTCTTGTGATCGGAATGTTGATAATTACACAAAATGGCTTTATGTATTGCATGGACTACATATTCAAAGAATCTTAATGCACTTGTTACTAGCGATAATTGTATGTATACATTGACCATGATTACCAGTGTGACTGGATTTCTCACGCGGAATATATAAAGCCTAATTGGCCCCTAACTATTTAATTGACTATGTTACTAACCGAGTTACATGATTGCCTGAAAGTCTAATTGCTTCAGTGCCCAGAGTTTGATTCTGAACCAGTTACTGTTAGAAGTCAACAAACTGGCTTCCAAAACCCTGATTGATAGATAATTATTGCGCGATTGCTAGTTCCTTCGGATTGGCTCGAAAACTCCCTTTCAATCTCTCGTAGCAGAGATTTATGAATATTTTACAACAATTTGGGACTTTTTTGAGCACGCGTGAATTATGTAACTGGATCCACAGGTTTATCCCTAAGTAATATTTCGTTAACACATTTCTGTAAATAAATTTTATGGTCGAAGCAAGTGTTTATTTCAAAATTCTGTGGTCAAATCATATTTTAATTTCAAAATGTTGTGCTGATGTAACAAAACAGTAGTGTTCACCCTAACGAATAACTTCCAAACTTCTCGATATTCTTGTACTGGTGATGTATACTTTTATCTTTTATGAAGAAACTGAGTCCCAAAACGCACCTGCAATCCCGTCATATAACTAAAATTTTCAGCGAATGTGTTACTAATCGTTAACTTCCAAATCTAACGTTTCATGTTTTGTTGATACAGATGATGAAGCATGGTTGGGACAATTATGTGAGGTACGCGTGGGGAAAGAACGAGCTGCGGCCAATCTCGAAGAGGGGGCACAGCGCGACGATCTTCGGTGCTGCCAACATGGGTGCAACCATCGTCGACGGCCTCGACACCCTGTACATCATGGGTCTTCACGACGAATTCAAGCAGGGCCGCGACTGGATAGCTGAGAACCTCGACTTCGATATCGTGAGTACCAAATGTGCTCTTTTCAATTATTTGCTGGTTAATCTACTCCTTGGGAAACCATAACGACGCCGTGAAAGCGTTTGAACATTGACAAGTTAGACTTCGATGACAGGACAAAATGTCCTTGCAAATCGAGGAGCCAACTTGCCGGTTGGCCCAGCACTGAAACGCTAGCAGGCCAAACTTCGAAGTCGAAGCAATTCGCGCTTCGATTAAAGGCGTGAAAATTGATTCAACGAAGCGGTGACCGATTGTGAGTAACGCCAGGTCACGAATCGAGGACTTTCAGAAGTGGAGCAATGTTTAGGTTTTTAAATGGTGATTTGTTTGACAGATTGGGTCGATTCGCTTTTTTCCACTTCGACAAACGTGAATTGAAAGTTAAGTTTAGGGCAGCAGTAACTGATGAAAATGTCAAATGAAACACTGTGTCCAACTTTAGATTTTTTTCTTAATATAGGTATCTACGAATTTATCTACGGGTTTCGTTTGATTTATATGTAGGATCTGTAGGATACGTTTAGGACAAATTAAAAGTCTATTGAATTCAGAAGAATAGACAATATTGTCCAGTTAATAAGTACCTGCATTGAAACATAGGTCACCATATATATTTTACAGACTTGGTTAATTTTTTATAAAGAAATTACAGTGTTTGTAATTCGATCACGACTTGAGTTATAACTTATATAGCGAAATGAAGTGAATTACACGTCTGTTTGAGAAATGAGCGTCTGCGAGCTCCTGAAAATAATTAATAATGTATGTAACTTATGGAACTTACGATGCAAAGTTCTGTTTATCTTTCATTGATACAATATAAGACTAACTAAATTCACTTGTTATAAAATAAAAATCTTTCGACACTTTCGAAACAATTACCTATTTATCGTCTATCAAAAAACCATAAGGACAAAAGCTATATTTTTATACTGAGCCCATATGTATCGATTTTAAGGATAACAACTCCTAGCAATTTTTTCAAAAAATTCTCGAAGACTCACCTCGAATGAACTATAAGGGACGTCGTGTTATGGTATTATTCTTATTATTGACGAAATATTTATAATGCTATGACGATTTTTACCATTTTTACGTAGCATACATGCAACACGTACGATTTTACAACACGTGTTCAAAATATTCTGTAAGTCCCCATTAATTGAACAAAAAGTGCCAAAATTATAAAAATTGTAACCCGCGACTCATTAGAAATTAAACAAAATTTTGTAAAACTAACTTTGCCAGACATACCTATAGCAAAAGTTGTTCCACAAAAATTTACAATTCTCAGCTATATACGGTTGATGGCAGTTGAAAAAGTTAGATTTTTGATTTTTTCTCTTCTTTAGAAATCTGCGCGTCGCGCTGATCTCTTTATAAACACCGGTATATCGGGGAAAGCGTTTTTGGTAGCCGAAGAAAGGAATTTCATCGCGTTTCCTTCCTTGCGTTACAAATCTTGGCGGGACGCAGACTTTCTGCACACATCCTGTCAAAATCGACAACATCTTGCTTTCTCCTTGCCAAACACCGCCAAAATGTGTTTGCTTTAGCCTGTGGGGGTGAAAAGTCGCGATCTTCGTCCGTCGATCCTCCCCCGAGAGCGAAATCGAGCCGCGGGAGCTCGGCGTTCGATGACATTGACGCGCGATAATTTCCGAAAGAGTCAAAGCACTTAGCTGTGGGAGCTTAAATATATTTTGATACTTAACAGTTTAACAATGAAGAATTTATTATTATTAAATTTGTGGGGGGATTGTGGTCTTCTTTTTTTTAGTTTTTAATCTGTTATGACTTATAAGTTATTTAAATTTGTTGCAGTTGAAAGGAATCTAAAATTTCATGAAAAGATTAATATTTTTAACGCTTCGATTCTATAGACATTATTTTGAGTACTTTCTTACTGTAGAAATGGTGGTCTGTTCTGTAAAATTAAGTGGAAATTGTGAAACAATTTATATTTATACGTCGTTATTTCTATCTGCGTTATCATTTATTTATTATTTTGTTTTTGAACGGAGAAGCCTTCTCTTCAGTTGTATTACGAATTATCTTCCGCATTCTATACTTTTTCATCATGACTCACAAATGTAATTCATGAGTCACAATTATGAACCATGGCACGTTGTAATTTAAATTTGTGTATCAAATCGTCAGTTACTAATGTTACGAGAAACGCGTCCACAGTTTTCTATTCTAATCTAAATAAATTGGTTCAATTTCTCTTAATTAGGGAGACCCAACAAAAAGAAAGAAATAATTTCTCACATTAAAAACTGAATTTCATACCTATGTTTCTAATTACTGTGACATTCACAGAACAAAAATGTGCAATTTAGTATCTTCAGAATGATCTAAAAAGTTATTTTAAATATCGTAAAAAAATATCAGAAGCAGTTATATCGTTTTTTTCAATTTTGTTTCTGCTCAGACGTGAGAGAGGAATCGTCTTATTAGAACCACTGAATTTTAATACATTTCATGGATCAGAGAAATTCCGTGCCCTCCGTTTATCACCACATCATTATTTTACATGCAAGAGAATCACCAGATTAATAATCGCTCTGTATATTTAAAACCTTGTTAATTCCCTCGCGGAACCATTTTGAGCTTACTCTTCCGCTTGGATTTCCTTCCAAGAGGATTTAATCATTGGGGACGTTACCAAAAAGGGAGTCTGAATAATATTACATAACTACACGAGCTCGTTTTTTAAAGAGAATTAAATTACCTGAATTTAACCCTCCTGCCTTTTAGAAAATAATTACACGAAACATTTTCAAAGGTGATATTTCACCCATGTATAGGAATGCTCTTTACTACAACTATAAAAACACTGTATTAAATTTATTTTAAGTTGTAAAGGTAAATAGCATTTTTATACCCAGAATATAAATATCATGGTTTTCCTGACATTCTTTTATACAGGGTGCCCTGTAACTCTTGATACAATCTGAAACGTGGTGATTCTACCTGAAAGAATAAGTCAAGAGTATAGAAAAATATTTCTGGATTTGGACCTTCGTTTTAAATATAACAAAACTGTGAATGAAATGACTACCTACACTATAATGAGTCAAAATTGCAGAATAAGTTTTATTCAGTGGTCTTTTTTCGAGAAAATCGATTATAGGTGGAACTCGTTCTCAGTCAGGTCCACATGTATCCAATGAATTTTCAAAATCATTCTCGATAACAAACCTTGCTTCGAGAAAATGTTACCCAATAACTTTGACTCATTTTCAGTAATTCATATTATTAATAGATATTTAATTCATATTAATAGATATTTTCTGATACATTGTATCAATTCTTAATCAGATACTATTCAACTCTATTTTTTCAAACTGAAGCTCTAATTAAAAAAAAATTATTCTACATTCTCTACTTATTTTTTTATGCAGAATCATCGGGTATCGGATTGTACTACAAGTTTGTAGATATTCTATATATTTTACACAGAGTAAATACAGAGTGAGAAGTTAATTCTCCACAAGTGTAACGTCCGTAAATTAATGACTCATACCTTGATTAGACATGACTTCTAGGCATTCATTTAATGACTCCTGCATTCATCAATTCTGTCCCAATTTATTCTGAGAATAAACGTCATCTGAAGAGCTTATTTCAATCTGGGTCATATTCTATCCATGAGTACAATGTACAATGCCCGCAGATTCCTAAAAAATGTTTTCAAAAATAACAAATAGTAATTGGGAATTTTTTTTTAACGGTATTTGTCGAAACCATGCACACATAAGAATTTAATATTTGTTTAATGTAAATTCATATCTTAAATGAATGCGACAAATTACAGTATACTCAGTTGAATAGTTTTTGAATTCACAGCATTCATAAATGAAAAAAAAATGAAAGGTCAGTTAGGGAAGGACGAGATATAGTTTTCTACTAATTCGACATACGGAATGAAGTGAATCTTCGTCTGATTAAAAGAATCTCGTTCTAATCAGATCAAAGTTCTAATCTTGAACACTGGGGGCTGAGAAGCTTTGTGACAGCATGATTCAAATATTTGCGAGAAGTCATAGAGATAAACGAGGACGTAGCAAAAACACGAGATTCCCCGTCAGTGAGCGAAATCCCACGAGGATTCAAGATAATCCTTGGAGAATCGTGACCGTTCGCCGGAAGTGGAAGATCTAGCAAATACTCCGTGACCTTGAGTGGCAATGGAAACCATTTCTGCGAGCCCTTGTTGAAGTATGTCGACACCAAAGTCAAGCTCAATATATTCTTTTAAACAAAAGTTCTAACAACTACATTATATTTTAGGCATTAAACATAGTGACGTGAAAAAATTGTTAGTAAAACATCTGTTTTGAACGAAGAAGAAAATAAAATAATAAATATTTGAAAAGCACTAACTTTTCAAATAACTTTCTTTTAATAACATTTTAAGTCAAATAAGGTTTCACAAGGGGTTTCGAAAAGACACCAAAAATTCTTGATATATATCGCCTCGTGAAGTAATTATTTTTTAGGTATTCAAGTTTTTAACTCCTAAGCTAATTCGTAGTCTGCACTTATTGCAGACTGACTCAACAGATAATAAATAAGGAACAGATAGATCTTATTATACATCAGTTTTATTTACATTCCCAATACCATGTATTGAGATTCACTTCCAATACTTTAAACTATCACAAATCCATATAATTATTATTTTACTTGCAGTGGTTTCCAATAGTCTCCGCTTTAATTTAAAACGTCTCCATGTACTTATAAAAATATAAACACGACGAATATTCAGTTTGTATGTGAGCAAGCATACAGTGATATGAAATTGCTGATTTCACTGTATCACAAAACGTGACAATAATTGTTTCATTCTGAAGATTCAAACAAGTATCTCAAGAACAATATACCTATTTACAGGCCTACGGTTATCACGAGTTTTCATCCTTTTTCCCACGAGCTTTATTACCCAAGGTAATCCTATAGTTCTGATGTACAGATGAAGACGAATGTCTGAAGAAATCGTGACGGGGTCCAAAGAAATTTCATTCCTGTAAGTTCGTACTTTGCGGCGAAAGGAATCCTGTCTCCTTGTGCCCCTTCGCTTCCCCCGATATTAATATCGACATTCCGTGGCTGGCATTGCTCCTTCGAGGGTGATAAATGAAAATTGCGATAAATGAAAATAATGCGCTGCCTGCATTCCATAAATATGCAGATGCGTTCTATAAACTTTCTGATATTCTAATTTTCGCGACGCAAACTTTTTACCGTTCTTTTTATGCTTCTTAAGGTGGATAACCACTGTACTGGATGGCAAACTTCAGTTCAACTTTACCATGTATTTTTCAGTTGATCACGCATTTTTACGTTATTTAACGAAATATGCATTCTTCGAAGAGTAAAATGAAAGAAAAAATGTTATTTTTGATTGATGTTATTTGTCATCGAATTTGATCCATACAAAAAAGAATAAGTTATTTTGTGGTTGCCAAGATTTCTTGGAATCTAATAAAGGGTTTGGCGTCAACTTTTGGAAGAATATTCTAAGATACATATGTTGTCCATCGCCTTATCGTCTCGCTTGTTCTAAATACATGTTGAAAAACTGGAAAACTTAATGCCAACAATCGAATTCTCAAATTTATATTTGAGTTTCCTCAAAATTCACGATCGTACAACAGATAGCATTTACATCTTAGAAGCTACTATCAAACTTTGAAGTCCACTTGTTCATTATATTTCCCAAAATCTTACCAATCAAAAAACTAACTTTTCTCGTATAAATCATTTTCAGCGACAAACAATTTTACGTAAAATTACTATTTTCTGATAATTTTATTTCATTCTACTCATCGAAGAATTTATTTTTAGTGCATAGATAAATATCAATAAGACAAGCATTGCTACGGTAAAAAATAAATTGCAGAGTCGAGCTTACTTTTCGAATTGCCACAGTGGTTATCTCCCTCTAATGTGATAGTATGTTCCACGAAATTGTCAATTTAAAATCGTACTTGTGGAAATGATCTTTCTGGACGTCGATATGATATCGATACCATAACACAATTCAGGACGGTAGCAAATATTGTGAACGATAAACCAATTTGCTGCAGATGTATCTGTTACGGCTTAGGAGAATGGAAGAATCAAGTTTGCTACAAATTAGATCGACATTTCTGCAGTTATAGGAGATAGAGGAATTCGTTGCGATAAAAGCAGGTCTTGGGGAAAGATGATGCTAATAAATTGGTCGAGTAATTTAAATGGAAGAGAAGATATAGTGGACTTATTTCATTGTATAAATAAAATGTTTCATAAAAATCGACGTTGACAGGTGACAATCATGAAGATAGAAAAATATTTTGTTTTTATTTGGTATTGTAATCAATCTGTTGACATAACAGCAGATTCAATTTTCGGAAATACGAGCCCCCTTTCGAGAACAAACAAGAGCAAATAATTGTATAAATAAATGTAATAGAAACAGTATAATATTTCAATCTCGGAACTACTTCGATATTTTGATTGATATTTTTATCAATGTTTAACCAATATGGTTACTGGTTACTCTGGCCATAATAGAAACTAGCTCCAGTATACGAAATAAAGCTTTTCTTTTATTCGCGGTATCGTTTACAAACGTCGAGATACATAAACTGTATATACCTACGATAGATTGCATGCTCTGAAAATATTACTGATAAGAATGAAATGAAAAAACTGTGATGAAGCTTCAATGATTCTTTGATGTGCCTAACATGTGATATATCAAAAACACAAAACTGTAACAAAATTATCTGGAATCTGAAGAAATAGTTATTCAATATGTATTTACCTACTTAGGCAAAAAAATATACAATAACGAAACGTGCTCATCTAAATATCTAAAAATCTCACAAGATTCACCATTACCACATTTTCCTCACTTTACAAATGCATGTCATTAGGCGTATGGAGAAGTTCTGCTGTTTCCTCTACATATTACTACACATTAAATATTTGTATTCGTCAAGAGTCTTCAAAAGAATAAAAAAATATCGGTAACTAATTCTTGCAAAAATTATCAAACAGAAACCAGCCATTCTCGAAGAAATCGTCTCGTACAGACAAACCACCAAAGTAATGGTAATAATTAATGAACATTCAACCAGGCAAACACGAGGCCTGTACACGTGTTCGTACCTGAAATTCTAAAACCATGAAAACCACATAAAATCCATGCCAAAATGAAGGAAACCGGTGAAACGAATCTCAAGATCCGCAACCGCTGAACTTAACATCACCTGATACACAGCGTTCCATTGGCAGGCCCACGCAAAGAATCCTCCTCCACCTTCGTCCCCAATAAAATAACCAAAGATCGACAGTTCCAAAGGGACGGGAAGTTACTCGATCAAACAACCCGCGCCCCGTGTACCGCTAATAATTCTCATTCTGGCAACGCCACGGGACGTTCGACGTCCTTCCTCGCCCCGCTGGATTAACAATCCAACGGCAGACCTCGTTAATTAACTTAATCGTTATGTAAATCAGTGTCCCCGGTATTTCCCCCCGGGGGGGGGGGAGGGGCCGCGAGCGGGGGAATAAACTTTGTCCGAGGGTTTTCGCCGCCAGACACCAGTCCCGTAAGTACCAGCCAGCCAACTTACCTCCGTTTATCCCAACTTGGTAACAGTCCTGTTACTTCCGCGCACCCCAAAACTCTTCGTTACAACCCCGCTCCCCCTCCCCTCCACACCTCGCCACGGCGCCCCACCCATCGAGCAACACCCGCGCGGTATCAGAGCGTATTCCTAAGTGGATAACTTGCAGCATTAACCAGGAACCGTCCTGTCGAGCGCCTCGGAATTCATGCCTACTGTATCGCAGCTGCGCGCCAGCGGCTGCGACACTCTCTGAAATATAATTGCCTTTCGAGTGGGCAAAGGAAACGGAGTTCTGTGGCAACAGCCAGAAGTAAAGTGACAGAATTGTTTGAGCCTGGCTGACGGAGTCGAGTGGCGGGAACTAACATCGGAAAGGGTGGGGTTGAATGTTAAAGGTCTACGCACACTATGTTAGGTCCGCGATGGTTCAGTGCAGTCAAGGTCAGTGGTAAGAAATATCGTTCCCCTGTTTTGGAATTCAGCAATTCACACTGGCCCTTGTCAGTCACTGACGCTGAGACAAAGAGACCATTCGCACTGACGGCAATGAACCGTCGCGGAACTCATGTGTGTGCGGGAGACCTTAAGGGGGTGGATTCTTCGAGGTCGAGGTGATGCGTTTTTGGTTAGAATTGGGTTTCTTTGAAGGTGGTTGGGAAAGTGGACTGCTCGTGGAATGGAGGGAGGGGTATCTTTTACTTTTTTTTAGTCATTTTTGATGTTAGGTTTAGGAAATTGTAGAAGATTGAGGGGTTGTGAAAGCTGTAGATGTAGAGGCTTTAATAACTTGCGTAACTTATATGTTATCGTTGATGTTACAGTGATATGAATAATGTGGAAGTCTTAAGCTGAATAATGGATGAGTTATAGAATAATCAATCTCCACGTAACGGGGGATTCTCGTGTAACAGCCCCAATAGTAACTAATATTTACGATTTTTTTGGATTTAAGGAGGCATCTTTAAACTTGCAGAAAATATTTTTATGGCGCTGCTTCTTATTATTTATTAATTATTGTGGAATCTTGTTCACTGCTTCGACGATGTTGGCGGTAAGTGTAGCACCTGTCTCAGTCATCTGATTGCGAAAAGAAGAAATATTTCTTAAAATTAGATAGTTCACTCTGGGGCTGAACATAAAATTTTAATTTAACTTTTTATTTACAATACTTTTTTCATCGATATAAAGTAAATTTATCGAAGGAAAAAAGTTACTTTTTTCAAACGCTATAACTTTTAAAAACTTTCATTTCTTTGCTTTAAATTAGGGTCAATCGCAGCGTACACTATCTAACTTTAAGAAACTTTTCTTCTTTTTTGCAATCAGATGACGGTGACAGGTGCTACACGCACCGCCAACAGGCGTTACATTGTCGAAGAGGTTGACAAGATTCCACAATAATTAATAAATAATCAGAAGGATCGACATAAACAAAAAATTTCTGCAATTTTAAAGATGCCTCCTTATACCCCAAAAGAGTATAATCCGATATTAGCAATAGTTTCGTAAAAAAAAAATCATAAATATTACTTTTGGGGGCTGTTACACGAGAATACCCACTTATACATATCACAGGTCAAGTTGCTCGACCCTGGTAATAGTATAAATCGTGGTCGAAGTCTCTCGAAATATTCTTTCGCTTGACAAATGGCAATAGAATGATAAACGTGGGTTTATAGAAGTTCTAGCGATGAAATAGCTGGAGCTCAAAGAAACGTGCCTTCGTCGCGTATCGAGTGGAGCCCGCTGAACTGCTCAAATATTTGACTTCTCTAAGGAGTATACCAGGAGGATTTCGATTCCTGGCATGGATAATAGGATGTCAAACATTTTCTTGGTCTGTGCCAACCTCCACTATTTATGGCGGATTCCTAAACGGATAACTTCTCGTATTAGTCACTTCGCCGCACTGCAAACTCGTGCGTGGAAATCGCTCCGTTGCTCTCGCCAAAATTCCTGCCTGATATTTCACACCTGTGCAACTCGCTTACCATTCTTCGTGGTATATATTCGAGCTTTCCGCTGCATAAAGTAAATACACGTCTATCTTCTTAGAAAAAGAAAATCCTTTTCCTTTTCGAGATCGACGGCTTTTCTTAGATGGAATATTCTTGACGTGCAGTATCGATAAATCGATTATATGTACGCTGTCATGTGGAATATGAATGACAGCATTACTTTGCAGTTGACAAGATATTTATCAGAATATTTCCAAAGTCACAGAAATCTTAGTATAGTGGAGTGTAAATTAATTAAATACGATGACAGTTTTAAAAACTGCTATGACTGGTTACATATTATTATATTCCGGTGATATATATCATAATTCCAATAATATTTAATTTGATATTCTTTAATTTCAATTGCTTTCAATTTCACTTCTTAACGTTATAACTATATTGAACTCCAAAAATTGCTCTATTTACAAGGGAAGATTCCCAACCCGGGAATTCAAAAAAATTATGAAACTCTGGGAATGTGTATAAATGCGTATTACGCATTTTTTTGCTGGTCAAATCCGGTCTGAGAGGATGAAATTGACTCCTGAAAATCCGGCTATTTTCCGATTTTGTGTTATAACTCGCGCACTGTAAAAGATAAAAAAAGTTTACAGACTAAAGTTACTTCTTTTAATTAGGACTACCATTTGGTAATTTGCAGTTCGCGAGTTATAACACAAAATCGGAAAATAGCCGGATTATCAGTGGTCAGTTTCACCCCCTTAGAGTGAATTTGAACAGTAAAATAAAATTGCGTAATAGATACGTATATATCCACTACATATCCCCAAAGTTTCATAATTTTTTGAATATTCGTGTTAGGGATATTCCCTTCTTAATTAATAGCTCACAATAAAATTACACTTAGAGAGAAAAAAGGGAAACAATGTTTTAACATCAAATTTGATTTTTGAACGTGATGATAATTTTTTATTTTGACACTCGATCAGACTGGTGAAACGACAATAAAAAAGAGCTACCCATAAAATTTGTTTCATTCAGTTCTGTAACTAATAGGTTTCTCATTGTGTCTGCGATTCGAATGCCACAGGCGATTTTCAGCGGAACAATTTTTCCCGCATAAACCAGTTTGCAATCACAGACATCGAAGCCGCGGCAGAACAATTATCGAGTTCCATTCTATCGAGCAGCCGAAAATATCTTCGATTTATCGCAAAGAAAATAATTTTTCATCGCCCTACAAAAAAAGGCATCAAAACAGAGCAGCGAAAACGAGAACAGAAGTGATACGTTACTATCGATTGCTTTATCGAAGGCTGCGGGTTATGCGCCAATGTTTTGATACCTAACGCTGCGTTTTTTTACATCTGGAAAATATATGAAATTCATGCACACCATACACGATAGAATGGGTTCAAACGCACAACATATTCACATGAAACATTTTCACTGAATGCGTTCGCTATCTTTTGTTTGATTTAACGCGCCAGTGGCATAGAAAACATGTACCATCGACGAGTGAAAACTTCTTACAAGTATGAAGTTTTGAAGGATATCAGGTGGGTCACTTAACAACAACCATCGCCCTCGTTTCTCTCAGATGCGAAATGATCTCCCCGAGCTTTTCCTCGAAGCAGGACGGTCCGCGAAATAACGAGAGGCCGGATTAAAAAACACGAACGGAGGGGGCCCACTGCGGGTATTAATCTTCCGGTGGCTATTCGGGCGCGGCGCGTCGGCCCGGCCGAAATCAATTTCAATGGTGCGCGCATGCAAAAGGGATACGGCCGGATAAAACGCGGCCGCGAGTGAATACGCCCGTACCCCCGATATATATTACCTTCTGCAAGATTTATAAAAGAATGAAAACAGTGCGTGGACGGTGGGAGCGAGGAGGTGGGGTGCCGGGAAAGGGACAAGCGGAGGGCCTCGAAAGGGAGGCACCTCAGCGTGCATGAGGTGGGAACCGATCGTGAACGGGTTATATGGACTGGCCCGTGATTCGGACGGGCGATAAATTCGCGGAGGAAACTGCGCGGGGCCCTAACTGCCGCGGGTAAAACGAAAAACCGCGTCGCATTATGCGCTAGCCGAGGCCCACGTGGACGAAACGGGCGGCGACCGACACCGAATCCGGTACCCGACGCCGCTTTCTGAATAAACACACGCGCACAGGGATGTACAACCGCATTCAGCTTGTGTGCGCATTAACGCGATAGTGTAATATTGTCTGGTGGGTCGTGGGCCTGGTGCAAATTGGATGACTTCTCTTCTGGAGCCCCCTTATTGGAGGTGCTTGTACGGATCATAACTGGTATATCAGATATATGAACTTGGTAAAGGTAGCGTTGGGTTAATAATGGTAGATTGAGTAGAAAGTATGCGAGTATGTATGGTATTTTATGTGAAACGGCACTTAGGGCCGTTTGCGTGGCCCGCGACTGGTATTTGGGACTTGTTTACATGCTTTCTGTGTTCAATTTTGTAATTCAGGAAAGAATAAATTAACAGTTTGCTTGGCGAACATTTATTGGGCTAGGTAGAAAAGTACTAGCGAGGAAAGTGTACGAAATTTTAAATAAGAGCATGTGTAATATTGCTATACATTCTCCATAGTGTAGAGCATGCTCTATAGTGTGTTTGAAATTCATAAGTAAGAACGAATCGGCAGTTGCAGTGACGGCCAGTTTCAGGTAGCTGACAGTAAATTGCCTTTTGACTGTAAATACCCACTTGCCATATGATTAGACACATCAGCTGGTTTAATTCTTGCATGTAGATCAGTATATAGGATCTAGAGAAGATAAACATTTAAACGCGATTTTCCAGTAAAATTTTTAGTAGACACATTATTAAGGTGCGTCTGCACAACGACGTTTTTGTGTCTAGAGCAAGTGTCTTTTGTGTCTAGCTAGAGCCAGTTGGTCGAATTCAGTGTCGCGGACTGCTCTAAGCAGTTTCCAATCTTTCGGAAATTGTTTTGAGTGTCGTATACACTTGATCTAGACACGAAAGTGTCGTCGTGTAGACGTACCCTAATAATGTGGCTACTCAAAATTGTACTGGAAAATTGCGTTCAAATGTTTATCTTCTGTAGAACCTATACACTGATCTACATACAAGAATGAAACCAGCTGATGTGGCTCATCATATGACAAGTGGGTGTTTCCAGTCTAAAAGGCAATTTACTGGCAGCTTCCTGAAACTGGCTGTCATTGCAATTGAATTACCATTTCTTTCGGTGTTACTTATGAATTTCAAACACAGAACAGGGCGCAGTGTTAAATTACATAATGGATTGAGTACATGACACATATACATAAGTCTAAATTGAAGAGTTTTGTTAAAACCTGTGACATTAATATTCCTCCCAAGTTTATATAAACTTAAAAACTGTAGTAGTTCTAGTATAATAAAATAATCTACATTGAACCTAATCTTAATATATCTTAATATATAAAGCAGAAAGTGTTTATATGTTTGTCGCTTAAAAACTTTCGAACGGTCAACTCCAGGGTGACGAAATCTATTCCAGCTCATTATGCCTAACTAATCCAGATTATTTTTCACAAAAAAGAATTTTTTTTTATAGAATCAGAATCTAAATTTCGGACGAAGCCGAGTAGTAAAGCTAGTATATAATATAATAGATCCAGTAGCGCAGTCAGGATTTAATCTTGGAGGGAGCCGAGTTG
This sequence comes from Andrena bucephala, assembly GCA_947577245.1. NCBI lineage: Eukaryota > Metazoa > Arthropoda > Insecta > Hymenoptera > Andrenidae > Andrena > Andrena bucephala. The sequence continues at coordinate 24,057,574 of OX387719.1, forward strand.
AAGGGCTAAAAATATTTTTTATGCAAATTCAATAAAATTCATTAGGTGATTATAAAAATTGATTTAAATAAAAATATCCAGTTTTCTTTTCTTTTCACAAAACTTTTGAATTACTGCAGTCCTGGTTACATTAATCTCCTTTTTCCTTTTTCTTTGGGGGTGCCAGGGTCCCTTGCCCCCTCCCCCCTCTCTGGGTGCGCCACTAAAAGGATCATTCGAACGTTAATGCTTCTAATACTTCGTATTCGATTTTTCGCACATAACTTCAAAGCAGTCTTATATTTTCCCACATAGAATGTTACCAAGTAAAACGTGCCCGCTTAATACTACCCAGAAAAAGTGACTTTCGTTACTGTTACCATGTTACGCCAGTGTGTCTGAATATTCGTTCGTTCTTGGTGACGCTGCTCCGCATATTTGGTGCACGCATTGTTCCCGGAGACGGTGCGCGCACCGAACTTGCTGGTGCATTTTTAATGAAGTCCCTTTCCAGAGGAGCCTCGCCGTTTTCGGTGCCTTTGTGACCAGCCATGGTCCAGACACGCCTTCGCCCAGGAATTTTGTTTTATTTGCCGGCCTCGAGGGACACCTACTGGCATTGCATATCGACCTTGCTGCGTCTCACTATGCCAATAGCAGGTGTCCTTTGAAACGCTTGCTAGAAAGATATTCTTTGTAAATAATCTTCTCGTCGATTTTTCACATTATGCGCCTTCCCTTCTTTTGACATCGAGAGAAATTTAATGATGCTGCGCCTTAAATGTCGCGGGCGACTGGATTGTTTACTTGAACTGGATTTTGTGTTAGTATAAACGCGGAATACGAGGATATATCACAAAATTATTGGCAAAATTAAATAAAAAATAAACTACACTATTTAATCTGTAGATTCTTCATAGCTAAATGTGGGTATTGTCGTAGAAGTTCATTCATATCTCTTCCTATGGGGGTGTTTGTAAAGATTAATAGAATCCGTGATGATGAAGTTGTTCTGTAATATAATTTCACATTCAAGTTCATTCTGTTGATTATAATTATTTCTATTATTGACAGGTTTCCTACTAAATCAATATAATTTCTGTTTTAAACCCCACCCAATACTTTTACAAAGGTATTTAAAAAGCAATCGATAAGTGACTAACAACACTAAAACGAGTTGCTGATTAAAAGTTCGAAGCGCGTCAAAAAGTATGAAAATATCCGATACCTGAACCATCTCTACCAACACATGTTACACTACGCACACAAGGTTACTCGTTCCTTTAATAAATAACATCAACCCATTCCTCGTCAATGAAACTTTCCTCCATTAGAAGCTTTCTTCTTTTCCACAAGCAAGTGAAACATTGCCTGCCCGAGAACGACAAAACGTCCCTACAGATCAAACACCTCGAACGACTATCGCTGCGCTCTAATCAAGTCCTACGCAAAGACGGAACCCACTCAATGTCCATTAAATCGATCCATTGCGTCAGATTCAATTCCATGACTAACATTTCCCAACCTCGGGTCTCCCAAACTCCCAACTGTCCCACGTGAAAGTGTCTATCAGTTTCACCCGAATAGGTTAATCAGGTTCACGAACAATCCGCGTTAGCCGCGACCACGGGCCCCCCGCTGGAGACGCGCTAATCGCGCGGGTTATGGGACTCAAGACCCCAGCAACGCAGCGCCAGTTCCCGACGTTCTTGCTCCGAACACTGTAATTAGCGGCATCGCTGTGCTTTCACGTGGCCCGGGCCTCGCGATCGGCCGCGAATCCCTTCTTTCTCGCGTGCTTTAATCAAGACGACTCTTAAAACCCGTCATCAGCCGCGATTCGAGGCAGCCGGCGAAATTGCGCGTCAGTTTCGTTTATGTTCTCAAATTAGTCGGACGATAATCCACGGAACGACCATGCAGGCTCAATGAGAAAGCGGCCGGAGACGACGCGCAGAGCGATAATGAACTCCTTGATTCCGTGCCGCTGCCCGTGTCGGCCCCGTTCCGCCCGATTCCGACGGCACTGCAGCCACCGGATCGACTCGAGACGATAAAAGGAGCTTATTATCGCGGCCCCGAAGGACTAATGCCGCGATTAAACCGTCCAATTCCCCATTTTTCCCTAATTTTCCCCGCGGACCGTGGTTATGAATGCTGAGCCACTGATTCTGTAGCACTTGGTAATTGCCACGAGTTTTCGACGAGGCTATGGTGCTTTTATCGTGGGATTACGAGCTTTTGTTGGTTCTGGGTGGTATTATTTTTTTGGGGGATTGAATGAAATTATTTTCGAGAGGTTATGGGACGGTCATTCGCTAAATGGTACGCGCACCGTGTAAATTGGAAATATTTTAGGAAATGGGGTTTGGTAATTATGATGAAGATGGATGTGCGTTGAACTTTGTGAGTATTCTGAATTATGGAAACCATTAATGAAATTGATTTTTGAGTCTGACCGATTTTTTTGTAAAGAAATAATGTTGAATAATATTTTCAGTTTTTTGGGTTCTTTTTTGGTGATTTTCTTAACTACGTTATATTTGATAATTAAGTTAATATTGAAATATTAACGGTGGCAGTGAGAGCAACAACGGACTAACTCACATTTTTTTCGAAATTGAGTTAGCAGCAATAACGTATTCCAATAGGTTCTACTAATCATATTTTTTGCAATGTGAAATTTTTGAAATTTAAATAAATTGTAATTTTATTTTCACGATTATGGGACTAGCATACTTAATTGCATTCTATAGTTTATACTTTTCGTAATGTAAGAACAAAGTATAGTATGTAAAAAGATAGTGTGATTCCTCCATTACATTTTGAACATATTTTAAGGCTGCAAGATGTCTGATTATTTTTCGCAACACCTTCTTCCACATTTTCATCACTTATTACGTTCAGAACTGCAGCTGCAAGTTCTTCTTTCAAAATAAAGTTCCACTGTTCTCTGGGTAATCAGTAGCACGTGAAAAATACAGACTGACAACAGCCATCACAAGTTCTCTCAAATTTAAATTTCGTTCTGTGAGAAAACTACAAAATAATGAAAAATGTAAGGTCGACACCTAACTAAAACACTTGTTGCATTCGTCCCAAATCGTCTTCACTTTTTCTATCATTATCGCAGTATTTTAAAAACCCAGCATTGTTCTTCAAAGAATGTCAATATATTCTCGCAATAGGAAATAAAATCGTATGAAAGACGAATTTCAGTAACACCGTTCGTAAAGGCTCGAACAGTTAATCGTGTATGAATTACGATCATGCAACCGCAGAGTATCGTAATCTTTCAGCCGTTGCAATGCATAAAATGGAAACATCACAGTACCGTGGTCGATGGTGAAACAACAATAGATCGGCAGTCACGACCGACCGGTCGTTACGATGAAAAATGACATCCTTGAGACATGTAAACACGAAAGATCAGACACGATCGATCCTCGCGAAGGCTTCTCAAAGGAGTGTCACGCCGTCGTAATTCAGCATCGATATCGATACGCCTACTAGCGCCGATTCAATCGGCCTCTGCGCCTCTGCGCCTCGCGTTTCAACTATCCTCGTCCTCTGCAGTCGGCGAAATACAGGGTGCTCCAAAATCATGTGAATTCTCTATGATCATATACCTAATATCAAACCAGTTTACGTTCCTGCAATTCCAAGCTTTATTGTTATGGCACAAAGTGAATTTTTTAATACTTAAGGATCTGCTCAAGTCCCCGAGGAATCTGAATAGCCTATTCGTTGCAGAGTGGCATCATACATTTCAGAATAATTCAGAACATTTAACGATTTTCTTTTGATACAAAACAAAACACACGTTGGACACATTCGTTGTAATGCATACTTTCGAATCTGGTGTATACTGCTTCGACACTCTGTTTGCAGAATTGCTTTTTTTTAATAAATAAGTTGAAGTACGTATCAATATATACACACATCAATTATAATAAAATAATGAAGCAAAATAAAGTGAAGCAATAATATAACAATGCATTCATCAACATATACGATTCAAAATCAACATTAACAGTGTGGATGTGCATCACAGTTAAAGTATAGGTATTCAGATATTACAGAAAATACAAAGAAATTTCCTCAAAAACCCCTGAAGAAAGGAAGGAAAGTTAAACCTTCTCGAAAATACACTTGTCAGACAATCACACATTCAGGACTCTTACCCACATTCACCAGTTGCTTAAAAATAGTAAAGAAATTTAAATGTAGCACCAAATAAGAGATAAAAGTATATTAATTAATACTAAATAAGTATACCTCACATTAAAATAAATTTTCAGTTAAGTATTCTGGCACACAATCATTACACTATCTCAATCAATTTTGTTATCAAACAACTAGCACTGAGTGTGTCAATTTTCATTCTCAACTTCAACACGGTATACATATGTATACACATATTATGTTCTACGCAATTCAATAAAGTAAAAAAATTTACTGAATCAAGATCGAGGTAGTACCAAATATGCGTATGTACCTATGTACACCTCGATGACGAAGCTTCAGACTGCAAACGGATCAATCACATCTCGATTCATTTCGCTACTGAGAATTTGCATGTTCTCGCTTCTTGCATTACTTTCTGGACACAGTGTATATATGTATCTGCAACCGGTTTTCTCTGATCGCAGTTCGAGAAACAGTAAAAGTGACACAGAGTCGTTTCACTGGGCGGCAATATTCGACCGACTTCTGATTGAAATATATTGGACGCGTCGCTCGTTCACTTTCCTTTTTGGACGTTTTCCTCCCGATGGCTATGTTCTTTGCTCGCCTTCATTGTTTTATACCGGTTTTACGGCAGATGGAAAAGGTTGCAAGCTTCTTTCGCAAACTCCAGGCTACGGCTGGACAACAAAATCAGATGTGTAAAATAAATCGCTCCGTCATTGGATATGTAAAAATATAATTGTTTAAAAGGAAGTACAGGTAATCGCTTTATACGAAGATGTAGCAAACAATTTGAATTATAGGGGATATTGGTACGCTTAGGTTTGAAATCGAATTTAATTTTGAACACGACATGAATTTTTGCTTAAAACTTGTATTGGAATAATAATAATAGCACAGTGATCTACTATTAGGATATTATTATCTAGCCTTTTGTCACTTTTATGAGACTTCTTGTGTTCGTCAGTAATTAACTTTAGTTACGTATAATTGCACTCGATTAAAGCCTGCCAAGTCTTGCGTCAGTAAATAACTTTAGAACTTAATTTCACTACAATTGCCGAAGAAAATGGTAGGGATATACATTTACAAGAATAACTTCTGTATTATTATTACTATATAGATTAGTTTGAAAGTATCACGAACGTCCTTCAACCACAGCTTTCCCAAAAAGAGAATGCAACGATATTTGTCCTATTTTCGGTAGCAAACGAAACTTTAGCAAAGACACCGAATTTCCAACAAGCCCTGAACCTTCCGGGTGGCACGTCAGCCCAAGAAGCATTAAAACTATTTTCTCTCTTGCCTTGTGCAAACTCTAAAGTTTTTGACACGTCTGCCTCCTCTCAAGGACAGGTGAAACGAAAATTTCACTCTCCGAGCTGTAACTATCATTTCTTTCGTCAGGGTATTCTCTACCTCTTTTACACTTTGTAAATTTAGTTGTTCTATCTTCAGACACGCGGGGCTTAACAGCTTAAAATTTCACGAATACCAATCTTGTGCCCTTTGTTGCAACGCTTCAATTGTAAATTCCGCCGTTAAATGTGAAATTCAAACTAATTTTATCCCTTGTCTGCTGACCTTTAGAAATCTCAATTATTGGCAGGTGTAATTCAGTAGATTTGGATTTGGATTTGGACTTGTGGATGGTGCCTGCCACACAGCCTGCGAGATTCCATCTTCGTAAGCAGCAGCATCAGGAATGATCAATAAGATATTTGAGATTTTTACAGCCCAGGTTGCTATTCGAAGCTTTCCCAATCTGAAAACGTATTCTTATGGTGAATTGTTCTGACATTTCGCTAGATAAGTTGTATCGAAGATTACGTGATATTATATATAGTATTGAATACATAGGTTCAGATATGCGATCGACTATCATGATAACATTTTGCTCGTGTCTTTTCTAACATGCACGTAGCCACAACGTATGTAGTCCCCAGCAACCCCCCAAAAACTGTCCAGCTCGCGAAAAACGACGACAAACGGTCAGACAGAAACCTTCAAGGAAGTAAGTTACTTTGGAAAACTCTTGTCCTAAATCAAGGAATCCTCGTTTAACCCTCGCCTGGCTTACACAGAACCCATTTTGTTCCATCCTAAGTATCAAACTAAATGTGTTAATCACTATTCGTATTATTTATTGAAGAATATAAATACAGTTACTCACAAAAGTATCCGTCCACCCTATGTGTAACATTTCTTACATGTTAAATCGACTTCAAAGTCAGAATTCGCAATTCTAATTCACAAAATAAACCTTGGTTAATGTACTTTTGTTTTGATTGCATTCAATTAAAAAATATTATACACAGCTTGTTTAAAAAAGTATTATTACCTGTGGAAGGAGAAAAGATCGTGCAAAAAAATATTCGCCCAGATTCAATATTTAGTTTATACAAATGCAATTATAATAAATTAAGATTCTAATATTTCTGTGATTTTGTTATAAGCTTTAATCTATTATGCATAGATTCAACTAATTTTCTGCGAGACTTTGGCTTATCTTGTTCCATTTTTCTTGTAAAGTTTCTTTGAGCATTTCTTTGGTGAATGGTACTAACTAAAAATATAGTAATCATGGGTTATACCACTGTAAATTGTAATGGATAATTCTGAATTTAACAGTACTTACATAACTAAACTATTTTATATGTATGGGGTGGGTGGATACTTTTCTGAATAACTGTATATAAAGCCTTATTCTGATATGCGTATGATTGAAATTATGGGTCAAAATGGACCCTGCATTCAACGTGCAGTCAAGCTAACCGTCATTCAAGAGTTAAGCACCATTATGTAAGCCTCGTCATGTGTAGTATGTGCCTACATCAATTTAAAACAGTATCACCACTCACGGACTTACAAGGGAAGTCCGATTACCCAAACATTCCGATTTCTTTGAAACTGTGCAGTAGAGGACCTCAATAGAAGTATCAGGCAGTTTTTCGTTTTTGCCCAGTTTCAGTTCTTGAGGGTGAAAATACCTCTTAAAGATTATTGTATGGTTTCCTACTTCCCTGCATATCTTGATTCTTGACAACGATAGCAGATATAAGAAATATATTAAAATGATAACGTAACACCTTTTTATGTCCTATAAAACCACGCAATGATTTTTTTTTTAAATTTGTAGTTTAAATAGGGAAAAAACATTTCCCACTACAAGATTTAAACAAATCAATTACTTATTCTTTTAGGGCATAAAGAGCCGTTCATTTTTCATTGTAATAATTTCATTATATCTACTATAGTCTTCAAGATATACAGAAAAGTAAGAAATCACACATCAACCTTTAAGGGGTGTCTTCACCCCGAAGAACCGAAAATGGGCACAAATGAAAAATTGCCTAATACTTCTATCGAGGTCCTCCACAAACCTGCACAATTTAAAAAGAATTGTAGCGTTCGGGTAACCGAATTTATTTTTCTAGCCTGTGACGCAGTATATCACTATGTACGTGAAGAAAGCAGCTTTCATTGGTCCCATAAATGAGCAAAAAGGCTAGTCCCCAGGAAGGAACTGGAATGAGGGACCAAGGTGGCCGTGACACTCGTATAGTCTGTCCAGCAAAGCTACGAATCCCTGTCTGGTTGCGAGATCGCGTGCCCACACTATCGGTGTCGTTAACCACCGCAGAGTAGGCTGTTCGGTAGGCACGTAGGCAGATAGGTAGGCAGCCAGCCAGGTAGGAAGGAAGGAAGGACATCGAGAGAGATCTGTAACGCTTAGAGCAATCAGTTATGCCACACGGAGGGCCTCTCGGCTAGCAATTTTGCGTAGCTCACCTCGAAACCGGGCATAAATCAACGACTCCAGCTACGTTCCACCGACCTCTCGCTAACAGAGTTCGCCGCTATTCGAATTGTTTCGGATAAATACTTACGTAACAAGGGAACTTCGGCAACGCAAAATTTCTGGCTTTGTTTTAAATTTTGCAGGTGTGCAGAGATCTTCCACAGAAGTGTCGAGCAATTTTTTGTTTCTTCGGAATGAGAACTCGGTTTGAAGAGTAATGTGCGGTTTTCTATTTTTCTATATACCTTGAAGACTGTAAAAGATGTAAGTGTAATGATAAGTTGGTGGTAGCAAGTATACCTGCTGGTAAAAATGGGACAATACTGATTAAAATTGGAGAGAATGGAATTCAAAGTTCTGCCCTTTCCAAACCCTCGACATATTAACTCGTACATAATTACGAAACCGTTTTTTACATAATTTCAGTGACAACTCAGCTGTAATGCATACATGTAATTCTGAATGTCTGAATTAGGGCTGGGACTATTTGTCAAATTTTTCAGTATTCGAGTATTCGAATACTTCAGTTGCTCAATTATTTGGCGAATATAATTCGAATATCCAAGTATTCCAATATAATTCGAATATCCAAGTATTCGAATATAATTCGAATATCCAAGTATTCGAATATAATTCGAATATCCAAGTATTCGAATATAATTCGAATATCCAAGTATTCGAATATAATTCGAATATCCAAGTATTCGAATAGTATTCGAATATCCAAGTATTCGAATAGTATTCGAATATCCAAGTATTCGAATAATAACATTCGAATACTGAAATATTCGAAGTTTATTCGTAGCATTCGAATACTTGTAAAATATTCGAATATTAAATTATTCGAATAGTCCCAGCCCTAGTCTGAATACGTGTTTACTTTGTTTTCATTATTCGTACAATTAATTATTTAAATTGGCCTCGTCTTTCTTACATATACATTTATGTAGAAACCTACGAAATGACAAAACTTTGAATTTGACTTTCTCACATAGTTTTGAACAGAAAACGCTGCGCATTTAACATATCTTTATACACAATATCGACTACTTAGTTATGTGCAAAATATGAGCAAAGACGGAGACCCAAATTACTTGCATTTCCTTTTAAGTACAAAATTGCGCGAATAATAGAAGCTGCGGATAATTGATAAATATTATATGATTTATTGATAGCATTGCTATTATGTAGATTGGAGGAAATTCTTAGGCTATTAAGACATTCGATGTTCGGTTATTCTCCATTCGAATTAAATCGTGCCTAATTCTGGTTGCTAAACAATTGCTTGCAACAATTCGTGTTCGCCGTGACCACACACTTTCAATTAATATATTTTAGTCTGAACATACGCGAAGGTGAACAAAGTGGGTTTTAGGATGGGAATAGGTTCAGTTTCGATCGAATATCCAATAGGCAAGTGCACTGGAGGTACCGATTCGTAAAACGTCGCACGTTCGGCGAATGCAATTTCAGAAGAAGCTTGCAGGTTGCTTGGTGTGGTTGCTGTCTCATGGTGGCTATGCAGATCCCTCTGCAGCCTCTGCTGCGTTTTTGCCGCGACAAATGTGCTTATACTGCTTTTTGGTTACTCGAATCAAAGGTATCGAAAGTTCATTCGATTGGAAATTGGAGTTCTATTCCGTTGAGATCGTTACTTTTCCCCACTTCTGGGGTAATGGACGTACTTTCGAATTGGATCGTTAATTCTGTATTACAAAAATACTTGTATAATAAATAATTGTGTAACTTGCTCACTGTTTATTAGAATTTCATAGAGAAAGAAAGATTTTTCCTTCCCCGGGGTAGAAAGTAGAGTTTTTAAATTATGGTTACAAGGAGGACGCTAATTACGATTGTAGTAACGATATTAGCATAATACTGTCTCCAATGTTATATTATTGATCACATAATTAAAGTTATATTTGCGACCTGAATTATACTTCTGTTAGTATCTGAAAGATACCACTGTCAAGTTTGTGGGATAGGTTCTTTATGTCTCGTATATTCGCATCGATTCCCATCGAAATTATGTACATATATGCCATGTTTCGCAATTTCTAATTTTCTCTGAGATTTTATTTTACGTATAAAATATTTTAAATTGATTTAAAAATATAAGCATCAAGTGTATGTACCTGTTTCTTTTCCATTCCGTCCCAATTAAGTCACTTTTGTATTGCACATTCCTTTCATTGTGGTAGAATGAATTCAATTGTACAATCTTCACGTAACTTCAAATTGGTGAACAAATTCAATTTCGTAATGAATGATCGGGTGAATCCAATTGTTTTCTCCAGTCTAAAATAAAACAGAAATATCACAATCAGTTTAATTCAATGGTTTCCGATGACTCACATTTTTTAATTAATTCGATATAACTTGATGTATCGTATTTTTTATGCAACTCTACTAAATTTTTCAACATTAAAATTTTCAGTTTTTAATATTGTTTGATGAACATAATACGGAAATTTTAAAATGCAAATATTCTCCAGTATTTAAACGAATATATACGAAACATTGGTCCATGAGAGTATAAAGCGGAACAATGCCACCATTATTCAAACATTTCCAGAACTACTGACTAAAATCATACGGAAAAAAATTATATTACTGTTAAATACTGATGAAATGAACAGATATATTTTAATAACAAAAGAGAAACATAGTTGTCGCGCTGTTTACGGAGGATTATTGATATCCTACTGACGATTCCTATAAAAAAGGAATTCTTAAAAAATTTCGCACACATAGGTATTTGGACTTCATAATATCTACGTACATATATACTGTATCTTTTCGTAAAAAGACACTAATCTTGAAGAATTTGCACTCTACACAGAATTCATGAGTCAACTCCTCATTCGACATTATCGCACACATCTTTCACTATTCTACAGAATATACAAAACAAACATAGAAAGGGTCTACTCCGTATGGTGTCTGCATCGACTCTGAGAGACCCGGCAGCAAAGATAAAAATTCTATTTCTCCCTCCCAATGAAAAAACAGAAAGAAAGGAAATATTGGCTACCCCAGAGTTTCCTTGAATTACGCGTTTATTTTTGTAATATCTTCTCAGTCGTGCTACTGAAATCGATCGGTTACAAGGGGACACCTATCATTTCACCATATTATACTTCATTACCACGGACAAGTTACGCGCTGGAAAATACAAGAAAAAAAGTCGGATGGAATGAATAAAATATGACACCGAGGTGTCGTCGGACGATTTCACGAGTCTCGTGAACAGTCGTTCTCCAGCATCGGTCGTGAAAATGAACTTGTTTCAAACACACTATCGCAGCTACTATTCCACGTTATCCATCATCGGTCTATGGCCTTTCGACGTCTCTACTTTTGTAAATATAAAGAGGCTGTGCATTTCTTTACTTCTGCTGTCGTGTACAATAATCCAGGTAATGCAAATGCATTGAACTCTGCAATTCTTAGCCTTCGTTTTGTACATTCCGGTATTTGATTGTACAGTTACATTTTGAATCTTAACACTTCGACTGCCACACATTTCAGAGCACGCTCACCGTCGGTGTTTTTCAAATTTCCTAACTACCCTTAGGCGTTTAACAATCATCCAAATTGTTTATTGTAAAAGGGATAGGAATCTTTGAATGGTATAGTTTTCTCGGTGATAAATACGAAATAAAATTAATTTTTTGAGCTCACGTAAAATGATAGATTGAAATCGTGAAATCGCGAATACGTGACACCGGCCGTCAATGTGCTAATATTCTTCACATATTCTTTATTTCATGTTCCTCTTTCTTTTCTTTGTCATAGTTACAATATATATGAAAACTGTTTTTTTCGACACAGAAAACTAATGCTTATTACAAAGGCGTCTACGTTCAATTAATTAACGAAATGTTTTTTCCAGTTTGCGTTACTAGCGACGTCAGAAATTACATCCACGAATGTGTTATTGGTGTTATCGTGCAACGGTCCCGCACTTTTATTCTTTATGCTGTATGTTGGTTTTATCATTAAGTTCTCACATGTAAGTTATTTTCCCAGAGAAAATGATATAATCAAGGAAATTTTGGTGAACTCCTAGTCATTCAACAGAATTGTTATGTGACTGCAGATGAAATCCCTCATTGCAACCATGCAATCTGATTGCAGTACACTCCAAAATCCAGTTGAATTGAGGATATTAATGACACATATTAATACTGGGAAACGATTATTCAAGTGTTACTTGTGTAAGATATCTGTCCATATTATATAAAAAACACAATAATACATATTAAATTAACACAATAATATGTATGTACACAATAACAATTTCGCTCAAAACAATTGACAAGTAACGAATCAGTGACGCAGTAAGGAACTTGCAGTGAGGCAATCAGTGACAGTAGGCCTTCAATTTAATACCCCCTTTAATTAGTTTTGCGTTTAGAGTAAATGCGATTACGGATATGGAATGTACCTACCATTGGCTGGGATATTTAAATAAATTACTATAATACAGAGTTTAATTCCATTCGAGGGAACCTTTCGAAACACTTTTAAACCATTTATGAAAACATATCGCGAGAAATAGTTTCATGACTGTATTCTCACGCGTTCAGATGAACTGTTTCCAATCTATAGTGAATAACAAAGGTGATACAATTCTAGGTTTATCTTGCATGGGAATCGCTTATATGGGCATCCTGCTATTAGGGCCTACAGTACTTGATTTTGTCATACCGGTGAACGAATCTCGGTATCGTACTATTAGAGATTTCGGTTTCCTTGTACATCAAAGTACGTATTCTGATCTGTTGTCTCTGTATGTCGTGCTGATCACGACAACTGGATTGCTGGGGGTAGCATGCAGCGAATCGATGCTCGCTATCAGTGCACATTATATATGTGGACTTTTAAAAATATCCAGGTACGAATCTATCAGCATTTTTGCAGATAAATATATACATGTTTCTAAATCGGTGGACATTTGTGGAAGAATCGAAATTTTCTCTTAACAATAAATTGCTTGCCTTGTAGGTATTATTTGCTATTGCTATGCACGATTGGCGAATGCTCTTTACATACACTCTTTGCACATTTATATTAGGAAATTTCAATTACTCAATATGGGTAATTGAATACGATCAATAGGAAACTTATTAAAACATTTTTACCCTCCTAGCTATCGAATACAGACGGCTGTTCTCGATATTGCCAAGTCCACTAAGGATTCGAAAGAAAGTGTCCCGAATCTGAGAAACATTTGTCGAGCGGTGGATTTGCACAGGCGAGTTATTGAGTTGGTACTTTCATTCAGATATCGCAGTACATTTTTTGGTCACAGATTGTTGTTAAGTGTGCTGTGTTTTTCTCGCATACTTATGAACTCTGCTGGACCGTTATAATCCATTCTCGGACGCAGTGTCATTAAATTAATCGATACCACGATAATAAAGTATTACCTAATACCGAGCATAGTGTTCATGCTTTCGTTCGTTTTGAATCTATACCGAGTAAGTATTACTAAACTACGGTAAGATGAATTTATTCTTCTTGAGTAATTATGCACCTCGCAGAATTAAGGCCAATCTGCACATTTTATTCTACATACAATTATTCATCGAGACCAGGGGGGCCACACAAAGTTGGGCAGTAAGAAGTGACGAATCTCAAGTTCCGCATTATCGTGCATATTAAAAAATTATTTATTCTTCATCGAATCGATATAGCAGTGACAGCAATGGATTCCTCAATGTTTTCCGATGAAAATCATACCAAATATCATGTAAATCGCACTATTTTTAACGAAGTTAGCTTGAAATTATGCAAATCAATTGTTCATGTAATTTTCTTAATTATGGCCCGAATTATGTCGTTTTGGGGACCATTTTCATCGGGAAGACATAAGGAATCGAATGACGCCACTTTCGCAAAGATCTGATGAGAAATGCAGAAATTGAGATTCGTCACTTCTTAGCGCGCAAAATTTTATGGCCCCCCTGGCATCTAGCGTCGAAGTCCACGACACACGGCGAGGCGCGACATCTCGGTGGCATTGCCGTTGAGGACTCTAGCGAGAGAATTATCCTGTATGATGGATACCGATGTTACATTGATCACTATGGGACCGTTCACACGACGATCCTCGTAAGAACAATGAAAATCGGTATCCATCATGCGCGTATACGCGCTTGATGAGCTGTATAAAATGTACCTACATATATTTCATTAAACATGCATAATTGTAAGAATCAAACATGATTATTATAATTATTTATTTCTGGCGACGGATACAATTCTAATAAGACTTCTCGTAACGTATAACAGTTTTTTCTAGCGATTGAGAACATGAGTGATCTAAAAGAAATTATTTTGTGTGCTGTTACCGTCATTACCCATGCACTAGTTGTATTCTTGGATAATCATAGCGGGCAGGTGATAATTGACTGTAATGCGGATGTGTTTAACGACACGTGAGTCTAATATATATTCCATTTAACTGATAGTTGTGCGGTAGACGACGGAAGACGTGAAATCTACAATATTGTAACTTTATTCAGAAAGTTCCGTTTCACATCGAATTCTAAATATGTATTACTACCAACACCCATTGTAGATTATTTCGATACATTTAATCACCTCAAGTATTGCAAATTTGCTACCACTACTCACAGATCTTCCTACCTCTGCTGTACGATCAATCGTGACAGGGGAAATAGAAATAAGAAATTAATTAAACAATATCGTTGAATCACGCAGATACAATTCTATGTGGTATTGCACACCAGTGAAAGCGCAAAAGCTATTGTTGTTCATAATGCAAAGATGTTTGGTCGAATGTTCGTGGTGTGTTTCTGGATTCTTTATTCCATGCTTCAAAGGCTTCTCCGCCGTAATTATTTCATTTTATTATCCACATGCCTAGAATCTACCTTTTTAGTGTTCAATCTCAGATGAAGAATTTCTATTTCAGATGATGAGCACGTCCTTTTCATATTTTACGTTACTATGTTCAATTCGGTAAAATTTCTGCGAAATGTAATACTGAAAATAGTTTTCACCTAGTAATGGCACTCCTGATTAAACAGCAACTTCGGTCGCAGTCGTAGCTCCAGTCATGAATTAATACCTCTCGCTTGTGAGTCGTATTGGATTCATGATCTTTATTCAATCGGTGAGTCGGATAGTCAATATTATAACTCATACTATTTACTAATGGTAGTAGTGATACCCATAGTTTTCTTTTTTTCCTTAAGCACTTAGGTACAAATATTCGTGCCATTATAAATTCGTGGACCCATTCTGAAAAATAGACATAATACATTTGAATACACTTACATAAAATATTACGCCGTAGCGCAGTGAAACAAGAGCAAGATGAATCATTTTGGAAAAATTCACCCAAGTATTCACAACACGCAATTACTGAAAGAAATTCCAGTTATTGTCAAACATCGTCCACAACACATTCACCACTGCCAGACAAGCGCATGTTGTACACCCACATCACCATTTTTAATTTTAGTATCGCGTATATAGAAACCTGTGATATTAGAATCTCTAATCTACCATTAATTTGACGTAACGAAATTTCAGTACCGACTGTGATTCGACACTCCACGTTTCGATTAGTCTAAAACTCGTCTACCATTTCTCAACTGCGCATCTCTGAACACGGACTGGTGACACTTTTTTACAAGTCAGTATTGCGCGGGAGAACGACGAAGCTGTTCACACGAAAGTTCAGGGCAGAATGCAGTGAGCTTGTGCTTTTTCCTTGCACCTCCCCTCCACAGAAGAAGAATATACCCTTCCTATTGTAAGTCATTGTACATCGATCGAAATGTTATTTTCTGTAACGTGCAATTACGCTTGTGTCCATATCGAAGGGGAGAACGCGACAATGTATCCGCAACCGTTAATTTTCACACGATACGTGCAACTTTTAACGTGAATATTACGATGATTTCCCCAACGGTTGGATGCACCCTTCGGGAAACATTGCAGACCCGTAGCGTTACTTAATGAATAAAATATTACGGCGAACCGTAGTCGGAAGTTCCTTTCTTTTGCATCACGCAAACGTGCTTCGACCCTCGTGCCGGTATGAACCCCTTCGACAACGGTTGCTACACATTGAACCGCAGGTTCTTAGTAATCATTGGCCTCTGGCCATGCTTTAATTCTGTATTGGTCAGCATACAAAGAATTTTATACCTATTAGTGATTATTTCACCTGTGATTTATCAGGTAACAATATGCTATTTATTCTTTTATCGTCTGTTGTATTCCAACTATGAATGTAGTTGAAAACATTAAAGTCAGTGATACTACTTTCTTTTAATTGCCCTATTTAAGTTCTATATGAGTTTCTAGCAGTATATGATATTAATTTGATACTATTAAAGCATTTCCGTTGCATTTAGTTTTGAATGAAATGTAAAATATTTTATATTTAAATCTAAACATTTTTGTGGTACCAAATGATATGAAGCGGTTAAGTGGGAATTTCATGTAGGCTTGTCGTTTGCGTAGGTAAACGAGAACAATAATGTGTATTCATAACTATCGTTATAACAGGTGGCGCAAAAGTCATCATCCGATTTTCTTAATCTATATCTTTGGATTTAAATAACACAATGTGGCCTTTTTCATTGTACAACTTATTGAGACTTCTAAATTTTACGACATCAAGTTAAAAAGATAATATCCAACAAATGACCGGCATTCGAATGGATGCAAATTTGAACTCTTTTTATTAAATTTTCCATGGTGTTTTGAAGAATTTGTGGGGTTAGATTTACTATTTCGTGTTGAATATTGTCCTTTAATTGTGGTGAAGTCTGTGGGTTATTCACGTAAACCAATGCCTCCAAATAGCCCCAAAGAAAGAAGTCTGGGGCGGTTAAATCGGGGGATCTAGGTGGCCATACTAAATCACCAATTTGGGAGATAAAAACATGGCTACAATTGTTTCGCATTCTTGATGGATATACTTATTTGTCTTCATGGACAATAGATTTCGTGAGTCTCTTCTATTGGAATGTCAAAACATCACTGACATATACCTGAAATTAAAAAATTAGGTGCTATTAAAATCGGATAATAACTTTTGCGGCACTTGTTATAAGTACTGTTGTGTCAGAATACAAATCGCAGTATCTGCACTTGTAATTGAAAGTTCTACGCGAAACCTGACATTTCAAATATTTTATATTGCTATTTGATTTTTCTGCTCCTACTTTGCATTACCTAACAGTAATGCCGAACTTGTTTCAGGTAAAATACCTAAACGACAACGGGATTACTACGCATAATCTCGTATTCTTCTTGTTGCTTACCTCAAATATTCTATTGTTGACTATCAAGTACGTTTCTATGATACATAACCGATTTCATGTAAGTCAATCACTGCGTTGTCCTTCTCTCAGTGAACTTTATTCAAGATGAACACATATTTTGTTTTAAGATGAGTCAGCTGCCCCTAAAATCACAAATAATTAGATGTAATATTATACATATGTACAATAAATCGAGCAGTAGTGAGGTCTCCACTGCGCATTGTTAAATAGAATTTGGAGGAGTGGATAGAGACATCAGTCCACATCGCAGCGCGAATTCTGTGGAGATATTAGTAGCTAATTAGATTCGAGCTTTGCCTAGTAACTTTATCACTATCTTTTGTTTACGCGTATGTATTGGAGACCTCACTGCTGCTCGCTAAATGCATATTCTGCAAATTTTCAGATCTGAGTTTGAGACAAAGAAAGCATCACATAACAAAATTTTTATTGTAACTTTTCAATTTATTTTTGCACTGGAAATAACTCCTCGCACAATTATACCGGGAATTTGACTGTGTCTTCTGTATATACACGCACATCACTGAGTTTTTTTTCGTTTGAACACTTACACCGAGTTGAATATATACATATATATTCTTACAACGAGTAATTACGATTAAGGTTTATATTATGGTTGTTGGCTTTAGATAAAATTTCTGATGGAATGTATCGTTCACGACTGGAACGTATATATCAACGAGAAAGAGTTTCAGATACTGGAAAAGTATGCTAAACTGCAATTACGGATGTTGCTTATCTGCATATGTACGGGATACTTGTTTATTCCAGTAATTTTCTTGCACATTATCATTTTAGTTCCCTGCCTCTGTATTCACAGACACTCGGAAACTCGTATAGAAGGAAGAAATGTGGTATTAAGAAACACAGAGTGGTCAGAAAGTGCATGAGCATTTCGGTGAAATGGAAAATAATCTTGAAACAAACATCTTAATTACATGTTTTTATATACTGACAGTCAAAATCAAGTTTAAGAACGATATTTGTATTTACGTATATAAGTAACTACTTATACTACAAATAGTTGTGTTGATGCCGCTAGTTTGTTCAAAGCTATATCATGCAATATATAAACATTTAGATCATATGAGTCTGTTTCATTACCATCTGAAATCAGTACATATTTTCTAAAAATCAAAAACCAAAAAATAGGGCTATAGACTAACGGTGGAGATATTAAATGTATTGCTAATTAAGTCTTCTGAATCACTACTGTCGATATTCCGAATTCTTAACTATTTCAGTCGTACCTTGTGTGCTAACGATTCAATTTATTTGCGCACAACTACCATCATTGCTGCTAGATATTATATTGCCCCTGAACACTTCTCGCTCACTCCAACTTGTACAAGCATTAGGATGCTCCGAAGGGTACAAAACGAGCATACTCCCACTATATACACAGGTGATTGTGGGGTACTTGATAAGTCCGACAATGCTAATGTTGAGTGAATCTACACATCTTCTTTCGTCGTATCATTATTGTGCAATCTTTGAGATAATAAGGTACCTGACAAAAATCACTTTACACCGTGGTGCGCTATTCAGATATCGTAAATAACGATTTGCGTTTACAGTTACCGAATAAAAAGCGCGATCGATGATGAGTCGAAACTGGAAATTCCAGTATTGGAAAAACAGAGGCTGACTTACGTGAAAATTTGCAGGGCAATGGATATTTACCAACAGATGGCGAGGTCTGTATTCACATTATTAAACGAAACGAGCGTACACGATAGTATACATTTAACGAAACTTTGGCCATTTAAGCACCTTCAAATATGTCATGTCGTTTGTCTCCAACTCCTTCATACTTGAGATTGCGCTGGTTCTATTCGCTTTGACCATGCATATGTTCCATGTGAGTAATGCGCAATCTTTCCCAACGGCTCGTTTTTTTGTCATTCCGAAATATTGACCCTTGGTTTTCCGCGCAACAGGTGTGCATGATTATCCGTGAATCGGCGAACGAATTGAATAGGGTGATCCTACACTTGTTGCTAGCATTTTTTAATTTATTTTATTGCTATTTGCTAAACCACATTAGCCAGGTATACATCGATCATTCTGTGAATGTGTTCCACGCAGCGTGAGTAAAAGATTCTCTACATGGTTTAACATAGACAGATTTCTCAAAATGGCATCAACTACGTATAGATAGCGTTTAACAAAAGATAGCGTTTATCATTCATTTAGGTACGATACACGCTGGTACGAGTTACCACACAAAACGCAAAAGTTATTACTGCTGGTAATGCAACGGACATCGAAGGGCTGTATCCCGACTTTGGCTAGCCTATATGTTCCATCGATGAAGTTCTTCGCCGCGGTATTATAATTGTTTACATTTGTCCAATAGTTGTCATTTACTTTACACCGTTAACTGCTGCAATCTTCGCGAGATTAAATACTTGTATAATGATCAGTGCGTCGCAATTGCAGATGGTCAACACTTCCTTTTCACACTTCACCGTACTGTATACCATCCGGTATGGTTCATAGTTTCGGAACGAATTGTAGCAGGCGATGGAGCGGCATATAAAGGATACAAGAAGTAATTTCTCAGATAAAGATACGATTACACTGCGACTTTAATAATAATGTTGGAAAAGAATGGCTTGTTTCCAATGTTTTTACTTGTTTGGGGAAATATGCTATGAAAATGTGATTCACAGTCGTATTATTCATTGCTCCTGACAGAAGCAACACTGAACATGCTGTAATGAAAATTTTAGAGTGACGTATTATATTACCGATAAAACTGGTATATGTAGGTAGGAGGAACAATTTCAATAACAGTCAAGAACATTAATTAACATGCTACTTCGAAGAAATCAAATTAAAGTTCTATGTGACAATGTTCTACGAAAAGAATCCTAAAAAAGCTCCCCACACATATTTGGACTTCGTAACATACCTATGTCTGCACCATCTCTTAATAAAACAACACAAATCTTGAAGAACTTGCACTCTACTCGGAGTCAACCGATCCTTCCTTCAACGTTATCGTACACACTTTTTAGTATTCTACAGAATATGAAGAATAGACGTAGATAAGGTCTACTCCGTATGCTGTCTGCATCGACTCTGAGAGAACTGGCAGCAACGATAAAAATTCTATTTCTCCCTCCCAATGAAAAGATAGGAAGAAAGAAAGGAAATATTGGCTATCCTACACTTTCCTCGAATTACGCGTTTATTTTTGTAATATCCTCTCAGTCGTGCTACTGAAATCGATCGGTTACAAGGGGACACCTATAATTTCAACATGTTATATATTCATTACTATCGGCAAGGGATGCGTTGGAAAATGCAAGACAAAAGTCGGATGGATTGAATAAAATATGATACCGAGGTGTCCTTGGATGATTCCACGAGTTTTGCGTTCAGTCGCTCTCCAGCATCGGTTGTGAACATGGACTTGTTTCAAGCGCACTATCGCAGCTATTATTCCACGTTATCCATCATTGGTCTATGGCCTTTCGACGTCTCAACTTTTGCAAATATAAAGAGGCTGTGTTTTTCTTTGTATCTGCTGTCCTGTACAATAATCCAGGTACTGTCAATGCATTGAGCTCTGCACTTCTTAGCCTTCGGTTTGTACATTCCGGTATTTTATTAAACAGTTTGGCTCTTAACACTTCGAGTGCTACACATTTTGGAGCACGCTCACCGTCGATGTTTCTCAAATTTTCTAATTACCCGTAGGCATTTAACATCATCAATGTCGTTTATTGTAAATAGGAGAGTAATCTTTGAATGGAATAGTTTTCTCGGGGAAAAATACGAAATGAAATTACTTGCTAGGGCTTCCTTAAAATAACAAGATTGAAATCGGGAAATCACGAATACGAGACTCCGGCCGTGAAAGTGCTAATATTCGTTTGATGTTGTTACTCTTTTTTTCCTTGGCATAGTGACAATATATATGGAAACTGTATTTTCCAATAGAGAAATCTAAATGTTTCTTATAAAGGCGTCCACCTTGAATTAATTAACGAAATATTTTTTTTCAGTTTACGTTACTGGCGACGTCGGAAATTACATCCACGAATGTGTTCATGGTGTTATCGTGCATCGGTCCCACACTTTTATTCTTTACGCAGTATGTCGGTTTTATCATAACTTTCTCAAGTGTAAGTTACTGTCCCGGAGAAAATGATACAATCAAGGAAGTTTTGGTGAGCTCCTACCCCTACGGCGCACTTTGTTGCAGGAACGTTGCAGAACCAATGCTACATACTGCAATATTGTAGAAACATTGCCGTGGAATACTGCAACGGCCACATTTGTGCTATGGTCCTGGAATATTGCGCACACATTGCCTTCGAATAGAGCAATGGCCACGTTTGTGCAGTGTTCCTGAAATATTGCGCACATATTGCCTTGGAATAGAGCATTGGCCACGTCTGTGCTGTGTTCCTGGAATATTGCGCACATACTGCGGTACAATACTGGCGGAATATTGCGCACACTTTGCGGTACAATACTCGGGGAATACTGCACACGTATTGCGGTGCAATACTTGTGGGATATTACGCACATATTACGGTACAATACGTACTCGTAGAGTATTGCGCACATATTGGGGTGCAGTATTCCTGCAATGTCACCTTCCATTTAATCCTAAAATAAAGTGGTGAGAAAGTGTTCGCCTACGATGCTACATAATAATAATAATAATAATAATAATAATAATAATAATAATATATATAATATAGCTGCTACTACTACCATTGTCCCTCACAGACACATCTATCGTTATTTTTATTTTTGGCTCTACTGCCCGGAAAGTTCCACAAATAATTCCTGTAATATTCCCCAAAGTTGCAGGAATATCTCCTGCAATATTGCACAGGGGCGGACATAGGAATTTACTTGTAACATCTCGGGAATATTTTGTGAAATATTCCAAATGTTGCACCGCGAGATAACTGAGACATTCCTGCAATGCTAGGTGCTGTAGGGATAGCTATACTACTAGAGTCATTAACCAGAACTATTATGTAACTGCAGATCAAACGCCTCGTTGAAAGAATACAAACTGATTGCAGTACACTCCAAAATCCCGCTGAACTGAGGATTCTAACGACACATATTAATACTGGGAAACGCATATTCACGATTTACTTATGTAAGATATCTCTGATAAGTGACATTCTGCCAAAATTGTAGGAATAATGTACCCATTTCGAATGTTCCTCTTAACACAATACTCAAATATGAGTCGCACACGATCGTATCTTTAACCGTTAGAGGGCCACTATAATGGTCATTTAAAACTTTGGATACTTTGCGGGACATATTGGTTGCATATATGCATCAATTTTAAATAAAAAAATTTACAATTTCAATCAGAAAATACCCGGACCTCTAAAGGATCGACCAAAGCTCACAATAGCAGTCTTGCACAACAAAATTGACAAGTAACAAAGCAGTGGAGCAGTAATGAACTTGCAGTGAGGCAAACAGTGATAGCAGACCTTAAATTTAATATTCCCTTTTATTAGTTTTGCCTTAAGAGCAAACCACCCTGTGTTGCTATTACGAATTGGAATGTATCTGCCATTTTCGGGGGTATTTAAATAAATTACCATAATGCAGATTTCAATTCGATTCGAAGAAACATTTTAGAATAAGAAAACATATCACAAGAACTAATTTCTTGACTGTATTCTTAATAAAGATAAAATTCTAGGTTTATCTTGCACGGCTATCATTTCCGTCAACATACTGTTATTAGGGCCCATACTGCTTGATGTTGTCATACCTTTGAACGGATCTCGGTATCGTACTATTAGAGATTTCGGTTTTCTTGTACAGCAAAGTACGCATTCTGATGTGTTGTCTCTGTATGTCATTTTGGTGATATTAATTGGATTGCTGACGATAGCATGCAGCGAATCGAAGCTTGCTATCAGTGCACAGTATGCATGTGGACTTTTCAAAATTGTCAGGTATGTGTCCCGATCTGTGTTTGTAGCTATTTTATTTGTCACCACTTTTGCAGATAGATATACATATGTTTCTAAATCGGTAGAGATTTGTAGAAGAATCGAAATATCTCTTGTCATCCAAATTGCTTTAATTTTTTTATTTACTACTAGCTGACCTAATGTAGGACGTAAAACATGTCTATTCAAAATTTAATTGAAATCCGCTCAACCGCTTAGGCGTGAAAGAAGGACAAACAAACAAACCGACAAAGTTTCGCTTTTATATACCTACTAATATTTGGACTTCGTAATATACCTATGTCTGTATTAGTAGGGATTGGCATGCACGATGGGTGTACCACACACACTACGCACACTCAAGTATGAAATCCTATTGTGACTGTGTTTTATATACACTCTTTACACATTTATATTTAGTAATTTCAGTTGCTAAATATGGAACATTGAATACGAACAATATGAAATTTATTAACACATTTTTATCCACCTAGCTATAGAATACGAACAGCTGTTCTCGACATTGCCAAGTCCACTAAGGATTCGAAAGAAAGTGTCGTGAATCTGAGAAAGATTTGTCAAGCTGTGCGCGTGCACAGGCGAGCTATTGAGTTGGTACTTTTATTCAGATATTGCATTATTTTTTATCACAGATTGTGTTATTAAGTGTGCTGTGTTTTTCTCGCGTACTTTGCTTATGAACTCTGCTGAACCATTATAATCCGTTATTGGGCGAAGATTTAGTAAAGTAATCGATGTCGAAATGATAAAGTTTTACGTAATACCGCACCTAATCTGCATGCTTTCGTTCGTTTTGAATCTATACCGGGTAAGTATTACAAAACTACGGTAATAGGATATATTCTCCTTGAATAATTATGCACTTGCAGAATTAAGGCCAATATAGACATTTTTATCCAACACATCCAATTCATCTGTTAAATATACTAACAAACAAATATCTCAAATGAGTAGTGATATTTATTTTATTTGAGCAGTTTAATAATGTATTCAAAATGTTCCAATTTTGCCGCTAAAGATAATTAAACTCTCATACTTGAGTAATGGACATTGTAGTTATTTTTTCAAATTTTTCTCGAAATGTTATGTTGTAAAGAAACTTAATATTTCGTTTGACGTAACCTACTGTCTTGATATCAAATGTATATTTCATTAATCATACGCAAATGCATAAATCGAATATGATTATAATAACTATTTCTTCCTGACGACAGATAGAATTGTAATGAGACTTTTCATATTGTACATATCACAGCTTTTTCTAGCGCTTCAGGACATGAGTAATCGAAAAGAAATTATTCCTTGTACTCTTTCCGTTCTTGTCCATTTAATAGTTATATTCGTGAATAATCATAGCGGACAGGTGATAATTGACTATAGTACAGATGTGTTTAACGACACGTGAGTATAATATGCATTCCATTTAACTGATACACTCCGCGTCAAAATTAAGGGAACACTATAATTTCCCTAAAATTTTGGTCATTTTCAAATGGCTGTATCTCTGTGAAAAATGGTCTCAAAAAATATTTAAAAAACGTATTTTAAAGCTTGAAGTTTCTAGTGTTTGAATCAAGGACTCAATTTTTATTCTTCGTCCATTATGATACTGTTTTATCAAGATGAAGCGCAGGAAACGAAGTTTCAAAAATTTTTGCCTAGTTTGGACGTATGTACGGGCCAAAAAAATTTTTTTCAGATAAATCCAATGAAGGGCTCCTATAGAACAAACATTTCTCTTTATTTTCGTGTTTTTGGTTTTGTTGTATGATTTTTATTGACCGAGTTATTCGCTATCAAAGCAAAAAAGGAACTTTTTACTTTGAACGCCTATAACTTGCGAACGGATGATCGTAGAAATTTTTTCATGAGTGTTTTGGAAAGCCAAGACAGTTTCCTTTCAGAAACTTTAGTTGCCAATTCAATGAGGTTTTTTTTTAACCGTATTAAATTCATTTTAAAATGATCCCAAAAATTGCATATTTACCATTTTCTAGAAAAAATTATGCCACTGCAAGAAAAATCATGGAATCATTCAAGTGTCCTCGTTTTTTGTGAGGTGAAACTACCCCTTAAACACTGTGCAAAAGGCCGGACCGATCAGATTTTTTTTCCGTATGTCCTCGATGGTCAAACATGCGATATGGTCTGAAAAATTGAAGGATCACCTGTTTTACGTTATGTTTCTCTGTAAAACCCTTTCTTTTGTTCTCGCGACTTTTGAACGATTGTTGCAATTTTATTTTTGTTAGTTCAACGTCATTTTAGTAAAATGAAAAGGTTTGAAGAAAAACATTTTTATCCAATCTCTTCGCAATGATAAAAACTGTATTTCAATAACTGGCATTAGCACCATCCAAAGCGCGCCACGAGTTGGCGCATGCGCGGTCGGACCTACACATGTGCTCTCATACACACACGCATCGGAGAGTGAGTTTGGAGTCAGAAAATACTGTGGGAGTGACGAACCGCAGGGTCTAATCTCTCCATGCTGACGCACACACAATGAAGTGTAAATTCATGGCGCGCTTTGGATGGTGCTAATGCCAGTTATTGAAGTACAGTTTTCGTCATTGCGAAGAGTTGGATTAAATTTTTGTTTTTACTTTTTGACATCTTTTCTTTTTACTAAAATGACGTTGAACTAACAAAAAAAACATGCAACAAGTGTTCAAAAGCCGCGAGAACAAAAGAAAGGGTTTTACAGAGAAACATAACGTAAAACAGGTGATTCTTCAATTTTTCAGACCATATCGCATGTTTGACCATCGAAGACATACGGAAAATAAAATCTGATCGGTCCAGCCATTGCACAGTGTTTAAGGGGTAGTTTCACCTCACAAAAAACGTGGACACTTGAATGATTCCATGATTTTCCTTGCAGTGGCATAATTTTTTCTAGAAAATGGTAAATATGCAATTTTTGGGATCATTTTAAAATGAATTTAATACGGTTAAAAAAAAACCTCATTGAATTGGCAACTAAAGTTTCTGAAAGGAAACTATCGTGGCTTTCCAAAACACTCATGAAAAAATTTCTACGATCATCCGTTCGCAAGTTATAGGCGTTCAAAGTAAAAAGTTCCTTTTTTGCTTTGATAGCGAATAACTCGGTCAATAAAAATCATACAACAAAACCAAAAAAACGAAAATAAAGAGAAATGTTTGTTCTATAGGAGCCCTTCATTGGATTTATCTGAAAAAAATTTTTTTGGCCCGTGCATACGTCCAAACTAGGCAAAAATTTTTGAAACTTCGTTTCCTGCGCTTCATCTTGATAAAACAGTATCATAATGGACGAAGAATAAAAATTGAGTCCTTGATTCAAACACTAGAAACTTCAAGCTTTAAAATACGTTTTTTAAATATTTTTTGAGACCATTTTTCACAGAGATACAGCCATTTGAAAATTACCAAAATTTTAGGGAAATTATAGTGTTCCCTTAATTTCGACGCGGAGTGTAGTTGTGCGGTAGACGATGGAAGAAGTGAAATCTACCATATTGTAACTTTATTAAAAAAGTTCCGTTTCACTTCGTATTCTAAATGCGTGTTGCTACTAATATCCATTGTGGATTATTTCGATACCTATATATAATCACTTCAACCATTCTTCATTTGCTACCACTACTCACAGATCTTCCGACATCTGCTGTACTATATCATTCATGAACGAAGAAATGTAAATAAGAAACTTATTACACAATATCATTCAATCATGCAGATACAATTCTATGTGGTATTGCACACCAGTAAATACGCAAAAGCTACTGTTGTTCATAATGCAAAGAAGTTCAGTCGAATGTTCGTGCAGTATTTCTGGATTATTTGTTCCATGCTTCAAAGGATTTACCACCGTAATTTCTTCATTTTGCTATCTACATAACACCAATCTATCTTTTTAGTCTCCAATCTTAGACGAAGAATTTCTATTTCAGATGCTGAACTCGGGCTTTTACTATTGTACTGTATTACGTTCGATGCGGCACAATTTCTGATAATGATAATTATGAAAATAGTTTTCTCGTAGTAATGGCACTTATGATTAAATAATAACTTGCTACATAGTATAGAGCTTTCTGCCAATCATTCCCATCTTCAGATGTTATTATAGTAGTTGCAGTTATGAATTAAATACATCTCACTTGAGATTCGTAATGGATTCACGATCTCTATTCAAACGGTAAGGTCGATAGTCACTAAAAGATGCTATTTATTAATATGTACTTATAGTGCTACTATTCCTTAAGCACTTACCCACCAATATATGTGTCAGTATAAATTAGGGTAGCCATTCAGATAAATAGTTAAACATACTCACATTAAATATTACGTCGTAGCACAATGATACAAAAGGATGGTATCAGTTTGCAAAAATACACTTAAATATTCACAACACGCAATTATTGAAAGAAATTCTAGTTATTGTCAAACATTTTCCATTGTACGTTCATCACTGTCAGAGAAGCGAATCTTGTATACTCACATCGCAATTTTTAATCTTAATAACACATAAAATAGAAACCTGTGATATTGGAATCTTTAATCTAGCGTTAATTTGACGCACGAAATTTTAGTACCCACTGTGAGTCGATACAGCACGTTTTCATTAGTGTGAAATTTTTTTTCATTCTATGAAACTCGTCTCTGAACGCGTACTAGTAGCACTTTTTATAAGTCAGTATTGCGCCGGAGAACATGACGAAGCTGTTCACACGAGAGTTCAGGGCAGAATGCGGTGAGCTTGTGCACTTTCCTTGCACGCCCCCTCCTCAAAAGGGGTTCATTGGTCGAAATGTTATTTTGTATAACGTGTAATTTACTATGTTCATATCCTGGGGACGACCGCGGAAACGTATTCGGAACCTTTATTCTTCACACGATACGTGCAATTTTTCACGTATATATTACGACCATTTCCACAACAGTTGGGGACACTGTTTCGGAAACATTGCAGACACGTGCCTTTGATGAATAAAATAACACGGCGAACGGTTGTCGGACGTTCCTTTCTTCTGCATTATGGCATCCGTTCGTTACACAACATCTAAACATTTTTGTGGTACCAAATGGTATGAAGTGGTTAAGAGGGAATTTCATGTAATCTCCTGCTTTGTGTAGGTAAACGAGAACAATAATATGTATTCATAACTAACTTCTTTGCCGCAGTATAATAATTGTTTACATTTGTTCGATAGTTGTAATTTACTTTACACCGTTAACTGCTGCAATCTTCGCAAGATTAAATACTTGTATAATGATCTGTGCGTCGCAATTTCAGATGGTCAACACTTCCTTTTCTCACTTCACCATACTGTATACCATCTGGTATGGTCCATAGTTTCGGAACGAATTGTAGCAGGCGATGGAGCGGCATATAAAAGATACAAGAAGTAATTTCTCAGATAAAGATACGATTACACTGCGACTTTAATAATAATGTTGGGAAAAAATGACTTGTTTCCAATGTTTTTACTTGTTTGGAGAAATGTGCTATGAAATTGTGATTCACAGTCGTATTATTCATTGGTCCTGACAGAAGCAATACTGAACATGCTGTAATGAAAATTTTAGAGTGACATATTATATTACCGATAAAACTGGTATATGTAGGTACCTACATTAGGAGGAGCAATTTCAATAACAGTCAAGAACATTAATTAACATGCTACTTCGAAGAAATCAAATTAAAGTACTTTGTGACAATGTTCTACGAGAAGAATTCTTAAATAGTTACCCACACATATTTGGACTTCGTAATATATGTCTGCACCATCTCTTAATAAAACAACACTAATCTTGAAGACCTTGCACTCTACTCAGAGTCAATGCACCTTCCTTCAACGTTATCGTACACACTTTTCAATATTCTACAGAATATAACGAATAGACGTAGATAGGGTCTACTCCGTATGCTGTCTGCATCGACTCTGAGAGAACTGGCAGCAACAATCAAAATTCTATTTCTCCCTTCCAATGAAAAGACAGGAAGAAAGAAAGGAAATATTGGCTACCCAACACTTTCCTTGAATTACGCGTTTATTTTTGTAATATCCTCTCAGTCGTGCTACTGAAATCGATCGGTTACAAGGGGACACCTATAATTTCAACATATTATATATTTATTACTATGGACAATGGATGCGTTGGAAAATACAAGAGAAAAGTCGGATGGAATGAATAAAATATGATACCGAGGTGTCGTTGGATGATTCCACGAGTTTTGCATACAGTCGCTTTCCAGCATCGGTCGTGGAGATGGACTTGTTTCAAGCGCACTATCGCAGCTACTATTCCACGTTAGCCATCATTGGTCTATGGCCTTTCGACGTCTCTACTTTTACAAATATAAAGAGGCTGTGCTTTTCTTTGTATCTGCTGTCTTCTCCAATAATACAGGTAGTGCCAATGCATTGAACTCTGCAATTCTTAGCCTTCGTTACCTCAACTCGGTTGGACCCATTTTAAAAAAGTTATTCTGTTTTAAAGGGAGTATATTCACTTTTGCACCTTACTGTATATGGAAACTATATTTTCCAATTGAGCAATCTAATGTTTGTTATAAAGGCGTCTGCGTTCAATTCATTAACGAATTGTTTTTTCAGTTCACGTTTCTGGTGTCGTCTGAAATTACATCCACGAATGTGTTGTTGGTGTTATCGTGCAACGGTCCCGCACTTTTATTCTTTACGCAGTATGTCATTTTTATCATTAATTTCTCAAGTGTAAGTTACTGTTCTGCAGAAAATGATATAATCGAGGATGGTTTGGTGAGCTCTTAGCTATACTACAGTTATTAACCAGAATTATTGTGTAACTGCAGATCAGAGTCCTCGTTGAAGCAATACAAACTGATTGCAGTACACTCCAAAATCCCGCTGAACTAGGGATACTAACGACACATATTAATAGTGGGAAACGCGTATTCATGATTTACTTATGTAAGATATCAGACAATACTATTTGGCAATACTATAGGAATAATGTACCAATTTCAAATGTTCCTCTTAACACAATACATAATATGTAAATACTCAAATAAGAGACATAAGAGTCACACACAATCGTATCTTTAACCGTTAGAGGTCCGGGCTGGCCGCTATAATGGTCATTTAAAAATTTGGATACTTCGCGGAACATATTGATTGCATATATGCATCAATTTTAAATAAAAAAATTTACAATTTCAATCAGAAAATCCCGAATCTCTAAAGGATCGGCCAAAGCTCACAATAGCAGCTTTTCACAAAAAATTGACAAGTAACAAAGCAGTGGAGAAGTAATGAACTTGCAGTGAGGCAAACAGTGATAGCAGACCTTAAATTTAATATTCACTTTTATTAGATTTGCCTTAAGAGCAAACCCTGTGTTGCTATTATGAATTGGAATGTATCTGCCATTTTCGGGGGTATTTAAATTAGCATACCATAAAATTACCATAATGCAGATTTCAATTCCATGCGAGGAAACCTTTCGAAACACTTTTAAACCATTTATCGTAATATGTCACGATAAATAGTTTCATGAATGTATTTTCACACGTTCACAAGAACTGTTTCTGTTCTGTAGCGTCTAATAAAGGTGATAAAATTCTAGGTGTATCTTGCATGGAAATCATTTGCATGAACATACTGCTATTAGGGCCGATAGTGCTTGATTTGGCCATGCCTGGGAACGAATCTCGCTATCGTACTGTTAGAGATGTCGGTTTCCTTGTACATCAAAGTACGCATTCTGATTTGTTATCTGTGTATGTCGTGCTGATTATTACAGCTGGATTGCTTGGGGTAACATGCAGCGAATCGCTGCTCGCTATCAGTGCACATTATACATGTGCGCTTTTCAAAATTGTGAGGTACGTGTCCCTATCTACGCTTGTATCTATTTTCTTTGTCGCCACATTCCAGATACATATAACTATGTAATCGAATTTTCTTTCATTATTTTATTTAGTACTAGCGGACCCGTTATCCGGTTTCACCCGGCAATTATTTATGATGTTGCCAAAATAAAAAAACATAAAAAAATGGCCTGTAATCTAATGTAGGACGCATGTAATATCTATTCAAAATTTCATTGAAATCCGTTCAGACATTTACGCGTGAAAGAAGGACAAACAAACAAACAGACACGTTTCACTTTTATATATTAGTAGGGATTATGATGGGTGTAACGTACATACTATACACACTCAAGTATAAAAGCCACTTGTGACTGTTTTCTATATAAATTCATTACACATTTATATTAGGTAATTTCAGTTGCTAAATGTGGGACATTGAATACAAACAATATGAAATTTATTAACACATTTTTATCCACCTAGCTATAGAATACGAACAGCTGTTCTCGACATTGCCAAGTCCACTAAGGATTCGGAAGAAAGTGTCCCGAATCTGAGAAACATTTGTCGAGCTGTGGATGTACACAGGCAAGCTCTTAAGTTGGTACTTCCATTCACATATTACAGTACATTTTTGGTCACCGATTGTTATTAAGTGTGATGTGTTTTTCTCGCGTACTTTTTACTTATGAACTCTACTGGACCGTTATAATCCATTCTCGGACGCAGTGTGATTAAATTATTCGATACCACGATAATAAAGTGTTACCTAATACCATGCCTAATCTGCATGCTTTCGTTCGTTTTGAATCTATACCGTGTAAGTACCTATTACAAAACTACACATGCAATTCATCTGTTAAATATACTAACTAACAAATATCTAAAATCGGTAGTAATATTTACTTTATTTGAGCAGTTTAATAATGTTTGCGAAATGTTCAAATCTTGACTCTAAAGATAATTGAACTCTGGTACCTTAGCAATCAACATTGTAGGTATTTTTCCAATTGTTTCTCGAAATTTTACGTTGTAAAGAAACTTTATGTTTCATTTAAAGTAACCTACTGATTACCTTGATGTCAAATGTATATTTCATTAATCATACGCAATAAATCCAATATGATTATAATAACTATTTCTTTCTGATGACAGATAGAATTGTAATGAGACTTCTCACCATGTACATATCACAGCTTTTTCTAGCGCTTCAGAACATGAGTAATCTGAAAGAAATTATTCCATGTACTCTTTCCGTTCTTATCCATCTAATAGTTATGTTCATGAATAATCATAGCGGACAGGTGATTATTGACTATGGTATGGATGTGTTTAACGACACGTGAGTATAATATGTTTTCCATGTAGCTGATAGTTGTACGGTAGACGACGGAAGAAGTAAAATCTACCAATTATAACTTTATTCAGAAAGTTCTATTTGACTTTGTATTCTAAATACGCATTGCTACTAATATCCATTGTGGATTAGTTCGATATATATAATCAGTTCAAGTATTGTTCATTTGCTACCCCTACTCGCAGCACTTCCTACATCTGCTGTACCTACATTCATTCATGGAAGAGCAAATAGAAATATGAAATTAATAAAACAATATCGTTGAATTATGCAGATACAATTCTATGTGGTATTGCACACCAGCGAGTACGCAAATGCTACTGCTGTTCATAATGCAAAGAAGTTCTGTCGAATATACGTGCACTGTTTCTGGATTATTCATTCCATGCTACAAAGGCTTTACCACCGTAATTTCTTCATTTCACTATCTACACGCCACCAATCTATCTTTTTAATCTTCAGTCTCAAATGAAGAATTTCTATTTCAGATGATGAACGCGGGCTTTTACTATTGTACTGTATTACGTTCGCTGCGTGGCGATTTCACCTAATGATTATTTTGAAAATAGTTTTCTCGTAGTAATGGCACTCAAGATTAGACAATAACTTGCTACATAGTATAGAGCTTTCTGCCAATCATTCCCATCTTCAGATGTTATTATAGTAGCATTAGTAGCTGCAGTCATGAATTAATACTTCTCATTTGAGATTCGTAATGAAGTCATGATCTCTCTTGAAACGGTAAGTTTCATAGTCACTAAAAGATGCCATTTAATTGTGTGCTATTCATAGTCCTTCTTCTTTTCTTTAACCATGTATTTTCGAGATTTTTTTTTCAAACCTTTGAGACTTTTCCCAATAAACGGTTGTGTATTCGAAAGTATATAGTTTAGCACTAGATAATATAATATACGAACTGAATTTCGTAAATCGATTTTTCGACTGCCTAGTGCCCTTAAGCACTTACAAATATATGTGTCAGTACCTATAAATTAGGGAAGCCATTCGAATAAATAGTTAAACATTGTAGCACAATGGAACAAAAGGATGGTATCGGTTTGCAAACATTCACTTAAATATTCACAACACGCAATTATTGAAAGAAATTCCTGTTATTGTCAAACATCTTCCATTACACGTTCATCACTGTCAGACAAGCGCATCTTGTATACTCACATCACAATTTTTAATGTTAATAACGCATAAAATAGAATGCTGTGATATTAGAATCTCTAATCTGGCGATAATTTGACGTAACGAAATTTTAGTAGCCACTGTGAGTCGATACAGCACGTTTTCATACTATGAAACTCGTCTCTGAACGCGGACTAGTAGCACTTTTTATAAGTCAGTATTGCATGTGAGAGCACGACGAAGCTGTTCACACGAGTGCATTTTCCTTGCATGCCCCCTTCACAGGTTCCCTACTAACTTTGCCACTTTTCTATCTTCTGAAATCGCTGCTGCACGCCAAACGCATACCCTGCAGATTTTCAGAACTGAGTTTGAAACAAAGAAAACATCAACTAATAAAATATTTATTGTAACTTTTCAATTTATTTTTGCACTGGAAATAACTCCTCCCACGATTATACCGGGGATTTGACGTGGATCACGGAATTAGAGCATTAAGATTATAATAAATAATAAGATTATAATGTACATTCAATAATTCTCCTTAATTTCAGTCATATCGTACGCATTAATTTTTAGTCCTTGCTGAATGCTAGCAACCCCTTTGGTACTTGATGTGGCAATGTCAAGAGACACACCACGACCTGGTATACTCGTGTAAGGTGCCTCCGAACTGACGCCCTTTTTGTTTTACAGAGGGTAAACGGTGTACCTCCTAACTCAAATCTGGATTACCCGAAACAAAAACGAAAATCAGCATTCTTTTCTTCTTCAACACATTGATATCCAGCGTAATTTCAAATTATTAAAAAACGGCTCTGTTAATGCTTAGGCATTACATTATATCTAATAGACAAATTTCGTTTTTGATGTAAATTGTTTATGTAATGCACATCCTCTAAAACCCGTTAAATCTTAATATAGTATCATTAAATAACAATTAATGATTTAGAACTCATGTCGTAGGTACGTTTATTTCTGATCTGCATTGAATTTTTCGACTGCGTCTGATATATGAGTGTTTCTTCTACTGTGGCTGGTTAAGCATTGATATTTCTACTTGAAATTACACTATCTTTCGTACTTTTCGCAAATATAGGGTTAGCCACAAGAACTATCATGTTAATCATATCTTTTTTTACGAATTTCTTGATATTGTTAAAAATACATTTATACGATTCTTGTACTAAAAAGTATTATTTACAGATACTCCGATTTACACGTACTTTAAATGCAGCTACATTAGTTTATTTGAAGTTTAGTTAATTTTCTTCGTATTTTAGATCTTAATAAATTCTGAAATTTAGTTTATTGGAACCCGATAGTAAATATGTACAAATATGCTATGTAAAGAATTTGCCCCGAAACATTAAAAGTGAGGGCATATCATCTAATTTCATATTCTCAAATTATATTGAAAATTGAAACACCATTTAAACTGATAGTTTTTCTAGTTATACCGAATGTTACTTAGACAGGATTTTGTGTCTGGATTTGCCAAGTGGATATGTGTGTAGGATTGCCTTCAACGAGTTTATTGTGTTACGGGGCTATATCGATTTGTCCCTTGCATGCCACGCACCTCCCATAACATGTTTTCGCACCCTTAAACTGGAGATCGATATGTTACTGGAATAGTTTTAGAAATATTTTACGTTTCTTTAAGTTTACAACTTTATTACATCTTAATTTCTGTACTCGGAATTATCAGTCGCGAGGGGAAACACATTAATATTTGTAAGAAGTTTCATAACGATTATTTCCATAGCAGTTTAACATTGCTACGGCCTTCACTTTAACTCTGCATTAAATTTAGGTAATGTAAAAATCCAGAAACCAATGTATATATTAACAGCTACTTCCTTATAACTTTCTCAAAGTTAGAAAAGCC
The DNA here is from genome assembly GCA_947577245.1 of Andrena bucephala. Lineage (NCBI taxonomy): Eukaryota > Metazoa > Arthropoda > Insecta > Hymenoptera > Andrenidae > Andrena > Andrena bucephala. Next base: position 24,093,081 of record OX387719.1, read on the forward strand.
CTAAAAAAAATAATAAAAGTTCAAATGAGTCGAAAAAGGTCCGAGGGAAATGGGGCGTTTTCTTTAGTAGTTCTTTCAACTAAATTCTGTTGGCAAGGTCAAGATTGTTGTGTTTAATGGTATCGTTGTGGCATCAGGGTGTGTCGATTTCCCCTTGCGTGTCACGTTTCTTCCATACCTAACACACTTTACACCCTTCGACGGGCAATCGATATATTATTTCTTTTTCTTGCGTGACTATGTATAACTTTTTACAAGTTTTTTGGTTTCATATTACTTAGCTTAAACATTTTAAGCTCCGATGGAATTTTTTTTATTGCTTCTCAACTAACACCTTCATATGATATGAACCTTTCAAAAACTTGCGTTTCTTGTTACAATTAGTGAAGTTAGCAACTAGTGAAATCAAGAAAATTTACAATCACCATTTCGATACGATCGCGCAAGATTTTAAAAAATCACCAGTCCCTGTGTGCTCACCATGACATATATTCAATAAAAGTATTATTGTATTTTATTTCTCATATGTACAAATATGCTTTATACTTTTCATTTTACCATCTTCACATTACTCCAAATTAACTAAATTCCAGCCAGAGCTCAAGTAGTTCGCTTCAAGTACCCATTCCCCTGCATAATAATATGATTTACTCTCTCAACTTTACCAAATTGTGAATCAATAATAATACTACTCCGACAACATAGCACAAAAGAAATTGCTCGCCGTGCAACGTTCATAATATCGATAAAACTCGTGCGTGTGCGTTAGCTGTCTATGAAAGAGGGGGACGTCAAGAAGCTGGTACCAGCGAATTAAGTGTAATTTTCAAAATTCGCGGATCGATGCATTTCCTTCCACCCTGGCGGACAAGACACCGCGGCGACTGTCTCCCCAGAAAATTACACCCCCTGTCAATCATCTCACCCCTCAGCCACCGTACGCGATATTCCCCGTAAATTCAGAGAGGGTTCGCAGAGGGTATAAATTCCCGTATAAAGGTGGGGACGAATCGATTGTGCGGCAGTCGCGTTTCTGACTTCGCGCGAGGATGATGTGCGTCCGGCGATTCGACTACGCGTTCTCCAAGACGGTGCTGGTGCGTGTGTGGCCGAGTTCCTATCCACAGAATTCGCATGTGTCCGATCTTCGTCGTCTATTTCGTGCTGGTGATCAGTGTACTTCCTCAGGTACTGTGTACCGAGGCACGTGTCGCGAGAAAGCGGGCTATCTAATCGGACGTTGCCTCCAGTTGACGTTGTTCGCTTCCTCCGAGTGCGATTTCAATTGCGTCCTTGCGCGTCCCGTCCATCATTTTCCCGCACATGACCAGTTTTGTCACATACACCAGCTTCCACATCTGCGCCAGCACCTTAAGTTACCTTCGCACTATGTATACCGTTCTGGTCGCCGCAAGATTTTCACAGTTGGGCCGTGTCCACCCAGGTGATAGAGATATTCGCCAAGATTCAAGTCGACTGGGAATTGTTAAAGGACGGTAGGGACAGTGTCGAGATACTTCAGGAGGTCGCGGGCAACGTGTACGTCACCTATGTGCTGTTAATACGTAATTAACGCGAGGATATATTTCGGATGTTTGACTAACCCGTAGTTGACGAGTGTGCTTGTAAGGATTCCGCACACGGTGCGCGTTCAGTGTTTGAATCTCAGCATCGAAAGGGTTAATATAGTCGAGATTGGCGTAAAACAAGTGGTTAAAGTGTGTAGGATTTGTTGCATGTTCCATCTCTTTGTGTCTGGATCGTATTAAATACATCACCGTGACGTAACGGCGGGAATCATCAAATTCTAACAAACATATTGATTTCAGTTATGGTCTGCACCGCGAGTATCGTGGTAATAATACCGACAGTGTTTTCGTTACACGCGTTACCTGACAATTCCACGCAACTTTTCCAGCCTGGATTCGTGTCGGAGTACAATATCCAACAGCGAACGTACTTTTACTGTGTTGTTTGCACGTCAGTGGTCGTGTTCAGCGGGATTTTCGTTGTCGTATTGGCCGAATCCACCTTTCTATTCGTATCAGAACATGTATGTGGATTATTCAGAATCGAGGGGTAAGGAACAAGCAAAATGTATTATTAAACTGTAGCGTATTTGAAACTATTGTTCGGTGAACATGAATTTGCAAACAACATTTTAGGTGGCAAGCATATTTCTGAATATAAGTCAATGTTTCGAATTGCTTTAATCTCGTTGATACGGTTGGTCTTTCCGCGGAACTGTTTCTCTGGACGGCAGAGTTCTAACGACAAAGTGAGCCACTATAGTGGCGTACCTAACGTTTGGATAGACGACAGTCGCGAAAGCCACTATATTCCGTTCAACGAGTCGATTTACCCGCGTGGATATTTTGTTTACAACTGGAGACTCGACTCGTTGAATAGGGTATAGTGGCGTACATTAGCTAAAAGATTAATTAGTTGAATTATTATGTCTATTCGGTCTATTAGGATATAGAATCATTACGATGCATGTTATCTACTTTGAGGATTTACCATTCGTTTATTTATACGAATCTTCGATCAAGTGAATAGCTGGCTTTACGCACGTATGTCTCCGCGGTCGTCATCCGTCGGGACAAACCTGCGAGCAAAGTCTGCGGCGGATGAAACCTTCAAATACCCACTAACATAAAATGAAAGTTCGCGGACAAATCACGTTGGATTAATCGGTCACAAATAAAACTGTGCGTTAATGGATGGAAACCGCTGATTTATCCGCGGATTTGATCAAACCAGTGGACTTTCGTTTTATTATCGTTGTTTGCTTTTATTTTCTGCATAATGTACCAATTGTTTCTGGACACATGACTGTTTATTAGAGATGTTTTTAAGAATAGACAAATTTGTTGCGTACGTGGGAATAATATTGATTACATTTTTTCGAGAGTTTGAAATATGAGTTTTGGGGGAAATTTAGTAGATGACGTATGGTGACTTCATTAAAGGAAAAAGCAGCGGTGGCAGAAAGGAAATTTAAAATATAAGCGGAAAGGAAACTCCTGTAATTTAATGAGGACGAATTATGTTGTGTGGACAATTTTATTATGAGATACTATCCTTTGACCAGCAATATTAATTCTTGGAAAGTACATTTTTAATATCTAGAGGAAAGGACACAACTGTTTAAAAAATAAACTATTATAGACAGCTCCTCAATTAAAAAAATTGAACGTATTAAATTGGAATTTTAAATATCGAGCATTCATTTTTCTTATACTATTAGATTGTATATTTACTCACGTATATAAACTCACCATTATAATTAAGAGTTGAAACTAACCAACAGCGACACCTCTACTTTCAAAGACTGCTTCATTATTCAGTGGAACACTAATAAGTTGAATTTTTCAAATATTCGTAGAAAATAGTGGCTAAGAGGCGACGCATTTTCAGAAACCTGAAATTTAACAAAGCACTATATACATTAATCATATGATTTTGTGTGTCATTGATAGTTGCAAGAGTGAAAATTAAACAATGACGAAACATTGTATAATATAAATATTCATATAAATAATATTTAAACCTTCTGCAATATTTAAAAAATTATGTTCTTTTCATTACAAGTATCATTGTGACCTTCCGCTTTCTGTTATCTAAACAAAAAAAAAATTTAAAGGAAATTTCGCTTTCATCTTACTTAATTGTAAGGGTCTCACACGAAGCACGTCTGCGCCGCACGACTTAAATTTTGAGTATATTCATTTGACAGAGACAGCGATAGTCTCAAAAAGATAAAAACTGCACGAGCATGTCCAAAATATTACTGGACAATAATAGAAATATTTCACGTGTAAAAGCCCCACGGGGCCAAGATATATTGATTTTCGCTTGCGTGTCATGGTGCCCCCTAACATGGTTTCACACCCATCAGGGATCAATATATTATTTTCATAGCAAATTTAAACATTCCATGTTTCTTCACGTTTACAACTTTCGTATATTGAAATACTGCAGTTATAACTACCGTGCTCAAATAAAAACTTCTATAGAAAATGGAGAAACATTAATATTTCCTAGAGCTGTAATATTTATTTGGTAATTATTATTACTATAGTAACTCATAGAAATATATTTTTATTAATATTTATTTCACTTGAATCCTACAGTGAAAGCCCAGGTTATGACGTTTAATGGATTCGCTTGTTAGGTGGGCAAATCAATTTTCCCCTGCGTGGCACGTTTCCCCCATTAAATTATTTTTCACGCTTTGATAGCAGGTCAGTGTGTCGCCTGACGGAGATATATAGTACATAATATTCGGAGGAGTAGCGTAACCTGGTGGAACATTGGCATGTTTTTGGAACATTTTGCTATAGAATATAAAAACTAACATTTTTACATTTGCTTTAAGTATCCTAACATAACATTGCAACTTTTGCGAATGTACTACACGTGTTAAAATGTATCAAAATTGTTGTCCTTTTCCTTCTTTAATACATGTTAAATACCTGCCAATGTTACCTCATATATAAATAGCACTAAAAAGCTAAAGTTTTACCACATCTGAACTTACATTAACACTTAAATTTGTTTCTTTTTTGTTCAATGCACTCTTTTTTATTTTTTTATTTTTTAATTTTTTTTAATTAACATTTTTAAATTTGGTTTAGGTATCATATTATAACATTTTATCGTTTGTGATTGTATTACAAGTGTAAAAATGCATAAATTTGTTTTTCTCTTCCTTCTTAATAGATGTTAAGTAGATGCCAATGTTCCCTCAGTTTACGGTAATTCCCTTCGGAACGTCTCTTATTTTCGGGTGCTATCGTTACTTATGTCGACGGGTGTGGATACGAATAACAGCGCCCACGAGAACGACCGACAGTGTGGCATATTAACGTTGTAGTCTTATTTTTCCAAAACGGTAACTTCAAACATAAAAGCCACAGTTACAAAATTATCGCTGCGGGTTCCGGTGGAACTCAAAAGAATCGGCGGACTCTCCGTTTCAATATGAGCTTAAGACAATGATGTTCCGGTCCTCCCTCGTATAGATACAGCAAGTTGAAAAAAAATTGAATTTGTACAATTTTTAAGCATATTTTCTAAACGACATGGTACACCGAAATTTTAACCGAATCGAAAAAGCAAAAGATGTGTCTTAAAATAGAATAACTGATCTGATCTTTCTATTGCTTTTTTCATGAACGTTTTACGACGATTGCTACGCTTGCTAGAAACAACCAAAGTAAGAAAAACGATTTTTGCTTCAACGTTGAATAACTCTGCCAAAAAAAATCGCACAAGAAATTGATTACTCTGTTTTTACACAGGGAACTGGTTGCTTTCGTCTGGTGTAAATGGAATTTGTGTAAAAAATTTCATACTCCCCGTGAAACATCGCAAAGTTGGAGAATTTTTTTTTAAAATTGACCTAGTGCTCTTTATAACTGTATAACTTTGCCGAAAAGTAATACAGCTACTATCTGAAAAAACAGCTGAAAGTAGAGATTCCACGCTTTCAAACCATATTTTCAAAATATCGATACAACTATTTTTGCCGGAGTTATGGTCATGTGAACTTGCTCCTATTTTTCGGATTCCTAGAGGTGATCGTTTAATTAATGAAAGGAGTGTACTTCTTAATTGAAATAAGCTGTATGTGCATACGTATAATCGTGCTGTATACTCATCTGATTATTTGCATCTGACCGGTGAAATATTGAACATGTTGCAAAGAAAATTGTAGAAGGAAAAATTATATCATTATTCAAACTAGTATCTAGTGGGAAAATAAATTTTAATAAAGAAGAATGCAAATAATTGACGTGGTATTTATAGCCTAGATAATATTGAAATTCTACGTACCACCCTTCTAAGAAAGGAATTCTTAACAATCTTCCCTTGCACTTTTGGACTTTACAATACATATTTGCACCACCTCTTAATAAAACAACACTAATCTTGAAGAACTTGCACTCTACACAGAGTTCGTGCGTCAACTCCTTCTTCGACGTTATTGTACACATCTCCCAGTATTCTACCTACAGAATACAAAAAATAAACGTAGAAAGGCTCTGCTCTGTACGGTGTTTCTATCGATTCTGAGAAAACTGGCAGCAACGCCAAAACTTCTATTCCCCTGTCCCGGCACAAAGATAGAAAGAAAAGAGGGAAATATTGTCTACCTCTACACTTTCCTTGAATTACGCGTTCATTTGCGTAATATCCTTGCAACCATGCTACGCACATCGATCTGTTACGAAGGGACATTCGTAATTTGAATTATTGATAAGTCACGCCGTGGAGAGTCGAGGCGAAAGTCAGCTGGCTCGAATAAAATATGATGCCGAGGTGTAATCGGACGTTCCTTCGAGTTTTGCTAGCAGTCGTTCTTCTGCTTCGGTCGAGATGAGCTTGTTTCAAACACGCTATCGCACGTACTATTCGATGCTGTGCATCACTGGACTTTGGCCGTTCGACGACTCCACCTTTGCCAAAATTCAAAGGGTGGCCTTTGTTATTATTACGTTGCTCTATCTGTCATTCCAGGTAACAAACAATGCTCTAATTCTGTACTGTACATTTGATTTGTATCTTGGCATATTCTGTGGAATGTTTGCTTATGAACGATTTGGTTATTTACTTTACGTGTGTCTTAATTTTCCTTCTTTGTTTCAATTCCAATCTGATAATCTCTTTTCATGTAGTGCTTTTGGTATTCCTATCGTTTGGCGTTTTGTTTGTGGCTTGCTCTTCCTTGAAAAAGGAATGCAATTTAACGCTAATGACCGAAACGTTTTTTCAGTCGTTGTCATTAGCAGTGTCTGAAATTACGTTGCATAATGTGCTGCTGGTGTCAACGGTCGCCTGTCCTATGAGTTGTGTCTTGATTCGATACGTTAGTTTCGTCATGAATTTCGCAAGAGTAAGTCGCGAACAATACTGGCAGTGAAGAAATTGAAATAATTGAGGAGATTTTGGTAAATTGATAGTGGAACTTTAGTAATCATAAAGATTTTATTGACTGCAGATGAAACATTTTCTTAAAAACATAGAAACTGACTGGAGCACGTTGAGAGATTCGGTTGAGCAGGAGATAGTAACGGATTCTATGGATGAAGCGAGGCGTTTGATCACAATCTTCTTATGTAAGGCGTTGCGCAAATATCTCTTTCAGAAAATTTCGTTTTCTGTATTCAATGATTGCTTTAAATCACTAAGCTTTAAATAAATCTCCTTTCCCTGCTGCTAATATCCAAAAGTTTGTCACTTGGAAGAAGGTTTAATTTTGTTTTTCTGTTATGTAAATATATTCCGTTGTCTATAGTGTTTAGGTTATAATAAATCAGACAACAAAATTGTTTATTTCGTGATGTTTAAATTTGTATTAGGCTCTAATATTACACGGATGATTGGCACTGCTGAGAAAATTGAGTTTACCATTTTATATTCTTCATATATTGTGGAAATTTCAACTGATGGAAATTTAGAAATTATTTTAACATCAATAAACTTTCATGTACAATTCTAGTTTCTTACAATAAATCGGGGTAATAAAGCAGGTAGTAAAAAAAATATTTGGTAACTCGATTTTCACGTTCCCTCGCGTGTTATTTTACGATATAAAGGTATTTAATCTATGGCAATTATATTAAAATAATAAACATACATTAAAATATTTCAGTACTGTAGAATAATAAGCATAGAAATGTGAAAACTTTTTTTTAAAAAAATCATAGTTTCATATTTTAATATAATAACCATAAATTGGAGTATTAAGATTATAATAAATAATAAGATCTGCTTCAATAAATCTCATTAATTTCAGCCGTGTCGAACGCATTACTTTTTAGTTGTGGCGCAATTGTAGCAAGCCCTTTGATACTTGATCTGGTAATGCCAAGAGACACACCCCGACTTCGTACACTCAGCATGGTGGGGTTTTTTATTGACGATAACCCCTACGTTGATCTGATATCTATAACCCTTATATTAACGAATGGCTTTGGCATATTGGCGATTACGTGCACCGAATCGATGGTCACTGTCTTCGCTTATTACACCTCTGCACTGTTCAAAATCGCCAGGTATAACAGATACACCCCACAGGATTCATTCCCCGCAATTATTTACCTATACGTATCCATACCTTCATAGCTATCGAATACAAAACGCCGTTGAAACAGCGGCAAAGATGGTTCCCGTTTCTGAAAAGGGCGCATCCTTTCGCATCAGCATTCGCCGTGGAGTGGAGATGCAAAGGAAAGCTATTGAGTTGGTACATTCAGTTAAATTTCCTCCACTGAAGCGTCCTTATCGTAAATCCTCACACTAATCGCCTTCTGTTTCTTTCAACATTGCAATCTGCTCGCGACTAAAGGTTCATCGATGATTTGACGACGAATATGGCAGTGTCTTACTTATTGGCGAGCGTGATGATTTTGGTGTCAATGCCTATGTGTCAGTATCGAGTAAGTACTATCGCGCTGCACTTGGTATAATAAATAAGGATAATAAGGTTCCTGTTTCTTTTTATATTCTACACGCTTCGATGCGTTCGTTGTTGTTGGCGCACAGAGATATTGAAAGTACTTAATGTGCAGTAGTAACTGTGGCATTGAACTATAAACACCTACTTTTAAAAAAATGTTGAAGACTGTTCTAGAACCATTTGCAGTATGCATGACAGTGTTACATAAGCTTGCATGGTTCAAAATGTTATAATTAAATTACTTGCTTACGGATTTTCGAAATTTCATATTTTAATGAAAAACTTTGAAATAATATTTAGATTGACGCTTAAGATTAATGCTTATATTAAATATTTTTTGCAAATGTTTTATCCTGACGAGGCACAGAAATTGCGATGGTTTTATTTAATTGTGTTTGTTTATTTGCGTGTGCCAGCTCTTTCTGTCGATCGCAGACGCGCACGAAGTGAAAGAAATTATCTTGTGTATTCTGTTACTCGCTACCCAAGTGATAGTTGCGTTCTTAAATTGCCACAGTGGGCAGAAGATAATAGACGAAAGTGTGGATATCTTTTATCAAACGTGAGTTTATCATCTATACAAACGGTCATTACGCAGTAGAAGTGGGAGGAGGTAAAATTAGAATCGCCTTGTTCACATTTAACTAAAACTTGCAGTCGTGCTCACTATTCTCTGTTGCTGTACCCTTAAGAAACCTGCATCCCACAATTGTGCTTTTATGTCAGCTTAGCTCTCTAAAGAGATAGATATGCTGTGTTCGTAGATTTTTCTTCAGAAATCAGAAATTCTAGATCGATGGAATAACCAAATTCAATAATTGTCAGTAGCTAACTGATTGTATCCAATTAAACATGTTGTCTGTAACTTTAGTGTGAGTAGATGGTTACCTTAAATACAATAATCCATCTCCTTTGTACGTTACACCTATAAACTGTAAATAATTATGACTGTCGGTAACATTTCAAGCTTCCCACTTCTCTAGCGGTATAATTTGTGAATGGAAACGTTACAGTGACAATACTATAGTGGTACATATGTGTTAAATGATACAGATATGATTCTACGTGGTACTGCATCCCACTAAGCCAGCAGAAACTTTTGCTGTTCATAATGCAGAGAAGTTCGATAAAGTGTACAATCAACCTTTCCAGTCTGTATACTGCACATTATTCTGGCTTTACAACGGTAATGTCTCTACTATTAATTCTTCAAGTTCAATTATTGTTGAAAACTTGTGTATTTCAGATGATGAGTTCATCTTTCTCGTATTTCACCGTGATATGTTCCAAACGGTAGAATTCATAACAGAGGTGGATAGAGACATTAGCTATCACGGGACACTAACATTTGGAGACTTATCTTGACATTCATCGTTAAAGATAATCTGCCAAGTAATGCAGAACGTGGTGTTGGTAATTTATTAGGGTATGGATTTTGTTTGTAATAAAATAGTTTATACGAACCCATGTAGGAAAATGAGGTATGAATAAATTGTAAAAAATTAATGATTCAGTATTAAAGTCTGGAATTTATATTAATTGTAAGAAATTAATGATTCAGTATTAGAGTCTGGAATTTATATTAATTGTAACAAATACTTAGGCGCTCTTCCTTTTGTAGTAATAGAAATTCATAGTTTTTGTAAAGTATTGTAAGTCCCTAAATATGCACACAGATCTCTAGCTTCACCAAAATTGGCCATTTTTAACAATAGACTCGTTCCAATCCTAGTACAGAAGTTCCAAACTTTGGAATACTGACGAAAATATCTGCTGATCTTGGCGTAACGAACTGTTTCATCTCATGTTTTGCACTCAGGCTGTCATAATGTAAGGAAATTCTCAACAGGTAGGTATATCGTAAGTTCTCAGTTTATGTCAACCTTAACTCTCGATACCACGTTAAGTATAAACTTTATTGTGCATAGTCGAATGTAGAAATCAAATTGAATATACAAAAATATATATAAAAAAAGAAATTTTTAAGTTAAACGATTTTATTTAATTTGATCAAAAATGCACTAAAAATTAGTGCATTAGATATATTGGATATCTGCTCCACTTGTGTTATTGTCATATGCTTGCTTTCTATGATTTTTTCTGGAAACAGTTAATACAAAGAGAAAGATGTAAATTGTGTATGTAATGCACATCCTCGTTAAATGTTAATATGGTATCACTTAGTAGCAATTATTTATTTTGAACTCGTTTTTTACGTTTATGTACATATGTACATATTTCTGATCTGTATTGAATTTTTCCGCTATGGCTGATATATGAGTGTTTCTTCTACTGCGGCTGATATGTGAGTGTTTCTTCTACTGCGGCTGATATGTGAGTGTTTCTTCTACTGTGGCTGACTAAGTATTGATATTTCTACCTGAAATTACACTATAATTCATTGCTATTCGCAAATGCAGGTTAGCCACGGGAACTATCATGTTAATTACTTTTTTGCGAATTTGTTGATATTTTTAAAAATACATTTATGATACATAAAAACATAATTACAGAAACTCCCATTTACACGTACTTTAAAAGCATTTACATTAGTTTACTTCAGTTTAATTATTCTTTTTGCATTTTAACAAATATGTATAATGGTATTGAAAGAACTTGATTTGTAACATTAAAAGTGAGGGTAAAAATGCAGAAACATATGTATATATTAACAGCTACTTCCTTATAATTTCCTCAAAGTTAGTTAGAACAGTTCTCAAAGAAATACAAATTCAAGTGAGTCGAAAAAGGCCCGAGGGATGTAACGGGGTTTAAGCATATCAAAAACAGAAGGCGTTTTCTTTAGTATTTCTTTCAACTGAATTCTATTGGCAAGGTCAAGATTGTTGTGTTTAATGCTGTCGTTGTGCCATGAGGGTGTATCGATTTCCCCTCGCGTGTCACGTTTCCTTCATAACACACTTTACACCCTTCAACGGGAAATCAATATATTATTTCTCTTTCTTTTTACGTAGTTTGCCCTTCATCCCTTGCGCGACTATGTACGTATAACTTTTGGAAAATGGGTATTACTTGTCCGTAATGTGGTATTGTACGTTTTTACAATTTTTATTCTTCATAATAGTTTTAAAAACTTTAGATTTATGGGATAGCAATTTCTGTTTCTTACTAGCCTAAATATTTTAAACGCCGAAAAAGTTTTTTTATTGCTTTTCAACTAACACCATCATCCGAGATGGCCCTTTCAAAAACTTTTGTTTCTTCTTATAATTAGTGAAGTTTCAATAGAATCGCACAAGATTTTAAAAACTCACAGTCCCATGTGCTCTCAACATAACATATATTCCACAAAAGTATTATTGCATTTTATTTCTCATTTGTACATATGCTTTATACTTTTCACTTTACCGTCTTCACATTACTCAAAATTAATTAAATTCCTACCAGAGCTCAAGTAGCTCGCTTCAAGTACCCAGCGACCATATATTCTCCTGCATAATAATATGATTTACTAATTAGAAGAGATGATATGATTTCGGCGCACTGGTTCGGTCTATTAAACAATTAAATAAAAGCTATTTTGCAATTTTAAGAATTTCTATCAAATTCCAACGTTTCGGTTAATGATTATGACCATTCTCAAGGAAAGTTAGATAAAAAGAAAAAATACTGCGTGTGCTTTTATATATTTAAACAATCATCACGTTCATTGCTGGGAACGTGATGATTGTTTAAATATATAAAAGCACACACAGTATTTTTTATTTTTATTTAACTTTCCTTGAGAATGGTTATAATAATTGACCGAAACGTTGGAATTTAATAAAAATTCTTAAAATTGCAAAATAGCTTTTATTTAATTGTTTAATAGCCCGAACCAGTGCGCCGAAATCATATCATCTCTTCTAATTGGAACAATTTTTACGGTCGAAATTCAATCTATATTATTTAATATGATTTACTCTCTCAACATTACCAAATTGCGAGCAACAATAATAATACAACTCCGACAACATAGCACACACGAAACTGCTCGCCGAGTAACGTTCATAATATCGATAATCGAAGGCAGCAAGGGTAAGGAAAATCGTGCGTGTGCGTTAGCCGGGGACACAAAATATAATTTTCAAAATTCGAGCATCAATGCATTTTCTTCCAGCCTGGCGGACAAGACACCGCGGCGACTGTCTTCCCAGAAAATTGCAACCCCTGTCAATCATCTCACCCCTCAGCCACAGTTCGCGATATTCCCCGTAAATTCAGAGAGGGTTCGCAGAGGGTATAAATTCCCGTATAAAGGTGGGGACGAATCGATCGTGCGGCAGTTGCGTTTCTGACTTCGCGCGAGGATGATGTGCGTCCGGCGATTCGACTACGCGTTCGCCAAGACGGTGCTGGTGCGTGTGTGGCCGAGTTCCTATCCACAGAATTCGCATGTGTCCGATCTTCGTCATCTATTTCGTGCTGGTGATCAGTGTACTTCCTCAGGTACTGTGTACCGAGGCACGTGTCGCGAGAAAGCGGGCTATCTAATCGGACGTTGCCTCCAGTTGACGTTGTTCGCTTCCTCCGAGTGCGATTTCAATTGCGTCCTTGCGCGTCCCGTCCATCATTTTCCCGCACATGACCAGTTTTGTCACATACACCAGCTTCCACATCTGCGCCAGCACCTTAAGTTACCTTCGCACTATGTATACCGTTCTGGTCGCCGCAAGATTTTCACAGTTGGACCGTGTCCACCCAGGTGATAGAGATATTCGCCAAGATTCAAGTCGACTGGGAATTGTTAAAGGACGGTAGGGACAGTGTCGAGATACTTCAGGAGGTCACGGGCAACGTGTACATCACCTTTCTGCTGTTAATACGTAATTAACGCGAGGATATATTTCTGATGTTTGACTAACCCGTTGGTGTGCTGTGAATTCAATGAGTGCGTGTCAAGGAGTGCAGTTGACGAGTGGGCCTGTAAGGATTCCGCACACGGTTCGCGTTCAGTATTTGAATCTCAGCTTCGAAGCGGTTAATGTAGTGAAGATTGGCGTAAAAGAAGGGATTAAAGTGTCATGAATTTGTTGCATGTTCCACCTCTTTGTGCCTGGATTGTATTAAATACATCACCGCGACGTAACGGCAAGAATCGTCAAATTCTAGCAAACATATTGATTTCATTTATGGTCTGCACCGCGAGTATCGTGGTAATAATACCGGCAGGGTTTGATTGCACGCGGCACCTAACAATTCCACGCAAATTTTCCAGCCTGAATTCGTGTCGGAGTACAATATCGAACAGGGAAGGTACTTTTTACTGTGTTGTTTGTACGTCAGTGGCAGTGTTCAGCGGGATTCTCATGTCGTATTGACCGAAACCACCTTTCTATTCGTATTAGAACATATATGTGGATTATTCAAAATCGAGGGGTAAGAAACAAGCATAATGTATTATTAAACTGTAGCGTATTTGAAACTGTTGTTCGGGGAACATAAATTTGCAAACAACATTTTAGGGTGACATGCATATTTCTGAATATAAGTAAATGTTTCGCATTGCTTTAATTTCTTAGCTACGCTTTCTTTCGCATTGCTTTAATTTCTTAGCTGTACTTTCCGCGGAACTGTAACTCTGTACGACAAAGTTCTAACAACAAAGTGATGATCTATTATAGTGGTGTACCTACCGTTTAGATAGACGACATTCGCGAAAGCCACTATAATCCGTTCAACGAGTCGATTTCCCCGCATGGATATTTTGTGATTTTTTGTTGTTGAAAAATATTTACATTTATAACAACCGACATCCAAGACGTGTTTTTTTTCAAAGTTGTTTTAGAGTGAGCACTTCCATTCGGAACCAGATTATCTAAAATAAAAAAACAAAAGACATTTCGTTAGTATATTAATGTATCCTCTGATTCACGAAGGGAATTTCCGAAATATTAATTTAAAACAAAATGGCAGCTATTTAAAGTTGAAGTCCCGATTTTTTCGCGCAAAAATCGCGCTTTCAGACTATTTTTTATTAGAAAAATTTGTTTTTATATATGCACGAATAGGAGACATCTGTTCATCAGGAGTCATTTGCCTTTTTGTAATGGAATGCTTCGCTAATTTTTTTATCCTCACGCTTAAAATTTTTTAAGACACCAATCTGTCTTTTGGTAGGCTTATAAACCAAAAAAACTCCTTGAAAATCAATGTTTGTCAATACTACTGAAATATTAATAGTCGTAATTCAAGTAAAAGCATTTGAAAATTAAGATTAAAGCTAACCTTTGTAAAGTATCAAATGAGTACCTCAGTGTTACATTTCTCCATTTAACAACACTATCGAAAGTAATTATACTCCCATATTTCAAAATAAATTACATTCGCACGATATCAATTTATATATTGCAGCATATTAATGAATACGATGTGACTATTCCTTTCTTTAGATGGTTAATTATAATAAAAAATTCTCGTAATTAATCATGGAACAAATAACACAACTAGCCTGGCAATACGTATAAATTGTGTTTACTAATAATTAAAAACTCACCGCTTCCGGTTTCAGTAATTCATTGAGAATGCCCTTGATTCCAATGCATGCTAATGAGGACAACTTTCCTTCGTACTGACAACTCAGTAATGCTGAACATGCACATCTTCCTCGAAACTCGAAACAACCATACGAAACTTCACTTAAAAAAAAAACAAAACCTGATATTTGATCTACTATCTAAGCACTTGAACATAAAGAACGAATAAAATACTCCATCTACAACGACCGTAGGACAATATGTATCCATACTTCACTACTTGCTTGCTCGATCACCGAAGAGCCAGTGAGTGTAAAGAAAATGCGACAATCGCGCGAAAGCTAAAAGAAAATAGTAAGTCTATGGAAATATCAGCCTTTTCCATTCTGGTGCCACAATATAGGTAGTTTTATGTATTATCCAGATATTACCGTTCTTTCTTTTCACCCCCGCGACTTGCACCCTGTTCTTATGTTATTTTGCCTGTCAATCATTCGCCCCCAACGCTACAGTCGTCTGAAAATGCTGCGTGCAATTTTAGAGAAGAAACAAAACGACTGTTTATCGAACAATACATAGTGGAGGGGAGAACGAACTGTCACGTAGCGAAACCTGATCGCAGAAGCGTCTCGACTGTTGCACAGCGATGAACTTCATCGGGAGTCGCTACTACAAACTGAATTTAATGTTACTGTCGATAGTCGGACTCCGAAATTTCGATGGCCGACCACGATTTGGTATATGGACGCAAATACGCCTCGCGATTTGTTATATCCTTTTCTTCTCGGTGGTGTTGTTTCAGGTACGTTTCATTTCTCCTTTCATGTACGACGGAAGACAATGTTTGTTTTGCAGTCTGCCATAGAAACTTTAACAACTATTCAATTTTCGAGTCAGATTTAAAAGCAACTATTTACTAAACTATTTACAGTTTATTTTATTCTTCCCTGTTTTCTGATTTACATTCTTTTTTTTTATAGTTCTAAGAGAATTGATCGCGAATTAAGTATACTTTCGAAATTATTCCTCTATATGTCACAAAGGGTATGATTTCTGTATTAATTTGAATTATCTTGTACATCCTCAAAATTATCTTGTACATTCATCGGTTAGAATTAATTAGATTCAAATGATTTGGGAAATCAATGGGAAATTTGTGTAATGTCCTGATTCTTCAGGTAGCAAGAGTATTGATTGATCCAAAGAGAGACATCCACATATCATTAAAAGTGTGCTCGTATATGTTTCCATGGATATTAGTGATTATTAGGTACTATAACTGTCACAGGCATATCCACGATGTAAGTTGCTAGTAAAGAGAAAGAATCACCTGGAACTGTCTTTATAATTGTTTTTCGCGACGACAGATAGAGAAGCTTTTCGAGCACATCGCTGATGACTGGAGATCGTTGAAGAGCCACGAGGAAATTGAGATAGTACGACAGTATGCAAATAACAGCAGAATCTTTATAATTATCATCGCAGGTGTGAAATAAATTAATTAAATCTGTTGCACATGCTTGAACAAGCTTACGTATTATTATGATTGCACTTAAATTCAATTATATCTAATCACTTTTAGTCAATAAGTTCTCCACGTTTGTAGCCCTTTTTTCATATACGACGATTGGGTTTCTGTCAAGTTATTTTTATAAAACCCGACAGTGCAGTTTCTATTTTTCAGAATGTTTTAGGATTATTGGTACAATTGATCTGCTGATGGAATGAATGAAAAGTAACAAACAATTCATAATAAGTATATAAATACATAATTACACTTTTTACAAATAGAATACTTTTCTCTTCCAAGGAGACTTAACTTGGTAGTTTTTAAAAGGTTCTGTTTCTTTATATAAGTTTATCATTTATATAAATGGCACTTCGATGCAAGCTTTATCTCTGTTTTGCTCCGATATTTCCTTCGTACTACTGCTACTGATCATGCCAACAATATTGATACACAAAAGACATCCATTCAAAGTGCCACGTTAGAATTGATTGCTTTTAAAACTTTTAATTCCTTTGTATAAATTCTACCAACTAATCAAACCCATAGCTGTGATTCTAAAACACTCTGTGCAACATCATTTACCTCGTAATAACGTTGCTTTTGCAAAACTTGACGAAACTTGTTGGCACACTTAATTTCCATTAAGTGTGCCATCCAAATGCCCTCAATTTTCGATGATTTCAGTTTGTATGTACAGTACGACACTGTCAGTCGTCGTAGGATTCTTTTCGCCTAATTTCCTCGACATCGTCATTCCCTTGAACGAGTCACGCCCAAAGGAACCTTTCTTCTTAATGGAATATTTCGTCGACGGGGAAAAGTACTTTCATTACATCGTCGCGCACATTAGCGTGTCGTGTTTTCTCGAGGTAACCGTACTCCTCACTACTGAATCGTTGAACATAGTTAACGTGCAGCACGTTTGTGGAATACTCAAAGTCACTAGGTAAGAACTTGATGGATAAAAACACATCAGCATTCCGCCGTGGTGCAGCCCTCAAGTCCTTTTAGACCGAAGCACGTTCTAACTTCTTTAAACCTGCCCTAATTTTGAAAAAAAAATGTAAGAATGTTGTTACTAAATAAGTAGTATCTAGCATGTGCCTTTCCTGTTCCTTAGCACTGTTAGCGTAGCATAGTTAACCGAGCACCATGGAGATTTCCTTCTAAGATCCCAAGTTACGACGGATTTGAACTCCTTCGTCACTATTTCTGATAAATACGGTCAATATTGATACATAAAATAGGCACACTCACATAGATAAATTTCTTGATTGCAATATTCGTTGTTGTGATTTTGCAGCTACAGGTTGGAGCACTCGTTGGACCATTTATTCTCACGAGAGTCTAGAGACAATGATGAAGTTTATACGAGGCTCGTAGAAGCTGTGAATATGCAAAGAAGAGCTTACAAGTTGGTACTAAATTTGCAGAAATATCAATGCGGGTAAAATTTTGTTACTGTTCGTGCCCAAGATAAGTTAGTCTCTTCTGTTAAAGCTATACAGAGCTTTGGAACGCGTTTTCAGCGTTCTCTGACTTGTGTCTGTTAGTACTTGGTGTGTCTTCTGTCAGCATAAATTTGTTTTGCGTGAGTAATACCAGTTTTCTTATAGTTTTGGTATTGAAATCAGTTATGAGAAGCAATTACTTCCATTTATATAAAGTAATATCGGTTCTCTATTTAAATAACAGTCAGAGACTTTCTATTTGAACTGGAATATTTAGAAATTGATTTCTTGCAGATTTGATAAGAAAACTGTTACCTCTTTTATCAAATACCTGCACTTCCTTTAACGATGGAAGTATATTGTAAATTTTGTTATTATGTAAAGTGTAAGAAAATTATTTACGATACCCTTAAATTGCTTTTATGGTGAACTATTCAGTGGATGGATGTCATAAGTATATTGCATAATCGATTAACTGGTTTGTAATACTTTCTTTTAGTAATCATTTATTTTAATAATTCTTTTAGTTCGTGCAATTTGTTGCATTAAATCCCCTTGTATCGTAGTTATTTCAAGCGGTAAGAGTAACGAAGAAAATGGCTGATCTTGTTAGGTGTAGCTTATACGTCTCGATTCATTTTCTTTACATGTTCATCGTGAACTATGGTGGGCAATTGTTAATGAACCACTGTGCCGAGATTTTTGAGAAAACGTAAGTTGCCTTTAAATTACTCAAAATATAGGTTTGATTATTATTGTTCTCAATAGAAATACAAAGCATATAAAATCTGATATCAACGGATGTAAAATGTCAGGTATAAATTACGTGGAGAAATATTTATATCTGATGATGGAGTATAATAACATCACTTAAATGATATAGGTATTTGCACACGTCTATAAGTAACTTAAATACTAGATTTTTCCAATCACATCAGTACCTACTACTGATCTATTTTTTAAGATTTTTCACCTTTTAAACATTTTTTTAACGATCAAGATTACTTAATAAGAAATCATAATACAGAGTCTGACTTAACGTTTACCATATCTACTTGACTTCTATGAACACAATTTTAGATTAAATATTTACCTGCGTTCATAGATACTTCATTCCATGGTATGAGGCTCCTCTACGAGTGCAGAAGCACCTTTTATTCATATCCCAACGAAGTTGTAGAAACCTGCATATGACGCGCATCGGCTGTATATTCGTTCCATCGCTCGAAGGTTTCCATTTGGTAACGCACAGTAATCCCAATTGTGAGAGAGTTTAGGACAAAGCACGATGAAAATGAGGCGTTTTGTTACAGCTTGTTAAAGCGTCGGTGTCCTACTTCACGGTAATGTACTCTTCCAGCAAAGAATGAAAACCTTTAGTACCTACGATTTACGATCTGCAACGTGATGAAAGAACACGTCAAACAGAACCGTAATTCGCGTAGCAAGTAGTAACAGCATTCAGAGAACAGCGTAGATTTGTATTATGCTGTACACATATGTAGAATTTATTAATAAAAGGGACCTAATGCTGACGTTTCGTAATTTAATTTTCGAATTATCTTCTTCGATATCGCAATTTTATCTGATATTATATTTCGATAAATTGGGGGAAATTGGGGTAGCAGGACCCCACATACATGTACCTATTGTAAGCACTTTTGTTGTCGAATATTAACTAAGAACTGGTTTTTGTTCAGAACTTTTTTAATAGTTCTACGTGCCTGGAAATGTTAAAATTAAACAGTTATATTTTTAGTGCGAAAATACATTTCCCAAATTTTCTTTAGCGCTATAAAGTTCACATCCTTCCTTTTAAGTAGCGATACAATCATGAGTATAACTGTCTGAAGATTTTTAACAAGTATTTTATGTTTGCATGTAACACTTTTATTTGGTAGAGGAACGGATTTGTTGCACGATGTCTAGACTTTCACGAGTGATAAAATTGAAGGAAATATTACCTATTAGTTGTGTTGTAAAATGAATATAAATACTCGTTTTGTATTGACTGTTCAGTCGAAGAATCGGTTGAAAGAATCGTGAATCTTTATAAAACACTGGCAACATTGGAAAATGTGTGTGCAAATAGTCACTTCCAGAAAGATAAATCACATCTAAAGTCATCGATACGCACGTGCTAAATGCGATTCTCAACCATTATATATATACATTTTTAAAATAGGTCCTCTCACGAAGCAAACTTACTCTATATTTTCAACTTATTTTCGCACGAAGAATCACTGCTTTCCCAATTAAACGCTACCAATTTTTCTGCATATCATGTGTAATTTTAATGTACTTACATCAAGTTGCCATGTCACATGTTTCACCCAAAAATACAATCACAAAAACATAGAACGTTCCAAGAATTACAAAATATCATTGTATCCGTGTTCGCTGTTCCCATGTAGAAAGGAGCTACAGGGTGACCACTTTCGTACGGTCATCCAGCAGATCGTTCAAATTATTTTAAACGTTAATATTTTGTTATGCACAAAGAAGGTGTTCCAGCTAGGCCTGTAACGAATATTCGAATATTCGAATACCAGAGAATTCGAATTTGAGATTCGAATTTTCAAATAATCGAATTTGAGATTCGAATTTTCAAATAATCGAATACCAGAGAATTCGAATTTGAGATTCGAATATTCGAATACCAGAGAATTCGAGTTTGAGATTCGAATATTCGAATATTCGTGATAGTAACTGGGGTAGAAATAAAAATATTATAGTTCCTCAAAATCGTTTATGGGTATTAGTTTCCTACAAAAAACTCTGCTTATACTGTTTGTCACCCGCTTATGGCAGGGCACGGGTGGGCCTTGAGGACGGGACCCTTGGCCGACTGAGTCGGGGTTGTCCACTCATTATTAGAATAATAATTTGAATAACTGATGGTTGTTTTCGTTTCAAAGTGTATAAATTTTCCAAAGATTAATAATCATCCAAATAATTGTAAAGGTAAATATGAAAAGAATGTCACGTTAAAGTGTGAACAAATATTTCATTTTCAGATTTTTATTCGATACAATCCGAAATTCGATCACTCCGAATATTCGAATACTCCTGATTATTCGAATATTCGAATAGTCTAATAGCGAAACAGTCAACAAAAAAGATAAACACTCTTTTTAACGTCTTCCTGAGAATACCAAGAAAAAAATTTCCAGCTGCACAGTTACAATCACAAATTCCATAAGTAAGCACAATAAAAGCGAAGGATTAACGTAGAGAGTGATCTAACTTGTAACATTTGATGCAGAATAGTAGAATAAAGGAACATCACCTCACATTTCTCCACTCCGTCGTATAGTATTCCAGTTGTTACCAAGTTGCGGCGTAATATAAACAACAGCTTCCACGTTTTGTTGCAAAATTCTATTCCCACAATTTGTATCCTCTTCTGCTTCAAAACTTCGTGCCACTCTTGCAAGTGCAGGTACACTGTGTGCTCCCCAAGAAGCGCACCGTTCAATAATTCCAGCATGAGTGGAAGGGAATTTTCTTCCAACTTTGCTCGCACCTCCATAAAACATATTATATCCCTCGTGTTTCCCCAAGTGTCAATCATCCCCCCTCCCCCATTACCGCGTAAACGCAAGTAATTTCTCAATGACCACCTACGGCACTCTACTTCGCGGCACTGTCACCTTACCTCGTATCGACGTATCGACCAAAAGGGGGAAAAGAATGTGAGAAAAATTGAGAAAAAGATTCGCTGGTGGGGAGACACACGTCTCGCGTCAGTCGTGTTTCACCTGTCTTGCGGATATGGACATACAGAATATCCCCAATTATTCGATCATTCGTTTCTTCTGGCTGTTCACTGGCCTGTCTCCAGAAGAGACAAGGGCACACGTGCGCGTTCAAAAGTGCTTTATTGTGATCTGTATACTGTCCATAATTTTTGCCCAGGTACAGTTGTCGACGATTTACAGTATCTCTTCGTACACGTTGAATTTATTTGCTTCTCGTGAATACTTCCGACTCTTTCAGTGTGGGCTGCTCATTACACATGAGTTCAATTACGCGTACTGCATGAAGATCGCCACATATGTCATGCCGAATATAGTGTACCTTATAAAATACGCGACTTTCATTACATATCAGGACCAAGTAAGCCTGCGTACAGCTGCAAAAGTACACCGCCTATTTATTTTTATAAATTACAACTGCTTTTTCTATTACGACGATTTTTTATGCTGAAAATTAGATGAAAGATTGAAGGATTTAGGGGCTGGCGATACCTGTAGTCAGAACTATTGGTGACAGTATTGCAAGGTCATTGATCCTTTGCACTTCAACTGACTCACTGGTCGATCACACCGACTTTTCTTACTCAATTCAGTGTTGAACTTATTAATTGCAGAGGTTTCGATTACGGTGAAATATAGCAGAATAAATTCAGAACCAGTACTTCAATTAATTCTTCGAAATCAATATGTAACGCGTATACTTTGTAACAGTGGCGCACTCAGGATTTAATCTTAGGGGCAGCCGCGCTGAACGGATAAAAATATTTTTAATGGAAATTCAATCAAATTCATTAGGCGATTGTACAAATTTATTTAAAGAATAAAATCCAGTTTTCTCTTCATTTTACAAAGCCCCTCGTTTGGGGGGCCTTGATCCCCGTTCTGGGTGCGCCACTGCTTTGTAAACTTTGATATGGCCGTGGGGTATATTTGGAGTGTAAAGGGTTACGTACCCTTCTAATATAATTCCTCTACCAAATTCAGATTTTTACAGAATTTCCCAGAGGAATGTATGGCAAAACAATTTTTACAGTTTCAAAGGATATTGGACTGGATACAGTACGACTGGGATAATTACAGCGGAAAAGAAGAACAAGAAATAATGACGAAACACACCAAAAAAGGAAAATCCATCGTTGTAGTGTTTTTAAGTTAGACTATCTCACATACGTTACATGCTCCACTGCGTTAACAATCACCGGAACAGAATTTTATATTTCCAGTAGTCATATATATATCTGTAGCCGCTTGTATTGGATTCCCGTACATGCCACGAATTCTCGATATCGTAATGGCTGTGAATGAAACGCATCTGTACAAACTACCAATCCCCGTAGAATATTTCGTTGACCCTGACAAATATTTCCACTTGATCTTGCTGCACCTGGGTGTCTGTCAATTTCTTGGGGCGAGTGTCGTGATCGCCACCGAAAGCTCAACCCTGATGAGCGTGCAACACGCTTGCGGATTATTTGACCTAGTCAGGTATATTTCGATTGTTTATTAAACAGAATGGATTGCTTTCATTCTGCGATAGAGCAATCGTTGGTATCGATTTCAGTGAGTTTCTTTATTGACACGTTGCACGAATAAGTGTCTGGGTACAGATTTACTTGAATGAAATATTATATAAACTATGGTAGTTTCAGTAAATCTGATGATGACGCGTGTGTGCAGACTTTGTAACTTACTGTATATATTTTAAATGACACCTTATATGCACCTGTATGGTATAGGTAATATAAGAAATCTTTCCCATTTTTTCTGTGAATCCTTCGTTTTCGAGAATATCGATCTTCAATATTTAATTCGCATATTTAATTATCTCTTCTTCGAATGTTCATAATGAATTTATATATGATATAATTCGAATGTTTATAATGAGAGAATATTCGTAATATGTTTGCAATAATATTCTGTTTTGCTATCTGTTATTTGGTGTCTTATACTATTATACATTACATTACACTACGAAACCACTGCTGTTATATTCATTATGCAATGATTCATTATCTTTACCCTGAGATATAAATAGTAAGGGGTAGATGTTCATTGGGAAGAAACAATTTTCTGAAATTTACTCCTCGAAGGATACTCGATGACCCATGTATGTTTTAAATAAGATGGTTTAAATTTACAGCTATCACATCCATGTCACAGTAGAGGATACGATTTTACTTTATAAGGAACAGTGGCTCATTCATGAGAGGATAAAAACTGTAGCACAAATACATTGCCGAGCGATTGGGTCGGTATAAAATTATTTATGAAACAGTTATTCGTTTTATTCATTACTTTTTGCTGTATTTCTAATTGTTCAGTATTAACCACAGCTTTTATTTTATTTTTGAGTGATTCAAGAAGTATATCTTCCAACGAATTATTTTACACATACTTGATAACAAATAATTGTTTCTTAATGTTGAAGCTTCACGAACCTCCTAAATGTTTCGTTCTCGCGGCATTATATGCTGTTGCTTGGTATAGGCGTGCTTTTATTGATTCTGAATTTGTATCAAGTAAGTAATACAATTTATCCAATTTATAAATAATGATAAAATTTCTTAAACACCGACTTTGTATACTTTCATACTTTTCATTAATGAAACACATGAGGAGCAATCTTCATTTTTACTCTGGATTTTAAAGTGATTCGATGCTTCGTATTGTTCAGGTTGCACAGGCATTATTGTATACTGGTAATTCGGACGAATTACTTGTATCAACAGTATTGATCATCTGTGACTTATTGTACGTATACTGTTGTACTTACATAGGACAGCAAGTTATAAACCAATGCCATGACGTTTTCCTTAAAACGTGAGTAAAATGTGCAATAAGTAAACGGGCCCAATTTTGCACTTCTAAGAACGGATTGCGCCTTGTCGGGCCGAAAAATAGGTAATTCTTTGTGAATTTTTTGTACAAAAACCGTTCGACAAATTAATTTGAGGTTTGGCAGGCTGTTTTATTGTATCTTGAACTATTGTTCTGAATTTTTGTGTGAAGAATTACCTATTTTTCAACCTAACAAGGCGCAATCCCCCGTTAACTAATAATGGGAATATCGAGCAAAAGTGGTCATTATTGGTCAGCACTCCTGCATCCACAATGTCCCTCTATGAAAATCATGTTTCCTTAAATTTTATAGTCACATTCATTTTTACTCTGTTTACAATTTTAATGTGAATTAAATGGTTATTTCTGAACGCGTCATTGAACACCGTGAAATTTCATGTAAGAGAGATTAAACCCATTGGGAAAATATTTTATCATACTGTTATAGCACTACCATGGCAATAAGGATTATTCGTGTATCAACATTTAAATTTATATTTGCTTCAATCAATAATAGTTTAATATGCAAAAGCTCATTCTATGAAATATTCGCTTTTGTGTTTTCTAGATACGACACACGATGGTACTTAGCACCGTTACCAGTTCAGAAATTACTTGTACTCTTGTTGAATTGGTGTAAGAAAAGTAGCTGCCTCTTGACTGGCGGTATATTTGTAGCCTCGTTCGAGACACTTTTATCGGTAACGGAGTTACTGATACCATTAATCTTTGGAGAATACAGTAAATTCCATCAATTATTTAAGCCAAACCGTGTTTTTTTTTTAGATAATAAACACGTCGATGTCGTACTTTGCAGTTTTATGGTCTATAAAGTGATTCGGAATTCACGGTGGCACTATTTTATGAATCACGAGAACCATAATGTAATTAATTACCAAGTACTCAATCAATTATCGTTGGCTGTAGTTTTTCGACGGTAATTTGTGTACTGTCGATCATCAGGCACTTGCTAAGTATGTAAGAATAAATATAATCCTCGATTAAAAAAGACAATTAGGGTCGCTTTCGTAATCTGAAATTTATTGAAAATTTTGGAAAGTGATTTAATCTACCGTATTCTCCATGAAAAATTCAAAAATTTCTCTTGCTATTTTATGCCTTTCATAATGTTGACTAGTAATTTAACGCGAGCGCGCTTAACACACTGGAGAATGTACCTATGTAGTACTATAACGTAGCATGCTTTCAAATAACGAATTATTTCAGTAGGAACATAACTATTTATAATACTTGTTGTATAGGTACCCATTGAACCCATGCATGGCAAGCACAGTAGAACAATATATACAAGGTGTTCCAAAGTCGATCAAACTTCACCAGTATGTTTTATGAGTAGAGATAAGAAAAAAATGTTTTATACGCACAGGTCTGAAAAATTCGAATACAATAAATTTCTAAACGTTAATCAAAATAAAAGTCATCGTAGTCCACTAGCATTTCCATTTCATATTTAGAGCGAATTCCACTTACGCCCAAATCACAGGTTTTTAAATATAAATTACGACTCGAAAACAGGAACATATAATTGATGATATTCATTTTATTACAAAAACGGAAAATTCCTACGGTCGTGGTCGGGGGCAAATTTGAACGTAAGTGAAATTCACCCTTAATTATTCATTGACTCACACAAGTATAGAACAAGTGTCATTCAGCACCTTCGCTCACAGTAAATTATAAACCTCCACAAACAAATACGTGTAAAATTATTTTTTAACACCCCCAATATTTTGTTTGTCTGTTACGAACCTCTCTTTTGTATCTCGCTTCCCAACTGAAGCTTCCAAAATATCACAAATAGCTGAACTACACTATACCCAAATACATATATCAAGCTTCATGTACAATAGTCCAAAGTGATGACTTTTCTAATCGTGTTATACTGAAGACACTCTCGATGAATGTGTATAAACACAAAGAGCACTTGTTACCAAAGCAGCACGCATTGCACACACCAAGTCGAGCTTTCAAGGAAGAGCAAACGTGTACTGTTCGATTCAGCCAGCGCTTGCGTTGCTTAAAGTGTGAGGCACAACTCAACATACGACCCTTGATGCACCCCCTCGCGAGACCACTGCCAAAGCAAAATGCTGATGTTACGTTAACGTGGGAAATCAAGCACATTACTATCGGGGAATTTGCATGTGTCGCGCGACAAACTCAACGTGAGATCTGCACCACCTATAAGGGGGAAGACGCCATATCGATCGATAAAATTGCCTCGTGCTCTCTTCGTGTAAACAGTAATATTTAAATTACACCCCCTGCCTACCATTCCAAACTTACATTTTTCCCTGCGAGGAATATATTACGAACAAAGAGAGGAATAAATGGTAAAGTAAATTGATCGAAGCTGGGCGACACTACGAGGGTGACAGTGTTCTGACTGCCGTACAATCATGCACTGCGAAAGTTACAACTGCTACAAGTTCGATCATATATTTCTGCCGCTTATCAGACTTTGGATAGATAACGCTTCATGGCTGAACAACTTACAAGACTTGATGTATCTCTTGATACTCCTTTCTGCGCTTGTTATTCAGGTACGAAGAACTTATTTTAATGATATTCGTTCTTGGCAGTGCTCTTTTCGGTTGTATACTCCTAATTCGAAAATTTATATCACTCGGAATACTTGAAGAGCAAGGATCGCTTGAACTGACTTGATTACTTAAAGGGACTTTGTCTCACAGCTACATGTTTAATATTTAAAAATTAAGCTAAACATTCAACGGCAATGCATACCCTTTTGATTTCCGATGATGCTCCGCTGATTCCCCTGAATTGTTCAGGAATGAAATGCTGGAATTGGTTGTTTTGTACTATTTAACGATAATACAATATTTTCAATATTGCACGGTGCACTGTCACTACTAACGAAGCTTATTCGTTTTAGATATCTCCATTAATTACGACATCGCTTGGACTCGACAATTTTTTGAATGATGTATCATACATTACACTTACGTGCATGATCCTTGTGAAGTATGGAGAGTTTCGCTACTCCGCGGACAAAGTGAGTTAACAGGAAGCGGATGAACGAAGTATCGGTGTATCAACATGTGCATTTATAACAGATCAGGAAGCTTCTCGAGAACATACAGCATGACTGGAGTATAATACAGAATGATGAGGAATATAAGATAATGAGAAAGTATGTTGAGAACGGGCAATACTTCGGTATAGTTTTGGCAAGTAAGATCGAAATGCAATATTTTGTTCGAAGAATTTACAGCAATAGTTCTCGACCTCCTCCCCCGATAGTTGGTTCCACGTTGACTTCGTGACCTACTTTCTGGGTCATCGTATTACAATCGATGTCTTCCATGCCAGAAAGTTTGTTGTACTTTAAGACTTATATAAAAAGAATTGATACATGATCCCATGATAAAGTTTTTTTTTTTTTAAATATAATACAGTGTTCCATCAACCGTGCAAGCGTGCCCACTATGCTATTTTATGTCAAATTGATAAATTTTATACTCAACGTTAGCGATTTCGATGAAACCGAAATATGATATAGTGAAATTGGGGGGATTTAAATCATCATCTCGCTGGTGTCACATTTGTTTAATATTTATTAATTTGTTTAATTTTCATGAATTTAGGTTTCATAAATAAATTTTTATCTGCAATACTATCAATGGTACGGAATTCCATCTTCTTTTATTTTAATCGAACAGATTTTTGGACCGAAAAATCGTTTCTTCAATACGAAAATTATAAATAAATTCTTGTTTTTTAAATAACGGTTAAAGATCACGGTTTTAGAAATCAGAAATAAATATGGCCAGATTCTTTGAAGTCTTCTCTACGGAATAAGAATTTCTTTAGGATGATCACTTTAAGATTTTATTTCACAACGAGCTGTTACAGACCGAGGTGCGCTCGTCGGCTCCTACAACTGGCAAACTTCAATGGGCTGCAATTTTTTAAAATCAATTTGCAACCAGCAAACTGATGGCTCAAACTGCTCCCAATTTCACGTGGATTACGTCATCGAGATCGTTCATGTGGAGTTCAAAATGTGGCATGGAATGAGCCAGTGGCGGATTTATGAAAAAAGGCCCAGGTGGTAAAGGTTCTGAGGGGCCCATTTTTTCGGGAAAATACAGCGGTAGTTTACTAAAAAACGGATTCAGTGTAATAATAGAAAAAAATATACTTTGGATAAAATCAAATTTTTTAAGGATGGGGCCCTGGGGGGCCTTCTGAGCAGGGCCCAGGTGGCAACCGCTCATCGCCAACCTGTTAAATCCGCCACTAGAATGGGCCTACTACAAAATGGGCCTTTCTTGAAAAGAGTTTATAAAAATATATGACTTTTTTTTAATTAAACTACTGTTTTTACATCTGTTAAATGTGTCCATTCGTTACAGTATGCTTTATACCGGGCGTGGTCTTCATTATACTATCTCCATTATATCCTACTGTTCGGAATATGATAGCGGCGACCAACGAAACCCGTACATTTAGATTTCCTGTTGACGTTGAATACTTCGTTGACCAGAGAAAGTATTTCGCTTTCATTATACTGCATGTCGACTTGGTCTGCACGCTTGAAATACTGATTCTGTTTATTACTGAAGTCGTTTTGCTAACGTTTATAGAACATTCTTGCGCATTATTCAAAATTACTGGGTGAGTTTGAAGTTTGAACGTACATGTATGAAACTCTGTTCTCAGTGTTGTGATCATTTTCGTTGTGGCGATAAATTCATATTTTGTTATCAGTTAATAATGACCATTTAAATGTTCGTGTCATTTTGAACAATTGCATTCACGTATATTAGAAAGAAGGGAAATTGTTTCCAAGATTTATGCACGAGGGTGCATTTTTCCACAGTTATCAGATCGCACAGGCGATAGACGTGTGCACGTTGCCGAACGTCACTGAAAAATGTCAAATTTCTTGTGGAAGATTAATCAAAGCAGTGGAAACTCACAAACGAGCTATAGAGTTTGTATTTATTTTATTCACAAACAACTTCAGGTTAACACGACTCCTACTTATGCTTTTATTATTACACTTTCTAACGCAATTATATTAACGAAATCTTTGTTCAAAGATTTAGCGCAATTACGGTACTTAAGTTTATAGAGTTCACGTAATCATGAAGGCTAAATGAGTAGAATGGGTAAAACTTTATTTAAAGAAAAATTTCGAATAACGAATGAAAGTTAAAAAAATTATTCGACATGTGTCGAATAACTTTATAACTTTATTCGTCGAATAATCTAAAGATAAAGTAACTTTTATTCGATCCGTTATTTAAATAATTTTTTATTTCGTTATGCCCAATTCTGCCATATAGTCTTAGAAAATGTTCCTGTTTATAGATTCGTAGAATACATAAGTAAAAACTTTACTACTTCTTATGCGGCGTTATGGTGCATAAGTGTACCCAACCTCAGTTTCAATCTGTATCGTGTGAGTAAATATTCTTAAAAAGCAGCAATAAGAAACTATAGATATATATATACATACAAAGATTCTGTACTGCATTGTTGTACAGAATTTCTCATTCTAATTTCCATTCTAACGTCGAAAAATGTTTCAGGTGAAAGTCGAAGGATTTCCAGAAGAAATATATTATACTGGATTTTCCAAAACCACGGGACAAGCAGAAACATACAACTTCGCTATGTTAGAGGAAGTCGAAAAATCCCTTTGCAATCTGAGGCTCACTTTTCAAGCCACGATCAACCAAAACTTGAACTCCTGACTCTCGTCCACGATTCCATTAATATTTGAATATCAGCGCCACGTGTACTCGATATAAGAAACACGAGTAAATTGCACGTTCGTGTAAACTAGGTAGAGCTGTTAGAGTACTCGAATATTCGAGTAGCTCGAAATTCGAGTCGAGCCGGGACTCGGTTTCCGAGCCGAGCCGTGTGCTCGAATGAAAGCGAGCGGCTAGAAACAATCGGGTGGCTCGAACGATCCACATCATTCGTAAATCGCTACCTTCACTATGCAATCTACTCCAAATTTTGACAGCTTACAGTCATGTTATAACCTGACGGGTGTCAAATAAGGTAAGTTATCAAAATTTGAGATGCCACGTGTGTTTACAAATGCCACCCGATTGTTTCCAGCTGCTCGCTTTTTAATCGAGCCGCTCGGTTCTTTCGAGCGCTCGGCTCGGATCGGTTAATCGAACCGAGTATATCCCGGCTCGCTTGTTACGAGTACTCGAACAGCTCTAGTGTAAACTATGCCGTGATCAGTAAGAGTTTCTTCGCACGAGACATTTCTGGGTCTTACAATTGGTTGTTTACACATATTTGCGTATATGCTTGGCAGAAGCAATACATACATATAGGTACTATGGTAGAGGTGACAGATACTGGCCGTTCTGGGCAGGTTCGCGAATAACGATCGAGGGGAAGTCGACCCTCTCCACACGTACAGATTTATATGAAGTTAAGCTATACAGCAATTGAGCGACATCGCGGTAGTCCTGAGCGGCGGAGAGGCGACGATGGGTACGTTCAGCGGACTCAACCGTTGAGTAACCGCTCACTGATTTTTCGCTGAACGCTACCGCTCAGTTTCTCACTCCTCAACACGTTTAGTGATCGGCCGCCATGTGTTGTAGCTTAAATAAAGTCGGCTACTTTTAAGGTGGAATCAGACGGCACTAGGATCGGCGAGCCGGCTCGGCAAGCCATGGCTCGCCGAGGATCGCCAAACAGCTCGTCAAGGATCGCCAAGCAGCTCGCCGAGGGGCTCGCCAAGGATCGCCGATGATCGCCCAGCGGCTCGCCAAGGGGCTCGCCAAAGATCGCCGATGATCGCCAAGCGGCTCGTCGAAGGGCTCGCCAAGGATCGCCGAGGATCGCGGATAGGCGATCCATGAGTGTTCTCACGGCGAGTGGGCTCGGCGAGTCTCGTGCCAGGCTCGCCGATCCTAGTGCCGTCTGATTCCACCTTTACGGAACGTGTTACGTGGCTACAAATATCGCCATCCTCCCAAGTGTCGTTCAGCGGAACGATGGACTGATCACGACTGATCACCGTTGAGTTCTCAACGGTTGAGTCCGCTAAACGCACCCATTGTGACGCTTAACCGCTTACCGCTCTTGATGTGGCCGCGGCCTTACGCATAAGCCCCGTTACGCACTTGCGACCAGGTCGCCGACGACCACGAGACACACGGGGATATATGAGTTCGTACGCACTTGGTCGCGACGACCAGTCAGTCGTCGGCAACCACGAAAACGTGAGCGATGCACGGGAGACCAAGTGGTCGCGGCGACCAACGAGGTGCCCTGTTTCCAATGCACGCGTTCACACGACGAGCGACTTTGTTGGCGACCAGACATCTGCAAGCAACGAAATGAGTTTCGATACGCAGAAATTTATTTTGCAAATAGAAGCTTGAAAGGCAATTTGGGACTTATCATATAATGAATACTCCAATTGCGACATTCAAAAAACAATAAGAAGAAATGGTGCATTTATTTGTGAATGAGAAAGCCAGTAAACATTCCTTTCTTACGGCGATCTTACAATAAAGAATGCACTGAATGTTGCCTCTTTATTATTTTTTTTCAATGCACTTCACAATTAAAACAATCTCATCGGCGTACATTCTGTTTGGGGCTCTCTACGAAACTGATAGGTATCGAGTTGCTCGGTCTGGTCGCTTCGTTTGGTTGCCTGAATTTTGATCTCTTGGCGACTGGCCGCAAGTACGTAACGAGCCTAAATGTATCACATTGAGTTGCGTGACTCCGAAGGGTATGGTGAAGTAACGGGAACTCTGCTTGGCACCTTCTATACAGAGTTGCCAGGTAATTCCCTACGCGTGACGTCATATAGGTAGACATATGTACACTAATACGACTTGTACACGTCATGTGATGAATTGTGGTACGTCACCGCGTCACCACCGGTCGGACGTGCCCGGTCGGAAGCCGAAGACCTCCTTAACTTCTCAGACCCGGGTAACAACCGAGCGCGGAACTGTTACCTAGTGGGTTATGGGAGAACTGCAAGAGTGTGCGTGGGGTCCAACTGGGGACCCGGGTCCCAGAACCTAAGGAGGTTTTCGGCTCTCGGACGGGCAGGCTTGGCGGTCCGAGGACGCGAGCATCGATAGCGTTTTCTACGAGCCGCGTGGAAGGAGTGCTCAAAGCCAACGAAGCGGCGGGCATGCAACGGATAGGGAAAACGCTAGTAGTGTGCGTGTAGGCTCACACCCTTAAGGTGAAATTCCACGGCGTGTGGCTCGCCGACACGCCGAACCTGGGCGAGCCGAGTCGAGTCGCCGAGCCATGCGCCGTGGAACTTCACCTTTAGGGCCTAAGGGCACACTACTAGAGTTCTCCCTATCCGTTGCATGCACGCCGCTTCATTGGCTTCGAGCACCTCCTTCCGCGAGGC
Organism: Andrena bucephala; assembly: GCA_947577245.1. Classification (NCBI taxonomy): domain Eukaryota; kingdom Metazoa; phylum Arthropoda; class Insecta; order Hymenoptera; family Andrenidae; genus Andrena; species Andrena bucephala. The sequence continues at coordinate 24,125,997 of OX387719.1, forward strand.
TCGTAGAAAACGCTATGAATGCACGCGTCCTCGGACCGCCCATCGGGGGATCGCTGCCATAGGCCCACCTTCTGTCTAACACAGAGGTGCACAAAGAGCCGCTCTTCAGTAGTGTGCGTGGTACTAGCCTGCACGCACATAACAGCAGTGCTGTCCAGCGCAGGGGCCCTTCACGCGTCTGCTTTCCCTTCTAATCTTTCTTTCGCGCAGCGTACCTTCCGTTGTCAAGGAGACCGCGCGACGCTACGAAGGCTCCCATGACGGGCTAGCCGGGGTAGCGTCTCCGCGGTTAGCGTCACGCGGTATCCCTGACAACGCGGACGAAAGTGGGAGAACCCCGAGAGCGCGCGTGCTCGACCTTGGAGAGCACTGGCATACAGTCTTGTAACTCCCACCCCTTACTGTGATTAGAAACGTAGGCACGCAAATCTCGCAACGTCAATACACACCTTAACAGCTCCACGCACGGCTTTGACCGGGTGTCCGGAATCGGTATCCGGCTACCAAGCGGCTCTTTGTGCACTTCTGTTTTAACACAATCGTAGAGGTGCCGCATAGGTGTGCCGCTATTAGCCGACGCGATAACATCTACGAACTAGCGGCTCGCGAGCCGCAGTGGCTCCTTCTCCTCTTCGCCTGTTCCGTAGAGCCGTAGGACGGCCCCTCCACACCTACTTCACTCTGATGAATTTCTCCTCCGGGTGCCGCACTCTCTCCCTGACGGGTCTTGTGCAACGCCTGGAGAAAAATAAATGGGGGAACCGGCTGACCGGGGATCCAGCTTGTGCGGCTCTCGGAGTGGGGAAGTTCGACACCCCTGATCTACGAGTACGAAGAGAGCGATCGGGATGCAGGCGATCCCAGCGAAGTACTATTGCGAGGTGGGAAGAACACCGACTACCCACAAGCTGAAATGTCACAGGGGCAAGGGGAATCGCCCGTTCGCTCCACCCCATCCCCTCCAACAAAGTCCGCCGCGTAACAAAGAGCGCGAACGAAACGTATCACGACAGCCTGCGGATATGGACAGTACCTAAAAGTAGGATTTCTTAGAGGGGATAGGGTGGAACGAGCGAACGATTCCCCTCGCCCCTGTGACGTTTCAGCCTGTGAGTAGTCGGTCTTCTTCCCATGTCGCAATAGTACAGTTGATCCCGGCTAAGCTGATAATTTCAGGGTCTCTTGTGCGGAGTGATAGGTGAATTTCACACCTCCGATTTCACACGCCACTGAGTTTTATCAGTTTATGGCTTTCGGCGCTCGAAAATAGGGGACTGGGAAGATAAGGATAGCAGTAGCCCAGAGGTGCACAATGAGCCGCTCAAAGCCGGAGACCTCTGCGATCCTTGGCGCCGGGTCAGAGCCCAGCGTGGAGTTGTTAAGGTGAATTCCCACAGCGCGTAGCTCGGTCAGTTTTGCACCATACTTTGTGCACCTCTGGACTAGCCTAACAATGTCAAATTATGTATTTTTCATCGTACCGATACAAAGGTAACACCAATGGATTCCTGGCATTCTCCTGACATTTGCATCGGGAAAATACAAATAATCAGTTGGTGACACATTCGTGAAGATCCGATAAAAAATACAGAACTTGGCATTCTTCCCCTAGAATAAATAAGAAATCGGGATGATTTTGTATCAGCCTAACCGAGGAAAAATTATCAGCTTAACCGGTATCAACTGCTCCTGTTACCTGTGTGCCGACCTGCTTGACATCGTCTCAGTAAGGGACAATACGTGAGCGTATGGCAATAAGGAGCGCAGACAAGCGGCATACTGAGAGTTGCCATTCACTCGCTCCGATGGACCTATACTGAGACTTCCATCATGGTTTGATTATTTGTCTAGACAAAGATAAAGAGTAGCAGGATAACTGTTTTATTTTTATCACATAAAAAATCCTTACATTTATGTGCAAGTAATAAGGCGATGGATCAATGACAATTCTGTCGAAATTCGGAGTAAATTAAAAATGTGAGATAAACAGTTGGGGAAAGTGTTTATCAGTGGTTTAACACCTCAACGACCGACCCCTGAAACGAGAACCTGTCCGTGCGGCCCGACCCTCGGTACGAAAACCTCCACTGTACGCTCGGGCGGTATAGGAAATACGGCTTTAATGTCCGTACGAAATACGGAGGCGGGCGACGAGTGGAAAACTTAGGGCCCGTACGAGATACTGAGGCGGTTCTTGCTTTGCCCAGTGTACAATTTGGCAGTGAAAATGATTTAAATAACAAACCTAGAAACAGTATTGGAACCATATTTCGTCACAAATCTTACACACCTTTACCACTGATATATTTTAAAATGTTTCTTAAATACTTACTTTACATTTTCTACGTATTCTGGATTTCCCTAGGCCGTTTAACGTTTGAACAGTGCGCACCGGAAGTTAAATTTCCAAACTTAAATTGCTTGTGTCTTGAAAATGAAACCTCAGATTGCAAGACGATAAGGGACTTTTCGATTTCTTCTAGCTTCAGAATTTTTTGTATCTTAGCTTGTTTCATAATTTTGGGACGCCATTATAGTGAACGTGATTTTATGTATGGAGGGGGTCACAAACACTTGAAAGTTCTTTTCTAAAAAAAAGTAATAACATGTATCAATAACGACAGAATGAAGGCGGAGACATTCTATTGAAACGCCACGCCATGCGTCACACACCACCCGATTCAACCGACATACCTACATATGTGCGCAGTTCGCATCGTTTGGGACGCGTCGGGTGGAGTTTCAATAATGTGTTCCCGCCTTTATAATAACATTATTTAGCAGACTTGCGTCCACAGAAATTCACTTCACTTTCAAACGCTTAAAACGTCTCCGTATATAAAACTATATCCCCTATGTAATTTCTCTTTGGAAAACCTTCGATTCGCATTCGAGGCAAAATTTAATATTATTAATAATTTTCTCGATATTCCCGTATATTCTTAGTTTATTCTAGTATTCGTAAGATAGTATAGTATTCGTAAGTACAAATTAACATTTGCACCACAGCTTTCTCATGCAGTTTTACTAATGAACGATATTGAAGGCCTATGGTTCATCGTGTTCTCCCTGATCGGAATGTTTGGTTACATGTTTCTACTGAATTACGTCTGTCAGGACATAATCGATCACGGTAACGAGCTTTTCGAAAAGACGTACGTACCATTAAGTGCATGCGAAAGTATAGTACGCACTCGTTATAGTCCCGTTTCTACCACGCGCTGTACGCCCGGTGACTATCCCCACCATTTCTTAGAATCCTTCGTAACTTAGAAGTGGAGAGTGAGAGAATCCGAGAACGAGCGAGAGGAAACGAAAGAGTCGACACGAAGTTGACGTCGGCTACGAAAGAGAGAAAAAAAAACAGAGCGTACTCACGTGAAAGACGAAGCGAGACAAAGTATCATATTCTCTCTTTCGTAGCCGACGGCAACTTCGTTTCGACTCTTTCGTATCCTCTCGCTCGCTCTTGGGTTTTCTCACTGGCATTGGCCGCACGGAATAGTGTCCATAACGCGCTGTACGCCTGCCGCCAGCTCCGTTCGTCGAGTTTATAACGAGTGCTTTTTGTAATTCATGTCAAGTTTCTTTCAGGGTAAACAGTTATAGGAAATATAACTCTTAAAAAATTGTCTCCGCATTTTTTACTTGTTTTTTAATACTATATAAGTATACTTTTACCCTGGTATTCAGTTTATAAAGCACAATTTTTATACATACGACGCGTTGAATGATTTTCGTGTAACTTAAAGGGACAACTTAAAAAGGACAGCTATCGCGCATTTAGTTACATTACAAAAACACATAATCTTGATCTTCGTTTTTTGACTATTTTGTGATTGAAATATGAAACAATCATGACCTGAGAATTATTTATGGGAATTTAATAGGTACGATTGTCAGTGGTATGCGGCGCCATTGCCCGCGCAGAAGTTACTATTATTTATCACGCAAAGAAGCATGAAACCCTCGTCTATCACACTACTGGAAGGGATGTACATTTCCAGTCTGCAAGGGTTTTCAATGGTAAAAAATTCAAATGTCAGCTTGCTAATAGAAATGAAATTTGGAATTCTAAACCACGGTTATATTTTTCAGACTCTTCGTATATCATTTTCATATTTTATGTTTATACACTCCACGCAATCAACAACGTTCTAAAACGTTCCATTCACTGACGACAGTATCAAATGAATATATTCAAACTACTGTACGTTTGCTACCCATTTTATATGTTGAGTAGAAATAAACACTTACCTAGATTTTACTGTTTCGTCTTTGTATTCAAGTGAGTCATTCTTCGAAACGTTTCTTCCCTACGCGCTGAAACATCAGCAAACTGTGAACAGACAAACACGATCGTGTTACATGCTTTTGACTTTCGAATCATGTGTAAAGATTGCGAAGCATCGTGTATCAAGGGGAACGTCCCCTCAAACGTCCCCTTCGTTTCAACTGCCCGCTCTTCGGAACACACGCGTGGCCTATGCACGTCGCCAGCGAGAATAGGGCGCAACTTGTTGCACAGTGGAGCGAAAATAAACAAGCGATATATGCACAACGGAAGAAGCCACCCCTTGTGACATCTGCGACCACATAAAGCAGGAAACACAGATGGGAAATTGGAGACATTAAGTTGCCATAATGGTGGGAAAAGGCAAACGGTGTCGCACCTATAATTCTCGATCGTAGGGAAGTATAATATTTCTACAAAAAAGGGGTTGTATTCTTCTCTGAATGTGCAATTCACCCCATCCTTACCCTGCGGTTTATCGTCGTGGGGAGAGTCAATGCAGGAAAATTCTTAAATTACGTTTCCCCTTCGTGTCTCCCTGATATTGTGGATTATTATTTTTTTCAAATGATAGGGGGAATTACGGAAGGGAAGAAAGTAGTTGTTTATGAACATAAAGGCGTGTTAGCATTCTTCTAAAAATTGACAATTTTGGTTACCTTCAGCGCAAGCTGAACAGAGTTTGACACGGGGTGGATTTTGGATCTTAGTGACTCGTGGTTCGTGTATGTACAAATTATGTTCACATTGGTGTTTGTCTATTGTATATATTGCACTCTTTAGTGCAGCATAAAAGACGGAAATTTTATATGCCTAATGCTTCTTTTGCATATTAATGAATTTCGTTTTGCACAAGCGACTTACCTCAACATATTCCAGAATTGTGGGGCACTCTGTACATTTTGTATCACATTTCACCGCATTGCACTCTCTCTGTTATAAATACATCACCATCCACAACAATTCTTGCTCACGTGTCAGAGTACCAACAGAACTGTGAACAAAGAATTATCAAAGTCTTGCAATTCCATGTCCTCTGAATTAGTCACACGTACAGAAAATATTCGCGGACCTATCAGATCGCAAACACTCCCCTCAGTAATCCCTTATTCCCACCTTTCCGAGCGTGTCGTTCGAACAATGCAATGCGTTCATGAGAATAGGGAGCAACTTGTTGCACGTTGGACCGACAATGAACAAGTGAAATAAAGCGGAGTGGGCGACCCCTTCTGCCACCCGTGACCACATAAAGCAGGGAGACGCGGAAGGGAAATTGATGGCATTAAGTTTCCATGACGGTGGGAAAAGGCCACCAGCTTCGCGCCTACGACGCGAGCCTAGAGGGGCATAACATTTCTGCAAACAGAGAGGGCTTTGCACGCATTCTCGGACGTATAATTTTCTCAATTGCCATCCCCTCGCGATTCCTCGCCGTTGGGAAGGAACAATGTAGTGTCGCGAGGCGATCGATAAACAGTAATCTGTAATCATACCACCTGCGTGTAGGGGAATATTTTCTAAATTACATTTCCCCTTGGTGTCCCCATTATTCTTTCAAACGATACGCGGAAAAAAATACATCGGAGAAAAAACACGATGCAAAGGGGGGACTTCTTTGCCGTTCGGGTCGGTAGATGTGTTCCGACTTTCGTACAGTGATGGACGATCTTGGTCATCGTCAATATAGACTTAGCCGTATTCTTCTGTCGTTCTCTGGCCTGTGGCCATACGAGGATACTTGGCTCGTATTTGTGAAAAGAGTGCTGTTCTCGGTGGTGATGGTCTCATCTGTAGTGTTCCAGGTATTTGTCTCTGGTTAACGGTCATAGTGCTGAATTAACAGTAAACGAACTTGAGAATTGCATGTTACGATTCTCTGCTGATCGTTTATTTCAGGTGGCAGTGTTTTTACGCGGAAGAGAGTATACTCAAAACGGTCTTATTAACGTTGTAACGAACTTGACGTTTACGACTATATACAGTTGGAAGTATTTCTCGTTTTGGTATAACATCAAATCCGTAAGTGGAAGTAACTTGAAATCTGTTTTGCGTAGATGATATTTTTTAATATTTAATACAAAAATTTATCACTTAAAAAAATCGTGCCTCAATATGGAGTCAGTTAATTGGTTTATATTTCGAGGAGGTAACTCGTGGAGTTTGACTGAATTTAAACGGAAAAAATATAAAGCTACGTCATTCTTTCAATTCTAAGGGGATTCCCGTTGATAATAATAATAATAATTCTTTGAACTTGCGTTTATAGAAATTTGACTGTGCTAAAAGAATTATTATATGTATTTTTATATTGTCGAGTGAAACTGTGTTTCGTTGCTGTAGATCAGAAAGCTCATAGACATGATTCGACAGAATTGGAAATTGCTTAACAACGAAGAGGAGAAAAATATAATTCTGAAGTATGCCCATCGTGGAAATCTCGTGAATCTGACCTTTACATGTAAGGATGTTTTAATACAGTCTTGTAATCTTCGAAAATAATTTTCATTGTTTTGATACCTGAACATACGGATTTTAAAAGATCCTTATTACTTTAAGGATATTATCCTTAATAGTGGATTTCCTATGACTTACTATTAGAGTATAGAGTATGGATTCTATGTGAAATGTTCTTTAAATTTACTATAACCACGCCATTTCAGTCAGCTTTTATCTAGCAGTATTTAGCATCTTAATGTGTCAACACCAAACCAGTTCGAACGACAAAAGTGGATCTTTCGGCGATCTACGAATAAATATGTATTATTTTACCGACAACGAAAGATATTTTTATATCAAGTTGATACATTTGTACGCTTTTATCTTAATGGGAGCGACCGCCACTACAGGAGCCGAAGTAACAGCACTGTTGCTCGCTCATCACAGTTCTGGCCTGTTTCACGTGGTGTGGTAAGAGATGCTAGGACGTAATTGTGTTCTACAATACCAGAGCACAACACGTACATATATACACTGTGTCAACCATAAGCAGCTATTTTTGGTCCCCCTTTTCACAGTTATCGAACAAAGCGAGCGTTAAACGCAGAATTCCCAAAAGCTTCAGTTTTCGAGAAAAATAAAACGGTGTCCGAGGCGCTGGTTGGCGCTGCGAAAATGCACAAACGGACGCTGAAGTCAGTACCATTTAAAGCATATTTCTAAGTTACAACTTTTTCAATCGCTAACATTAAGTTTACATCTTTTGCTTGGTTGAAGGTTTAGCAAATTTTTTGGAATTACCTTTGGATCGTCATATTTCATACTGATTTTGCTGGGAGTGGTTTCTCTAAGTCTAAATCTTGTACGTGTAAGTACAGCCATATACATTCAGCCTTTTTTTTAATGAAATAATATTACGCGGTTTTAATCCCTTTCTTTGAATGTGTAGCTGTCCCAGGCTAAGCTACAGGGTAAAGAATTTAAGGAAATGATGCTTTACGTGTTTATCATTCTTGCACACTTTGTGTACTTGTTTCTGGCGAATTATATGGGGCAACTTATCATGGACAGCAGTTCCATTCTTTTTACAGAGGTGTGAGTAAAATGTTTATATCACTTTTACGTTGAGTTCCAGTTCCAGTTCCGTTGGAACCAATTCCATGACTATAGTTATAATTTGCAGTTAAATAATGTGCTGCTGCTCTGAAGTGCTCAGTGTTTTTACTTTGTAGGTACAATACTGAATGGTACGCTGTCCCTGTACCTGCGCAAAAATTATTCCTATACATCATGCAGCACAGCATGAAGAAATTTACCTTCCAGCTTGGAGGTTATTTCGTACCGAGTTACAAGGGATTTTCCACGGTAACGTAATAAATTAATTACGGGTCATCCCACGCGGATTCGATCACTTTTTTCCCTCGATGTCTGGGATTTCGTTCCAAATGGAATATGATGTAGTCCTTGTGAAACAATGGGGGGTTTAAGTCCTCATTTTGCCGATTTCGAAAAATACAGAATTTTGAATTTTTTCGGTGTTTACTCAATTTCGTGAAAATGGGTTGAATTTACGAATCAACTACTTTACGAGATAAAAAATCATAATGGTAAAAAATCGCAGAATTCAAAGCCCTGTATTTTTTAAACAAATTCGGAATCGGCAAAATGATGGCTTAAACACCCCGTAATTTCACAAGTGTTACATCATATTCCATTTGGAACAAAATCCCAGACATCGAGGGAAGAAAGTCAATTTGACGTGGAATTACGTGAATTTTACGAACGTGTAATTCTTGCTCATAGGACTCATACTATACTCTATTTACAGCTCAGCAGATTGTCGTTCTCGTATTTTATGGTCATTGTATCCACACAATCATGACACTACAAAAATGTCTACATATAACTGCAGCAGGGGACAGACAGTTATATCTATTGCGCCTATTTCCCTAAGACATCATTGAGTCCTTTCTACCTTTCAATTTCTCATTAAGCCATTAAAAACAGAGGACATTTCTTTCGGATGGCATAAAAAATAATTTGAAGCCTATAATTACCCTTTGTATGCAGCAACAATTGAATGGTCCCTGACTATAGTCACCCATAACGGCCAAAGGGCAAAAGTTCCATTTATGATGTTACATGTTACATTGATAGTACATGTAGTGATAATAAATAAAGGCGGATTATACCTCACAAAGAGCTTTCAATGTAAATTTTAATCTAATATATATAATCTAAAAATTATTTACTCAGCCATTTATAGGTGTATCAATCAGTAGTGAAGTTTGTGGGAGGGATTAAGAGAGAAGTGGCGGGAACAAAGCAGTTTGTTAAATGTCTGTGATTGGCAATCACCCAATAACAAAGTCTTCAGAATATTACTCATGACGCGTAAATAAAATGGATAAACAGCTAGGTTTTGATTAGAGCGTATAATAAATCCCACGAATTGGTCGCATTATTCGAACTCGCACTATTTGTACTTATAACGGTATGTAAAATATGATAATTGGTTCCAGCTTGACGGAAATAGACAACGAAATTTTTTAAACGTAAGTTTCTGTATGCTTAATGAAACATATTATGATAAAGTAGCATAGTAATCAAAGAGAGCCAAATAAAAACTGAAAAATTCTAAATATCATTCTCGAAGCTGTAATGTGGGATTTACTACCTGCAACAGACTCGTGTAGTTGCAACTCGCTTGTTTCGGTAGCAGTCAAGCTACAAACGCACAGGTGAGTTTTAGTCGCATGCAACAGTCCCACGCATTTGTCTCAAATAGAAAATGCCACTTTTACACTGACAGAAACGGCTTTGTTGCCTTCACAAGTATTTTCACATTGTAAACTGACGTATTTCTTTATATCTCGCACTAACTCAAATATGGCACTATTTGAACTCGCATTAATCGCGATCTAGGCGTAATAAAATTGTAAAATGCCATTCCTAAAAATGAGGGTAAGATTGAAATTTCTATTTCTTATAGCGAATTTCAATGCACTGCCACATTACACTCTCGTAAATTAACACTCTTTATATTTACCTTCCATCTCTGTACCAAACGATTTTCTCGCAATATCAAAATATTATAAAATATGAATCCATGAAATATATTATTTTTGTGCGTACAAAATATTTATAATTATACCTGGTATGGCATGTCTTTATTGTTATCCTAAAAATTATATTCATCAGCGTTTTGTGTTGGTCCGACGGTTGCACCAGATTTGTAGATTGCGTTCCTTTAACTGGCTCATTCTGAAAAGAAACACAGAAAATAATAAAATCACTTCATATCATTTTGCTTTTGAAAATATCATTTCTAAATATTTCTCCCGAGATTTTCAAATCCAGTACTACTCAATAGTCAACTTAACATTTAATCTTGTAAACCACAGTGTGCCCACATTCTCGCTTATAATTCGTCGAATATTTTATACTTTATCGTCGAATGTTTTATCTAGTATACGTCAACTACTTCATTGTCAAACAGTAATAATTGAAGTGAAATATATTTATTGAGCATGGTACTCTCCACCATGGTGACACCACTCCAAGCATGTACCACTGCCTTACTATTCAACAATTTCGAGCACCATATAAATACTAACATGTAACACTAACCATAAGAGACACCAGCGAAGTGCACATGCTGACTTCTCGAAGAATTGTGAACTGTTATTTCTGAGACACCTACCCCTGTGATCGCGCACGCGTCATTTAAAGTTAAAGCAGGAAGGGAAAGATATTACAAAGGTAGCAGTTTACCTTTGCACGCTATGAAACATATTCTGTAAAAGTTCCACTATTTGCACGTAATTGCAGAGAATTGCAGAAAAAATAGAGGGACATCGCGTGAAAATTACAGTGTTGCACATCGAATTGCAGCCTTATACTAATATCGATTGATTTGCTCCCCCCATAATAGGCACCTTGAAAATTATAGCTCGTGGCAATGCGACCTTTTTCGCCTCCCCTTCGTATATTTCTGTGAAAAGTGTGACTGAAGGTACAATAAATCGTAAATTATGGTGGGGTTGGAAACACCGGCAGCAGATGCATGGATCATTCGTGTTGCAACCGTCGCGTCGTGCAGAATGGACTTCCATAGTTATCGACGCTACAGATTAAACATACTTCTCTTTTGCATAGCTGGACTTTGGCCATACAAAAACAACCGACTGAAATCAATTCAGAGCGCTGTTGTGTTCGCGACATTTGTATATGGATTTATCGCTCAGGTATTACAAGTTAATTCATTTGTTCGTCGGGGGTGATTTTTCTTATTGGGTCCATTTATTATTCTACAACATTCTCTTGCTTTTTTATAATATTTAACTCGCACGCAGAATTTCAAAATCTTCTCACTAGTGCACAGGATAAAATCCCAAGTCTCTGTTATAACGTATGGATCCTTATAGGTCGTTCCCTTGGTTTCTGGCACTCATACCACGGACAAGTATATAAAATTTGTGCCCGGTCTGGCAATAACGATGGTATACACCATAAAGTATATTCTATGGAACTTGAACTCTGCAAGCGTAAGTTTGGAAGTTTTAATTAATTGCAATTATTCGTTGGGTGGCATCAACGTCGCTTCATACTATCTTTAAAGCTCAGAAACTGGATACAAGAAATTAAGAAGGATTGGGATATACTGCAGGATAAGGAGGAAACGAGGATACTTAAAGAATATTCAGAGAGGGGAAAACGTTATATGATATACCTCACGTGTGAGACAAAAATTTATTAATACAGAATCATAATATTCAATTCAATTCAGAAATCGTAATTCAAGTGTACTTTTTAGTTTCCTCGTATATATTCATATTTGTTACGACTATAATTCCTCCGATTTTATCACACATATTGAATAACATGATGCATGGAAATTCATCTCAAACGTACAAACCACCATTCATGATGGACTTTCTTATCGACGAAAAGAAATACCATTGTCTTATTGTTTTTTACGTTTGTCTGCTTGGTATCATGGGTATAACGGTTATCATAAGCACCGAATTTTTGTTTGTGGTGATTATCGTACATATGTGTGGATTGTATAACGTAGCTATGTAAGTACAACCAGTAATAATTAACTCGATTGCTTGCGAAACGGAATAAATTATCTTGTAATTTCTATAAAAATTATTATTCAACTATATTTCACTGCCCTTTCGAATTGATTACAACTACATACTGATTCTATGTTTCTCACAATCAGTTATCGAATGACAAAAGTACCGTGGAAGAATTCATTTGAAACGTCAATCCCAGACAAATATACGATGATTCGCAACAACGTGGCGGGGTCAATGGAAGTATACGAATTATTACTGCAGTTGGTATTTCTGTAATTGTATTTTGTTATTTAAACACATTAAGTTTTACGTAGAATTCTGTTCATTTTTATCCCGGAAGATAAGTACTTTCCTACGTTTCGTCTTTTTATTTACAACAGATTAATATCACATTAATTCTATTACTCTAATATACATATTATGTACATTCCAATGAATTTATATAAATGTGTAAAGGTAATTTACATGTTTGGAAATTGAAGTGTCACATTCCAAATGTGATTGAAAATATTTTTTCATACGAAACTTTATTTTGGAAAAAAAATATTTGGAAAATTCGTCCACTACCGACGTACTTGACTACAAATCAGTTCCATTTTGAAGACTGGTATTCTCGAAAACAATGCATCGTTCGAAAGAATGTTGGACTATATAATTCCGACTTATTTTTGTCACAGATTCATTTCATCTGTAGTTGCGTAGCTACACGTAGATTATTTCGTAAAACAAAGCCTCGCGTTGAGAAATTCTGTTGCACATTTTCAACTTATTTTTACATGTATAGCCACTAGAGACTACATTTCTGGTGGTCCCACATATTATGATCTACTTTATATAATTCTAATATGGCATTTTTTATTCGATATTGAAGGTGGATGGTATATTTGAAACGTAATTTCGAGTTGCATTATTTTATCATGGCCCTATTATCGATACTACTTTTTGCTGGAACTATGTTTCAAGTAAGTAATGCTCTTCCCAATTGGACATACGAAAGTGTAACCATTTGTATGATATCGTGAGCAAATGTCTTTCTCAGTTAATGCTAGCAATTTATAGTACCAATGACTATAACGAAATTGTTCTATGCGGCACAATCGTATGTGGGCTTATAACAATTCTGTTTTACACCCACTATATGGCACAGCAAGTAATCGACGAAGATTCCAAATTCTTTAATACTCCGTAAGTACATGAATTATTCTTTGAGTGAAAAAGACGCGTTTCCTTCCATATCTGTTATAAGAAACAACAAATTGGAAGCTTTATTAAATTACTTATTAGATGATCGGGTGTATTTATTTTAAATTACGATATTCTTGCTCTATCATATGCATATACATACCTATCCAAGATAATCACGTTAAAGATCTTTTAATATACAAACGTGTACCGAGCAATAATGAGGTCTGCAGAAGGAATTAAAAGGAAAGAATGGGAGATGAAGCAGTTCATAGAATGTGTTGGACTGCCAGTCTTCCCATGATAATGCCTCAATACCTACTGCTTTAAATTGGAAGCACCCGATGCCTCCACTCATTTAGTAATTTTCTCTTTGAGTCTGCGTATGGAAGACTTCAATATTGCTCAATGTATATACCTGAAATATATGTATAGTAGGGGACAAAAGTATGTGGACACCCTTTAAAATCGTATAACTTGTTTAAAATTGGTCCACACGACTTGAGTTCTTTTTAGAATTTAGAAGGATTAGTTTACATGGTGACGCGTTTCGTCGTTTTAGAGAAAATTGCAATTGGTCGGAATAGCGAAGAAATTACGGAAGGTCGCTTTTTCAACTAAACGAGCTATAAACGCTTAAAGATCGCAAAATAAGGTCGAAAAACGCTGCTATATAGTACTGACTTATGTCAGCGATTTTCGACCTTATTCTGTGATCTTCAGATGTGAAATTCTTTAGTATTCCATTGTTACGAATATGGTAACGTGTAGAGACTGAAATCAGACTTACCGTACTGAACGCTACAATAGGATTGACTGAATTAACTTAATAACTAAAGACTAAAATCAACGAAGTTTATAATTTACCGTTATATATCATTTCTGTTGCGAAACAACTGCTTCTGTAGATACAATATGGAATGGTATGATGCACCGTTACCAGCACGAAAGTTGCTACTCTTCATTATGCAAGGAAGAGTTGTACCCCTACAAATAAGTTTGTACGGTGCAGTCAAACCATCGATGGAGGGTTTTTTTACGGTAAACAATATTTAAATGTAAATTAAAAATATTTTACTCGGTGCAAAAAGTATTGTGCCAACAAATGTTACGCCTCTAAATGTAGATCATGTCAGGTATGACCACAACTTTTGAAGTATGCTAACTGGATAATCGCTGAGTGACTTTGAGGGGCCAATATCTTGTGCCCGACATACGTATAACAGATGCAAAATAATCACCTGAGAATTGTGTTTCAGTATATGAAAACATCTTGCTCCTACTTTTTGGCGCTACATTCTCTCCTGCTATGATAACGATGGTGATACAGTAATAAACTTGCGCGCCGCACTTGCAAACCAGTGTGCAGCAATGTACGTTACACCTACTCATCTAAAACTACATACAGTTCTCATACCTCAAGGAAAGGCATCTGTGTCAATATTTTCCTGCCCCGTAAAAAGTTTTAAAAAAAAATTAAGGAAAAATATTTTATTCACCATCACGTCTAAAAGTCCACCGTCCCAGACTCTCGTATAAAAGGAAAAAAAACTGTTTTCAAATGAGTCGTAATGTGAAAACACGATTATGGTTTCACAAGGAGTAGAGAAACATAATTTAATATCGTATATAAATTTATATTGAATTGGGTATGCAATATATTGTAAACATGCAATTGGTCTTTTTGTTTCAGGTAAGTTTCTACCTCAATTTTTCGATGGAATATGGTGGATTACTCGCGGAATGCACTCCAACACGAATGAGAGGTATTGTACTTGTATGCGTGCGTGATTTTCTTAAAAAATCCTCGAAATATTAGTAACAAGGGAAACTTACTAATATGTAGATAGTATTCAATAGAAAAGAAACCTTCACAACAGTGCGAGTAATAGTAGTAAAATCCTATGATGTAAAGTGATCTACGATATACGGTTATTAATATAATATAATGGTTATATTAATGTAATCGGTGCTTACGTGCTGAAAATTCCCGTTCTGCACCCCAACATTCACTTTTCACACTAAATAAACTACCCCCTTATTATCTGCAAGAGAACTCTGTACCACTGCGTAAGAATTGCCACAGGCTCATCTACGGAGGAGCCATATACAAAGCTTTCACTCAGCATTTCACAGGCACTGTCTTACTTGTAATGAAAGTAGGAATCCGTAGTTGAAGTACTTACAGTCTTGGATAGGTCACACTGTACACTAAGGAGAAGTCGGCGATCTTCACTCTTCGACGGTCGCACATTCAATAACGAAAAGCAGTCGATATTTAACGGCCAAGGTGTTTCCGTCTTTTTGCCTCTGCAAAGAAAAAAAGAATAAAGAAGTAAATATGAACACCAGAAATTGTGAGGAAAAATACTGCATAACACGCATCAACATTATTTATTCATAGCATTAGAAGACATGTGAAGAAGGAAATGCGTATTCGTAATATTTCTCTCTGGCGACCCTATTCTTTCGTTCTAAACCATAATAACACCACTTTGTGCGCACTTATCGATCGTGTTTAAATTATAGTATCTGTCAATCATCCTCCTGCGCAACATCATGTTCCCTTAGATTTTTGAGGGAATGTTACTAAGAAATGTTAAAGCATCGTAACACAGGAAGGGGAATGCTAGTAGAATAGTTCGTCTATAGTCAGTCGTGCTTGAACCACTGATCCAGATGGATCAGTTTAGGGAACGTTATTACAAACTAAGCAAAGTTCATCTAATCTTAGTTGGCCTTTGGCCATACAACACTTCCACAATCACAAAAGTGCAAATTATTGTTTGTTTCGTTCTTCTTGTTTGCGGGCTTGTTTTTCAGGTACAACAATTAAAACATTTCAGTTGTCGTAGTTTCAAAAACATTTGCGACACAATATTTAATCGTACATCATAATATTTAACAACAAATTCTTCGTAAATGAATTGCACTTTTCAGCTATTCCCTTTCATAGAGGAGCATTACACTCCGATGCATATTATAAGGTGCTCATCTCACATAGGATCGGTTGTCGGCTGCCTTTTTAAGTATAGCTCATTTTTTTATCAAATCGGATCTGTAAGTGCCATGACAGATTTTAATTAATCGCATTAAATCTGAGAGTGCAATAAATAAACGCGTCATATTTAATATCATTATTAACTCTTCGTGTTTACGTAAATGTGCTCGTAATGGATAATCAGACTACTTAGATCAAGTTGATCTACTTTCTCAGAACATTTTTTCTTTAGTGTGGTCAGTCAAGAGGCATAATTTATTGTACTCGCTTAGGTGCAATATTAATTTTTTTCAAGTTAATTGCGAACATAGATTCGACAGTATCTGGAGATTGTGAAATACGATTGGAACAATGTACGAAATGAAAGAGAATTGGCTATACTGAAGGAACATACAAGAATGGGAAGATTATACATAATGATCTCTGCGTGTAAGGAAGAGTATCAGCAGAAGTCTATGCGTTGCATCAAATTCAGACCAATGGCAGAGAAAAAAGAAACAGTAAAAGTTGGAATATATTTTGCAGCGTTCATGTATGCTATAACATTGGTTATTTTAATAAAACCGTTCTTGACTGATGTGCTTGACTGGATAATACCACCAAATGAATCACGTCGACGTGAACTTCCGATTCGGATGGAACTTTTCATTGATCAAGGGACGCATTACTATCTGTCCGCTTTCATATTTGATTTGATATTTTTAATTGGCGGCTTATTGACTATAGCTACGGACGGCATTCTGACAATGTGGTTGCTACACTGCTGTGGTCTTTTCGCAATTGCTAGGTAAACAAAAGATGACGTTCCGTCTGTTTTTAAAAAACATTAAAGTCGTGAAAAAGTACAACGCTTTGCACAAATACGAAATTTGTTGTCACGCTAATTTCTTGTGTAAAATGCCTTCTCTTAAATACTCTCCATCCGTCAAAAATACTATTTAGCATTTATTATTCAAAACATAAATATCATGGTTCATAATCGTGGTTTATTATATCGTGAGTTAGTATATACTTCCTCATCTGTTCCAAATTCACTTTCACTTCGGCGGACAAGTACGACTATTATTGTTAAATATCTCGTAAACTATTAGATGTCTACAATAACGGAGGAACAGCTGTGGAATATTTACCAATGCTCTGCCTTTTTACGAAGTTTCTTCAAAATCAGTGCGTAACACTTCATGTGGTTCCCTCATTCTCATTCTATACTTACTATTGACAATCCTTTTCACATGATTCGTGTGACGACAGGCCTAAAACAATGAGGTATTACCCACTTCGATTATAGTTCCATAAGTGGACTCGGCAACCGAAACTATAACCGGGGCTCACTGCACTACATATCGATCTATGTGTATCCGAAATAAGTATAGATGAGCATTTTATACAAAATCGTTATCAAACATTAATATTTCATACGATATTCTTATTTTCCTAGTGTCGCATTGATATACATAAATCTTATAATTGTATGTTTCTACACGCATTGTACTTGTATATGTACCTATCTGTAATACTACACAATTAGTGCTGATTTAAAAGGTATCACAATCCAATTAATTACTCCGTAGTTATCGCCTAAGAGAAGCATTTGCCTGCAATTCCCAGGAGACTCATATTTCTGAAAAGAACATCCAGATGTCAAAGTTTCTGGCAAGTGCAGTAGACATGCACATAAGAGCAACAAAGTACGTGGTCATGTTATCACACCCGTGCGATTGCAACTTCTACACTTTTAAACGTGTAGGGTAAAGCAGCCGAATATGACGACCTCTCCTAATAGGAGACCCCAGCTTATCTCCGCTACAGAACTCTCGAATGTCATAGCGATGCTATTTTTTTACCAACTAACCGTGTATTTGTTGTTTGGTCCGCACAGTGGCATTGTAATCAATTAAGCGTATTGAGCATGCACATATTTCTGAAATACGTTGCACAAAGTTTTTGAAGTGGTTCGATTAAATTACAAATACCTCTCAAGTGGTAAGTGTATAATGATTTTTACAAATATTGTTGTATAGTGCTTGCAATGGAGTTTATGGCTTGCTAGTTGTATATCATTAAATGATGAAGGCTTAACTTCGAAGCTACTTAATAGTTATCATGTTATAGTTTCCGAATATGAGACCCGTGAAAGTTCAATTGATGAGAGTGAAGAAGAAATTGTTCTGAATGATGAAAGTGATTAGGAAAGAAAATTATGACACAGAATTCTTGTTTTGCACAGGTCTTTATTCTTCAGATGTGCTAAGTGAACAATGGGTTAAGTGTACGTATAAAGTGTTACGATGGGCGTGGGTCCATGAAGACTTCGGTAGTGGGCCCACGAAGACTGCGGTAGCGAAAAAATAGATTTCACACACCGACATTATATAAAAAGAAAAAAAAAAGAAAAAAAACAAACTGGGTCTAATATTAGAAACCCATTTGTTTCTATCTGCGTATTTAAATGACTTTCGTTTTTATGTTATGAAGACACCAAATCTTTGTTATAGCACTTTCCAGTAGGTTGCTAAAGAATACATATTCTACTTTTAAAAGGAGTATCGAATTTTAATAAAAGTGTTCCTAGTCAAGCGTTGTGATATTTTTTAGAAATGGATCTCATATTCGGCTACTTTACCCTACTCTGTAGAATACAATATTGCCGTTATGTGTCAATTACGATAAGTTATTGTTTAGCTATGTCTTTTAACAACAGCAATCTGAATTATTGTTAAAGATTCGTCAACCGTATAAAATCCAATTTTTTGGCAACATACTTTATTCTACTTATTATTGGAGTAGTAATACAAACTATTGATTTATTTCTTGTAAGTTCGACCATCAATTTTTAGGCTTGTAGCAGAAACCAGTGAACTATGATACATGATACACGAATATTCATATTTTCAGATGTCTGAGGCAATTTTACTTCACAAAACTGATGATATATTTGTATATGGAATGTTTGTCTTCGGGGAATATAGCTATATATTTTACCTCAATTATATAGTCGAACTAGTCATGGATTCACATAAAAGTATTTTCGTAGATCTGTACGTATACGTCGTTCCTGTCATTTTGTTTAAAGTGTGATCGTTAAAACACAGACATCAATCTTTGGTGGTTATTATAATTCCATTTTCTGAATTTCTATAATGTGCCACACCATTGACGATTTAATTTCTTGGATACTACATGCGTAAACAATTTTAGTCATTTATCAGTTTAATAGTACTGGACCGACTTTGTAGGTGCAACACAAAATGGTACGAAGCACCGTTACGCGTACAAAAAATAATATTGTTTATGATGCTAAGATGTTCAATACCTATTTCGTTCAATATGTTCAACATGTATTCTATATCTTTAGAAGGATTTTCGTTGGTACGTAGCTTGCTACAAAGCACTGAACATATACACGCACATTCAATCAGAATAGAACTAGTAAATCTATATTTGTGTTCTAGATCATGAGACGAACAATGTCCTACTTCGCGGTAATTTCATCAGTCTCGTTAGAAAACTAAACAGTTACAAATTCATGTATTTTGGATTTTTAAGTAGATTAATAAAGATGATATTTCGTTATATACATACGTGACGAGGTATGAATTTGTGTACAGTAATCAAGTATGTCTTCGTTGGTTGAAATCCCTAAGTAGTGACAGATATAATACTCGACATTGTTCTCATAAGTTATAAGTATTCATCAGATCTCATATTTCCGAATCCTTACAGAAGTTGCAGAACAGTTAAGTCGTGTACATTGTATAGCGCATTCGACCATAGAAAATAGAAAACGTATGTACTTTTCAATTTTTAATCGATCGAGTAAATCTATATATATATATAGAGATACAGGGTGTCCTACCTAAGACTGGACAGCCGGTTTTCTCCTAAAGTATTGTCGATAAAAATATAAAAAAAATAGGGAATTGCATGGTTCGAGGGGGGCAATTTATTAGCTCGAACGAATTTTGTTTTCGATTATTATTTTAAAAGATACGATGGTCAAGTTCGGTTTTTCAAATGGAACTATTTTTTTTGAAGACCTGAGTTGATAGTGCGTTCCAAGACAAATCCAATAAGCTATAATGTATACACTTTATTTCCACTGGTTTTTAAGATATTGCGCTTGCAAATTTACTGATTTTCACTGGAAGAAAACCCTCTGGAATAGCAAGAACCGGGACGGTCTTATTGGCGCCACGGGTGGCACTGCCTGTTGAAATAGATGCCTACCTGCCAAAGATTTACGCCAGAAATGGCAGGCCCAAAGGCTGGACAATTCTTTTCCGTCAGAAATGCTACTTAGGTAGGTACATCTGCGGAATCGAGAAGCGCACCGTTACTTTTATTTCGCACTTGCTTCTACGCGCAGATGGCCGGTTCTTTTGGAAGGGATGCAAGTTGGATTGGTGAAATATCCATTACAGCGTATTAAGAAATTCTTTTCTTCATCGTGTCGAAAGGGAAGTGACGCCAATGGATTCCTTATGTTTTTCTGATGAAAATCATACCAAATATCATGCAAATCGGACTACTTTGACACAAGCTATTTCTATTCCCTATGTAAAAGTTGTCCCATTTACACGACATTTGGTATGATTTGCATCAGAAAACCCCAAGGAATCCATCGGCGACACTTCCATATCCATACGATAAAGAATAAAGAATTATTTTATTTCCTAAACAGATACAGGGTAATTCTGGAGCAACGGAAATTCCATTCCCTAACATCTCTTAGGCACGATTAGATATCAACTTGGTTCTTACTCACAAAGATTACCACACAAATGCCTCAAAACCAATTTCATGATTTTGACCTAACAAACCCCTAAGGGGGTGAAGAGGTGTGAAATGTGTTTCCATGGAGCCCTTAATATCTCTTAGGCCCGAAGCGAAACGCGGTTGTATTTAGCTAATGAATTAGAAAGCTATTAGTCACTCACCATTTTCACTAACGACAGTCAATGCTAACCGGTATCGATGCATCAGCAGTAAACTCTTCCAGAATCACAAGCAGAATATGATCACCCAGTAATAGTATCTGGTATAGCCACCCCTGCAAATGACACTGTGCACTGTGATCCAACGGCAACAAGAATGAAGAGAAATTTGTGTAAAGAAATATTTCAGCCAAGAAAGAGGTAAAAAATAGGGGAGAAAAATTTATATTGTTCAGGCAACCTATAGCATTCAAAATTGATGGTAATCACATACTTCATGTTATGTATAGCCTTATCGATCGATAGGGTATGTAGCTCCCTCGTCGCAATTTATTTCCACAATTTTTAAATTACACCTCCTGTCAATCATGCTATCCCCCTTGATGTGTGTTCCGTCATTAGGAGAAAAAATTTACATAGCAGATATGGAAATAAGGGAAAAGGAGACGGAAAATCACAGAAGGTAGAGATACTACGGTCAGTTGCCTTCCGACGGTGCGACAGTATGGATCGTGAGATGTTGGATTACTACAGGGTTACTATATTGCTCTTGTCAGCGGTTGGTCTTTGGCCACACCATAGGGAAAAGCTTCGACTATTTCAGAATGTGGTGGTCAGCTTTATTATAACCATACCAGTGCTCGCCCAGGTACAACTATAGTTACGTACAAAATCTAATCGGTATACCAGTGGTTCCCAACCTATCAGTCACGACCTGGGGGGTTGCTGCGGATATTTTTGGTTGGCGATTCGTACCACTTATTTATTTAAATATGGTACCTACATTGCCCTATTTTATTAGTGATGTAACACTAATTTTTCATAAATGAAAAAGCTGCTACCGAGGTGCAAGTCCAACTATTGCACTAAATGAGATAATTAAATATATTAAATTAATTAAATATCTTTAAGTATAATGAATAAATGTATTAAGATAATTCAATATTATTATGTTGAAATTATATTTTGAAATACCAATTTTTAATCTGTTTTCTTTCCCTTATTAAATTTAAATAGGGTATATATAAAAAAATGGGATCGCATATTATTTGAGTATTATAAAAGGAGTCACGACTCAAAAAAGGTTGAGAAAACACTGCGTTATACCATCTACTACTTCTAATCATCAACATTATGTAGTCGATTTTTTGTCTAAAGCTTACTCGTATTACAATATGTAAAGTCTGAAAATTTAATGATTATTTACATTATTCTACTATAGTTTCATTAGGCCACATTCACTAAGCAATACTGCCAAGTAACGCGTTAATTCGATTCATTTATGTGTGCCCTTACTGTATGTCAATTCTTGCAACATGCGCCCCATCAGTTGTTTTACACGTTGATTGCGCTCCTTCAGATGTGAATTATTGAAAACAAATATAAGTAATTCACAGTTCAACTGATGAATGTATCGCAGTGTATTCAGGAGTCTGCAAATTTAAAAACTTCATTGCCAGCATTCTACGCATCACTTCTGGCTACTTACATTGTAACCAGTAACTCAAAAGTACTAGTTACCTAAATTAAAATAAAATCACTTTCCTCAGTATTCACGGATTCTCCGAGGCCATCAAATGTAACGAACCTGTGGGTTCTCTTATGTACTTTGCTTGCAATAATCCTAAGGTGATCGTGTAATTATGTCCAACCAGCCTAATTTACATTATTTTTCAGTTCACACCGTTCGTTAGCGGGAAATCCCCGAAGAAGGCTTTTTTGAAGAATGTGTCGTTTATAATTATGTCACTGGGTGGTATCACGAAATACTTTCTCTTTTGGCATAATATTCAATTAGTGAGTTGAGATATAGAGTTAAATCCACCGTTTACGTAGTGCGACATAAGAATGCTGAAACTTTCAGCATAGGAAACTTATGGAAGGTGTAAATAGCGATTGGAAGATAGCCGATGGCGAGGAACTAAACATCACTAAAAAACATGCTTACATAGGCAAATGTTACTCAACGATTTTTGCAGGTGAGGGCTAAACATGTTACGAAACAATGAAGATTTATATGTTGACGAGGTTGCGCAAAACGCCTGTTACAGTAGTCCTTTACTTGTCGATGATTGGCGTGATAGCGAGATGGCACTCCGACATTGTAGTACCGTTGAACGAAACACGTTATCATAAAACGTTGCTAGTAACGGAGTACTTCATTGATGAACAGAAGTACTATTATCAAATCTCAGTGTATCAGGATATATGCATACTCATAGTGGGCACTACATATGTGGCCTCTGAGTCGTTGACTTTTATGTGGATGATGCACGCTTCGTGCTTGTATAGGCTTGTGAGGTAAAAGAAGTTTGCCAATGTTCAGATACCTTATTGGTTTTTTGATTTTTGATATGTCCGACAGGGAATAAGAGAGGGGGGGGGGGGCGGAAGGTCACGACACATCCGTTGAACATCTGTTAAGGAGGGTTACATGTTATACACACCCTTCACTTAAAAAATATAGGGGAAAAACAATTCGATTTCTTTACACTCCTCTAGAACAAGTATACCTACACCTTATTACCTACACTTTCATTAACACGTTGCGTTCGGCACCAAAAATAGTTGACCTTCCAAAATGACGGAAATTGATTTTTGTATAAAGTGCACCCTTTTATGCTACTTTCGACATTTTATAACATTTTAACCAAAAATAATTTGTTTTTGTTAGAAAAAATGAATGACGCGTTGAATACAAAAACAGCTGCACCATGGTGAAAAACGCTGCAAATTTGTAACGACATACACACACTGATAAACACGTTCGTACTGAATGCGTATGCAAAAGGAAAATTCGATACCTGAAAAATTCTTCTTCACCTTTAACATTTATTGGGACCGGGCCCAAGACGTGACCGTACACGTCACCCGCCGTAGGATAGGGATTCCCCATGACGTGACCGTACACGTCACCCGCACGCAACGTGTTAATGAGATTGGTGTAATTGCTACATTGTAAAAGTATAATTACCACAAATATCGATAAGCCTAACACTTCAAAGCTCTTTCCTTCTTTTTTAAGCCCCTGCACTGCTTCATCATTGTGCTTTCATACTATTTTATTACATCTAAAAAGCAACGACTACATTATTGTCATTTGCAGTTACCGCATCAATATAGCAGTTCTTGATTCTATCGATGGCTCATATGGTACGGGAAAAGCTTATAAAAGAAACCGCAGAGAAGGTGTGATGAGAGCTGTACTGATGCATAACAGAGCATACACGTTAGTACCTATATTCGATAGAAGTAGTTTACGTTGAGCGTTATTAAAAATTGACAATACTGCTCCAATGTGGCTTCTAAGCACAAAAACCGTACAGAAAAGTTCTGCTGAATTTCATAATCTTGAATTTTCGTTCACAGTATTCTAGATCAAGATTTATTTAACATGTTTTCCTACATTTAAATGTTTAAAATCAGCCCTGAAAGTGTGTTATTCCCACTCAGTCCCATTCTTTATTTTGTGCAAACGATGCTGTTTATTTTTAAAGGTTTTCCCAAGATATGAAGTCGGCCTTTACATTAGTATATAGTATTCTTCTTATCCTAGGTGTTACGTCTCTGAGTACTAATTTGTTCTGCGTAAGTAATTTACAATTACGCAAATATGGATGCACGACATCAGAGAATTCTATCTGTACACTTTTCAGCTGTCCCAATCTGCGCTTGATGAAGGTAACGTCGAAGATGCGCTGATTTCGTTTCTATTTATTATTTCTGAAGTATCTTATATGTTTTATTCCAACTATATAATGCAGCAAGTTATTGATTCCAGCGACGAAGTTTTCACAGCTACGTAAGTGATCGTAATTTCCTTTCGATAAAAACAGAATGATATAAGTAGTTTTGAATAATCATTCGTAGATGCAAAGGAATGAACCCGAAATCTGTGTGAAACATATTTTTATCAAACTCGTAGGTACCACACGGAATGGTATAAATTACCAGTGTCCACTCAGAAATTACTATTATTCATTATGTTGAAAAGTGTTCTAATACCTGATTGCAAAATACTGATAGTGTATAATCCATCGATTGAAAGTTTCTCAATGGTACATACTTTTGAAAGCATTTTAACTCAATGTATCTTTAATTTGATTATTCTATTCAGTTCCTTTCTGATCCAAGCTTAAATTCTTCCACAGCTATTGAGAACATCAGTGTCTTATTTTATGGTAATATCCTCCATGCAGTAAGTATGTGAGTCGTTCTGCTACAGTAGTTTGAAGACTTTTAGAAAATAGCTAATAGATGTAAATGACGTACTTCCTTTTTCGGCATTGCTAAATTAAATAGGTGTACCTTGCATTGTTTCCTCATAAGATCTTCTTAATGTTAACTTTAATCTAAGTTACTGGTCTGGATAGACCTCAGGTTTGCTGTAGTTACCGTTACGATAGGATTGGTTAAATTAACTGAATAACTAAATTAACGCCCTGCCTTTGAAAAGACCGAGATCACCGACGTATACAAGTATCCATATAATTCGCCGCTATACAACTTCTGTTTCGAACGAACTACATTCTGTAGATATGATATAAAATAGTATGATGCACCATTACCAGCACGAAAGTTGCTCCTATTCATTATACAAGGAAGAATTGTACGCCTACAATTAAATTTGTACGGTGCATTCAAATCGTCGATAGAGTTTTTTTGTATTGTAAACATTATTCAAATGAAAATTAAAAATATTGCACTCGCTGCAGAAGGTATTGTGCCACCAAAAGTCACGCCTCTAAATATAGGTCATGTCAGGTACGACCACAACTTTTGTAGTATATTAGCTAGATAATCGATGAGTGACTTGGGGCGGTCTATATCTTTTGCGGCGCATACATATAACAGAAGCAATATGATGACCTGAGAATTGTGTTTTAGAATATATAAACATCCTGCTCCTACGTTTTGACGCTATGCTTTGTCCTGCTATGATAATGATAGTGAGACAATAATATACTTTCAAAGAGAAGCTGTAAAAGAAAGAGAAATAAAAAGAAAGCTGTTTTCAAATAAGTCGTAATATGAAACCATGATTTTGATTTCACAGAGTGTATACAAACGTAGTTTAATATCGTATATAAGTTTATATCGAATTGTATACGCGGTATATTTTAAATATGTAATTGGTATTTTTGTTTTAGATAAGTTCCGTTGATTTTTTGATATACCTAGACTAGGATATATGTAGCTAATACGGGTGTAAACGGTATACGTAGCGATATTTTACGCTGTGGTAGGGGAGGTCCGATGGAACATAAAAGGTCGTACGATATAGTGTCCGATCTGTCTCTTTATTTTACAGTAATAATGCCTTAAAGTTAGCAACATGCGTTTGAAACGGATAGTAGCTCGCGCATATTGATGAGACGAATACATTGAAATAGGGTTTTGACTATTGACCTTTCAAAAGTGGTGTGTTTTTCGGAAGGAAAAACTGTTAAGGGTGATCTTCCAGCGACTGGACTCAAGGAGATGCCGCCTGGTACCCCGCTGCGAAGACAACACCGAGCGATGCCTCACCGAATGTTTATGGCTTTCAACCCTCCAAGGAGTTGGCACACCTACCCATTAAGAAGTGAGAAATCTTCCTGCTCCGAATTTCTCATCAGATTTCTGTGAAGACAACGCCAATCGATACCTTATGTTTCTCCGATCAAAATAACACCAAGAACAAAACGTAATTCGGACCATAATGAAGGAAATTCGATGAAAAATTGATTTCTATTATCTCAAGCTAATTTCGTTAAAAATAGTCCGATTTACATGGCATTTGGTATGATTTACATCGAAAAAACGTAAGGAACCTCGATATCGATACGATAAAGAATAAACAAGTCTGTTTTTCTGAAACGCACCGAATCGAAGTCGACGCCCCGCAGTCGACGGTGAAATTATTCATTACAGAATATTAAGAAATTCTTTATTTTTCATCGTATCGATATGAAAGTGACACCAATGGATTCCTGGCGTTCTCCCGAATAAAAGTGTACCAAATGTCGTGCAAATCAGACTACATTTACATAGACCCACATAGGGTTGTAAATTACATACCGAGGCCTCCAACGAGTTAGGTAAACAAGAAACTGTGGCCGTCTCCTCGAACCCCATTTCACCGTGCTAGAGGTGCAAGTCCACTTTTTACCTACATATGCCACATGTGGCATATTATTGATGTGTACGTATTATACGACTGCCACGTGGTCCCGCCTGCATAGTCCTCCCTTCGAATTAAAGACGAACCTCCTATCTCTCGAGTATAAACACGAATTGGAATATCAAAACAAAGGCACGCGTGATGTATTCAAAGAGAGAGAAAGGGTGAGGCGCAGAGAGGAGATTATATTCTGATGAATCAGGCCTGCATTCTTTGCAGACGTGAAGCTTCCACCTCTGCACACTAGTACCTATCTTCTCCTTATGGCCCACCTTCTCTCGCAGCGGATACGTCAGTGCGTTTTTTTTGTTTTGTTATTCCAGGGTGTGTTTATAGAAGTGTTTAAAGAGAGATAAGGAATCTATCTTTAATTTGAAAGGACGACAACGCAGGCAGGATCACGCGATTAGTCACCAATAGTTGTCATTCGGAAAGTACCGTTTTCCCATTGACGTAAGAATGGGTGCGCATTGACGGCAGCTTGTTGCGTGACAGTTAATTACGCTGAAGGGAAAGAAACAGTTTTGTCGCTTTCTGAACACAAAACAACACGTTTTGCAGTCACGTCGTCAAACGTGGCTACTTACATGTAAATCAATGCATTTTTCATGAGCGTCAAAACTGTCGCGCAACAAGTTGCCACCACTGCGCGCCTGGCCTAAGAACACGTGTAGTATTTTCGTTCACTTGTTTGTTAAGGTGGAATCAGACGGCGCGTGGTTCGGCGATCTTTGCGCTGTCTGATCGGTCATGGCTCGGCCCGCCCAGCCTCGCCAAGCCACGCGCCGTCTGATCGGTCATGGATCGCCGAATCGGGCTCGCCAAGCCGACTTGCCGAGCCTGGACGAGCCGAGCAAGCTCGCCGATTCACGCGCCGTCTGATCTCACCTTTAGTTTCTAGCTGGCTACCCCAAGTGCCTCCGCCACTCCAAACAGTTCCTCAATGGGACCGTTACTGTACGGGATTCGTACTTTCTCGGTTACAGGATCATCTTGAACAGCTCACAACGGACGGTCTTTTGGTCTACGGCTTCATTTGCGTGCGTGTAGCTACACTCATTTCCACAAACATCTCGGATGTTCAATCCTTTATAACAGCTAAACTATATAAGATGATTTTGTTTTGATTGTTGAGCAACAAAATGTATTCAGACCCTTTTACTCTGCTGGTAGTGTCCAATGTAAAATATCTGCAAAATTATGGAATCCTGCGACTATTAGCCCCGTTACGCACTTGCGCCAAGTTGCCGGTGACCAGGTCGCCGACGACCACAAGATACACAGGGATATATGCATGAATTCGTACGCACTTGGTTGCGGCCAACAACAAAGGTTTCTGGTCTCTTGTCGACCAAGTTATCGGCAACTTGTCGCAAGTGCGTAACGGAGCTTAGTTTGTTTAGCGTATAGACATGTTAACTTTGAGGCATTATTACTGTAAAATGGAGACAGATCAGATACTATGTCATAAGACCTTTAATGTTCCATTGGACCTCCCGTACCACCGTCTAAAATATCGTTACGTATACCGTTTGGCGCTCTGTATATTAATCGTGGAATAAAGTCCAACACGAATTAGAGGTATTGTATGTAGGAATAGGGGAGAGTTGCCAATATCGTACTGGTCACCTAAATCGTACCTCATCAATTTCTCAGTAATTAATGAATATAAACGACATCTGATGATAAAAATATCAAGTAAATGCGGAATAAGAAATAGAAACAAAACCTTTTGGGCTTACACTCTATTTTGTGCGTGCTATAAACATTTTAAAAAATCAGGTATGATTGATGTAACTTTTTACCAGTTTATTTTAGCTGATAATAATCAAACAATGCAATTTTGTCCTGTATTTTTGTATTTTTCTAAAAGCGGGTTTAATGTAGAATATTTTACATTTGTTTTGAGTACATATTACATTCATTACAATGTTTAAATTGATATTTATAAATAAATTGACCATGTTTCCTAAATCGTACCACTACAATCGTACCAATAGGATTTGACAACTCGTATGTTATATAGGTTATGTATATATATATATATATATATATATATATCATATTGTGTGTAATCCATATACATATGTATATGTAACTATATAATAATCATTACTTTATGTTGAATATTTTCTACTCTATTTGTTATTGATACTATTTTTAGTGGAGGTACGATTTAGGAGACCGGTTGCCTAAATCGTACCTTTTACAGTAAGTGACATAAAGATTAATAACAAATTAATTTATTCTGAACAAAAGGTTAAGCGTATAATAGTAGGTGCCTAAAGGATCAAGCTACAATATCCAATAGTCATTTGGGTTCAAATTAGTACCAAATATGAAATATAAGGTAAAATGTCTTAAGTAGTACGATATAGGCAACCCTCCCCTAGCTGACGTAATTCCTATACGTTTCGGGAGCCACGGAAAAAGAGAGCTTTCGATGCCTGGAATCGAACCCAAGCCATCCGCGTGCTGATCAGTCGCGTTAGGCTGCGGATATACTGGATGCGTATTCTGGTGACTAACTGGTCGTCCGAATACGTCCGTACTGCCGGAGCATTGCGGTGCGTATAGGAAAGAAAATTCGGACGACGAGCTAGTCGTCAGAATGCGCATCCAGTATAACCGCAGCCTTAGCCACCACGGCTAGAGCCGACTCTCCGAGTGCATAATTTTCTTTAAAAATCTCCCAAGTATATCTACATAGTATAAAATAAAGTTCCCGGTAGGCGTCTGGTTGTTTGTTCGGGCTACCCTCGAGAACCACTGGATGG
Source organism: Andrena bucephala (assembly GCA_947577245.1). Classification (NCBI taxonomy): domain Eukaryota; kingdom Metazoa; phylum Arthropoda; class Insecta; order Hymenoptera; family Andrenidae; genus Andrena; species Andrena bucephala. The sequence continues at coordinate 24,155,871 of OX387719.1, forward strand.
ATTGTGATGCGGTTTTCACTGTTTTATAGAGCACTTCTCGGGGAAGGTTTAGGTGTATCAAACATGAACCTATGACAAAAGGAAACCCGGCAGAGGCGATTTAAGTGAAGCATTCGTCGAGAAGATTCGCGCGAGTCAAAGCGCTCATAGAACAACTAATAATGTAACACAGCATCTCCATCACTGTGCGGGGAACCGTCATCACGTGCATCTCTTTCGCGCGGAGCGGTGGAGACTAAATTCTACATAATGCGCGTATCTATCTGTATGTAAGTATATAGTGTTGTTGTCATAAAACTTGATCCTGCTTTAAGGAGCTTTTTAGTTATTTTGGTTTCCCATCTTTGACATTACTGACTTTATTCTATACTGTCTAGAGATACATGTAAGAAGCCCGGACAACGCCGGGTAGTTTTTAGTTAGTTAGTAATAAAGTGCATAGTATTAAATGTAACAATGCAAGTAATAATAGTCAAATACTACGATATAGAATGATCCATGCCATACGGTTAAATATATCAATATAATCAGTGCTTAAATTCTAAATGTTCCATTTTTGCATTCCAACATTCATTCTCGGCACTCAATAAACTATCCCCGCATTTTTACTATCTGGAAAAGAAGTATATAACACTGGGTAAAACATGCCACAAGTTCATTTATAAAGGAACCGTACAGAAACTTTCACCCTACACACGTACGAATATGCACTCTCAAATTTGATATTCAGCCACTAACACATATGACAATGTGTTACCTGTAACGAAGGTTGGAATTCCCAGTTGAAGTATAGCCTTCCACAGGTCACAATGTACACTCGGAAGAAGTCGGTGATGTTCACTCTTCGACGGTCGCACATTCAATACAGAAAAGAAATCGATGTTTAACGGCCAAGGTGTTTTCGTCTATTTGCATCTGCGAGGAAAAAAGAATAAAGAGATAAATATGAACACCAGAAATTGTGAGGAAAAACACTGCGTCACATGCATCTGCATAATTTATTCATAGCATTAAAAGACATGTGCAGAAGGAAATGCGTATTCTTGATATTTCTCTCTGGCCACTCTATTTTTCATTGCAAACCATAACAACACCAGTTTACGTGCTCTTATCGATCGTGTTTAAATTACAGTGTCCGTCAATCATCCTCCTGCGCAACATCATGTTCCCTCAGGAAGGGGAATGCTAGTAGAATAGTTTGTGTATGGTCAGTCATACTTGAACCACTGATCCCTATGGATCAGGTTAGGGAACGTTATTACAAACTAAGCAAAATTCATCTAATTCTAGTTGGACTGTGGCCATACAACACTTCCGCAATCACAAAAGTGCAAATTATCGTTTGTTTCCTTCTCCTTCTTTGCGGTATTGTCTTTCAGGTACGACAATTAACACACTTCAGTTGTCGTAGTTACAAAAACTTTTGCGACACAATATTTAAAAGTACATCATAATCTTTAACAGCAAATTCTTAGGAAAAAGTTTTGCACTTTTCAGCTATTCGCTTTCAAAGGTATGCATTACATTCTGATAAATATTATAAAGTGCTCAGCTCAAACAGGATTGGTTGTCGCCTGCCTTATTAAGTATAGCACATTTTTTTATCAAATCGGATCTGTAAGTGCCATGATAGATTTTAATTAATCGCATTAAATCTGAGAGTGCAATAAATAAACGCGTCATATTTAATATCATTATTAACTCTTCCTGTTTACGTAAATGTTCTCGTAATGAATATTCAGTCTACTTAGATCAAGTTGATCTATTTTCCCAGAATTTTTTTTCTTTAGTGTGGTCAGTCAAGGGGCATAATTTATTGTACTCGCTTAGTTGCAATATTAATTTTTTTCAAGTTGATTGCGAACATAGTTTCGACAGTATCTGGAGATTGTTAAATACGATTGGAACAATGTACGAAATGAAAGAGAATTGGCTATACTGAAGGAACATACAAGAATGGGAAGATTTTACGTAATGATTTTTGCACGTAAGGAACAGTATCAGCTGAAGTTTACGCGTTGTACCGAGTTCGGGCCAAGTGGCTGAGGAAAAAGAAACAGTAAAATTTGTAATATATTTTGCAGTGTTCATATATGCAATATTATTCACGGTTGTAACGAGTCCGTTCACCGCTGATGTGCATGACTGGATAATACCACTGAACGAATCACGTCCTCGTGAACTTCCAGTGCGGATGGAAATGTTCATTGATCAAGAGACGCATTATTATCTATGTGCTTCGATTCTCGATTCGATATGTATAATTAGCGGCTTATTTATTATAGCCACAGACGGCATTTTGATAATGTGGTTATTACACTGTTGTGGTCTTTTCGGAATTGCTAGGTAAACAAAAGATTCCGTTTGCTTTCAACAAGCATTAAAGTCAGGAAAAAGTACAGTGCATTGCACGAATATGAAATTTATAAGCACATTAATTTCTTGTTTAAGATTTATTCTCTTAAATATTTTTAATCGGTCAAGAATACTATTTAGTAATTCTTATTTGAAACATAATTATCGAGGTAATCTTGGTTTATGGTATCATGAGTTAATATATACTTCCTTATCTGTTCCAAATTCACTGTCACCTCAAAGTTCAGCGGACAAACACGACTTTTATTGTTAAATATCTCGTAAACTATTAGATGTCTAGAGTTACAGCCGAACAGGTGCAACACTTAATGTGGGTCCCTCGTGACTCGTCACTGCTTGCTCTGACTCTCCCATTCTTATTGTATAGTATTGACTGTGCTCGTCACGCGATACATGTGACGACAGGCCTAAAACAATGAGGTATTACCCACCTCGATTATAGTTCCAAATATTATAATTATATGTTTCTACAACGCATTGTACCTGTACAGATATGTGTAATACTACACGATTAGTGCTGATTTAAAAGGTATCACAATCCAATTAATTACTCCGTAGTTATCGCCTAAGAGAAGCATTTGCCTGCAATTCCCAGCAGATTCATATTTCTGAAAAGAGCATCCAGATGTCAAAGTTTCTGGCAAGTGCAGTAGAAATGCACATAAAAGCAACAAAGTACGTGGTCATATTAATACACCCCTGCGATTGCAACTTCTACACTTTTAAACGTGTACTCTGTAGAATACTATCGTTACTTGTCAATTACGATAAGTTATTGTTTGGCTATGTCTTTTAACAACAGCAATCTGAATTATTGTTGAAGATTCGTCAACCGTATAAAATCTAGTTTTTTTGCAACATACTTTATTCTACTTGTTATTGGAATAGTAGTACAAGCTGTCGATTTATATCTTGTAAGTTCGACCATCAATTTTTAGGCTTGTGGCAGAAAACAGTGAACTATGGTTATATACATGATACGCGGATATTCATATTTTCAGATGTCTGAGGCAATCTTACTTAACAAAATAGATGATATATTTCTATATGGAATGTGTGTCTTTGGGGAATACAGCTATATATTTTACCTTAGTTATATAGTCGAACAAGTCATGGATTCAAATAAAAGTATTTTTATAGAAATGTACGTACACGTCGTTCCTATCACCTTGTTTAAAACGTGGTCGTTCAAACATTGACAAAAATCTTTGGTGGTTATTATCATTCCATTTTCTGGATTTCTATAATATGCCACACCATTGACGATTTAATTTCTTGGCTACTACATGCGTAAACAATTTCAGTCATTTATCAGTTTAATAGTACTGTACCGACTTCGTAGGTGCAACACAGAATGGTACGAAGCACCGTTACGCGTACAAAAAATAATATTGTTTATGATGCTAAGATGTTCAATACCTATTTCGTTCAATATATTCAACAGGTATTCTATATCTTTAGAAGGATTTTCGTTGGTACGTAGCTTGCTACATAGCACTGAACAGATACACACGCATTCAATCAAAATAAAACTAGTAAATCTGAATTTGTGTTGTAGATCCTGAGACAAACACTGTCCTACTTCGCGATAATTTCGTCGGTCTCGTTAGAAAACTAAATAATTACAAACTCATGTAGTTTAGAATAGTAAGTACATTAATAAAAATGACATTTCGTTATATACGTACGTGCAGAGGTATGACATCGTGTACAGCAGTCACAGTGTCTTCATTGTTTCAAATCCCTAAGTAGTGCCAGATATAACACTCGACATTGTTCTCATAAGAATTCATCAGATCTCATATCTTTCCGAATCCTTACTGAAATTGCAGAACGATTAAGTCGTGTACATTTTGTCGCGCGTTCCAGCATAGAAAATAGAGAACGTGTGTACTTTATAATTTTTAATCGATAGATAAAATCTATATATATAAAAGAAGTCCTCACTGACTGACTGACTGACTGACTCATCAGCGCCTAGCTCCAACCGTTTAAGGGAGTATAATCGTTTGACAGTGTCAAAAAAACTATATATAGCGTAAGGTAAATTTAATAAGGTAAAGAAAACAGATTAACATTTGGTATTTCAGAATATAATTCCAACTTACACAATCTTATTTATTGTGATAATTGTACTTGCATCTGGGTAGCAGCTTTTTTTCATTTATGAAAAATCTGTTTTCAAACAAATGAAAAAAAATCATTTAAATGTTTTTTGTATATTATAAGAGTAGCTTAACAAATACCAAAAACATTTATTGCATTATATGTTGTATCTACGGAGAAAAAAATCATTGAAAATAATTTAATTTTTCAAACCGTCACAGTGCTCTGATCCCTTAAGCTAGTTAGTAATAAAGTAAAGTTGCTGGTAGGTCTCTTATAGTATGAAACGTAACATTGCAAGTAATAATAGTAAAACTACTACGATATAAAGTCATCTATGCCATACGGTTAAATATATTAATATAATCAGTGCTTAAATTCTAAAAGTTCTATTTTTGCGTTTTGCAACGTTCACACTCGGCACTCAATAAACTATCCCCGCTTTTTTACTACCTGGAAAAGAAGTATATAATGGTGGAATCAGACGGCACGTGGATCGGCGATCTTTTGCGCGTGAATCGCCGATCCACGCGCCGTCTGATTCCACCTTAACATTGTGTAAGACTTGCCACAAGTTCATCCATAAAGGAATCACACAACAAACTTTCACCCCACACACGTACGAATATACACTCTCAAATTTATTATACGGCCACTAACACATATGACAATATGTTACCTGTTAGAAAGGTAGAAATTTCCAGTTGAAGTATAGTCTTCAATAGGTCACACTGTACACTCAGAAAAAGTCGGTGGATGTTCACTCTTCGACGGTCGCACATTCAATAAAGAAAACCAGTCGATATTTAACGGCCAAGGTGTTTTCGTCTACTTGCCTCAGCGAGGAAAAAAATAATGAAGAGATAAATATGAACACCAGAAATTGTGAGGAAAAATACTGCGTAACACGCATCAGCGTAATTTATTCATAGGATTAGAAGACATGTGAAGAAGGAAATCCATATCCGTGATATTTCTCTCTGACGACCCTATTTTTTCGGTCTAAACCGTAAGAACACCAGTTTACGTGCTCTTATCGATCATGTTTAAATTATAGTGTCTGTCAATCATCCTCCTGCGCAACATCATGTTCCCTCAGTCTTTTGAGAGAATGTTACTAAGAATTGTTAAAGCATCGTAACACAGGAAGGGGAACCCTAGTAGAATAGTTTGTCTATAGTCAGTCGTGCTTGAACCACTGATCCAGATGGATCAGTTTAGGGAACGTTATTACAAACTAAGCAAAGTTCATCTAATCCTAGTTGGCCTTTGGCCATACAACACTTCCACAATCACAAAAGTGCAAATTATCGTTTGTTTTATTCTTCTTCTTTGCGGGCTTGTCTTTCAGGTACAACAATTAAAACATTTCAGTTGTCGTAGTTTCAAAAACATTTGCGACACAATATTTAATCGTACATCATAATATATATAACAACAAATTCTTCGTACATGAATTGCATTTTTTAGGTATTCGCTTTCATAGATGTGCATTACACTCCGATGAATATTATAAAGTGCTTATCTCACATAGGAGCGGTTGTCGCCAGCATTTTTAAGTATGGCACATTTTTTTATCAAATCGGATCTGTAAGTAGCATGATAGATTTTAATTAATCGCATTAAATCTGAGAGTGCAATAAATAAACGGTTCATCTTTAATATCATTATTAACTCTTCCTGTTTACGTAAATGTGCTCGTAATGGATATTCAAACTACTTAGATCAAGTTGATCTATTTTCCCAGATTTTTTTTTTTTTAATGTGGTCAGTCAAGAGGCGTAATTTATTGTACTCGTTTAGTTGCAATATTAATTTTTTTCAAGTTGATTGCAAACATAGGTTCGACAGTATCTGGAGATTGTGAAGTACGATTGGAGCAATGTACAAAATGAAAGAGAATTGGCTATACTGAAGGAACATACAGGAATCGGAAGATTTTACGTAATGATTCTTGTGCGTAAGGAACAGTATCAGTTGAAGTCTATGCGTTCTACCGAGCTCGGACCAAATGGCTGAGGAAAAAGAAACAGTAAATGTTGTAATATATTTTGCAGTGTGCATGTATGCAGCATACTTCGCTATTTTAACAAGTCCGTTCTCCGCTGATGTGCTTGACTGGATAATACCACTAAATGAATCACGTCGACGTGAACTTCCAGTGCGGCTGGAAATGTTCATTGATCAGGAGACGCATTTTTATGCGCCCGCTTTCATATTTGGTTTGATATTTTTATTGGTCGGCTTATTGGCTGTGGCTACAGACGGCATTATGACAATGTGGTTATTACACTGCTGTGGTCTTTTCGCAATTGTTAGGTAAACAAAGTATTACGTTCCGTCTGATTTTAAAAAGCATTAAAGTCGTGAAAAAGTACAGTGCATTGCACGAATATGAAATTTGTTGGCACATTAATTTCTTATGCAAAACTTCTTCTTTTATTTATTTTGAATCCGTCAAAAATACTATTTGGTATTTATTACTCGAAACATAAAGATCAAGGTACATAATCGTGGTTTATTGTATCATGAGTTAGTATATACTCCCGTATCTATTCCAAATTCACTGACATTCCGACGGACAGGTACAACTTTTATTGTTAAATATCTCATAAACTATTAGGGGTATACTGAACAGGGGTCGAATATTTATCAATGCTTTACCTTTTTACAAAGTTTGTTCAAAATCGGTGCGTAACACCCAGGGTCGGCACGAGGATGGTTGGAGCCCTTATGCAAGAAAATGTTTAGCGCCCCCATTCATTGCACCTGTTTTCTATTTAATATGTTTGCTCTGTACGGGGCACAATAAATAAAAAAGAATTACATTTATATTTTGTTTACATGGGAGTTGGATTCTTTTATTATTAAGCGTGCGACATAGTTTTTTAGCACCTCCTTCGGCTGACGACCTTATGCGGCGCATAACTTGCATAATGGGTTCCACCGGTCCTGGTAACAACTCATGTGGTTCCCTCATTCTCATAGTATACTATTGACTGTCCTCGTCACGTGATACGTGTGACGACAGGCCTAAAACAATGAGGTATTACCCACCTCGATTATAGTTCCATAAGTGGACTCGGTCACCGAAACTATAACAGGGACTCACTACACTATGTATCGATCTATGTGTATCGGAAATAAGTTTAGATGAGCATTTTACACAAGGTCGTTATCAACCATTTATATTTCATACGATATTCTTATTTTCCTAGTGTCGCATTGGTATACATAAATCTTATAATTATATTTTTCTACTCGCATTGTATATTTATATGTAATTCTATATAATTAGTGATGATATATAAAGTATCACAATCCAATTAAATACTGCGTAGTTATCGTGTGAGAGAAGCATTTGCCTGCAATTCCCAGGAGATTCATATTTCTGAAAAGAGTATCCAGATGAGAATGTTTCTGGCAAGTGCAGTAGACATGCACATAAAAGCAACAAAGTACGTGGTCATGTTATCACAGCCCTGCGATTGCAACTCCTACACTTTTAAACGTGTACTCTGTAGAATACTATTGTGACTTGTCAATTACGATACCTTATTGTTTAGCTATGTCTTTTAACAACAGCAATCTGAATTATTGTTGAAGATTCGTCAACCGTATAAAATCCGAGTTTTTGGAAACATACTTTATTCTCCTTATTATTGGAGTGGTAACACAAACTATTAATTTATTTATTGTAAGTTTGACGATCAATTTAGAGGCATTTGACAGAAAGCAGTGAACTATGGTTATATACATGATAAGCGAATATTCATATTTTCAGATGTTTGAGGCAATCTTACGTAACAAAGTTGATGATATATTTCTATATGGAATATCTGCCTTTGGGGAATATAGCCATATATTCTACATTAATTATATAGTCGAACAAGTCATGGATTCACATAAAAGTATTTTCATAGAACTGTACGTATACGTCGTTCCTATCATTCTGTTTAAACATTGACAACAATCTTTGGTGGTTATTATCATTCCATTTTCTGGATTTCTATAATATGCCACACCATTGACGATTTAATTTCTTGGGTACTACATGCGTAAACAATTTTAGTCATTTATCAGTTTAATAGTACTGAACCGACTTTGTAGGTGCAACACAAAATGGTACGAAGCACCGTTACGCGTACAAAAAATAATATTGTTTATGATGCTAAGATGTTCAATACCTATTTCGTTCAATGTATTCAACATGTATTCTATATCTTTAGAAGGATTTTCGTTGGTACGTAGCTTGCTATATAGCACTGAACAGATACACACGCATTCAATCAAAATAAAACTAGTAAATCTGAATTTGTGTTGTAGATCCTGAGACAAACAATATCCTACTTCGCGGTAATTTCGTCGGTCTCGTTAGAAAACTAAATAGTTACAAACTTATGTAGTTGGAATATTAAGTACATTAATAAAGATGATATTTCGTTATATATGTTCGTGCCGAGGTATGACATCGTGTACACTATACAGTAATCACAGTGTCTTCATTGGTTCAAATCCCTAAATAGTGTGTGATATAATACCCGACATTGTTCTGATAAGAATTATTTGTAATTTTTTTGATTTATTAATTTTGCGAATTCTTACATAAATTAAAGAACGGTTAAGTGGTGTACGTTTTATCACTCATTCGAGCATAAAAAGTAGTGAACGTGTGTACTTTTCAATTTTTATTCGTTACAGTAAATTAATTATAAAACTATTAGTCACTCACATTTTTCACCAACGACAGTCAATGCTAACCGGTGTCGATCACCAGCAGTAGAGTCAACTACGTTAAACAGTATCTTTCAGAATCACAAGCAGAGTATCACACTGTAATAGACTCTATCATAACAACCCCTGCGAATGACACTGTGCACTGTGCCCCATCGGCAACAAGAATGAAGATAAATTTGGGTAAAGAAATATTTCATTTATAAAAGAGGTATAAAATAGGGGAGAAAAATTTATTTTGCTCATGCTACCTATAGCTAGAGTTGCCATACGTCCCGTATATACGGGACTGTCCCGTATTTCACTGTTCCCGTGAAATATTTTTCAGAGTAAAATAAACCATTACCTACCCACTTTTTTCATGTTTTATTTATTTATCACTTAAACGTTCCGTATCAATGCTTGGCAATGATGGCAACCCTAAAAATAAATCACTACGTACCCACTTTTTTCATGTTTTATTTATTTAGCACTTAAACGTCCCGTATCAATGCTTGGCAATTATGGCAACCCTAAGTATGTTACCTGTATAATCGTTGAGTGACTTGGAGGGGCCAATATCTTTTGCTCCTCATACATATGACAGAAGCAAAATGACCACCTGAGAATTGTGTTTCAGTATATGAAAACGTCCTGTTCCTACTTTCTGACGCTTTACTCTGTCGTGCTATGATAACGAATAACGATAGAGATACAATAATAAATTTGCACACCGTACTTGCAAAGCAGTGGGCAGTAGTGTTCGTTAGTCCTACTCTTGTAACAGTAGGTACATACAGTTATCATACCTCGGGGAAAGGCATCTGTCTCAATGTTTTCCTGCTCCGTAGAAGGTTTCGAAAAAATGAAGGAAAAATGTTTTATTCGCCATCACGTGCAAAAGATGTAAAGTGTACGAGTATATATTTATTCAGAGATTACCGTCCCATACTCTCGTATAAAAGGAAAGAAACTGTTTTCAAGTGAGCTGTAATGTGAAAACATGATTTTGGTTTCACAAGGAGTAGGGAAACATGGTCTAATATCGTATATAAGTTTATGTTGAATTGGGTATACAGTATATTGTAAACATGCAATTGGTCTTTTTGTTTCAGGTAAGTACCTACCATCAATTTTTCGGGGGAATAGGATGAATTACTCGCGGAATGAACTCCAAGACGAATTACAGGTATTGTACTCGAATGCATACATGATTTTCGTTAAAAATCATCGAAGTATTAGTTATAAAGTAAAGTTGCGAATAGGTCTCTAATAGTAGGTTATTAAACACAACAGTGTAAGTAATAATAACAATCTATACCATACGGTTAAATATATTAATATAATCAATGCTGAAATGCTAAAACTTCAATATTTGCACTCAAATATTCACTCTCGGCACTCAATAAACTACTCTTTATTATCTGGAAAAGAACTAAAGTAAGTCGGGGAGAGATGGCCCACTTATTTAAAAAAAATCAGTACATGGTAAATTTAGTGGTTTTATCAAAGACAAAAATATATTTGCAAAAGGAAATACATTTAGATAAATAATATGAAATTGAATTAAAAAAATTATCGTACATTTATAAAAAAATAAAATAAAATCTCAGTCTATGCGAAAGGACATCTCATCCGGACAATCCATATAAAAAATACATGTTATGAGGTTAATAAGACGAAAAATTATTTCTTTTTCTTGCACAGAACTTTTTCACACTCATTGCATAAGTTCAACAATTTTGAGCATCCTTCGTGACACCATTTTTTACAGCTCATACAGCGAACCCAGTCATCGGGTTTCGATGTACACCTGTACTGCTCCCAACAACCCACCCATTTTGCCACTTTAGACTGCTTCTTTTAGAAAAAGTCGTCACTTTTTCGTAAAATGTCAGTAAATTATAATTTAAAGAACACGTAGAAAATTTTCGAGAACAGTCAATTTTTACATTACAAATAACTTGCTTAATTTCACAGTTGAAAGCAAACAGAAAACACGATTAATGTGGCGTGTGAGCAACGCGCAATATACCACTAAAAATATGTAACTGAAAATCGCAACTTTCTAGAACATAAACGTGATCGAGCCATCTCACCCGGAATTACCTTATATAACACTGCGTAAAAATTGCTACAAGTTCATCCACAAAGGGACCATACTCTTACGTTCACCCTACAAACGTACGAATATGCACTCTCAAATTTGTCCACTAAAACATATAACAATGTTTTACCTGTAACGACGGAAGATAATTCCCAGTTGAAGTGTAGTCTTCCACAGATCACCGTATATGCACTCTCAGAGGAAGTCGGTGAGTGAATGTTCACTCTTCGAGGGTCGCACACTCAATAAAGAAATGTAGCCTGTTTCACGGATAAGATACTTCCGCCCATTTCCCCCTGCAAAAAGCACAAATAATAAATAGTGACTAATATTGGCACTGAAAAATATGATAATTTATTCATAGTATTAGATGGCGTGTAAAGAAAGAAAATACGTAATCGTGATATTTCTCTCTAGCGACCCTATTTTTCATTGCAACCCATAAGAACGCCAATTTACGTGTTCTTATCGATCACGTTTAAAAAAAGTCCGTCAATCATCCTCTTGCGCATCATCATATTCCCTCAGATGTTTTAGGGAATGTTACTAAGAAATGTTGAATTATCGTGAAACAGGAAGGAAGGGGAAGGCTGATAGAATAATATGTCAATAGTCAGTCGTGCTTGAACTACTGATCCAGATGGATAGGGATAGAGAACGTTACTACAGACTTTGTGAAATTCACCTTATCATGGTTGGCCTGTGGCCATATACCTCTTCAATAATCAAGAAACTGCAAATTATGATGTGCTTCGTTCTCTTTACTGGCGGTATTGTCGTTCAGGTATAATAATGAACAGATCATATTAACCAATCTATTTCCAATAACTTAATAATTTATAACGGTGATCGAGTTATCCACTAAATGCACGTTTGCAGATAACCCCCTACCTAACAATACATTACACTCCGATGGATATTATAAAATCCTTATCACATATAGGAATGGCAATCTACTTCCTTTTTAGGTATTGTGTATTTTATTTTCAAATGGAAACTGTAAGTTTTTGGACTGATTTTAATTAATTGCATTAAATATATGAGTGCAATAAATGACGGCTGTGTAGTGAATATAATTATAATGTGAATATAAATATATGTGTGTTAGAAATAAATATTCTGATTGGACCAAGTGGATCTATTTTCCCCACAATATTTTTTCTTTAGTGTGATCAGTTAGTCGTAGTGGCATAATTTATTGTACTCGATTAGTTGCAATATTAATTTTTTTCAAGTTGATTGCGAACATAGATTCGAGAATATCTGGAGATTGTGAAATACGATTGGAATTATATACGAAATGAAAGCGAATTGGCTATACTGAAAGAATATACAAGAATGGGAAGAGTTTACGTAATACGTTTAATCCGTAAGGAACAGTATCAGCAGAAGTCTATGCGTTGCACCTAATTCCGATCAAATGACTGTGTAATATATTTTGCAGTGTTCATATATGCTGCATTATTCACTATTGTAACAAGTCCGTATTTCTCTGATGTGCTTGACTGGATAATACCACTAAATGAATCACGTCGACATGAATTTCCGATTCGGATGGAACTTATCATTGATCAAGACACGTATTATTATCTTGCCGCTTTGGTATTTGGTTTCACTTCCTCTCTTGGATGCGTATTGTGTATAGCAACAGATGGCATTATTACCATGTGGATTCTACATGCTTCTGGTCTCTCTGCAATCGTTAGGTGATCAAAAGATACCTTTTGGTCTTTCTTATTTGAATTATAAGTATGAAGATAATGTGATTTCCTTATACGAGAAATTAGTATATACTAAATAATTCATGTATTACGGCAAATCCGGGAGACGCAGTCGGGCCGCTATATTCAGACTCTACATCTGTGTATATGCAAAAGTGTGTTATGGTTCAAAACAATTAATTCTCTAGGAATCAACTGTTTTTCTACCAACTCTCCGGCCCCACCGCGTCTCCCGGATTTACACTATAAATACAATGATCCCCGGTTTATAGGGTAAACTTGCCTAAATCCGTATCCCTTAAGAACAACTGCTTATTACGTGAAAAATGACAAGGAACATGAAACAAAATTAGTGGTAATCAACTCTTTATTAATGGAATAAACAGTTTCATTTATTTATTTTTAATATGGAAATAGTACCTACGATTTAGGATTAATGTTCCTAAATTGTACCATACTTATCCTAATTCGTACTTTCAAATTTAATTACTACAATCATCACATACATATTCAAAAATAATTCTATCTATTCCCGCACAAAGCTCGTGTACCCACATTTTGCACTGCGTGCAGTGTATCATATTATCCTGTCACTTTTCTTCACACAATTTACAAAACCAGCTTTCAAATCTATGGCGGTAAAATATAGTGCAGTGCTCGTTGATATCAAAACAAGAAATAAACTCGAAAATAGGCGTAGTTTCACATAGAAATTTGTTTCACTGATTCTCACAAATAGTAATTGTAGAAAATCCTTAAAAATCATGGCAAAATTTTAGTGAAATGTACCCGAAAAACTTACCTGCTTTATTTATTTTTTTTGTGAAGTGACGGCTTGTTAATGGTGTATGGCTACCTGTTGTTTACACTTTCTACAGATAGGGGCGATTGTGACTGTCTTGGGTTAAACGAAATAGCGGGGGTACGAATTAGGCAAATTTACCTTACTTCCAGGAGTTATCTCCATTGCATGTAAAATGAATAATATGTTTTATATTGTCCATATAATAATTTCCATGTTCTGTGTACAAGGTGCTCGGCTACATGTTGGAGAAAATTTAAGGGATGATTCTAGACGTCAAAATAAGACAAAAATCAAGAATAATGAAATTGCAGTTGAGCCTTTCGTTTGGAATTATAAGCGTTTAAAGATTGTGCATATCCCGTCTGAAACCCAACAAACTGCCTAAGGTCGATATCAGATATATTGGCCGGTGAGTTTCGTGTGGGGTATTTTCCCACCACACAGTTTGCCTGCCTCGGTGCTCCTTTTCTCAACGTTTTCTGACTCGCTCTCGCCTTCGCAGAACAAGAGTGAGCCAGAAGTGGTGGGGATGGTGCCAAGACTGCCAAGCTTCTGGCATGTAGGACAAACCAAGCTGTCAGCGTAGAAATACATACATCAGAATAGGTGTGCGTTAGTTGCGAAAAAATTCTGGATCTTTATTGGTCAGAACATTGATTCTTTCTCGATATCTTCATCTCGTATTGGTCTACGCACAGCTTCGTAACGCACACAACTATTACGCTAAGAATAAATAACAGCCAAACGGCTAGGTTCAGGCGGAGCCGAGCAGCGCTCCCGTTACCCCACCATACCGCACAAGGACCACGCAAATTCAATTGACAAATCCACGATTGTCAGATTTCAGGTGGTCGCTGATTTCTCCTCGATCGCTGCTCGCGAAAACAAACTCACTGGTCAATATATCTGATACCGACCTTAGTAGCACCGGTGCACACGGATTAAGTCAAGGAGAGGGGTAGAGTAGTGGTAATCAAAGCCATTGTCGCATGGGGTCACTCGTCTCAGAAAACTTGCAATGAAATTTATTACACTCAACATGACCACACGATTCTACTCGCTTCTCTGTGACCCTGTGCAACAGTGGCTTTAACCAGCACTGGCCTACTCCTCGAATTACTGACGATGATTACGATTTTCTTATGTTCCTAGTGTCGATTTCGTATAATCCCAAAATTACGGGACAATCAGGAACATGCAATATCCTGATACAAAAAAACATCGAAAAGTCCTTTACGGTTTTGCGATCCGAGGCTTCGTTTTCGAGATATTAACAGTTGAATATTAGCGGTAGAATTTCCGGGCCGCGCAGTTTGAAGCAGAAACAGCTGAGCGCGGCCGAGTGACCCCACGCACGCACACGCAGCAGGCACGCGTAAATCATGGACACAGGAAGATAGGGACGCGGAGTGATAGTTGCGACATTTAGGGCGAGGGGAGGAGTGAAGCAGCTTCTGGGGAGCGGAGAACACGGTCACGTGATACTCTGATGCCGCATTGGTCAGTGGTTCTAGCCTAAATGCGCGACATTTCAAGATCAGACATTTAGTTGCTAGCATTAAAAATAAGACTCCAACTGTCGTTCGAATTCCTTACATCTAGATTTACAATGCGTAAGACGTAGATATTCAAGTTTTTCAACTTTCATATACTTTTGTCTGATATTGTACGTCCAATACATTCTTAAATAGTATACCTTCTCTTCGGTAAGGGGCCCCTCATGCGCCTTCTTCCCCTTTCAATCTTTCTTTCCCGCAGCGTGCCTTCCGTTGTCCACGACAGGCTAACCGGGCTAGCATCTTCGGGGTAGCGTTACGCCGTATCTCTGACAGCGCGGACGAGAGCGGGAGAACCCCGAGTGTACGCGTACACGACCTTGGAGAGCGCTGGCGTAAATACAGACCCACGCATACAGTAGAGCGGACCGCGCTGGTTCAAACCGTGCAAATAGGTTAGCGCGGTCGACTCTTCTCTGTGTGTGTGGGTCTGTAAATCTACGCGTGCCTCCTGCGTGACGCGTGAGGGGTCATTCCGCCGCGCTCAGCTGTTTCGGCTTTAAACTGCGCCGCTCGGAAGTTCTACCACTAATATTCAACTGTTCATATCTCGAGAACGAAGCCTCAGATTCCAAAACGGTAAATGATTTTTGGATGTCTTTTTGCATCAGGATACATATCGCATGTTCCAGATTGTCCTTCAATTCTGAGACATCCTGCTTGAAGATTATCACAATCGAATTATACTGCGTAGTTATCGCATAAGACAAGCAGTTGTCTGCAACTCCCAGCATATCCGTATTACTGAAAGGAATATCGAGATGACCAAGTTTCTCACGAATGCAGTAAACATGCACATAAAAGCGACAAAGTATGTGTTCATATAATCACACCGTGTGATGATAACTTCTATTTCCAAACGTGAATTATTATCTTCTCTTTTGAATTTATTATCTTTGTTTGTCAGTTATGACAAATTGTTGTTTCCTTATGTTTTTAACATTAAAAATCTGAATTATTGTTAAAGATTCATCAATCGTTTAAAATCCGATTTTCTGAATAAATATTTCGGTGTTGTTATTATGGCAGTGACGACACAAACTATTAATTTATATGTTGTGAGTTTCACGCTTAATATAATGAACAACCGTAACAAAAAAATAAGGACCAGCAGTTATACTTGATACGCGATCATTCATATTTTCAGATATCTCAAGCACTCTTCCATAATAAAATTGATGATCTATATCTGTATGGAACATGTGCCATTGTGAATTTCAGCTACATGTTTTACTTCTGTTATATACTCGACCAAGTCACAGATTCGCATAATAGTATTCTGGTACAACTGTACGTACACGTCATCTATATCATTTTGTATCAAAGCGAAAACATTTGACGATTTAATCTCTAGGATAATCCATGCGTAATTTAATTTTTTTATTAATTTGATAGTAATTGAATCGACTTTATAGGTACAACACAGAATGGTACGAAGCACCGTTACGCGTGAAAAAGCTAATCTTGTTCATGATGCTAAGATGCTCGATACCTATTTCGTTAAATATGTTCAACATGATTGTATTATCTTTAGAAGGATATTTGTTGGTATATAGCCTCCTAGCACTAAACATTTACACGCATCCAATAAAAAGAAAAGTAGTAAATCCATATTTATGTTCTAGATCGTGAAAGTAACGATGTCCTTCTTCACGGTAATTTCGTCGGTCTCGTTCGAAAAATAAACAATTACAAACTAATGTAGTTTGGATTATTAAATAGTTAATAAAAGTTGATATTTCATTATATACGGAGGATGAAATCATATACAGAAATCAACTATGATTCTGTTAATTTAATTTCCTAAGTAGTATCAGATATATAATTGTCGAAACACCTCTGATGATGAATATTCACAAATGCCTATATTTTTATTTTTGTTTTAACTTCCTTATTATTTTCAAAATTCCCAATGAAATTAAACAATAGTCAATTTTTCATCGGTATAGTAGAATTTTTTTTTATGAATTGTAAAGCGCTTGGTCACTCACATTTTTCACTAACGAAAGTCTGTCACTTGTGAACAATGTGGACGCCTCGGTACAGTCGACTATGTTGCATGCTTCCTCGCAGGCGAATAAAACGATGCACCATACAGTAGTTCCCACCGTAATCAGCCCCGCGACTAACAATGCATTCCATGGCAGACTGAGAAGAAACTCTTGTAAGTAAATATTTCAGTCAAAAAATTGATGGAAAATAATGGAGCAAAATCACTTTTTTTCAAACAGCCTATAATTTTCACAATTGCTGCTATTCCAATAATTGCAAAATCGCTATAGTAGTTTTGGCGACCGATCGTTACGTTACACCATCGTCGTGGTTTATTCCCGTAATTATTAATGTATACGTCCTGTCATTCGTTCTACGTCCTATGGTCCGCGTTCCATTATTAAGGGACAAGTTGATTTACATCGAAGATGAGGAAATAAGGAAAGGGGAGAGGGAAATTTGCCGGGCGTAGAAGTACCGTAGTCAGTTTTCTTCTTATGGTACGACAGCATGCATCGTGAGATGTTAGATCACTACAGTCTTAGTATATCGCTTTTGTCAGTGATTGGACTTTGGCCATACAAAAGTGAAAAAATTCGGCTCTTTCAGAACGTGATAAACAGCTTTATTATAACGGTCCTTGTGGCCGCCCAGGTACAATTATACGAGTTGCGTATGGAATCTATTCATGATACCATCTTCTTAGCGTAAATATTGTTTAGTGGATTTTCTACTTAAAGCTTGACCTAATTTAAATATTCCAAGCTATAAAATTTAAGATTTTTTAACAATGTTAAAACTACATCTACCTACTAAGCAATACTGTAAAATACTACGTTAACTCATTTAATTTGGCGTTGATGTGCAAACTGTTCTAGTTATCCAAAATGGAAAAACCAATATTTATTTTATTTTTTATGTTTGTCGCTATTAATCGTGTAATTTTTGTCGGCGATTAATCGCGTTATATATTCACGGCAGAATACAAAAATTTACCTAGGTATAACTTGGAAGTACAGGATACGTAAATTAAAATAAAATCGGTTTTCCCACATTTTTCTGAATCCTTCGAGATCATCGAATATGACGGATTTTTCTTACATTTTGCTGCGATAATCCCCCAGTCATGATGTAATAACATAAAACCCGGCTAAATGACATAATTTTCCAGTTGACACCGTTCGTCAGCGGGAAGGCCACGAAACAGGATATTTTGAAGAATATGTCGTTCATATTTATGACGTTAGGCGTTGTCGCGAAGTACCTTATATTTGTGCATCAACTTGAAGTAGTGAGTTGATATTTACACTTAGATCTACCATTGACATGATACAACGTAATATTGATAAAACATTCAGATTAGGGAACTTTTGGAAGGCATAAACAGGGATTGGAAGGCAGCCGATGTCGAGGAACTAAAGATCATTAAAACACATGCTTACTTGGGAAAACGTTACTCAATGTTTTTTGCAGGTGAGGGCTACACATGTGACGAAACAATGAAGATTTACATGTTGACGAGGTTGCGCAAAACGCCTGTTACAGTATTCATTTACTTGTCGACGTTTGGCGCAATGGCACTTCACTTCTCTTCCACATTTTTGGACATTGTGTTACCGTTGAACGAAACACGCCTTTATAAATCGCCGATAGTAACGGAGTACTTCGTAGACGAGCAGGAGTACTACTTTCGAATCGCAATGTTTCAGGGTTTGACGATTTTAATGGGCGGCACTGTATATGTAGCCACTGAGTCGTTGACTTTTATGTGGATGATGCACGCTGCATGCTTGTATAGGCTTGTCAGGTAAAAGAATATCAGTTCGCCAATGTTCAGATAACTTATTGGTTCTTTGGTTTTTGAAAAGGCCCACAGGGAATGAGTTGGGGGTTCATGACTTACCCGTCAAACATCTGTTAAGTGGAATATTGATCACAGTACTTTAATGCTATTTAGTTCATGGTCTGGTAATTTTCTTATGTTTACGAATTTTACATACATGTAGTACACTATACCAGCGGGAACCAGTTGGGCCATTAAGGGGCTGTTCCGGTCTAGAACTCATAACAATGAGTGATCTTTAGAAATTAATTAAAGGAAAACTACTACATATAATTTAATGGGACTTTTTGCATTGTATTAAGGATGTTTTAACTATATAAATAAATCTTGTCGAGTCGTTAGAGCCTGCACCACACATTACTACTTACACCCTTAAAGATAGTCGATTGCGAATGGGAAATCCCTCTTAACAGTTTTCCACATCCGTTGTACATCCCCTTCCACGCGACTCTGGAAAACACTATGGAAGTCGGGCTCCTTAATGGCGCAACTGGTCCCCGCTGTCCCATACTTACAAAATACAGGGAAAAAGATTCGATTTCTCTACACTCCTCTAGATCCAGTATACCTACACCTTATAGACTACACTTTCATTACTGAGATTGATGTAATTGCTACATTCTAAATGTACAATTACCACAAGTATCGCTAGTCTTACATTTTAAAATCTCTTTTTTCTTTTGCAATGCTCGTCACTTCTTCATCGTTGTGCTTTCATACAATTTTGTTACATATAAAAAGCAACGATTACATTATTGTTATTTGTAGTTACCACATCAATGTAGCAGTTCTTGATTCTATCAACGACTCATATGTTACGGAGAAAACTGTTAATAGGAACGGCAGAAAAAGTCTGACAAAGGCTATAATGATGCACGAAAGATCACACACGTCAGTATATTCCGTAGAAGTAGTCAGTCTGCGTTGAGCGTTATTAAAAATTGCCGCTACTGGCTCAGTGTTGATTCTAAACAGAAAAACCGTGGAGAAAAATTCTACAGAATAACATAAGCTTGAATTTTCGTACAAAGTAGGAGTAATTCTAGGACAAGATTTATTTAACATGTTTTCCTACGTTTAAATGTTTAAAATCAACTCTGAAAGCGTGTTATTTCCACTCTCAATCAGTCACATTCTACATTTCGTGCAAACGATGCTGTTTATTTTTAAAGGTTTCTCAACGATGTGAAGTCGACCGTTACATTAGTGTATTCTATTCTTCTTATCCTAGGTGTTACGTCTCTGAGTACTAATTTGTTCAGCGTAAGTAATTTACATTTACGGGGATATGGATGCGTGATATCAGAAAATTCTAGCTGCATACATTTTCAGCTGTCCCAATCAACGCTTGAAGGAGATGACATCGAATATATGCTGATTTCGATGATGTTTGTTATTTCTGAAATGGGTTATATGTTTTATGGAAATTTCGTAACGCAGAAAATGATAGATTCCGGCGGTGACATTTTCTCAGCTATGTAAGTAAACGTAAACGGGATGAACGTAGTTTTGTACAATCGTTCCTACACACAAAGGAATGAATGCAAAATGCGTATGAACCATATTTTTATTAAAATCGTAGATACGACACGGAATGGTATAAAATGCCAGTTTCCACTCAGAAATTATTAATACTCATTATGTTGAGAAGCATTAAAGCACCTGAGTTCAACATGCTGTTAGTATTTAACGCATCGTTTGAAGGTTTCTCGATGGTACATATTTCTTTGAAGCTTCTTAACACATTCAACTTTAATTTAATTTTCCTGTGCAGTTCCTTTCTGATGCAAACCTAATTACTTTTTCAGCTCGTGAGAACATCAGTATCTTATTTTACGGTAATGTCCTCCACGCAGTAAGCATACCATTCCTTTTGGCTACAGTAGTTTAAAGACTATTACGAAATAACTAATTGACGTAGATGAGTTACTTCCAATATTTTACATTGTTAAACTATCCCTAGGATTGTTACCCAATAAACACTTCTTAACAATAGCTTATTTTGTTCAATCCGATTACTGGTTTGTACTACCAAGTGGAAATATATTTAAGGTAATGTCGTGTTTCGTGTGAGTCAGACTGTGGTTCATCTAAAATTGCACCGAGAACGATGACTATTATTTTACACAATACTCATTACAAATTATATTTACATCTGTAAAAGTATTGTTCCATGATTTTACACCGTTATGCACGGTACCTTCACAACTAGCGTACGAAAATCATGCTACAAATCATTTCAATTATAAAGTTAAATTTTTTCGTTCAAATCTGCTATATGCGTTTACCGAAAAATATGTATAGTAAATATGTATATATGTAAATATGTATATTGTATATATATATAAACATTTTTAAAATTAGTATACTCCTTTTTACTATGAAAAATGTTTAGCAGAAATTATTATAAGAAAAGTAGGAAACCAAAATGAATAACACACTTATTTCATATAGTTCACACTTCAAACACATTATGCATTTTTAAGAAACCTTATGTATACATATAACAACGTTATAATACAAAAACGAAATTCTCAGTTGAAGAACAGTCTTCCTTAGTTCACACTGAACTAGCACAGAGAATTTATGATATTCACTCCTCAAGGGTTGTACACTCAATAGAGAAAAGATAAAGATTAAATATGGCAAATATTGTACCAGAAAATGAGAGAACATTTTCTCTCATTTTCTGGTACAATATTTGGGGGGTGGTATACGTACATAATTTATTCAGAGCAATGCGGGACTTATAAACGAGTAAAATACAAAATCGTGATGATTTTCTCTTGCAACCTTAATCTTTCATAGTAAACCATTAGAACTTGAAATTGCGCGTCCGTATTGATTGTTGCTGTCAATCACGTTCCCGCGCAACATAACGCCCCTAAGTGTTTTAATGAATTACGCTGAGAAATATTAAGTAATCGCGATAAAAGTGGGGGATAGGACACGTAGAATCGTACGTCTAGACTCTAGAGCAGGCCTGAACAACTTCTGCTCTTGCTTTCGTGGTTGCGAGCGACGGCTAGAGCGGCATCCGTAAAAGAGTGGGGATATGGCGTAATGTGAGAGACTAGGGCTAGAACATGGACATAGGAATATAGGGATGTAGCGGGGAACTGTGGTAACGTTGTATGTACTCTGGTGCCGCATTGGCGATTGGTTGTGATCGCGCAAGCGGAATCATATTTTCATCAAGTAAGAGTGAATCAGAACCCATGATCAGAACCAATTGGAACCAGGGTGAAAGACAGAACCAATCACCAATGCGGCACCACATGCTGTCCAAAGCTGTTTCACTCCCCTCGCCTAAAGTCGCAACTATTAGTCCATCCCTGTATTCCTATATCCATGGACTAGAAGGATCTCTACAACTATATTCACAATATTTCCCCACCATGCAATTTTTGCTCTTGGGGCCGCGAGTGGCCTGGCTTCGGTGCCTCCAAGAGCGAAGAACAACTCGCAGCTGCTCTAGAGCAGGGATGTCAAAGTAGCGCAGCGCTGTCGAAGGTCGTGTACGCCAGGGCTGAGCAACTTGTTCGCCGCCGCGGGCCGCACAGTCCCCACTACCCGTCAGCCGGTTCCCCCACCATCAGCAGCTACATGCGGCCCGCGAGCCACGAGTACAGTGTAGTGTAGGAGTTAAAAGAGTATGGTGGGGGTCGTTCTCCTGCGGCCCAGCACAGCAGGCAAGTCAGGGAACGAGCCGCATACGGCCCATGGGCCGCGGGTTGCCAGCCCTGGTGTACGCGTATACTCGGGGTTCTCCCACTCTCGCCCGCGTTGTTAGGGATCCGCGCGACGCTAAAGAGGCGACCATGACAGACACCCTTGGTCATGGCACCCTTCGTAGCGTCGTGCGATCTCCTTGACAACGGAAGGCACGCTACGTGAAAGAAAGATTGGAAGGGGGCTTCCCCTGCTTAGGCGCGTGAGGGGCCCCTACCAGTGATGGCAGAATCGTGGGACGCGGGACCAAACGCTTACCCCCACTATGATCTACCGTCGTCTCCCACTATGGCCTACCGTCGTCCCCCACTTTCTTCCCATCGCACTGCACACAAGCATATCCCTACCCCTGTCCGTGTGCTGGGCAGCCCGACAGGCAACTCACACGGACAGGAGTAAAAATATGCGTGTGTGCAGTGCGGTGAGAAGAAAGTGGGAGATGACGGTAGGTCATAGTGGGGGTAAGCGTTTGGTCCCGCGTCCTACGATTCTGGCATCACTGGCCCCTACGCTGAACAGCGCTGAACTAGCGGCTCGTGAGCCGCAGTGGCTCCTTCTCTTCTTCGCCTCCTCCGTAGAGCCGTAGGAGACCTGCTCTCTGCAGACCTACTTCACCGTGATGAATTTCTCCTCTGGGTGCCGCACTCTCTCCCTGAAGGGTCTCGTGCAACGCCTGGAGACAATTAAGTGGCGGAACCGGCTAACCGGGGACCCGGCTCGTGCGGCCCTCGAAGTGGGGAAGTTCGACACCCCTGCTCTAATAATTATAAACTATCGTTTAGGGCGCAAAATAATGATTGTTTATTTAAGGGGTCATTCCTCTGTGAACGCTGCGAAGTTGATAAATTTTGATGATTTTTTTGACGCGATACATACATCTATCGTTATGATTCTTTTTGTAATTTATCTAGTTACTTTTTAGTCATACATGAATCTTTTTTATTCACTTTTAAATTTATTGTTTATTGTGTTCATTTCGCCCCAAAATAAACCGACATTCTCCCGATTAAAAGACGAAGTTTTAACGAACTTGGCTTTAAATTCTGTAAATTAATTTTATACGTAATTTCGTTAATTATAGTCCGAATTGTGTCAGGTGCGGTATCATTTTCGTCGGGAAAACATGAGGAATCTATTGGTGTCACTTTCGTGATGATCCGTTAAGAAATGCGAAACTTGATATTTTTCATTTCTAAATGGCTACTGCAACATTGTATTCCCGGCCCCCTATTCTCATGCGCCGAAAGCCATAAAATTCAGTGAAGCGTTAAATTGGAGGTGTGAAATTCGCTTGTCACCCCGAATAAAAGATATTCCCCGGCACCTGAGATTATCAACTTAAGGGAGGATTGCGCCTTGTTGGGCCGAAAAATACGTAATTTTTCACTGTCACCCAAAAATTCAGAACAATAGTTCAAGATACAACAAAACAGCTTGCCAAACCTCAAATCAATTTGTGGAACCGTTTTTGTTCAAAAAATTCATAAAGAATTACTTATTTTTCGGCCCAACAAGACGCAATCCCCCCTTAAACGGACGCAACCGTATATCCACATATTTGATAACTAGTATTCTTTTAAGAAAGATCGCGAGACTGTTGATCCAATTTATTATCATAATTCGTACCTATTATCCGCATCGCTGCGTTGCCACTTTCTTTCGCTAACACATATCGGGTTTCATTGATATAATTTTTCTACAAACTAGGTACAAATTACACAACTAATAACCATAGCATGATAAGTTTTACTTACTTATAACGATCTGTATAGTAAGAAATACTGCAGGCCTACGACGCAGCTAACAATCACAGTCACTCTTTCTCAAATGCCATCAGTAACACAAGACTGTACAATGAAATGTCGATATCAGAGGGACAAAATTCTGGAACCTTCCCCTCGACATGAAACGTATAAACTGAATAAATCCAGAAGTGTAGCAGTCGTGGCAACAACCCCTCTCACACCTTATTTTCAACGTATACAAACACTTGGCCAGCAACTCTGTCATTTAATAATCCAGAGCTATTACGAGAAACGCAAGAAATATGAGGGGAAAAAATATTTTTTACGACAATGTTGCAAATGTACATACGCTGTATAAACTGCCTTTAACCCCATGAGGGGTTGCAACCTGTTATTACTACTATTCTAACATTTCGCTTTCTCACGTGCGATTTTCGAAGTTGTAGCTGCCGTCCGTCACTTGCCAAGAAAACTTCGCGTCATTATTTTTCGATATTCAAGAAAAAATAAATGGAGTGAATACTTGATCAGGTACAAGGTAGAAGAAACAGCGACTTCTTCAGTTTACTTCTGCGCGTTGACGAGTGAAGCTCTCTGAAAGGAATGGACTTTGCTGGCAGTCGATACTATGATCTCAACCGGATTTTTCTGTCAGTGGTGGGCCTCTGGCCGTATGAAACCACGAAGCTTTCGAAAGTTCAGTGTTTCTTCACTTTCGTAGTATTATCTTCCGGCGTAACCGTCCAGGTATTGTCTTCATCCGATTCCTAGAATTATTCTAATCGTTTCGCCCATGTACTTTCGTCTTTTTTATCGAAATAGAATGTTTGTCCGCAGTGACGATACTCTTAATAATATTATTACATTTCACTTGAAACCGGAGCACAGTATTATTCATAATTGCATGGAAAATTATTGAGTTTAATAGCTACAAATGCATCAACACTGCAATTCTTCTCGCGTGTTCTCGAAATTGTTTTCTTTTTTGCACACAAGAAGTTATAAAGCTCTGCGAGTAATTTGTCGACTTCGTTTTGAATTACAGTTATTGACATTCTTTACGTCGAAAGTAAACCTGCAATTTTTCTTACGAAATCTCTCTTACATGACGGTTTCATTCGGTTTCGTCCTGAAGTACACAACGTTCCTCCTCCAGTCCAACGGCGTGAGTTGTATAACGATTATTGTTAGTAAGAACCAGTGTGCAGTATGAATACATCCTTAAGGAAAATACATTGCTGTTACACGAAAACAGGTGAAGCACCTTCTAGACCGAATTGTGTACGATTGGAGCACGTTGACGAACGAAGGGGAGCTTCGAATAATTCACGAATACTCCAAGGATACAAGGATGTTGACCACGATTTATTCATGTAAGCGAATTTTTACTGTGATCTATGAAGGAAGTTTAAACAGTGGTACGATGAAAATCCTTCATTTTTAACTAATATAGTGGCATGTGCCCTCTTATGATGCTTTACTGTCCTTCTAAGACACGCGACTGTAGATAATATTGATTGCACCTACTGAGGGAGATTATTGAATATTTTTTATGGGGCTTTTGCACCCTTCTGAGACACACGACTATAGATAGAATCGATTGCACCTACCAAGGGAAATTATTGATTGTTCTTTATAGGGCTTTACTGTCCTCCTAAGGTACACGACTCTAGATAATATCGATTCGACCTACTAAGGGATATTATTGATTGTTTTTTATGGGGTTCTACTGTCACCCTAAGGTGCATGAATATAGATAGTATCGTTTGCACCTACTAAGGGAGACGTTCGAAATCTATAGACATTTATAGATTATACCTACAGGCATTTGTAGGTTTAGTCTAAAGGTGCGTTTAGAGTCTAAACTTTAGACCATAGGAATCGTTTGCCCCCCCCCCCCCCCCACTTCGACAAAATTCATGCTCATTCAGAGTAAACGACAATCGAACAATTTTCGCCTCGAATGCGAGCGACTGTTCGTGTACTTAGATTAAGTATGAACATTTCTTGAACGTTCTTCATACATTCAGCATTTGTTTATAATATAAAACGAGCATTCCAAAACGTTCTGCGAATTTTTTACCGAGCATAAACGAATGCTCCTTTAGACTTGAATTTTGTCGGTGTGGGGGGCAAACGAGCATTCGTTTCTTTGGTCTAAACGCACCTTAACAGAAGAGCAGAATTTTTATTTAAATCAAATTTAAAATAACGAATAAAAGTTAAAACAAATTACTCGTTATGTGTCGAATAAAGTTAACTCGGCTTAACAAACGAATGACGAATAATTCCTTTTCACTTTTATTCGTCATTTGAAATTTTATTTAAATAAAGATTTTGTCCATCTCTGGGTTTAGAACCCGCATGGTGAATTTTGTTCTGTAGATTTTCAGCAATTACATACACGTATGAGTAAAGTAGGTCTGTGCGATGACAGGTACTCGATCGAACGTGCCCAACAGGTGGTTACATGTGACAAGCATGCGTTTGAAGCACGTGTCTCGCTTGAGAGCATTATTTCACAATTTTGTAGTAATCGTGGTGTTCGAAGGAATAAAATAGGTACTATATTTTATTTTATAAGGAAAACATGCATCTCAAGTTCTAGTTTTCCTTGCGCTCAAATACTATATGCAACATGATTGACGTTTGAACTCACCAAATTATCTCGTATGTACTTCGTCATAATTATTTAATTATAAGACACGTTTGACTGTTAAAACACTTGTAATAATTACATTGACATTTCTGTGATGGGCGGGCAAGCGCGTATAAGTCAGAATTATTAGGTTTACAGGAAGATACTTAGAATATTTAAAGTGCTATGGAAGATCGGGTGTTAAATTCTGGACAAGAAAGTTGATAACATACATGTTGAAATGAACTTTTATTTTTAATTTCGATTCACAAAAACAAACCGTTTATGCTTGAGCTAAAATTTGACTATTTATATTATTTGCTCGCTCTATATTGAGCTACATTTGATCACAACAGATATTTTTACGAACGATATGATTGCAGTTATAATCTACCCATTGCTGTTGATCGTCCCACTTAGTGAATTCTCAAACCAGATGCTCGACATTCTAATTCCGCTAAATTATTCTCGTCCCCGGAAGCTGATTTTCAAAGTAGAATATTTCGTCGACCAGCAGAAATATTTTTACCCTATAACCGTGCATACGATCACCTTCGCCATTTTCGGGTTGACGGTGTTATTCGCTACTGAAACACTAGCCATGGCAATCATGCAACATATTTGCGGACTGTGTAAGATTATCAGGTGAGCGGAATTAATGCACGATGCACAGCTATCAGCTAACATTTAAACCGTAATAAGTGTAAAAATATTCAGTGATACACAGAGTGTTCGACAACAGATAGTAGAAAATACAATGGGTGACTCTATGTGACAAAATAAGACGAAAATCAAGAATAACGAAATTGCAGCGGAAGCCTCGTTTCTTATTTATTAATGTTTAAAAATTCGGGTCAGATGCACCTGAATCACGGCGTCTTTGTTTTTTGGCGGCGACTGTACGTGGCTTTATGCAACGCGAGCCGCTGATCGCCGAATTGTGTGTGAACCGAATTTTCAAAACCTAATAATTAAAAGAAGAAGCCTTCACGACTATTTCATTATTCTTGACTTTCGTCTTATTTTGTCAAGTAGAATCACCCATTTCATTTTCTACTCTCTTGTATGCATTTTTTTTTCGCCGATGATGTCATGCAAATTTATTCAGATAACATTAAGAAAAGGAATAAAACTGTGTACGTACAATTTTCAGTTGAAATTCACGATTTTAAAAGTCAATTGTTCAGTTTAGTCTGGCCATCTGCTAACAAGGAAACGTTCCCAACTCGCAAATTCTCATTTTAATGAAACTTCTTGCGCATCTAGAGCACGTTGGAGTATTTTTTTTCTACAGAATTCACTCTGAAGGGTGAAATCAGCCATATTTATCACGTGTCTTTTTTCTTTTTTAAATATAACTTTCTTTTCGTAAAGTGATAGAACATCCAAAATTAAACTATTCTTATATTTAAAGTTTTATTTAAAAAGGAAACGCGATAAATTTTAGGGCTGATTTCAATTTCACAAAAAAATTGCTCCTTACATACTCCAATATGCTCTACATTCACAAAAAGTTTCATTAAAATCAGAATTTTCAGGATGGGAATATTTGATGTCCCCAGAACGTAGATTGTGTTTAATCGGTCCAAAAATTTCGAGTTCCTCACCAAATGGATTGTACTCTGGATAAAAGTGACCATTCTGAAAAAGTAATAGGTACACTTATTAAACATTTCGTTACGCTTGATTTGCGTTACATTTTTTAGATCTTCATATTACATTTATGAAAAATTTATAAAATGATCGTATGATTAAGCAGCATATAAAAAGCACAAGTATTACTCTCGATCAACGCACTGACACATTATAAATATAATTTTTCTTATTGCGCATTATTTTACAGCTACCGTCTAGAGCACACATTTGTTTCGAATATACCAGGAGTTTCTGTTGCAGAAAGGAGTTTTATAGTTAACAGAAAAGTGGTTTCGATAGTGAATTTGCACAGAAGAGTTATACAGTTAGTACCCTGTGAAGAAGTGGCGACATAAAAATGATACAAAGAAATAGTAAAGCTTTCTTAGAAAGATCAGTTCCTTGTCAAAACTATTTTATTGTGAATACTTCTGAACGAAAGGTGTCTATCTTTAATTTTACACCAACCTCGAACTAATAAGTATTCATTATTAAAGATATGTCCATCTACTAAAAAAGAATTTCACAACGTCGTATGTCCTTTTAATCGCGCTGGGTATGAATTCCTTGATTCTTACTATCTTTCGTGTGAGTATAAATAATATCAACATACTCCTTTATAAATCTGCAAAGTAAATGGTAAATATGGTTAACAAACGTTGTACATTGATAAAGTCTTATTGGTCGTAGTTTTTGAAAGCATTATCAGTAATGACTGCAATCGATGATTTGTTAATATCGCTGTTCCTTGCTTTTGGTATTACCTGCTACGCGTTCATTGGTAATCATCTTGCACAGGATGTAATAGATCACAGTTCCCATATTTTCAATGATGCGTGAGTACTATACATTTATTTAATTTGGCGAGGAATTCAAGAGCAACTTTTTGCATTGAAGAAAAAGTAGTGCTTTATTTAGCAAAATGCACAAAATACTTTCTGCGTTATTTGCTTAGATATTTAAATGCTACAGCACACGTTATGTGCATACATACTTATATATTATATACATACTTTTGCACCTTCTGCAAAAGTGTATTGTATATATATATAATATATTTCCTCAAATATTATAATTAACTATAATCTGAAATATTCACAGATACGATACGGAGTGGTACAAAATACCTGTGATGGAGCAGAAGCTATTATTGTTCTTCATGCAACACAATTTAAAAGATTTAACTATCAATCTTCATCATTTATTCATCCCATCGCATAAGGGGTTTTCACTGGTAAAATACAAGACAATATTCAGAATCATCTTGCCCTCTCTGGTAACGTACTAAAACTAGCATTTTTAGATTATAAGGACATGCTTCTCGTATTCCATGGTAATTTATTCATTCGAATAAAGACTTCATCCATTCGTCGTCATCTCGTGAGGTAGAAAAGTGCATAAAACGCCATAGAGGAATATAGTATTGATATACAGTACAATTCGATAACTAAAAGTCTATCCTTCCCTTATTTTTTCACCGAATCAGAGCAACACCTTAATGAAAAATGTAAAATGTTCATTCGGTGACATACGGCAACTATAAAATATAATTTTTCGACACTATGTATATCAGAAAACATCAATTTCGATATTGAAGAAAATATACATACATATTGTATTCGTGAAAATTTTCTGAGACAGATGAAATGGTTTTTCCGTTACCATTCCATACTTAACTTACAATTAAATTGAAAGTGTCAACGTCAGTGTAAAATCCTTCATATTAATGAAATTGAAGCGCAAGTGAAATAATTACTTTAATGTAAACAAAAAGGCAGAGGAAATGAAACATGATGATGAGAGTAGAAGCATGTACTACTTATGCCAAAAATTATAAACAGTACCAGAAACACTTAATATATATTAATATATAAAGCAGAAAACTTCTATATGTTTGTGTGTGTTTGTCTATCGTCTAAAAACTTTCGAACAATAAATTTGGGAATCGCGAAATGTGCCCGAGCTCATTATGCCTGACCAATCCACATGAATGAGACCATTTCCCCAAAAAAAAACTTTTTTCTATAAAATCAGAATCTAAATTTCGAGCGAAGCCGAATAGTAAAGCTAGTAGAATATAACTTCCAGTGGATATCATAGAAACTTCATGAAGTTTGCATTAACAATGACTTTCTGTAGTCATACAGCTGCTGTAGATCCTGAGAGAAAAGTCATTTCTACAGTTATATTTCCACACCAGAAACCTATAATAAACGTACATACTTCATCATTACTACTGTGATTCAGTCCACAAATATATATTTTATTATTCAAAATGATAAAATTGCCTTGCGTGTTACCGAAAAATAACGAAATAATAACGAAAGGTAAAGGACCATAACGTTACAAATTCACCTACAGAATTAAAATATACACATATGAAATTACAAAAAATCTTTTAGTAGCACTAAAGCACTAAAAAATCGGTGACAGTAATCCGCAAGTCTGCCACTCAAAGCACAATGTCGTATGTACAATTTCTTACCATTCCGACTCAGATGAGAAATAACAGCACACTTGACAGTACTAACATTTAAACAGAAGCTCACCCTGTTTCTTTCCCTCGCTGTTGCGCACAAGAACATATTTAACCGTCAGAGAACGAGTTTCCTTCCCCCATTTTCTAACGAGAAAGTATTGTGATTTTCTCACACCAACTTTCTTCTACCCCCAGCCACAAAAACCACACATAAGTTCACGGTCCAAGAGATCCGCGGTCGCACTGCCCAAGAACTAGAGTAAGAATGAACGAGCGCCATCGGGGCCGCGTTGCGCGAGCGCATCGCAAAGGGAAGAAAATGAAAATGACATAGGAAAATTATACCCTTTGAGATTCTAGGAACAGAAAAACGTCGCCTGCGTTAAAGCTTTACGTAAAATAAAAATATAGAGACACCTTTGGTGCCTGCACTTCATATTTTATGCACCCCCGACGCTGAAACAAAGTTGCAATTATATCGATCGCAAGAATAACCCTTCCCACACCAGCGACGGTGAAAATAGTGGCTAAATTACTGCCCCTGTCATTCACGTTCCCATCACCCTCCACCTCAAGGTAGCTGTGGCAATTCGAAGATACAACATCGGAATAAACGATGAACAATTTCGAAAGGGGTGATGCATGTAGTACGTCTCGCGCGACTTTTCCACGCAAAAGAACCTCGACCTTCGTGCGAGAATGGACTTTGCTGGATATCAGTATTACAAGAGCAGTCACAAGTTGTTGGAAGTAGTGGGTCTATGGCCGTATCAAAAAGCGACGTGGCTGATGCAAGCATGGAGGCTTTTGATTGCTATACTTCTGATAAACGGCACCACTGTTCAGGTAAACAGGATATTTATCGGACGAAGGGCCACATGACGGGTTACGATTTTAGTTTGCAATGATTGTAAGTAGGTAGAGGTGCAACAGATATTTTACAGATGCTTGGTTTTTAGGGTAATACTTAATAGTTTACGAGGTACATAGTTAATAGTAGAGATCGTGTAGTCGCTACTTTGTTTATTGCTTCGGGCGTGCAAACTTGTTTCAAGGAAGTCGATATACCGCAGTGGGTAGAATCGAAGCATTTTGTGATTTAAAAATGTTGAACCGCTTTGAAGGTTCGCTTTAACGCGCTATTATTTTTTCGCCTCGCTACGTTTGAATTTTGTGCAGTACATTTAATTTGACTTTTGAATGGGAAGCTTTTGCTACAATATCTTTATTTTTGAATATCTAATAAACTACCGGTGTCTACGCGGGAGGCACAGTTTACATATTTTTTTTATTAGATACATATCTATCTACATACAAAGTTACGGTTTCAAGGCGCTACACTTTGTGTCGTCTCCTTTTGAAACAGTTTAAAGTAAATTTTCAATAAAACCATTTTCCCAATTTATTCGAAATGCGTGAAGAAATTTGACACGTGTGGACTTCTGTTCTTTCATTATCTCTTGTTTTTAATTAACTTTCGATTTGAATTTCTGTCCCGTTTTGTTTGCTTAGGCATGCGACTTTTCTTTTCTCTCTTTCTTAATTCAGCGTTTTAAATAGGAAATGTTGATTTTAGATGACTACTTGTATCACTCACAAATGCGATTCGCAGCTTCTTTTGAAGATGACCCCGTATCTTATAGTTACAATAGTCTTTGCCTTGAAGTACTTGAGTTTCTACCTGCAGTTGGACAAAGTGAGTGGAAAATATATTCTGGTACAACAAGTATGCATATTTCAATCATCACGAGTATGCGTATTAATATTCTCTTATTTATGATATTAGATGAAAGTACTTTTCGACAATGTCCAGTGCGACTGGAATATGCTGAAGAACGAACATGAGATCCAAATAATGAAGAATTATGCCAAAATTGCGAAATTCTTGTCGACAATATTGACAAGTAAGGAGTAGACTCGAATTATTGAAAAGTCATTAATTTCACTCAATTGCATCTTCAATAAATACAATACAGCTGGGAGTGTGTAAAAGTTATAATGGTGCCACTAAAGATAATGAAATCTAACAATATCATAATGTAGTAGTGCCTCGTTACTAGACAGACTGTCAAACCTCCATACTTGTTCATATCTCTGCAAGAAAATTCTTACCACATTCGCGAGATTTTCTGAAAGAAATGACTGCAGACGTGACCTCATTCAGAATATTTTTAAATATATTTTCTTTCACTTGTAAGTTCTACAAATTAATCACTTAAAAAATTGCCCAAACGATATCATTTTTTAACTGGTTTTCATAAAAAGAAATCAAGGATAATCTTTTCAGTAATACTTTCTCGTTGCTCTAATGAAAAATGAAAAATTTTAAGTTTTCATTAAACACTGATTTCAAACACAAGCCTCCTTCCGATCTTGGCAGTGTTACATGCGCAGCCTCCCTCTTCTCGTCGTACAATAAGAGGTAATTTGTACGAATTTCTGTAAACAGAAACTGTGCCAAACCCCGTTCCAAGATCATCACCAAGCTCCAGTGAGCTAGTAGCGAGACATTACTGTGTTATAAAATATCGAAACACTTCACGATATAAAAGACAGTGAATCTTGTTACAGCGACCATTTGTTTAACGGCAGTCGTTGTACTTTCGAATCATTTCGTACCGTACATACTCGATATTGTTGCACCCTTGAACGAGAGTCGACCCCTTGAAATTCATCAATTCCATGTGGAATTCTTCATTGACGAGCGAAAATACTATCACCTCATCATGTCCTGTGTCGATATCGTATCCATACTTGGCGCCGTTGTAGTTCTGGGCACTGAAACTACCATGATGCTTTTCTCTTACCACATTAGTGGACAATTTAGAGTTACCAGGTCAGCCAGAAAATTTCACATCTTTCTGCTTTTAACCCTTTCATTGCTATCAACGCGGAGAAACTTTAGCTGATACTCTCATTGTGTGCAAGCAACGTCTACAGACAAGTAATTTCGTGTTCATCGTCTTTGAAATGATCAGAGACTTAAGCGATGAATGAATTGTATATGGAAGGCCCACAATTGAGACCCCAGTGAGACACGCCGAAACATGTAAATTTCTGATACGAAAAGATAGCACTTTGCAATTCGATTTATGCAATTCTGAAATATTGTAACAAAGACGGGTTTTATTTTATTAATGCCTTACTTAAATTTTTACTTAATATGAAAATGATTTTGGAAATACTTCTTTTTTTAACTTACACCATAATAGCACTGGTCTTCCTAACTCAGAATATGTAAAATTTAATATTGGTCATGGCTAATACCAGTGAAATTTCGCAATAAAAATTTTGACAGTGTATTAGGACACTCACAAACAGTATTAATTGTGAAGTCAAACATCCTAATTATATTCTAATTATTTATCTTCCTATATGTTGAAAACAGAGCCGCAGATTTTAAAATATTAAAGAGCTTTTCTATTTCTTTTGCCACGTAGATTTTCTGTATTTCGATTTCTCTAATAATTACAAGAAATTTTCATATTTCTATTTGTCTCATAATTATTAGAAAAATCGAGCTATACCTAACATCAGCTATCATAAATCTACCTATATAGTATCTACTTGTGTTCTCCACAGTGAAAGGGTTGAAAATTAATCACGGTTAAATAAGTACAACCTTTTGTTCCATAGCTACCGTTTATGTACGATCAATGAGAATTGTTCACAACAGCAGCTTCTTAAAGATAAAAGGGAAATAATTCACAAAAGAATAGTTGACATTGTGCATATACACAAAAGGTCAATGAAGTTAGTATTCATTTGTTTTAATTTTAATTGTGCACATTTGAAGAGTCTTTGTAGAAAACATTGTAAGTGCCAAAAATCAAATTTTTCGGGAGAGAGAAATAATTTCCCCGACTTCAAATAATTTACGAAATTCGATCTGTTTTGATTGCTAAATATGCTTAAGTGTACAATAACTCTAATAAGTCACAAAATTTTATACATATTTTTTACATTAATATAGTTAAAATTCATGAAAAAA
Source organism: Andrena bucephala (assembly GCA_947577245.1). Classification (NCBI taxonomy): domain Eukaryota; kingdom Metazoa; phylum Arthropoda; class Insecta; order Hymenoptera; family Andrenidae; genus Andrena; species Andrena bucephala. The sequence goes on from OX387719.1 coordinate 24,191,310, forward strand.
GAATTGTATTTATAGGAAACCCTGTTTGTGCTACCCCTTAGTTGTAGAAAACTGAATATGTAACATCCAGTACAATTTACGATTTTTATATATTCGAAGGTTCACTGATTTATCGATGTCCATTTTCGGGATACCTTACTTTACTTTGTGCGGTATAGGAGTAATTGCTCTAACTATGGGTCTCTTTCGTGTGAGTAATATTCGTTGTTAATTCTTTTCGGATAACTAATTTTAAACTGTTGCCCTAATTTTAAACTGCTGCCCCAATTTTAAACTGCTGCCCTAACGCCCTATACCTGATATTCTTATAAACTTTACATTGTTACAATTTAATAATGCCCAAGGAACTTACGACATATTTTTCATATTTGCATCAGTTGCGTCTGGCGATATTATTTGTAACCGACATAGAAGAATTGAGTGCCTCTGTGGTGCATTGCACCCTTTACTTCATTTACCTATTCTTCATCAATTTTATGGGGCAGGAAGTCATAAACTCTAGCTCTGATGTGTTTCATAATATGTGAGTACCTGTTTACTCCTCAGTATTTCCGTTAGTATACGTCCGGTTATGTCATCACATCATTTTTTTTCAAGTTTTCTTCACGTACAATCTTCATTAAACATACTTTGAAGATACAGAGTACACAATCACTCGTTTAAAAGATGTTTTATATGTTGTCTACCCCACTGGTATTCTAAAACATCACTTTGTGAAATGTCATTATCTTTTATTCTCATATTGTAACTTAAAAATGGTGAATTTGCTTGAATGATATGTTAAGACATTAAACTTTGGAAATCCAAGTTCTGATATGATTCACTCACATTTGAAATAGTCAAATGTGGGAGTTGGAAAAGTCTTAACATATACTTGCACTAATTGTAATGATTCCTTGTGTACCAAAATTCTCAGAGCTTGGTCTTGCATATTTATTAAAATACACATTAGGGTTTGTCGGTTTTTAAAAACCGGTTTTAAGAACCGGTTTTTATTTATAAATTTGTAAAGTTCGAAAACCGGGTTTTAAATTTAAAAAACCGGGTTTATATAGGATAATTAATATGGAGAAATGATTTAATTATTTAATTAAAAACGTTAACATTTTGACTTGAAATCGCGTCGGACACAAGCAAATTGTAGTAGGTAACTGTTTACTGTAAAACTAATGAGTTTTCATGAGTTCATACTTTCAGAAAAAAAACGAAATGGAATAAAGATTTATAATTTGGTACCACATTTTAAAAGATTTATACGGATTTTAGTTATTTTAGCTATTTTTTCATTTGGTTTTGTATGCAGTCTATTTTATTGTGGTATAGTTTTGTAGATCCATAAATATTAGATGGACTCAAAAATTGTACGTATTCGTACGGATTTTAGCTATTCAAATTTGTTTTTATTTGATTTTTTATAGATAGAGTATATTTTATTTTGTTATATTTTTGTAATTCTATAATATTAAGTAAACTCAACATTATTAAAACAAGTAAAAATATTTATTTACTATTTTAATTACACTTTTTTGTTGTGAAAATTCAAAAACCGGTTTAACCGGTTTTTGGGGAATAGTGAAATTCGAAAACCGGTTTTTTCTAAAGTTGGTTTTTATATAAACCCTACTACACAGCAACCGCGCGCTGGCCAGATAACCCTGAAGGAGTAATTGGAACGGGGAAAGTTGAAAACGAAGCATATTTATTATCAGGGAGAAGCCTGCGACACTTTTCTTCCTATGGGCCATCATAAATCTTCCATTCAAGTGTCCTGAATTTCACGTCTCAACTCCCACCATTAACCGATTCTCTTCCATTTCTTAGCTAACTGCCCTAAATTTTTTGTACACTTTGAATTTCCAAGCAGGTAGTAATATTCAACTGTATAGGCCGTAGTTTCGAACTGTTAACATTCGAGCGTGGTAGCAAAAGTCTCCATATACATATACTAATTTTTCAGTAGATCAGTACCTATACTTTCTACATTTCGCTCCTCTCAGCTAATATATAATCCTTTTCTTCTCATTCCGTACATTTTTTTAAGATTCAGTTTTCCCAAATTACTATGAATACAACAAGAACCATGCATTTACATCTGAACGATTTTACTAGATACAATAATACATGTTGGTACGAGGCGTCCGTGACTGTACAAAAATTCTGGTTATTCATTATGCAAAAAAGTATGGAAAGGACTGCGCTCATGTTGGGTGGAGGGTTGATCATAATGTCGTACGAAGGATTCCTCACGGTAAATAACATTATTATTTAAGGCAATTTTAGTATGAGCGACGAGTAAAGCCAGGATTTCTTCATTTCAGATGGTCCAAACGTCGGTGTCGTATTTTCTAGTTATTTGTTCTGCTATGCATCTATAACATATTGACCCTATAAAAGAACCTCCTTGGTTGTAAACTATAACATTACCTTTGTTATCGAAAATCCGTAGTATTGTGTTATTTACAAGCTTGTACGTGTACAGGAGGAATATACTGTTATTCACTTGAACGGAGCTACTACCCTTGATTGATTTTCCACAATTACTTTCAGACAAAATATTAACTCCACTTGTTAATAGTAATAAACGATAGATACTTTTAATGCGTATTAAATTTCAGAGTCATAACTTTTAGCTGCGTGATATTAATACTTTTCTTGTCTAAGATTTTTTTGTCAGGAAACATGAAGAAAATTCAAAGATATTAAACTTGAAAATCGTAGAAATGGAAAGTGAGAAACCATGGAAAAACTGGAAAAAATATTCGGGTGAAATTCAAAGAGAAAGATAGTATTCAACAAATTTTAATTTGGGTAAAATACAGATTAATTATTTATAGAAATTATTTAATGTTGTGCACTCTGCTTGTCGCGATGAGACTTCATGGCAATACACAAAATGCACTAAATGCACTAGTGGTAATACCAAAAATTAATCACCTGTATTTTCAATGAATCCAATTACACTTCTGTATCATTTTTAACAAATGATTAACATTCTACGTACGTTTGACAAATTATTATATGCGTTGAAATGTTAAATCCACAAATTGAATACAATTCGAAATTCCCTTTTCCATTAATTAAACAGAGAATATTCGATAATTACTATCATTAAAATGTATACTTTGATACATATGTAAGTATAATAAACATCACTTTTACTTTATATTTTACAAGCGTCATTGTTATGAATCAAAGAACGACAACCCCAATTATTTGTCCCTTCAAAAATTAAAGCCATCCTACATAAAAAGACGAGTAGCATATGTGGAATAAAATTTGTTCGTAGGAAGTTTCAATTTCCAAAATATTTTGAAATTTTTTCAAAGAAGCTCTGATCTGACTAACAATAAGAAATTGTACCTTTTTTATATTGCTTTTCTCAATCACAAAGTCCATTCGAAAAAGGTTATTCTACAATTCCGATTTATTTCTGCACAAGTATTCATTTTATAAACAACTGCACCACGTTTATTAATAAATTCCGTATCAGACCAGTTGTCTAAACCGATTTCCTCGAAAATGAAGCCTCCAATGAATAAATAATATTTTCATGTAGAATCACAACCCTTTCGGTTGTACCATATGTTACGAAACACTCTGTATTTTGATAAATATTTACAACCCTCGCGTTTAAGCTACACATCCCTACCCCTAAGCATCCTCACCTGCAGTCATACAGTTACACCGAACACATCGTTTACCCAAACCGCAAAGAAAAGCAAAGCAAATAATCCTCCGGTTAAGATTTCCAAGCTGGGCGTGTCAGACGCGCTCGAAAATGGTCGAGTCGCAAGGGAATCTCTGAAAACACCGCGAAGGGGAGGAAAAACGCAGAGCGGCTTGAGATTACAAGCGACTCGAGCGTCAACCACCGACGATCTTCGACGGCGAAGCAGGGAAGCTATTTTACGGCGAACCAAGCGTGAAGCGTCTGCTCGGTAATCAGCTAGCGTGCCCCTCGACTAAGATCGACTTGAACGATCGCAGGAAATAGCAAGGCCTGTTTGCGTGAGGCCTCGATGGAAAAGAAATAAAAGTGGGGTCGAGAAAGAACCTAGGGTATAGATAGATCTCGACCACGACAGGGATACGTGCCCCAGCACCTTCCAAGTGCTACCGAGCTGGGCCTCTTATCTAAAGTGCAAGCATAATGTCTTCATCCCGCCACCCTTCCCAGACTACCATCCTTGGGAGCATTATCGCCTCGGGCGCGAAGTTACGACGATCGCGAGCTGAAGTTCATGAAACGGAATTATTCTAGGCATCGCCGGCTCTTACAGTTAATGGTATGTTAGAGGGAATCATAGCCGAGTTCTTGTGCGCGTCTGATACGCGGTATCTTGACCAGACTCTTTTTATCCCAGCCAGGAAGTCGGTCGATGTGACGGTCCCAATCTTTGCCAGGGGACTTTTAGCCAGCTGCAGTGCTAGCAAATTCTTGAGCCTTCGATTCTTTGGGATAGAACCTTCGTTTCTATGCTCGTAGATTCTTGAGTGGCCATAGATTTTTTAATAAAATAACCTTGGGTAGGGTGTTCCTTATAATAACTTTTTTTTTAATTTAGGAATTCGGTCCGAGAGGCCCCCTGATTTATTTCCCTTTGGTGTGGTAAATATGTGTGCAAAATTTCAGCTCGATCAAACAACTCTAAACCCTGCCTCAAGAGGCTCAAACTTTCGAACGAAACTGCGCTCTTGCAAACAGCTGTCTTTTTAATATGCAACCCTGTATGTGTGATGGGACTAGAGTTTTGAATATCGGTTATCGATATCTTATTGATAACTTATTGATACTTAACGCTATATCGATAATATTGTTAAGTGGTGGAAGAACGAAGGTGGTACATGTTTTCCATTTCTTCAGTCTTTGGACTATGGCGGTAAAATATTTATGTATTCCAGCAACCTCTGATCCAAGTGAACGATTATTTTCTAAAGCTGAACCAAAAAAAAATCAATAAAAAAGTTCTCAGTATATCGTAACTTTAAGCTTCTTGAGACAGGGTTCAGAATGATCCGATTGTTCCGAAATTATGAATACTTACTTAGCACACCAAAAGGAATAAAATTAGCGGGCGTCCCAACATTTTATCGCACCTTCAATTCTAAGGGACACCCTAATCTATTGATCTATTGGTCTCTCATCCCTGTGTTTGTAGATTCTTGAGTACCTATCCTCCGATTTTTTGAATTTGAGTATCCTTCCGATTGTCATTGAATTTCTCCACTGTTGAGGCACAGGTCTGCTATACCAGGAACATATTCATTGGCGTGCTCAAGATCGAGTAGCTTTCTTCATCTTTCCAGTGTGATCTATCCCATAGTTGCTCTCCTGCAACCATGACTCACAATCACTTATGATTAATATCTTTCATGGAAACATAATCATCTACTCTCCATGAAAGTTTCTCTTCCACCAGCGGGTAGTGAATTTTAAAAACAGAAAACTCGAACTTCCATGCACTATTATAATCTATGGCTAAAAAAAGTAAGCACAAGCACGTAAGTCTTCTGCCGCGACTATAGCAGATTCGAAGCGGAAATGCAATTTCTGCCTTTCCTTTGGCAAAATTATCCTTCCTTTGCCCTTTTTCCAGATGCCAAATTGCAATTAGACGGACAGTTTGTTAATTTGGAAAGCATTGCCCTGGTAATTGAGTTCCCTGTTGGATTGATACTGTCGAGTGTACAGGATGATGTGTCCCTCTAATTAGGGAAAATACAGAGTATTAGAATAGCTGAATGAGATCCTTGCAGCTTTCACGACCCGAGTTCCTGCAGTTGATAGTGCACTTTCAGGCTGCCGGGTGCAAGCCATGACATTTGGAAAATGACTCCCTACGTTTCGCCAGCATTGCTGCTGGTTTCATCAGGCGTCTGTGGGTAGTGCTGTATTCTCAAACCCTTCATGAAGGCCAGGCGCAATAGCGGCGAAACGTCGGAATACTTTTTCAAAAGGATACGGTTTATACCCAAGGGACTCGGATAGTGAAGATTGCAAGTACCTAAGCTGTGAATGCCTAAACGACTGTCAACTTCTATAAATTGAAATACATAGTACTGTATTAACATCAGATGCAAATAGAATAACTACGCTGCATTCGTTGGCAACCTTAGAATTGTTTTACAAGCTTAGCAAAATTCATTTAATAGAAACTCGTCGAAGGACACGAATTATTTCAGAATTCTTGCGTCTGAATATTTTAAAACGACATAAAAGTTCGTGAAAAATTAGGGGATGTGCGCATACATATCTAATTATTTAGACCAGGTTGTGTAAATATAATCTGAGCTGATCTGTTGGAAAATTGGAGGACTTTTATCTTTCGACCTAAAACATCCTGTTTCGTACACTTTCTCATAACAATAATCTCTCAAATAATTAATTTTCTAATATATCTATAAATATTGAACGTTTCTGCGAACACCTCCACAAAGACAAACGGAAGGATCAGATACATTTCGTCTCGTTGCCTCGATAATTGGAGTTAATTTCCCGAAGGGAAGTCCTCGTAGCGGGCACCGTGACCCACAGACTCGATACTTACCCAGCTGCGCTGCCTCTTCTTCCACGTGAAAAGCATGGGGCGTCGAGATACGACGCAGAGCTCATTTTCCTGTAAACCACTTCCACCTCGAAAACAAAGAGTATCGCGTCTGGTAAGGGGGAGCAAAAGTGGAGCATGCGAAACGCGCGTCGAAACTTGTTACTCACGAAAGTGCTTCCGTGACTATCTCCAGGCTGTACAACCGTCGTAGCACGCTCTTACAAGTGGCTCGAAAACACGCGAGTGGTTTTCGTAGTACGAATTGCAAGCTGTTCCGTGAACAATCTCTCCCGGTAATCATATTCCTGTAATTCGTCTCCCCATGGCGTTACTCTTAATACCCCTCTTGTAAATGTCGTTACTTCCTGTTATCTTTACGCTTCGTTTCATGGACCTCCAAGTGCATGTGTCAGTCGTACGGAAGAACTGATCGATTTCTCGATTCTGCTCGAAAAATATTCACTTCCAAATGTCTCGTGGTAAGAAGTATAAAAAGAAGCTGTAAATGAGAGAAACTGAATTGAGTAGGTATAAAGAATTTGGTGGGGATATGATGGTGAAGGGAAAATGAAGTATTCGGAAAGAAACTGCCATCGTTTATTTAATTTAACTTGTTTCAGTCTTCATATTAGAAATTATATAATATTTCAGGGGGGAAAAATGGTGATGAAATAATGTAATATAAAGAGCGATCCTGGAATTTTTAAAAGATCAGGGATGCGTCAAAATTCCTATATATGAATAATAATATACTGTAACATATTATTTGTGTTTTAAAACTCTTCACAATTCGATTTATCAAAAATAACATCATTTAACTGTTACTGCTTCTATTCCTACTTAGTCATTAGAATTATTCGAATTATTCGACTAAATAATTTTCCAACTCCCAATTTTGAAGGGTAATTTCACCCGCTAAACATGAATTCTCGTCGCTAAAAAAACTAATACATTTAATATTTTTAGGTGCTCTATCTGTATTTCGAGTTTCATCAAAATCGGCGTGTAACAGTTGGGTGATGGTCCTTTCTAAGTGTCATGGGTCCAAATGAATTGCCATGGATGACATTTGCAGTCGTCGTGCATCCTCGTTATCGATTGATTCCTCAAAACTGTCGAACTTTCTTCGTCTTGGTGTCCATGAATCATTAAGGGGCCTCGTCACGTATTTCATTGTAAAGGTGCCATTCGACCGCGCATTCTGGAGTGCAATATTGGCCAAGGACCAATTTCAGCTGGAGCCGGCACCTGATCCACCCTCCCGCCGTGATTCTCCTTAAGCAGCCCTCCACGGCCTCACGGTGGCATCGTCTTGATTTCCTCCGCCTCTTGCATCCACCCTTTCTTTTTCCGCTCCATTCCCGTTCATGTGGCGCACTTCTGCGCGCAGAAACGGGGGCGTAATAATCATCACAATTCCATTTTACTGTCCGTGAACGTAGCAAGGCGACGGGGTAGATTCGACGGCAAGGCTGCGTCGAATAAACGAAACGAGAGAGAAAGGGACTGCTGGAAATCGATGAAAACGGTTGCACCACGGTCCTCGTGGAGAATGGCAACCGTGCGATCGGGTCTTGTTGAAAATTAAGGGGATGCACTTGAATGGTGCCATTTTATGAAAAAATATTGGACGTTTACATAGTTTTGCTAACACAAAGCGTTGTGCTTCTATTAACTTTTGATAAAAAGTTCATTGGAGGTGTGAAAATTCGTTGGAGAGACAATGGGGACGTTTTGGGTGGAAATATTTAAAATTGCAAAAATCACAAGATTTTACAATTTAGTCATTGGTTTTTAAAATTTTCCATTCCTCGATGGAAGTAATTTTTCTAAACTTGAAAATTTCTTCTTCCTTTGATTCGAATAGTGACATATGTATATGTATTATTAACATATTCATCTGAAACTGGTTTACATTCACAATCATTTTTTTTATCTTTCTCTTTACGTGAAGAGGCAAAGCCCAGTTTCGGTTAGAAAAAACGGAGGTATAGAGAAAATTCAGTACCCATGGAACGTAACTTTGACCAGCCCACAGAATCGTGAATATCTTGTATCTCGTACGAATGAAAAGTGGTTGGCGTAACTTGGCGGTGATGCACTTGAAACTGGAAGGAACAATGCGATATCTCGGTTTTATACGCTTTGTAATGGGTATCGCACTGCAAGCAGCGCCATAAGAAGTAGTCTTAAACGCGTTGCTGTAAAGTCGCTCACGGTCTCGTGCATTCTCGGCAATGTGAAGATTAAAAAGTAGAAGAGACGGCGATAACGGGCTTACCTTTCGCACGTTTCCCTGGTTTTTCCTTGTGGGCATTCCCATGCAAATATCTGATTATCACAGCTCGAGAGCTAGAGTTCTAGTTCCAAATTTCCAGCCTTCTATTGCCGCCATGTCACGGAGAAATGTTGCTTAGAATTTTATTATAATCACTAAAGTCAAGTTGCTAATAAGTAATACCTACGTTTTACAGATGCAAGGAATTTTGTACAAAAAGAAGTATTATACACGAATTATAGATTTTTCAGTTTTGAGAGCACCGACATAGAGGTTTGAAAGAGAAAAGGTAGAATTAAATAGTTGATACCTATACCAAGAAATAATGAGTTTCGTACACAGAAGGTTACTCAATTCTTTTCTGTAAAAGTCATTACAATCGCCCCTTATTTTTTTGGTATACTTATCAAATCCAATCCAATTAATTCTAAACTTGTACAGAAATAAAAGGGAATAACGTCGCTGGGAATAACAATCACTTACTCCCCTAACACTTTAAACACCGCGATACTCGTTACATTATCATGAAATATTCCAATTCTACACTTGGGACGAAAAATCTCGTTACAGAGAAGCCACTTTAAAAGAAGCCTGCTTAAAAGGAAAGATCCACCTGCACTCTCGTGCTTTCTGAAATTCAGCGAAAGCTGTTATCTTAAGCCAATCATGTCCGCGAGAGTTGGTACTGTTTCTCGATGAAGTTTCAGAATCATTTATCCCAGGCCATATCGGATATTTCAATTTGAACGAATCGATAGTACCAAGCTGAGGGGTTTTCATGCAAAGAAGAATCGATGGCTGGTTTGGCAAGAAACGCGGTGGATGCAACAGTCCGCATCGCGTGCACATGCGAGCGAAATGTCAATGCGTCCACGTGGGTTACGACGTCTTCATTAAAACTTACCTGGCGTTATTAGCGCCCCGATGAACAGGTGGACGCCATCGTAGATGGTAGTCAGTTTGAATATCAAAGTTAGAGGATGTTGGGGATTTTGGATTGAACTGAATTTAGAACGCTGATCGGACGTGTTTAAGCCTCTATAACGCAGCGTGACTTTGAGGTAACATATCATATTATCTGTGTATTTTATTGTAAATCTATTATAATTACGAAAATTGCGGAAAAGAAAATTGCTTTCTCTTAATCTCTTATACTTAATTCAAGATTTGTGCACAATATTACATATCTGTCAATGCACTATATCTTGGAAAATATTAACAAAATAGATGTTAGGTATTCGATTTAAAATAAGTTGAAAATAATTTAATTGCAACATTTCGTAAATACATTTAATCCGATTTACTCTGTTTATATACTAATTTAAATTTATGTTTCATCTGCAGACTTGAGTATTTCTGAGATAACAGTATTTGGAATATTTTTAATTTACATTTATCCCTTATTTTCGTTTTAAAGACTGTTTGCCAAAATCCGTTTGAAGGCACTGTTGCATGGTGACAGGTAACGAAGAATAGAGAATGAAAAATAATTCGTAATAAATGGAAGCCTGAAATCTAGTCGGTTTAATTTAAATGCTGAAGGAAGGTGCATTAATAACTTAAGTGGCTTGCCATCAAAGGATAACAATTTTACGCAGACCACTTGGCTAACTATTTTCTATTTTGAATGGGAACTTTACATTTCATTCGTGTTCTCAGAAGAGCGACAATACTGTTTGCACAAAGGAAAAGAGAAACTGGGGAAAGAATTAATAAACGGACAAGAGAAATATCTCAATGTGTCTTTTAAGAATTAAGAGGATTATTTATCGACTGCTCAGTATTGCACTCCAGTTTCCCAGGAGAATAAAATTGCTTTTTAAAAGCTAGAAGTTCGTGGACATCCGTCGAAGCGAAATATCAAAGTATCGTTTCTGTGCGATTGGTTAAATAAAAATGTCAATTGTTATCGAACCAATGGGGAATGTGACGTTTTAATCAAAAGTTCTGTGAAAAGGAGCATAAAGTGTTTCCTGTCAACCAACAGCATAACCAAGAATCTTATAATTCATCTTGAAACGATATGATGTAACAATCTTATAAGGAATATGATTCGGAAACATAATCTTCCCTGGAATTAAAAAAAAAAACAGATACTAAAGTTGTTCCACAGTCGGTTTATTAATTTTTCCTTGGTCATTTACGACCTTGTGCCAGCTTTCTGGTAAAAGTACAAGTAGACGTAGCAAAAAAGGTAATTTCCGTACGCCAAACATCACGTAAGCGTCCTAAGCGAACGAATTTCAGCACCGATCTATATCTAATCCACAAAAAAATCTCGAGCGAACCTTAGCACCGATCCATAATCCTCAAAAAATCTCGACTACATTCAGATCACATTTCATTACTTCAACCTGCAGCAAGAAACGACCAAAGGCAGGTCCCTTAATTACCAAAATAAAGGCAGGCCGCTCCGCGGAGGCTGATTCCACGATCAATCACGAGGACAGCGAAGAAATTAATTTCTCGGTGGTGTTAATTAACCCCCTCCGTACCCGACGATGTATAAATTAAATTTCACGCGCCCCAGACGAGGACGGGCAATATAAAAGTCTCTCGATATTTCCAATAAAATGCAGCACGCCGGGGTTTGCCGACGCGAACCTGAGGCGGGAGAAAAGGATCGTCTAGCGGCGCGTGAAATTGAAAGAGCAGCGTTCCCATGGGCGGAAATCGGGTTAAAGGCCACCAAGAAGGTAGCTGCTCCTTTTAACGAAGTCACAGGTTTAATAAGAAGGCTGCGCTATTAGGTCCTAAGTAAACGAGTTAATCCGACACACCTGCCGAACCGGAAAGCGCATCAACGCGGGGCAACATCCGATAGACTAGCGACCCAAGAGTCCCTTTAACTTAACGGCCTCGTAAACCAGGTATCAGCCTGGTAATATAGGCACCCGCCCTTATATTCTTTTTTTCTCCCTTTCCTCGATCGATTTATAAATACTTACAACCACCTTGGCCTCCGCCAGCCGCGGCCAGACCACGCGACCGCCAACCAGGCGCTACGTTATTCCCCTGTTCCGTTGGGTTTAATCGGAGGTTCCTTTGTACCAGAAGCACGGTTACTTCATTCTCCATAATTACATCCTGCCCCCGATCGTCCAGCTACCGATCCTTGATACTTATGGAGCTGATAGCGGCGTCAGCCTATCATTTCTTCCTCGCTTTTCTACCGATCATTACGCAAACGTGCGTCTCATTATACCCCGTTTTCATGGCATTTTCATTGCGACACTCGAGTGTGTACCTGTGGTGTAATTACTGTTCGAGGTGGTGACTTTATTCTTGGAAGATACCTGAACGTGAGCTTTGGGTAGCCTACTTTGCAATATGAGACTGAAACGAAACAACTATGAGTAAATACCTGGAATGCCTAAAATAGTGGTTGACGATAACTAATTGGAAAAATAATTGAATGTTGGAAAGTAATCACCACATAGTTTCTCTCGATTAAGTGGCGAATTAGTAACCTGTTAACTGAGTATGACGAGTTAACTCGTCGTTGGGACGTGATGAAATAAGTGAACTTACCAGGAAAATTTCATTGTACTCGTACAGAAGGTGGAAGTGTAGCATTAACCTGTTAATCGGCGAAGACGACTTGTCATTTGGAAATGCTTCCTCACTAGGCAGGACGAGTTAACTCGTCACTAATATTAAAAGATTGTGGCCGTTGCGAAAGAATCAAGTATCATTTGTTTCTTATTACCACTACAGAGGCAGTACACCTTCTGATGATTTCTTGCTACTTTTTTATCTTTTGTTCTTTTACCATTTTTAACACATATGGTTAATAAATGAAAATAAATATTCATCTGTTTATTAATAATATATTTTGTGTAAAGTGTTAATTTATTTGTCATTGAATCCTTCTGCATTTGTATCAGAAATAAAATTAAGCATATTCATACCTGTCAACTCGAATTTTTCCATTTGGCACTACCCAGCTAGGGAGCACAATCGATCGATCAATGTATTGATTAACAGGTTAAGTTATATGCACCATGTGCTACGAGCAAAAAATGATTTTTGATAAATTTCTTAGATACACGTTTTTAAGTGAGGCATTGAGAGCCAAAACGGACTAACCCACATTTTTTTGCGAAATTGACTTAGCAGCAATAATATATTCCAATAGGCTGGCATAATCATATAAAATAGGGAAAAAAAATTTAATGTGGGTTAGTCCGTTTTTGCTCTCAATGACTCAAATATATTAATTAAATAAGTATGCATTTGTGGTTGAAAAATGGCCCAGTTAACAGGCAGAAAACTGGAACGTGAAAACATTGTGTTGAGTGCAATGATTTGCTTGCACAGCTCTGTAAATCACCGAATTGAATGTTTCGACGATCGGTATGATGGCAGGGGAGCCGGTGTCCGTTACGAGACCGATTACGTCTTTCCCCTTGATAGCACACCTCTGTCTACAGCATCTCGCGTATTAGAATAAACTGCCGCGATTACGACAGGTGGAGCCGGTCGTATTTTGCAATTTTCCTGTCGGCTGCATCGCCGCCCGAGATGCAGCAAATTGCAGCAAGCTATTTATGACCATCGCACGCACATTTCGTCCCATCACGCCACTTTTGACGCCTACAAGTGCACCGATACACAAGGAACACAGTGATTCTCATACGAACAATATTAATCCACCTAGAATTCAGAAATTTTGCATATCTATGGAACAAAATTCTGTTTTCTTTTTCTTCTTTTGTGGAGGGAGAGGCGGCGGATAAGGGCGATAACCATTGTTAGATCTAAAAGTAAAGTCAATTTTGCAATTAACTTTTTAGTTCAGTAATGATTTTTTCACTCCTCGAAGAGTTAAATACAATAAACATTGTAGAAAAATATTAATTTCTCATGAAGTTATGTTCCATTAAAGTGGATTCGCACGAACACAAAATTGTTGAGATTTCTCTAAGTCTGATGAATTAATTGACTTGAAATTTCGACAATGCCATTTCCATATCCTTCAGGGAACTTGACTCTAACGTATTGTGAATCAGATTGTAAAATTGAATTTTTAGTATGGGTAAATAAACGCAAAATGTAGGTAGTAAGAGTTTGAACAAATTTGAACAATCGAATCGGTATGTTTTTACAATAAGCGCAGCTGCCGAAGTTTCCATCAGGCCGTCACGTCGTAAACGTCAATTAGCCGTGCTTTGCTCTTCAAAAACGAAGATAACAAACGTCTACCTGTTGTAAGTGTAACACGTTATTATCCCGTTGTGTGTTGCCGATACTATCTGCGTGTTACTGCTAATTGGCATCTATACTCTGTTGATTGTAGCCTACAGGAGGAATTTTAGGGGCTCATTCACGTAAGGAGACGTCGTGTTCACTTACAGAGGATAGTAACAAGAAGTCAAAGGAACATTCAAGCATCTAAGTAGCTTGAATCTCTCCTTTTTTTTAAAGAAACAGAAATCTTCGATTTTTGTAAATTTACGTATCTCATATTAAAATAATTAACTCTTGATTGCCACTCCTGCGAAGTACTTGATCTATACACAGATTTTTTATTATTTGTATAAAACCATCAACAATTTTTGTATAAAATGGGTGTAAAATACAATTTTTGGGGGGTGGTAGGGGGCGCGAATTTCTTACGTTTTCTTACCGGGGGGGTGGGGGGGAGGTGGGTCAGGTAGCGTCTTACGTAATATTTTTTAACCTAATTTTCAACATATACAAATTCTATCATTAATGTTTCAGAAAAGTATTTTTAGTCTCAATTTCCCAAAACCGAGTTAAATGAATTATATAAACCTTTAAAAGAATTTTAATATCTGAAAAAATTAAATGTAAAAAATATTACGTAAGGAGGGGGTTGGAATGTCAAATTTTACGAATTCTTATACTGAGGGAGGGGGGGGGGGGTAAGAATTCCCCACAATTACCCTTACGTAATTTAAGGACAGCCCCATAGATTAATTAAATATACATTTTTAAATACCCACGTTTATGAAAAGAATCTTGAAATAGTAAGTTTCGAATAGTATTTTGAATGTCAAAAAAGAAAATAAACTTATTAATGATAATTGGTATTTGCAACACAATTCGAAGTGTAACATAGCATAAAGTGTGTCAACACGTCTGACAAAATACTGGGCGTTTCCACTTGTCGGTTTCAATATTTGAATTGAAGAAAACACGGAACGTTCTTTCAGCTCTTTACCCACAATTTTTCCACTACAATCTTTGTGCAATCTTGACAGTGCAAGGCCATTTCACTCGCCCAAAAACTAGCTGCAAACATGTGTGTTTGAAAACACATGTTGCCATTTAAAAATTTCAGACAGCCTCGGAATGATCTACACATGGAAAAGATGGGATTTATCGCATGATAAAAATCCCATTCGTAATAAACATCATATAACCCTCAGTTTCTAAGATATTAGCATAATATTCTGAATTTTGCGCTCTGTGGTAACAACGATATGAAACTGGAGATAAAGGAGAACACGAGATGAATGTAAATCAGACGAGCTGCAGACAGTTTGCCGGACAGGATAACTTCATAACTTCGTAAACTAATAATAATCTTAGCTTATTAAACATGCTGGGAACTTAATCACCGAATCTCCGCCACTTTTCCAGACATCTACTCTCCCTCGCTCCTCATATAAAGCCGGATACGAGATACCGCGAACTTTAAATCCCGCAAGTTTATCGCGGGGGATCGTTATTCGCGGGAGGAGTTGCGTTTCTGCACTATGCGCTGGTGTTGTTTCACAGGGAAACGATGCTATCGTAACGAGTACGTGTAGACGTAAACTAAACCCCTACACAAACTTACTCATGTTATCCAGTTGCATTGTTTCTTAGCAAGCTTAAACAAGCACTATCTTATACGTTTTGGGGTATAAAGTTCCTGAATTTAATTTATCACTTATTATTCTTATGTTTCGTAGCTCAGTTTATGGTTCTTTTACATATGTTGGTATCATTCTACACTTTCCTCCACTTTTACAAGATGTGCAAACATTCAGTCACCATTAAGAGAAACCTTTAATAACCAGCAACAAATCTCTAAAAGCATTGAAGCAGAGAATAAACACACATAAGAAGTTAAACTATAATATTTGCTGAACAGATTGCAACATAGGGTGAAAGAAGTAGTAGTCGACCACTTAAAGCTAAACTCGAATGAAAAGTTGTAAAAGAAAATAAACAATCAATGTTATAAAATATATCAAATGTATTGAAGTAATTCAAATGTATTTAATGTATCACTAAAAATTTTGCGTTAGTATAAAAGTTCGGGGAAAATAATTAGCGTTAAAAATAAAGTGTCCGAATGCTTTGATAATCGACAGCTTAAGTCTAAAAGTCGACCGGTCCGATAGCTAAGTAGTAGTCGACCACCTTTTTTTAATATGAAAGTCAAAATAGGTTATGTGCGCATTACATACGAAAAATTTATTTTTAAATATAATGTGCAACAACGGTAAATAATTAATTATGACAGGAATAATGCGTAATTAAAATAAGTTCTTTTAAAAACGTTATCAAAATTTTAATAAAATAAATTATAATTAACACGTGGTCGACTTTTAGCGTTCATTGTGAATGCAGTTAGTTTCAGAAGTCGACCGCTGTGGTCGACTATTGAAAATTGAAAGGGAATGATGGTCCAGTTACCGACCTCCCATAAATAAATAAATTATCCCATTTTTTTAATTTTTTAAACGCATATAAAATTGTTGATGCTTTTTCAGTGAAATAGTATCATTTTCCAGTAAAAAATGTATAGAACTGAATTACATTTGTCGTTTCTATTCAAAGCGCATTCATTTATGCTTCTCGTGTTGGAAAACAGCAATGGCACATGTAGAATCAGAATTACTTTACAAATCACTTTAAAAACATTTATTTTTTTTTACCTATGAAGAGCCCGTTTTGTCGTATTTTAAAGTTAGAAATTCAAAATATAATATAAAATTGTCATTTAATAAATGCTTTGTTTCAGTGCTTATTTCATTAAGCTAAACAATAACAGTGGTCGACTATTAGTGCTTTCACCCCATATGTTTCAACTAGGGCCCCTCATATTTAACCGTCGAATAAATGGAAGAAAAATGAAAACTGGGTAGTAAAGGACATGGCAGCAGATGAAGTAATAAAAAGACTATTACTGCTCGCGTAAGTACTAAAAATATCCGCGGAGAAGATTGGCGTCGCAGACATTTCTAAAAGAAATACATGGTTACATCCAACTCGACATCTCCCTGTTTGGCGATCTCTAAAGAACCCACCCAAAGTAAATACCCCTGCAAATTGAGATGCATCGCCTAGTTCCTACTTTTCCAGGGGAGTACATTGCCGAGCGTGCCCGGCGTAACGCGAGCATGCGCCGTAGCGAAAAAGGAAGACCGTGCATTTTTTCCCCATTCATAAGTCCATCATTGCACGCCAGTCTCTTCGTTCCCACTGCTAGGTTCGCCCTTTTTCCACCTTCGCGCAGTCATACATCCGCGGAGCGATGCCTGCTCATGTAATTACGGAATTTCCCCCGATAACTCCGCGGCTAACGATTCTCTTGTAATATAACACATTGGAACAAAGTTCGCGCGTGAAATGCAAACAGGATTCGAGCAATTAGACGAAATGATCTTTTAACTGAGTTTGTTGCCACTATAAAGCTCACTATCCGCGCCGACGATTTAGATGTAATTGCCCCGGATTCGATCGATCCGCCCGATTGACTAATCCGGTTCCGACGATTGGTCAATTTGGCTTTGCTGATTCAACTATTGCGCGCGCTACCGAGCAGTACACCTGAAAGAGGCGTGAGTTATATAGAAGAGCAACGAAATGAACCGCGGATACTTAGCTGCCTCGTAAAAGACTGACAGGTAAACGTTTTCACAGGCAGACCTTTTGGAAAGGAGAAATTTTTTTAGACAAACTTTAGTAGCGTGTAACATTCGTTGAAATTAGAGAAGGTAGAGTTAGTCAATCTGATATGGAAA
The DNA here is from genome assembly GCA_947577245.1 of Andrena bucephala. Taxonomy (NCBI): domain Eukaryota; kingdom Metazoa; phylum Arthropoda; class Insecta; order Hymenoptera; family Andrenidae; genus Andrena; species Andrena bucephala. The sequence goes on from OX387719.1 coordinate 24,209,120, forward strand.
ATTATTAATTATTCGTCTCTGAATTGTTAAATTAGAGATTATCGTATTCGTTGAAAAATCCTTAGCCTTTCTCTCATTCCTCTCAGGTTTTGAAATTATTGTCTCGAGTCACTGCGCGTCATACTCCGTAAACAGCACCATAAATACAAATCAAAACATAGGAATTAAGATGCTATGATGCTGTCAGTTGGCAAAAGAAATTATTATTATCATTACTAATGAATAAAAATTGAAACACCTATAATCCAAATAAACAAAGAAATGCAGTTAAAATAGTTCCTGAAGAAATATCCCTGCAAAGTAGAATGGGCCCTTAAATCTTTTTTATCCATTTCACTGAATACTAGTACATGCCCCTAAAATTTGCCAAAAAATTTCTACCGTACATGACATGATAGGAAAATGAATGAAAAAATAAATGTAAATACGGAACGATGCGCGGAGTTTTCCTTCCGCGGAAAAATTATTTGCGCTCAAGCGTTGCGAAAAATAGTAGGCGAGTAAAGAGTGTCTGGAAATGTAATTGCAAGGTAGCGCAGCCACCAAAGGGACGGTAGATAGTGGAAAGACAAATTATCGAGTATTCGGTGTGTAATTAAACTTAATGCTTGGGCGTTAAGTATGCTATTAACGACGGCCGCGCTTTTGCCACAAAGGCGTACGGAAACGCAGCGATATTCGAAGATCTCGCGTAATGTAATTCGCCTCGTAGAATTTCTTATCAACATCGCGATACGCTTTATAAATTGTCACTGGCGAAGAATAATGGTTAGAGGAAGAGTAACGAGAGTAACATTCATTTTAGTTGATGGCAAATTAAAGTAGACCGATTCTACTGAATACTAAAAGTTCCGGATCCGACTTGTAAATCTTCCAGAACTCTAGAAGCAGACGTACTGAAATTTTAATGCGTTATTTTGAGATTAAGGGGGATTCTCGAGTAACAGCCCTCAAAAGTAAATAATGTTTATGAAATTTAAAAAAAAAAAACTATTGTTAATATTTGATTAAACTCTTTTGGGATTTAAGGAGCCATCTTTAAATTTACAGAATTTTTTTTTAATGTCCACATTTCGAATAGAATTTGTGCAGCAAATTTTGTAAGTACTAAAAAGTTAAACGACAAACGAAACACTTGAGGGAGACTTCTTTTTCTAAAAAATTGAATAAACTGGAAATGCATATTTCTCAATAATAAACTCAGGTACTAAAACAGAAACCGGAATGAAAAGAACTGTTTGTCCAATATCGTGGACGCTCTGTTTGAGAGAAATGGCGGTGGACAATATGAAATGTAAGCAAACGTGAGTTAGGGCAGCAAACAAGATAAAAATATACGAAGGACAAAAAATAACGATCACAATAACCGACTTCGCAAATCCATGGTGCTTCGCGTATGAAACCACTTCCGGAGCACCAGGACTCAGGTGCACAGTGCAACTCAACTTTCCCTCCCTTTTCTAATGCTCTTTTTTTCTAGTAATATTTCGTCAGGTTTATTGTTCGTACGAAGCTGACAGATATATTTGCTATTGCAGGGAACTACGTATTAATGGATTTATATATTTGATTGCCTTAATAAAATAGAATTAAAAGCTAGTAAAATAGAATTAAAAGCTAGAATTAAAAGCTAGTTAAAAATAGTATGTAAAAGCTTATGTACTCACAAGTGTACCAAGCAATAGTGATAGCACGTAGCACTAGGAGTTAAACAAAGGATGCATAGTTGCTCAATTTTTTCAGTACAAATATATTAAACCAAAATATGTCCGTCACCAGAGAACTTTCAACATAAACTAAAGTTACTTGCACTCAACATTTCAACTTTCACTTATTGTTAGATTCTCAGCCAAATAACATATGATTCTACCCTTTCTATTATCCTCATTCGATTTTTACTGAAAACAGAAAATCTCCCTTCGCGTTTTTTATTACATTACCCAAAGTCCCCTAAAAATCATAAGAACTGTCGCGATCTACACCCTGTATATTACCCACACTCAGCTACTCTTGCCAAGAAGAGAAACAAAACCATTCCAAAATAACCAAAAGCGTGAAAATAACGCGATACCATATTCCGTGGCAGTCCACCTAAATTACAGCCACGTCCCTGCGCTCGTGTTATATTTTTATCACTGGAATTCAGCCAGTCGAATTAATCCACCCTCCGCCACATAGCAGAGACGGGCATGCATTAACGGAAGGATTTTTTTTCTGTTTCCAGAACTCCGAGATATCCCTCTTCGAGACGAACATTCGTTTCATGGGAAGCCTGCTGGCCTGTTACGCTCTCACCGGGGACGTGATGTTCCGGGATAAGGCGGCTCAACTCGGCGAACGGATGTTGCCCGCTTTCCAGACGGAAACCGGAATTCCTCATTCCGTCATCAATCTCCATACCGGGGTAAGTCTGGGATTTCGTGGTTTCGCGCCGGCCCCACGCCAACGCCAACGTGTTTTAATGTTAATTATTTCTGATGCAACCGCGGCACGAGCTCCGCGACGCTCGGATATTCACGGGAAAGGCAGAGGTTGGGGGAGCTTTATGCTGCCAATTATGGGTGGATGTTCGAGGGAAATTCCGTGGCACCGGGCTGCATCGTCCTGCGGTGGAATAAAAACAGACCCTTTGAAAATGGTTTAAGGGGACTGGGCAGCCAAATCGCTCGAAAATCTAGTATTCTTTGCGAATTCATTAGAAGCAGATGATAGCAAGCACATGCTTATCCTTTTATGCAATGCTTATTACAAAAAAAATTATTTTCTTTATGCATAGGTACTTTTTGGAAATGGTACCACACGAGGTTGATTATACAGTGTTTTAGAAAATGTATCTTTGGTTTCGCACTGATATTGAGCTTAAAAATAAAGATTCAGCGGTTTCCTTGGAATATGTTTTTCCTAGAACCTGCAATTTCGGTCTGAACTTCGGAAAAATAATTGAACCAAAATTATCAAAATAGCGGCTAGGAGAAGGCGATTTTTACGATAAATATCGATTTTCGGGGTGCACCGATGGCTGTTTGTTTCATCTTGGAAACTAGAGTTTTTACACTTTAATGCTCAGTGCAGATAGGAATATATTTTGCAAATTCTGTAAAAATTTCAAGTCAATCCGAACCTCGGTTTTTTTTTGCAATTACTGCAAAGACGACTGTAGCGCCGTCATATATATGTATATATTATCAAAAAAAAAATTCAATTTATAGTATTAATAAACATAATCCAGAAGCACTTGTCGAATCGATTCGCAAGAAATACTTGATTTTCGAGTGATTTGAGTGCCTGGTCCTCTTAAAGTGATTTCAGCTTGATCTATTTTTTGTTCTACCCCGTAATTATTGAAGTTTCATTAAAATTATCCTCGCATATCTCAGAAACTAATTGCCGGCTCAACTTGAAAATTTGTTGCGATTGATGTCTCAGCTCAAAGTACTACCATTTGACACAAATTCCAGTTCCAAAATAGTGGGACCAAAAACGGGCAACAAATCTCCTCATACTTAGGTCACTCTTTCTCACCCAATGCGTCACTCGAGCAACGAAGCTTCTACTGTACTTCACAGAATCCGTAATTCAAACATTATTTCACATAAATTATTTGAACCATGAAAGGATCTAAAATAACTCGAACATTATCAGAGAATCCTTTAGAGAGAGGCACAGAAAAATTCGAATCACACGAGCCCCAACTCCGTGTGCGCATTCAAAGGAGGAAATAAAAAGGCCCCGGTTTTTATATCGCGGTAAATTCATTCTTCTCTTTCCTTTTCGTCGGCAGTGTGTGTGTATGCCTGCAGCGGTGAAAAAACAGCCGGAGAGATCCACAGAGGAGGAGGCGGTAACCTCGGTGGTTTTTGCGCGCCACATTAGAAACACGAGAACGACGTTGTATTCGCCGGTTTAATTGAAACGATTCCGTCAAGTCACGTCCACCAAAGCAACGGACCGCGATTAATATGCAAATTCTTAATTGGACGAATAATGAGGCCGCGAAAGGCGGTACTGATCACTTTGCCCCTTTTTCTTCCTTCTCTCCCCCGTTTCCCTTTTTCCGTTCCTCTCGCCCCTTCGATCGTTTCCCTCTTCTCTCTCCTTCCACCCAATTTTTTTCTCCCTCCCATTGCTTATTCTTTCTTCTTTCGTTTGTCCTTTTTTTTTATAACGTTTCTGTTTCACGCCACTCCTGCAGTTGTTGACCCCCTTCTTTCATCCCTTTCTTTAATGCCTCCGCTTTGGTAAATGCTCACCGTGATATTGGTTTTATAATCCCATTCTTTTTACTGTTCCAAGCTGTTTGTTTGGAAACGAATGCTTTCCCTACTGTTACTTCGGGCTGTGCTGCCTTTGTTTCACCCTTTTTTGTTGCGTTACGCCTTTGTTTCTTCTTTCGTGGCATTTTTAGATGGTGAACGACGCGAACGTTTGCTCTGACAGTTGTTTCCACTTTGCAAAATGTGCGGAGCGAATTTGACTTGGGAAGTTTGGCGATGTGGATGGAAATCCGATTGAAACTGTTTTGTTTCCCACGGCGGGCCGCTTGATGGATGAATTTACGCTTTTGTAGTACCTATATTAAATGTGTGCTGAAATTTCATTTGCTATTTTTTTTTATGTCAAAATTTTAGTAGAAACAATTTGAGATGTTTTAGATGAGTATTACTGCACCATGCTATATTTATGATTTAGATAAAAACGTTTCGAAACGATTAAAAGTTTATAAAGTGAGGGATTATATATAAATACTAGAATATTGAAAAAGAATCTCGAGCTGAAGATGTAACAGGATGAAAAAGACGGTGTTTGATTAAAACTCGATATCTGGGTCTGGATTTCACGACAGAATAAGAAGGAATTAAGGGTGACTAATTGCTAACAGATTATTGGCACCGGGAAAATGGGAAGAGTACAACTATGGTATATTTTTATTATTTCCTTACGGTTAAGAATTCTACTCGGCCATCTTTCAACATATTCTAATATACCTACTATTTATCACTAATTTACTACTATTTGTACATCTGTTCTAATTTAGTACGCCCTTTTCGCTATTTTACTACTTATTCATTTATACCTATTTTAACATTGTTGTTTAAGTTTTCCTATATCCTCCATCTGTTTCTCTTCTCACTCGTTTCCTCTCCAATTACATCTAACAAATATCCCCCTCTCATTTAACCCTTCGTTGACACACCTCTTTTTTCGATCAACTTTGACATACCTGGATGGCTTAAACCCAGAACAATTTTTGAACGACTGCCATTCTCATCTAAAGAATCCAATCGTTATGAAAAAAATCGTGGGTCAATTTCAAGGTCTCTAGAATGTACTCCAATAGATTTTTGATTGACATTTTATCACAGTCTTTGCAAAAAAAAATCTAGATTACCATATGTGGAGAAAACACGAAGAAAAATTTCAAAACATTGTAACTCTCACAAATTTCAATATTAAAAGCTAAAAATCTACAGAGTTGTTGATCCGATATAATATTTTCAGAGAAAAAATAGTTTGTACGTCACCTTTGGAAAAAAGGTATTTATTTTGCACATAGAAGGAACAGAGCGTCAAAATCAGTTTATGGGGGCTCGCACCCCGAGTGTCAACGAGGGGCTAATATTCTTTTAACTTCTAATCTCTCACCCCCCTAAAAAGAAGATTACAAAACAAGACAATTCGATGATTTTAAAAATCGTTTCGGATCCCTCCTGCAATAAATTCAAATCAAACGGAACTTGAAGATCTTCGCGACTTTAACAGAATCCAAAGACCAGAATCATACATAATCCTTGAAGACTACACATGACTATGGAATTATCCAGGTTTCCTGCTATTGATCTTCCCTAATAAGAAAGATTATTTCGCAGCCCCCGATTTTCCCACCGAAACCCAACCAGAATTGAAAGATTCCCATTCGAGTTTTCAGACTGGTCCAATCTACATTCGCGCAGAGACGGGAAAATTTTCTTTATTACCTCGACCGTACCAGTAATTCTAACGACGAGGGTTAATATTTGTCTTGCCAGCGAAGAGTAGATAAAGTCCGTCTATAATATAAACAGTGCCACCCCGTCCATGTTATTTCATTTAATTGGTTCCGTCCGATCCGCTCGTGCTCGGCATCGCCGCGAACTTGTCCGCGAATGAGACGTCTTCGTGTACTGATCCAGGCGAAACTTCATTCGAATTTCCAGGGGAGCAAGAATTACGGCTGGGCGAGCAACGGGTGCAGCATCCTCTCCGAAATCGGCACAATGCACCTCGAATTCAACTACCTCAGCGACATCACCGGCAATCCAGTGTTCAAGAGCAAGGTCGAGAACGTGAGGAAGGTGCTGAAGAACTTGGAGAAACCGAAGGGGCTGTATCCGAATTACATTCATCCGAAGACTGGCAAGTGGGGACAACGTAAGTTGCTCGTTACAGCTGCATTGATTCTTCTATTATAGGCACTGACAAGGAGAGTATTTTAGGTGTCCATCATTTTGATTTTTGGATATGTTATAGAGGACCGAAAACTAAGAAATACGTGTTTTTTTATTTTTCCCCGTTTTCATATTTGGGGGGTGAAAACTGCGTTCAAAGTTAGGGTTGAAAAATCATTTTTGTGGAAAAAATGGACTTTTTGAAAATCTGGTGAGTCAGTCATATTTCGCATTCAAAGACACAAAATTCGTCCATTGACACTATTCCCCCATCTCTAATAGTTCTCGAGATATTCCACAAAAATTATTTTTCAACCCTAACTTTGAACGCAGTTTTCACCCCCCAAATATGAAAACGGGGAAAAATAAAAAAACACGTATTTCTTATTTTTCGGTCCTCTATAACATATCCAAAAATCGAAATGATCGGAGGCGGACACCTAAAATACTCTCCTTGTGAGTTGTACCTTGCAGATGTATTGCGATGAACCTCAGATCTGCTAAACCCTCGGGAGGCCGACGTTTTTAAATACAAATAGTTGCCGACATAAGTCAGTTTACACGAACTGAAGAGTTTGTCGAAAATCTTGAGAACGTGGGTCAAAGTAGATCCAATTTTTTTAACTAAAAACATTGTTAAATTTGGGAATTCTTTTTGAAGAAAGTAGCGATTCGATTCGTCTGAAATTTGGACCATGTTTTTATTCGTCTTTGAAGAAGTAGCAGTTATTTTTTTTTATCACTTTTTAATAATAAATATGGGAGTTATGGATAATCGGGCGTTACGTCGCGCAAAATTCATCGCCCGCTGGTGTGAATGATATTTATCTTCCACGTAATTTGAAACAGAAAAATGAAACGGCGTTTTACTTTATACGTATGTAGCTTCAGTTTGATGAACCAGAATAAAACAGAAAAATTTATTGAGGAGGGTGGTGGGTTAAAATCTCACAAGTAGTGTGTTCTTGAGAGTACAAAGTCGCCAGATGCGATTAATCGATAGTTGTTATAGAGACACACTGATTTGGTCACATTTGTACTCAACCCAGGGCCTTAAAATACTGCAAAGGTGTGTTTGGACACAAAACTGCAAAAGTTTTATCAATTCTACACTAAAACTTCTTCAGTAAACTTTGAAATACTGAAATCTTTACTCACGCTAACTCCAATCAAAATAATTGACGTTCTCAGACCCCTCGCCCCCAAAAAAAAATTCGAAAATGGGATAAAATCAATGAAATTTCACTGAACAGAAGATACATAATCGAAGAATAACACAACCGAGTTTGGTTGCTCTAACATTAATTCCATGGACGTTAAACTCTCGTTTAATTTCCTATAAAATTTATTTTTTGAGGACCTATCCTTCTTCCGAAATTATTCAACTATCTTGCAGTATGCGACAGGGCCTCATAAATTTCGAGCTCACTTAATAAAAGCTGTCTTTCAAAATACCGCGCGCAAACGCTTAGCCGCAGCCGAATAAGAGCAGCGAGCGTAGTTTTCGATGAAATCATTCATCCCGCAAGCGCCCGGTCAAACCAGAAAACCAAAGTAGACAAAAAAGATTAAGAAACTGACGCGCTCGTTACAAGTTGAGAAACATTTACGCGATGCAGGGGCAACGAGAGAGAGAGAGAGAGAGAGAGAGAGTACAAACAACAAGAGAGTCGGATGTAAATGTAGCCGGCCCATGCTTTATTACAGTAATTTAATTTAATAAATCTTGTCGCGCCCGGTGAATTTCGGTGTAAAATAGATTTTTAATCTGACGGCTATCAATTATATCGGTGAGAATAGTTTCGCCGCGACAGCGGGGCCGAAGGGAGGAGGGGGAGGTAGGAGAAGGAGGGAAAGGGATGCTGCTCCCGTTTCACGGTCCCCCTTCGGCTTCCTTTTGTGCTTCCGCCGCCTTTCGAGAAGACGCCGCTGCCGAGATCTCTTTGCACGGTCCCGAATATCGCATTTATCATGCCGCGTATCCCCTCAGGTGCTAAATCCTCTTTTTCTCTCGGTGCTACGCCGACCTCGCGCACCTCCCGTATTTCCCCGTTGCGCGTATGACGATACCCTCGAATATTTATCATCCTCCTGGAACCGATCGTCTGTCCTTCTCGCGCCGTCTTGCCTCGCGTGCCCCCCTTTTTTTTTATCCCCTCGCTCGCCACGGCGACCGTCACGCTCCGAGTCATCCTGAATTTATGGTACCTTTGAGGAACCTTGAGTATCGCGAGGATGCTCCTGGCTCTGGTCAACCGTTTCAAATCCTTCGACGAACTAATTACCTGGATGGTCATTCGAATTTTGATAAGCGGAGGGGGGTGGTAGGGGAACGCAAAGTAGACACGATAGGTGAAGAATTTTGCGGTTGGAAAATATTGGAAATAGAGGAAAAATTGGACGATACAGTGGTGGTAATTCGAATAAGTTATGTTTGGTGTAGGTTAAATTCACTTTTGTAGAAATCAAGCGAGATGAGGCAGTCGTTTTTGTCGAAAATGAAACATTTCTTTTTCAATTAATTGCGTAGAAATAAAGTGGACCTGAGACTTGTTCTTGGACACAATTTTTATTAGCATTGCCACAGATGGATCATTAAAGAGGGTTTTTGAAAAAGTTTCTTGTGTTTTGCAGAGATTTTGACAAATCGAAATTCAGTGGCCTGCTCGTAAATTCTACTTCAGAATACCGCTGGTTCTGCACGGAACCTATAAGAGAAGAAAATTACGAAAATGACAGCTATGAACCGTCGATTTTTCAAAACAGTGCGTCTTTTGTTAGAAAAAGCTGAGGTTTCAGTTTATTTTTGTAAAAAATAAATGTTTTTATTAACTTCAATCTAGGGTCAAGCCCAAAATACACATTTTGTGAACATGCTCGAATTTGATTTGAATTGATTGGAACCTCCATTTTTGAGTTATCACTGCAAAATAAAAGAAACTTTTTTAAAAAGCCCCTTTTCTGATCCATCTGTAACATCATACCTATATAATACATATTTTTGACTAAACAAACATGTTTTTTTTAAATTTATGATGTTAATAAACTTTTTGTCAGAGGACAAGTCTCTGCTCCAATTTATTTCTTTGTAATTAAGGGGTTACGCTACCCTGAGACGCTCAAAACAGCACGAAATTAAACGATCTTTTAACGTACTATGAGGTTAAAAATTATTTCTATACTTCTGTACTTCTGTAGTAAATGTCATGTAAATAATTACAATTTTCGATTTTTTATCCTACGTCAAAATGTACGGGACTTCTACTGCCAGTCGTGAAGATTGTCTTTTCAAAAACTGCAAGAATGCAAGAGCACAAACAGCGCCATTTTGCTTAAAAATAATAATTACAATTAATTTTTCATACCATAGGACATACAGAACAAAGCCCTTGAAAAAGTTTTTTCATTTATTTTTTAATTTCGCTCAAAAAAAATCTGAAGCTCACATATGATTCTCGGGCCTCCAAGGTGGCTTAACCCCTTAATTGAAAAAGAAATGCTTCATTTTCGACAAAAATAACTGCCTAGTAGTGCCCTTAAAGTGAAATCCTCGGGGCACTTTCAACCAGAACTTGATGCAAAGATATTGCCATTTAGAATTCGCGCTTTCAGCGTTGAAAGGGCAATCGTGATTAATAACATCGACCTGAAGAACAAAGGACTATCGTCCGTGTTCATGGATACCGCTGGATGAGTAGTTTGAGTACACGTCAGCGAATCGAAGTGATGCTTCATTATGACGAGCAGCAAAATGCTCGACCACTTAACTCGCGAGCGGCTCTACAGGTATTCAGGAGCAAGGAGGACAGCGAGGGGTTGCAATTCTCCGTGGATATCGGTGAGGTTTTTGTACCGAGAAGAGGACTCCCCAGACAACTTCGTCTGAGAGCGAGCGGTGCAAAGAGGGAAGAACTCGAGCAGTTTTACTTTCGCGACCCAGCTATCCCCTCGCCGCGAGAAACGCCGAGTAGGGGTAAACAGTGTAGTTGTTGGCCACCTAGCAGTGATTGGCCTTTTTTTTTAAAAAAGATGAATATTAAGAAATAATGTACATTATGCCTTTTATAATGAACATATTCAGATACCTACCTTGTACTTTCATGCGTCAAATACAATCACTATTTCGCTACACATTGTTATACTACGTGTAAAAAATAGACAACTTGAAATCGATGCTTGAAAACTATAGTGATTGAATTGAATAGTCATACGGTTACATCAGACAATTCTTAGATAATTTAATGTATTTACGATATATATAACTCTCATATTCGTTATATACACAAATAAAGGTTTAAACTTTATAAAAAGGGATTATTTATTCGTTAATATTATACATTATTGCAAAAATTATAGGTAGCCAAGAACTGTAATGCAAATAATGTCTTAGGACAGTCATTGGCCACGAGGCTAACGGGTAGCTACCAGTCATAGCAACAGTGAAACAGTTGTTGGCCGCCATTCGCCAGAACTTTGGTTACTTCTTTGTTGTGATTTTAAAAGGTTAGGTTTTAAAAGAAATTTCTATTAATACAATGTAAAACGCTGTTAAAAGAAGGTGCAATACTAGCTAATATAGAAACATTTAAGTAGAGAAGGTACTATAGATTATATATTATCAATTTAATAATATTACATTCCCCATATAAAATATACCCATTTTTATTTAATAATTTAAATCCTATGTTTCTAACCAAATCAATTCATTTTTTTTTACATTTACATTATTTCATAATTAGGTAGGGTATATGTCAGATATAGATTGTGAAATAGTGGCCAATAACTACCAAACGATCGGCCAATCATTGCCTTCGTCTGGCCAATAACTATGTTTTTTCGTAGGAAACGTATTTTCTGTACATTTTTGTGGATCCGTCTACTTTTTTTTAAAAACAATTTCTATTTCTAGACTATTAGAGTCGTTTACAACTATTAGCACTATTTTTGTTCTTAAAATTATCAAAATAAAACTTACAATTTAACGCTTATGTGAATCTCTGACTTAGGTGGCCAACAACTACACTGTTTACCCCTACTTTCGTTTTCCTGCTCCCCTGACGACCGTAGCTCGCCACTGAACCAGAAATTGAATCCCATTGCACGACAAAGGCGCGGTTCCGATGAACATACATAGGGAGGAGATAAATCAGATTCCACGAAGCACGACAGAAGGAAACGATAACGGTGAAATCTCGTTTTCTACGAATTTCATCTGTAATTCGGACGCGAATAATTGTGTGCATTTTCCACTGGCTGCTATGGAATAATTGCAGTAGTACTTTTGCAATAGAAGTTCTAGAGATTTCGTGAATCGTCGCGAAACTTAAATTGCACAAGATCCAGTATAGGTCAACGAATAGTGTTTTTTATTTCTTGAGATAAAGTATTAATAAGTATTAGTCGATTCTACGCCGAGTATTGTTATCAACCTTCACTGAATTATACCTTAGGGTTGTAACGCCAGAATTGGCAAAACGTGAGAGGCTTTGTTTAAATATTAGAATATATACAATTGCGCCAGTTACCTCGCGAATATTGGATTTCTCTGACTTTTATATCCCGCATATTTTTAGTTTTTGTATTATACAGTGATACGTACCTTTAAAATGAAAACGAGATATGGAATTTTTGTTACTCAAAGTCCGTTTGATCTCAGGGATATAATTTTTTCTAGGGAGAAGCGCGCAGGTCATTTGAAATATGAAATGCGAAACGTAGGTCGCGTCATTTTTAAATATGAAAGTTTTACTGAAACATGTACGTACATTTGTAGTCTATCTCTTGATGAGTAAACGGCCATGCGCTGTTAAAAGCACAGCAAACTCACAAATGAAAAATAGTGAGGAACGCGCTTTAGCCATTCAATTTTTATGTCGAAATGAACGCAATGAATTTTTTAAAATAAGGAACTTTAAATACAGTATTCAATATTAGAATAATCTATTTACTCGTGGTATATAAACAGTATGTATAGTGAAACCAGGCTAGACGCATCTGCAACGCGAAGTATTATAGGCATGTGTCTGACTATATATTGGGCGCTTCTACTTGCCCGTTTCATGTATAATCTCTTGGCGCAGACACGAGAAAAGAACGAGCATCTTTGGTATTTTATAAGCTAAAAACTATTTAAGATATCAGTTTGAAACTTGTTACCTTTATTCATACATATTTTTTTAACATACATACATTTTTTTTATAAAAAAGTATATAAGAATTTCAAAGATATAAGCTGATACATATAGGTACTTTGTCAAAAAATAATTCTACAAATCGACATGTTTTCGATAGCCTGAAAAAAAAAATATATAAATTATTAATCTGTTTGAGTATATTAGATATGGTTTGAATTAGAATAACTGAAAAATAATAGCATTCAGGGTGAACGGAAGAGGATTTTTTTATGCCATTTACCTATTATTTTATTGTTATACATTATTTTCATGTGATCTTATCAAGCAATTGAAATGAAAACACATTTTGCCATTAAAAAAAAGCAAGTTGAACTCAATATGATTTGTACCTACATGTATGTACTTCCATGTCAATGAACATTGACTTATGTATATATTATATTTTATGAGATATCCCTCCGGAACAAACAGTCCACATAAAACAAAAAGTTCATTACTTGGTTAGTTTCATAGATATTAACATTTATAGAACTCTTAATTTTACACTCCGCATATAAGATATTGGAGGCATTTAACACGTGGCACAAAAGTGAAGGATAGAGTCTTCATGTGCCGATGTAAATTCAGTTCGTTCTGAGTAACTCTTTATCGTTGTGATTTCTGGCAGACAAAGAAATGTGCACGAGAATTTTTCATTTACGAGCAAATCACTATTTTGTAAATAGGTACTGTTCCAGGAATATTTGTATAGTTATAGTTTCAGATGCCTTAAAATATATGAACTTCAGCTGTTTATTAGTGAAAAGGCGGTTCTCAACTTAATTTTTAACAACCACAAGCAAATTGCTTCTAATTTCAATCATCAATAACCGCCCTTAATCAAACTAGAAAAATGTTTTATCTATCTTTATACATCTAATTCGATTACTCTAGACCATTAACTCTTCATGATATCCAATATTTATCACGATAGCATCATACCAATTTTCACATTACTTTCGAAACAATTTAAAGCAATGTGAATCCATCGATGATGACTTTACTGAATTACTGAAACAGATACACATTCACTACATTATTCACCGAGAATTAATTTATTAAATTATTTTAAATCAGATCACAACACTTCTCTGTAGCAAATCAATTTACAAAAGCCTTACCCCTGTCAAATGCAGATCACATGTCGTTGGGAGGTCTCGGCGACAGCTTCTACGAGTACCTGCTGAAGGCCTGGATTCAGTCCGGCAAGGAGGACGTCGAGGCCCGTCAAATGTACGACGAAGCGATCGCGGCGATAGATCAACACATGATCAAGACGTCACCAGGCAAGCTGCTCTACGTGTCGGACATGAAGTACGACAGGCCGGAGCATAAAATGGGTCATCTGGCGTGTTTTGCTGGTGAGTTTTAAAACAAGCTGGTACCCCCTTACAATACTTCCCTTATTCGCGTAGCATTCTCCTCAAACTCCACGTTTTTATTACGTGCTTTTTTTGTGACCCACGAGATTACTTCAATATCCTTGTGTTGGTCGATGAAGGTACCCTGAATTAAACCAGTATGAGTATAGGAGCAGGGCCGAATTAAAACATTTAGAGGTTCTAAGCACTTGAAAGATTTTGAGGCCCCTCATACAGGGTAATCACTTCAGGGCAGTGTACGATTTCTTAGGCATTTCCGATAATTTGATTGAAAAATGTTTGTAACAAAAGTTAGATTTTAAAATTCAGAAAATTAGTTATTGGTTAACTTATTGGTTAACTCAGCACCGTATAGGAGAAAATGCTACTTGAAACACTGGAAAATATTGTTCTCTCACTTGGACAGAAGAAGTGGAAGTTGTGTATTTAACATTTAACACTTGCATTTAACATCGGGGTATCTATTTTTGCCATTAATTTCAATCACCCACACTTTAAACTAAACTTCTATATTAGAATCTAATCTGGTAAATTAAAATTTTTATGCTTTCCAATAAGTGATATTAATAATAAGTAACACGTATAGTTTCATTATTTAGAATGGGTCTAAATGGACCCAGTATCTACCATACAAGGGTTAAATTATTGTTCTCCTTTGTGAGTACAAATTGTACAGAACGATTAAATATATTGAGAACTGAAGGATGTTTTAATTACGTAAAGGGATGTTTCTGGATGTTTAAACGTTTGTCACTGGTGATATTTTAAGATTCCTTTCTACCTTTTGTCAAAAGATTTGAAACGAATCAGTGCATATTTCTTTTCAGGCGGTATGTTCGCGTTGGGCGCCAAAACTTCGGAGAACGAATTGTCTGAAAGATACATGACGATAGCCGCTGGTCTAACAAACACGTGCCACGAATCCTACGATCGAAGCTACACGAAGCTCGGCCCAGAAGCTTTCCACTTTATGGAGGGTAACGAAGCGAAGAGCTTAAAGAACGGCGAGAAATATTATATCCTCCGACCAGAAGTAAGTTTCTCGACTCATTCAATTGTAAAGATATATGTCGATTAAATTCACAAGCAACAACGTAATATAACGTCTATTTTGTATTTTATTCTTCGTCACTCCTTTGCTGTGGCCATTTTAAAGATGTACTTTCGATTATCTTATAATATCTACTGCAGGCTTTGGCAATTAGGATTGGTGTAAATATAAAATCTATCAACATGCTGATTTAAACACTAAGTATGAAATTTACCAGTATCATGTGGACATATTTTTACCAAATTCGGTCGATTTAAATGTTAGAAACCCTTAGTGTGGCGAAAATGAGATAAAAGCGTGCTTTTTTTTAGCGTACACATTTTACTAATTAATCCCAATTTATCTCTGCAGTATCTTTTTATCACTAAAACCTTAATTTATCTTCTCAATGTTTTTGTATCACTACAATCTCAATTTATCTCTTCAATAGGTTTTTATCACTGCAGTCTGAATAATTTCTCCAATGTGTTTTTCTCAATATAGTCTCATTGTATTTCGTCTAATCTTTTCATTCAATGAATTCCTCCACTATTGTCTGAACTGTTGCAAGCTAAAGAGCAGACAGAAGGGAAACAGACGAACGTTGAAACGAGTCCGAAAGGAACGTTCGAGCGTTATTCCCGGTTGTTTTCCCGGCCAGTAATGGAAGCTAAAATATTCAATCCGTCCTTTTTCACGTCACTCGCCTGGCAAACGTTACAAGGGCGCACGCCAAATTCTGAGGTAAAACATTTCCCTTTCAGACCTTCGAATCGTACTTCGTGATGTGGCGGCTGACAAAGGACCCGAAATACCGCGAGTGGGGCTGGGAGGCGGTTCAGGCATTGGAGAAATACTGTCGTGTTCCTGGGGGCTTCACTGGACTTCACAATGTTTACATGGTTGATCCGCCGCAGGACGACGTTCAGCAAAGCTACTTCTTCGCCGAGACTCTGAAGGTAGGGAACGGCTCAGTGGGCATACAATTATTTTCCCATAAAGGGGCAATGTAAACTCTATACCGTAATTTCCGACCGAATAGTGTGTCGCAATTTTTATGCACCCCTGGTAAACTCATTTAAAGAAAAATTTAATATTACGTCACTCTTTATTCTTTTATGTTGCAAATTGGGTCGGGACATTTTCGAAAATGAGTCTAAAGTTTGTGATTTTTGTAATTCTTTACAATCGTTGTGTGGGTTTTTTTGCCAGTTCAGTAGCGTCATTTAAATATAATTTGTATAGAGAATTAGCATTTGAAGTACCGAAGCAAGTAGTATGAACATTAAATTTATCCGACCATCACGTTTTCTTTTGTGTACATGTGCTTTATTGTTGGGTTTATATTGGAAATAAAACTATCACTGCAGAGTACATATATATATTGCTTTATATAATAATTGTTCATAAAATACATAGAAAGAAAAAGACGTAAAACTAAACTAAGATTACAATATAAACCAAAAAAGCTCCACGTGGCGAACACTGTTAACGCCAAACAAAGTTCGTGGCGTTCTGAATATTTGGCAAAGTCCAGATGCTTACACTTAATAATATTTTATTAGAAAACAAAATGAAAGTTGGTGACAACGATTGGAGTACAATGATATAAGTTCGCTGCTTTGACAAGATCTTGACAGATCTGACGGTAAAGTTCAATGTTACAAGGAAGTTCGCGGGTTGTCCCGCTCTGACCAGCGGATGTTTATCCAACGCTATCGTGATGGTATACGATACATCAATTGCCGCTGAGAATGGCATGACTGGAAAATGTCACCACGTAATTCGGGTATCACATTCCAGCCAGGCCAGAGTCTTCTCGTAAATATACAATCATAGGTCCTCTAATGACTCTCCTCAAAAGCGGCATTGTCCACTGCGATCGTAGCGTATTCCCAACACGTGTCCTTAACAAACACGACTTCGCAAGTCATGACGCTCTATGAAGTAAATTCAGGCATGGGGCCGACGAACATTTTTTCATTTTTATTTGAATTAATTTCTTAATAACAAATGTGCCAAAATATACTTTGGTCCTTCCTCTTTAATATATAGCAAGCGAAAACTTGAGAAAATACATACAAAATGAATGAAAAAATGTTATTTGAACGATCAATTTGGATGTATCAAAACTATTTACTTTTTCTCTATATAAACGAAGACATTTAAAATACGAATGTTAACGTTAAGGTACACAAACGTACGCTGGATCGTAGTAAAGAATTGAACAACAAACTTCACATATCTCGTTCAAATGGGGCTACACTAGGTATTCTAATTCTTTAACTTCTATTTCTTCTTCCCCACATTTTCATTCGTTTCCTTTTCCTTACTCTGTCCTTGCTTGATCACTGCTCCTTGTGACTCTTCCTCGTTTAGTATGACGTCTTTTTCCTGTAGATAGTTCTTCAGCCTATCTATCATTTCCTGTAATTCCATTTCGGTCTTTGCTATTAGGACAATGCCATCCCTGTATGCAACGGTCCATTTTTTTCGGTTTCCTATTGCTACTACTCCTGATTGCCCTTCCTTCATATACTCTTCTAAATCCGCTATGCTTATTCCTTTTTCCCCCATCATCTGGCTAAATTTTTCTCTATTCACGTTGTCGAAGGATGCTTTCAAATTCGCAAAAAATGTGTGTAATGTGCTTCCTTTTACTTGTAACTCCCTGTTCCCGATATTCAGGATGTACTCCGTTGCCCTCCTTCTACGTCTGAACCCTGCTTGCGTTTCTGGGATTAGTGCTTTTTCTTCCTGTAGCCTTGCTGTTTCTGTGTTGTTATACAACCCTATTTCGTTTCCGTTCGTCAGCGATTGTATTTCTTCCTTCGTCTCCATATCTTGATTACTCTCTCCTATTTTGTTTCTGGCTTTAATTTCTTTTTGGGTTGGATCATCTACCATTTCATTTACTTTCATTTCTTCAAAATCAATTCTGTTCTTCTCCTCTTGATTCTTCATTTTCTCTTCTACTTCTTCTTCTTCTTCTGCTTTTTGATTCTCAGAAGCTGCATATTTGTATAATTCTACTACAATGGGTAGATGATCTGATTCCGATCTGTTTTCTATAGTAAATTTTTTCACTCTCAGCCTTACTTCCGGGTTAATCATTACGTAGTCGATTACTGATTTTCCTGTCGCGGGGTCACCTTGCTCGCCTTCTGATTTTCTTTTCGCTCCTATGAACGTGAACTCACCTTCCTCGTCTCCTTCTGTATTTCCATTTAAAATGTCCCATCCATTCTCTTTTGCCATTTCTATCAAAATTTTTCCTTGCGCGTTTTGGCACGTATCCTTTGATCTTCTTCTACGTGTTTCACCTTCGTCTTTTTCTGAGCTGGCCCTCGCATTAAAATCCCCACCGATAACTAGTTTTTCTGCTCCGGGCCCTTTCGTTATCCTTTGTAGATCATCTCTCGTTTCTTTCATTTCATTCTTTTTACTGTATACTGTTATTATCCTCCATTTCTCATTCTCAATTATAATTTTTCTCTCACATATGTTCTTTGTTCCTTCTACCGTCTCTTCTTCATTTATCCACTTCTTGATTCCTGTGATTATACCGACCTTTGATCGTCCTCTGGACTTCTCTCTCACTGCATAGTGGCATTTCCAGTTAAATGTTTTCGGTAGCGTGCCTTTGTGTTCCTCCCACTGTATTTCGTTCACCCATGTCTCTGTTAACCCAATTATATCCAATTGTTCTAAGAATTCCCAGAATTGTCCATCTTTCTTTAATAGCCCAGCTACATTCCAGAATCCTATTTTGATTGTCTGGTGTTTTCCCTCGTCGATTTGTAGATTTCTGTCATGTTGGTTTTCCATTTCTTCTTCCTTCTCCCAGCTCCCGTTCTCCTCTGACTTAGTGGTAGTCGGCAGAGCATCTTGGATCTCTGCACGCTCCACGATTCCGTACTGTACGGATTCACAGTCCCTTCTATCCATCTGAAATTCGATTATTTGAATTCTCTTGTACCCTATTTTAGTCTCTGCTGCTTTTGTTCACGAGGTAAGGTTAGGTCGGTGTTGCAGCGTCTCGTCGCTGGCAACTTATACATATATGGTTTTCAAATGAAAAAAGTGTATGGGAGAGCGGGAGGCCAGTATCAAAGTACAGGGGAAAGATAAAAAAGGAGGAAGAAATAAAAAAACGGAGAAAAGAAAAGCAAATAAAACTAATATCCGTTTATGTGGCGTCAGCGGAATGCCGGACGACTCTAGTGATGACGTAGCTGAGAGAAGAACTATAATTAGAACTGATAAAGGTCTAAGCTGAGAGAAGAACTATAATTAGAACTGATAAAGGTCTGAACACACTTATCAGTTCTGTGCCGACAGAGTGCCGGCGTGCCACAGGTGAGAAGAAGAGATCCTCTACGCCCCTCTTCTTACCACTGCCACGCCGGCACTGTGTCGTCACGGAACTGATAAGTGTGCTCCGGCCTTTAGGCAGCGCTCCGGGCAAATGAATAGAGGAGAAACAGAGAGAGAGGTGAAGGAAGAAAAGCGCGGTAGACCAACGCTGACGCAACAGTTAGGCTATGGTTACATACAGTGGATGCGCTATCGCCCGAACAGACAATGAGCATTGCGCGGATATTTGTTTCTCAGAAATACGTGGCTGTAATACGTATTTTTACTCGTATATGACGATAGCCGAAATGGATGGTTAGGGGTACTTTTCTATTATCCAGACGCCACTGTCAGGCATAGCGAGAGGGTGGGGGGGGGGGGGGTAGAATTCCCCGGGTCCGTGGCTTTTAGGGGCCCGAGTATATTGTTCTTTATTTTAATAAAATTTCTATTTTTTTAAAAGAGTGTCCGCGATTCGGTTCCGCGCAATTTCAGACTTTGATATTGTTTTACAATCCTTTTGATATTAATAAAACATGAAGGCATACCAAATTATTTTATTTACGGGCCGGGTAAGAACCTTTCACCTCAGCCTGGCGTTGGTTCTCGACGCCCCTCGCCACTGCCCATCCCTAAATTACTGGGCGCGAAAAATTTACTCGATTCGTTTGATAAATCTTTAAATAGTGTATGGTGTTCGCCATTCTTTTTCTTTCGCGAAACATAAATATTGTTTACATGCTCCCGTCTGCTACTCATTAATAATATTCCTAATAAAGGATTGTCTAACATAAGCAAAATTCATCGATGTCATCCATTTCGACTATCGGCATGAAGTTGATGAAATATCTATATGACAGCCACGTAGTTTTGAGAAACAGAGATCCAATGTAACAGATGTTTTAAAAATTAGGTGGAAAAATATAAAAATTGATTTTGATTTAAATGTAAGCCAGTTATCATTCAATCTCAAAGAAATTTTTCAAAAAATGAAATGATTGAAAAATATTAATTTTTAATTGTTCGGATTACAACTGACCATTACGAATGATTAAATTCTTTTGGCCCACCAGTCACCATTATCGACGACGGAAATGTAGTTTTCGTTACGAATGATCGATGACGGAAATTAAACTTTGGTACCCTCTAACAATTTTTTTTATCACCGCTAAATAATGTTGACGGTAAAATTTTTTTCTGGTTACATTCGATCATCGTCAATTATTTGCACCTGTTAAAGTACCCGGCGTTGCCCAGGCTTGTTATATGTATGTATCTCTGCATAGTATCTATCTATAACATCAAGTCCCCGGTAGGCGTCCGTCTGTCTGTTCGGAGCAATCTTGAGCATTCTCGAGGAACAATTCACTAAAATCGCCACTGCTCGGCATCCTTTTGTCATAGGTTAGTGGTTTCATATACTAACCTTCCTCGAGAAATGCTCTATAAAACGGTGAAAACCGCATGACAATCCGTCCAGTGGTTCTCGAGATGCACGAACAAACATACAGACGACTACCGGGGACTTGATGTTATACTATGGATGCAGAGATACATGCATATAAATGTGAAGTTAGACGGCGCGTGGCTCGACGAGTTTGGCGCGAGACTCGCCGACTCGACGTCTAACAAGCTCGAGTATCGCCGAGTGCTTTAAGCTAGTTATATGAATAGAGACAACTTACCTATTATAGCAGTTCAATAATTTTCCGTTGTATTCGATTTTTGCTGTCTGGCAAAGGAGCGTCCACAGTTCGTGCCTGGGAAACTGGAGAGAAACAGACAGTGTTCTCAATAATTGCGAATTTATATACACTCTGCTGGACAAAATTAATTAAAAAACCATTGCATATGTATGCTCCGTTGATGTATGTATGACATGCACATGTATGTCGTTGATGATTCCTAATTTTAGTTTATCTAGGGGTAATAATTGGGAGGGCTAAATTTGTAGCAATGACCAGGAAAGTAGACATGCGAAGGTGCTGGATGGCCGTTACCTCCTATGATGAATGTTTTCCTGCTCGTTGTTGCCGTCCGTGGATTCTCGGCTCAATCACTTCTTATCGCGGTGCCTTATCTAGAGACGCGGTAGCGTCTCGACGCCAAGTACATGAAAGACACCCTGTATATGTCGACTGTCGCTACCGCTTATCATTTACTCGTCGCCCGGCTAATCCAATCTTACCTGAAACATATTTCATTAACATCTCTTCACGCCAGCAATATTTCCTGAATTTAAAGGCATTTTTCTTGTGTAAACCGCATATAAGCTTTCGAATAAGACCAAATTCAATAAAATCGGTCCACGCATAACAGAGATATCGTAATATCGTCTCAGGGGTCTGTCGAAAACGGTAAGATTTTTCTTATGATTCTTCTTCTTCTTCGATCTCAAATTTTTGTCGACATAATACGTATACGCGTTATACGCACACCTTCAATTGCTATCTTCACTATGCAATCGACTCCAAATTTTGACAGCTTACAGTCAGGTTATAACCTGGCGAGTCTGAAAAATGGTATGTTGTCAAAATTTGAGATGCCACGTGTTTTTACAAATATGTGTCATTGTACCATTGAATTGCAACCAAAATGCAGTCTCAAACTGCATGTTTGTATATCATCAAACTGTTTTTTATTTGTAACTAAACTGAGGATTTTATGTATATGTAGACCCATAAGAAACTTCAAAAAAGTAAAAGAAATATGCCAAGTACATGAAAAAGTCGAGGACGGAAAAGAGTATTATCGAATAAATCACAAAAAATAGGAGATAATAGTATAATATTAAAAATTATCTGAAGTCATTCCCTATGCAACTTATCTTTGTAAAAAGAAGAGAGATCCCCATAAAAAAACTTCAAAAAAGTAAAAAAATTACGCCAAATACATGAAATCAAACAAATCACAAAAAATAGAAGATAATAATAATTACAAAATAAAAAAGGGATGTGTAATCAAAATGAACTGCAAGTACATAATAGAAGATAATAATAATTACAAAATAAAAAAAGGATGTGTAATCAAAATGAGCTGCAAGTACATAATGGTGCTTTCCAACTACCCTTAAGATGACCCAACTACATATACACAGCAAAAATGCTGTGTTCATACATTCAATTACTCATATCGTGGACATTTTAATAAAATGCAGATAAAATGTAACATCTAGACATTTAGACATTTGCCTAGATGTCCGCGGCCTGGAAGTCAAATACTTGGCGTGGCCAGGAAAGGTCGAGGTGTCGATAAATAAGAATTATTTAAAAACACAAAATAATGTAAGTGTACTCATATTGTCAGAGTTTTAAATTGACAAATTATCTGATGAAAGCTTGTGAGGGGAAAAGGTATCTGTGTCGATGAATGATCTTAAAATTATTTTAAAACGCAATATAATGAAAATTTACTCATATTGTTGACAACATTTACTTGCGTGCTCTAAATACTAAAATTCTGGGCTATTACCCCAAAATGAATACATAACGCTCGATTGTGTCACTAAAACCGACGGTGCTAATATCGTCAAGCAGTTTTCGCATGCTGTGGGTTACCAGATTTGCCGTTCAAAAGATTTTACTTATGTTACAATTTACCCCGTGTTACATCTGTGGGAATTAATAAGGATACCTTTAGGGTTATATTATATACTTAGTAAAATACATGGTTATACAATAGAATGGTTAAACTGCTCGAGCCTGGCTCGGCAAAACGACTGACTCTCAGAGTCGAACGTCGGTCGCTCGGCGCTCCCGCGGTGTTGCCATACTTTACGCCCAAGCGAGCGTCGAGAACAATCTACGCGTCGATCGAGCTCCACGCGTGGCACCTCAATACGCATCTGAACACTTCGTCCCCTACACATCCTACCCCGGTCTCCCGTACGTCGGAAAACATACAAATTCAAACAGCTGAGGGCATTTCTTTTAAAACCCGTACTTTATTATGCATTAATCAATCAATAAAAGTCACACATAATTTTACTCCGGTACGTGTGACAAGACCGTGAGAAGCATTGCCTACGCGATTCCTTGCGCCGGATGTTAGTATACAGTAGCCGATAACAGTAAATCTCCAGTCGATCTTTCAATAAGAAAAACTGATCTGCAAACTACAACCGTAGCTGTTACGGATTATATTACAATCTCATATTATCATATGTCATGTATATATATCTCATATTATCATATATCATGTATATATATCTCATATATCATCAATGTGTGACGTGATGGTCAGAAGTGAGCTGAACGAGGGTTCTCCCAGCATGCTGTAGTGCATTGTTGAAACATACCCCCACCGTTTATACAGATTGAATTTGACACAGTAAGAAAACCACTGGATTATTTCACTCGTCACTTTCCAGCGAGAACTACGCCGCATCAGCACAATCTTATCATCTTATTATTATTATTAGACTATTAGAGTATCGTGTGGCGACAAAATGTGATGACGACGGTCCAAAAGAAAGAGGTGCTACTCACGTATGTTTTTTCAAATCGAATTAAAAGAACGCCGACAGTCAGACTCTATCGCATGCACGGCTGACTCACGGCCGACTCAGCTACCGCTCGGAGGCCAAGTTATAACACGTGATCTGTAGCAGTCCATTCGCTAGAAAACAAGTGCATCTTTGGTTCGAAATAAAGCTAATAAAGAATTCGCAGAAGCTACAACTTCAAAGGATGGTCAATTCTATGGCCCCGAAATCGACGCGCCGTTTTTTTTTGTAAATTCAAAAAAAAAATTATCTGGCTTCAACTTGTACCTTAAACTTTAAACGCTGTTTTCTTGAAATTACGTTTTTCAAATCGGTGCAAATGATATTTCGAATACTACTGAACCGATTTGCATGAAACTTGGCACGATTATTTCTCACATCAATATCTAAGTAGTGTATGCCATGTGGATTTTTTTTTAACAGCCACAGTTTGTTTTTAATCATTAAAGAACTGATGAAATTTCTCTAAAAAATTGCATTTTGAAGATCAAACACTCATATTTTTTTAAGAAGGAACATTTAAAAAGTAGCGCATGATAAAAACTACTTAATTGCTTTTACATACTTTAAGGAACATTTTTCGTTTATTCTTTTGGGTGACACCTAGAAGAGATATTTTTGACACAACAGCTACGCGGCGAACAAGACGAATTATCGTAATTCTTCTATGGAAAATATCCTTTAAATTAGAAGCTTTCAAGTGCATATTACGATTTTTGAATAAGAAGAATAGGGACTCCGTTCCTGAGTGATTTGGCCACGAAGTGGGGAACCACACGGCACTTACCCCAAGGCTGTCCTGGAGCGCGCTTCCTTAGTTTATTTTCCATCCGTACATAGTAATTTTCTAACATATAGGTAAAAAATTTCTTAAAAAGTCTCTTCTTTTCGCCTAAATGTATGTAACTCCTGAAAGTTAATGAAAATTCGTAGTTAAACTCCCCTCGTGACTGTATGACAAAGAGTAGTGCCATTACACATAAATAATTTAACACTAAAAATCATGTAAGAATGCACAACGATCTATTATATAAAATATTACTTTGTAAGTTGTAATTCAAATAATTTTACCCCGGATCTGTCAGCTATCCACCTCTCGCAAATTTTCATTTCACCTCTCGCCAAGCCAACAGCTTGGACGAGATATTTCTCCCGGACTTCACGAAGTCTGTAACGTTTAAAGTTGCATTACGGTGAACGCGAAACTGCCTCGTTAAGTTCCTCACGGAATAACGAAGCTTTTGGTAATGTTGCGTGGGGAAGACGATCGAGCAACAACTATAAAATGGAATGCGAGCACGAAGGTACACGATCGTTATGGCCCATAAAAGGCAGTCCGTTAAAAAGTTAATTAACTTATTAACTCGTAGTTAATTGCTATCCGAATCCCACGGAACCTCGAGGAACCTCATTAAACCTCCCTCTTGCCAAGATCGCCCGGATATTTTAAAGCCTCTGTGGTTCTTGCAAATTACTTCGTTTCAAGTCTGTAAACATAATAAAAAAAAGCTAGATAAAGTGGAAGAAGTTTGTTAGCATATTTGTTTCGAAAAATTAGAAATACGTGAGTGTTATTGTTGATACAATTTAAAGATAATGAGTATTGAACACGTTATTTATGTTGTAAATTGGCGATTTGGTAAATTGACCGTGTGGTAAATTAATCGATTTTAAAATTCGAATTAAAATTTCTTTCGTTCATTTGACTTTGTGACAATTCTTATATTTTCCGTTTAATTATTTTTTCTTTTTTTATCGTCCCTTTTGTTTCATTTTTCAATGAGAAACATGTATAGTCTCCCTTATCTATCGCAACCGGTGATTTGACCGGTCGATAAATTAACGCCCTTTTATCGAATTACTTATCAGAAGACATTATCACTTTGAAAGTCTCAGAGATAATATCAAAGTGAACAGATCTAATAATACTCAGTGTTTAGTTTTATATGTTATTCGTACTGTTTTATTTTAATCCTAAGTTTTATCCCCAAATATGTCAAGTCAATCAGCGAAAAAGTTATTGAAAGAAATAAATAACATAGATGAAGCGCCCCGGAATCAGTAAAGGGCTAAATTCTGAACATGCAAAAAAATGAAAGAATAAAAGAAATAAAATTATTATTTACTATTTTTTATTTTTATGTTAAAAGTAAAAATGAAAATATACTTCTTTATTACTATCTCAGAATTCTTCTGTGCGTTGTTTCTCATGTTAAATTGACATTACCTATATCCAATTTGCAAAAATATGACCTTTAAGTATTTCCTAATCGGTCATTTGACAGGTTACGGTAGGAATAGGTATATGTAAAGTGTTGGTACGTTTAGTGTTAACAAAGAACATCAATGACTATATTTTTTACTACTTATATACCATTGATACATATATAGTATCCAAGCAACATTCTTTTTTCTCAATTACTTTCAGGTATACAACTGGCCTAATTAATTAGGATATGCATAGACAGAGAACATCGTTGAATAGCATTCAGTAAAGTAATTTAGCATGTATTAAATTTCAGTATGTTGGATATTTAAGAATGTCTATTTGGAAATGTGTACATATGTAGTGATGACTGATCAAAGCTGTGCTATACTACTGTGATAGGACACAGGACTGTCTAATGCAGGGGCCCGCCACTTATATCTGGTGTTCCAATGCAAGCATTAGGATTGTATTGACAACATTTACTGAAATTTCTCATGAAATAGTACATTATTATTGTATTAACCATTTTTAGCATGAATTACTTGTTTAAAATGACGAAACATTATGATATCTGATTACTATTATGTATGCTGTCAAATTTTCATCAGATTTTGCTAGCATAACAACAATAACGCAAGAATAATAATATTTAGTTTCATTTACCTTGTTTTTACAATCGTTTGATTTGTTAAACGATTTTATACAACTTCGATCCTCTGTTTGTTTTTTTTTTATTATCATAATCTACATATGTAAGTAATCACGATCTACTGTAGGCAGTGTCTAACGTGCAAAAATAGAACACATTTTGGCAAATTATTAAATGAAATACTAGGAAGTTCCAGTTTTACAATTAGAATAATTTTTAATATAACACTGGTATTCATAACAAAATTATATGGAAAAGTATATTCCATCCTCGACCTATTAACTAAGAAATTAATTACATCTTTATTTTTCAATCTTAAGAAGTTATTTTTTAGTCTAATAAATTTATACAGTTCACTTCAACGGATCGAGTAACATATTTATTATTTCCTGTATATACACTGACTATTGTCGTGTCAGATGTCTGTCTCATAATTCCTTAGACCAAAAATTACGATATTCTGACAGCATAAATTTTTAACCGTTTAGACCAACAGTTTTATTAATTTTTAAAGGTAGCCCCGATAACATCCGTCCGATTAAAAGTACATGAATACTGATAGGGGCATTTACCTTAGTAAACTAATGAATGGTACGTTCAAGAATAATTAATACATCAATACTTTGGTCTGTTCCAGTACCTGTACCTGCTGTTCAGCGACGACGACCTCATAAACCTGGACGAATGGGTGTTCAACTCCGAGGCCCACGTGCTTCCCATCAGGGGAAACCCTCTGTACCGGCCAGCCCCCTCTTTATAATTCGTGACGAAGCCTCGCAGTTCGAGAGAGCAACGCATCGACAACGCAACAAGACTGTCATAGTAACATCGCGGATCCCCCGTCGGACGCGAGGAAACGGAACGACACGAGACACGGAGGGGAGACTAACCGGAGCAGAATAGTTTATCAAAAAAAAAGAAAATGGAAAAAATGGGGAAAAAAAGATGAAAATGCGGCAGTGCACGGCAGGGTAAAGTGGACGTTCGAACGCGAAAAAGAGAGTCAGGATACACACACCGTCTACTAAATAGAGACACTGAAGAACAATAGAGGAGCAAATTGAGAGACGAAAGGGGGGAGAAGCGGGTCGACATCGCGGTGGGACTCGTCTCGAACAGTTCGAGCTATCGGACACCGCGAGTCGGCCGCGGTTGATACAGTTAAAATAATTATTTTAGGTAAAACGTGGTAATAGGGGAGGCGATTAACGAACGTTATTTAAGCAACACACGGTTCACGCAGGTGTTCTGTAAATAGCGAGAATAAAAAATAAAGAGCGAGTGCGTGAGGATCTATAATAGAGAAAAAGGGAGTGCGAATGCGAGAGAGGAATTTCAATAGAGGCAAAAAAATGGAAGGTGAAATAGAAAGAGCGAAGTTTATTCTTTGCTTGAGCGCGAGTGCTTCGCCGATTTCTTTTTTTCGCCCGCGGCACAAAATGGCCCACCCTCCCGGAGCCATTCGAAGGGGATTTTATAACCAAATAACGTTCGATCAGATTTAGTGGTGATCACCGGCGATGTAGTCGTCGGGTGTAAAATGTGTTTCTCCTTTTCTTCTTCCTTCCGTTCGAGCTTGAAAACGTGGCACGCCGAGATTCAGAAGGGATGGAAAAAAAATAGATAATTATGTATATGTAACAAGCATGATAATAATGGTAATAAGAAATTGGTTCGGGGATGTTGCTCGAGGAGCGTCTAAATATCTTTCTATCATGATTCGAATTTGTAACGACCGCGTTGAAGAAGCATACGATGATAAAAACGAAGAAGCAGTCCTCCAAAAGGATCGGTCGATAGTGCTGGGCGTAGATCCCTCGCGATCGATCGCGATAATCGCCCACTGTCAACTTCTCGCCACTTTTCAGACTCCACCGAGACGATACCTGTTCGCGGCTTTTTCTAACATTTTCTACTTTTGAATAATCGATCACTGCGCCTCGATAATCTCGGTGGCAGGGAGCGCCAATGGAAATATTCGTTCGATCTGTCGCGACCGTTTCAGGCGACAGTTTTCGTAGCGAGCCAATACCAATCGTGGAATTGTTCATTAGCATCGACTTTCTTAGGATTTTCGGATAAGTTAAGCGCGCGAAGGGCAACTCTTTGCTGACAACTTAGGTACAATTGTTAGTGGCAATGAAATTAGCAACCTGTGCTATCGTTAGGTAGAATTATCACAAAAGTGGCAAGGTTGCTTGGAATTTATATCGGGTATCCTCTTCATCCATCAGTTCACCTTTCTTCTTGACTCTAAAATCCCCATTTGCACATATTTTACAAATCTTCCGGCAACTATTCAAACCTGAATCTGACTTTCAACAACACTTTCTGACTGCCCAAAAGCTTCATTTATTTAAAGTCATTGAAGCCTTGAAAAGCTACCATCTACTGTACACTAGAAAGTAATCCCTCAATTTTGAAAATTATTTACTGACTCACAGCAACTTGGCGAGAGGTACAGGCAGATTCAGGAACTCTTTTAAACAATACGATTGCAAAGTTCACAGAAACCCGCCGCATAAATGCGGTTATACTCGAGCGCAGCCGCAACTACCCTCCACCCTTTGTCCCTGCGCCCGACGAGTTTCAAAGCGAATTGCAAATCGTGCGTGTTTCCATGTACTCGCGATGTAACTCGCAGAGTAAACTTCAAAGAGGCTCAGGCCTGAAGATAAACTTTACTGTATAACTTCGTAGTTTGAAACGCGACCCTCATTGAATTTTTATGAGCTCAATTCTCTATAACACTACATACCCGAAACCTTTCAGAAACCTAAGTTTCGAAATGAAACCCGTTCCGAAATACGGTCGAACTCGCGTGAAATTAGTGCAGCCAACAACTGAGCAACGATAGAACCCACACAACTCCCACTTTCTCAAACAAACACCATCGCACACGTCAATTACGTAGGTGAATCGGCTTCAAGAATAAGAACACCTGATTACGATCCCAATGGAAGGATCTTCTTAGGGCTTCTTTCCTTCCCTTTCACATTCAATGGAGGAGGAAATGCTGGGAAGTGGAACAGACTGATGAACGGGGTCGGATTTGTATATAGGCTAAGTAGGCCGCGAATTTCCGGCGAAGGAAATTGAAAAAGGTTTAAACACAGAGGCTCGAGACAACTTTAAAAGCAATTCACTTTTCTTTCCGCAATAACTCGTGTCTGAGTTGTCACATTGAATTAATTTTAAAATTGTCCCAACTGGTTTAAATGAAATTTTTTTATATTTCCCGGAAAGGGCGGCAGATGCTTGTAAAGGTACGCTCTCACTGCGCCTCGCCTCGGCGCAACTTCTTTTCGCGCTCACACCTAGGCTCGCGTCGCCTCGGGTTTTCCGAACCTGAAGTTACCTGAGCTTGCCTCTTCCTTCCTCTTTTAACGGTCACCGAAAGCGGTGGCATTGCATCCACTCACAGTACGCCTGTCCTCTCTTCCTTAAAATATTCTCGAGGAAGAATCCACGACTCGGAGTCGCGCCGAGGCGAGGCGCAGTGTGAGTCAAATTGTCAAAATACATAAGGAAATCATTGGAGGAATAAAATGAGCCGAGGCGAGGCACAATGAGAGCCCACCTTTAGCCCAGGGGCGCCAAATCTCCAAATCCACCCCTGCCGACGAAGCATTTCCATTAGAGATTCCTTCGTCGTCGTCGCGACGCTTCCAAGCGATTCCCTCGTCCTCCTGCGTAGCTGTAATTCCATCGTCCGTTCACGGACGTATACACAAACGATTCCGGCAGAGAGTAGCCCTTCGCGGAAGCGAAGTTGGCGATCACCGTTGCATCGATTCCCGCGCTCGATGGCCTTCTCGTCCGCCGTGGACGCCGAGGAAGGCTCTCGGCCATCGGGCGTCCCGAGCTCTGTCCGCTATTGTTACGGGACTAACGTACAGCCACTCATCCGGAGTTTCCGGTGCAATTTGTATGTAACAGAAGCGAAGCCTATTCCTTTGTGTGCCGAGCGATTCGAGCGCTCGCGTTCGCGCGCGAGCGTGCCGAGAGGGGAAAGCAAAAGCAGCGCGAATACCGTCGCGTCCGTAGTTAGTAAACGACATAGCAGCCGATAAAACTAGCCTGTATATAAAGATTTAAAAGGAAAAAAAAGAAAGTCATATTCTATACGAGGTACGAGGCGTAGAGCAGAGTTGTAGCGGTACTGGCGTAACTGTATAGGCTTTGCAACGAACGCGCGCAAGAAAGGGAGAGAGTATGTGTGTGTGTGCGTGTGAGTGTGAGCAAGAGATGTTTGTAAATTCGAGCGAAACGCGTTCCCGTCGGACGTGAACCGTTCGAGCCGGATGCGTTTCGTTTTCACTGCGTGGGGCTGCGCTCGATTGCGGGAAATGAGCAGGGTTGCTGGAGAATTAGGAATTCTAGGGATGAACAAAGGGGTTTTGAGACGTTTTAAAATCCAGTGGGACTTGTGGAAACATTTGTTTAATCTTTGGAGAAGACTTTAATGGGAGCAACAAGTGGCTCTAGAAGAATCACGACAATTGAGAAACGTTGAGGAAGTCTCATTGGCCTGTTGAATATAATTAGTTACTAAGAGCCGAGAAGTCTGCGCTACAGTACACAAATTTCCGCGCATTTGCGGAGTTGCAAAGTAAAAACGCAAATGCGTGGTTCCTTGTGGAAAGATAGGTGATTCTGTTTTGCAAATTACCTTCTATAAAGCAGCTGCTGTTTTTCCAAATTCTTCATAAAGGTCCTGACATATCAAACTTCGATTCATTTCTCAACCTATTTCCTGATTAATCTCCAACGATTTCCCCTCCTTCATGGAACCAAGGAAATATTCCACCAGTGCAAGAAAATTCAACCAAATGTATTTATGGGTAGAGTAAACAGAGGAGCCGTTAAAGGGTCCATTATTCGTAACTACCTAGCCGTCGTTTCTCGCATTTCGACGCAGCGCACGAGGCGGGAAATTGCCAAATGAAGGCGTGTACTTCGCGAAGGAGACTGACCCCGTGAGATTTCCCGTGTCCACTTTCCAAACAATCAGTAAGCATCGCACTCGTGGATGATTAAGACGGCCAGAAAGTTACTTAATATATTATACATAGTACACTTCGCCCCTTGCCTATCGCTGCCGGCGCTTCGGAGCGGGAACAGAGGCAAGGCACACACGAACACACACGGGAGTAAATATATTTGCGTTTCTGTTCTTTTCACATTTGTTTGTATTCGACGGAGAACGAGACGCTGGAAAGTGGAACGAAACGAGGAAGAAGCACATTTCCCATTGAAGGATTCCATTGTCGTCGTCGAGACGCTTCCAAGCGATTTCGTTCGTCCTTCCGCATAGTTCTAATTCTGTCATTCCCTCATAAACCGTTTACTGTTACTGGCGTGGTGAAGCGAGCCATTGAAACGCATACCTTCGATTCCTTGACTTTTAAAGAAGCGTTGCTCGTCGGTACATTCACTATAGAATCACGAAAACAGGTGCCTGGAAAGCGTTTGAGATTATTCTAGACGTAAGTGCGTTCAGGGCTTCTTTATTGCCCGATTGTGGATACGTGAGAATTACAATATCGTGGAATTGTTTGCCACAAACCTTGCGTCTGTTGTAATTATTTCAAAGCGGCACATCTTGTTCGACGAGACCGCGGATGTTGTTTTATAGTTGGAGGGAACATTCGAGAAAGTCGGCAGGGAAAGGTATTCTTCGCGCAGTTATCGAAAATATAACGGGGATGTTGGATATCGGTGATTTGGCGTTAATGTGCACGGGTACGTTCTACGGCGTCATGTAAAATACTCCGCTGAAAACTGAACGACGAGAATCTTCGTTTCCCCCCCACTTTCTATACGAACGAATCGGCGAACGAGCAATTATTTTTACTGCTCTCATACCTACGCGAGTGAAGAGCGATCGTTAGGCCGTTGTCTGTGTAACAAAGTAGCATCGAAGTGGATAATCAATGGTGAGGACGAGGGATGAAGATAGGTTGACGGTGATGATGATAGTAATGAAACGATAATTAGCCTATACATATATTTGTGAATAGATATTTAATAATTTATTGTTAACTAGAGAGTATTTTATTTGATGGATTTCATTAAACGGGGTTTTGGGTACCAATAATATCATTTCTTACGCCAGATGGGGAGTTTGTGTGCGAGAGAGAGAGAGAGAGAGAGAGAGAGAGAGAGAGAGAGAGAGAGAGAGAGAGAGAGAGAGAGAGAGAGAGAGAGAGAGCGTGTGAGACATGAAGAGAGAGAGAGAGAGTGAGAGGAGGTGGAAAGGGAGCGAGAATTTCTACGCGCGCTTTTGTCAAAGAACCGAGAAATATAGAGAGAAAGATAGATACTGTTTTTAGCTTTACTTACCTAATTTTTGTAAGCAGGGCGACACAGACACGTCAGAGAGAACAAACAAAAAGAAAAAAAGAAGAAGTATATATATTATATATTTATCGTTGGTCAAGAATGAGACGGAGAAAGGTGAATGATAAAATAACGACGCGAACTTATATACTTGTAAATACAATACACAATTTAGTGATAACGGGGTTTTACTTTTAACAGCTTTATGTGATTATTACTTTGTCATGATCAGTGAAATAAATAAATGATGATACTTTAACTTTGTCAGTGTTTCTCCACGCGGCTTCGAGCATGGCGAACCTTTCCTGGTGAAACTTTTAATTTCATGGGCGTTGAAGTTGGGAGTTGAACACTCTGCACCTTGTTAAAACAATTGCAAGTGTCTTCCTCTTTCTTTCAGGCACCCCAATGCAGGTTATCTAAAATCAAAAAAACAAAAATGATTTTGTTAGTATATTAATGTATCCTCTGATTAACGGAGGGAATTTCAGAAATATTAATTTAAAACAAAATGGCGGGTATTTAAAGTTGATGTCCTGATTTTTTCGTGCAAAAATCATGCGAAAAAATGTTCTTTAAATATTGCTCCTTTAAGTGCTAAAAGTTCTATAAAAATATATGCTTCCGCTTTTTCAAAAAAAAATCCCAAACTGCCTCTTTTCGGCCGCCTGACTAGATATAACTCCTTAATTGTTCAGAACTTGAAATGAAAGAGGACGCTGTTTTTGAAAATTCCATAACAGATTTTTTTTGGAAACGAGGTAGGTATTCACAAATCCTTATTGTAAGAATTCTCTTCGTTAGCATTCGTTAAAGACCAAACCCTTATTTTTTAAAAAATCTGAACGGCCAGTTTTATCATCAAACCGACGATATAAAAGTTTATTATTATTGCTGATAAGTTCTTATTGATTTCGTACCTTGCTAAGATCGTTCAATTTATTGTTCAATGATGCAAATCAGACGAGGCAGTTTCGCGTGCTACTTAAGGCCATCGAGAACGCAGAGTATCCATTAATGGCGAAGTAACAAATCCCTTTATGGGAGCCAAAATCCGCTTAATGGTCATTGCTGCAGCCACTAATAACCAATCAGAAATTACCCGTGGACAGAACACGTTCCTCTGGCAATTATAAATCGGTGGACACTTGAACGCCCTTACTAATAAGTCTCATGCATTATAAAACTCGCTTTATATTTCTGAATATTATCATTGAAAATATACTTCATTGTTTACTTATAGTGGTCAATGACAGAGCAACACAAGAAATACGGCCAAATGTGCTGCCAAGGATGTAATTCAAGAAGAAACAAAAAATGGAACGGATTATTACCTTAAGTGGCGCAAAGTTTTGAAAAATGGCCGTTTAAGAGGGTCAGACCTTTCGCAACGATCGCTGCTACTGAGAAACTTTTGTAGAAATTGTACAAAAGCGAACTCCCAGCTTTGTTTGTTTCCAAAGGAAACATTCGGAGACAATACAATCAATTTTCTAAAAAAAAATGACGTGAAAACACGCCAAAGCCATGCAGAGGATGCATATCCCCGGTAAAAATAAAAATATTTATCAGCTGAGCGAGGTTTATCAAATATTTGTTGTCCCCATTTTGCCACAAGTCTTATACTATAAAGCAGAAAGTATCTCAGCTCATTATGCCTGGCTAATCCATTTTCACAAAAAAATGCTAAAAAAAAAATTTTTTTCTTTTATAAAATCAAAACCAAAATTCGGGCGAAGCCGAGTAATAAAACTGGTCTTGCATAGATACAGAGATTACCATTCCCTTTGACTACCAACCCCACACTCTTCGAATATTCTGAATTTCAAAATGTACACCGATGTTTTTCGTTAAATGACACATTAATACGCATTCCAAGCCGGTGTTTTACGGAATATAAAAATGTTTATAACTGCAAAACTTTTTTACTATTTCCATTTTTATTATATCGGTCCTGTAAAAATGTCCCACATTTTTATAAACCCCCTGTATACAGTAAAGTCTCGAAAGAAGCACGGCGTTTCTGGCTTGAAATAAGGTGATCGCTATACCCTCCACTTCTGTTTCCGCGGCGAATGAGACAGACTGCGTATGAGCGAGAGGGGCGCACAGCCTCTTTCATTCATCGGCAGTATTTCTCATTCCACGCGAGAAAGGCAAGCCGTAAAGACTCCCTGTCTCGAAAGAAGGCGACAACCAAACACATTTTCTTGGCGACATCTTACATCATCGACCTCCCATCCTGAGGCTCCCTGTACACCCTTCATTAATCATTAACAGAGTGTTGTTTATCCTCACTTAACATACCGAAAGGACCGCATTACTCACAGGATGACGTAATAACGTGGAAGCTGTGTCAGGAATCGTTACCCTTACGCGCTACAGCCCACGCCGAGGCGAATATAAATAACGAGACTGTCAGAACGAGGTAGCTTCGTTGTCGGTTCCCGAAAGGGGTTGAGAATCCTCCAGCCACTCGTGCCACAATTTCTGGCCTAACTTTCCCTTTCCGCCGTTGCCGCCGCCGACGGGGATACGAAAATATCGTGAATCCTCGCCGTCACGCGGGGGCGATGTATAGTCGTAGGAGGGGGAGAGATCGTCGACGGCACCGTCGGTGTCAGCGTGGTAGGTGGCGGAGGAGGATGAGCAGGGGGTGGAGGCGGACGAAGAGACTACTGGCAGCGAGACGGTGAATTAGAGACTGAACCAGTCGCCCTCCTGCCTTTCGTTTCTCCGTCGCTCAAACAGCGCTCTAGACAGACTCCCAACTGCAGGCATGCCTGACTCCGCGACACACTCGCCTCTTCGTTGAATCCTTGTTCGCGGAAGTGTCGGGTTCTCGGTGATCCGCGGCGGTCAAGTGTATCTCGGCCGAGCCTCTTCCTGGCCCGTCGCGACGGAGAGGAGCCTCTTCAAGGTCGACTGGAAACGAAGCTGAATGCACCAAGTGCGTGACAGGTGTCTCGATTGACCTTCCACCGACGTTGGTCTCGTCATTGGAATATTCTTCCCATTGTCTGTTGGAATCAAGCGGTGCTGACGTGTGGAAGGTTCGCTCGATGTTTGTGAATGACGGTTACAGGTGCAGTGTATGTTTCAGTTATGAATTTATTGGGCAGAAGAAAGTTGTGCTTGGGTGACCTTTGTGGGGGGACCGAAGTGAAGCGGTCTCGTTTCACTTGGTCGCATATCGTATAGCATATTAGCTCGGTGCAAAAGGTTTGTCGTATTCGTTGAAGAAAGTTGAAAAGAAAATTATACAGTTCCGAAGTAATTTTTGTTCAGCCAAACAACTTCCAGGAGCTTCGATATAGGTACTTCCTCCATCCAGGAATGAGCTTCTCAATTCTTCTTTATAGAATTCCAAACTCCTAGAATTCAGCACTCTGGAACAGCATTTTCAATGAACCCTTCGCTGGGGAAAGCTCCTATGATGTAAAAATAGTCGATATACTTGAATAAATAAGAACCAGCGAGCGAAAGATCAGAAGGTACAGTGAATACCAAAATCTCTCACCTTTATCCCATTCCGTTGTTTATTCTTCTACCAATTTCTATTTGACTACACCAAGCTGCTAACTACACCGTTGATAATTTTATTTAAAGTAGACAAACCTCTTGCACCAGCTTGACACATACTCCAACCAACTCCTTCCAAGTATACTCAACCAATTCAAATGACAGGTATCATTCTCCCATTAAAGTTCTGCTCAGTTCCCTTCCCCATTGAGAAGAATTCCCACATGGATGCAGAATACAAGCAACGCTGCCGACCACAGAAGCCCACGTCCAGATCTTGTGCGTGAAAAGGTTATCGAGGAGAAGGTGGCCCACGCAAGGTGGGAGAACCTTGTGAGTTTGAAGTGAAGACCCGCGGATAGTCTGGTACCGGAAGAGGAAGGGGGACCGCCGTGATTGGCCCGAGGTCTGACAGCGATTCGAACCTTGCCACCGGAACGTCGCGTTCCTCTCCTCGCGTTCTCCAGTTCCTCCCTTCCTCAACGTGGCCGGTGCTATTATTGCAGTGCCGCCTAAATATAGGTGAGAGCGTATGCTTGACGCAAATCGAAAACAGAGCCGGTAAACGTACGTCCGCCTTTTTATTTCGACTTCGACGTGTACCGCGATTTTACGCGACTCCGCGACGCCCCAGGCGTTTCTGCTGCTGCTGCCAGTGCCCCACGGGAAGATCGACGGGATGAAGGGATCGATACGCTGGATCCTGGTCTCGGTTTGCGCCTTCGGTGAGTCCACTCTGTGCTTCTGCTTGAAATTTTACCGGGTAGACTGATGGCAAAAGCGTCCTGCTTCGTTTCACTTGACGGTAAGAAGCAGACGTTTTGTTAATTTCACTGATTAGTTACATAAAGGAAAGTTCCATTTGGACTAAATAGTTTGTTGGGTGTAAGTTGGAAGGGAGTAATCTTTTGTGATTTACAAAACTGGTAACTTTGGGCAATTATATTTATTGATTGATTATAAGTTTTGCCAAAGTTTAACTTACTCTGATGAATATACTAGATGGGTTAATTCTATGGCCTCGATGGTTTAAATTAATCAAGTGTTTGGCAACGCCTGTCAGTTGAAATTATGACGAACTTGTGGCAAATAAAATTGTTTGGAAGAATTGTATAAAAATGTTAAAATACCACATTTACGTTCTTTCAATAACATTAGTTTTTCCTTCAAAATGAATATTGTGAAGTATTTCGCATCTTCCGCAACAAGCTAAATAGAAGTCTGTGAGAAGACTGTTAAGAATTCTTTTAGCATTCTATCCTCGAAATTGTAGACATTCTGCAGTCAGTAGTACGCGCAGCTGTTAGAAATTATTCCACAGTGTTCGCCACAATATAGCGGCATTACTGCATTCTCAATAACAACTGTAATAAGACCGCGGAAATACGTCAAAAGACGCTCGCGTAAATGGCAACGTATTCAGCGTTCAAACTAACATTTAAGAGAGGCAACGATTACAAAACCGTGAATTTCCATTCACGGCAGGAAGCAGGTCCTTGTTGATAATAATACAATGATAATCCCTTGAAATAACCAAGAGTTTGCCATGGAGAGCCACGTCAAAATTCAATTAAGCGTGGTCCCTGAAGAAATTTTTATTGAAAACCAAAGACAACTGTAAAATTTTTCGTACTCCAGGTGGGGAAAAGAAATTGCGAATGGGTAACCATTTCATTCGTTCGATGGTGTCACGTTTGAAAAGGATAGTATTTAGCTACACGTAGCTGCGACATGTTCACAAATTTCGTGAATGTTAAGAATCTTAAAAGGCTCCTGAGTGAAAGGACCTGTGTTCATCAGCGACCTGCAGCAACGCGCAATTTTAAATGTACATTTCATTCATCACGTGAAATCAGATTGAAACGCGTTTTGTTAGCAACGTTATATTGAGACCGTGTTTTTAAAGAATTTCGTCTTCTTTGAAGATATTTCCATGTGTGCTTAAAAACATAAAAATTAACGCATCTTTCACTAAGCCCTTTTAAACTGTGTTACACCTTTTATGAATCGCTTCATTGACGTGCATATGTTTGTAATTATAGTCTGTGCAAAAGGCATCTCTCTTCACCTAGTTATATACAATTTTCCATGAAAAATTAACGATTATAAAATATTATAGAAATGTAGAAATGTTGTTTTATTGAACAATAATATATGTATTGCA
This sequence comes from Andrena bucephala, assembly GCA_947577245.1. Taxonomy (NCBI): domain Eukaryota; kingdom Metazoa; phylum Arthropoda; class Insecta; order Hymenoptera; family Andrenidae; genus Andrena; species Andrena bucephala. The sequence goes on from OX387719.1 coordinate 24,247,876, forward strand.
AATTCTGCCTTTATATTTCGTTCATAATAATGGACTAAATAAAAATTCATTTTTACTAAAATCGATACTGTCATATTAATAGGATGACGTCGGTGTAATGATATTCTTATTATTCAGCAATATAAGGAGCAATGGTGAAGGATTGCCTGCTTCCTACGTAATCATTAATATTCAATGTTATTACATCCCTCGTGAACAATAATTTTCGATAGATGGGAGTTTGTATATAGGCTAACAAGTGACGTTCGGTTTCCCGAACACTCTGATTTTTTCGAAACTGAGCAGGTTTGTAGAGGTTCTCAATAGGGAAGTATCAAGGAATTATTCGTTTGTGCCCATTTTCGGTTCTTCGGGGTGAAAGCATCCCTTAAAGGTTAATGTGTCAGTTCCTCCTTTGCTGTAGGTTTATCTTGAAAACTGTAGTAGATATAAAAAAAATATTAACGGTTTTTTATACTCTATAAAACTGTGCGATCAAATTGTTTAAAATTTGTTGTTTAAATTGGACAGGAAACCCAACAAACCTTATTTTAAAAAATTTTGACGTGCTCATCGGGGCAAGAAATATGCAGAATTCTGTTACAAATACAAATATGTGTATTAAACCTATCCTACAATACAGTAATTCTATAATTTTACTGCTGGTTGTTGCACGTCGAACAATACGTTATCGAGTATCTGCAAGTCACTCTCACAAACAAATATTAATGCTAATCATGTGCACTTTATCAATTTTTATCAGAGATAACACTTTTATCAGTGGTATTTGCGACCGCCACGTATGTTAAGTGTAAACAGAAAAAATAATGTTTTGAGGTTTGGAATTATTCTCCCCACTTTGTCCCCATTTTGTCTCGTGTATAGTTGTGTCCATCCACGATTGATAGTATGTCAGTTCATACTATTTGCACATACTACATTTTTGCTATTTTCTACCGTTTGCTAAAGTATTTATTTTCTATGTTGATATATTTACAAAAATGGTACTGTTCAAAGAACTGTTCGAAACAGAGATACTTTTTACACCAAGCACATCGCAACAGTGCTGGTTTTCCACATACTGCACATTTGCAATTCTGGTGCAAAACAAAAACTTACTCGATCTTCAAATAGTTCAGATCTACCAGGAAAATAACCACTTTTATTTATTTGCATTTGTAATAGAATTCTGCATATTCTTTTATCCAACAAGCACATAACAATTTTTAGAAATAAGGGTTGGTGGGTTTCCATTTTAATTTAAACAACAAATTTTAAACAATTTGATTGCACATTCTTATAGAGCATAAAGCAGTTAAGTTTTCATTCTAACAGTTTTTTTTATATTTAATCTACTAATTTTCAAGATATACAGAAAAGTAGGAAATCGCACATTAACCTTTAAGGGGTGTTTTCACCCAGAAGAACTGAAAATGTGCACAAACGAAAAATTCCTTGATACTTCTATTGAGGTCCTAAAAACTACACAATTTAAAAAAAATCGGAGTGGTAACCGAATTCAGGTAACCGAACATCTTATAAGTAGGCTGCAGCCTTGGGCGACAAATTTTGTAGGGCGGTAAATTTTGAGCGAAAGAAGAGATTTAAATAGATTAAACACAGTGGCTTGAAACAACTTTAAAAACAATTCATTTTTTTCTTTTTAAAATCTAGCAAATTAAATATGTAAGTTCTGCTATTGAATTAATTTTAAATTGTCTCAACTCTTTTAAATTAAAATATTTTATGCGTCCTAACAAGCATTATATATTGCTTAATTCTCGAAGCTTCGGTTAAACAGTGCTCGAATAATCGAGCCTATATTGTTACAGTTAAAAAAATCGAAATCGTTAATTAATTTTGCACCGGTCACCAAGATTTAAAGTACAAACATTTCTTCCATGATCCTAACCGTACTACGGTCGCACGAAGCTTGGTACAGGCTCGAGTAAATTTTGCCAACTAATTGCAAGAGCAAATGGTAGCTGACGCTTAACGATAGATCCACGTGAGCACGTTATCGCGCGATATCGCCGGCAGTAATAAATGTTGGCAAACCCTGGCCTAAGATCCGCCGTTTGGACAAATGTAATTCCCCCGTCAAACATTGACGTTACATCGAATCACCGTAACATAAGGCCAGGCTGCCACGATTTCTAGACACCAGACGACGGAAACGGAAGTTCTGATACACGCGTGAAAATAAACGTGGTCAAACTTTTCGCGAGAAAGTTCAGTAAACTTGCAAACAAGCGCGTAATGCTTGCTACTTCCCGCTGAATTATAAATATCTGATATTTTTGTGTGTCTGCCGTTTTGCTTGAAGACTCGCGTTCCTTTCGACGGTTCGAATTTTTATAATAGAAACAGAGAGGTGAATAACGTGCAGGTTAAATTAGATGATATTGGTGTAAGCATAATTTATTGTGACATTATTCATTTAGCTTCTTGCAATGGGAAGATTTATTAGTTTGTTACGCGAATTCTTATGAATCTTTGGGTATGAGACTGAAATATTATATTTAATATTCAAAGGATTTCACTATTAGTCAAAGTGTGCTTTATTAGCTTTCACAGATTTTGGCCATGAATTTTAAGCTTCGTGATTCTTAATAACAGAGATTGTTAATTTCTGGGATAACAAATTCTCTGAACACATTTTTCATGCTTCCTTAGTCACCTAACTTTATTAGATGGCAATATGTGGGGAGACATTTCTTGGAAACTTTTCACGTTAAATGTAATTTTTAGAAGTCTCTGTTGCCATTATCACAAAATAGAATTAATATTTTACAAATTACTACAGCTGCTTGGCTTGTAGCTCGCCTTTAATTAATATCAAGTTCATTGCAATATTTCCTTTCCCTAAACAATCAACCAAGAGTCGTTTAAACTCATACAAAAATCGAAATACAAACCCTTTTCAGAGGAGCTCCTTTATCTAGAAAAAACTACGATGATATGAATCCTACGTTCCACAAATTACCAGTTATCAATTTGACTCTAGGATAATTTTGTTTACTCCGTTTAAATAAAATATCTATTCTACACAACTTTAATTTTAAAAAGGGTCTTTTGCTTAGTTGGAAACAAGTCTGCAATTGTATTAAATTATAATATACCACAGTAAATTAAGTGCTTTTATACGCAGTGAATATATAGATAACAGTTCCACATAGAAAATCTTTAATTAAATTTGAAAAAACAGTATAGATATACAAAATTGTTAAGAATACTTAAGGCATAACAATACATTGATCAATCGAAATTCAACCAGAGTAATCTTTCCACTTCAAATGATAAATATTTAAATTTTCAAACGAATTTCTAATTTCCATCTCAGCTAATCAGAAAATAAAACATATTTACATGAATAGATACACGGAAAAGTAGAAGAATGTGGGAATTCTATCTTCCAAAAAAACCGGGTTAACAATCAAAATTGTAAGAACCTATATCTATCACCGAGTAAACCCGAAAAGATTTAAAAATTTAAAAAAAAATGCTTAAAGAAATCGTTTCACAAGAAAGTTGGAATGTTACAATTTTCTGCCTAAACCGCTAAAAAAATTGCATTCCCTGTGTGCCGCGCGTAATCTCGCAGCTGCAATTTTGGAATCGTTCGACGCGATCTCCGAGCTGCGGGAAGCTTAAAAGAGTCTTTATTTTCACGCGCAGTAAATACTCGTTGCTCGCTGTCCCGCGTGAACGCGACGGAACGGAGCTTTTTCGCTGGAAAAATGAGTGGCGAACTGGTGGATTAACGTCGCGGCGACTGTCCTCTCGTAAAACTCGATTTTCACGGCAACGATCGCCCTTCCCGTAGTCGGTTTATCTCGCCCCACCTGTTCCCCCCTCCGTCATCTTGTTCCGTTTTTATTTTTTTGCTCAGCCTCCGCGAGGATTGTCGAACGGCGCGATATCGCTTCCGTCGATCGTAAAGCCCTCGATTTAACAAGCCGCAAAAACTTGTCGACGTACATTCATTGAATCCCTCGCGGTGAACGACCAACGACCTGCGCGAACACCCTCCCGGAATCGAATTTTTTCCGGTTAGATAGGACAGTTCCAGTAGGTACTATGTCCGCGCGTCCACTTTTTCTCGCTGTTTGGTGAGCTTCTCGAATTTCCTCGCCACTTGTGGCCATTGTGACCGCGAACAGTTTGACGGGGGTCATAATTCACTCAGGTAGTTTTTGCGATGATATATTTGTCTGGGCCTATTTGTTAAATAACCGGTAGGAGAATTAGAAGGCTACATGTCTCTTTGGATCACACGTTGTATACTGGGACGAGCTTTGAAATACGGCTGGGGTCCGTTCGAAAAAATAAATGTATGAAATTTTGTTTACTAAATTCTGTTTACTTCCCTTTTGATATAATTAGAAATTGGACTAAAAGTTGATTTCAAAATATCTATTCGATGTTTGTCTTTTAATATTATTTATTTGTAAATCATTATTTTTCGTTGTGATTAAATGCTATTTAATTTTATTTAGAATAAATTTCAATTCTTGAAGATTTATATATTTTATTGCATGTTTTGTTACAAAAAAATTGACAACCACCCGCTTTTAAACTAATGGAGCCCTCGAAGGTTTATGTGTATGGGGCATAGCTGAAAAGTTTGCGACGAAATCGAATTCAATGAAAATCATGGAGGTAATAAAATTGCAACATATACATATATAACTATATCAGAATTTTAGCAAAATTGTTTACCCAAACCTCGGGTATTTCTCTTGATAAAATATTTATCAGACGACTAAAGCAATGGAAATATTAAATTCTATGTATAATTCTAAGTATTCCACCGCATACTGTGCCTATGCTATCACTAAAAAATTTACAATCAGTTAGGTACCTATTTTCATTAAAATCAAAGTTAATAATATACCTTCAGCAATGATTGCAACACTCTTTATTTTAATAAATTCAATATCTCATCACGCAAAAAACTTACAATTATTCAAATCTAAACTTCGTTAACGAAAAAATCCCTGCTTCTCTTAATTCACAGAGTAAATCCAAGCTCGTGAGCAGCAATGCACGTACATATGTATACAGGTATTCCAATACAATCGATCAATATGGGTATTAATTTCCAAATACTTGTAAGTATATATATTTATAAATTTCGACCTGTTTGAATAAGACCAAGTGTATTGCGAGCAGATGAAATGAAACACATGTTTTTGAGAATACGAAATGAACCTTGAGTACATGAGTACTTATATTATTACCTGTAACTAATGGACCACGCGTCTCCTCCAAATACACCATTACAGGAATCTGTTTTTCTTGTCCCGATCAGAGCATCAGCCGAATCGTCTCTCATTGTAAAATTGCACCGTTTGTCGCTTCTGCAAATGTCCCGCGCAAATCACGCGCGAGCCTGTCCCTTGTCATCCATCACACTTAGCGCAATCCGCGCGCATGTCATTTTTTAATAACGAGAAAAACGTGACCAAGTCTTTAACTACAGACGCGTCATGCGCGAACGAGGTGTCAACGGGTTCGACTATTTTGTCGCGTGATGTTGCAAGTGAAATCCTCCATTCTTGATTGAGCTTGGCATTTATGAGCGTAGCAATTTTATTCGCTGATGCCTGACGATTAGCAAGCCTGGTCCATTGTAGAATGACAAGGTTAATAATATACTATGCGAGAATGTAATTATGAAACGTTCAACATCGTGGCAGTAAAGAGTGATGAAGGAATAATGTGCTAGGATGAAACAATTCGTAACTCAAAAGCCTATTTGTATGTATACAATACTGAAAACTCGAATAAATTATTATTTACATTTCTCTTATTAGTACCAGGGAAAGATTATTGCAAAATTTATTTACTGCGAAAATGCGTGGCTCACTACCTTAGTCAAAATAAGTTAGTTAATAAGTTCTACGTACTACGTAAATTTAAGAATGGTGCAATAAATATTTCCATAGTTGAGTCATAATCTGTATTCTAGAATATTAAATATAAACTCAGTTTTTTAACTATTCCAAATTATACAATAATTCTGTACAAGAAAATGCTGTCAAAAACTGTTATAAATAAATTATGCATTTAAATTACTACAATTCGAGGATTAAAAATATTGTTCAATAAAAATTGCGAAATATCGAACTAGATATTACGTAGTTGTCCAAAAATTACTTTTCATTGAAGAATAAGGTATCGTTCAAAACAGTTGGCGGTTATTTGAACAATTAGCCTTCAATTGTGTACTAAAACTCAGCGTTCGAAATTTTATACCTTCTGCGTTTCTATTTATCGTCACATTACGTTACGATTCCAAGCGAAAACATCTGAAGTTTATCTATAGATTGCATATGGCCGGAGGTTATTAGCCAGTTAAGTTCAATGTTACATCCTCTGCGAACGTCATGGAAGGTCCCAGCAGTCCCCAGCTATCTTTGTCGTTGCTCGGATAATCCGTATGGTCGCGTCAGTTTGGCCCGTCGATATTGTTGTTTTATCACTTCCGGATATATCGCACAATGTGGCCGCAGCTACAAGAGACAAATGTCTGTTATCATCGATCTTTTGCACCATCATCGACCTGTCCAATTCCAGCGATTCGTAGGCGTCATTTGAACCCAGAACGTGAAATGCATTCGAAAGTATCGCACTTTACGAAAGCTTTGTCCATTTTAGATGATTTTTATGATAAGGAAAGGAAACAAATTTCCTTGTAATTAATAATTTAATTTTTAACTAATTCCTCGTTAACTTTATCAGTCGACAATCAAGTGAATGAGGTGAGATGTAAAATTACTATCTTTATAAATAGTACGTTGAAGTAATATTGATAGAGTTATGGTTCCATTTTTTTGTTTGAAAATTTGTTGAAATGCAGAAATAGGTATATGGAATTGTGAATGTTCTTGTGTTTAAGAAAAATTAAGAATATTTGTGAATCTTGAATTCAAGATTGTATTATGATTTTTCCTCGAAAATGTTTGGTATATGCAGATTTGAGAGACTGCAGCATTTGTGATGGATTGAAGTACAAATTTGCACCCAGATCGTAAATTGTAATTTAACGATATTCATGCTCTGTTTAATAATTGGCTGCCGCGCGAAACACGCGCACCGTTGTACTATTACACGCTACTTATTCTAATGAAATATTACGCGAATGCAGGCACGCAAACAGAAATTCTTCTTTCATAAGTAGTTTCATTAATATTTACTTAAAACGATATGAAAAAAAATATGAAAAAGGGAACAACCCTTCATTTTGGACTAATAATTTTATCAAATAGTGGTAGAGGCAAAATTATTTATATTTTTCACGTAGATATTAATTATAAATGGATAGAATCGAGACGATAAGTTTTTGTAAAATGATTTCAAATTTAACATAATTTTTCTACTAGAAAAACATTTGTATTATTCGTACACAAATTTTACTATAAAGAATGCAAAAAACTGTAAAATAAGAGATTTGAAATTAATGAAATAGCCATTTTCGTAAAGTCCATTTAAGTTCCTACATACATATATTTTTCAAAAGAGATGCACTTCAATCAATGAAATCAAGCGTCAATCCAAAGAAATGATAATAATACTATATAGAAACACTGTACTCTGTATCGTCTTACACCTCACTATTTATTAAAATCTTTCTCATTTACGTAATTACATAAATCTATAATTATATTATTCCCCTTCTGGCAACTAAATCTTTCTAACGATCATTAATATCACATCACAGACAATTTGATATTATGTAGTAACCTCAGCATTCGTCAGTTCTAATTTAAGAATGTCAGCCGAAAAAAAGAATTTCGTGGAAGTGAAGTTTTTAAAAATCCGCGGAAGGCCATTAGAACATGTGTTTATATTTATACTCACCGTCATTCATGTTTCCAAAAAAGTTCAAAAGGTGTTTCCATGAGCATAACATAGTTGAACGCAAGAAGAAGATGAAAAATACGTGGACATATTTAATTTAAATAAATACGCAATCAATTTTGTAAGCGTACTATTAAAGTTGAAACTTCTTTTGCTATTATACTTTGCCTCTTCGTAATAACATTTTTGTATTGATCATTTTTTTATATAAATACCAAAATAAAGACGGAGGCAGTCTTTCTGCAAATTTTCATAATTAAAAATATAGATATTACTCCTTACTAACTGACGAAAGAATATAGGACTCTATTTTCTATTATACGTTGATATATGGTAACTTGAAATAGCGTAGCATTTTTGCATTTTTGTGTATCTAAAAATGAATCTGAAATCTGATCTTATCGTCGATAACAATAACAGCTTGATAAATAACTTTCAGTGTAGATGACGTAGAAGCTAAAATTTGTAATATCAATTTGAAGAATAAAGTTTCGAACACAGTATCTACATTAAGAAGATATAGGTAAAACTAAGTAATTATAATGTGGAAAATTCAGAAAAGAATTGTACGTTACTTCGTGCAAACACAATATGTGCTAAAAATTTAGTTGTCAAAGGCTTTGATAATCATTAACTCAAAATATTGATATCCAACCTAAAGGAAAAACAGAAACTTCCCCTGACTAAATATACATCTTTGAACCAGCATGTAAAAAATGATAAAATGGTTTCTGAAAGAACATTTCACGAATGAAGAAAAAAATTATTTGAAAAGTATTTGTCGAATTCCCTCTTCGCTTTAATTTAGACGTAAGTGAATATTTCAATAATTCAATTGCTTCCTTTTACGTAGTACGATAAGATAAGCGGCCAGGGACAAGGTAAAACAATTTACCTGTTTCAGTTTACGAAGTTGTTAATTCATCACGCAGAAGTAGAACATGTGCTCCATTACTTCTCAACACTGAATCATTCATCGAGTGATTTATTTCGCTGTCGGTGCCCAAACAACTCAAAATTTATTTCCCACGTCGCGTCTTGCATTACGTGCAATAAAGCACGCAGGAAAGTTTGTAAAATTTTGTTGCGATGCGTGGGAATAAATCTGGCAAGGTTCAGAATCTAAATGACTAGGCATCTTCTAAATATAACGGAACACTTTTAGTCGTGGAATGTTTAAAATTTCTTGCAGGTTTCCGCGTGTAACAGGCGGGTGGAACAACGTGTATGCACCTTTTATGAAATTTTGTACTCGACCTCACTGCAGCTCAAACAAGATATAGAATTTTTCTTATTCAATTTAATCAGACTGACGAGAGATACGGAATTACATTGAATTATGCAAAGCACAGCCATCAATCGACAATTGTCTATTCATATGTATGATCTGATGCAGAAATCATACCCAAAGGGTAACTAAAGTTCGTTGGAGAAATAATGAAGTAATTTGTAAACAGGTGATTACAAAAAATATTATTTCTGACTCCTTTTAGGGCGCAAAGTTGACAAGGGACGTAAATCATTTCATTGTTGGCGTTTTTTAAAAAAAAAATTTAAATGAAATATTACAAGTTGCGCTATGAATGTTTTAAGCTACGAATAAAAATTTAGAGTAAGGTCATCAAAAATCTCAAATAAATGTATTATAAATAAAGGGCGCAAATTGGCAAATTCGCCTGGGGCGCAAAGAGGCTCGAACCATGGTGACAATTTCTAATCGACGCGCGTTAAGGCTGGAACAGACACGTCCAGTAATTTAGTCGAATAGCGAGTAATTTAGTAATTTACCATTGTTTTACTAAGCTACTCGACTAAATTTTAGTGTCCACAGACGAAAAATTACTAAATTATTTGCTACTCGACTAAACTACTGGACGTGTCTGAACCAGCCTTTACGAAAAGTAGCACGTTTCATTTTTGGTACATGCAGTTGTCCATAAGAAAAAAATGGAACGTGCTACTTTTCGTAACGCGCGTCGTAATCATTTTGATCAAAGGAAAATCAGAAATCAATCAGACTCCAATTTTGCAGTAATTCAAAATACAGGATTGCCCAAATGACCTTCTAATTATTTTCAAACTAGCATTTGGATTGCAATAGATGAGTATGGTTTCTTCCAGCTTTATGCACATAAATAAAATTTGAAAATCGACTTGGAAGATCAAAGCGATGTTTACTATATCAAAATTCATTTAAGTATATGTATGAAAAGGTTTAAATTGAATTGCCTTAAGAAATACGAGAAAACAGTTTCACCAACCCAATACAAAAATATAAGACACATCTAAAAACACCATTTTTAATTAAATAAATGAACAGCTCTGTTAACTCAAATAACTTCTAATCATTTTTATACTTGCACTGTTTCATCTACTACCAAGGTTACGAAGTATCAGAACTTCAATCGTTTCTGCTCAATATCCTTCTAAACAATATGCACACTGTTTCAGCTTAGAATGATGAAATTACGTAACGTCGAAGTCATCCCAGAACATCAAATTCACTCACTTAAGCACTCCGAGCAATTACGCCATTTGATGTTTGATGACTTCCAACATCAATGGCTCATTAACGCGCGTGTAAGTGCGTTTTAATCAAGCGAGGAAGCTTTGCCATGGTCTTGCTCGTACAAAAGTCGCTTTATGCAATTCGTTTTGAGTGCAACATATGGCCAATGCTTCTCACAGGCAGACCTTTGTCGGTTGGAAATCTATATCGGTTTGTAGTCCCGTTCAGAAAACAGGAACAGATTAAAGATTGCATGTGGTCAGAAGGGAGCGCGCAATTCACTCGGGAACGTTTCAATTTTAGCGCGCCTAAGGCTGCCAGTGATTATGACACAGCTGTATGCGAATCGAGTACATTGAATAGAATCGAATACTATTTTTGGACACTTCAGTTATACAATGTTGCGTCATTCATTGGTACTGTAGTGTCACATATCAGGTTGTGTACTGTTGTGAGTTTTAAATTTCTGTTTCAAAACAAGTTCGGTTTTTTATATCTACTTTGAACCTGTAGTAATCCTTAAGTGAGCTAATAATTAATTTCTATCTAAGGACTACACATTTTGGTGGTTATATATCTTCATAATCTTTGCTGCATGAAAGAATTTGGTAATTATTTACCAAAGGGCATTCCTCACCGATTTCAATGACCTTAAAATATGTTGCCAAAGTTAACATTCTGAACAACTTTTTTATTATATATGTAACCGCCGATCGGCTTTAGTTTTTGAGATATTTCACAAATAAACTGTGATCGGTAGTTGGTTGGGTTAGATGGTTTGGGGACACCCCAACTACCGATCACAATTTTTAAAAAATTAGGAAAAAGATGTTCAGAATGTTAACTTTGTCAACATATTTCAAAGTCATCGAAATCTGTGAGGACTGCCCTTTTGTAAATAATTACCAAGAATTTTACCTCTGAATATTTATTTAAAACAACGAAACCATAAAACAGAGGCTACGTTTTTTAAAGTACATAATTGATTGATACGATATAAGCTATGGTGCAGTTGAAATAAAGCTAAAAAATCGCTAAAAGAAAAAATTCTCTAAGTTAGATATTATATAGTGTGCCTTAGCTTTTTCCATAAGAATGGAATGATTTTTATTCCCGCATTTATTTGTTCTCTTCTATTAATACTGAATAACTATAAAAATACGAAAGAAACGAGATCCAGAGGTATCAAGTTATTCATGCTTATCTCTTTATATTTATCACAAAACTTATTTAAATAAGAACAAATGAATTATGAAGTAATTACATTGATACCAAATCTACGAGGAAACGACTTCCGATTGGTGGTCAAAGAGCAGTCAAAGGTTAGATTTGTCAAACACGTGCCGTGAGTTATGTCACCGCATTGCCGAGTCAAGTGCATGCTTGACCCACAGCTCCGCAGGAATAACTTTTAAGCGCCAGCGTGCTCGCGAACTTCCGTTATTTATAGTGCAACCTGGCCAACTATCTGTTCTTGGGTGCGTTCACCAGACGAATCGAAAAGATATTTTACATTTGTGTGAAACGCAATGAACGTTGCTCACAGCGATTATTAACGTCTTCATCATGTACATTGTGTACGTTTACCTCTTCATTTTCCTCTGCACATTCTACTTATTCCATTCGATATGCTGATAAATCTCGGTAAATACATTTTTAAGCAGACTATTCAATCCTACAGCAAATTCTGCAATACCTATGAATAACATTTCAATCACTAAAGGTCCTTTTTAATTTCAGTTCTAACAAAGGACGTTCGGCAACCCGGAAATTCAGAAGATTATGAAACTTGGTGTGCAAGTAGAGTAGTTCATCCGTAACGCAACCCTATTTTTGTTGGTGCCATAGTGCAGTTTTTGGGGGGGGGGGTGAGATCACCCCTTGAAAAAATACAGAATTTTCTTTTTCGTGGAATATCTGGAGAACAGTGAAAGATATCGAAAAGAAGATGAAACAAAAGTTGCATCTCTTTCTTATATCTACAAAGCAAAATAAGTATCGAAAAATTCATACTTTTCAAGTTACCCCCACCAATCCTTAATTCGATAATTATTTTTCAGCAGTTTTGTAGATATAAAAAAGGTGTTATTTTTGTTTGAACTTCTTTTCGATATCTCTCACCGTTCTGGAGATATTCCACGGAAAAGAAAATTCTGCATTTTTTCCAAGGGATGATTTCACCCCCAAAAACTGCACTATGGGACCCACAAAAAATAGGGGTGCGTTACGGATTAACTACATACTCTACTTGCACACCAAGTTTCATAATTTTCTGAATTTCCGTGTTGCCGAACGTCCCTTGTAAGTTCAGAGGCACACGTCACCGAATAAACTATTTACACGTTGTTACCATCTTTTTAAACGAAACGCAGTCAATAATTGAAACACGCGTTTCGTTAGACACAGACGAAGCTCGGGAAAATTGATATTCCATTCATTTCCTTCCCTATTTTTCACGATTACCAGAATCACAGGTACCATTTGTTGCTTTTTTAGTATGAAAAAATCTATTATAGACAGAATACTACTTAATTCTTCTGCGTAATAAGGTTAGCTCTCATTTCGATTACTCATTGAGACAAATAACCGAGATAGTCACTTTCAATATTATTGCTAGGTTTTTTAAAGTGACTGAAATACGCGTGGCCATCGAGTCAGTCACCCGATACACGCCCGAGGCCATGAAGTTACAAATTTGTTAGTTCTGTGGCTGTTTACATACGGATAGTTCCACTCAACGGAACTTTGTGCTCGGGAACGGTGTTAGTTCAACGGGCAAAGCTGCTAGGAAGCTGGATCAACTATGTATAGTTATAGTAAGCATACCGGAAATTCCTTTGAAAACGAGAATCCCATAGGCCCACATGGTGTGTATACATTTCGGTATAAATTCGGAGCTGGATATATTTGAAATTAATGCAAGTAACATTTAGTTTCACTGTTCGTCAGAGATCAAGGATTATATAATATATTTTATATTTTTATAAGAAATGCGTGTATTTATTACAGAATATTACATTCGCGAACTAGAATTTGATGTACATACATATTTAATAAACTTTTCTTCGTTCTAAAACCTATTTAGTTTTGACGATTTTTCCAGAATTGTTAAATTATCAAATTTCTTCTTTTTAAACTGGACACTTCCGAGGAGTTACTTTCTTTTTACTCTGCACATCACCTGAAAATTATTTCTGAGGCTTTTAACGTCTCAGATTGTGTGAGAATATTTTTAGAATTATAATTCTCTCCTTTATCGCTTTTTTCATGCCTGTTATGCATTTCGTTAATTCTGGCCCAGCTGACTGTTTAATTATTCTGTTAAATAGAAGCATAATCGTGATTATATTACGATAGAACCTGTCAGTGGAAAAATGTTCATTTCTATTTGTGTTTGAGAATTTATCAAAATAACTACACACAGTAAAACGAAGCTTCTGTTCGTATATCATACAGTAACTTTATTACTTCATTTTTTATATTAAAAAGGGTGAATGTCACTTCGAGTCGTAGGTAGTCTCCACAATCTTTTCGTATTCCCTTCTGTCTTAAAAATTCTGTTATAAAATCACCCACGCAAATATGCTTCATAGGATTAACTATTATTTCGCGCGAGTCATCGAGTCAGCGAGGAATTTAAGCGCACGCGATCTCAAAAGCCAGACAGACTATTCAAAACAATTACCCAGCAGAAATAGTCACATCTATTTTTACATATGAATCTTTCAGAGCAGATGCCACGACGTCAAAACACGGCTACTGTCACAAAGGAATGCTTCGAATACCTCGAAATTATGTCAATATCAAGATAGTTTTGCGATTTATTGCTCCATGGCATCACTGATATTTTTAGTATCTTTAATTGCAATGTGAAATGAAAATTAGAACTTGCACCCAACGACAGGGCCATTTTCGGAGACAACATTTCTCAAACGTTAATTAACAATTAATAATAGATCCTATGAACGTGATTATGTCCAAGAAAATATTTAAATAGATCAAACTCTTCTACTTTTGTATATGCTCCTTTTGAACTTCGAACATTCGCAATTTGAAATGTACTTGCGATCTTGAACTGTTCAAATTTTCGAAAATTTTAATTTTAAATTTAAAAATGTTAAGTTATACGCTGCACTTCGTTAACATGCACACATAAATGGAAATTATTCATCGTTATGAATGAATATTAATCTCCTTCAGATTCGTCAAACTTTCTATCTTTCTAAAAAGCAGCAACGTTGCAAATAACAAGGTAATCAGATTAAAAAAATTTTAAAGATAAACCGCATCATTACTCGTGACAAAGCCGTAGGGAGAGCAGTACAAGGAAGAAATATGGGGTAAAACTCGGGAAAGTGTTGAACAATCGACGCAGACGTGGAGCACCGAAGAGGGGATGAAAAGGGGTGGTGGATGGTCGTATCGGAAAATAAGAGCAAACCGTGAGCAGGGCCGCAGCCATCGAAAGGAGCCAGTACGTTCTGATAACCCTTTCGAGCCATAAAATTCAAAACTTCTTCCCCCACCAACGCGACCTCCTTTTATGTTAATGAGTGGCAAATTATCGGAAAAGAGACCAGCTGACGTAGCAGGCTGTCATGCATGGGGCAGAGGTTCACAGGACCTCTTTCTCCCGGTTCAACTTTTACTCTCTATCCACCTTCTCTTTCCAGTTCCGTGCCCCCAAAATCCGATAAACGAGACTAGCTACATTTATGTTTATCGTCGAGCGATATCGCAGTTCCGATCTAACTATTACTCTGAGGCACGATTCCCTGGCAATTGGCATATCGTGGCTACAATATCGGGTACGGCGGCCCTGATCGATTACCCACCCCCTTCTTACAGCTTCATCCCTGCACCATCTGGCAAATGGGCTCCACCGACGTGTGTTTTTGTTTTTTCTTTCGATTTTTTTTTACATCATATGTGGCATATTGTGATTCTTAGGTTTTTTTTTGACAAGTTTGTCTTCAATTGTTAAGGGAGTTTTATGGTTAAATGTACTAAAAGAATGGAACTCTTTATGAATTTTTTGCTAAAATACTATTGGTAATAGTTTCTTTAAACAGTACCTTGTTATTTATACATGTTTCTAGAAAGTATGTACTTTTTCATAAAGACATGTTAATTTGTTGAAGAGGTATGTGCTAAGGGGAAAAGAAACGTAAAAAGTAGGTATCTGTTTTATTATTCAGTTCTCAACAGTTTGAAATTAAAGTTCGAAATGTGAGAAGGTTGGAGATTTACTTGTGAAACGTAGGAAAGATGAAAATAATTCCTAGTTATAGTAGAATTACGTTATAATTATGTTGAGGAAATTAAAAGGTGACACTGTATCGTTGAAGATGTTAGAAATTGGGAATTTCGGAGTCAAGAGACTTGGATCGAAGATCTTCAAAATTAATACAATTTATGATGATATAAGAATCTTGGAAATAATTATGGAGTGATAACGCAAGACTAAATGAATTTATAAAACTAGGGATGGAAAATTGTAGTCAGAAATTATTAATAGTCGGAACAATCCTTAAAGAAAAAACCAATTTTACGAATCTATAACAAACTTCTTTTGGTGAAGAATAACATAGAATTCTTATTTACAAGTTTCATTAAGAACTTATAAAAACCAAATATATACAAGTATGTATAATATTTAGTAAATATGTTAAATTTAAGAAGAGGCTGGTATTTTATTGTATAGAATTTAATTACGTCTTCTTCACAATATTGTAATCGAAATGCAAGATTGCACAAGTAACACCAGAATTTAAAGCTACCTCGCCGCGTTTACAAAACCGGAGAGGTGGAGTCCTTATCAGTGGCCTCTATTTCGCCCCATAGTAAAGTGAATATCAATACCTATTTTATTTAGTAAGTGTTACTCACTACCCTTCGTATGGATAATGGCATATCTTCACACAGTGTGTGATACTAATGATAACGAAATGATACTAATTATTAATGGCTAAGGACTATAAAAAAAAATAATTGAAAACGCATGTTTTTCGTAAACCGTGAAATCAACCAAGGATCAAATTGATGAAACTTCATTTATGAAACTTCACAGTTTTGAAAGTAGTCGAATGTAATAGACATATATTTTTGTAGCTATAATAACTGAATCTAATAATATTGCATAAAATATATTGACAGTCAATAACAAAGAATCATTAATTTATTGTATCGTGTTATTTCCTTCAAACGACGAAGAATCAACGGTTTCATATATCAATGATTTTCTATTATCAAATATTTAAAAACGTCTTACACAAAATATTATTTAAATTAATTAATTCTTGTTTCTTTACACTTTGTTGCCTTTCATCAAAAACTGTGAAGCACTTTTCTAAGAGACATTATTCATACTTCTAATTAGTGTCAACCTACCATAAAAAGGATGAAAAATTCAAGGGTGGTTTAGTCTTTCAAAATTGAGTTATTACAGCGAAAAAGGTAAGTGTCTGTTACCTTCAGCTTTCTTTTGTTCTAGAAATCTAGAAACATAAACCTATAAAGTGTCATAAGATTGAGTGTCGAATATATATATAGTCTTACTTCGCGTGTGTTCCTTGCGACGGAACAAGTAAGCACTGAATAAGTAACGCTAGGTGATAGAGTAGTATAAGGTGTAGTCGTCAAGTTCGACCTCTTTCGCCGTCTGCGATCCTCGGAGCTCGGTGGCGCCACGTGATCAAATGAGAAAGCAAACGAAACGAGAGGGAAAGCGTTGAATCGCGGGACAAGACGTTGAAGGGCAAGGAACTCAACTTTCCAATGTGTGATGAGTCTCATAAATCAGATTTACTGTATAGAACTGTAGAACTAACATTCTTAAAATCCTACCTCCACTCAACTATTATTTTAACAGTTAACATATAATGTTCCTCCTCTCATACTTTCATTATTTAACAAGATAACAAGATTTTGATTATGCGCAACACTTTAATGTTTTCCCACTCGATTTATTGCTCGATACTTTATTCAACGTTTTTAATCAGGAAACATTGAATTTGTATTGGTGAACAAAAAATTTACTACGAATGTGATTTATAATTATTTTTAACAAACATTAGCTTGTGTTTGTTTAACGATTGCTTTAGCTTAAATTTTGTAAGATAATATTAAGAAAAGGCGTATTATAAAGAAGTTAAATTGATAAAAAAATTATATAAATAGAGAAACGCTAGAACTAGATTCCTATTTCGCCAGAGCTTTATTTTGTAATATTTATTTCTGTCGTAATACCTATACATACAGGTTGAAAGTTCGTTAACCTATATATCCGGCCTCGAGAAGTGCAAAGATCTCGTTATTAATATCAGGGGGCGTAGCTCAGATGGTAGAGCGCTCGCTTAGCATGCGAGAGGTACCGGGATCGATGCCCGGCGCCTCCAATTATAATTTTTTTTTGTTTAAACTGATTTTGATTAACTTTAAATACCCCACTATTTTACAAATGCAAGTCTATCGAAATATTTGCAAGTGTAGATTTAAACAGATTTCGATTTAAATTAGCCTGACTATCTTGCAGGTATTAATAACAGATGTAAAAAATATTAGGGACAAAATTTTTTATTTCTGATTTATTATAATTGTACTTGTATCGCTACACATCAATCGTCAGATTTTGTACCGATTTATCCACTGAGAACTTTTATAATTCTGTCAAATTGATTCACAAGTAACGATAGTTATAAAAGAATATCTCAAAATTATGAACAAATGTCGCCTGAACTTTCTCGCAAGTGTTGAAATATTTGTAAGGTTTTCAAAATCATTCGCTGTTTGAATATTATAATTTTCACGAATTCCACTAATAAATGTTGTATAACTGCGATTGATTTGAATCCTTGTGCAAAAATAAGTCGAAATTATTGAATAATTTTCTTGGAATCAGGCTTTGAGAAGAAAATCGACTTTGAAAGTCTATTGAGAATGCGTACGCTTGACTAAAAATCAAGCTCCAGCTTCAAATTAATTTAAATTTACTCGAGGATTCATTTCACTCAAAGTCGTACCATATTTATTAATAAATTCTACTGACTTTTATGCAAGTGCATAAATACATACCCCACGAATTTTCAAATCCAATTTTCTCCAAAACGGAGGCTTATATAAAAGAAAATTATCCTACATTTTCGACTTATTTTGGTGCAAAGAATGGTCCCATGCCCGGTTCTACCATCCGTCCTGACCGACCCTACATATGTTGCCGTAAATGAGAAATTATGAATGAGGTGATTGATGCGCGAGAACTTGCGTCCACGAAATGCTAATTCGCAGTAGTAGGTATACTAAAACTTACAACTCACGCAACGCAGGTATAGCCAGGTATGCATTTAGGCGGTCACAGCGGTATCCTAAGCTCGTTTAGCACTACCCTGTCTACCTCCACGCCGACCCTGTTCCCCTGCTGATTCTAAACCATCGTTTACCAACAACCGGCGGAGAAACAGGTTCGTCGTCCACGTATCCTTCCTAATCCCCTTTCTAATCTCCACCCTGGTGCTTCGTGAACGCACCTGTTGAGTTTAACACCTATTACCCCTGCCCCCTTATACATATATATGTGCACACGCGTGTCCATTCGTAATCATAGTTTATTTCATAGTGTAGGTTCCATACGCCTTGTGTATAGGTACCTACTTATATTGCAAAACAATTTCATTTTACAAATGATGATAAAACATTAGAAAAGAATATTGCACATTGGGTATTTGTCAAGTATTATATTAAAAATTGATGTTTTATTAAATTAATGTCTAACAGTTCTGTGTAAAAATATTGAGTGCTTTGAAGTTTTAATTATTCCAGGAATAATATAAAAACGTACAAAATATCAGGGTGTCGTGTTTTTAAATATAAAATTTAGTTAAAAAGCAAAAGAAGAATTGGAAGAGATTTAAAAGGTTTATAGAAATATATTCATCACTGAAAAGGATTTAGCTAACGATAAGATTGAGTGATGAATTTATTATTCTTTCTGCAATTGCCTTTTGATCAAAAACCCTGCATAGGTTTGTCAATTTAATTCAGAATTTGGGTACAGTTTAGTCCTGTTTTCACGATGGACATCAGCAAACGGTAGTATAGTTTCGAGTGGTGTACCGATACTCACCCTCAGCAGATTCTGTATTCCTGCTTCTTGCCCCGACCTACGTTCTCAGGGCCATTGTTTGGACGCGGTCAAGCATTCTTCTCATTGTCAGGATATTCCACGTGAACGTTGGATTCCAGGAAACTAACTGATTTAACTGTATACAAATACCTAATTATTCTTCGTACCATGGCGGATACAGGAAAATTGTTCGTTTAAATGTTGTTTAATTCAGAAATGGCAATATTGGACTTGACTTCTTCACGAGACTATCACGTGCAGAGATTTCAACGGTAGTTTCATTTCCTATATTTTCCTTACTCTCGTGTTATTGCACGTTGTAAGACGCGTTTAACAAAGACTTAAATGAAATATTCATTTGATTATTACAAATATAATTTCTGTATTATAAGCCTATGTATGTACTTCGACTAAATTTAGTGTTTTCTTTCGTCGACATTGGGGTTTTTGGAAAAAAATAGCGATGGCGATATTTTCACCCCTTCGCACCTGGGACAGGGATTTCAAAGTGGAGTGATCCCTAGTTGCACAAAATATTAAATACACATACAATACATCCAATATTAAAAATAGATTCAATTTCTTTTTTATATTTAACCCTCTAACGCCCAGAGTCCAAACCCTTAAATCATTATTTCTAAATTGTAAGACGGATACATATGTTGTATCTTTTTATTTTGAAACGAAAAATAGCTATTTTTTATTTTTTATTTTTCATAATAATCCACAATAATTTTTTGAAGAGAATGTTTGATTTTCTAAACCGTGAACATTGAAATGAGTGAACAAATACTCTTTCCCCTGCACAAGTGCGATAAATTTTTCGTCGAACATATTGATACGGCACTTGGTGATTCTGCGAGATGATACTGGCGACTGATTCCTGTTCTGTCGAAAAGCGTGCAGTAAAGTTTCCAGACTACAAATATCGAGGAGGGTGTGTCTTGTAACAATGTTCTGATTCCTGTAATTAGGCTTTTCCCGTTAACTTTCCCTGATGGGTGAAAACCCTGTAACGACTTCGTTATTATTAGTGAATGGTGGAGACTACATATTAGTTTGTCCGTCTGGAATATTGTCTACAGGTTACGTACTATATTCATCCAAGTAACAATCGCAGGTCTGGGGATGTTCGGGGCCGTGAGATTCTTGGGAAGCCGTTGCACGTGACTTTATTCTATCAAAAAGTGTAGTCAAACTTCGTCGTACTTTATAATTACTTTCGACGATGGACACGATGATCAGAGCGGTTCGTTCATTCTCTCCGAGAATGTTGACCGTCATCTATCGGCCGTCAGATGGATAGTGATGAAGAGCTAATAATAAATCTTCTGTTCAGCTATACATTGAAAATAATACCGAGGATCGAAAAATACGCATACCATAGCAACAACTACCCTTTAAGGTTTTTATTTTCTCTTAGCGTACAACTATACTAAAATAAGGCACTTCAAGACAATATCTTATTTAGCCCAACGAGCAAACTACCCTTTATTTTTCTCAAAGTTAGAAAGCTCCTTAAAGAAGCAAAGCCACAAATGCTTCGCAAGATTCGCGAGGGATATAGCAGGGTGAAGAAGGTCACAATGAAAGAAACGCTATTATATACAGTGCGAAACGCGCAACCCCCTTAGCTTCGTGCTCTCCTGTTGCTCCGCATGTTTTTTCTTTGTTCAACGTTTCAGAATTTACCACCCATTATTACGAGCGGTATGCATGCATACGTGTACGTGTCTTGTGTCCCGTTGCACGTCCGTCTGCCAGGCCACGTACGTCGGCCATGCAAAGGAGGAGCCGAACACGTCCTGCAACCCTAATAATGCGTGTGTAGATAAGGTGACGCAATGTGCGTGCCACGTGTACACTCGAGCAATGCATGGAGGGGCATCTCGAGTGGGATGCGTGCGTTCATTCACCATGTCACGCGTGTTGAGGCGGTGGACCTTGAAGCGAGGACGTTTTGCGCGATACCGTGGTGTAGCGTGCGACGGTATAATTATGCGGAACTTGTCTCGCGAGGGGGCCACTATAGGGGGTGTTACTGTGTTAGCCAACTAATTTCAACCCTTTAACAGTGCATTCGAAGTCACGCAACGCCGAAGTACTGAGGCATGGGCGTCCGGAGGGGGGTGCAAAAAGGGCAGTTGCCCCCTGGCTTTTCAGAAAAGATAGCTTTTTTTTAAAACTGATCTTTGTTAAGTTTATACCAAAAAAGTGAATATATCTAAATTTCGAAATTAAATTTTTAATTAAATTGGCACTACAAAATAAGCTCAAAAAAGCAAGCGGGCTACTCGTTTTTTCATTACTATATTTTTCTTCACCGTCACTTCAAAGTTACACCCTCCTGGAAAAAAGTCTACGGAAGCCCTTGTACTGAGCTATAAAGTGTGAAGCAGTATATTCATTTTATGTGAGGGAGGGGGTTTTAGCATTCTCTTCTATAATTAATATAGATTGATATCATAGTTAGTGCCTCGTAGACTCGTTAAACTGTCAGAGGGTTGACGAAGCTTTAGAGATAGATAAAAGACTGACACGAATTACAGGAGATACTTCTGCAGCACAGGATTAATATTTCAGATAAACTGCTGGCAATATTGATTTCATCACACAGAAATACACATAATAGTGTAGTAAGTACTCAAAATATTCATAGCTACATGATCCATAAAGGGTATATAATTTATTTTTACCAAGGTACATATCAAGCACTGAAAACTTAGTCAACAAGCAGGCTGTAATGTTCTCCCAATACTAATATAATATTGAGTGACATATACATAATAGCATGTTGAATATTTAAGGATGCAATAAGTGTTTATTGCAGTGCATATTCACTTGGTAGAGGCAGGGTTTATTTAAAAATGATGGAAAATGTAGGAATATGTTTGAAACATCATGGAGCAGCTATACTAAGTAGAAGTGTCTCATGTGAAAAATCTTTCAGGGTATTCATAATTCATTGCCCGTTGATGATGATTTTGTAACTCCTGAATGCAAGCTGTAATTTCACTGTGGGATTCGTAGCTTTTTACAGCAAAATACACAAATTACTTGGGGCATTAAATTGAGTTCTCTCGTGTCCAATACGTCAGCTAAAATGAGATGGGCTTTTATCAGTTTTTGAGTCAAACTATCGTCTCAAGAGACTATCGACTTCGACGTTTTCTCTCTACTCCAAACATACATACAATGTAGAAGTTTCTGGGGTGGGAAGGTATGTTCAGTTTAACGCAAAACTTAATAGCAAATCATATACTCAATTAGACTCTAATTCACTATAAATCTCAATCTCGTTAAAACTGATTGTGAGAATAACGCAAAGATCTGTCGTGAAGTAAAAGCGATTTGAAATTGAACTCACTGAGAATGAGAACTGTACCAGCGCCAGATTGAAACGGAGCTCAAGTACAATACTACCTATAGTGATTTTGTAGAATTTTTTGATCCAGGAGATTAGATAATAGGGCACAACGAATTTTAAGATATTATTTTTCAATTAATAAACCATTATTTTTCAATTAATAAACCCTTTAACTCAAGAGCTAAACAGAGTATCACACAGCCTAACATAGGTTTCCGAGTATTTAGAGAATGTTTGAAATAAAATTATTCAGTCATGACAATAATGCTTTCCAAAAATGTAGATAATTGATAATACAGAATCAACAGTATGAATGGTTCAAGATATTCGTGTGGTATTTTATCACATCCATCGTCTATGCAAGTTTAGTATCGAGTAAAAGTATATGTATACTCAGTGCATAGTTTCCCTGAATCGGATGTCACGTGATGAATCTCTAGGATACCCGTTGTTTATGCGTTCCTTGCACAGTTGGACCGCAGTCAGGCTTTGGCCTCGGCCCGAAAAAGGAGCAAAGGAGGAGTCGAAGGAGGAAGCAGAGATCATGCTTCCCCGATAACTCACGCTCGCACAGTAGTGCGTGTGCCTAACCAGTCTGCAAAGCGAGGCGAAGTTATGGTGGAGCCGCGCACGGCCGTACAGTGTCGACTAAAAAGCTCACCGTCACGATTCAGGGTGAAATTGAATGACACGCTCTTTAATTCGATACGAGAATTCAGTTGTCAGTGAGGATAATAGGGATCGGAGACTTGAGGTGCAAAAAATGAAAAAGTACAAAATTAATATAGGGTATGAGTGAGTAATAAAATTTTAAAATTCACACAAAGGATATCGCTAATATAAAATATCATGAACAAGTGATTTGTAAGCCTTCAACCTTTACTCGTTCTTTGCTAATTTTACATTTCTTATTCGCGTAGATCTCCCCCAAGGATCACTGCTCCTTTAACATTCGTTTCTTTTTTAAATACAATGGTGTCGTGAACTTTTAATCGATACTGTACACTGTACATAATAAAGTGTGTGTACTCGCGTCTCATGGCCGACTGTATTTATATATGGAACACATGGAAAGTGCACGGACCCTTTGAACACTCCCTATGGGGGCTGATTCCTTGGTAAAGCCACGCATTGCTTCTCAAGCCCTTCATTCCTTCGTGTCCTTACAATATCATATAATATGACCACCATGTAAGTACGTACCCAGTTAAACTATGATAAAGTTAGAATTGTTTATTTACTGTGCACTTTTGCGAAGCTGACAAATTGATGTAGATAATGTACAGGGTGTATCTAAATAAATACTGTATGAAAGTGAAATTAACATTGTAACTGGTGAGAGGGATTTGTTTAAACTTATTTTAAACTATGAAATATACAGCTATGACTTTTCATGATAATATGTTATTCTTTGTTGTTCAATTCTTTGGTAACCTTATTAAAAATGAACCTCCAGCTTAAATATGTATATTGTATATACAGTGTCGACAAGGATATAGTGAAACGTAGGAAGACGTTCCTTTGTTATTCTTTTTTTATGTGGCATATTATAATGTTAAATAAAATTGTTTCTTATTCAATTTTCCGAAGTTGTCTCGAAGTCACTTTGTGTACAACAAATATAATGGTGTATTTGTATTTATTCTTAGTATAAAGAGAACTTGTATAGGAAGGAACAAGTTTAGTCAATTTATTTGAAATTATTTTCAAGTGGTCCAAGATTTGAAATTTGAGCCTCTTGCCACTCAAACAGAATTGAGGATTTGAGAGTTGATACATTCGCATTGGTAGTAGACTGGTAGTAGACAGATTTATTTTTATTTAAGAATTTGCTAAATTCGTCGTTTTTTCGTACTTTGATGACACTAAAAATATAAAAGCTTCCCGGCATTTTACTTTAAAAAAAATTAAGAAGTGATCTGGAGGATTATATTGAAAATTTGAGAATAACTTTTTTCCTTCATACTATCGAGTATACGAAATAGAGAAGAATTCCTACCATTTAGAAAGTATTTGCAACGAGTATATTTGGCTAAACAGAAACATCATGCACACATTTCAGAGTAAAATTTTACAAATATAACATTTATTTTTTATATCAAATATAAACATACGCCTATATAATTTATTTTTAAAAAATTATCAGTCGTTTATAAAATATAAACATCTAAAGTAAGATTCTTTATTTCTTCCATACTTCAAGTCCATAAAACTAAACATTCATAACATTTATGTTTAATAGAATAACGCAAAATCGCCACAAAATCGCCCTAATTTCCTCAATTATTCAATATTGAATTTTCTAAACAACTAGTACCTATAAATGAAAATCCAAGAATCCAGTTCACTGCCACACATAAAAATTGCTGCACAGAATAGAAATTCGAAAGTGAAAATTACCTAATGATATAAGAAATATTAATAAAGTAATACATTACACACGAAGAGGACAAAAAGCATGCAAGTTACATCCAGCAAAAGAAATTGCAAAATAATTTAAATTCTTTCTCGTCCGTTAGAAATCTTACCAAATTATTCTCTCACAGCCAATAGAGAATGCAAATAATTCGTGAATGCAAACATTCCTGTACAGAAAGCAGGATACCAACTTTTTCCCAGAATCGATTAAAAAGCCGCGAGTCGCGCGATAACGGCAACGAACCATTCGATTTTGCCGGCATCGAGCGGGAACGTTACTCCCACACCTCGAGCTCCTTCTCCTGATGCGTCCCTGGTGAAAAATCTCGTTCTCTATTGTTCCACCCTAATTAATGTCCGCAACAGCGGTCTACGCCCCTTGCCGCAGCGCAAGCGGGCCCCTCGACTTTATGCATCCCTGCTACCTCGCGCTGTCACTTATCCAATATTTGTAAACAAAAAATGGTCATTGACAATGGAGGGAGTAAGATGAATGGGCTCCTCCGTATTACACACACCTGTACACACGTTTCGTCGTGTGAACACGTCGATGTCAAGAAGAATGGCAACGCTATCTGCAAAGAGACATTGAAGTTCCGGGCACGTGACAATTTGTCCATTTTCTTTGAAATTATCTCTTGAAAGAACATCGTTAATTTTATTACGTTCTTTGTGGCTACAGTAGATCTTTTTAGTCGTCGTTTTAATTGGTAGAACGATCTGTCTATGGAGTACCATTTATTGTAATCGTGGTCCCAATTATTTGGCTAGATTTTCTCGTTAAACAGCTTATGGGAGAATCACTTAGGAATTACACAATTAATTTATACATATTATGGACGTCGAAGGTATCCGTGCTTAATGTTATATTAACGTTATTGGTACGCTCTGTTAAATTTCAAAAATATTTATCCGCGGCTGACGCGTGCCACCCGATAATATGGTCGAATGCAATCAATGGAGCTTATCTCGATTAAAAATGCATTGCAGTGAATTACGGACTTGATTGGGAAGGGAGTGGGGCCGCGGGGAACAATCCCGCGTTCGATAAGCGCTTGCAGGCGAGCTTTTTTTTTAAATACAAAATGTCCCATCGCGTATCAGGTTAGCACGCAGCGAGTAGGTGAACTTTACAAATGTAACGCGGCCACGTTTATCGGTAATACATCGTTGTACCTTCTGTTTCCCTGTGTAATTGCAAACTTTATATCGTTTACAACGATTTGTTGCATCCTCGTTGCCGTGGTGACGAATTTGCAATGCTCGCGAGGCGAGCAGCATCTCGCGGCGGCGAACCTATTTCCTTCGCGAAATGTTGATGGCCATGTTCTGCACTTAAGAGAATGTTGATATCTTTGGCAACATGTTTTTTCAATGCTGCACAATTGCAAATAATTATGCTTATTTTGCAGTGCATTTATCGCGGGTGCGCGAGAATACAGGGTGATCTGTAAATCGAGCTATGGCTAAGGTGATTCCTTGCGAAGAGATGAGGCCGTGAAATTGAATTTCTTAATACCAGATAGTGGTAAATTTAGAAGAATTGTAGAATTGTACAGTGGAGCCTTTGTCAATTAGACGTTGCGAGATTTCAATGTAAAATTGCTTTCAAGTGTTCGGTGTACAGCGTTAAACGGAACGTGTTCTTCTCTTTGCATTTATCTTATAATATCAAAAACAAAGTACCTAAGTAGTTACATGAAATGCTGAGTTACAATAACTTAGCCGATGTGCTATTATTATAGTTGTTTACTTTAATTACAGTTACAAATTACTGTAAAATATTCTAATTATTACTATAATTGCAAAATAACTTATTAAAATCAAAATTTATAAGTATATGATTTATTGAAACTATTAGACTCGTGAAGAAATTAATACATAAAATAATATTCCTTTTGATTTTAAACTTTTTTGAAGTTATGAGAATTACTAATCGATAAAGGGAATGTGCTTGTTACATGTATAATAGAGTCATATACATATGTATACTTTTGTAAATTTACCTTTCATCTTTTAAAAATTCTGACACTATATATCCACCAGAAAATTCAAAATTTTTTTATCCTATTTTTTACCACATGAAATACTCAGAATTATTTAAATAGTATTTCTATACTTCACGCATCTGTATTCTGTACTCATCAATGCCCAACTTACTGTATTTCAGTATAATCAGAACCGTGGTCAAACTTCGCTCGTCGTTCATACATTCCTAATAATCGCGTGTTTGATCTGTTCTAACTCATTTCTTTCCCTGAATATCTCCTTTCCTCTAATATACATAAGCACTTCCACCCTCTCTTTTGTGTGGCAATTCTCTTCGAAGACAGTTAAGTCACCTCTTTCCACCACCAACTTTCATGACGTCATCATCGAACATTAATTCATTGAAGGAGATCAGAATAAACTACTGCCATGTTGATACTCCTCTAATATCATACCAACGAGCATAAGCTACCTCCTCACCGTCGTTTAATCTCTCTGGCAGGCCTGGTTCGTATTTTGAGATCAAAGAAGCGCTTGTTGTTCTTCAATTATTCCTGACTCCCTGACGCGTGAACGTTTTTTACATGTTTTTCTTGGATTTCCTTCCTGACGAGTGGCCGTGGGTTCTGAAGGCAGACGGTTGGAATTTAAATTTAAGTTATGTTTGTTTAAAAATGAGGCTCAATCGTCCGTCCGCGATTTCTTTACCAGCATTTTAAATGCCACCTCCTCCTGTATTGTAACAATTATAATCAAACCTGTGAAAGCTTTATAAGTTCAGTTTCTGCGAAATTAATATTCAATCTACGAAGTTATAATATAGTAAGATATAGAAGGCAGCTGTGCACGTGCGCCAGAGAAGCAGTGGTCTCGTTTGTCGTGGGTGCTCGATTGACCGAGAAAAAAAGTGTGAACATGTAATTCTAGAAAAAGAAGAACGCATTCTTAGGCCTATGTAAAGAAGATGTAGGAAGTCGTAGATGAGTGTAAGAAAGACAGGCGGAGTTGCATGTTGTATGTCTTTGCAAAGAAAACGAAGAAAGTTTACGCGCGTGGCGAAGAAGTAAGTCAGTGGAGGCTGAATCGCCGAAATGGTTTCTTTATTCGTTCGTGCTTGAGAACTTTTTGGAGTCGATGTTAGGAACTTTGGCGAAATTGAAGTATTATATAGTCCACGTGAAACTAGGGGGGAGGGGTTAAGTCATCATTTTGCTGGTTTCGAATTTGTTTAAAAAATACAAGCCATCAAAGTTTGCAATTTTTGCCAATTTTCGTCAAACCTGGCTGTACTTATGAATTTGTATCTCGGAAAGTATTTATCGAATCGAGTGCATTCTTTTCTATTTTAATTTAGCAGGCTTGGACTATTTGAATAATATTTTTTTCAATTGAAAAATCATTTTCGTAGCATAGAAAATTGTAAATAAATTTTCATTTTGCAAATTTCGCTTCGAAGATTTTGATGTTGAATAAGATAAGCCCATATTCCTTGAGGTAGGTAGTGTATACAAATTAGACTTCCTTTTTAGGATTGTATCTTTCAAATTAACGACGCAATGGGGTGTTAAAGACAGCGATGCGCCCCGTTTCAGGTAAGCGAGCTGCATACTCCGCTATTACGGTCGGCTAACCATACCACTCGCACCCCCCATTCAAGGATGTTTTTAAGCGGACATTATCTCAAATTTAATAGGTGTGTATTGTTTCATTTGTGCCTAATCTAAATTTTAATAAGATGAAAGAGAACATCCAAATATCAAAATTATTATTCCACAAATGGATTTTTTTACATTTTTCAGCATACTTATACTATAAAATAATAGACGATAGGGAGGGGGAATTTTTATAAAAGTGCACCTTTAGACATTAGGTATCATTTAAAAGTCATTGAACTGATATGCTGAATACACAGTGCACATATGATTTCGAAATAGGACAGTAGCAACACATGAAACTTCACAGATTACAATTTAATTTGTTGGGTGAATTAAAACTTGACTAAAAATTGGTGGTCAATACCAGCTAATATTCTAAGAAAATGGTTCTTTTGCTCTTACTTCTCTGCTTTTGTTTCTTTTAATTCTTTTTCTTCCGTACTTCCTAATTGTTTGTTCTATGCTTGTGTGACTGCGATTTATATTTCTTATAACAAAGGGTTTACCCCGTTGATATACTTCAATAAATAATAAAAAGAAAAATATATTTTTCCATTACAGGTGTCTCATATCAGCGAGTACATATTGCAACCTTGCAAATTCACCGAACCTCCTTTCTCCACACCCCGTACATACATATCCAGTCACACAGCTGTGATTCCCCCAAAGTTCCGGGGCATCAGCTGCCAGGAACCCCTGCAGGGAAACAGAAACGACAGACGCGTACTACACGGTCGATGACTGTGCCGTGACTTGTTGAATGAAGAACGGGAGCAGCCCTCCAACTACCCTCTACAGGGGCTGAAGTTCACTCTCTGCAGCTACGTGTTACCCTGCTACCAAACCGCCCTTGTTTTCCAATAAATACAAAGTGTGCGGCCCTTAACAGGGTGGCCAGCAGAAACCCCGACCCGCAGCCGCCCTTCAGAGGGTGAATTGTACCCGTCGACGACACCCTTCGGCCGAGCCATTGGAAACCGATAAGACGCTATCGGAAATATTGGCTCTACCTTCTGTGAATGATGCCAGCCTGCTCCATTTCCGGTCGAGTCTCCTCCGAGCGTGCGAGCGGACGCGTTCGATTTATCGATTCCCCCGCCGCCGCCCCCCCCCCACCCCTCCCACTTCCTGGTTCGTAACCTCTAGTTCATGTATGTCGCCCCGTTCCGCGAACCAATCGGGAATTCCTATTCCCGATCGCCAAGCACCCCGTATTTATTGGCTATCGAACCGTCGATACGCACCCCCAGCCAGCTGATGAACTCTCGATACTTCAAGTTCTCCCAAGATTCGCCTCGACGTTGCTCCGTCTTACGTAGCGGTCGCCTGAATACGCGTGGACGCGAAAAACAATGAAAATGATGGAGGATATTCGACAGTGGAATTAATTGCATTGTTTTTTTAATTATTTTCAATCGGTGAAAGTGGATCGATAGGGGCGCATTGCAGGCGTGTTTGAATATTCGGCAGCGTACGAGGGGGGATCTTGAGGTCGAGGTGGAAGAAACGAATTTGGAAGGGATTATTAATTGGTGCTTCGTTTTTATTGGTAGAAAGTGCAGGCTGTTGAATTTGTTTTAAAGTATTATTCTTTGTTTATTAATTCTTGACAGTCGCATTAATCACTACAAGAGGGGTAGTAGCGACTTATGTGAAACTCTTAGTTGGGTGTTACAGTTTTCGGTAAAGTTTCATTTCTTTTAATATTTGTTGTAAGAGTTGCGATGCTTCTTTAGAATGTCTCAGGTTGTAAAAACATTATTGGGTAATAGAAAGGATAGTAAATAATGTTTAGGGTATTTTATGACTCTCCTTTCAATTTACTTTTATTTGTATATGTATTATTTAATAGATGCAAAGCACGGTAATTGTTTCATGGCGGTAATTTTAATATGTGAAGCAATGTTTTTCACAGGAATTAATACTTTCTTCAGCAAAATTGTGAAAACTGCATTGTTCGACATTCACAGGGTGTTGGTATCAAGGAGTTTTTAATACTATTTTTCAACTCGTGTTTTAAGAGAATTGTTGAATTAGTGAAAGGATTTGGAGCACACGTGTGAATAGATTTTGTAAAAATGGTTTTAATTATTTTTTCAATCACAAACGCGCTGGATACTATCATGACGATTAATTTATTGCAATACCCTGACCATATTATATAGGTATTATTTCAGAAAGGTTAATAGAGAAATTTGCAAGATAGTAAAAACTCTTTATATATCACACCACTTCAACCTCTTTGGATAACGTCAAGTTTTACGAGGACCATTACTCCTATTAATGTTTCTGCCATCCTGTTCAAGTGGTAATGCCATCAGCAAACCTCTTTCTCGTATTGGTTTCCGATAATCCCTGTCCTCTTGTCTCGTGTCTTATAAGTATGCTCGAATTAGTCAGTCAGTGATAATAATCAGTTTTAGTTCGTGATGGAGGTAGGTACATTATTTGTGACTGAATAATTTACAGTTTGGTGCATAATTTAAGAAGAAAATTATTTATCAACAATTGCCTCCACACAAGATTAGCATAAAGTTGCATGGCTAAATAAAATCAAACATAAGAAATTCAACCATAGAATTAGGATAGATGCACCATTTGTGGCCACTTTAAGGTATTGTACCAGTTTTGGCCACTTCTTAAAAAATATAATATTTTTTTCCGTGTAAGCAATAAATATAACCTTATATTTCGGGCGGTATACTAAACAAAATATTTATGATGTGAAATTCTCCACAAAATAATGATCTGCAAGCAATTTAAAAATAAGATAATTATCCACATGGCCAAAAACAGTGCAACGGCCACAAACGGTACATCTACCCTACATCTAATTTAACATTTAACTCAAACAATTAATTCATTATTCCATTATCATAGCATTCCCTATACACAATTCTTATATTCAAAATAATTTCTTCCACAGAAAATAACTGCCATGAATATTTTCAAAGACACAAAACAACACATTATTGAAAACAATTTCCCAAAATAACGTTATTTCAAAAGTAATCAAGTCCACAATAGAAATACAAAATTTCATTCGAGTAAATCCCAATAGCAAAAAATTTACACTCGCTAGCAGCAAATGTTACTCACAAATAAAAATTGAATCTATTCATTGCTTCCATTCCTCACACGAGATATAAAATTTACCCAGTCCAGTTCAATGTAGCCTGCTCTAAAGATAAGGTCCATATTTACGCAGCAGCAAACATGGCGTCGCCGGTCGTGGCAAGCAACAGTATATGTATAACCACGAGCCACCCCCCAGGCGCAGGGTGGTTTACCCCCAATCGTGGCTCGGAACCAACAGGTGCCCTTCCAGCGAGTCGCGTGGCGAGGCACCTCCGTCGCCGCATGCTCGCCTG
This sequence comes from Andrena bucephala, assembly GCA_947577245.1. Taxonomy (NCBI): domain Eukaryota; kingdom Metazoa; phylum Arthropoda; class Insecta; order Hymenoptera; family Andrenidae; genus Andrena; species Andrena bucephala. The sequence goes on from OX387719.1 coordinate 24,280,151, forward strand.
GCAGGGTGGCGGGCACTGGCGACGCTTCGTCCCTCGAAAGGAGCCGATAAAAACCCCGGCAGCATCTTTCTCTCCGGTCGACTTTCGCCGGACGGGCACCTGGAGACAGGCCAGGGGGCCTTGACTTGGCCGATCGGCCACTTAAGCAACCGGTCATCTCACTACGGCCAGGATCATATGGTGAACGAGGGGGTTCGCGCGGCGTTTGTCGCGGTTCGCCCGCGCGATTTGTGATTTCTTTTTGCTCCCCGCAACTCCTTTCTTCGTTTTTCTTTTTCTTCAACGACCTTTTTTTCGTGTTTCCTTAGCCGCCGCGAACGTGTGCACGCACACCGATCCACCGGTTATCGATCTCTGCCGATGATGGCTGACAGCGCCAGCGCGCCACCCCCGTCGCGCGCATATCTCCACGTGCATATCCGCCCCCGCGTTCGGGGTCGCGGTTAGGTTTTGACACGCGCGACACCTGTCGAAATCCCTGCCGACCCACTTTGTCTTTATTGACGCACAAACGCTTCCAACCCGAAAATTCTGATTTTAATGAAACTCTGTTTGGATGTGGAAATTTAGAGCGTATTGGAGTATGCAAGGACCAATTCTTTTTTCTATGGAAATTCTGGAGGGGTGAGATCAACCCTGAACACTTGGCCGGCGGTGCTGGGTCCTTTTAGACCCAAGCATAATGTTACCGAGTATAATAATAGTAGGGGAAACTTGAAGAATCAAAAAAATTACTTGTTCCCTTCTATAATTGTAAAAAAAAGGACATTTGATTAAAACTCGTATAGCTGGGTAGTTGATACGGGTCAAAACTGACCCGGGCGTCACTTTCGTGTGATTACTCCGCCGTCCGGGAATTAAAGTTATCGCGTTTTTACGTTATTATAATATATTTTTTGTGGGGTGATAGAGCGTAAAATATTGAACGATTCTTATATTTTAAGTTTTGTTCTATCTCGCACCGTTACAAGTATTTGACTTCCAGGCCGCGAACATATTTTCTTGTCTTTTATTGTGTTACACAGTGTCGCCGTTGCACGCTGCAGGAAAGCACCTTTATGTGCTTGCAACTCATTTTGATTTCACATCTTTTTTTACTTTGTAATTATTTTCTATTTTTTCTATTTTTTTTTATTTCATTACTTGGCGTCATTTTTTTTACTTTTTTAAAGTTTTTATCGGGATCTCACTTCTTTTTGCAAAGATAATTTGCATAGGGAGTGACTTGAAATAATTTTTAATATTATATGATTATTTTCTATTTTTTGTGATTTATATTTACAAATTATCACGGGACAGAATTCACGATAAATTCAATCCCAGCATCATTTTACGCTTCGATTATCTATATATACATAAATAAAATCCTGAGTTTAGTTACAAATAAAAAACAGTTTGATGATATTTAAACATGTCGCAATTCAAATTTCGGCAACCTTGTGTTTGAGGATGAAATAGAGATTGACGAAGATAGATGATCGCAGCCAATCGGCTCTTATTACTTGTCACGTAATTAATAATTGTATTACAATGTTACTAGTGATACGATTAGTAATTATACTTCAAATAATACAGATTGCCCAGGTCTCACCACGTGGAGGTGCTGCGAGTGGAGACCCGCCCTAACCGCGGCCCATCCACCCTCCTTTTATGCAAAATTTTATTTTCATTTCCATAGATCTCCCTGATGCACGGTTGCAAAACGATCCTCGATCGCTCCACAACCGGGCAACAGAAGGAGTCCTTCTGTAAAAAGCTACCGCGATGAAGCTAAAGCAGAATTTAAAACATTTCTTTGTTTCTTTCATTTAAAATTTGAAGAATTTTCTGGTATATTTCTACCATGATAATTATTCACTAATTGGGAATGAAACAAAGAAAAAAGGGGGAATATTTCCCAATTAGTGAATAATTCAAATTTTCTACTCATTAATAGGAAATATGCCAGTGCATATTTGCTATGGCTACTTAAATACTAATAATTCCTACGGATACGAGCGCTCGTATTTAATAATTGCTACTTATATTTAGTTAAACACTGCAGTGTTTATCTTATTCCTTAAAAACTACTTAATTCTATGTGGCCACTAAACACCTTACCTAACCATATACATATCTACTTAAATTTAAATAATTACCTGCCTAATAAAAATCTGAAATTGTCATGTGTTTCTTACTTCCCTCGATGGACCCCCACGATGTTACCTGAAACATTCTCAAAAGTATTAATAAAAATTCCTTGAGGTTTCGTTTCTCAAGGATTAATAACCTGAAATCCTATTTTTGCAATATTCTTCACACATAATACTCTGCAACAGAAACTTTCTCAATGAATTAGTAATTACAATCTATCTCGATTAAGTAATGTAATTTCAACAGATATAGTCTTTTCATTGAATCGCTATTGCCCAAATATTGAAATATCACATTTGAAGCTACAGTTTAAAACTCAATATGGAATATCGATTCGGTAATAAAATGAAAGAAGGAAAAGATTAAAAAATACTGCTTCATTATCAGCAGACAAAGTAGGCAATCAACCTTTAGCAATACTTTAGCAATTCATGAAAAAGAAGCTACTAATCATATTACATTTCATTCCGAAGCAATTGATATTCATAATATTAAGCACATTGGGTGCTCTGTTACATCAACTCAATAATTTCCTTGTAGTTTCTCATTAATTGGCATCTTCAAAGTTTATGTATCAATGACTCGACAATCAATCATAATATACAATAGGTAATCAAAAACATTTATGCAAATGTTGAAGATTGGAATAATTGCACTTTACTGCACAGTAATCGAAATTACTTTCATACAGAAAGCAGCAACAACGAGCACGCGTTAATATTGAAAATTGACTATCAATATAAAGTGTCAAATTGCATTTACCTACTTTTTCAGTGCAAATTTCCTTTGAATATCATCAAATGAAGCAACAATCGCGGGTGAATTTTGATTAATGCAAAGGAATGTTGAAAATTTATAAAAATAAAAAACTACATTTCTTATCAATCTGATAGGAAATACAACGATTGACGAAGTTACTATGCAAAAATCAGCAACGTTAATGAGGAATAGCTACTGCTACTTTTCAAAGACTCTAATTAGAACTTCAATTGAATGGAGGTGTGTCAGAAGTCTGCAATTTCTATTACAAATAATGAATCACACCTTTCATCGCCATTCTTTCAGTCACAGAATAAAATTTTCCAAATGCTATTCCATAAAAATTGGAACTTCAAATTTAAAAATATTCTAAAAAATAGAAAACATTTATCTGCAAGATATGAATATACATTTAAAACAATATTTCCAGTGACAAACACTCGATTCAAGGGTGGGTAGGTGGTGGTAGGAGAAGGAGGATGGTGCAGCCACTTAGGGCTGCTAGAAAAAATGATCAGTAGCCAGAAGGGCAGCTGATCATTGTCCACTCTTTAATGCAAAAAAACCGTGAGTGGACCGTTTCTTTCTTTCGCAACGCTAACTTACTACAAACTAAAATCAACTCCCGAGCATAGTCACTAGGACTTTGGACTACCCGCAGCACTAATTTCTCAAACAAATTCAAAATTCCCGGATGGTGCTTCATTACTGAAAATTCTACTATACTCAATACAAATCCCGAATAGCAAACGAAAAAGCTACCGAGAACCACCACGTGGGTGGTTTCATTTTTCGCAACACTAATATAAATTCAGTGCACCTGTGTCTCGTAATACGCAACTCTAACTTTAATTCGTTGCAGCCTTCCGGAAGGCTGTGTAGAGTCCCATGTGCAGCAGATCCAGCTGCTCGGGACTCTTTTTTCCCAGGAACATGTCTCTGGACATGTCCCAGGATAGTTTTGGGGCATTGGGGGGTGGGGGTCGCAACTCTAATTACAAACGCGATCAGTCATCATCGCAACACTAACTCAAAAAAATATTAAGAATCAAACTAGGACGAGTTATTAAAAAAACCTGATCAGTCGCATCGCAACTCTAATAAAAAGAATACCATGAATCAAAAGTAATGCAATGAATCAAACTCTAATAACTCCAATCAAAAGTACAAGAATAATCTGAAAAACAATCGCGATTTTTTTTTCGGAACACTACAAGCAACCACGATCGATATTTATTCGCAACGCTATGCTAGAACCAGACGCGGGGAATGCTTGATTCGCAACGCTAATTCAAACCGTAATCAACATTTAGTCGCAACACTAACTGGCCCCGTAATCTTCTTCGCAACTCTAATTGAAAACGCGGTGGGCTCAATTTCAGGGGAGGGGGTATCGATTAGGGTGGATCGAAATATAGGGGCAAAATATTTTTTTATTATTCATGACTTCGAATAGTGGGTAAAAGTTGCCTTTTATAATGGTATTTAAGCTACCAAAGTTTGAACGCGATCAACAATTTTTTTCAAGTGCCGCAAGCCTTTCAAAAATTAATATTTCAGTAAATATTAATATTTGAAGGGCCTGCGATACCTGAAAAAATTTGATGATCACGTTCACACTTTGGCAGCTTAAATTCCATTATAAAAGGGAACTTTTGCCCACTATTAGAAGTGATGAATAATACAAAAAATATTTTACCCTTATATTTCGTTCCACCCTTGTCTCGATGGGTCAGCCTATGGCCAACCAAACTACTACTACTACTACAACTACCGGCGAGCATAATGACAATATAATACGTAAGAATGACCCTGCATCCGAGGATGCAGGGCCATTCTTGTAGCCCACATGATGTGGCCTTTTCTCTGGCCGGGCTATCTTCGGCTCTTTGGCCACTTCTTGCTTCGGGCGGTCCGCCCTTCTGAAAGTGAATAGGGTGCCCAAGCCCGTCCTGCCGACCGCGACCAGCGACAATGTGCAATGTCCCACTGGCGTCAAAAAGTCGACATAGCGAGGCTAGAAGCGAGGGCATACCCCACTCGCACTAGTCTGGCCGTCGACTTTTCTCACAAATTTCCTGAAAGCAGGTCATCGCGCGGGGGAACATGCGATCAGAGAATACGACGACCTGCCCCGGCCCTACCTACTTATATTTAAGTCACACATTCGTACCAGAAGGTAAGTTACCTATCCTACACAAAACCTATATTTAAAAAATATCAAAACAGTCTCTCAAACACAATCATCAGTCAACCCACTCCACGATTCTCAAGCATCACCGCCCGGGTGCAAAGCCTACACTAGAGAGACCGTCCCGGGACGACTCCGTCACCCGAGCTTGGCCGCAATCACACTCTAGTAAGTACGTACCAGTTTTCACTGAAATCGGCTGGCAAAGGCAGTGACCATTGCGTATAAGTATGATTTACATAGTAATTAATTATTGTCAATTTCAAAGAATGGATTACTTGATAATGTGCATTGTACGTATTAGGTACATACATCAAGCGTTATTACTTTCTCGTTTGATTGTACGAGATTGATTAACTTTCATATTCCAAGATTATTTACTAGAATGATCATCGTGTGCAACAAGGAATATGATACATTGGTATCGTTATTGCAATGAATAATAATATAATGTTATAGTTTTGTTAACATGGTCTTTGATAAAAATCTTTCACCGACGCAAATTCCACCGCCTAACCACACAAACACACACAGGTGGAAAATGCGGCGTGCACGATACACTAACGCAATGCCAGCCGCCGACATGTAATTAGTTAGTAAAGAAAGTCATCGTGCCCCATTGCCTTCAACCACACAAGTAACGCATGGGCACGTGGATGAGTTAAAAGGCAATGGGTACGGAAAGATATCCTGAAAATCCTCAACTAGAAAATATGATTAGTCTGTATAGTGTCTAGCACGCTAGTATTCTTTCATTTCACATTATAAAGCAAACTTGTCAATAGTTTAAAGTTTGATAAATAAGAAAGGACTCTACTTTAGATCAAGAAAAAGGACTCTACTCGACATTCAATTAGTGAGAAAAAAGACTATAAAATTGAATTATTTAAGAAAATGACTCTAAAACATGAAGAATTTAATTTAAGAATTTAAAACGGGCGATTCCATCGTCAAAGTAAATTTTATATAGGTAATAAGAAAGTATGTTCTCATGCTAATTACTTTGAATCTGAAATTTGCCCACCCTTAATTGTCTTCTTGCACATGGAAATTAATTATTCTTTGTGTACGCAAACGAGTGACCTTTATAAGAAAGGAATTACACTTTTATGTCTATTATCATCATTTAGACATCAAGTTACTTTTGAACACGTATTATCAGAAAAATAAAAGAAATTCAAGTCATTATAATCGTCGCAATGACGGAATCGGAGGGCATCCGATTTTTCGACTACATATTAAATAAAAATGATCGTAGCTGTGGAGTCTGAGAGTATCAGACTTCTTCGCTACATAAAAATTAGCATTCAGCCGTATTGATATTCATATCAAATATCAATACCTTCTGAGCTGCTATGCATCTTTAGGTGCATTATTTAATAAATATCTACATCAATGTATGATCAATAATAAACATTCGCGTTAGGAAACGTTTATCTTGGAAATTATGATTATAATTTGAGTCTATTAAAAAGGCGCGGTGCACAAGAAGACCCTAGCCCTCGTCTAAGAAATACATACACAGACAAAATGTTACAATTCACGGGCATGGTTACCATACCCGCGGTCATTATGCTCGCCAAAGTATACAACCGGTCACTCGTGTCGATTTGGACCAAACGTCCTACGACATGACTGAGTGACCAGAGGAACCATAATGCATGCGCACTCACATTTCGCTGTGCCCCGGTGACGAAGGCGCCAACACCTCTGCAACTGCTCAGGGGAAGTCATCAAGCTGCTAGAAAAAGTCATCAGCTTGCTCAGCTGCCACTAGACTGTAACGAAAGAACAGAACACGATTATAATTTCTTTCTAAACTTACGATTGTTCGAACTCTAATAAAGAACCACAAAACAATTCAAAACTAACGAAATTTTTTATCATTCAGACATTTTAAGAAAAAAATTAAAAAATTAAATATTAAAAAATAAAATTAACAAATTTTTTTTCTTAAAATGTCTAAATTATAAAAACTTTCGTTAGTTTTGAATTTATTGGTAATTCTATTCTAGAAATTAATTTTCTTTTAATTTTTTAATTTTTTGTTTCTGGAATTTTGAAGAATGAACTCTACTTTAAAGGAATTAAATGAAATACATAGATACTTACATCTTTCCAATAATGTTCTGCGCACAAATCTCCTCTTCAGCTGACGCACTGACTCTAATTTCCGATAACGAGTTTCGCTTTCAAAAGTAAAAAAAATAAAGAAATAGACTATCAACGCGCCCCAAAGATCATAATTGTCGAACAAACCGCTGAATCTATTCTCGCGATTCGAAAGTCAGAGCCCCGATGCTCGCAAAAGAATATAAATTGCGTAGAAAACACTGACTCTACCCTCGCGTATCCCAAAATTGTTAACGACACTCTACTATGAGCAACTGTGCTCTTCAAAACGAAAAACTTCATACGACATAAACACTGACTCTATTTGGCCGCATTGCACGCGGTCACAATCTCTGAAAAATAAGTAGGATAGGAGGGTGGGGTGGATGTGGTTTCATCGAGTGTTTGTCACGAGGAAATATTGTTTTTTTTCGAACCAGCCAAGGTACTTTCGCTCCTTGTTATTTAGAATACAAGGTGTGATGCGAAAATACAGAATGCTCGCTCGATAGGAGCAGCTTAACATTTCAGTAACATGATATTATCCAGAATATACTACATCAGAAATAATTATTACATTTAAATGAACCGTAGTAGTGGCTTTCGTCATTAAAGTTGTAAGCACGTTCGTGTTATTCGAATAATACTTTAAAATATTTCACGATCTTTATAAATATCCAAAATTCATTGCAAGAATCAAAATTCGTTAATTATTCATGCTTAAATAGCATGTCCTCGATCAACTACGCAGTTTCTATACATAAAGAACAAAACTTGCATCCAAAACCGAACGTAAATGCAATTACACTAGCTTCATAGAGATAGATTCTTAAAAATCATTGAAATATTATTGAATTCTACGTAAACGCGACCGAAATGCAATAGAATTCGATCATTCCAATATTTCCTAAACATCTACTGACGCCATTTTGAAATGTTTAAATAAATCCGACTAGAATTATTCAATTTATCATAATTCAATCTTTTCCCATTTCATCCCGATATTAACCGACTGCAAAGTTACCCATCACCCTCACAGCCAACAATGATTCAATAAAATAACGATAAAAATAAGTATACCACACGTATTGCCACCTTCTTTTTCCAACGAATGACCAGTCGCCATCCAAGCACCGTTCAAATTAACCGCCAAGTGTCATGGCGTTGCCTGCCCTTTGGTTTGGATTCCCGCCTCAACGTCTGTAACCGAACGATGCGACAAGAGATTGAAACAAAAGCATTAAAACATTCGTAAGGCAATTAAACAAGAAATAAACTTGAAATATGCCCGAAAAGGGATGTAATTGAATACCGAGACACGATATGTGTGCACTAAATGTGCAGAAATATCGGTACGAAGGCAACGAAGGGAATACGCGACGATTGTCCAACGGTTTTCTCGCGATATTTAATCAATTTCGGGACGAAAGTGTATTAATGGTAGCAACAAGTGACGGTAGACAGTAAAGAAGAAGACTAATAATGATTAAAAGTAATTATGTGACGATAGATAATGTAGACGTACCATTTAAGTGCGCAGCTATTGAAACGTCTTAACTCAACGATGTCAACAGAACGAATGACCCCCGCGGACTGCCAATGTACCTCGGTGAATAGGGGCTTTGGTGGGGGGAGACCAAGCAGGCCTCGCGAGAGAATACACGCGTACGTATTTACGAAGTGTTGGAATATCGGTCGGTTATTGCACGCCGAGTGACGTATATATCGCGTTTCGTGGCCGGACCGTCTGAACAGAGGTGACTTCCAAAGCTGGCATCGTTCAGTCATAACAAAAGTCGTTACTACACACACGTTCTGCCACCGGTAAAATAGAAACCCGATAAATACTTTAAAAACTTACTGGCCAGGAAATGTCGAGGTGTCGATGAATGATCTTAAAATTATTTTAAAACGCAAAATAATGAATGTGTATTCATATTGTCAGAGTTTCAAATTTACAAATTATGTGAAAGCTTGTGAGAGGAAAGACATCGGTGTCGATGAATGATCTTACAATTATTTTAAAACGCAATATAATGAAAATATACTCATATTGGCTGTGTTTTAAATAGACTAATTATCTGAAAGCCTGCGGAGGGGGAAGGTATGGGTATTGATGATCTGAGAATACTTTGCCTGGTCACGCCAAGTATTGACTTCCAGGCCGCGGACATATTTTCTTGTCTTTTATTGTGTTACACAGTGTCTTTTTTACTTTGTAATTATTTTCTATTTTTTGTATTTTTTTTTATTTCATGTACTTGGCATAATTTTTTTACTTTTTTAAAGTTTTTATCGGGATCTCACTTCTTTTTACAAAGATAATTTGCATAGGGAATGACTTCAGATAATTTTTAATATTATATGATTATTTTCTATTTTTTGTGATTTATATTTACAAATTATCACGGGACAGAATTCAGGATAAATTCAATCCCAGCATCATTTTACGCTTCGATTATCTACATATACATAAATAAAATCCTGAGTTTAGTTACAAATAAAAAACAGTTTGATGATATTTAAACATGTCGCAATTCAAATTTCGGCAACTTACCTTGTGTTTGAGACTGCATTTTGATTGCAATTCAATGGTACAACGATACATATTTGTAAAAACACGTGGCATCTCAAATTTTGAAAACTTACCTTATTTAACACTCGCCAGGTTATAACCTGGCTGTAAGCTGTCAAAATTTTGAGTAGATTGCATAGTGCAGGTAGCGTTTGACGAACGAAACATGTGTTAGTTTCTGTTGGCTGAAAGTGTGCGTGTACACGTACTGAGAGTCGACGAACGAAACATATGTCAGTTTCTTTTTGTCTGAAGGTGTGCGTGTAACGCGTATATACGTATTATGTTGACGAAAATTTTTACTGGAGAATCAGAAGAATCAGAAGAATCAGAAGAAAAATCTTACCGTTTCCGACAGATCCATGAGACGATATTACGATATCTCTGTCATGCGTGGACCGATTTTATTGAAATTGGTCTAATTCGAAAGCTGATATGCGGTTTACATAAGAAAAATGCCTTTAAATTTAGATAATATTAATGAAACAAGTTTGAGGTTAGGTTGGATTAGCCGGGCGACGAGTAAATGATAGCGATAGCGACAGTCGACATATAAATTGCCGCGTCTCTAGATAAATTTATATTTCTATTCACATATTTGAAAAACATATGTATACTTCGTTTTCGTTACGGATAAACCGCCTCACTTTCATTTAATTTCATTCGACGACCCTTTCATTTTACAAACTATCTACTCACTACACAAGTCACTAACTCACTACTAACTTCCCAGATATTCTCAAAATTTAAAATGTCCAACAAACTCATTTCCAATTACCTTATCGTGCCTACAATTGCACCGAAGCCCCGCAGAATAGTAAAACGTGCAATTATTTAAACATCTCTACCAGAACCGGAATCTCAGAATAACCAATCAGTGCTGGCCTTGCGAACAATGTCGTGGCTCGTCAATAAAGTGCTTCAGAAGAAATAAAGCGGTCGAAACGCCGCAGCTGGAAAACCACCCCTGGAGAGAGACAGCCCCTTTCTGCTCTCCTGTTGTAAAAAGCCTCGGGCCATCCCAAATCGAAGCCCGTTCGGTCACGGAGCCAATATACATCCCTGCTATGCGATCGAGCGAAGGGGATACCAAACATTTTTTTCGAGCAACCGATACTTTCTCGTCCGCATGAGCCACTGCTCCTGCATTCCTTCTTTCGTCTGCCGACGAGCCCCCGTGACGGTGACGGGTCCGCGAGAGGCAACGATGCAAGAAACCGCGTCCTCGAACGAAACCACCCAACAAAAAACGGGCTAACGTCTACCTATCCCACCGCAAACGAGAGAATCGAATGAAGGAGAGACCGCAGAGCGAATGAATCGACAAAGGTAGGCGTCTGCACAAGCACGGGTAGGAGAACGGGTAGGAGGACGATTAGGGAGTCGCGAGAGAAGTGGTCCAGCCGCGACATGAGAGATCTACTGTGTACTCCTCAGCGTCATGAAATCCTGGTACGTAGAAACCGAAGATCATCTTGGCACGCGGGCTAAACAGACGCGGTGCCAACGGTCGTACGAGTTACGACCCTTCCGTTTTCCGTTAAATAGAATGTCAGGGATAGAAACTTGTTAGATTTTATACTTCCAGCGAGAATATTAAAATCCAAGGATATTCTAAAAAATCATAGCATTTTGGTCGCTGAATTCGTCTTTGCGTCGGCTTGTATAAGTCTTCGTGATAAAAAATACTATTTGCAGATTGAAAGATATGATTGATTGTATAGGATGGGAGCGTTGATGAAAACGTTTATGTTTTATGTTTTTAATAAAATAGTAAACTGTTAAACAGTGTGTACATATGTAGATTCACGTTTGTATGAATGGCAACAGGATGGTAAATTGATTGAATCGATAAGATGCTGGGTGGGAGGGCAAATGAAAGGGAAGTGAGAAGCTCGAGCAATCGATCTGGTCCAGAGATGTAAGATGAATTGAACACCAACTGTCTTTCATGTGAGCCGGATCCAAAGATGTTGAAGATCATCTCGAGAAATGGTCCACCGCCTCAGCATCTTGATCATCTCTCCTTGTAGGCACAAGATCATTTAATTGTCCGACATCTTTCGATAAAGTCGAGTGACGCAAGCTGGCGGGTAAATTCAAGCGTTTAAGGTGCTCGTCCTTACGCTTGCTTCTATGTTCTTGTAGAAAATGGTAATTATACATAGTCGCAAGCTCGCAAGTAATTAATATCTGTGACTGTAGTGACCAGTCCTTGTTTAAGAAAGGAATAGAATAATTTTCAATACTGAAATCATGTGGGTGTACAGTTTAGTATATTTCCATTGAAACATCTGTTTCTATTGACAATTAGTACTTTTCTCGAGGTATTAAAATTTATACTCCGTTTAAATTTTGGGAGACCTTATACGATAATACGACAAGTGTTTTATTTGTACTTAATTAATGGAAGAATACGATATACACACGGTGCTTGAATAATTTTGTTCAATAGTTGAATCATTTTAAACTTCACAAAGTAATGCATAGAAATATAATAATTAATTTCGTACAACAATGAAGTTCAAATTATTTTAGCAAAATAAGTCATCAATAATTGAAAAGTAATTGCCACGGAGAGTAATGATACTCATAATGTTTAGTTAAATCAGAATTTAAAAATACAAAAGCAAAGGTATATTACTAAAACAATTGCATTTAATGCTGAAAATAATAATATTGTATACATATTTAAATCACTTCGTTAATCGAATTGCTCAGCTGTGATATAAACGAATTGAAAATATAGAACAACTACAAAATAAATATTGCCCAGGTCAACTGAAAAAATACATTAGTTCGTATTTAAATACAGTATTATAATGTCAATGCAAAAAAATTTTATACAAAACTGTAATAAGGAAGTATTTTTTAGTGCTTCTATTCAGCACAACTTGTAAGTAATTTTTATATGTCACAGTAGATGAAATAATAACAAAGCAGTTTATTACAAAATTATACAACGGAATACTACACAAATCGTTACCAAAACAACGTTGTACATTTCATTCTTTATTAGCCTTGGGCTTCTACTCAACACTTACACTTACACTTATACTTTTGCAATATATAATTGGTACTATTTACTCCAATATTACAATGTTTTTATTTTTAGTTCCTTGTCTAATGAGGAAACTTTACTGAGATAAAGTCATTGATAACGTATGTTGTTGACGGAAGGCGTTTGTGACGCGTGAATGAAAGTGAGTTTACGCTACGTTTCACGCATGCGTACGCCAGCACCACGTGCTTCAAGCGCGACTGACTCCTCGCGCTCCTGGTAGCCTGCTACCGGCGAAGCACAAAACTGAGTAGTGAACAAATGGTAGACCAACGACGACGGCAACGTGGTCACGATTAAGAAAGCGGATCACGTTGGTCAGCTTTGCGAATCGTTAAGATGGCGACTCGTTCTCTCTTCTTTCGCGTCTTCGAGGCCCGCAATTTTCACGATTCCCGCAATATCTCGGTCGCAGGCAATCGCCGCACGATCCTCGGTCCACGAATTGTAGATGGAACGAGCGATGCGTTTCTGTGCCTCATGCAATCCTGATACCCGCGGGACAGGAATGCGAGTGGTGAACCAATAGCAGAGGACGAGGCGGACGAGGAGAATATTATAAAGTGGTGGTCACGAATGCAAAGCAGGGAACGCTTTCAGGGTATGTAGGTATTATCGGAGACATTTCAGTGTGCCACTGGAGCCTTTAGTTTGGTGACTTACAATTAGTGAATTAGTATTACTTAAAATTGAAATTTTTAGTGTTAGGGGACACTGGGGTTGATACGTTATTCTGTTTTCAATTTTTTTCATTTTTATTTGAATAAATTACATAATAACAAATATGCCAAAATATACTTTGGTCCTTCCTCTTTAATATATAATAAGCCAAAACTTGAGAACATGCATACAAAATGAATGAAAAATTGTTATTTGGACGAAGGCAAAAAGTATCAATTTACCCCACTGCGGGGCTAGTTGATACGTTATTCTGTTTTCAATTTATTTTTTATTTTTTATTTGAATTAATCACTTAATAACAAATATGCCAAAATACACTTTGGTCCTTCCTCTTTAATATATAGTAAGCAAAAACTTGAGAAAATACATACAAAATGAATGAAAAAATGTTATTTGGACGATCGATTTGAATGTATCAAAACTATTTACTTTTTCTCTATATAAATGAAAAAGTTAAAAAACGATTGTTAACGTCAAGGTATGTACTTACACAGACGTACGCTGGATCGTAGTAAAGAATTGAACAACAAACATCACATATCTCGCTCAAATGGAGCTACATATATACGGTGTCGAGATAATTCATCTCTATCAACCTGCCCCTGTACTACCAACTAGCCTCGGTCATCCTTACTATTCCAGTGATTCATTTTGGAAAACGTATGAGGGGTTGATAAATTGTTTTTAAATATTCGGGAATTGAATATACGTTGTATATATAAATAAACATAATTATTATAGATGTTATTTTCAAATTTTTCATTTGCCAATTGCTTTAGAGTTATCAAATTCAAAATATGAAATAGTTATTATACTGTGTCGTTTTGATATGGAGGCAGAATATACATACAATAGATTGTTATTACACTAATTACATCTAACCAATATTGAAAGTGGTACTTCATGGGAAGACATTTTTGTACTTCTTGGTTTTCCAATAGTCCAACGTATCTTTCATTAAATCCTTTTCCATTTTTAATTCTCGGTTGATATTCAAATAATTGTTCTCCTTTCCTTTCGGTTCCCAATTCACTGTAAGGTCATTATCTAATTCCGAAGTTGGGTTTCTGAAAAAAAACAAGAATCAACGAATGCTGAATAAATATTACAAAGTCTTTAATATTCACTGTTCAAAGTGCATATTAGCAGATGTTGAAAATATTCAGAATGTGACAAGTATTTTCAAAAATCACTGACCTGTCTTTGGCAAAATTTGTCCACATCTTAGTCATAACGTTGGTCATCTTTTCTGCAGAGGAGCCTGGTTCAGGTAGATTTTTGAATACGTTCGAATAGAACAAATAACCTATCTCGTCACCATGTGCGACGCCTGATCGAAACACATAAATATATTTTACAAAAGATACTATTTATAATCTCTTCATCACAAAGGTTCATTACAACTAAACATTAGAGTTAAACCATCTAGGTGCAATGAAAATTTTCTCCGCTGAATCTCGCCCTTTACACCACTGTTTTTGTTAAATTTTTCTGTTTTTCTTTCGAATTTTCTATTAGTGTACTATACTCCATTATTAAATTCAATTTATAAGAAATTACAATTCTTTCTGATTAGTAAAGAATACAAGGTCTTGTATTTTATAATCGAAACATGTACTAAGGTTTATTATAACCATAAGAAGAATGTAGTCTCACCATCAGTTATGCCAAACAAACTTTTCATAAATCCAAATGGCGCTTCATAAGAAAAGAGATACTCATAAATAGGTGCTGAAATCCGATCTTTCAAAATGTCAAGCGACATAAGCTCTCCCGCGACAAAGATAATGTCCGCTAACATCTGCAATATACAAACGGAATTCGAGTAAAATAATATTAATTGCCTGGATCTTAGAATGTGATATCGAAAAATACGTACCCTGGAGTATTCATTTATATTATCCTTCGATACTTGTTTGTCACCAAAATAGAACCTCCTCAGACATTCACCAGATTCTCTCTGTTCATTGGGATCGGTAATGTTAAGGTCATCTGGCAGGAATATTTCTGGTTGGGTGTTTAACAATTCAATGGCGTCTATCATCACTGCAAAATTCAAATAGTAGGCACTTGCCGATAACCGTTAACTTTCATCTTGTAAATCGAGTAAGAGGAAGTTTGATTTTTGTAAGAATCCCTCGTGCGTAAGCAGAACGGTATCAAAGTTATAAACTCTTACTATGGCAGAAAAAAACTATCCGTACACCTCGACGTTTTGACTTCAATTCATAATAATTTTTTATGTGGGTCTCTGTATTAGAAGTTTAATCGTCTAAGAATATAATCGAATCTTTGGTATGTATACCATTTTGAAATGCGTAATTCTGTCATACATATAATAGCCTCCTTGTAGTTACATTAATCACGGTGTTACGTACGTGGTGTAAAAAATGCAGCCTCATTGGAATTAACTCCAGACATTACAGGCACGTCCGCGACTTTTCCAGATTTCAGGAGAGTCCATGGATCGGTTGGCAAGAATATATCCTGTCCTAGGTCAACCTCGACTGATGGGACGAACGCCTTCATGCGTCCATTCAAAGTATTCTGTATTTACGCGAACATTAAAAACGAGATAGAGTTTAAGGAGGAATCACAATGGCAATATTACAATTGGCCAAAAGTTAATAAATTTTCAAGATATTAATAAGGCTTTTTCCTGCTTTTTGTTTTGTCTGGAATTTTTGTGGCAATTTTGTTCAGTGTCTGAGCTTCCTGTACACAAGATTTTTAAAAATTTGGCCTATTATTTCACTCTAATTTTGTTGTTATATTTCTTAAATTGAAAGTTAAATAATTTAAAAACTACCGAATCAATTTTTCTAAAATTTTGCACAGGGGTTTACTATTGCATAAAGATCTCTTCCCCCAATTTTTAAAAAATTTCGTGTATTTTTGATGTTACTGAAATTCATCTTTAAATATACAATTAAAGATATACCTAATATTAATGTAATAAGTATTTTTAAATACTTATAAATAAATTTACTAATTATGCATTGGAATTACTTACAAACTTTTAAATGAAATTAAACAAATACATAAAATCAATCTCAATTAAATATTCACTTGCAAGGGATGTTCGGCAACTGGAGGATTAAACAAAAATTGAAGCTTTGCAGAAATATAGTTTAAGTGATGCTAATACTGTAACCATCTTTTGTTTCGGCAATGAAACGGTCCAAAGGGTGGAAAACACCCCTTCAAAGAAAGAGTTTTCAGTAAAAGACATCGAAGAAAAGTTTAATTCACAGTTTTATGATTTTTAATATTTCTACATTCTACCATATGGCGATAAAGGATTTTCGAAAAAAGGTGGTGGGGATAAATTTGGAGAAAATGAACTTTTTCGAAAAATCTTTATCGCCATGTTATAAGATATCCAAAACCATAAAACATGGAATTAAACTTTTTTTGATAATATGAAAATTGTCAATTTCTTTGAGGGAGTGTTTTCACCTCCAGGGGCGATCCATCACCGAAACAAAAAATGGTTACGTTACTGGTATCATTTGAACTGCATTTCTGCATGAATAGTTAACATTTTTTTAATATTCTTACGAGTTGCCAAACATCCCATAATACAAAATATGGTAAGCCCTATCGAAATTTTGTTCAAATGAGATTAAAAGAACATTCAATTTTCTACAATTCCTGTATATATAATTTTGTTGTGCTTGCAACCATTTTTTAATTAATAGCGTTTGAATATAGAGCCAGAATTTAGAAACTACTGCTCATATAACAATTTTTACCCATTTCACTATGTAGATTCACCCTCCGAAGCATTAACTCGCACCAACCAATACCCCTGCGTCACGAATGTCTAAAGTACCTCACCTGACTCTTCATTATCTCATCAGAAGCCGCGATGATATCCTTCACTGAAAACTCGGATAATTTCTGAACCAACTCTGCAGAATCTGTGGTGTGTATTTCGAGAGCCTCCCCTAACATAAAAGCAAGTTCTCTGGGGTTGTAGGACACCGCCCATGGATTAATTATCGTTCCGCTTTCCTGAATAACACCGTTGAATAAGCCTAAAATGTAACGAGATGGAACATGTGCAGATAATTCTAAGTTAGCTCGTAGCTGATCGTAATTGCACATCGTGCTTGACTAAATCGGTGTTCAAGAATCAGTGAGAAGAAAAAGAAGTTCTCGACTTCAGGTTACGATATACGTAAGATGAATTATCGTGTTTCGTTGTGAATTTTACGAAATCGTCATCCACATTACCTTCGGACATGGGCGACAACATATGATACTGAACAGAAGCTGCTCCTGAGCTCTGGCCGAAGATAGTGACTCTATTCGGGCAGCCACCGAAGAAATGAATGTTATCTTTCACCCATTTCAGCGCCATTACTTGGTCCTTCATCCCAGCATTCCCGAAAGCGCTTTCGTCACCTGTGTTCAAGAATCCTGAAAAGTGAAATAAGGTTGCGTGAGTTGATTCGAGAGTAACATGATGAAAGGATTGAATACTGAGTATGAATTCTTTACAAAGTGATTCAGGAGATTATTAACTGTCTCGGCGCTGGTATTCGTCAGAGTTTATTACATTCGTCAATGTATTGGAATACAATATTGTTTAAACGTTATTTCTGCATTTATGTATTCCATGCGAAATCGATTATTTCTTGCACTTGATGCGAGGGATTTTGATGGAATTCATATATAACGTAGTCCGCGTGAAATTAGAGGGAGTTTAAGTCATCGTTTTGCTGGTTTCGAATTTGTTTAAAAAATACGAGACGTCAAAGCCCGCGATTTTCACGTTTTCGGGACGCTTCGACATTTGTATTTTTTAAACAAATTTGGGATCAGTAAAATGATGACTTAAACCTCCCCTAATTTCACGTAGGCTGTAATATATTTCAATTTTATCAAAATCCCTGAAATGAACTGGAAAAGTTGATTAATTTCATTCAATCTTCCAAATTAGGCACAGAGAATTTTCTTATGTAAATTCATCATTAGAAAAGTCGAAGGTGATAACGTTCACGTGAGTCTTTTGTGCTGGAGTCACTTACCAAGAGCTCCAAGCCTGTAACTAACAGTGACAAGCAACACATCGTCTTCGATCAAGAAGTCTGGTCCAAATAGTGCATCACTGGCCATGCCAGTATTCCATGCACCAGGATGAAACCATACCATAACGGCTTTGCGGGCTTCCTTGTCCAAAACTGGGGTGTAAATGTTGAGGTAAAGACAATCCTCTTCCCCAATCAAGCCCTTTTGGATCATGCAGTAAAACGGGCATGGTGGACGGTTCTCAGTAGCGTCGTACACACCGTCCCACGAATCTCCTGGCTCTGGCATCTGAAGTACATCACAATTTACAGTTTTCAGTACATCACAATTTCGTCATTATATTTTTAAAAATACCATAACTTATTTCGTAACATATTCAAATAATTCTGACATGAATCTTGTTATCAGCCTCTTTAACCGTGCAAAGATGTCTCAGCATAGATCATTTTAATTAATACTGCTTTGAATTTCTAGATTTAAAGTTTATTCTTTTGAAAAAGTTTCTAAGAATTAGCAATTCTGGGGAGACCTTTTCTAAAACGACACACCTTGAATCTAGAATATAGGTATTATATAGCATTTACTACTTTCACAGTGTTAGAAATTACTACTAACGTGCTCTGAAATTTTCTATCTTCTACTACTGATCACAAACACGTGACAGTGCATTATTCAAATCAGCAATCCTTCTTACTTACACGAAACTTGTTGGGGCCAACATTTGGCTTTGCATATGGAACACCCTTGAAACTGTAGTAGGGTTTGTTGTGGAGAACAGTTTCAGTCTTCAGCCCCTTCAGGATACCCTGGGGAATCTCCAACTGAACGTCCTGGTCCGCGTACACGGACACGAGCACGAGTCCAGAAAACACCAACCTTTCCAGCCACATGTCGAGTGTCTAGCGTGCAAAATTGTCGGACGGTACTTATAGCCGTTGCGTTTGTGGCGGGTAACATCCTGCGAAGCTTTGATTATCAAGCTCTAAAAAGACAGGCTGCGGAAAAATAGATTACATAAGTAAGTTGTGCAGCCAGTAAACGTGCTCGCGCACGTATGGATTATCGTCGCGGTCATTTCCCATCTGTTGATCGCCATAACAAACGACGGTGATTTTCGGATAGCTAAGTATCGGATATCCTCCATTTTTTTTTTGAATTACCTATGCTCATTGCAATTCAACGAAAAGGCTGCCGGAATTATTAGATGGAACGGAGAACACGATAAACACCAGTTAAATGTTTTTCGCGAGCAAAGCAAATGGTTGGGTATTATTTAATTACCTACTCCGGGAATGATGCTCGCACATGCATGAACTTCAAGCAATATAGGAACGTTCTGAATAATATCGCCTTGAAATAACTTTCCATGGTTCTTACTGTTTTTTATTGTCGTTTAACATTTATGGCGTTAACAGTGTTTAATGAAAATGATTGTTGGAAGAAATGCTATAATCTATATATAATGTTATAATTCTTTTAGGCAGCTTTGATAGGGGTTACTATTACAGTTACAGTTATAACATATTTTTTAATGAATTATTCAGGGGCTTATATGGGGTTTATATGTATAAGATTTTCATGTTATTTTTCGCCGTAGGTTTGACAAAGGTTTGGTGCCATGTGCATAATGTGCCTTAATAATATGTGTTAGATAATTGTAACTTAAATTTTTAGGTAATTTCGGTTTCTATTATTCGTGTTGATTTAATGAACGCTATGTCAATGGTTTAGAAAGTTTTTATGTTATAGAATATTTCAATTTTGATAAAAGATTGTATGTTTCTTTTTACATTTTTATTGGCACTGAAGGAAAAGATTTACAAATAGAGTAATATTTACAAAAATAAATGTAAGGCTGCCTATATAATAGCCGAATCATTTTTTTTTTATCAAACTATGTTTTATAAGTGACTAAGTAGTGAACAGAGTGCGCTATTAGTTTGTCGAACAAAATGCACCATAATTGTCGACAATTTTTGCAATCATCCAAAGTTCCCGTAGCAATTTGTTATTTCGTAAGAGATTGCTTGGCTGTTGTCGAAATCAAATGTGACAAGAATTTTCAATTGGCAAAATACTTCCTCAGTTCTTCAGAAACACAAACAATTTCATAAAAATCTTCCAAAAATTCACGTCGCGGACAAGTAATACCAATTCCACTGCGAAAGGAATCAGATCGACACATCCACATGACTATTTAATAGTTAACAATTTTTTTCATTAAACCCAAATAGGATAGACCTAGGCGAGATCGGATCACTTTGCGTTTGATGGTAAAAAAATAATGGTCAAACATTAAAAAACGATAAACTTATCGATTAGCATGACCATCGTCGATTTCGATGACCTTGAAATATGTTGTAGGGGGCATGATTCTGAACAACTTTTTCCTATACATGTAACCGTCGGTCGGCCTTAGTTTCTAAGATATGCGCAGAAAACCTTAGTAAACTTTTCCTCGTGGATTTGAAGGAAAATTTTTATAATCGCCTTACCACGATCGCCTCTCTGTACAGTATGTTCAGAACAGAAATGTTCACTTATTCCGACACAACACATTTCACTTTCCAACTTGTCCCAGGTATTAGTATTGGTTGGGGTTAAATCAGTGTGGGGGGGCGCGCGTAAAGCATGGTAGCGAAACGATGTGAGTTTAACTAAAACATATTTTTTTCGCTAGAAAGAGGGTGCTTTCAAGAGCACCTGTTGGGTGTGTGGAAGGTTCCGTCAACATCCCGACTATGTTCGGCGCCGCCGGATATTAGGATGACTCTGGTTCTTAAACGTAATTTTTTGCAGTCTCATTTTTAGCATACCCAAACCCACATCGCTTCGCTACCATGCTTTACGCGCCCCTCGCACTAATCTAGCTCCAACCAATACTAATACCCGGGACAAGTTGGAAAGTCCAATGCGTCGTGTCGGAATAAGTCAACAGAAGTAGGTACTTCACAGAGAGGCGACCGTGGTAAGTAAAAGACTTCATGCCTAGCATAAAATGTTTTCTCACTAGTCCTTCAATGAAACTATTGACAAGGAGACTGCGGTTACAAGCATCGCGCGACGGTGCGCAACAATTGTTTGTTTTCTGTTTACGTCGAAAATAAACAAATGTTACGCGCCGTCATGCGATGCTTCTGTCGCGCTCAGAAATGTTAAGTAAAGATTTTTGCAAATATCTCGGAAACTAGGGCCGACCGACGGTTACATGTATAGGAAAAAGTTGTTCAGAATCATGCTCCCTACAACATATTTCAAAGTCATCGAAATCGGTGATGGTCATGGTAATCGACAAGTCTGCCTTTCAAAAAAACTGATTCGAAGTTTGACATATCCCTAACAGCAAATTTCCCAAGGAAGACACCCTTCCTCCCCCACTTTTGCGAAATGTATGGAACCCGCAGAATTTTGTGAACAAAGTGCAAAGTACAAATCTCAGGATACCAGTATTGAAAAATGCACTCCCTCACGAAAGAAAAGAAGTGGCCATAAACGCTGACGGGATCTATGTAGAAGAACTCGAGATAAGAGGAGGAAAGCTCGAAGCCCTGGAGCGATTACAGGTGCATAGATGCGGAAAACTTGCGCGGCGAAAATTGTAAAGTTACAACGAGGCAAAACCGACCTTCGGCGCGCTCCTACTTCCCTAGTAACATATTTAATATTACTTGATATTTACGTTAAATTATTAAATTAAACAATTCGGTGACCTGGTTACCCTGGACACACGGCACAAGCCCCGCGAAGAGTACCTTTCCTTCAGTGTCTCGTCTCTTTTATCCTTCATATCGATTTGTGTTGGCACCAACTTGGTGAAGGGTGTAACTGTTCGATCTACGAAGACGAAACAGTGCCTAATATTTGAGTGTGGAAAAAATCCTGAGATGGTGTAAGTCCGTGGGAATCATTGTCGCGTGGAAGTTGGTGGGAACCGTAGAAAACAGCCCGGGTCAATATCCGAACCGATCGAAACGCGGATTTCGGAATAGCTAGCCTCCTCGAGATACCTGCTTCCCTGCTACATGAGCACCACTCAGCACACCCTCTGGATTCTCACAGGACGTCTTCGTCTCATTAACCGGACATTCTTGACCCCTTGGGCATGGTCCAGTGGTTCTCAATCAGTGTCTGCAACGCTTCCATCGCAGTGCTCAGTTCGCAATGGGAATTACATATAGAAAGACCCAAGCGTTTGTCAGGCAAGATGCACGCGAAAGTGGAATGGCGTAAGACGTGGAGTAGAATTTAGCGAGTAATGTAGCGTGTAAAGTTATTATATCACAGTGAATGAACGTTCTGCTTGGCCACACGCGCTGCCAAGTCGTACCTCGCTTCACTTGACATTTCAATTCTGTGTGCATCTTGCCCATCTCGTGAATAAAGCGATGAGACTTTTCTTGAGACATGTCTCGAGACAGGTATCTCTGTCTCGTGCTGGCAAGTTGGAGAGAAGAAGACAGAGAGACCTGTCTCGATACATGTCTCAAGACAAATCTCATCGTGTAGGGCCCGCTTAAGAGTTAGGATGAATGCCAGGGATAAATGTTTATATGAACATTTTCCTTTACTTTTCTATAATGAATTCACCCCTGAAGCTACATAATGTAACAATTTTTTTTTTGTAACAATAATTCCATTGTTAATTATGGGATTTGATCATTTGTTCAAATTAATTATTGAATATTCTAGGAAATCTATTAAAAAATGTATTCTAAGTTTTTTAAAAAGTTCTGTTCATATTTAGTTTTAAACGAGGGCTATGAATATATAGGTTATTTTGAACATTATTTTCATTGGGGGCGTAGCTCAGATGGTAGAGCGCTCGCTTAGCATGCGAGAGGTACCGGGATCGATGCCCGGCGCCTCCAGAATTGATTTTTTTTTTTCTAAAAAATATATATGCATTTCAAAAGGTAGTAAAAATTACATAACTAAGAGAATTATAGACAATTTTTATTATTCAATTGTTTAAATAAATCTTATATAGGTACTTATTGACATTACATGTATAGAAAATACGGAGCCAAATATAGACAACGTACACTTCTTAACATTGAAAATAGAAAAAAAAAATTGTAATATAACATGAAACGTAATTGGAGGTAGTATCGCGGCGAATTGAAATTGCGAGAAATATAGTTAATGTTCTCCGAAGAATAATCTACAAAATATAATCGAAATAATGATGCATTCGTAATAAAACGTTTTGATGTTTATAATGTTGAACAGGTTTAACGGAGGCATATCTTTTTCAAACCGAATCCACGGAGCCACCGCTAAATTATAATGGAGCTAAAAGATCCTACTGTCCAGCAAAGAACCACAAGCAACCTCCCGATAGGCAGGACACTTCGTTAAGATTGAAACAATTAAGATCAGAAATAGGTCGAGTTGTTTCCGTTCAAGGAGCACCCCTCGATGGATATATCGTCACGTCGGATGACGCTCATCAGGTAAATAATTAATAGGACATCTCTAAGTATTTAAGTATTATTATTATTTTTTCTTAGATATTATAGTCACAATGTGATGTAACTATGTGGTGTCCTTATACTATTAGGATTACTTTTTTTATCCCTAATGAAGATGTAAATTTGTTCTCAAAAATCATATGCAAGTATGATCCCATGATTCTGTCTAACAATAAGAGCATATAAATACATATAATTCTAATTATATATGTCAAAGAAAATATAATGATATAATATAAACAAAAAAATGTTACAATTTATTTATGAAGCAGTTTCTATTAAAATTTCCATAACTGAATCTGCAGATAGTGTATACTTAACATTTCAGACAGTGAGCATCGTTAGTTACGACCGAGAGGGCCCATTGGAGGTATTATTCTCGTAAGAATTCGCGTTGACAATTTTTTTGAAGCTTCCTATAATTGAGTAGCTATATAGTTTGAAGGAAAGTGATTTAATAAAACCGAGATTGTTTACCCCTGAAAATGTGCAGTCAATGCTTCCTCTAATTTCACCGCATTGCAAGGGCGCCCGCAGATTTTTTCCAGAGGGGGGGTGGGGAGAAACTTTGGGGTGACGGTAAAGAAAAATATAGTAATGTAAAAACAACCCTGACGATGACACCGGCGAATTGGATCATGAAATCATTGGTGCAAGTGGAGTAGCACTCTAGCTTTTTTAATCCATTTTGTAATGCCAATTTAATTCAAAATTTGAAACCGAAATTTAAAAATATTTACTTTTTTAGTATAAACTTAATAACAATCTGTTTTTAAAAATAAGCGATTTTTTTTTAAAACCCGGGGGGCAAGTGTCCCTTTTGCCCCCCCCCCCCCCTTCACCCTCCGGACGCCCATGTCGCAGTGCTTTCTAATGACCAGTGCTGCTCCATTTCAATCGAATAACTTAATAATCAAAGCTTCTTAACTCCAGACAGTAACGAATGAATTCTTGATGCCTTGTATCTATCTATATAAATATGAGATTGAATACCGATTTTTATCATCAGAGTGAATCGTTGGACCCCCGAGATATGAGGAGAGAATTCATCACTGGATTCTATGGTAGCGCTGGGGAAGCTGTAATCACTTCGGACAAAGCAGTGTTTTGGACTGATGGAAGGTATCATATTCAAGCAGACCATCAGCTTGATTGCAATTGGATACTCATGAAACGTGGTAGAGAGGAAGTAAGTTTCGGCTGAAGCTGTTTCCAAACTTTAACGATAAGATGTGAAATGTGACTTTTGCGAGGTTTATTGCAAAGGACCACATTCGTCTAGCAAAATAATTACCATATTTCTATATAAATATGTTTATACAAGAGCAGTTCGTACGAGAGCAACTTTTTCATACATTAATTGCTTCTTGCTATAGCAGGTGATCGTGAGTTATTCAATTCAATGAGGAAAATGGAATCAGTGAACTCCACAAGAGTCTATTTTTAACTTTCTATTTAATGATATAGTAATTAATAATTAATTTATGCATTTTTGTCTGCTACGCGAGTTAACTCTGCCACATGAAACCGTTGGAAAAATCGTAAAGCAAAAAATGAATCTCTTCAGCAATATTTCTTCTAGGGGAAAAAGAAAGGCGTAAGTTATACTGCTTTAATAAGCAGTTTAATGGCAGTAATTGAATTTATTTAGGCTGAATTTCTTAAATGAAAAACGTGAAGTACAAATGTATAGTTGGAATAGATAAATATGTATTAATACTGAGATTTAGCTATTCTATGTGTAATTTGATTTACACACCTTCTTTATTTTGTTTATAATTATCAATAAATAGAGCTTTATTTTCATTAGTTAAAAATTTTTACTTGATAAACAGCCTGCCGCAAAATTAAAATCTAAAGTCAATAGGTAGTACATAGTAAAAATAATACTTTTGAAATCATACATTTGTCTGAACAATATTTCTTAAAACTTATTTAATTAGTTACACGTTGTGAATATATATTTATTTACATTAATACGCCTCACGATATAGATTATTTTTTAAACCTAGTACGCACGACGAACCTAGTGGTTATTATATTTATATTAAGTGGTAATCATATTTGCTTATGATAAATTAATAGAATAAAGAATCATTTTTATTGCGTGTAATAGTATAATACTACCAGTCGTTGTTACTACACCGCTGTATACAGCGGTTTATTCGATATAGGTACATATATAGATGAATCCCATAGTTACAGTTTTTACCGCTAGAGGGCAACGTTTCTCGCTGCTGAAGTTGCGTAGCAAATAATAGATATTGCCTCCGATGGCATTGGAAAATTAAGATCATACTTCACAGGATCATTTCTGTAGTAGATCTTACTTTCTCTCTGCCCTAAAGCAGAGTTGATGCAACCACGATGAGGAGATGTAGCTCCTTTCCCTGAGCGTGAGGAAGACTCGAGAAGTCGACTTGTTCAATTTCTCAGTCATCGATGATCGTTCACCTCTTGTACTCAGTACGAGAGGCAGGGGAATTGGGGCTTTCTGAGTGGTCCCCTTTTCATATAAATTAAATTGTGTCAAACTTAAAAATTCCCCTTAGTATTTAATATATATATATATTTAATTTAATAAAATAATAAATAGAGGTTGTTTTTAGATAAAACTATAATAATAAATAATATTGATGTGGTTCCGTCAATTTTTTATTTTAACTCTAAATTTATTTTTAATAATTTATATGTACCTAAGCTTCTCTGTAGCGTTTATTATATTCACTTATTATATTTCTTTGCACACACACGTAATGTACAAGATCCAATGTGTACTTACAACCATTTGCTTCCTTAAAAGTAAAGTGAAAATATTCTTGTAATGTTGTTGTTTGTTAACTTTTTAACAAGGAATACAACATATCAGCAAAAATTAGATGTAATGCAATTTTAATAACAAACGATATTGCGTAGATTGCGAAAGTCCAGTTTTAGGGTTACATAGTTTATGTTAAACATTCTGTATCAGATAATTTTATTATAATAACGAATGTTCTGGACTGTACAGGTCCCTTCTGTAACAGAATGGCTGAAGCACGAATTTCAGAGCCGGGCATCTGTGCGTATTGGCGCCGATCCAACACTCGTCTCCGCCGTCGACTGGGAAATGTGGGAAGATGAATTAGGTAATTAAATGCGCCCTAACCCGTCGACGCAAATGAACGTTAACTTTATCGTTACACTGTTTGTCACCTAACATAAGCATGCATATATCATCACAGTAATTCTGAAATGTTACATCTATCACCTCAAATGAACATTAAAGTTTTAATCTAAAAATGTCAAAATACTTTTCAAAGGTAATTTGCCTGAGAGTCTGTGATAAGCAGAGCTGGAAATTATTTCAAACGATTTTTGTCAAAATGAACATTCGAATAAGGTTTCTTCGAGTTAACCAATAAATTGTATATTATTCATGAATAACGAATAATTGTTTACTTAAATGAAAACGAAGTTATTTATTTTTCAATTTTATTTAAGTATACAGTTGCAGGAGAGTAAAAAACATGAGAGTACATTCTAATAAGATTCCAAATAGAAATATGTATTTGTTGCTAACGAATGAATGCTGCTTCGTTATTTACGAATAACGCCTTCATATTTTATTCATTATTTGAAGTTATTGTACTGTGATAAGTGGAAAGTTATTGATTTCAATAAATGCGTGATAAAGTCTGCCATTGACTTAAGAAACAACAGATCACACTAGATAGATCATAACCAGAATTCTCGATCATTCGTACAAAACGATAACCATATTTTCCAAATCATTCAATTAATCAAATTACTTAAACAATTAACAGTTCGAGTGCGACGACAGGGCTATCCGATTCTATAGAATAATTATTAATTATTAATCATTAATACACAACACAACTACACAAACACATAACAACAGAAAGTGGAAAACTGGGAACGTATTTAATAACAATTTTATAAATCAGCATGAATAATCCCTAACAAAGTTCATTAGTACTTTTAAGTGCACAACACAAAACATTCCATGTTAATTTTTTAATAGAAAACAAAACAATACCCCTATATCCCTGCTTGGTACTCAACCACCTAAAACCTAAAACATTGTTCACTCGAATAAATCGTTATACCTGTAATCGATGAAAAGCATATCCATTGGTCACACATAAATGTTTAGATGTTCACTGTTCGTGATTGATTAATTCATTAAGATTTCGCCCGCTCTCGCCCTCGGGCCAGGAGTTTCCCAAAATTAACGATAGCGTTCGTGTCCAGCGAATTCGTCCGTAAGATTGGTTCCCGTCCGTAACAACCTGGTGGACTTGATCTGGCAGGTCGGCCGACCGAATTACAATCCACACGCGGCTTATCCTCTACCAGATAAGTACTCTGGAAGAGCCTGGCAAGTGAAGGTTCAGATGGTCCGCGTGGAAATGGAGGCTTCGGGGGCGGACGCCATCGTCATTACTGCCCTCGACGAGATAGCGTGGCTCTTCAACATCCGCGGCTACGATCTACCGAACACACCTGTTCTGCGGGCCTATGCGGTCATCACTTCCGGCTCGATCCACCTGTACACCCCTAGACAGAAGATTCTACACTCAGTCGACGAGCACTTGAAGATGGACTATTGCACCCACGAGAACTGCGTGAAGTAAGGGACCGAATATACACTGCCGTTAATAAGTATTAGAACACCTAGCCTCTGCGGGATAATTGTGAGAAAAGTTGCTTTATTGAAGAACTCTAACAAATTTTAAATTAAAACCAGAAAATAAAAACAGCCAAAAGTATTCAACCTGTACCAAATATCACATTTTGTGTAAATACAGCAGGTGTCCTAGTAATTATGAACGGTAGAGTGTTTAAATAACATTGCTGATTCTCTCGTGAATTGTGACAGTAAACGTAGCTGTAATCGTATAGATAGGAGGTAGGGAAAGGACACTTAATTCTGTAACGTGATTTCGCTTTGAGTATTGTGCAATAAATAACTGCTGTGCACGGTTGTCAAGTTCTCCTCAGGAGGAATCGAATGATCTTGCCTTTATCTTGAAAATGGGATGGATACGTCTTCAAAAATTGTCTTAAAGTTTGAAATTTGGAGCTTATTGATAAGGGAAATTGTAGGAAACTGGCATCTGAATGGGAAGGATTTTGAAGGCACATTCAAGTGACACATTTGGAGACATACCCTCAGGGATGTCGTTGACTTATCCTGCCTACGAAAATTTATAAATATTTTTTTAAATTTCCCTACTAATTTTCAGAATTAAGAAATGTCCAACCGTCTAGACATTGTAACGAGTTCTTTGGTCATATGCCACAATAGGGACTTAACATTGCCTTTGGTACTCATAGTTCATGTACACTCTATATGAATGTTAATATAATCTGTTTTAGATTTTATAGTATATATTGCATTGCAGATGGCACAATTATACAAGTATTTGGTACGACCTGCGAACAATGTCTCAGGCATGGAACATTGTGTGGCTGCCAACGCGGTGTGGCTACAGTCCCGGTGCTTCTATGGAAATATTCAATTCTGTACGTACAAATCGCAGTTAGTTGAATCATTCACTATAACATTACTAAATAATAGCCCACATCATGAAATATTAAAGTTGACAATAATTACAAAAAGCTTATCTGTACTGAAGTCTTAGGGAAACCCTGAAACACTCAAGTTACCCCGGTAACATGTTTCGGAAGTGAGTCATATTGTCAAAAGCATCCCTACTCTGAGCCCCGTTTGACACAAACCGACTGACGCTCAAACGTAATTCGTATTTCAATATTAAATTTCAAAATTACACCGACACAAAGTCTGAAAGTCACTATAAGGCTCATATTAATTTCTTACACGCTTAAAACAGTATTTAAAACGAACATATTCAGGTCAAATAAATTTTCCGCGAAACTTTATTCACAACTGCCACGTACCAACAATAATTATCCATGATACATTCATTACCTAATCACTTCAGAAATATTCCTTGAAGCTATTCTCTCATAAAATAAATGCGTCGCACCCTCTTGATTCCACACCTCCCCTAACACATCTACATTCTTCTAAACATAATCTGCACGTATCATGCATCTGCAAGTGGAGTAATTCTCATACCAACCACCACAGAAACGGACTCCATTCAATTTAACACAGCAGAGAGAGCAAACTGTTCAGTTTTTATATTGCCAAAGAAACGGTCTCCTTTTTTCTCAACTCGCATAAATAAAACTAAGTACCTAAGTAGATTAATAAGTACTGCATTGTACAAAATCTCCAATCAAACAGGCGAGAAACACCATTGATGCTCCACAACTTTACAATAAATCCTTGAAACTTCATTGTTTATTAAGAGGTACATACACTTTTAAAAAAATATATATTGGACTTATAAACAATTTCAATCTCTCCATTCGATCTAATAAAACGCTTAAGGTTAAGGGTTTAAAGAAAAACGAAGCAGACGTGAAGAAGAACGTGGAGAACTATTTAGAAACGACCTCCTCGTTCGCGCCATTTGTACCGAACACACCGAGCCGGGCTCGACTATACGGGCATTAGAGCGGATAATCCTAGGCGAAGTTACACCTTCTCCAACATGTTCCCCTGCTGCCGTAGAGCTTGTTGAGCTTAGCTTGATCGCCACGTGACGAGCTGACACGCTATCGTAGACATACCGACCAAACAGGGACAGTTCTCTTCAGTGCAATGCGCGATATTCTCATTATTCTACATATATAGAGTGCTGAGACACAAGCGGCGGTCGACAGATAACGAGGAACGTTGCAACACGTCCCGTGTAGGCGCGGTATTCATAGCGGTGAATAGTCTCACCTTCTCCGCAGCATGATAGCCGGGGCTTCGGGACGCCTCGACGCCCGCGGCACCAGGAATCACGGAGCAATGCTCTGGTACATGTGAATGATTCGCCACAGATGCAATCGCGTCGGCGTTCGTGTTGACGTAACTATATATTCTGAGAGCTCATCATCGCTATCTAGCAAATCCATTCATTACTGCCAGCGAAATTATAACTTCGTAATAAATCATTCATGGACGTTTTGTTACGTGACATTTCCGTTTTAATCTCAGCTGTAGAACACGCTGACAAAGTTTATACGGAAACCTGTAGAAGCACTGGCGCACCCAAATGGGTACCAAAAAAAGGGTCTTTGTAAAAATAAAGAATACTGGATTTTATTCTTTAAATAAATTTTTATTATCTTCTAATGAATTTTAAGATTAAATCTTGAGGGAGCCACTGTCTGAGACACCCTGTATGAATCCAAACACGATACCTAATTCTATCTGTAACGTAGCTTTGTTGTAAATGGGAGCCTTAAATTTCAATATTCAGTTTATGAACTGATTCCGTATTGTAACTAAACACAAGGCATTCTCGCAGATCCCATCAGAGAAACGTTTGCCAAAACCGTCGCCGGTGCTAAATCTTCGGGCGGAGAAGAACGACGTCGAGGCGGAAGGCATGAGGAGTTCTCACCTGAGGGATGCCGTGGCAATGTGCGATTTTCTCGCGTACATGGAGGAACAGTACGAATTGGACAGCACGGGCTGGGACGAGTTGCAAGTGTCTAGACTGGCGAACGAATTCCGTTACGAGCAAGACATGAACAAAGGCATCTCATTTCCAACTATCGCTGGATATGGACCCCACGCTGCTATTCCCCATTACGAGCCCAGCAATCTCACCAACATTCCAATCGGGATAACGTCCACTTTGGTGGTGGATTCGGGGGGACAATACCTTGGTAATGGATTCTTAAGTTTGCTTGCGTTTCAACAAATTTTTATACACTTTGAAGAGTTCTAACGAAGGTTGTTTCATGAATATTAGAGAGAGTTTGTTTGGACTTTATCAAGTTTACTGTTTGGTACATTTTATTATATAAATGAGCCCTTTGTAAGTACTGCAGGAAAGTCTACTTTATTCCAATAGTAGGAAGTAAAGGGCAATATAAAATAGGAAGTAATTAATTTGGATTTAGGATTTGCACTTTATGAAGACACAATTCATTTTTCATGATTTTTTTCCATATGTGTCTTCATTAGGAAGCACTTCGAATGGTATCAGCAGCTAAGAATTATTACTGTAATGACAACAACCCCTGCAGAACAAAATGCTATTGAAACCCTATTTTTTAGATCGCCTATTTTTCCGTTTACGGAGTACTAGGGTTAGTCCATTGCTACTCTTAGTTTAAATATGTTTATATATCTGAAAGATGTTAAATAGTATTGCTACTTTTACACGTGTTCTAAGTATCTTGTAGTTCCTATCGTATCACTTATAAAACAGTTCTGAACATAGACAATGCATTTCTACTTGCTCTCTGGTGGCTTGTTTCTATTTATTTTAATTAAAGATAATGTCGAATAAAATTAGTTGAGATTAATGAGTTTCATAAAAATATACAAATTATGTAAAAGTAGATAAGTACATTTTTTAACCTTCTTTTACAAGATTTAGAATTTGCTTGTAATTTATATTTTAATATCTCTGTCTAATACTATAGCCTAAATAATTCAGTTCAGATTAATTATTTATCCAGAATAATACACAACGTCATAATATTTTTCTACATTATTATTCTTGGGAGGGGGGGGGGGCAATCACCCCTGCCAATACCATTTAAGATTCTCAAGCTCTACCACCCTGTGACTATCAAGAGTGATTTAAAAAAAAATCTTCATACGAGATTAAAGTATTCACAATGAAGAATTAAAAAACCCCACACCAATGTAGTAAATATATATTCTAATAAATTATTCGGGTATCAGGATTATTGCATCTATATCTCCTAATTTTCTATAAATACGTATTTCTTCATAAATAATTCGCGATATTATGTTTTAATAGATGGAACGACTGATGTAACAAGAACCTTGCACTTCGGAACACCGACGGAAGAACAAAGAAAGGCGTACACGAGAGTACTAATTGGCGCGATACAATTATCATCCCTAATCTTCCCCAACAGCCTGAAATCCAATCAACTGGACGCTCTTGCAAGGGCGCCATTGTGGAACATCGGTTACGACTACTTACACGGAACTGGACATGGAATTGGTCACTTCTTATCCGTCCACGAATGTGTGTACCTACTAATTATTAATCTGAGACGATGTTTTAAAAAAGCATCGATATAAGAGATTATTACCGGTTATCAAAACAATGCTCGCTGTACTTGTAGACTTGGTATGATTTATAGAACTTTTCGGTGCTCGCGTTTTTAGGGAGGGGGGGGGGGGCCTAGTGTAATCGGCAGAAATAGAGGTTCTTTTTGGGAATTTTTTGTAAGGAAACTATACATACAATTTTTTTTAAACTTTCAGGCTATATTATTAGGTATTTCAAGAAGTGGCAAACATTTTTTTTATATAAAAATAAAGCAGTAATTCCATATGGTGCAAGTGTTTCGGAACGGCCTCGATGCAGAAGTTGCTCAACTGCGTGCAGTCTAGGGTCCGCTGTAGTGGCCCGAAACCAAAAAACCACATAGCTTTGAGTTTTTAATAAAATTACACTATGAATGGCCCTCAATCCGCATTCAAAAATGCCAAATTAAGATAGTAGTGAGTGTTTGAAGCAATAC
This sequence comes from Andrena bucephala, assembly GCA_947577245.1. Taxonomy (NCBI): domain Eukaryota; kingdom Metazoa; phylum Arthropoda; class Insecta; order Hymenoptera; family Andrenidae; genus Andrena; species Andrena bucephala. Next base: position 24,313,774 of record OX387719.1, read on the forward strand.
TTGCTTTTTCCACTAAAATAATTCACATTAATTGTGCAATAAAGGTTATTAAATTTAATACTATTATTCCGGATTGAGGTTCACCCGTGGCGTAATTTTATTAGAAACACAAAGCTATTTGATTTTTTAGTTTCAGGCCACTAGAACGGACGCTAGACTGCACGCAGCTGAACAACTTAGCCGCTCCGAAACACTTACGCCATCTGGAATTTCCGCGATATTTTTATACCAAAAAATGTTTGTTCACTTCTTGAAGTACCTAATAATATAACCCGAAAGTTTTAAAAAGATTGTATGTATAGTTTTCTTACAAAAAATTCCCAAAAAGAACCTTGATTTCTGCCGATTACACTAGGTTCCCCTTTAAATCGCAACAGAGTTCATCGTTCTAGTACCTAGAACTTAAACCCTATTAAGACTTTACTCGTTCTTGTCGTTTCGATCGAAGAGAAAGAATTATCTCTGATGTTCCATGATCCTAGCATTAACTGTGAATTATTTCTGTACTTCTAGCACCCGTCAGTATATCGTACCTGGACAGTGGAACACCCAAGGGGTGTGGTTCTATCGAACTGAGACCAGGATTCTTCCTGACCAACGAGCCAGGGTACTACAAAGAAGGTGATTTCGGCGTGCGCCTGGAGAACGTCCTCGAAGTCGTGGAAACTGGTAGCTCGGTACGTAGCTTGAGTCAAAGCATTCGATCATTTCAGTAGATAGAACTTAATAGAACCGCCTACTTTTTTTTAGAGGAGCACCGAAATGTACTTGAAATTCAGAGACGTCACGTTGATCCCGTACGAGCCGAAATTGATCGACGTCAGCATGTTAAACCCATCTCATGTGAGTCTTTATTGTAAGGCATTACTTATTAATTTTATAGTCAACAGTTTGGCATAATTTTATGTAAGAAATGTTAAAATGACATCGTTCCAAGTTTACTCTATATTTTTTAATTATTCATACTCAGATTTTAATCAGCAGTAGGAGAGCTTTTTGGAAAGAATAAATCGAAAGGAGGCGAAAAGGAGATTAAAATTGTTAAAGATGAGTTGGATTTGAGGCATGGGCGTCCGGGGGGGGTTGCAAAAGGGACGATTGACCCCCCCCCGCTGGCTTTTGAGAAAAAATCGCTTTTTTTCAAAACTGATCTTTATTAAGTTTATACTAAAAATACTTGTTTCTTATACTTGTTTCTTAAATGTTTTCACAGAGACGGTGGCTGAATAATTACAATGGGCGAATAAGAGACGAAGTAGGCCCAGAATTAAAGAGGAGATTGAAGATGAACGCTTTCGATTGGATGTTGAGAAAGACTGCTACCATTCCCGAGTTGCGTCCGGTCGACGAAGGATTACTTTTCGGAAGTTCTCACTCGACACCTTCCACTTCTCAACACTTCCATGCTTTAGTCGCTGTAATATTTATTTATCACATCCTATCCAGTAAGTACATGGTAGCAAAACAATTTATTTTCTCACTCGAAGATGCCACCTTTCTTTACAGTCATTTTACATTTCAACGTTACTTTAACTTTTCAGATGTATGAAGTTAATTAAAAGGAGGCGAAATATTGCAATTTGTATAAATATAGCAAGTAACAGCATACGGTACCATTATTAAGTTATTTATACAAAGAATAGTTTGTCTGGTAAATTTTATTTAAAATCGTGAGCACGTTTATTTACGTTACTGCCGATACTAGATACTTACTTCATGATACAAAATTGCATTTGTAACAAGAGCTAGAGGAATTACAACTGGTCGATAAGTTTTAAAACACTCGAGTGTAGCGAAGACTCCATAAGAGAGAAGAATGGAATTGTCTACAATTATATGAATGTTAAAGGACTCCTTCTACTGTAAATATACGTAATTTATTGTATGAAAAAAGGACGTAAATATAAGCACCAGTGTATCTTATTAGTGAGTAAACGTTTATGTTGGATGTTGGAACTGCGATAAACGATGAGATCGGCGATGAAAGCGAAGCATAGAAATACGTTCTATTGGTTTATAATGGCAGTTTTTGAAGCAACGAGCAGATCTACGCTGAGGGGCCATACTTACATTATGTAAGTGTAATTTAGGCGATTTCTTACTCCCTCCCTACTCCACTATAAGTAGGGAGGGGGTAAGATGGTCAACGATACAAGCCTCCAGAAGCAAATACATAGATACTATTACTTTTTCTTCGCTATTATCGCCGTTCTCATCGTCGATACATAACTTTCTTGACGATGGATATAGACAAATTAATAAGTGAAGTGTTTAGTAGATATCCTTTATGGGATCAGAAATATACAAATCGCCGTAACAGATTTGTTTTAGATAAGTTATCAGATGAAGTAGCCATTAAATTAAATACAACACAAAAGCCAAAAGCTTTTCCGATGTACTATTTTGCGGAACTTGAAGATAATATTAATTCTTCTTCAGAGTCATTCATGTATTAAATGGTTCATCTTTGCGAATCCTTAAACGACTGAAACCGTACTATTATCACAGCTCCACTATAAACACACCAAAGATATTTTTGAGCAGCTTTTACCACCGCCCTTATAGCTTCTATCGCAGCTCCAACATAAACGTACCCTGGAAACCAACAAATTTTTTAAATGGCCGACTTCATTTATTCCGGAAGGTGAAGTAAAAATTAAAAAGCAAATTTTTTAATCAATGCATCATCGAGGATAATCTAACTGTCACAAAGTGTGTGTATACTTACGTTTAATTTATATCTATAACCATCTCAAACTAATTACTGCACGTGTTGTAACAGTGATACATTAGGCTTAGATGTTGTATCCCTTAGAATAGGATTAATTAAATTAAACACATGTCGCGCAGTCCTTAATAAATTATTATTTATTTACATAACGTTATTCAAACATTTATATCACATCCGGATACAATGTACACGAACTAATGTTTCTCTGACTTGTTTGCTGCTACTGCCTTCTGTTCCAACGTGTCCAGAAGTTTAGGGATTCTAAAATGTTGTACAATATTTGCTGAAACGGAAGTAATACGTGAATAAATAATTCTGAGATGGAATCCAGAAGGGTGAATTTATTGTAATAACATCGCAGTGTTATTTATTGCTCCTGGTGATGTAAACTTACCTACTGTTTCTTTGTCTAATTTATATTGAAGTGCTATCTTTTCTACAGAATGCTCAGTAGGATTTTCAGTGTGCTCAGTAAGAAAAATCAAGGCCTGCTTCAGAGAACATTTACCCTCAGGAATTATATGTGACTCATAAAATCCATACTCAAAAGTGGGAGGGTGACCTCTGTCTTGTGGTAAGGGCTTGGTTGAAACTTCGACATCCTTCTTTGGTTTAGTCTGCCAACGCGTGAAACATTATTTTATTGCTCTTTCATTTCTAATATAAATTGTAAATTACCAAAATCTTAACTTAAATCACAGACGAGGTATAGAATAGAGTTTACGTCTTACGAGAGCTGATATCAGTAGAGTTCGAATTAGTGGTTTCAACGCGCAAAACCAGTGGCTCTGGGAACTAATTCCAATTAGGGAGAGAGAGGGAGAGAGAGAGAAAAGACAGAGAGAGAAGATTGGATTGTAAGTTTGCCCCATTTCCGTGTGTAGGAAAAAATCAATTTTCATAACATTTAGTTTCACTTCTAACCGTTAGTAGGATTGCCATTGCATTCCACTCTGAATCGATAATGTTGCATGCGACACAAATATGATAAAGGGCCACTAGAGCCCCCCATCCGTGTGACAAAAATTTTCATTGGACATAAACTTTGTAAAGTCCGTTCGATACCTCATCTGTGCACAAATGAAACATACCTCTGGATCAGTGGATGAAACGTAAACACTTTTCAAATGATCATCCAACTGCACATTCTTCTTATATTGAGTCTCCATAAAGTCAGGATACACTAAAACAAGAATGCACATTAGATTCTATAATTATTAATAAACTACTGTTATTACATAACATATAACACAAATTTAACTACTTTTAACCAGAGAGAAAGCTCAAAAATACAGTTTCACTAAACGTTTTATTACAAAATCAATAATTATCATCATTAAGTGATATAAAATTTAATATCACTGCTTCGACTAACCACAGAACAACATAACAACAGAAGTCAATGACTACATATAGTGCAAGAAGCACTGATTCTTGTCCGACCATCAAAATTAATTAGTCTCTTCAGATCCTTTGGACCTCTGCAATATTATTATCAAATGCTGGGTTCTTAGTACCTGAAGACATCGGTCTTTGACTAATAATCATCCATAATCAGTAGAAAGTTAACAGCAGCAAATCAAAAACCTAGCAATTCACATTGATCAATACAAAGTCAAAAGTATCCCTTTCTTGTCTTTCATTCGATTCTCTTACGTGTACTCCTCTTTATACCCTCGCACGATTTCTAACTTCACTACCCTTCATTTCACGAAGTAACCGTTTTGAATAACTGATCTATCGAATAACATGACATAACATACAATTCTACAAGTTACAAGTATCTCTTACCACCATCAGATTTTAATATAAACGATCATTGTCTTCATTTTGAATTTCTCGCATTTTCTCTAGTAAATGGGAAACAAGTTAACTGTAATTAGTTAACTGAATACAACTTACATTTATTTACCATTTCCCTTTGCTTATCTGCAGAAGGATATTGTGGCGCAGGTACTGGTTTTGCTCTTTCAATAACTCGATGCGCGCGATTTTCAATGTTAAATGTGCGAAGTGGCTTGAACAATCGCGAATACACTTTCCCCATTTTTTAACCCTCTAATGCAAGAGAAAAGTAAATTTGTAACAATCATAACTTAAATTCCACTTTAAACTTCATTTTCGACAGTGGAGTTTATACTATGCAGTTTATATTGTAGATAGTTTAACGCATGACATGTATTTAATAGTAATTCTAAAAAATTAATACAGTTCTGTATGCAACTGTTAGGTTAGGAGCATATAACCGGGTTTCATATTCTTCTTCTGCTTCTTACCTTTTTACAGTAATACCAACCTCTTTCAATTAAGCTAAACTATTCCAACGCCTATAAAGATTTCCCTATGTAGAAAATATAATACTAATCTAATACACAATACACATTTATTTATATAGATACAATAAATTATCAATATCGTTGCTCAAGATCATTATATAACTGACGGATTAATATGTTTCCGCGAGATGTGGAAATCCTGAAAATGCAAATAACTGTATAAATAAACAAGCGGTTTATTTTTACATTGACAAAAGAGAATTCTAAACAGCGAACTTAATTACAGCTTCGCGAAGAGTGGAGTTTCTGTGAATTCTTTTAATTTATAGGTTATAAAATTTCAGGGTTAAAATTTTGTAGATTTACGAACACAGCCGCCTAATGTCGATGGAGGGAGTTTCGGAACGTTCAGTGAACTAGTTGCAGATGGCTGCGAAGACGCGGTGAAAAGAAACGGAGCGTACGTGTTAAATGATTGGATAATATTAGAGTTAAACGTGGTCATTTCATGAATTATGAGAGTGGCCTGGGTCAGAGTTCACTGGCGAGCCGCCGTTTCAACGCCTCTCATCCGGAAGTAATTAGTGAAACGCGCTACGTGTTCAACAGCTTACGCGTAACCGCCAAAATTACGGACAGACACGCCATCTTGTGCAGAAATGTTGACATTTTACTAAATCGAGGAAGAACATACATGATCGCTATTTATTCGAGTCCCTGGACTCGATTTCTACATTGATGGATGTTAAAAAATGCTAACATTACGTAACAACTGACGCGTCATCCGATTTTTTTTCTCTTAACAAGGTGATGATCATGTTACTAACGGGACATCGCGATAACGAATCGTTACGCTGGCCCTTATGTTTAGACTTGTGTTTACAAACAATACGACGCACAAGCTTATTTTACTGATATGCCACTGTTCCTTTGCAGAAGCGCACGTAATACAAATTCATAATGTTTTATGCACATTTCGTGTTGGCCAAAAAAGGGCCGCTGGCCCGTATTTGGTTAGCCGCTCATTGGGACAAGAAGTTAACAAAGGCCCACGTATTCGAAACAAACATTGAAAAGTCTGTGGACGGTATATTACAACCAAAGGTACGTGTCACGCGTATTTTCTATTGCAATTTCTCTCTTTACTCTCATAAATCTGCAATGCCCTTATTGCGATGTTAGGTTGGTGTACGCGAAACATTCTTTCGATTGAACTTCAGAAACATGGGGCTGTTGTAGAAGTTAACGTGCTTAATCAAACAATCATTTCATATTGATAATTATCAATCTTAAAGATCAAACATATGTCAAAGTATATTTATACAATGTTCTGTCGTAATCATTGATACATGGAGTCTTGCTTTATCATATAAGACCAGTGTTAACTTATCCACTGATACAGTTGGCTCTTCCACGATTTTTAAATGAATTTCATCTGTGTATTTTACATTTCTGCTATAAGTATCATTTCAAACTGGAAGAATTGATTGTGAATAAGTTTTGCGTATGTTTGCAAAGTAATCAACCTTCTTTAACTGTTTTATCCATTCATCTTTATTTCACTGATACTCTAATTGTTTTCGATTATCATGCAAAGTTTATTATGATATGCAATGATCTGGTTTAAAATAAATTTTGCTTGATTCTATTATGAAATAAAATGGCTGGTTTGTGTCTTTAAACATATAGAAATGTTTCACATGGCCTATTTCCAGAATTTTGTGGATTAGAATTGTCTTTTGACTCTCTTCTAACTTAATTTCCTGTAATATTACAAAAATTAGTATTTAAAATTGCTTATATTCTAAAATTTACCAAATTCTGGGTTTTTATCTTTAATGAAATAACAATGCTTCCAAAAATTGTTTCATTTTTGTTGTTATATTACAAAATTCCAATTCTTAAAGAAGAGCGTTTCAAATGCATCAACCTAATAACGCATGGCTTCTCAGAATATTTTTTTACATTCTTCATAACTGACCAAGAACTTTGTGTATTTAAGTATAATTTCAGTTATTGTAATTCTTCGCTGATGTTCTTAAAAATTGTACTTACTCCACATGCTTTCATCGTTCAGAAGTTCTTTAATTTACTCGTTCTACTTATTTCTTTCTACAGCATTCATAAAACTATGTCTATAATGTAGACGTAAGAAAAACTATTTTATAATATCACCATATAATATTTCTATTTTATTACGTCGATGCAGGTAAAAATGGCTTTAAGAACATCTGGACACTTGTTACTGGGGGTAGTACGTATATACTCTCGGAAGGCTAAATACCTCTTGGCCGACTGTAACGAGGCTTTTGTAAAAATAAAAATGGCCTTCAGGCCAGGTATGGTGGATCTACCAGAAGAGCACAGAGAAGCTGCTGTAACGGCCATAACATTACCTGAAGTATTTCACGACTTTGATACTGCGATGCCTGAGTTGAAGTAAATACATTACAGTTACATTAATCGACAGTAACGCTGATAATACAAATTTGCGCGTATATAAATTCCTGCTTTGCATATAAAACAAGCTTAATGGAAATGTTCTATTTCAGAGACGTTGACATAGAAGCGCAATTTAGTTTAAACCAGTCTCGAGCGGAGGAAATAACCATGAGGGAGGATTATGGTAGCCTGGCTTTAGTTACTCACGATCAAGGATTCGGAGACATGAGTTTCGACGCAGAACCACCGGAGTTATTGAGGCATGCTGGGGCTGTAGAACCATCATTAGACCAAGTAAGTTTTTCCCTATTTATGAACCGCCATCGTTTGCAAAGAAACCAATTCTATATTTATTTTTTAGACGCATATGTTGTTTACCGATGGGCCAGGGATCGAAGCAGCTTTAGAGCAAAAAGAGAAAGAGCCAGTTCCAGGTCCATCCGTAACAGCGCAAGCTATGGACATAGATATGCCCATAAGGGACGATGGCTTTGGTGGGCACCTTGGTCAAGATATCATATGTGAGTAACATAAATTGGCGTTAATAATCTTACGAATTAAAAGACATTTAAAATATATTTTACTGCGGGGATTTATCATACAATTATTTATCATTGTGCTCTTTAGCTGGTGGCTTATTTGAGGGAGGTTTATTCGATGAAGCGCCAATGGGTGAAGTGCCTGTGCCCGAAGTTAGTGCCGTAATTGAACCGCAAGAACCAGGTGCAGTTCCTGGAGCCGCACCTTCTGTACACGATGAATCTGAGGAAGAAATGGGAGATCGCTTTGGGGGACCACCATCTCCCATGGGAGGTGTCAGGTAACTTTTTTACTACATTCATTTCTCCCGAAGTAATAGCAGATCGTAATTAATCGTTGCGATTGAAGCATTGCTTGTTTTAACAAATCCTTCATTTCCCACGCAGCACCGATGAATCCAGACCTGCCTCCCCAGCTGTAGCTGGAGAAGAAATCGAAGGCAGAATAAGTGTTGCAAGCCGTCGATTTACCCCTGCGCCGCCTACTATTCCCGAAGAACGCCCAATGGAAGCTATCGAAGAAGCTCCACCTCTACAGGACCAAACCACATTATTGCACGACGAAGAAGAAAGCTTCGCTCTTGCGCCAGTTGATGCATCGGCATTAAAAGGTATCACTACGTCGTGATACTGTTTTATTTAAAGTACAACGTTAGTTACTATAGCGCCGTGATAATATGAATAATTAAATTTCAGGGTTCACGAAAGCGAAACGTAAACGCAAGCTGATCGTCGATGAAGTGAAAAATATTTCTGGCGAGGAGATGAAAGCGCAGTTATCAGACACTAGTGATATCATAACGACGTTGGATTTAGCGCCTCCCACAAAGAGGCTAATGCATTGGAAAGAAACCGGCGGCGTTGAAAAGTTGTTTGCTCTGCCAGGAAGGCCAATACCAGCGCGCGTGTTGTTTAAGGTATTTTAATGACCCATTATTTCGCCATGAATCTCGCAAAAGTAGAGCAAAGATTGCGCGAGTCTAATACTTTACACATTAACGAAACAGAATTATCAACGACATCTGACCAGCAAGTCCTACGACCACGAAGACTTTGGACGTTTAGTAGGCGAAGAGGAGGGTATGCCCTTGGAACAAATGAGAGAACCTGCGGAACAAGATTCGTACGAGCAAAGTATTTTAAGCAAACGTATGTCCCGAAAACGGAAAGCACCGGTAGAGGAAGAGGTACATTATATCATACTAATTAATGCGTTTCCTTTTTTAATTCTTACTTTGTTCTGTAATCGATTGTATTTCGTTTTTAGATAAGGCCAGCACCTCCAGCACCAGCACCACCAGCAATGGAAATTGCCCTCGATGCTGTAGAAGTTCCCAGTATAGTTCCTCAACCAAGCCTTCCTCCCGCAGAATCACCAGTGCCTCCCGAAGTATCTTTACCAACGGAACCATCAGTGTCCGAAATCAGTGGTATAGTGCCCCCCGTTGAAGAAGCAGAAATGATTCCTCCAGCCCCTGAAGCACCTTTGATTCCCTCAGAAATACCTGTAATTCCTCCAACCGAAGCCCTCGCTGCACCTGAAGAACCAATCGTTCCGCCTACTCCAGTGGAACCGGAAGTTGGTGTACCAACCGCTGAAATGCCCCAAATGGAAAATATGGGCTACGATCAGGTGAATTATCTATATCGTCATTTTAAACGCGTGTACTTTTGAATGCGATTTATTAACCATTATGCGTGTGATAGGCGCAACCTCAAGTACCATACCCGGGATACGATGAACAACCACCACCGCCCCATACACCCGCTATTTCAGAAAGGGGACCAGCAACTCCATGGAATCATGAAGATTACGAGTTCCCTCCGTCTGTAGGACCTGTATGTATATTCTACGTATTTAAATGTATTAAAATTTAGTGAGTTTAAACGGAAGAGATGTATATAACTTAACTTTATTTTTTTTTACAGCAGGAGGAACAGCAAATAGATGAAACTTACGAACAGTTCGAGGAACGCGTTCTCAACAAAAGAGCAGCGCACATGTATCATGTTATTAAGAGCAAACTGGACACCAAAGATAGGTTGACGTTGTCGGAAATGGCGTACAAAAATAATCGCAAACAGGTTTGTGTTTGAGAATTTAATGTAATATAGAAAATTGCACGAGATTTATAAACGAGTATAATATTTATGCTATTAATATTTTTCTTCCATAGGTTGCACAGAAGTTCTATACGTTGTTAGTCCTTAAAAAGTTTCAAGTATTAGAGCTCTATCAAGAATATCCGTATTCCGAAATCGCAGTGAACAAAGGACCAAAATTCGAGAACCCTGCATTATAAAAGTATTAGGTATTTCTTACTTTACATTTACTTCTAAACATGATCAAAAAAAAAAAAGAAGAAAGATTGTGATTATTTTGATCCGTACAGAAAGAAACGAATTTGTCTCACTTCTTCTGATTGATAGATTGTAAAATAATATATGAAACTATCGTCAGAAACCTTTGAGTATCTAATAAGACAAAAAACTTTTGTAAATCATGTTTTAAACTTCTTACTCAGGAGTGTATACGTTTTGTATAAATCCGGAAAGAATTATTTTGGACCTTCTGCGCCTTTATCGAAAATTCGATTGCATATACAAATGTTTGCTATTAAAAGCTGCATCATTTTTTACTTCGATGCGAAAAGGAAATCGATGATTGTCTTCACTAAATTTTGTCATCAATTCGAACAGGGTCTGTATATAAATACATTAATGTCTAGTGAAAATATTTTATATGTTACTATTTACAAATCACTTGTTCAGTCTTTTCTGCAGGATGGTCCAAAATTGCCGATAAACTTATAAGATAATTTATGAAGTTTCATAAGGAAAGAGTTTTGTTAAAAATTTCATAAAATGAGATTATGTATGGTTGAAATCTATGTATCTTATTTTAAAATTCTGAGCAGGTTGGAGACGTAATATAATCATTTCTTATTAGAGTACTTACACGTTAATTGCCGCTGTAAACAATTATTAATGGAAGAATCAAGAGAATATTTTATGGATAATACTTTTACGTATTGCAGTCATACTTTAGGAGTCTCAAAGCTATAAATGCTATCTATATTTTTCTGTACACTTTACATAATCTGTATGCGTAGTTACTTTTTCATACGAATCGCTGGAAATTTATGAGCCACTATAATTTATATCTACATTGTGAATAACATTCCGAGCAGCATTGTTTCCGATTTAATAATTTCGTTTTTATGTTTCAATCGTTCTCGCTCGATTCCTTCATCGTAGCACGAAGAGAATCTATTAATCGTGTAAAAAGAAACGAAACTTGTTTGGCCACATGTACTATCTTCTCAAAGAAAATAGTGTCAATGGCAATGATTTAATTAATCCGACCACGAAAAATGTTCAATAATTTATTGTTATATATGTATCTGCCTGGTGGGATACAAGAGTGTTAAATCATATTTAGAAGAAAAAGAAGTACTATATTTTATCAAACTGACATGTCAGAAATTTCTCAAGAGCAATCATAATGCATTGTAAATATACATGCACAGTAAACACATATGCTATCATTACGACGCACGTATGCCTACCTAAAGGCGTATCATGGAAAAAGTAATGTAACATGTTCAACATGCCTGATTGTAAATAGACTCATGATTCACTAATCAATACACATCTGTTTATAAAATAAAAAAGATCTGAGATATTCTTTTTAAAATTCGAACCCTAAAGTACATATCATATAATACTTAAAAATGTTAATCCATCATTTTCCATTAATAAACTGTTGCATATATTATATATCAAGATTTATTAAGTTAACTCGAAAACTCTTCATAATTAGTTTCAAATATTCTTCTTTAGTTATCCGCACGATGTGTACGACATACGTGCATACTGCATTCGAGGTAATGTGTTTAATACATTAGACGCTTTCTTTTTAACACGTATTATCCATTGTGATAACATATTTGTTTTCTAATAACACGTATTAGGAGTATTTAATTTATGGTTACTTTCTACATATCTAGAATGTATTTTTCACGAAATTAGTTGTGTAAGTTATGAGAATTAAATACGATGTCATTTAAAATTGTCATTAAATTACTGCATACCAAGTCCTTGTTCTATTAAAATGCAGTTTCTTTAAAAATTACACTTCGAAAGTATAGTTCGAAACTACTTCCCCGAGATAAATTCTTTTACAAATATTAAACACTAATGCAATTGATTTTAATAATATTATATTGTTGTCTCTGAAAATATAAAAATATGCACAAAAGTGTTTATATGTAAAAGCTTTATTTTATTTGTTACTAGCAGATTCATTTTTAAGACGAAGCATCGGATGTAATACAAACGTAATTAATGTGTGAATTATATAAATCGTAACATTTCTTTTATAGTTAAATTATGAAGTGCTATTCGTACTTGGGAATAATCTGAATCTTTATTCCGTAACGAACTGTATGAAAAAAAAATAGATAAATGCGATTTAACATTATTCTTCCAGTTCACCAGATTCCATAGCCTCACGATACGATTTGTCTTTTGTACGGTCTGGGTCCAGCTTGATCATATCATCAATTCTGAGGATAGTTATCGCCGCTTCCGTGGCGAATTTTAAAGATTTAATCTTCGAAATCGCTGGTTCTAATACACCGGCTTTCTTATTATCTTTAATTGTGCCCTCGAGCAAATCTAGACCAACCCTAAAAAAACAATCATATATCATATTATTTGCAAATATTGGCTTTTCTTGGAACGCGTATTAAAATCCTTCGATACTATACGACATATTAGAGAACATATTACCATTTCAGATCCGCAAGATCTGCTTTCGTTTGACTGGAATTGTGGTACGCTCGTAATTTTGCCACCAGATCAGTAGCATCTTGCGCCGCGTTAACCGCTAATGTTTTCGGTATAATTAGCAATGATCTCGCAAATTCAGCGATAGCTAATTGTTCCCGAGAGCTCTGTAGAAATATAAACACGCAAGTTGAAATATATTTTAATGATTCGTGTCGTTATGGCGAAAGTAACTTACCAGTGACGTAGCAAAGTTTTCCAAATATATCGAAAGTGCTGCCTCAACGCAACCTCCCCCCGCAACCACACTTTTGCTTTCTAAAACTCGCTTGACTGCACACAGTGCATCGTGCACAGACCGCTCCATCTCGTCGCAATAATAATCGTTTGGCCCGCGTAAAATAAGGGAGCTCGCTGTCCTTGCTTTAGGTCTGTTAAAAATGCCGCAAATTTTATTTTACCTTCGCTCATTAAATATTTCTAGGCATCGATAATGGGATAGAAACGAACCCCTTAATGAGGATAAGCTCGTCGTCGCATATCATTTCTTGTACTACTTCAGCAGCCTCTCCAAGGAAACTGGCATCGAAACTTTCTTCTCCCTCCATGTTAGTCAGAGAAGTAACGAATTGTGCACCAGTCGCTTTAGCGATTCTCTTCAAGTCTGCCTTTTTGCATCTACGCACCGCCATCGCCTTAGCTTCTACGAAATACTGCGAAAGAAACAATGAGTTTTTATCACGAAATGAATCACTTTTATCTCGTCGATTTGAACGTACCTTCAAACAGAAATCATCGACTCCTCCAGATAAAAGAACAACAGTAGTGCCGGCTGCGAGGATTTTCTGAACACGTTCTTTTGTAATGTCTGCTTCTCGTTGACGCACTGCTTCGAGTTTCTCTGGATCTGTAATAAGAACTTCGACGCCCAATTTCATTTTTGTTTTCTGCATGGAGAAATCCAGACACGCAATCTTTGCGTTCACTACTCTTTTGGGCATCGCTTGAGAGGCCACGGTGCAGTTCAACGCGTAGCCTTGCACTATCACGGATTCTCGAACGCTCTTGCCGTGAGCTTTCAGAACGTTAACTGCTTTAACAGGGTACAGAAACCCTCCTTTGCCGTTGCTGACCTTTACTGCATTGGTAGCATCGACAACCATATTTCCGAAGAAATCAGCATCACTATTAATATATTAAGGAAACAATAACAAGCGTAACATTAATGAAACTATGAGAACCATTATCTCTCGATATTTTAACCACCCGATAAGAAAAAAGGATACGCTCCAATAATTTTGCTGGACATAGAAGTTTTCGCTACGTTAACCAAGCAGTCACGTCCAAGTCCATCGGCGCTGACTGTTAAATTCTCCTGAATATATTTGCAGGCCTCTCTGAAACGCGGAAGATAATTATTTAATTGCTTTTTACTCTGGCAAAGAATCGTTGAAATGTTAAATATGTTCATATCTATATCGTTACTCACTTGCAAGCAAGTCTGTAACCGCTAATTACAGATGTTGGATGAATTTTTTGTTTCACGAGCTCATCTGCATTTTTTAGTAGCTCGGCTGCAACTATTACCTGTTTAAATGATTTTCATTTACTCTCTTTACAAATAAATATATATTGTATTTTAAATATGCGAAGAATTATGGTTCAGATACTTGTGTTAACACTTAAACGAATGAACTTACAACAGAGGTAGTGCCGTCTCCAACTTCGTCATCCTGTAGTTGTGCTAATTCTACTAGAACTCTCGCTGCTGGATGTTCGACTTCGAGCAAGCGCAAAATTGTGGCTCCGTCGTTGGTAACAGTAACATCCTACGGCGTTATTGCAAATGTGAAAATTACATATATCTAAGATAATGCTCGATGAAAGTATATACGTACACCAATGTCGTCCACAAGCATTTTGTCCAAACCAACAGGGCCCAATGAACTCTTCACCACATTGGCGATAGCGCAAGCAGCCATGACTATAGCAGAAACAAAATGCATATAAACCAGAGTTGGGCAAAATGTAATTGTGCAGTTGATTACACATTATTTTCTGCAATCGTTAATGTAGGTGGTTGACCACAATTTTATCAACTACATAAATTAACGATTACAGAAAATAATGTATAATCAACTACACAATTACATTTTAATCGTAATTTGTAAGTTATAATTAGATTATATTTTGCCCAACTCTGATATAAACTATCTGAACTAGTTTTTTCAATACCGCCTATAGAACTGGGCTATGAAAATGATGATCCGCTATAGAAAATTAAGAAGCTAAGTTTGATTCTGTATAAATTTGAAATCTTAGCACGTTAAGAGTATGGGTGCATTAAAAAGAGCAAAAAGGAAGGGCGAATTAAATATTGAAGATTGTTACCGTATACATTTCAATTTAGAAATTAATATAAATTTTAAAGTGTATTCGTAGGTCGCAACATTTAGTGTCACATGGACACGTACGTTATATCGTAATACAACGAAAGTACCATTCCCGTAATTATACACGTAAATATGTTATTAAGAATATTTTTATTCGCTTAAAATTAGAAAAGTACGTGAATTTGACGAAAATCTTTGAGATAAATCATGGTTCGCGTAAACGCCGAGACGAATTAATGTGTTACTTCAACCACATTTTCGCAGGATGAGCTATCAACATACCATTTTGTGTTCGTACAGGAGCCCCGGATTGCCGGGTACCTCCGACGACTAAAGGACTCGCTACAGTCGACATTTCTCAACAATTCCTCTCTCTTTTACACAATATTACAACGGGACGACGATCGAAATTTTTCGATTGCCGACAAAATTCTCGGTAGCAAACCAAGTGATCCGCGTGTGACTAGTAACAACGATGATGGTCAACGACGCCTATCCTTCTTACTTCCTTTTAGGGGCTTTGAACGATAGCAGTTTCCATTGGCTACTATACCGTGTGCATCTTTTTAATTGGCTATGAAATGTGGACAAAAAATGTTTTCCATCGCCTTCTAGAAAAACCATAGCTGTAACACATTTGCGATGTGCATTGAAAGTAAAATGAATGAACAATAAAAAATACGATCGTAATGAAATGATGTTAAATAGTTTCCTTTTGATGAAAATTGAACGTATTGATAATAGTTTATTTATATTATGATTGAATTCCACTTGCGCCCAAAGCGCCCGTGATTTTCATTAAAGTAGGTTTTCCTATACGCGAGTGGACGCCACTTCAAGAATTTCAAAGTCGATTTTCTTGAAAATTAAACACGATATCAAAAAAAGTTACTCTTTCTTTTCTACTCATAACAAATAAATAAGTCGAGAAAAAGGTATACAATTTTTTAATATTGCGCTTCATTTTCGAGAAAAGCGACTTTGAAATTCTTGACGATGCATCCAGTACCCTAATGAAAATCACGGGCGATTTGGGCGTAAGTGGAATTCGCCCTATCATTTACACGAGGTTTCGGTTTAGGTTTTTTCTTTATTCCTTGTACATTTTATACAAAAGAAACGGCGCTTCAAGACATTGTCTTATATTGCCCAACGAACATTACATCACTGTAGTCTTTATTCTCCCTCCTCTTCTAGGGCATGGTGATCGGTCCATTTCCTCTCACTCATTCATCCTCTCCTCATCTACCATCCTCTCTTACAATATCTTAAACCCTCATTTACATGACAATAAATAATATGAAAATAAGACCTGAAGTTTAATGTTTGCAAACTTCCGCTAAGTTCTGAATGTTGATTTAGGATCGTCAATTTGTGAATGTTGGTAATCCTAATAATTTAGAAATGATCTAAATAGATTACATGGTCATAAGCTGAAAGAAACGAAAGTAAATATACAGTGAAAATATTATTTGTTATTTATTTTAACTCACATGTCAGTTCATCCGATTAATTGTAAATGTTGAATGACTCTTCTAAAGTTATCGTCGTTAACGTCTTTAACTTACGATTAAAAATCTTACAACCATAGGTTATAACATATCTGATTAAACAGATTAATAATGTATTCTAACTGAAATAATTACATTTCAGAAATGACTTTTCTCACGACTTTACTCGGTTATACTTTACAAAACACTAAGTCTCTTATAACTAATACTACAGCTACAAGTAATTTAGGTACGTACGGTGCAAACAATATATTTTTAGTGTTAAATTCATTACAACATAGAAATCGATAAATCTTTTGAATTCGTGTAAAATAACAGTAATTCATTTATATAATATTTATCTAATATAAGTCATTTTGTAAATTGTTCTAGCATGCGTACGATACGCATCGAAGAAAGCTAGTGGTAGTTCAAGAAATAATCCTCGTAATATACGACCAAAACATAGAGGAGTGAGAGTTCAAGATGGAAAGTACGTTCAAGAAAGTACAATATTAGCTGTTCAACTTAGACCCAGGTTTCATCCAGGATTTTACGTAAGTTTACACATATTCCCTAAAATATACTTTATTTCCAATTAAGGGGGAACCTGGTTTAGGACGCTGAAAACACGGTGGTTTTTAAGAATTATTTTCTCAACAAATATAAAGCGAATCTTTCCAAAACTTTACGGGTGTTTCACTGTATATTCAGACAAGAAAACTTTTTTTTTATTCAAGAATAATTCTTTTAATATTGTTTTATTGGTATATATTCGTAGCGCCGCACTGCCGGAGTTGTCAAATTGTGTACATCGTAGCGGATCCAATTTTTGCCCGAAATAAAGAAGTCAAAGTTGTTCTTAATTGACATGAATTTATATCGTCGATGTATTAAAAAAAATAAGGAAAAGTCTAAAATTGACAAAGTTATGGGACTTTAACCAAAAAGTTACGATTTTTACGGAGAAATTTTGATGTTTTTATGCAAAAAAAATGATTTAATCTAATTTCTGCATAAATGTTTTTCAGTCATCGATTATGGTTAGTCAATATGTAACTAAAAATTCCCGGGTAAAGTCAACCGGTCAAATAAATTTTTCTCTATCCTGTACACAAGTTTAGAAAACGTGGTTTCCAGAAAAATGCTTTTAAAGTTTTCAACCATACCTGTATCTGCGCGACACGCATCTGTTACCTCGGCTGTATCTATGAAGCTACTTCGAATTTCTGTCCATAACTTTGGGCACGCATTCTGCATGAGTATTACTATCAATTAAAAAATAAAAAAAAATCGATTTTTTCAGCTAAACCAGGTTCCCCCTTGAAGCATTTTCATTTAAATGCATAAATTGTATGTTTACTTTCTAGGTTGGTATGGGTAGAAATGGCACGTTGTATGCTATAGAACGCGGAACCGTAGTAATCACCTGCGAGAAAATTAATCCAAACATGGATCATCCGTGGGCTAAAATGAACTATGAAGGCAGAGAACAAAGCGTTATATATAAGAAACATTTTAATATTATTCCTGAACCGCATCATGATAGATTTGTATTAGTCGATACCATATAGACACACTTGTATAATCACATTTACACATTTCATTTGTAAGTAGATTGTTCAGATTACAACCATGTAACAATAGGAAGATAGTAGGGTAGTCTGCTTTATTCTCCTTACGAAAACAATAATATATATTATCCGTTTTCTAGTACATTACTCTCAGCCCATTGGAATGATTGATATACAATATTTTGATCTTCAGAAAAGAAAGCGTATACACGTGTTTTTCGAACGTGGCATGCAATCCGACAGTCAGCCGAAAGTTCAGTTATTGGAATCTCTTCATTTCTATCTTTGCACTGGATTATGAATTGAGAATGGAACATAATAGGATCTCCTGATAAACGTTTAGAACGTTAAAACACTTATCGTAATTAGCCAGTGGCATTTAAATAATGAACATATCACATAATACATACCGGGATATATTAAAAAATCTCCACCAAATTTGCTTCCGCTCGTTACATAATATCCTTTTTCCCACAGATCTTTGAATGTTTTATATCGAAGTTTTTCTTCGTAATTCGACGGGTATTTCCAGTCCATTACTTCGATGTCATCTTTATCCGACCATGGATACACTGAAAATATATTTATGAGTTCCTCGCTTCTACGAGTAAAATTACTTTAGCTTATAGCAATGTTATACCCTTGCGTTAATTTATTATTAACATAAATATTGCCTCGTTTTCCTTTACCTGTATGAGTTTGAACTAGAGCGTCGCTTTTATCTAATTTAGGAAGTTTCGCCATTTCTTCTTCTAACAAATCTTGGCTATTTATCTCGATATTATCAAGAGCTTCTTGTACTTTTAGATCTAACGGTTTCCGTGCTTTCTTTTTCCTCGTTTCTATCCCGAGTATCTTGCGTTTCTTTCCATCTATAATTCTGTCCATCATCCTAGTTACCTGTAACATTATCCATTATTGTATTGAATTAGATTCGATACGTACTTTGTATCGGATTAGAGGTGAGACAGTTTCTGCAACCTGTTTCTTCCTTTCGTTTCTTAAACATTCTTCCTGTTCTATATACAACGCATTCCTGTATTCTTCAAAAGTCTGTTTCAACGAATCAGATGGTGGTTTTTGAAGACACGGATATCGTACGAGTCTTACAAAATTCTTCTCAAGCAAAAGAGATACTTCCTCCGGTTGTAGAAGCAACGGAAGACCTGAGAGTATGTCTTGCCTAGGTTTCTTTGGAAGGCAACCTATTAATTCGCCAACTATTCGATAATCTCTTCGCAGTTTTAACCAGTCTAAAAGATAAAAATAATTAATATTACATACTTATATAAGTTGTATTTTGAAAAATAATGAAACTATTACCATCTGCGCTCCAAATGAAAACATTGTTTCTCGATAAGATTAAGTCTATCATTTTCAACGGGAAAAATGTTTGATATTTTTATGGTTCTATTTTCTAACTGATTATTCGAAATGTACCTGGAACCGATACAATATAATTAAAAACTTTCTGTCCCATTTCTAATTTCAGCGGAAATGAAGTAAATTTGAAATAGCAATGTTCAAATTGCAGTTTTAAAAAGTAAACAGAAGTATGGCGGTGTTTTAAAGGTAACAAACAAAATTGAGAAATAAAACACTTGTTCTTACATAGTTAAAGAATGAAATAAAGCCATTTTATTGGTAATCTTAACAATAATGAAAACAGAAAGAGCGACTGCAAGCAATATTCACATCTGTTTGAACAATTCTTGCTTACATTTATAAAATTATTCTTTGGTTTGTACAAACTTGAATTCTCTCACACAACAGTGTAAAATACAAAATAAATGTTATAATATTTTCAATATATCAACATGTCTCAAATATTTCAGGATCGAAAACTTTTCGAGTACTTTATTCGGTAGTTTGAAAATATAACCCAAAATGAAACATTTATTTCACTTTTTGACTATTCAAATTTGTTCATTACATTTGGAATACATACATATTATCTTGTCTGCTCCCACTTTAGCGTTTTTCAGTCAAAAATAATATTTCAAGTACTTTTATCTTACACAGCATCCAGATCGGAATGTCTTTCTTTCTAAACAAATGAATTGAATAAAATTACACATTGGATTACAATTCTCACTTATTTAGAAGTAAACTATTTATTATTTGAAAGGCATGAATACATATTAGTTTATGTTTATACAGGTGTGATTCCCGTGGCAAATCAAATTAAACGCTAAATGCTGATTCACATATAACAATAACTTTAGTAGAACAAACTTTAGTATATAACAATTAGTAGAACAAACATTTCTTTAGATATAAAACATTTTTACGTATATTACACAGACTTTTTCGACGAGTTCGTAAGCTACAAATATTTAACGGTTACTAAATAGACTACAGTTTAAGAGATTATAATAACAAAGGCTGCAATATTATAGAGTACCTAGTACTTCGAATAATATATCTTCGTTTGTTGTCCAAAAAAAGTGTCGCCCAGTTTTTCAGTATTTCTGAATGACACTACATATTTGACTCAACACATCGATATTTGAAACATAGCCTAGCAGAAATACCGTGTTCGACAGATGTCGCCATTCATCATTTCTGAATAATAATTGTTTCGGGTGGAAGGGGAAGGAAGAGGATTGTCGAACATCTGTCACCAAGCGAAGGCTACGTCCGTTTTAGTCCCAAAAACTGCAATACCGTCATGGCACCTGGTTTTATGATTTTTTGAAGGAAGTCCGATATATACGGGATCGAAGTCGCGTTGAAGTGGTGATTCTCATTCTATACGAACATTTGTTCATATTTGGTGAGTGACCGTACGATACTCAATTATTCTTGTTTACCGATCGCACGGCGAAAAAAAATCAAGTGAAATTGAAGGGCAAGCCCTTCAGGGAAACCACGACTCACTGTACTTCCGTGGCTAACCTTTAATTTCAAAACGTGCGTCATTTCTAATTCTCCCGGATATCGGTTGACAGATTCGGCGAATTTAACAGTGCACGTTGTTTTAACACAGAATACATTTTGGTTATAATAATTCACACTGAGGAGATTTCTCTTCGCTTACACGGGCTGCGATTTCAACCAACTATCGTATCATTGTCAAGTAAAGATGATCGCGTTTCCATGAAATTTTTATTCGCTCAAATACTTTAACGCTAAGACTTTTAAACACTCGATGGTACTCGTAGGTTTCATAGGCGAAGTCCGATCGTTCGTGACCCTTTATTCAAAGTATCCCGAAATCGAAACCGCTTGGATAATTTTTTTTATGTAAAATAAGGATATTTCTATAAGGGAATAATATTTATTTGTTGCTCCAGTCTTGGAGAAATGAGTTCAGGTAGACCGATCAAGTGTGTGGTGGTAGGGGATGGAACAGTAGGAAAAACATGTATGTTAATATCATATACAACAGATAGTTTTCCAGGAGAATATGTTCCTACAGTGTAAGTATCATTTTCTTCCATAAATCGAAATATTTCAGATGTTTATAACAACCTAATGTAAATGATATATTTGCTTCGATTCAGATTCATTTAGAATGGGTACTTGCAATTTTAGTATTTTTAGTAGTAGTGCTCTTATAATCACTTTTTAATACCCATTTCTTTCTTGGAGTAGTGAAATGGGGTGGCTAATAATAGTGAAGCAGCATTGGCCACCCTTCCACTACTTGCAGGAAGTAATCCATTCCGCATCACTTCTAAAGTCTTTTAAGATTCCATTTAGATACATAAACATTTGAATGCAATAATTTTTAAATTATTTTTATATTTTTAAAACAAATTTAAGAAGCGTGCATTGAGGAAGATGTTTAAGTGGAATGTATTAAGTACATTTATAATTTATTATTATACTGATTAAAATGTTTTCGGATCATTAATCTGTTCAACCCTTTTAGCCACTAAGAATAAATATAGTTATCTGCGGCAACAAGATCATGTTTGTTGCTGAGATAAAGCAATGTAGTATAAGAATATCCTCTGTGCTTTTAGCAGCCTATATTCTTACTCTTATTGCACGAATATTTCTCAGTTTAACTGCGATGTAGCGAGAGGGTTGATATTTCAATTCTTGAATGTAGTTTTTACTATTTTGTACAGATTTGATAACTATTCAGCACCCATGGTTGTGGATGGAATACCTGTTAGTCTAGGACTTTGGGATACAGCGGGTCAAGAAGACTACGACAGGCTTCGCCCACTTTCGTACCCGCAGACAGACGTCTTTCTCATTTGTTTCTCAGTAACGAGCCCTTCGTCGTTCGAGAACGTTACCAGCAAGTGGTATCCAGAGATAAAACATCACTGCCCCGACGCACCAATGATACTCGTTGGAACTAAAATAGACTTGCGAGACGATCGTGAGACACTTACTGCCTTAGCCGAACAAGGTCTTAGTGCTATAAAACGCGAACAAGGACAGAAATTGGCGAATAAGGTCGGCGTGGTTTTTAATAGCTTAGTAAAATCTGTGAGAAGGATATGGTCGATAGTTTAAATATATATGTACATTAATATACTAATTCTATATGTAATCCATAGATTCGTGCAGTGAAATACATGGAATGTTCTGCGCTCACGCAACGCGGTCTGAAGCAAGTGTTTGACGAAGCGGTTCGCGCCGTTCTAAGACCCGAACCCCAAAAGCGCAGACAGAGAAGGTGCATTATGTTATAAACAATAAACGATCGGGAATGAATCGACATAGGTAAAAGCCATATATAAACAGACAGACTGAAATTAATTTTTTCAAAAAAACAAAACGAAGAGAATATGAATGTTTTGAAAAGGAGATAGCAGGCCACACATCTTAACGAATTCTCTGGCAGCTATAGTTCACCGCATCACAAATAAAGTACAATTTACAGCTTCTTTACTTCAACATAGGCTGTAAAACTAACATAAGACTAACAAACTTAAACAACGAGAAAGTATAATACCATTTATCATTTTTTAACCGTTTTACTTGTGAAACTGAAGCAAACGAAGCATACTGAAAGTTTGTATGTATCCTGTTTGTAGCATTTCTAACATAATTTTATACATTAATGTACTAGTCAGAATGTCATGAGGAAGTATCTTATAAAGCTGAGAACATGTGCATTTATCATTATCTTTCTTATATTTATAAAATGATAAGTCTTGTTTCTGTTGTCATTTTATACGATCTTTTTTTTTTTATTCTCTTATACAGTGCTTCAATTGATATTTAAACTGTTGCGACAGTTAAACACGAAGCGTCGAGATTTTTCAACATGCGAGCTGCCAGGTTTCTAAATTTTTATATCTACATTAGTAAAAACATTCATTTTAGTACACACGAATGATAGGTATAACAATCAATATACTAACAATTTTTATAAAATGTAAAATAGCATTATAGAATTATTTAAACGTACATACAGTGCCATAGCAACGAAGAAATCAAATCAATAATGTGAACATTTTTGTATGTCGGTTCTAGACAATATATGTACGAGTCTTATTAGAATTCTTTTTATTAGTAAACTTAGGGACAGACGTAAAGGAATTGAAAGATCTCTTGTGACAGGAAATATTTTATATTTACCTCGATATTTTCTATAAATATTGTAATTGTAATGTTGCTTCGCATCGAAAGAGAAGTAAATACGTTTATGTGCAACACTGCCAGCAAACATTCGTACACTTGTTACGGGCAAAATTCAATCAGCTTCATATAACACTTTATTGTCTAGAATTTGAACATTTTTCTTATACCCGCATAATACAAACACACTGTCGTGTATTATGCGTATATTGATATTTATTTTATTCTAACCGCGAGCTGAGTAAGGATTTCCTAAAGCAAATTTCTTGAGGAAAATAAAGAAGCACTTGAGCTGTATTTCCGTTGTTGCGCGTGGCAAATACAATCTTACAGATTGCCGCACTGGTACGATCTGATTCAGAATTAAAGGATCAAAATTATTTTTCATAGAAACTGTGACTGCATTGCAAGAATTATAATCAAAATATATATATATTGAATTGTGTAAGGAAATGTATTACCAGCGACAAACGTATGGTGCAAGGTATGCCTATAAAACGAACGAACATAGCACAATTTATTTTAAAAGATACCATGACATTTTTAATCTTCCATTATTATTTTTATAAAATTAATTTATACAAATCATTGCAGTTAGAAAAGGAATGCAACGTATTTTAGAATAATGGGCACATTGTACAGAACGAGTAACTTTTCTCTTATGTATCAAATTATTCGCATCTATAATAACGCATAATTTATTACTGTGAATTTTACATTATCACTATTGTGCTGTAACATATTTCTGTTACATAGTGTAACATTCGTTTACATTGACCTACAACACTGAAACATTGTATTCATAAAACGTTACGCGCTCTCTATGAAAGGACTCGATGGAAAGATAGCGTAATGACGACTAAGAAATATTCCTCCACTCGTAAACATGCTATTTTTTATATTTGAAAAGAAAAAAAAAGAAGCTTAAAATATAGAATGATAGGACACGCGTGCCATATGCTTTCGAATTTATAAAACTGATATTAGATATCATACTTTGTTCGTATTTGTACTCAATGTGAATTTTTAAACGAATTAAAACATACGTTATCATATTTAAAACGAAAAATTCTTAGCGTAAGTGAGAGTGAATTAAGAATGAGGCATATTAATGCTTGCTGAGTGTACATACTGTAGCATAGTAATAACATGCTCTAAATTTCAATCAAACAGCTTCGAAGATGAAACGAGACATTGCTTTTCTTTTCGTTTCTCCGTAAGGTATTTCAGTATGTACACAGTCTATTAGAGCGATTAGTCATGTGATTGAAGTATAGAGTGTGTCGCAAGATGTTTGCAGTAAGCTTTACACTTTATTGTATCCCCAACAATTTTAAGTGGGACATTTATTTCGAATATATCTACTGCAAGGTATCTCATAAATTAAACGTTTTAGTTAAGGACGTACAATACATTTGTAGTTCCTGTGTAAGGCAAATTTTTTTTCTTTGATACTTCAAAGAGCACAACTCAAGACATTAACGACGCTATTCTACGACAGGTTTATGCCTAGGAATTCTTTTTTATACTATGTACATACGTACATAAATATGGCATGTTTATTATATAAAATAAACAAGTACCAACAGTGTGTCATATAGTAATCTCATGCGATGTTTGCATTTATTGTAAGTAGTGCATTTGTTTTACAAGTAATATCGCGTGTACTTACTATACCCTTCTATTTATTTCTTACACTTGTATATTCAAGTATGGGGAAAGTTATCGATGAATTTCTAAATTTCTGAAATGACAATGTAAGGTCTGACTACATTTTATAACAGTTTATTAAACGTAACTTGGAGTAAAAATAAGGGCAAGACAGAGCACAATCTTTTAAATACTACGTAACTCTTAAGATTAATATCGATATTCTATTTGCAGTATTACGATGTAAATAAATACATTATTCTATTATTCAGAAATTTAAAGAATTTGCTACGTATCTTCCTTTAAACGAAAATAGGAAGGAGTGTGCGCAATTAATGTTGAAACATTCAGTTTTATTGTATGGAAAATGCTTTTAGGGAAAGTAGAAATGGAATTGATTAGTATTTGTATTATTAACAAAATTCTGAATTCATGCATATTGGTAAGATGAATTACACTACTTACAACTTGTGCATTTAACAATGGTATTTAATATTGACTCTCTTTTTTTTTTAAGAAAAAAAAACAGCGAAGGATGCTACAAACCAAAGTCCAATACTACTTTTAATGTAACATTTATGATCTTTGTTGTGTATTATTGCATATAAGTATACAAAAGATGGATGTATGAAATGTAAAGATATTCTAGTCACCAAGAATCTGATTTTGTTTGTATATGAAATATTTTATCTAAATTTATTTTACAATCTTGTCTAATCAATAAATAAAACATTTTTACTAAAAAAAAAAAGGAACTCAAACCGAGATGATGAAATGAAAGGAATGAAAGTATTGATTCAATTAAAGATATTGTCAATTTAGGTAGAAGAGACTAAACCAAACAAGGAGGATGAGATTGCATTAGAATACAAATGTATGTACATGCACTAATAAGATACAAATTTAATCGCCAGTAATGTATGAATGTAACATTTATCTATTTTCTTAAATTTTCTGTAAAATCACTAATTTCTGTACTAATAAAGCAGCACAAGAGAGCGTTATGGCGATATAAATCATGTTTTCCTATTCTAAATTCGCGATTAATAATATTATGATAATTTACAGTTATTATGTTACATTGTAACAATTGAGGGGTGGATTTTATTGAAAAGTATAATGGTGCAAATATTTCCCTACTGTTTTTAAATATACATCTAATAATAGGAGTGCATGAAAAAGTTTGTTGATCACAATTGTACATGATAAGTTATTATGTGCAAGTAAATAATAAAAGTTTCATAATAGATCTAGCTTATCTTCCAGTTTTTGTATTTTCATA
This sequence comes from Andrena bucephala, assembly GCA_947577245.1. Taxonomy (NCBI): domain Eukaryota; kingdom Metazoa; phylum Arthropoda; class Insecta; order Hymenoptera; family Andrenidae; genus Andrena; species Andrena bucephala. The sequence continues at coordinate 24,340,489 of OX387719.1, forward strand.
AATGTACTCTTTTGCTGCCAAACCGATGGTAAATACAAAGTGTCATATAAAAATTCTGAAATTAATTTTAGTTCTCCTAATTCCTTGTGTAAAATTCAAGTTGTAGTGTTAAATAGCAATGAAATTGTAACTATATAAATGCATGTTATAAATGCCACCAGGAAGTATTTATTTTTTATTTATGTGTATTTTGAAAAGAACTTCTTAAACTAAAATACATAATGAGGAGTGGTTAAACTTGAAATACAAACACTTTATCCTACAGTTTCATGGAAAGTAAAAAATATTTCATAATAGTTATAAAACATTGAATGTGATTTGTATGTACTTTTAATTAAAGTAGTTATCAAAATGAAATAAATTTTTCAAGGAAGGGATAGCTATATTTAATTGTATTATAATAGAAATGAGTTGAAATTTTACTAAGTTTTTCATTTTTATTTAATTATAACAAAAACCCCAAACTGATGACTTGCAGAGTAGGAGTTTATTGATATTAATTGTTTTTTTTTCTCTGTGTTTGCATATCAAATTATATGAGGCAGTGAGAGCAACAACGAACCCACATTTTTTTCGAAATTGAGTTAGTAGCAATAACGTATTCCAATAGGCTGTACTAATTATATAAAATGAAAAATAAAAATTTTAATCTGGTTTGGTCTGTTATTACTCTCACTGCCTCATATATGTTATTATCTACTATTTTGATATAAAAAATTTCTCATTCAATATATGTAAATCTAATATTATTATAATACTTTTATTCCTATTCATTGTATGCTTAGAAAATTTTATTTCATATTTTTAGAAACCTTCACAGAAAACATAAATTAATCGTGTATTTCCCAATAATGTAATATGCATTGGGTGCTTTATATCTCACAATGTTGATGTAGTAATAATATGTATAATAACTGGGACCATTATACGAGGCATTGAGAAATTGAGATAGTACTGTTAGTAGCAGGAATGTATTCCAATAAGCCGTACTAATCATATAAAATAGGAAAGATTAATTTTTTTTTCAACGTGGGTTAGTCCGCTTTTGTTCTCAATGCCTCATAATAATGCTGAAAATTCTGTATAAAGTGTTACAATTTTTTCACACATAATGGTTAAGACAAATTTTTGTTGCATTCTACGTATGTAGTTTCATTGCGACCCTGCATGTACATGCATACTAAGTAGTTCCAAGCATTATGGGCGCCTCGGTGTCAAGGGGCCAACAAAGCGGGCCCAATGACCGCACGTCCATGGGCGGCCCCGGGGCGGAACACCCCGGGTACCGTGACCTCCGGTGCGGCCACCTCGGGGGGGGGGGGGGGGGGGGGGCTGACGGCGCAATCCTCTTTTTGCTGGCACAGTGGGCGATTTTGGCAATCTAATAGCTTTACTTCATTCAAATATAAATAGTTACTGAAGAAACATTTTTAATGTCATAAAATAATTTACAAGTAATATATTATAATTATAAAAATATTTATATTATATTTATTTGTTATATTATTAAGCATTTATTATAGAGATTGATCTCACAGTCGGCCGGTGAAGACAAGACCACCACCGACTCCACCTGCCACCAGGACAGCAATCCCGATGGATCGCCGCTAAGTGCCCAGGGAGTTTACGATGTTTCCGGAGGCTCGGTTTCTTGTCGACTCTTAGCTAAGGGAGCATCATCCTCGGGTGACTGATAAGGCAGGGACAAGCCCCCATCGTATCCTTCAGCTTCGGACCAACTGCTCCACGGCGACCATGACAGGCTGGTGTCTCCGTTGTCAAGCAAGTACAGTCGCTACGCACGACTATCCGCTAGCCCGTCATGCTGGCCTCTTTAGCGTCGCGCGTATTCCTGACGACGCAGCCAGGGGTGGGAGAACCCCACAGGACCCGCGGGTCCTGGCTTGGACATCGCTGTCATTGACTGAACATGGTGGAGGAATTGATGTTGTTTGGCAACATCTGTTCTGATTCGAAACCATGTGCTGCAATCGAATCGTAGACAAATATGTTTGGATTTGCTGTTGGGCTTTCACGGCAGTTTGTATCGGCATTGCTTTCAGTTCCAATCCAATGCTTCTTCCGAACACTTCAAACTCATTTTCTTCCAGTTGCGCATTAACCGTTTCTGCTATTCCCTTTGGTAGATGTACTGTACTATTGAGTTGCGTCAATCTTTGTCGTTTGGTATTCTTGTAAGTTATCACTGGCTGTTGCTGTGCAACGGCAAGTGTTAAACTTGGCTCTGGTGTAGAATTTTCAGTGGTTTGTTCGACTGAATGATTTGGATTCATGCTCTGTGTCTGAAATTGAAAAGATTGATTGTCTAGTATAACAAATAAATTATTTACAATAAATTCAAGGTGAGCTTATTTTTCAGGTTCCAAACGAAAATGACTGGGAAATAAGTGAAAATGGATTTCGAAATGAGTGGAACTTCCCAGGGTGTTGTGGAGTCATATTTTAATTGTAAATAAAGCAACAGTATTGTACTAATAGCTGTTGTAGATCATAACTATTGTTTTCAATACATTGATGTCGGATGTAATGGTAGAATTTCAAGTTGGGGGTGCTGTTTATGTCAAGCATTGAATTACTCTGCGTTAAGGCTGGAACAGACAGGTCCAGTAATTTAGTCGAGTAGTGAGTAATTTAGTAATTTAGCATTGTTTTACTAAACTACACAATCAAATAAAGTTCTTAGATTGGACCAATAAACAATTGTTTAAAGTTTCATCAAAATTAGCGTGTATCACTTACCGATCTTCCGTTGTGAGTGTAATCTGTTTTGAAGGGTATACCATCTCTCAATTTGTACACACTATTTATTTTTTGTAAATTTTTGGCCTTATAGAAATGTTTTGCCTTTGGGATTAATTCCGCAGGTTTTATTATATCTCCAACACTTGAAGGAGAATCTACAAAGAAATATAACTAATTATTGATTACATTAAATATGTTTGTATAGTTTATTTTGTACAAAATTTATTCATCTGATATTGCAGATGGAACTGGGGATATGTATTGCTAACATTTTTAACCATATCTGAGAAACTGCCATCCATAAAGAATTAATTCATTCACTTACACTGATTATCGGTTAGCGCAGCGCATACTTCCACTGGCAAAGACAATTTCTCAGTTTTTATGGTATTCAATGCCTCCTCTCCCTTGACGACTTCTGATGTTGATGCTGTTGGTCCTATCATAGGACAATTAAAAAGAAAGAAACTATTTGTTTCTATATCCCTCCTGAAAATAGCTCTGTATCTAATTATTTACTCATATTGTGCAAAGCCGATACCAGTGGTAGGTGGTAATTTCTGTGAAGGTATTGCTGTCCGTACTATGAACATGTTCGAGGACTTATCATTCGCAGTAAAGTGTTGATGACACACGCGATAATTGGTAAATACCCGTTTGGGATTCAGCTCAAGTAGATTCGGATTCTGAACAAGTTGAAGCCACACGTCAAAACGTTTTCTGTCTTTATCTGGATTTGGAAATCGATGTCGCGTTGAATCTTTATCATAACATCCGCGTACGACACAAGCAACGTAGCCGCGACCCATTCTATGAACAATAATATTACGCGCGTCAATAATTTTAGGGTCACCTTAAACTATTATGCTCTACGTTCTTCGGAATACAGAAGAAATTACTTATTTTGTTGATATTTTATTTCTTACCTCTCAATATAACAATTGGCGCTTGCGCTAGTGCCCGCAATAACAATTCTCACCGATTGCGACTTGAGATCACGTGGGCTCGTAGGCAGCGCGCGCACTTTACCGTTTGAGCGCGCGGCGAGACTCGTGAAATTGAATAGCATTGGATAGGAATACGAACTGCCTCTTGTGCAAGCCGTACCAGCGTTGTCTTTTCCCAGCACGGCTGGAGCGGAATATTCGAGATTTGAGGCGTAGTTTTGTAAGAATCTCGCGTGGTTAGATTGCGAGGAAAAGGAAAACTCGGCATGCCACGTTCAACGCTTGCCAACACGCGGCACTACGTTCCACTAACCGCGTCGATCTCTGGTCAAGGACTGTTTTACGTTCTAATCGCGTTCATAGTCTAATTGATAATCATTAACGCATTTCCCTATTCCACCATACGATCAGCGGATTGGTCGCCGATAAGGTCATGAATCGCAAACTAAATTACTGCATCTTATCTTCGCCTCGGGCTCCCACCTGTAGCTTCGTACATGCCGCGCGTCCACGTGCGTCTTTCATTAATGAAAATGGCCGCCTTCGCCGGTAATCTCGTGTTTGTATACTCTTCTACTCTTACTGATTAATTTGATTGGTAAGGTTGAAGGTTAGGCTGTGGCGTCGAATGAACATCAGGAATTTCATACATGGAACGAATATCCGGCTTTATTATAATCCTTTGGCATACGAATACATTCATGTATGGGTTTCTAGGAAGCGGTGGTATAGCGTACTGGTTCAGGGTTTGAATTTTCATATTTTAAATAAGCATGCAAGCATTTCACTGCACATATACGTGTGCAGTGAAAAAAAGAACATTAAGTTTTGGACCCTCAGGTTTCTTTCCCATATTTTAGTTTTACAAAAGAACTTTCGGAATAGCATTTTCTGGGTAGAGGAAAAGCCCAGTGTAACAAGAAGTTTTTAGTATTGCAGCCATTAGCAAATTTGTGTTAATTCGGCAGCGAAGTAACATAAATTTCCCAAGTCACACCACGAGGAGGTTGCTGCAAACGGTGACTCGCCCTGACTCCGACGGCCCAACCACCCTCCATTGCAAAGCTAAAAAGGAAACCACGGAAGACATCATCGTAGCATCAAAGAAGTGTATGTTCCCGAAGGAACAAACAGCACTTACATGACCTACCCGCGAAAGAGGCGGAGGTGCTAGACACCCCCTCCTACGCTCTTTCAAAATCTGGTCCCTAGCTAACTAACTAACTTAGACCTTTCAAATCCCTAACTAAGCCCTAGCTATCGTACCCTGCTCAGAGCAGGGTATAAAATTGCAACCGCTTCTTCGAAACGTTAGGTGTAGTAGGGCAGTCTCCTTCAAACAGGAGGGCTTCCGAAACGGATCGAAAACGTGCTCCCATGTGGTAGCTGTGCTAACTCAATTAATTACCCGTCTCGTCCGATAAGTCATCGCGGGGAGAAAGAGAAGGTGATTGTAAATAGTGTAGAAACATTTTTGTTGCTATCCTATTTACACGCGAATTTTGACGACGAAACAAAGCAAAGGAACAGTGTTCGTTTCGCTTTCGTTCAACGACAATCGCTTAGATCCCTGATGGGCTACCGATTTTACACGTGTGATCCCCTCTAGCCCGACTCACTAGAATCGTATTACCTTGAGAAGCCGTCGAGGAAACGCAGACGAAATTATCTGTCAAATCACCGCGCAAAACGGGCCGTGTAATAACGTCGCACGTCACGGGCATCGTCGTGTACACGAGTCAAGCCTCGAGCACGATTATTCCCAGACGCAGCTTTCTTTCGCCTTACCGACATTCAAAAAAGAGGAATGAAAAGTGGAAAGGGGACACGACCATCGTCCGGGGGGACAATGAACCAAATTGCACACGCGGAAGACGCGGAAGACACGGCAGACGCGGCTGAAGCTAAGCTAACGTTTCGACCGGACCGGACGCACTTAGTCGGCTTGAACATGATGCGGTTACAATGGATCAAGAAAAGTGATGAATGAAATAAGTGAAAATTTTTATAAAATGTCGTCTCAATAAACGAGGATTAATATATAACTCGAGAATTCAACTCCGCGATTGTTCAAGCCAGACTGAGGTTGCTACACCAACCAGCCAACGTTTCGCTGCGTACATTTGTTAAGCGACGGTGCTGCCACCAACATTCAATATTTCTGTTACTTTATTGCGCATTTTGCCGATTAGTCACCTTGTAGGTTATTGGATAAAAACAGAATTGCGAGCAGAAAATCGCAAATATATTTCAGCGTCATTAGTTGCACAAATATGCTTGAACTTTTTAATAAAACGTTAAAAATAGATAATCGCCGCTCCCGCTCGTACCCAGCACGGTCTCCTCTCATTGGTCGCATTCCGATTAGGGCGACATCGAGATGTAGCGGTGTACTGACGAACGAAAGCGGAGATCTGTTCTTAGACACAGATAATGCAGTGATCCATACTTTGATCACAGACGAGGTATAGAATAGACCTATCACCTTATGGGACTTCGTGTCACCACCTAAACTGTGTTACCGACCCATAATTTGAGGACTGAATTTAGCGACCTCTGTTCATGAACAGCGTTCAACGCAAGAACTACTCTAAACTACTGAAAGTGTGTTGAAATATTGAAAGATGTGTGCGTGCTTGTATACGTGTGACTTGTTTAGAGCGAGAGTTTAACATAGAGGGCGGGCTTTCGCTAACAATAAGCTACGCTTTGGCTCGGTTTGTCACCGACCCACGCGGATTTCTCTCTGAAAACCTATTTTGGAGATCAGGAGCCTATATGGCGCTTCTTGAGAGCTCATACAAGCTATATATTGCAAGATGAAATTGATTTTAGTATTTTACGTGAAGTCGAACATTTAACTAATATTTTCACGTGTCGCACGCTGAAAAATATTAAAAATTGACGCTGTTACTGCCATTCTTGCAAATCTCTGCTCTCCGCGTGTGTCTAAATAGACGATGCCCATCCTACGACACGTAAAAATCATTGAAAATAATGAATTGAAACGTTTTTGTAAAATTTATATTGTAGGTTTTGGGACCCGAGGCCCCTAAATCCCTACGTTTCATTACAAATTGATTAACTCTGTCCTTATTAAATATTGAATGGATTTAAAAATTATAAAAACCATCTACGATGTAAGTACACGAGCATAGGTATCGCTTACGTTACGCTTACTGGGCACACATATCAGTTCCGTGTCAGTTCACGTAGAATTCAAGTACTCTCCATTAATTTTCTCAATTACATTACTCAAAGTACTTTCCATTACAGCCATTAAAAATAATCCGAATTATATCATGTTTGGTGCCATTTTCATCAGAAAAGCACTAGTAATCCATTAGTGATACTTATATGATAGAAATTGCCATACTCATTACTGAATGGCCTATTGCTGACTTTGTCCTTATGCTATTAGTCTAGCGTTTATGGCCCCCGAGCCGCGCCTTCGGATAAAGGCCCTCGCCGAAATTATTCGAGCTTCGAATAACCGTTCGAATAAAGTTACAAATGAAAATGGAACGTAGTTTATTTAAAATTTGCCACCAATGTTCATAAAAATATCCGGACGTGGCCGAAACCGAACGTCGAGCCCGTCGACATCGACAAAAGAACGAGACGATCGGCGGCCGACAAAGGCAGTCTCCTGCAGAGTTGGGCAAAATGTAATCTAATTACAAATTGCAAATTACGATTAAACTGTAACTGTGTAATTGATTACACATTATCTTCTGTAATCGTTCATTTAGATAGTTGACAAAACCAAATGGTCAAGATTCCCAAATTAACAATTACAGAAAATAATGTGTAATCAATTACACAATTACAGTTTAATCGTAATTTGCAATTTGTAATTAGATTACATTTTGCCCAACTCTGCCGCCCAGGCTAGGGAAAATGCACAGGCTGGATGCGCGTGATTATTATATGGTTGACGCCTCAAAGTGACAGAAAATACAGGATTGTCTGCCTGAGGGCTCGCTGGTCGGGATCGACGATGAACCCTCATGGAGACAAGTGATAGACCTATCACGCAATGTAATTTTGTGTCATGCTCGGGGGGCTCACGAGCCCTCTTACCATTTTCGTGTCACACCCAACGTTATCGATTCAGTCTCAAATAAGATTACATTGCTACGAGTGGTAGGAATTGAAATTAAATCTTATCGGAAACATTTAAAATCTAAAATGGCCTGAACGTTACGAATAATTTCAAGAAACATGTTGCATAATTCCGTTTACTAATACATTTTGATAGAAGCATAATTTGCACTTATTTCCATAGATTTCGGTCAGAAATATTATATAGATACAACCGCGTAAAAAATATTGTACAGTCTCTCAGTTAGGTTATATCTTCTGTCACTTCGAACAATCTACATGACAATAAATGTTTATTAGCTACTTCGTTCTTTTACGTTACATTTGAGAACTTTTTATGACTTAACATCCTTTCAAAATATTATTGTTACGCCGTAACGGTATTTTTATGAAATCGAGAAATGTAATTATGCGTGGTTAGGAAATCAAAATTTCCATTCGCACGAGAATAGGAACGGCGCTACATGTCAATTGAATCTAGTGATCCTCCAGGGAGTGATCGGTATAACCGCAGCCATTTTTCAAGATTTGGAGCAAAACCGGAAATAAACATAACCTAACCGTTCACTCTATCTCTTTCTATCAGTATTTCAGTCTCTTTCTATCAATTTCTCTGTCTCTTTTTATCAGTTTTCCTGCCTCTTTCTATCAGTATTTCTGTCTCTTTCTTTTTTACAGTTTCTTTCTCTGTCTACTTCCGCTTTTGCTCCAAATCGCAGCAACCAATCAGCGACGATATACGTTGTTCCGATCACTCTCTAAATAGAGGATCACTAATTGTATCGATATTTCGCACCGATATTTATTTATCTCTTATGCGTGAAACGGAACAGTACCCGGGATAAGAATAAAATGCTGTGTATTTTGCAAATAAATATAATATTGAATAAGTTTGCTTTAAAGTAGTAAGAATTATCGAGTGTATTTACTGTCCAATTAGCAATTATATTGAGGACTGGTTAATTAATTCAGAGATTTCGTCTGTTATAGGTAAGCAATTCTTTCCTTTGGAAGCGTCGGTTCGTGTCAACTGGTCCCAGATAGCACACAGACGCCTAAAGACGCCCAAAAGTCGTCCTAAAAGCCATCCGGATCTAAAACGGACGTTCACTTGACGTCTTCCACACACAATTGACGTCTTCCGTGGGGTGTAACGAAAACGCACTGGAAGAGTGCATTTACAGCATTTACAATATGTCCCTTTTAAGTTAAACTTAAGTAATTAGACAATCGAATTATTATATATCACTGTACATTATTTAGAGTATTTTAATAAATCACATATAGAGAAAAAACGCATCATTCAATGTAGAAATGTACCCTATAACTTCCATTTCCTAATTAAATCCCAAATTCCACAATCACAAGTAAAGCCTGCATCTGCGTTGATTACTTCTCCGTCTTCGACTCATTCTCTCCTTTCGACATCATGTTCTCCTGTTACGAAGCTCAATTTAGAGCGTTCAGAAAATTTTAACCAGATTTTGGAGCGATGTATCAGGAGAACATGAAGCGAAAGGAGGTACGCCCTGAATTTCATCGTCGAAGCCTTTCGAAGACACTGCGCCCCTACGTCGAATAGTTTTCCGTCTTAGATTCTCTTTCCGAAGACGCTAACTTAGTGCCACCTCTTTCCACATCATGTTCTCCTGTTACAATCTCAATTTTGGAGCGCTCAGAAAATTTTGGCCAGATTTTAGCAAATGTATCAGGAGAACATGAAGCGAAAGGAGGTACGCCCTGAATTTCATCGTCGAAACCTTTCGAAGACGCTGCGCCTCTACGTCGAATAGTTCTCCGCCTTAGATTCTCTTTCCAAAGACGCTAACTTAGTGCCACCTCTTTCCACATCATGTTCTCCCGTTACAATCTCAATTTTGGAGCGTTCAGAAAATTTTGGCCAGATTTTAGCAAATGTATCAGGAGAACATGAAGCGAAAGGAGGTACGCCCTGAATTTCAACGTCCAAGCCTTTCGAAGACGCTGCGCCTCTACGTCGAATAGTTCTCCGCCTTGGATTCTCTTTCCGAAGACGCTAACATAGTGCCACCTCTTTCGACATCATGTTCTCCTGTTACAATCTCGATTTTGGAGCGTTCAGAAAATTTTGGCCAGATTTTAGCAAATGTATCAGGAGAACATGAAGTAAAAGGAGGTACGTCCTGAATTTCATCGTCGAAGCCTTTCGAAGACGCTGCGCCTCTACGTCGAATAGTTCTCCGCCGTAGATTGTCTTTCCGAAGACGCTAACTTAGTGCCACCTCTTCCGACATCATGTTCTCCTGTTACAATCTCAATTTTGGAGCGTTCAGAAAATTTTGGCCAGATTTTAGCAAATGTATCAGGAGAACATGAAGTAAAAGGAGGTACGTCCTGAATTTCATCGTCGAAGCCTTTCGAAGACGCTGCGCCTCTACGTCGAATAGTTCTCCGCCGTAGATTGTCTTTCCGAAGACGCTAACTTAGTGCCACCTCTTCCGACATCATGTTCTCCTGTTACAATCTCAATTTTGGAGCGTTCAGAAAATTTTGGCCAGATTTTAGCAAATGTATCAGGAGAACATGAAGTAAAAGGAGGTACGTCCTGAATTTCATCGTCGAAGCCTTTCGAAGACGCTGCGCCTCTACGTCGAATAGTTCTCCGCCTTAGATTGTCTTTCCGAAGACGCTAACTTAGTGCCACCTCTTCCGACATCATGTTCTCCTGTTACAATCTCAATTTTGGAGCGTTCAGAAAATTTTGGCCAGATTTTAGCAAATGTATCAGGAGAACATGAAGCGAAAGGAGGTATGCTCTGAATTTCATCGTCGAAGGCCTTTCGAAGACGCTGCGCCTCTACGTCGAATAGTTCTCCGCCTTGGATTCTCTCTCCAAAGACGCTAACATAGTGCCACCTCTTTCGACATCATGTTCTCCTGTTACAACCTCGATTTTGGAGCGTTCAGAAAATTTTGGCCAGATTTTGGAGCGATGTATTAGGAGAACATGAAGCGAAAGGAGGTATCGCCTGAATTTCATCGTCGAAGACCTTTCGAAAACTCTGCCCCTCTCCGATTTTCCTCGATTGTTACCGATTTCTCAGTCACCCTGTATAGTAGGGTATTTTTCACCCCTTAGGAAAGTACTCGGTACGTGAAAGCGCATCCAAATAGTACAATAAAAGTACCCTTTGATCGCCGATTTTCCTCGATCGTTACCGATTTCTCAGTCACCCTGTACAGTAGGGTATTTTTCACCCCTTAGGAAGGTACCCGGAACGCGAAACCGCGTCCAAAGAGTACAATGAATGTACCCTTTGATTGCCGATTTTCCTCGATCGTTGCCGATTTCTCGGTCACCCTGTACAGTAGGGTATTTTTCACCCCTTAGGAAGGTACCCGGAACGCGAAACCGCGTCCAAAGAGTACAATGAATGTACCCTTTGATTGCCGATTTTCCTCGATCGTTGCCGATTTCTCAGTCACCCTGTATAGTAGGGTATTTTTCACCCCTTAGGAAAGTACTCGGGACGTGAAACCGCGTGCAAAGAGTACAATGAAAGTACCCTTTGATCGCCGATTTTCCGCGATTGTTGCCGATTTCTCTATCACCCTGTATAGTAGGGAATTTTTCACCCCTTATGAAAGTACTCGGGACGTGAAACCGCGTCCAAAGAGTACAATGAAAGTACCCTTTGATTGCCGATTTTCCTCGATCGTTGCCGATTTCTCTATCACCCTGTATAGTAGGGAATTTTTCACCCCTTATGAAAGTACTCGGGCCGTGAAACCGCGTCCAAAGAGTACAATAAAAGTACCCTTTGATTGCCGATTTTCCTCGATTGTTGCCGATTTCTGAGTCACCCTGTATAGTAGGGTATTTTTCACCCCTTATAAAAGTACTCGGGACGTGAAACCGCGTCAAAATAGTACAATGAAAGTACCCTTTGATTGCCGATTTTCCTCGATCGTTACCGATTTCTCGGTCACCCTGTACAGTAGGGTATTTTTCACCCCTTAGGAAGGTACCCGGAACGCGAAACCGCGTCCAAAGAGTACAATGAATGTACCCTTTGATTGCCGATTTTCCTCGATCGTTGCCGATTTCTCAGTCACCCTGTATAGTAGGGTATTTTTCACCCCTTAGGAAAGTACTCGGGACGTGAAACCGCGTGCAAAGAGTACAATGAAAGTACCCTTTGATCGCCGATTTTCCGCGTTTGCTGCCGATTTCTCTATCACCCTGTATAGTAGGGAATTTTTCACCCCTTATGAAAGTACTCGGGACGTGAAACCGCGTCCAAAGAGTACAATGAAAGTACCCTTTGATTGCCGATTTTCCTCGATCGTTGCCGATTTCTCTATCACCCTGTATAGTAGGGAATTTTTCACCCCTTATGAAAGTACTCGGGCCGTGAAACCGCGTCCAAAGAGTACAATAAAAGTACCCTTTGATTGCCGATTTTCCTCGATTGTTGCCGATTTCTGAGTCACCCTGTATAGTAGGGTATTTTTCACCCCTTATAAAAGTACTCGGGACGTGAAACCGCGTCCAAATAGTACAATGAAAGTACCCTTTGATTGCCGATTTTAGTTCTCCGCCTTGGATTCTCTTTCCGAAGACGCTAACTTAGTGCCACCTCTTTCGACATCATGTTCTCCTGTTACAATCTCAATTTTGGAGCGTTCAGAAAATTTTGGCCAGATTTTAGCAAATGTATCAGGAGAACATGAAGTAAAAGGAGGTACGTCCTGAATTTCATCGTCGAAGCCTTTCGAAGACGCTGCGCCTCTACGTCGAATAGTTCTCCGCCTTAGATTGTCTTTCCGAAGACGCTAACTTAGTGCCACCTCTTCCGACATCATGTTCTCCTGTTACAATCTCAATTTTGGAGCGTTCAGAAAATTTTGGCCAGATTTTAGCAAATGTATCAGGAGAACATGAAGCGAAAGGAGGTACGCCCTGAATTTCATCGTCGAAACCTTTCGAAGACGCTGCGCCTCTACGTCGAATAGTTCTCCGCCTTAGATTCTCTTTCCAAAGACGCTAACTTAGTGCCACCTCTTTCCACATCATGTTCTCCCGTTACAATCTCAATTTTGGAGCGTTCAGAAAATTTTGGCCAGATTTTAGCAAATGTATCAGGAGAACATGAAGCGAAAGGAGGTACGCCCTGAATTTCAACGTCCAAGCCTTTCGAAGACGCTGCGCCTCTACGTCGAATAGTTCTCCGCCTTGGATTCTCTTTCCGAAGACGCTAACATAGTGCCACCTCTTTCGACATCATGTTCTCCTGTTACAATCTCGATTTTGGAGCGTTCAGAAAATTTTGGCCAGATTTTAGCAAATGTATCAGGAGAACATGAAGTAAAAGGAGGTACGTCCTGAATTTCATCGTCGAAGCCTTTCGAAGACGCTGCGCCTCTACGTCGAATAGTTCTCCGCCTTGGATTCTCTCTCCAAAGACGCTAACATAGTGCCACCTCTTTCGACATCATGTTCTCCTGTTACAACCTCGATTTTGGAGCGTTCAGAAAATTTTGGCCAGATTTTGGAGCGATGTATTAGGAGAACATGAAGCGAAAGGAGGTATCGCCTGAATTTCATCGTCGAAGACCTTTCGAAAACTCTGCCCCTCTCCGATTTTCCTCGATTGTTACCGATTTCTCAGTCACCCTGTATAGTAGGGTATTTTTCACCCCTTAGGAAAGTACTCGGTACGTGAAAGCGCATCCAAATAGTACAATAAAAGTACCCTTTGATCGCCGATTTTCCTCGATCGTTACCGATTTCTCAGTCACCCTGTACAGTAGGGTATTTTTCACCCCTTAGGAAGGTACCCGGAACGCGAAACCGCGTCCAAAGAGTACAATGAATGTACCCTTTGATTGCCGATTTTCCTCGATCGTTGCCGATTTCTCGGTCACCCTGTACAGTAGGGTATTTTTCACCCCTTAGGAAGGTACCCGGAACGCGAAACCGCGTCCAAAGAGTACAATGAATGTACCCTTTGATTGCCGATTTTCCTCGATCGTTGCCGATTTCTCAGTCACCCTGTATAGTAGGGTATTTTTCACCCCTTAGGAAAGTACTCGGGACGTGAAACCGCGTGCAAAGAGTACAATGAAAGTACCCTTTGATCGCCGATTTTCCGCGATTGTTGCCGATTTCTCCATCACCCTGTATAGTAGGGAATTTTTCACCCCTTATGAAGGTACCCGGAACGCGAAACCGCGTCCAAAGAGTACAATGAATGTACCCTTTGATTGCCGATTTTCCTCGATCGTTGCCGATTTCTCAGTCACCCTGTATAGTAGGGTATTTTTCACCCCTTAGGAAAGTACTCGGGACGTGAAACCGCGTGCAAAGAGTACAATGAAAGTACCCTTTGATCGCCGATTTTCCGCGATTGTTGCCGATTTCTCTATCACCCTGTATAGTAGGGAATTTTTCACCCCTTATGAAAGTACTCGGGACGTGAAACCGCGTCCAAAGAGTACAATGAAAGTACCCTTTGATTGCCGATTTTCCTCGATCGTTGCCGATTTCTCTATCACCCTGTATAGTAGGGAATTTTTCACCCCTTATGAAAGTACTCGGGCCGTGAAACCGCGTCCAAAGAGTACAATAAAAGTACCCTTTGATTGCCGATTTTCCTCGATTGTTGCCGATTTCTGAGTCACCCTGTATAGTAGGGTATTTTTCACCCCTTATAAAAGTACTCGGGACGTGAAACCGCGTCCAAATAGTACAATGAAAGTACCCTTTGATTGCCGATTTTCCTCGATCGTTACCGATTTCTCGGTCACCCTGTACAGTAGGGTATTTTTCACCCCTTAGGAAGGTACCCGGAACGCGAAACCGCGTCCAAAGAGTACAATGAATGTACCCTTTGATTGCCGATTTTCCTCGATCGTTGCCGATTTCTCAGTCACCCTGTATAGTAGGGTATTTTTCACCCCTTAGGAAAGTACTCGGGACGTGAAACCGCGTGCAAAGAGTACAATGAAAGTACCCTTTGATCGCCGATTTTCCGCGATTGCTGCCGATTTCTCTATCACCCTGTATAGTAGGGAATTTTTCACCCCTTATGAAAGTACTCGGGACGTGAAACCGCGTCCAAAGAGTACAATGAAAGTACCCTTTGATTGCCGATTTTCCTCGATCGTTGCCGATTTCTCTATCACCCTGTATAGTAGGGAATTTTTCACCCCTTATGAAAGTACTCGGGCCGTGAAACCGCGTCCAAAGAGTACAATAAAAGTACCCTTTGATTGCCGATTTTCCTCGATTGTTGCCGATTTCTGAGTCACCCTGTATAGTAGGGTATTTTTCACCCCTTATAAAAGTACTCGGGACGTGAAACCGCGTCCAAATAGTACAATGAAAGTACCCTTTGATTGCCGATTTTAGTTCTCCGCCTTGGATTCTCTTTCCGAAGACGCTAACTTAGTGCCACCTCTTTCGACATCATGTTCTCCTGTTACAATCTCAATTTTGGAGCGTTCAGAAAATTTTGGCCAGATTTTAGCAAATGTATCAGGAGAACATGAAGTAAAAGGAGGTACGTCCTGAATTTCATCGTCGAAGCCTTTCGAAGACGCTGCGCCTCTACGTCGAATAGTTCTCCGCCTTGGATTCTCTCTCCAAAGACGCTAACATAGTGCCACCTCTTTCGACATCATGTTCTCCTGTTACAACCTCGATTTTGGAGCGTTCAGAAAATTTTGGCCAGATTTTGGAGCGATGTATTAGGAGAACATGAAGCGAAAGGAGGTATCGCCTGAATTTCATCGTCGAAGACCTTTCGAAAACTCTGCCCCTCTCCGATTTTCCTCGATTGTTACCGATTTCTCAGTCACCCTGTATAGTAGGGTATTTTTCACCCCTTAGGAAAGTACTCGGTACGTGAAAGCGCATCCAAATAGTACAATAAAAGTACCCTTTGATCGCCGATTTTCCTCGATCGTTACCGATTTCTCAGTCACCCTGTACAGTAGGGTATTTTTCACCCCTTAGGAAGGTACCCGGAACGCGAAACCGCGTCCAAAGAGTACAATGAATGTACCCTTTGATTGCCGATTTTCCTCGATCGTTGCCGATTTCTCGGTCACCCTGTACAGTAGGGTATTTTTCACCCCTTAGGAAGGTACCCGGAACGCGAAACCGCGTCCAAAGAGTACAATGAATGTACCCTTTGATTGCCGATTTTCCTCGATCGTTGCCGATTTCTCAGTCACCCTGTATAGTAGGGTATTTTTCACCCCTTAGGAAAGTACTCGGGACGTGAAACCGCGTGCAAAGAGTACAATGAAAGTACCCTTTGATTGCCGATTTTCGTCGATCGTTACCGATTTCTCGGTCACCCTGTACAGTAGGGTATTTTTCACCCCTTAGGAAAGTACTCGGGACGTGAAACCGCGTGCAAAGAGTACAATGAAAGTACCCTTTGATTGCCGATTTTCCTCGATCGTTACCGATTTCTCGGTCACCCTGTACAGTAGGGTATTTTTCACCCCTTAGGAAGGTACCCGGAACGCGAAACCGCGTCCAAAGAGTACAATGAATGTACCCTTTGATTGCCGATTTTCCTCGATCGTTGCCGATTTCTCAGTCACCCTGTATAGTAGGGTATTTTTCACCCCTTAGGAAAGTACTCGGGACGTGAAACCGCGTGCAAAGAGTACAATGAAAGTACCCTTTGATCGCCGATTTTCCGCGATTGTTGCCGATTTCTCTATCACCCTGTATAGTAGGGAATTTTTCACCCCTTATGAAAGTACTCGGGACGTGAAACCGCGTCCAAAGAGTACAATGAAAGTACCCTTTGATTGCCGATTTTCCTCGATCGTTGCCGATTTCTCTATCACCCTGTATAGTAGGGAATTTTTCACCCCTTATGAAAGTACTCGGGCCGTGAAACCGCGTCCAAAGAGTACAATAAAAGTACCCTTTGATTGCCGATTTTCCTCGATTGTTGCCGATTTCTGAGTCACCCTGTATAGTAGGGTATTTTTCACCCCTTATAAAAGTACTCGGGACGTGAAACCGCGTCCAAATAGTACAATGAAAGTACCCTTTGATTGCCGATTTTCCTCGATCGTTACCGATTTCTCGGTCACCCTGTACAGTAGGGTATTTTTCACCCCTTAGGAAGGTACCCGGAACGCGAAACCGCGTCCAAAGAGTACAATGAATGTACCCTTTGATTGCCGATTTTCCTCGATCGTTGCCGATTTCTCAGTCACCCTGTATAGTAGGGTATTTTTCACCCCTTAGGAAAGTACTCGGTACGTGAAAGCGCATCCAAATAGTACAATAAAAGTACCCTTTGATCGCCGATTTTCCTCGATCGTTACCGATTTCTCAGTCACCCTGTACAGTAGGGTATTTTTCACCCCTTAGGAAGGTACCCGGAACGCGAAACCGCGTCCAAAGAGTACAATGAATGTACCCTTTGATTGCCGATTTTCCTCGATCGTTGCCGATTTCTCGGTCACCCTGTACAGTAGGGTATTTTTCACCCCTTAGGAAGGTACCCGGAACGCGAAACCGCGTCCAAAGAGTACAATGAATGTACCCTTTGATTGCCGATTTTCCTCGATCGTTGCCGATTTCTCAGTCACCCTGTATAGTAGGGTATTTTTCACCCCTTAGGAAAGTACTCGGGACGTGAAACCGCGTGCAAAGAGTACAATGAAAGTACCCTTTGATCGCCGATTTTCCGCGATCGTTGCCGATTTCTCTATCACCCTGTATAGTAGGGAATTTTTCACCCCTTATGAAAGTACTCGGGACGTGAAACCGCGTCCAAAGAGTACAATGAAAGTACCCTTTGATTGCCGATTTTCCTCGATCGTTGCCGATTTCTCTATCACCCTGTATAGTAGGGAATTTTTCACCCCTTATGAAAATACTCGGGCCGTGAAACCGCGTCCAAAGAGTACAATAAAAGTACCCTTTGATTGCCGATTTTCCTCGATTGTTGCCGATTTCTGAGTCACCC
The DNA here is from genome assembly GCA_947577245.1 of Andrena bucephala. Lineage (NCBI taxonomy): Eukaryota > Metazoa > Arthropoda > Insecta > Hymenoptera > Andrenidae > Andrena > Andrena bucephala. The sequence continues at coordinate 24,358,289 of OX387719.1, forward strand.
TGTATAGTAGGGTATTTTTCACCCCTTATAAAAGTACTCGGGACGTGAAACCGCGTCCAAATAGTACAATGAAAGTACCCTTTGATTGCCGATTTTAGTTCTCCGCCTTGGATTCTCTTTCCGAAGACGCTAACTTAGTGCCACCTCTTTCGACATCATGTTCTCCTGTTACAATCTCAATTTTGGAGCGTTCAGAAAATTTTGGCCAGATTTTAGCAAATGTATCAGGAGAACATGAAGTAAAAGGAGGTACGTCCTGAATTTCATCGTCGAAGCCTTTCGAAGACGCTGCGCCTCTACGTCGAATAGTTCTCCGCCTTAGATTGTCTTTCCGAAGACGCTAACTTAGTGCCACCTCTTCCGACATCATGTTCTCCTGTTACAATCTCAATTTTGGAGCGTTCAGAAAATTTTGGCCAGATTTTAGCAAATGTATCAGGAGAACATGAAGCGAAAGGAGGTATGCTCTGAATTTCATCGTCGAAGGCCTTTCGAAGACGCTGCGCCTCTACGTCGAATAGTTCTCCGCCTTGGATTCTCTCTCCAAAGACGCTAACATAGTGCCACCTCTTTCGACATCATGTTCTCCTGTTACAACCTCGATTTTGGAGCGTTCAGAAAATTTTGGCCAGATTTTGGAGCGATGTATTAGGAGAACATGAAGCGAAAGGAGGTATCGCCTGAATTTCATCGTCGAAGACCTTTCGAAAACTCTGCCCCTCTCCGATTTTCCTCGATTGTTACCGATTTCTCAGTCACCCTGTATAGTAGGGTATTTTTCACCCCTTAGGAAAGTACTCGGTACGTGAAAGCGCATCCAAATAGTACAATAAAAGTACCCTTTGATCGCCGATTTTCCTCGATCGTTACCGATTTCTCAGTCACCCTGTACAGTAGGGTATTTTTCACCCCTTAGGAAGGTACCCGGAACGCGAAACCGCGTCCAAAGAGTACAATGAATGTACCCTTTGATTGCCGATTTTCCTCGATCGTTGCCGATTTCTCGGTCACCCTGTACAGTAGGGTATTTTTCACCCCTTAGGAAGGTACCCGGAACGCGAAACCGCGTCCAAAGAGTACAATGAATGTACCCTTTGATTGCCGATTTTCCTCGATCGTTGCCGATTTCTCAGTCACCCTGTATAGTAGGGTATTTTTCACCCCTTAGGAAAGTACTCGGGACGTGAAACCGCGTGCAAAGAGTACAATGAAAGTACCCTTTGATCGCCGATTTTCCGCGATCGTTGCCGATTTCTCTATCACCCTGTATAGTAGGGAATTTTTCACCCCTTATGAAAGTACTCGGGACGTGAAACCGCGTCCAAAGAGTACAATGAAAGTACCCTTTGATTGCCGATTTTCCTCGATCGTTGCCGATTTCTCTATCAGCCTGTATAGTAGGGAATTTTTCACCCCTTATGAAAGTACTCGGGCCGTGAAACCGCGTCCAAAGAGTACAATAAAAGTACCCTTTGATTGCCGATTTTCCTCGATTGTTGCCGATTTCTGAGTCACCCTGTATAGTAGGGTATTTTTCACCCCTTATAAAAGTACTCGGGACGTGAAACCGCGTCCAAATAGTACAATGAAAGTACCCTTTGATTGCCGATTTTCCTCGATCGTTACCGATTTCTCGGTCACCCTGTACAGTAGGGTATTTTTCACTCCTTATGAAAGTACTCGGGACGTGAAACCGCGTCCAAAGAGTACAATGAAAGTACCCTTTGATTGCCGATTTTCCTCGATCGTTGCCGATTTCTCTATCACCCTGTATAGTAGGGAATTTTTCACCCCTTATGAAAATACTCGGGCCGTGAAACCGCGTCCAAAGAGTACAATAAAAGTACCCTTTGATTGCCGATTTTCCTCGATTGTTGCCGATTTCTGAGTCACCCTGTATAGTAGGGTATTTTTCACCCCTTATAAAAGTACTCGGGACGTGAAACCGCGTCCAAATAGTACAATGAAAGTACCCTTTGATTGCCGATTTTAGTTCTCCGCCTTGGATTCTCTTTCCGAAGACGCTAACTTAGTGCCACCTCTTTCGACATCATGTTCTCCTGTTACAATCTCAATTTTGGAGCGTTCAGAAAATTTTGGCCAGATTTTAGCAAATGTATCAGGAGAACATGAAGTAAAAGGAGGTACGTCCTGAATTTCATCGTCGAAGCCTTTCGAAGACGCTGCGCCTCTACGTCGGATAGTTCTCCGCCTTAGATTGTCTTTCCGAAGACGCTAACTTAGTGCCACCTCTTCCGACATCATGTTCTCCTGTTACAATCTCAATTTTGGAGCGTTTAGAAAATTTTGACCAGATTTTAGCAAATGTATCAGGAGAACATGAAGCGAAAGGAGGTACGCCCTGAATTTCATCGTCGAAGCCTTTCGAAGACGCTGCGCCTCTACGCCGAATATTTCTTCGCCTTAGATTCTCTTTCCAAAGACGCTAACTTAGTGCCACCTCTTTCCACATCATGTTCTCCTGTTACAATCTCATTTTTGGAGCGCTCAGAAAATTTTGGCCAGATTTTAGCAAATGTATCAGGAGAACATGAAGCGAAAGGAGGTACGCCCTGAATTTCATCGTCGAAGCCTTTCGAAGACGCTGCGCCTCTACGCCGAATATTTCTTCGCCTTAGATTCTCTTTCCAAAGACGCTAACTTAGTGCCACCTCTTTCCACATCATGTTCTCCTGTTACAATCTCAATTTTGGAGCGCTCAGAAAATTTTGGCCAGATTTTAGCAAATGTATCAGGAGAACATGAAGCGAAAGGAGGTACGCCCTGAATTTCATCGTTGAAACCTTTTGAAGACGCTGTGCCTCTACGTCGAATAGTTCTCCGCCTTAGATTCTCTTTCCAAAGACGCTAACTTAGTGCCACCTCTTTCCACATCATGTTCTCCCGTTACAATCTCAATTTTGGAGCGTTCAGAAAATTTTGGCCAGATTTTAGCAAATGTATCAGGAGAACATGAAGCGAAAGGAGGTACGCCCTGAATTTCAACGTCCAAGCCTTTCGAAGACGCTGCGCCTCTACGTCGAATAGTTCTCCGCCTTGGATTCTCTTTCCGAAGACGCTAACATAGTGCCACCTCTCTCCACATCATGTTCTCCTGTTACAATCTCAATTTTGGAGCGTTCAGAAAATTTTGGCCAGATTTTAGCAAATTTATCAGGAGAACATGAAGCGAAAGGAGGTACGCCCTGAATTTCATCGTCGAAGCCTTTCGAAGACGCTGCGCCTCTACGCCGAATATTTCTTCGCCTTAGATTCTCTTTCCAAAGACGCTAACTTAGTGCCACCTCTTTCCGCATCATGTTCTCCTGTTACAATCTCAATTTTGGAGCGTTCAGAAAATTTTGGCCAGATTTTGGAGCGATGTATCAGGAGAACATAAAGCGAAAGGAGGTATCTTGTAATTTCACCATTGAAGGCGTTGCCTTGAAGTAGCGAACAAGAGCTGCACCTTCTAAACGCGTTTTACCATGGAAATCATAGGTTTGGAATTTGGATAGGAATTTGTAAAAGGTATTTGTAAATAATAATACAGTTCTTTCCCAATTTTTTTCCACTTTATTTGCATGAAAGGCCTTTTTTACAGTGTTACAATATTGTATAATTTCATTTTACTTTTTGTATAAAATCACTATCTTCTTCATGTTCATTGTTGAGGCTGACAGCTTTCCATCGTTTGTCTCATTTAAAGTTCCTGGCCTCGGAGGAATGTTCCCAAGATTTATCTGCAAGAAGAAGAAAAATATTTTCATTAGCCTGATTTGTCTATTATGTATAGAAAATACGACAAATATTACAATATAATTTCATGTAAAACGTATAAAGAATTTAATTATCTTCCCAATTTAACCTTTATTTCATGTAGAATACATTTAAACGCAGTCCAATTCTATCATATCACAGAAAACGTATACAAATGACAACAGGTAAAAAAAATTAGGTACCCTTTTGTTTGAAAACAAAAGAACCGTACTTTTCTTCGCGCACAAAAAATTTAAAGACAAATTTGCGCAACCGCCCCATTTTTATAGCTCGACGAATCTGAATGAATCTGAATCGAGCTGAACTGAAGTTAGCGACCATATAACAATTTATTTAACCTCACACGCTGCATAATTCTAATATTATATTAGTAAGGTACTCAAAAGACGCATACAACTAAGAAAGGAAAAGAAAAGATTGACAAAGAGAATGTTAAGTTATCGCACGTATACAAGCACGCACACACCTTTCAGCATTTCAACACATTTCAGAGTAGTTCCGGAGTTGGACGCTGTTCATGAACAGAGGCCGCTAAATTATGGCCGGTATTCTCAGTCGCTACTTATTCTTAAGCAAATGCTTAAGCATGCGGCATCCTCTACTAACCTAGTAGCTAGTAAAGGATGCCGAATGCTTAAGCATTTGCTTATGAATAAGTAGCGACTGAGAATACCGGCCTAAGAGACTGTACAAATGTTTATTACGCGTTGTATTTATATAATATTTCTGATCGAAATTTATAGAAATACGTGCAAATTATGCTTGTATCAAAATTTATTAATAAACGGAATTATACAACATGTTTCTTGAAATTAGTCGTAACATTCAGGCCGTTATAGATTTTAAATGTTTTCGATAAGATTTCATTTTAATTCCTATCACGCGTAGCGTTACAATCTGCACAGACGAGGTATATACCTCGCTGTGCAATCTGTTTCAAGACTTAACCGGTAACGTTGCATGCGACACTAAAATGGTAAGGGGGTCCTAGGACCCCCCAAACCGGTGACAGAAAAATACATTGGTTGATAGGTCTATTCTATACCTCGTCTGTGCTTTGATATTCATTACTTGTGAACAACTCTGTTTTATCACATGATATTACAAAGAATAAATAATTTAATAAGGATAAAGTGGGCTTTAGTATTTATTTGTAATTTTCTTTCACTTAACAATTATGATATTGCGCTAATATTTTCCATAATATAAATTATATTCACATTAATATCTTCCAGTCCTGACGAACTGAAATGTCAATTATGTATCGCTCGAAATAAATTTCCTTTGATCATATAAAATTAAAATTCACGAGAATGTTCATTTACTTGAAGCATTCTCCTAGCGCGGGCTTTGCTTTTCTCGCATGTAAATGAAGTAAGTTTTTGTATCTCATAAAACGTTTACGATATTTGAAATATATATTACAATAAACTATATTACAATGAACACTGTTGCAACTGATCTTGCAATTGGGAGAATCTTGTTTGTAACACACGTTCTCGTTCTGTTTGCCTATTAACGTCTTCCATAAGCGCGTTCACTCGCCTCGGTACTGCTGCCTCTTCTTGTGTTTGTAAAAATTTGAACGTTGAGAGCTCCAAGTGCGCCTGTTCTATTTGTTCCCATAAGTCGTGCAACTGTTTCGTTAATACTTGTGCTCTGGTCTATCATAAAAGACATTTGCGTATATTAACGTGTTACAAGTACATATTGCGACATGCCTTATGTATTAAAAATAAGCACACGCACCTGATAACCTCCGGTAAGGACTTTTAGCTTCTTTTCCATTCTTGCCGCCCGTTTAGCTTCCCCTGTCATATGCATGCGATTCTCCTCCAACTTCCTTTCGCAAGCTTCGACTCTGTCTTTTTTCGAAGCTAACGTAGCTCGCGTGTATCGTTTTTGCGTTTCCAGATACAAAATCTGGTAAGATATTAACAATTGACGTTAAACCGAAAGCATTAATTATTGAAGAATAAGATGTAGTTCAATACCTGTGACAAACATTCTTCCCATACAGTTGTGTACGAATCTAAGCTAAGTTCTCCATGTGCCATACCTTCTTTCACTACTGCCATTTCATCGATCAGTAGCTTTTTAGCCTAAATTAAATATCGAATATGATATCGTTGTTCTGCAACATTTGATAAATTGTAGGATATTATTAACTCACAGCGGTAAGGTCTTCTTCTTCGAAGTTAACATACGGATGTTGTTCTAAATAAGTTTGTGCTTGAGTGACTGAATTTGAGGCACCTTTACGATTTTGTTGCATGGGGTTCTGTAGCGCATCATACTGTAGCATCGTAATCATTTCTCTTTTAATCAATTCCTCTGCCTAAAATCGTGAAATCATTAGGAAATTTACAATTTCTACATACATGTACATTCATTATTTATTATATAATCGTACCCTTTGTAAATCCGTTAACGGAGTATCCATAAATGGCCTTAAAATATTCATATTTACATCAACCGGTCGTGGTAAATCTCGTTGCATAACTTGCGATCTACGAGACAATTCCTTTTTCCCTATAAAATACAGCAAGATATTTCTATACGAATAATTTGCGTGGAATACATAAATACTTGTACTTAAAGAGTTTACACACTCTGTTCTATTAACTCTTGCTGTTGCCTAGCGTCTATGTCGGCTTGATCCTCAACAATCTCAGTCGCAGGTGCGGCAGCGCTTTCATCTTTCGTTTCTCCTTCAGGAACTACTATCTCATAATCGTTACGCGGTGCTGGGAGGGCACTTAGACCAGCGCGCAATTGTTCTTTCACTTGTTTCTGAATCAAAGGAGTCTCTGATCCTTCCATCCCTTCGTCTGGATTAATGCTGAGCTTATCGCGAACTGGGGTAGTTGCTAGAACTCCGTTTTGCGTTCGCGTAGACACTGGCGTGTTAAACGAATTAGCCGGGGTACCGTCGCTGCGCTGCGACCGAAACGGTGTTGCCAAAATTGTATTTGGTGTTGCTACAGCATTTGCAGAAGGCACGACGCTAGTAAAATCGGAATTAGTTAACGGAGTATTTAATCCACCTGTAAAGAGCAAAGACGTTAATACCCCCGTTCCTAAATGTTGCATTTCTATAAAAGTCCGCTAACCTTTCAGTGGTGTATCAACATGTGTAAGAGCCATAACATTTTGAGCTTCTTGTAGAATTCTATCTGTAGCAGCTGGAGTGCGAGGTGTTACGGCTGCATTTGTTGGCAAAGAATAATCGGCCAATAAACTGTCCGACAATGTGATGCCACTTTCAGTTGCAACCTCACGCGCAACCTATTATAAGCGATACAAATTTAGAGCGTCCACATAATCGGTGTTAAATTGGTCACTATACAAATAACGCAATATACCTCTGATGCTCTACCAAGCTTAACAACTTGCTGCAGTTCCTGATCAGATATCTGCGGCTCCGGTAAAACAAGTTTACTCCTCTTTTTTATGGGCTCTTCGTTATTCAGCATTCCCATCGGGATATCATTCTCTTTCCGTTGCTTTAATTTCTGCTTGTCTTTCCTACGTTCCATTTCCTCCTTCTCTTGCCTCAGTTCACCGTCTAAATGTTGCTGCCTCATCCTCGAGAAGTCAATAGCGAGGGGATCGACGTGCTCGTTAGACGTGTCATAAAATCCAGATGCTGGTCGTTTCTCAAAGGGAACTTCAGAATTGTAATTAACTCCGCGTTTACGTTTGTTCTTCTGTGATACAGTAATGCCAGCAGCTCTTAATTCTCTACGTTTTTGTAGAGCGGCGAGCCTACGTGCTTCTTCCAACTGCTTTTCTCTGGCTTTACGCTTCGCTTTCTTGCCCTGAGTATTCGCAAGCCTGGCACGCGCCTCGGACAGCATCTCCAATTCTGAAAATTTGATATTTTTATTCCTGATGCGTGTAACAAGAAATAGTATTTCCTACGGTAAAGGACCCACCATCTTCATCCATGTCTTTAGGGTCAGGTCTAGCAGGTTTTGTTTCTGGATTTGGATCAATTTCTCCTGGTTTTAGCTTACGCGGGTCATCTGCGGCATCGTCGCCTTCTTCTTTTTTTTGAGCTTGATCGCTAATTTAAAATATGATGAGAATTATATACAGCTTTAGTATGAGTTTCAATTACTTCGGGCTCGTAATGCTCTCTTAACTCACAGCAAGTATTCGTAACGTTCTAAACATTGCGCAGCCGTGCGACCAATAATTGGTGCGATTGTTCTCCACTGTGTGGGCATCAACTTCGCCAGATGAAGGAGCTTTTCGTCTTCTTCTCTGCTCCATTCTGTTTTTTTAATACTCGGATCCAACCACTCGAACCAACGTGCTTTACACTGCTTGGCTGACTTTCTGTGTAAAAGTGATGCTATTCGACTCCATTGGTTTTTACCATATTTCATAACAGCAGCTTTCAGGATCTCATCCTGCGAAACAATGTATTAATTGGGGCAAAGGTGTGCTGTAATCAAAACACGTATTTTAGGTTAGAAATTGTGCCTCACCTCGGTGTTACGCCAAACACCACCCTTTATCATAATACGCGGCATCTTTTATATGTTTTCTTATTGCGTTTCAAGGGGAAACAAATATATGCAACTGTTTGCTGATTGTCTGTGTTTATTACACGATTAATAACACTTCATTGGGACTATAAGCCACTGACGGCAACGCTCAAGCTCAAGCAAAGCGGTCAATGCGACAGTAGAGACGTCGGCGAATAACAGAAACATATTCTGTAATCTGTAGTAACAATGTGAGCCTTATCTAGATAAATAATCATCTAGCTACATACAAAATCGATTGGATGATAATTTATCTTTACCATCTATCCCGAACATTTCAAATTTAAACAATCGTAATATGTTTCTTTAAGGTGCGATTTCATGCTGACGCTCGACGCTCGTTTTGAGCGTCAAAACCAGTCACGTGATCGGTCCACGAGACTTTCAGCGTCAAGCGAAAAAGCTAAACTCGGTTTAGCTTTTTCGAGCTTTTCCACTTGACGCTCGTGCACTCTGACTCGCTTGTTCGTTGGTCGAGCTTCGGTCACGTGATTGGTTTTCACGCTCAAAACGAGCGTCGAGGCTGAAAGTTCCGTGGATCGATCACGTGACTGGTTTTGACGCTCAAAACGAGCGTCGAGCGTCAGCATGAAATCGCACCTTTCGACAAATTATTAAATCATTATTGATAGTCTTTTCTCCCTTCTTTTATCTTTAATATGGAAGTAAGACGTACATATTTATATTTGTAGTATTGTAGGGAATGATAAGTTGGGAATGTTGGGATCAAATAAGAAACTTTATCTTGTATGTTTCTTTTTAATTTTAAAATTAGGAACAAAATCTTCTTTACGTACGTAAAGATTTTTGTTTCAATGGAAAAAGTGATGTAACGTTATTATTTATTTACAGCATATACAATCAATCTAAAAAGCTTGATTAAATAACTTATGTATTTTTCTATAAATCAGCTAAGTAACAAATTTAGCAATAATATACATACACTCTACAGAAATATGTAATACTATTGATTTACACTAAATTAACAATATTTCTATATAAATTATTTCGAAAGTTTCGCGTATAAACCTTTCATAAGCCTTCGCACATTTTCATGTTATTTTCAACACACATTTTCAAGAGGAACCAAATATTTAAGCATATTGCTTTCGTTATGTTCTACGTTTTCTCTTATTTTTGTTTTGCTTTCATTGTACATATTTCTACAATTATGTACATTCGCTATTATACACAAATAATAGAATCTATCGCGGATATCTCTACATTAGTTCAATTATTAAGGCAGTGAGTTGATTATTGTATTGTTTATGTCATTCAGTTGAGGCTGCAAAGGAGTAGGAAATGTTAAAAACTTGAGGGATTGTAAATATTAATGTATAATTATAAAGGAATTGATATTCCATAATGAATATTCAACTCGGATTTTCAATCATACATTACGTTCTCCTCGGTTAGAAAATCAATTTCCTTTGATTCAGTTTAAATAAAAGGTGATTTGAAATATCTATTTACAATACAATCGCAATATACTATGTTATATATAACTTCTACTTCTAATCAATAATTTATTGAATGTTGTTTATATTTATAACAGAATATTACTTGTTTCGTCACCTATCTTCACTCATGATATGTGAAAAACTAATATTTAACTATTACTAATTCGAATTTCAAGGTTTCCAACTAAGAAAACTGTCCTGTATGACTATTTGCTTGAATATGCTATGCGTGATGGATTGCGGAGTTTTACGATTACGTTGCGCTTCGAACATGTACGAAACTTTTTCTCTTGCTTCGCTACGCGAAATATCAGCCCTGAGGCCTAGTAACCTAACTAAATGGTCTTCGGTCATATCCGGGTACTTTTCAACCAAGGAATGCAAATCGAGAGAAAGAATTTCAGAATCTTCGCAACGCAATACTTCAGCAAGACGTTTGATTATTTCGAACGGAGAATTGAAGTTTCCTACTTTCGGAGCTATTCTATCGAAGAAATTCTTCAGCTTGTCTGCCTCCGTCATTATTTTAGAAGTACACGTCAAGCATTCATCGTACGTTTTTAACGATATCTTTCGTTGCAGCATAGCAGAAATATAACGTTTCGCAATCAGATTCTGTGCTTCTGTAATTACATATTCAAAGTTCCTTGGACACAGATGATTGTAATCTTGAAAATAATCTTCCAACGTAACGCAGATTGTCTCTACCGGAATAGGAGACGATAACCATTTCGGAGTAATCAGATCTTGAAACTGCAATTCCAAATCCAAAAACGATTCTTCTAATAGTATGGTAGCCGCTTCGTTCCGCAGCTGTTGATAATTTGATAACAGATTTTCAAATTTCACAGTTGCGTCTCCCCTGGCATTGGAAACCCAATAATGCTGTTTCATTTGTTGCGCTAGTTCTGTAAATTGTAAGCAATTATTAACAATCGTAATCATGTGATGCGTGAAGTAAGGTACTTGACTTCTATCCTCGAAATGTTTGTTCTTAAATTCCGATATCGCCTGTCTGTACATAAATCCATATTTAATAACTTGCTCGATGCAGAGCACCAACGCTTGCGCCGTTAAGTCAGCGCTAATCGTTTTCGTAACTTGAAGATTTTGATCGATCATTTGAAATATAATGACCGGAGCTGCCGTGTGGTAATATGCCTCTTGGGTGCTCCCTTCTGGCAGCACTCCGCACCACCAATCAACTTTCTCAGTTTCTAAAGTCTTTTTCATCCAATCTTCATAATTCTGACACATGTTCCTCAAATACTTTTCCTGAAGATCATTTATGATTTCAGCGTTTAACAAAGGACCGATATCGCTTGTATCGATATTTAATTCAGGATGCTGCATTAACTCTGGCCCGGTATAAGTATTCATGATCCACGATAATAAAGAAACATATTCGTTCCCTTCTAAACCATTAGCGATCGTGTCTTTCAAATGTTGGGATAAGCTCGTGTGATACATATTGACACAAGTGCGTACAATATTATACCAAGGCGGAAAACAGGGTTCGCAGAGAGTTTTACAAACTCTCAAATCTTCCAGAATTAAAAGTCTCGTGAGCTCCAAGTACCTAACTAGCCACATTTTATTATCCGCCCTTTCTTCGATGTGCGTCCCTTCGATTCTATTGGCAACGGATTTCTCAAGGACCTTCATCGCCATATCTTTCCATTTCTTAGGTCTCCCCGGTGGCATAAATCCACTTTGTTTGTGCCTTTGAATAGCGAAATGATCTGCTTTCTCCTCCCTTTCTATAATTCTAAGAGCAGTTACAATAACGGTAGGCTCCTTTCTTACGGTGTTCAACGTACGACTTAGCACCAGCCTGATCTGCTTTTCCATCAGCTGCGAGAGCATTTCGATGTCTTCTAAATAAGCCTTTAACATGACCGTGTCGGCTGGCGATTGATTCGGAAGTTTATGAAGCTCGTAAAGCAAGTCGTCCCTAGAGTTCTCGAGATCCATGATGCTCTGGTGAGCATGTAAAAGTTTACCCTCGTTTATCCATTGCTTAGTCTTCTCGACGCTATCGGGTACGGTAAACGTATGCTTCAGATTCTCCTTGGCAGTGACGTATTGCGAGTGGCGCATGTTCTCGTCCTGAACGGCTTGCAGTCTTGCATTGAGCTCCGGAACATGGCTGAACAACACACCGGTGAGCTTCAAGTTCTCCTTTATAGAAGCGATACTCTCCAATGAGCTTTGGAGCTGTTCGAATCCGACGCGGACTCCGTCTAATTGACTTTGCATTGCAGTTTTGAGCATAGTTTCTACGGAAGCTTTTTTCCGGCTTATTCTACGTTTGTACATATCGATCTTCTCCAATTGACCTGGACGTTGCAACAAATTCGACACATATTTCGTCGCCCTTGCTTCAGCCTCCTCTTCCAATTTCTGCAGATCCTCCATTTTCAAAGCCGTTTCTAGTTTAGAAAATTAGTGCTAACAGACGGTGGAAGATAAACAATCCTTAAGTACCTAATTAGACTCGATCAGAACGGTAAGCGTGCAAGCATTATTTTGACATTTGTGAAACCTTGGTTAGGTATCTCAAGACACGTTTACATCGGACAGATTGTCATGTCAATTCCCGTAATACGAGCATGCCTTTCAGTGGTAAAAATCCAACTCTGCTACTGTGCAAACCCACATTGATAAATTTCTAAATCGCCTGTTCTCCAATAAGAAACGAGCATTCAAATATATAGAATTGTTGCTGCTGTTGCGGCGATTTATTTAGGTGAGAAGCATCTTTATTATTCGAAGTAGAAGCAAGTGATGAATCCGTAGAAAGTATATTGCAATTTTTCTAGAATCTCGAAAGCAAGTTAACATTACAAATGCATTCCCTGAAAAGATTGTCCGGGACAATCAACCAATACTCTCGATGTTATTTAAGAAGATGTTTAACCTCGAAAACGACTGAGAATAAAGAGAGCGAGGAACAGAAAGGTAAACAATCGCGTTTTAGTTAGTAGCATTTCAATAATCATAATTAAAATAAGAAAATAAAATAATTAGAAATACTTGTACACGTATAAATAAATTATTTCAGAGAAAAGTATTCTGGTAGAGCATTACGAGGGTATTACCACAATTGGCATAAATCGACCGGAAAAAAAGAATTGCTTAGACATTGCAGCCGCGCAAGAATTATCAGACGAGTTAGATAAGTTTGAAAATGATGAAAAGTCTGTAGTTGGCGTGCTTCACGGTATCGGGGGTAACTTTTGTAGCGGCTATGACCTCAAAGAAATCGCGGAATTTGAGGGAAAACGTAACGACACTTTACCACAATTTGAATCATTGGTAAGGTAGAAACTAAGGTCGTGTTCAGATATAATGACCGGTAGATTCGTTTTTGCGAACAGCGATTGAGGAGAAATCAGCCACCACCATCTGACGATCGTAGATTTGTATGGTGGGGTAACGGGAACGCTGCTCGGCTCTGTCTGAACGTAGCCGTGTGGCTGTTATTTATTCTTAGCGTAATAGTTGTGTGAATTACAGAGCTACGTGTAGACCAATATGAATCTATCGAGAAAGAATCAATGTTGTGACTAATAAAAGTCCTGAATTTTTCTGGACCTAACGCACACCTATTCTGATGAATCTATTTCATCAGAAAGAACTCGGTTTGGCCTACACGTCAGGAGGTTGGTGCTATCTCCACCACTTCTGGCTCACTCTTGTTCTGCAAAGGCGAGAGCAAGATGGAACGAGAGCGAGTCAGAAAACGTTGATAAAAGGAGCACCGAGGCAAGCAAGCGGCTGGGAGAATACCCCTCACGAAATTCACCGGCCAATATATCTGAACACGATCTTAGTAACATATGTTTTAGACAATATTTTGTATTAATTACTCATTTGTTTTATAGGCCAATAAAGTTGGATTAAGTAAAAAGCCTTTAATCGCCGCTATAAGTGGATACGCCATTGGCGCAGGATTTGAACTCGCTCTAATGTGTGACCTCAGAGTAATAGAGGAAAATGCAGTATTAGGATTTTTAAACAGACGCTTTGGTATTCCTATATTAAGCGGTGGTACAGTTCATTTGCCTGCATTGATTGGATATTCAAGAGCAATGGAAATCATCCTAACCGGTCGTGCTATTTCTGCGGACGAAGCTTTAAACTGGGGTTTAGTTACTCGGCATACAAGTATCGGCACAGGTACACTTCTGCAGAAAATTCTAATTAATAACGAAGGATGTAATACAAGATAAATGTGCTTAAATATATTTGTATCTTTCTGTTTACAGTACTGGGTGATGCGGTGAATCTAGCAAAGTCGTTGGTTAAATTCCCTCAGAGGTCATTGCTCGCGGATCGTGCTTCTGCTCACTTTGCTACATTTTCTGCCAGACCATTAGAAGAAGCTTTACAATTCGAGAAAGATAACGGGTCCCATGTATTATTCGAAGAGGGTGTTAAAGGAGCAAAGAGATTTATCGAAGAAGGAGTAGGCAAACATGGAAAATTTTATAATCTATCAACAGTAAACACAAACTTTAAAGACTTAGATAAGGATCTCCTGTAAAACTTTTGTGATATTTGTTATATACTCTATCGAATACAACCGACGTCCTCCAAAGAAAATAGTACACATGACAATTGTACATAGAAATCCTATAAAGTAGTAGTATGTGCTTCAAATATATTTAGAATTTTGTAATATGACGAGAATTACTTTGATTCGGTATACTTATAGGTGTATCATTATAATTTCACGATTGTCTTTTTTTTACCGTAGATTTAACAGACAAACTTTTTTTTTGCGGGGTGTTCGACTTTATTAGTATTTCAGAGCACCTTTTTGCTGCCTTACCACTGAGAAGTGGTGTGAGATTTGTCATTTGGCCATTTGCGTCTCCTGTGTAAATGATACTCTTAAAATGAGTGGTACTCTACATTGCACGTTACTTACTTTGATACGTGATTATGAAGTACGTTAAGCCCGCTTTGAAAATATTGAGACCAGACGTGTGAGGCTCGAAAAAGGAAACTTTTCTCAACTGGCAATTTATTTCGTCGCACAGATCGAATTCAGCTGTAAACGTACAGTTCAAACGTAACTAAAAGATTCCTCTTTACTTTTATAATCAATCCGATTGGCAGAAAAATATATTTCGCTCACTTGGTCCATCTAATCCTACTTCGTCTCGAATGTAGTTCAGTATTAACTTAAGCGGGCAATTGATGTTCACTAAAAGCTCTTTCTCTGGACCTTCAGACTGCGCATTTGTCTCGTCATTATTAACCGATGCTGTAAATAAAAAATATATAATATATAATCTTCATTGAGAATATTGTGTAAGGAAAATGATCTTACTAGCATATTTAATTCGCATAATCGACGTCATAATTCGATTAATAATGAACAAAGAGTGTAAGAGCAGGTGAACAAGTAAATGTTAATTCAATCTAATATTCAAATACATTCGCTTGACTGTGTAGGTACATATTTTATCCAAGAAATGTATCAGACATTACAAGGTTAAAATAATCGAAAGTCATTCCATATTTCACTGTTATTCAACGTTCACTTTCAAATATTGTGCTGGGTCCCCGAGAAACGTTCCAAACATAAGAGAACTCGAAACCAAAGGAAGAAAAGCCGTAAAAGAAATTAAGAAAAAATGAAGGAATCCTCTTAAGGATTTGAACCCTGCAACATCTGGATACTGTTTCGAGATATTCAGGCCTAAACTGTATGGCGATAAAAAGTAACGTAATCACGAAAATTTAAATGCTTAGAGTCATTTCTCGACTAACATTCTAGAATTTGTTTGCACACATTCCATCTAAATTGTGCTCTTTCCAATAAAAGCCTCTTTGTTGGTACAGGACCGCGTCCAGATTTCCACGGGCCGGCGATCGTGGCCGCTGCATTCATCTGGATGGAATTCCGAATAATCGTGGAATTTCATATTCAAGTTAGACAACGACGACCGTCCGGAGGCTTAATTGGCGAAAGTAATGCGAGCCTGCCAACCACCGCCGAGCCAGTTGAAGCTGTGTGACGAAACGAGTGCAGGTGGCGGTGCATTGTTGCGCAATCGTTCGTACCCCTCCTCTTCCTCCTGCTTCTTGTAACCAGGAGTCAGGACGAGAGTCTCCTTCGTAAGAACCAGAAGGCCCTCCCCACCAGGTACCTTCCTCCCTGCTCGACCTGGTGAATGTTGCGCCCGCAAGTCCGCGCGATCAGCACCGAGGCTATTCTTTCTTTCGTTTCTTCCTTCACCTCTGCCTTCCCCAAGGGCTCTGTCCCCCATTTTTTTTGTTGCTTTTTCGTTCGTTGGTCTGTTAACTTTCAAATGAACGTTCCCAAGGGAGATTCGCGCTTTCTGCATTCTCGCGAACTCGGTGGTGGAGCCTCCTGAAACGAAATATAAGAGACGTTTAAGTAGTTCAGGCTCGAATTTGGATTTTTCGAATTAGGGATCAATGGCACACCCAGAAGGGGGGAGGCAAGGAGCTCTGGCACCCCCCAAAGAAAAAGGACAAAGGAGATTAATGTAACCAAGATTGAAGTAATTTAAGAGCTGAAGTAAAAAGAAAAGAAAACTGGATATACTTCTAAATAAATTTCTATAATCACCTAATATGAATTTTATTGAATGTGTATTAAAAATATTTTTAGCCGTTCAACTCGGCTCCCCCAAGATTAAATCCCGAGTGCGGCACTGCGGGGGATTACCTATTTATGTGTTTAAGTCTGGGACTTATTTTTATGCTTTAGTTTGTGGGTGCTTTATGTCGATGTATAGAGGAGATTTTCAAAGTACATTGGGTGTTTATGATTGGAAGTGAGTAGAAAGAACTGATGGATTAAGATTCGTGCCTTAGATTCTTATCAGAAGTAGATACACAAGGTCTTGAAGACTGGAAAAAGGGAACATCGGGTGTGTCAGATAATTCAGAAAGGGTAAAATAGTCTTTGGGAAGAATTAATAAAAAAGAAATAGGAAAGTAAGAAGCAGCATTATGAAGGAAAGAATTGATCAAAGTATTGTAACAGGCATTTCTACAAAAGCGTTTCAACGTTAATGACCAGGCGAAAGTAGGAAGAGGAATGGTATGAAAGATAAAAGGGAGGTTCCCAGGATCTGCTTTCTGATCAGCCCCAGCGTGTACGTGGCATTTGAGAGGAAGATGCCAGTGCCTTTCACGAATCACCACTCGATTCTACAATGTGTTATTGTTAGAAGTGATCTCGTAATAGGAAAGATCTTTCCGATGGGAGAGGCGAATCGATGCGTTCTTTCTCTTCGTAAAATGTAGTGTCATCTCCGTGACCGCTATAAAACGCTATTAACATTCTGAACAGCAGCTGATTGAAAATTGGCTTGCGCCGAATCGATTAAACCGACCCAATGTGATGAAACACGGTTATAAAAAAGGGTTATAACTACGTTAAAAAAATACGTGTCATAACCAAGGGTTAAAAATTCACACTGAAAATAACACTATTTAAATTAAAAGTTGGCCTCGTCTGTATCCCCACAACGATATTGCAATATTAAAGTTCAGCGTCACGAATAAAAATGTACCTAAACACCACCGAAGCATCGGCAACTATGGGGATCATAAAACGTTACACCCGCTTTACTCGTTCTATTACCTTCCGCAGTTTAATTGAAAAATTACGAGCCACCAAGTGCCGTTCCTGAACGCTTTCTTCGCCCGTGCCAACAGTACCTACGGCGGCCCGGTCGGGAAAACGGACACAGTTGGCGCAATTTTCCTGCGCCATGCAAAGCGTAAAAACCGCGGGGACGCGGCGCGGTTGCTTCGGGTCCTTTATACGGCGCGCCGTGTGTCCATTCTGCAGCCCCGCGCTGATCGTATCTGCATGCCACTTAACCATTACGTTTTACGAGGTGGATGGACGTAAAGTGCTCCCCCCCCCCCCCCCCCTTTCGTCCAGCAACAGGTTACGTCGTCGTGGACGAAGGGAAATATTCCTCCTCGGGTGCGTGCGCGGAGCGCGTAAACAGGATCCGAGTCCCGGCGTACCTATCCGCGAAATTTACCACCGGCCGTTCCCACCGGTCGATCGACAAGCCTCTTCTATGACAACGTAAACCGACGCGCTCGCGAATTTATGCCGTTCCTTCTTCATTCCCCGCTCGATAACCAGCGCCCCTGGGATATCTCGGCTGTTCGAAGGGCGATAGAAATGCGCGCGACGCTCGCGCTCTACGAGCTAGGTACCTTGAAAAGTTGCAGGACAATAATAGGCTGATTTTTTGATAAGGGAATTCCTTAATCTTGGAATGGCGCTGAGTTCGTCTCCTGGGATCTGTTGAGCTTTGAGAGTCGGCGTAGAATTAAAAATGTAGGAGGATTATCAGTTGCGCACGCAGAGGGGGGCTGAGGGGCCCTGACACACCTCAAAGAAAAAGGGAAAAGGAGATTAAGGTAGCCACGACTGAAGTAATTTAAGAGCTTTGGGAAAAGGAAGGAAACTACATACATTTTATTATTTAAATAAATTTTAGAATCATTTAATGAATTTTAGTGAATTTGCATTTAAAATATTCTTATCGGTTCAAGATTAAATCCTGAGTGCGCTACTGATGGTTGTGTTATACGCGAAGCTTCGTCTTCCAAGAAAATGGCACTCCAATTCAGGGACCTCTGCCGAAACTGAAAATACCGATATGATACCGGTATTTATAGAAACCGAAATTCGCAAATACCGGTATGACGTCATACCGATATATGCAAATACCGGTATATTTACCTATATTTACCGGTAATTTTTTCGGTTTTCGGATTTTATTACAGTTTTCAAAATATTATCAGACAAGAATCTATACGGTAAACGCATACTAATATATTGGTATTTTTATGAAAAGATATTACGTTATGTCGGTGTTTTTACAGCTCAAATTAATAAGGTTTATGAAGATATTACTTTAATCTACCATGTCACTGAAAGAAGAACCGGAAAAATACCGGTATTTATTTCGGTTTCGATACTTTAACGATTTCGGTATTCGCGTATTTCGGTTCTGTAACTGTTTCGGTACTCATCTGTTTTGGTACGATATCGGTTTCGGTATAGCTTTGTTAACGTAATACTGGTATCAAAATCATACCGGTTTGAAGTCCCTGCTCCAATTTATTCGAGTTTTCAAAATGTCTGTAGGAAAATACCATAGTCCGTGTTGTCACACTGTAGAAGTTGAAGCGGTCTCTTTAAACCTTGTACGGAAATTGGGTCATTTTCACCAAAAATCGTAGTCACAAATCCTCATTGCTTTTTTACTAATGTATTATTTGCACTGAAACTCCTTCACATCTTTAAATAATTAATAACCTTCAATAACAAATAATATATCATTTTTAATTTCTTTCATTATAGAAATTTAATAAGTTTTTAAAATATTAAACCGTAATAATTAAATGAACTGAGCTTTATTGTTGTATGCTCGGTTCTTGTAAATATACGATATTGGGTCAATTTGACCCAAATTTACTTATCTGCGTAAATTTACAAAGTCCGTACAAGGGTTACATTAATTGCACATCTATTCCCACTGATTTCCTGCTGTCATGTGCTTTTATTGATTATGCACGCGCATGGCAGGAACTATAACTTCGATGCAGCCAAGAATAGTTTTACTTATTCTGTTAATATAATAATTTTCACCTCGTTTCGCATCGAAACGGAAATTATAGTTTCGAAGATAAAGCTCGATAACCAGCGAGGAAATTAGGAAAATTTATGGCAACGTATCGCCACACGTGTCAAACATTATTGAAACACCAAAATATCATTATCGACACGTGTATCGATGATTATTGACTTTTATCCGCGAAGTACTTACTTATCGGACGGGACTGTGCAAACCGAAATCGTGCCCAGCATTCGTATGCAAATTATTATTTGCTACTGATTGTTTATGAAGGCGTTATATCATGGCTGTTATGGAAATGAGATTTTTATTTGTCGAGCGTATATTCGCGAAGCGTTTCCGGTATTTCTAGTCGAAGTCCATTGCGATCGGGGTGCGATCGTTCCTCAAAGGGCTTTCATTTGCATTGTGAAAATTTAAATACCTAGAGCTGACTCGCTTTGAACGAATCCAGAAGAATGCGAAATTTTTTATTATGGCGTCGTGCTATTTAACGAGACGGAGACTGTTTCGGGAATGAAACGATACTAGGGGTGAAAACACCCCCTCAAAGAAATGAAGAAATTGTGAGTTTTTATATTATCGCGAATATCTGCGAAACCGTAAAAGATATCGAAAAGAAATTTAATTCAAAGTTATTGGTTTTTTGATATCCTACAATATGGCGATTAAGAATTTTTGAAAAACAGGACGGTGGGGATAAATTTTGAAAAAAAATCGAAAATTCTTTATCACCATATTGTAGAATACCAAAAACCATCACTTTGAATTAAACTTCCTCTCGATATCTTTCACGGTTTCGCAGATATTCGCGATAATATGAAAAATTAAAATTTCTTCGAGGGGGTGTTTTCACCCCTAGTACCGTTTCATCGCCGAAACAAAAAATGCTTACATTATCAGCATCACTTGAACTACACTTCTACAAAGTTTCAAATTTCTTTAAATTTTCGAATTGCCGAACGTCCCTTGTTAGTATTTATTTCTGAATTAGTATTTCATTTTTTCTACTCGCAGTGACTGTAAACGGAAACTATTATTTGAAATTGCAGAGGGATGTGGTGTGCCAAAATTTCGAACGAAAAGTGTTCAGAATTTCAGTGTCTGTATTTATCAGAGTATAGAGAACTATAGACCCAAAAAAGAAAACTCTCGTATCCTCCCTAAACATCAAAACATTCTTTGGAAATGTAATTCTTACATGCGAATCGCGAATCGGGCCGTTAAGACCGCGCATCCAGCTGGCTAGGGTAATATACATAAACAGTGCGCGAGACTTGCATTCTATTCCGGAAAAGCGAGGTCCTTGAACTCGATTCTTAGCTACATCTCGAGCTACCTGTTTGCCATGTCGTCCTTTATCCGTTCGCATAGCCGTATGCAAAACGCATCTTTCACGCACGGTTCACACAAGCACCAGCTGCGCGATAATATAAGCGGGGCGTGGCTCTAGGGCAAGCAGATTTTCCACGGAACTTCAGCAACGGCAGGTTCCATTTCCACGAAATTGAATTTGGAAAGCTGGCTGCCTGACACGAACTGTTCGATTGCGAGTACAAGCTCTATTCAGCGGTATCTTGGCAGCGCTTTTGAAAAAAATAGATTTACTAATTTTGCGAAAACGTTGGGTGATACGCAGAAGCTTGGAAGCTATCATTTTTATTAATCAATTTTATCGTGGAGGGAATTGTTCGTTTTAAAAATCTGAAGGCTTGAGTTAACTTTACACTCTGAGTAATTAGGATCTCTGAATTATATTAAGTTTATTCTGCATTTCAATAAACGTGGGGCATAATTCGTGGTATAGTCGAAAAAGGATTGATTGCGTGTGTAAAAGTACATCGAAAATGTGGAAGAAATTTTTTTGTTTAAGGCTCCGTGTTGGGAACAAACGAATTAAAAGACTCGTCTACTTATTGTGAGTATGCGTACGGTTTGGCTGGCGTGTCTGTCTATTACTGACCGCTTCTACTTGCGCACTAGTGCTTATTCGTCAGTAATTGTGGTGGGCTCATTCAAATAATACAAAAAACTTTTAAAAATTGTGCTTGTGTCGTTTAAGATGGTATAATAATTTTGCTACCATAAGATAGTTGCTAAATTCTTTACTAACGCTTGAAAATGTGTTGGTCAATAAATACAGTGGTATCATTTTCCGTCGTGACATTACGGTTTCCACATTACAAGACCTTTGCAAACATGAGTTAGACACCAAGTGTTTACTCCTAACATTTTGTGTACTATTGAAATTATCACGAATAAATTACCATTTATGAACTGATCTTTTCCATTTTTTGGTACAAGTAACATTTAACTATGCAACTGAAACGTAAAATGCACTCATGAATTTTGGAAATTGCAAAGAAACCGAATATTTATATAGCATTAAATGAATTTGTACGAAGTTAGCGAAACGGTATTTACGTGGACAAGGTCGACTTTGATTGAAAACCTTCATTCTGCCCAGAATTGTGTGGGTTTGAGATTGAGAATCAAAGTTGAAAATAACTTTCTCTCCGCTTACGTTGGACCGTGGAAGTGTGAAGTGCAAGAAGTGAATGTAAGAGTCGAAAAGCGCGTGCACGTGGGTGAGCGTTTGTAGAAGTGAACGTGTAGAAAAAAGTGTTTCGACGCCGCCTTGAATGAAACATAAAGACTACAAAGAGAGCATTAGAGAATATGAGAAAGTTGATACGTCAATCGTTCAGGAACTAACAAGTTCGTGCATACAGAAAGAGTTTTCCAAAGCCAACAAGGATTAGCAAGTTTCAATAACGATGTATTTGTAATAGCGATAATTTTATAAATGCAAAAAAATTAATTTTATGAGGGAATACCGCGATGTACAGATTTTATGTAAATGGGGGCGCACCATTCAACAGTTTCAGCTCAGTGAAGCTGAATGCAGCGGTTTGCTGAATTACCGTGGATCACGATGTTATCCTATTGGATTTAACTTCGAAAACGATATTGCCACGGCGGAACAACACATTAACAGAATTCAACGCATTAAATTGATGTTACGTTACGCTGTACGAGCTGTTATTGCGTAGCGAAGTTCTCATTAGGTACCTGGATTAATTTTGGTACGCGCAATTCAATCAAATCTGTCGCATGGTAATGTTAACGTGTACTTTAATCTGATATTAGTTACATTCTGATATTAGTTTCATGCTGTGAGCAGAAAGGACGTCATATTCTAGAGGAGTATATATAGCTATTATAAGCTACTTACTAGCTTTACTACTCGGCTTCGCCCGGAATTTAAATTCTGATTTTCTAAACAAAATTTAAAACAATTATTTTTTTGGTGAAAATAATCACATTCATCTGGATTAGCCAGGCATAATAAGCTGAGGCACATTTCGTGATCTAAGAGTTTACCGTTCGGAAGTTTTTAGGCGACAGTCAAACATATAAAATTTCTGCTTTATATATTAAGATGGGAGTAGACAGTAAAACGATAATTGGATATAATGCGAATTACTGTTATTCGAAGAAATGGCAATTACACTAACTATTAATATAAAAGTAGAGAAGAAACTATTGTCAATTTTGATTTTATTTATGTAAAAAGCGCGTGGCTGTATAGAAATTTCGCAATTTGTTGTTAAATTCTATTTTTACGTTTTTTTTTTTTAAATAAATGTTACTTCTATTATTGCAACCGATCTGTACCTATTTATGATTTTGTTTAATTTTCCCAAAATGATATAATGCACAAACTTATCGATGGTATGGAATAAATATAAGATTTTATCAACAAACATGGTGGTTTTATGGAAATTTCGGGCAGTGTAGTGTGTAATCCAAAATCGATAACACGAATGTTAAATTTGAATTGCAATATAATGATATCTAATGCTGTCGTATTCCTGTAGCACAATGAATAAATTTGGCAGTGGGTCTTGGTAGTCCATTGTGCATAAACTGTGCAATATTTAAAAAGAAGAAACGTGCGGATTTTGAATTATTTCTATCCTCTTTGTAACTCGAGACGCATGCGAAGTTAACTTTTGAACATCAGGAATTTGCCAATTTCGGTTGTTCGAGAAATCGAAGGTATAGTGTAAAAGGAACGGGTGAGACTGTATAAAAGTCTCTAAAAATTCATAGGCATGTTGTAATGAAGTAGCAAGCCCAATTAAATAAACCGAAAGCACTAATTAGGAGTTCCGCGAACAAGTTACGTGTAGTGTGAGAAAATGGAAAGTGCGAGTGGAATTTATTTCCGCTTTAAATGCAACTATTCTGCGTTTCAATGCTACCTCTAATCATGAAATAAAGAAATGTTGCTGGAATGGGGTGGAAAAATATAAAATTCAGTAAAACAAAAATATTCAACATGATATCCTTTCGCTGATTATAATAGTTGTCCAGACCACTCTATGTACAGTGAAAATATTAAAATAATTTTATTTCATTTGTTATTATCTCGCATTGACATGAAATAATTACATTTTGCGATTCGTGGATACATAGAGTAAGGTTCAAAGAAAGTTCATGCCAATTGCCAGCTCTTTCTAATATTTTAAACACCCTCTACAGGGTCAAACACAAATGGGGGACGAACTTTGGGCCCTTTAGCCTAATATTAAAATCTCAAGTCTCCTTCACGCGAGACACTTTTATGATTGACGATTGGTACTTGATATATCAATACAATTCTTAATTTTTTAAGCCTATTTTTCCTATTGCCCCTGTCACGTGACTATATTCGAAATACCAGCTGTGAGTCAGAAAGGTGTCTTTTGTGAAAAGATCCTCCCGCTTTGTTACCGCTGAATCTTCCATTCCCGCGCTCGGATGACTTTTCCCCATTGCGGAAGATGTGCCACTAATCGAAATCGAGCACCGATACGAAGGATTCCGACGGCGGAGAACCGAGGTATTCAGGTCGTAGCAAGGACGGACTGCATGCACACAGTTGCAGAGTAAAAGTGCAGGGAAATAAAATGTAGGCTGTAACGTGACCGGAGGCGGCTCGCATAGTCACAGATATTTTGACTATTCGTCTGACAAGCCGAAGTTCGCGAGCTTGGAAAGTCAAAAATCAAGAGACTTGGAGAATACGTGGACAAATAACTTGATAAATAGGGGGCCATTTTTTTCGCTGCCCGAATTTACTCTAAAGGGGTGGGACCTCGATACTTCACGATTGGGTATTTTTAAACGATTTTATTCAGCTTCGATCCTCTGTTTTTTGTTTGTATGTATGGTTCAAATCTGACAACTCAAATTTAACCCACTTCCAACTATCCAATTGTCTTGAAACTTTGCAGGCGTGCGTAGTTTGGATGACAATACAATATTTATAAATAAAAATTAACCCCGAGCGGGTGAAAAAATTACCCAGTCGTCAATAAATATAACCCATAACCACAAATCCAAACGACTTGAAATCAGCCACTCGCGTTCTTTACGAAAACGACAAAAAGCCGCTTCGAGTCGCTAGTCGCATCGCGATTTGAAATTAGATAAAAGATATTTCTAAAGAAGTCTGAGCTGCGAAATGTAAATCCATAAACACTAAAAACTAGAAAATAAAAAATGTATCAAAAAAAATTTTGATGTTAAACGATTTTATTAAAAATGCACTAAAAACTAAAAAATAATTATTTTCTTGTACTGCAATTTCGATGGCGTTTTTTCACTTTCTATAAAATCGTGGAGCAGGATTTTTCATAACAGAATATGAATCAATTTATTTGTTGTGAGATACCCTGCTCCACGATTTTTTTCGTTTTCACTTCATTCTTCGTAAATGATAGAAGATATGAAAATTCTCGTGAAAATTGAGGCACTTTGCCTACGTGGCATTATATACAGGGTGCAGCCGAAAGGATGGTACAAGCGGGCGGGGGTTGATTACTTATTAAAAAAAAAATCAAAAGTGTGGAATAAATTTTTTTCCAATGCGTGGGTCTACGTAGTATACCTGCAAGCTTTGTACCATACGGTGGAAATTGGGGATTTTTGTTCTTCTGTACACGACAATCGAGCGAGCAGTGGTATTGTGTCGCCTGTTATGTTCCTCCCACCGTGAAATGATACTGGAAATGCGGCGTTTGAAGCTCGAACAGAGTTTTATTCCATTCGTCTGGGAAACGATTTTCATCGATATTTTGAATGTGGAAGAAATATTTGAAAAATCAGTATAAAAATTACCTATCAGATATAAAGGAGCTCGAGCTTTTTATAATTATATATTTAATACAGGTTTATAATTTACGCTTGGACTTGGCCAAAGTGTTAAAAATGATCCTTGTATACTCTAAATTTTCTCTACCACTAGTAATCGAATGATACACTCAATATTCTTAATGCTATTACATTATCATTTTTTCTTCGATTTCATAATACATGAAAACTGTTTCTGAAAACTTTTACTAATTTTGTTGATAATTTCATTACCACTCACCTAATCAGTCTTTATTTAACCCCAGTACGCCTTTGCCAATATTTCTGTAAATTTTTAGACCTTAATAATAGAATTTAAAAATTTTGTGAATTTTAACAAAAAAAGCCTTTTATTCTCAACTATTTTTTCAAATGCAAACTTCAACATATTAAAATTTACATTTCTAGAAAAAGACTGTTAGATCATGATTGCGTGAGTATTGCGAATGTACAAATATCGCTCAAAAGTTAAAAGATTAAAAAATACGAAAATGGTAACTCAAAAATGACGCTGGGGTGCAGTGAACCCCATGCGACCAATTTGATATGATTGAGCCAATCGAGATAATAATCAATTTTCCACATAATAGTTTCAACAGTTCAACGATGTTCTGCTGAAAAAAAATTCTTCAATAATTCGATACAAAAATTTGGAATATTAATATCGAAAACAATTGGAAATTCCCTTCTGCCAATTAATTCTGTTTTTCATGCACGTGTGAGACCAACCATGTAACGACATAAAAGCTCCGAAATACAAGGTCCAGTCGCCACTTTATTTCATATTTACGTGTCACCTGTATTATTTCATTCCGACTGACCGGAGAACAACAAAAATTACGCCTGGCTGCCGTGCGTCGCGTTTGTTCCGCGGAATCATTACCTACAGAATCGAGCTGCCAGAGGCATATTCATCGGTATCTTTCGCTCGACGTTTCTCACCTACGCGTTTGTTCTGAGCATGGAAAAAGGTGGGCACGTGGGTGTACCGAGCTCTAAAGGCCAACGATAACGACGCGAAAAACTCCGGTGCCGCGAGTCCATATCGTGAAATACAAGTGTGCATTTGCATTGACAGAAGACGATCGAAATATCACCTTCGATCGTTTGTTTAATCAAGTTCAGCAATCAATCACGCGTAAACGTCTGTGTAACATGTACAGGCCGTTACACATGGGGCTAAGGACTTTGGGAATATTTATTTAGTACTCGCTAATCCAACAAAGAACACGCGCCGAGTGTCTGAGTGCCATTTTGGGGACATTTTGCAGGCTTGTACAGCAGCCGAAAATAAGTGACAGTAATTTCTTTCTGACCCAACGACTCGTTTCGGGAGTTACTAAAACGATAAGAACAGTTTGGCTCGGGAAATATTGATCTCTTAATTTTTTAATAAATGTGGTATTTTTAAACATGGCCTCGTAAAGATTCTTTTGCCTATAGTCGCCAATATGGTGCCACGCGTTTTGTGATTAATAATTAAGTAGCGTTTGATAACTTGTGCATATTTTGTTTATAGCTGATCACTCGACTCGTTGAACGGACTATAGTTCTCTAATGTCTAAAGGTGCGTTTAAATCAAAGGAACGATTGCTCGTTTGCCCTGCACTTGGGCAAAATTCATATTCACTCACTAGGGACACTATTCGGTTGATGATGGAATCGCAAATTTTTTTTTATATAGATCGAAAGTATATGTCACCACGGTCACAAAAATGTAAATTAAAGATGCTTCCAAATGCTGGTCTGATCTTAAAAAATCCACAAAGGTGAAACAGGGGAAAGAAGAAAATTGAGGGAAAGAGAATGACAACACCGTCTGTTGAAATTTAATTATCTCTATTATATGAAAATACATTATATTAAATGAATTAGGGGCCCCCCCTAAGGCCCTGTCCTCAAAAATAAATTATGATTTTATCCAAGCACTTGTATTTCTATACTTGTCTGTACATTTACCCCCTTTTAGTAAACTACCTCTTCATTTTCCCGAAAAAATGGGCCCCCCAAAGTTTGCCACCTGGGCCTCTTTTCTTAAATCCGCCACTGCAAACGAGCATTCGTTCATTTGGTCTAAACGCACCTTAATGGAAGCGATACTAAAACATCTGAAAGTAAATGCAATGTTTTTCAATTAGTTTCCTAAGAATACTATTAATTTTAACGAAATTATTTTCCACGAGATCAGCGTAACAGGATTAAAGTCATAAATAATGATTTCATCTTCTGAAACGAAGACTTGTTTTAATTCATGGTAGTTTGTAGATGTTGTATCTATAAATGCATCTGGGAACTTTCAAATACCAAGATGCTGTTAATTATCTACATAGACCGTAATGGAGGGTCATTAAAGCCACTTATTAAGTGCAGTGATTTCGAAAATAGGGATAAACGACTTTGATCGTTTGATAACATTTCGTTGAACCCCAATGCGGATCTATAAGATACATGTAATCATATAATACGTCTTTTTATCTGTAAGTATAGCATCCAAGTGCAACATAGTCATGAATTCTTTAAAGAAAAATCCTGGCTACAACTTATCCTACCGTCTATGCGAGTTATAAGACATAAATTACGCGGAATGTATCTTAATAAACCGTGCCTTGTTATTATGCAGGCGAAGATATAGCACAGGTAGTATCTATGTTATTACATAGCTCGAAAAAAGTCGGCGAAACTGTCCGGCGTAATCATTCTTTTGAATAAAAAATTTTCTCACGGCAAAGTAAAGAGGAAAATGAGATTTACACGCTTACCCTATCATTAGAAAATTGTTTTTAATAATTGACTGTACAAACTGGCAGTGTGTGATGTGAGTTGTAAGAGAAGTCATCAAAACACGTGACACCTAGTTTCTTGGTAACTCACGCTTTCAGTGGTTACAGTATCTTCTTTGCAACAATGCAAAATATCTTCTGTTTTATCACATAAATATTTTTGTACCTGGTCAGGGTAATAAAGAAGCTTCACGAGGCGTGAAATATCTAATCATGCTCCAAATGTATAATATTAGTGTCAATAATACGAGTTTGTTACTGTAAATTACAATGTATGATATTAAATAGAAATAATACTACGACAGAAAATGTATGAAATTGTAATTCGCGGTAGAGGAAAAAGTGAATGCTACTAAATAATAAACCTATGTATTAATTTTTCGAACATTCAATCCTAAGTAGTATTTTATTCAAATGCTTTGAAGAGTCTATTTGCTCAACGGGAAACACGCGGTGTTGTTAAAAGAGTGCATGTCATTTTTTTTGTTACACTACTTCATGGTTTACTCTGCTCTTTTTTACATTTTTTACAAAACAGGAGCACTTATACTATTTAATTAATCGTGTTTTGGGGGAGAAACAGGGCCAGGCTTCTTTATAAAGGGCTCGGGATGCAGGAAATATTTTGGGGCCCCAAACAATTTCTCAACGGTAAAAAAACATAACATCTTCTCGCGGAAAAGGATAATAATAACAATAATAAAGAAGATAAAAAAAATAAACATTAACATATTTAAATATGCGACTCTTTTGTTGCAATACCATTAATAATATTACATTATTATATTATTATATTATTATATTAGAAATTATATTCTAATTTCTTTTTTGACAGTCCTCGCATACTATGGTATGGTTACACAACCACAATTATTGTGGTGTGCCCGTAGTACTGCCAGTTCTGTGTGTAGAGCGTGAGATTCAAGTCGCTTTACAAAATTATATTAATTTCAATTAAATAAAAAAATATTCGTTCTCACAACTAAATTTTTTATTTTCTCTTTTCTTCGTTTTTCCTTTTTTTCTAGAAAATCGAAACTATACAGTCCGCGGCCCAGGTGCCTCGTACTCGCTGCAAAGTTCGTAAATGTCTCTGTAAGCAAAATACAAATAAAAATGATGCTCTTTAATCTTTCGACAGCGGAAAGCTTGTCCATTTTAATCCATAATATAATTATAACTTTCAGAACAATTTTTTATATTAAATTTCTAACTCCTTCTGGTCTAAAATAATCAGTTGCTTAAAATAGTGGGCGCTAATAAGTAATAACTAACATATACAAATAGTTTCCGATGGGTCCAAACGTGCTCCCAAACGGACCCTGCATCTGCCAGGCGAAGGTTAACTCCACCTGCCTTTCTTTCTTACCCCAGGTCAGTTCCATAGCACCAAACCTTCATTTCACTGTTAATTCCATCTCTGCGAGGCGCAGCTAGCAACCTGACTGCCCAACACACATCTCCGCGCCACTGTATACACATTTATTGAAATTCTCAATTATTTGCGAACATTTCACTGCCCCCTTCACGTTTCCCTCGATCCCTCGATCCTACCGCGAAGCGTTACAGGGATATTTCCGTTTGTAAATAAATAGAAGCACCGATCGAGCCGCGGCTCTTCTTGCTCTCGTTTCTACGGCAACGATCGCGCGTTTCATACAGGATTTACAGGTTTCCTAAAGGGAATACGCCTCGGTTCAACGTACCGATTATCGCGATCCTCTTCCTCCGCTCGGGCCGAGGAATTCTTCAAGTGTCGGTAGTAGCCGCCGTATCGGTTTATCTTCGATCGATGGGTCCGATATGCTTCAGATCGATTAATCTTCCGCTGCCTAGCACTGGCTAAGCTGCGATAAAGCTCCGTGTGATTTATTAGGAAACAGGGACGCGCGGATATTTAAAAACGCATCGCACCAGCTTCTTCCGCGGACGCGGGGCAGAAGAATCGGGTCGTTACGAATTCCATCACGGACTTGCAGCAAGTTTGTTTACGCGTGAGACGATCGATCTCGCTGGTTCATCGCTGACGTGTCCACCGGGCATTCTTGGGCGAATTCATTTGTGTGGCTTAGGCCTTTTTTACACGGGTAAAGCTTATGTGGCTCGTGTATGGTGGTGGAATATAATACAGGGTGTCCCGGTATGGGAGGGTGTCAATTAAGGGAGGGTCAGTTGGATCATTTGGATCGGGAATAACGCGAGTAATTTTTCAGATTTTTTGTGCAAAAATCTATCGAACCAAATGAGTTCAGGTTTCACATACATCTGATATATGCGATGAAGATATTACGTACATTTTTTTCACTGGAAATAAAACATGGTTGTAATAATACTGGCGTGGGACGTGTCTTTGTTTATTTGTTTAAACTGCTGACACTGTAAAACCAGAGCCACTGAACAGAAACAAAAAAAACGGGATGGTAATTTAATTACTATTAATATGGCCACACGCTAAACCTCAGAAATGAACAATATTTTTGAAAATAGTATTGATTTTTGCAAGAAACTTCGAAAACGGACGTAAAAAAATGCATTCCTTTGTGTTTAAATGATACATCTTTCTTAATCCTGTTTTTTTTTTTTTAGTCATATTCATTTTGGAAGAAATGTGCATGATTTTCTTAATCAGAAATTTCCTCAACGTTTGATTGGTCGCGGTGGGACAAATGTTTGTCCTCCTAGATCACCGTATTTTTATTTGCAGAGTTACGTAAAACAATTGGTGTGCACAAAAGTATTAGAGACTGAAGACGAGCTTTGGGAGCGTATATTTTGAGTGATAAATGTTCTACCGAAACTGGCGAAATATTTGAGCACACTTTCGTCGCACGTAAGCCGATAAAGTAAGTGACCAGAATTTCCATCGAATATATTAACTTAAATCTGCGTTTAAGTGCTCTCAAGGTACTCTGTGGGTATGCAAATTCATTAATAAAATGGCAATTGATAATTAAGCGAATAACAGGGTAAGAAGAACACGTTTCAACATCGATCGGCAGAAGATTGAGCGATTCGAAAAAATGTACCTACAGCTATTCTTGAATATTTTACAAGCTGATGACAAATGACCCTCATTTACGCGTACATTCAATTTTTCTCGAAGAGATGGGCGGTTCCAATAGGCAGTTGAAATTAATTCCGAAACAATTTGCGCATTTACACCGAGCCTCAGCTTTCTGCCTTTCAAGCGCAGATAGTAAACTGTCACGCATGATTGCATTTATAAATTATACACTTCTTGCCCGACGTGCCTTAAGTATCATCGTGAAACGCAGATCGTGTAGCGAATGCAACCTTAACGTATTAAGTTTGATTAATTCTGCCCTTTCGTGGAACATCTTTGGAGACCGTTTGCGCTGCAGCCAGACGATAGCGTTTTCTCGTGATGGGAGCGGCGCGCCGCAGCGGGGAAAGTAAAGTAATCTAAAGGAAATAAGAATTACTTCCTTAGCGTAGCAGCAGACAAAGAAATCCAACGAACGGTGTTTACACGTATTTTCAATTAAGCGCCCGCGTAGCTGGCTTAACCGAGAAGAATTGTTTTACTTCTCAACTTGTCAAGCGTGTACATGTACGGTTTATTTTGTACCTTTCGGTTTAAAAGGAGGTAAAATAACCATACTTATATGTTCTTTTATACCAAATAATACGATACAGAGGTTTTACCATAAATATTTCTCATACAATTCCGAGGAGGATAAGTTGGGAATTGCAATACCCTTGTCTGACGTACTGTCTTCCTGTTTATTTTCGTCTAGTGATAGGTAGACAGCTAATGATAAATAATCAGCCTACCTTCCTTTTTATTAAATGATTTTATTTAAGGGGTCATTTTACTTTGATCGGCAGAAAAGTGAACCTATTTTTAAAGATTTTTTTGTCAGTAAATACAACATATAATGAAATGAATGTTTTTGGAATTTATTAGGCTACTCCTATATCATACAAAAAAAAAATTTTTAATTTGATTTGAATGTTTCTTTTTTATAGCGTCAATATGGCACCTTAAAAAAGAGGTTGTATGTGACTTTAAATGAAATCGGGAGGCGGCCATAAATTAATGAGTTAAATTAATAACTTTTTTCAGCTTTCAATCACTTGATTCTTGATTCTTGATTCTGTATTAAATTGATTCATTTCCTGTTATGAAATATCCTGCTCCACGATTTTATTTAAAGTCACATATCACCATCGAAACTGTAGTACATACAAGAAAATAAATATTTTTTACATTTTAGTGCACTGTTTATCAGCTTAAATAAAATTATTTCACTTAAACTTTTTGTATCTAAGTTGTTGCTTCTACTCTTGCTCCGATATATGTAATTTCTTTTTTATCAGTTTCATTCATTTAGCATGACTACTGCCTCAATGGCTATTATCTTGTCTCTTATGACAGTTATTATCAGATGTCGTGTGTGAATCACGTTGTTTGCGTTGTGTCATCCGAACCGTCCCACTTCTACTTGCCACCACATTTCTCGATCGCATCAACCAATATTTATATTTTAATTTCCACTTCCTCGGTCTTTTTCTTACTTATTCTTTTACCATTTCCTGTCTGCTCTTTCTCATTGAAAATTATATGAAAATTTTCCTGTCATACGTGACACGTCTATAGTACAGTGGTGCTCCAATTTGTCAAGAAAAATATAAAATCGTTTAAAAATAGAATATTGCTCTAGTTGACCGTCATTGTTTGCTCGTTTCGATAAACAGAGAAAAATGAAGAATACTTCGTTGGGTATTTATGTAATTAATGTCTTTTACAACGATCTCGTTTACAATAATGCATTGTTTTGTTAATACTTTTGGAGTTCGCGTGATGGGGGGAGCTCGTACCTACATGAATTTTATGCAATACAGCAGTTCCTGTTATTTTTATATTCTAAGAAAAGAACGATTTGAAATAGGTACCTATTTCAAATGAACCCGCGGGGCTTCACCAATTTTTCAGCTGCCTCTAATTTTTATATTCTGAAATTAATATTTAAAAAGAAGTATTTTACTTTGCACGTATAACTTTTTTATATTGGTTGTGAGGAATGAGGTTTTAAAATGTGACCCGACAGAAAGTCACAGTGCGTTTCGCGGTAAATGCGGTTCTGCACTAACTACCTTCAAAATTTCAGCACAATCAATAACTCAGGCCCTGTGTGCACTCCTTAATCAGGAAACCCTTCTTACAAGCTCTTTCGCGCCACCTAGCAACGAAACACCGCGAAGCGCCAGGACTCAACGGTATAAAAGCGATCGCCGTTGAGCGACATCGACCGGCGAATTCCGGCTTACTGGGCCTTGGGTTGAGGTAGTCAGGCCCCCCATATGGGAGTCAAGGTCACCGAGGCTCAGGCCCAACGAGATCGAAGCTTCGAGCCGAGCGCCTAAAGGTCTACGCTCACATACCATATCAGTTCCGTGACGATCAGGGGCGTCCGGAGACTTCTTCCATCAACTTTGGGATGATGGTAAAGAAAAATATACTCCTCTTGTTTTTTTAACCCATTTTATAGTGCCAATTTAATTAAAAATTTACAACCGAGATTTAAAAATATTCCCCTTTTTAGTATAAACTTAATAAAGGTCAGTTTTGAAAAATAAGCGATTTTTTCTCAGAAGCTAGGGCGCTGCCCCTTTTGCTTCCCCCTCCCGCCCCTCAACCGGAAGCCCATGGTGAAGATTCAGTGGCGTCAGTGTGAATGGTCCCTTTGTTTCAGTGTCAGTAACTGGCACAAGCGTGAATTGCCCGATCCCAAAACAGGGAGACTATATTTCTTACCGCCGACACTGGCGGAATTGGACACGTGTGATCAGGCCTTTATTAAACGATCGACGAAAGGGAGAGCGGAGCTCCGTCACGTCTCGCTCGTACCGAAACAGACCGTCCGTTTAGCGACGCCGGATTCCGGCCACGCCGACGCGTCGACCGAGGCGGCAGGGTTCCGCGGCTGGACGCGTGCTTGCGTAAGCGAGTCAAGGTCGCCGAAATTCAGATACGGAGAGATCAAAGGCACCGGTTCGCCCGTTCGTTGCTCGTCCGCGGCTGGGCCTCGGCGTCGGTAAACCAGCCGGCGTGGCACAAGTCGCCGGGCGTGTTATGAGCAATAGCGGGGACAGGGCCCCGCGGTGGTAATTTCCAGGAATCCCGGATCTCTCCGTGGCCTCGTCCGCGCTTTCCTCGCGGATGCGTGGCGTCGTTTCCAGCTCGTAAACACACCGCGGGACCGCTTCCATTGCCTTCACCTTCGGCGCTCCGTGGCCATGCCGCGTGTGTGCAGTTGCGCGCCGGGGGACGCGTGCAACGCGCTCGCATGCTGGAAAAATATCGCCGGATCCGGTGTGCCCGGTCGGGCGACTACCTGCCACGCATTGCCAACTGGTTGCAGCCTGTCCCGTGTTATTACCAGCGCTCTGCTGGCAGCCTGTGCCCCCCCTCGTTCGCGTTAATACTCATCGTCCATCGACCAGCTTTACGCAACGCCTCTGCGAGGACTGCTTCTCCACGGGGCTCGTTGTTGCTTTTGTTTCGCAGTCAGCGACTGCTGAGAGGCCAGCGTCCACCCCCGTCGACGCGTAGACGCCGTGAGAGCACTGCGAGGGTGGCCCGACAAAGGGCCCATTGGAAATTGGAGAAGCTTGGAGACGCGGTGTGGGCTGGAACTCGTGGTAGATTGTTTGTTGTATGTATTCCTTAGTTTTTCAAATGTAAAGTAGAAACACATTTGGTGCTCCACCTTGGGTAATAAGAAAATATTACTGGAAAAGGCTCTGTAATCTATTCTCGTAACAAAATAATATGTTCGTCAATGTTCCGTGTTCGTGGATAGAAAGCAAAATGAATATTAGACGGACGTGAAAGCGTGCGAAACCGTGGGGCAACGTTACTGCGAAAAAATCACAGAATCCGAAAGACAAACTCCAACGCTTCACAAGCGTTTCGAGCGAGAGCAGAGTACTGGTAGTCGGCGTGGATACATAAAATGGCTGTGGACGAAGAAACGAGCTCGGTAAAAACTGTGCAACGCTAACAGATTCTCGTGAATCCTCGAAAATTCGTGTCCTAATAATGAATCTTTCTTTGTGATCACTTTTACGATGAACTTGATTCTAACTTACAAGGGAAGATCCCTGAACCCGGAAATTCAAACAATTCTGAAACTTTGTGAATGTGTGGGGGATTTCCTACTGATTTCAATGCATTTTTTGTTTGCTGCCCAAATTCACTCGAAGGGGGTGAAATTAACCCCTGAAAATTCGGCTATTTTCCGATTTTGTGTTATAACTCGCGAACTGTAACAGATAGTGAAAAAAGTTTCAAGACAAAAGTTACTACTTTTAATTGGATCTATCATTTGGTAAAAAAATTATTTTACAGTTTACGAGTTATAACACAAAATCGGAAAATAACCGGATTTTCAGGTGACAATTACACCCCCTTAGAGTGAATTTGGGCAGCAAAACAAATTCGTTATAATCAGGAGGAAATTCCCTACATATTCACAAAATTTCAGAATTTTTTGAATTTCCGGGTTTGCG
Organism: Andrena bucephala; assembly: GCA_947577245.1. Taxonomy (NCBI): domain Eukaryota; kingdom Metazoa; phylum Arthropoda; class Insecta; order Hymenoptera; family Andrenidae; genus Andrena; species Andrena bucephala. The sequence goes on from OX387719.1 coordinate 24,394,237, forward strand.
ATGTTTCTTTGTTAGCTCACAAGGGAAGTTTGGCAAACCAAAGATTCAGAAAATTATGCAACTGTGTGTGCAAGTAGAATAGTTTGATCCGCACGTCAAACCTATTTTTTGTTGGTGCCATTGTGCGGTTTTAGGGGGTGGAATCAATCCTTGAAAAAATGCAGAATTTTCTTTTTCGTGGAATATTTCGTGGAAAAGAAGTTTATACAAAAGTTGCATCTTTTTTTATATCTACAACGCTGTGTAAAAATAATTATGGAAAAAATCATACCTTTCAAGTTACCCCCACCACCAACCCTTAATTCGATAATTATTTTTCAGCAGTTTTGTAGATATAAAAAAAAGATGCAACTTTTGTAGAAACTTCTTTTCGATATCTCTAATCGGTCTAGAGATATTTCACGAAAAAGAAATTTCTGCATTTTTTCAAGGGGTGATTTCACCTCCTAAAACCGTAACACAAATAGCGCGAAAGTTTTCCAAACCCTCGGTTGAACGACTTGCCACACGGTATATCCAGTTCTCCTGTGCAATTACTGTAATCTATTCGTATTTCGAAATCTGTAAAGAATGTTAATAAGCAATCAGGAAATTACATAACATAAGATAATATAATTAATAATACACAGAGGTTCTTCTTAAAATAAGATTTCTGTGCAGGGGAGGATAATTTTAGTAACCAGTTGGATTATCCATGCATTATTTATTCCTGATAATTCAGAGATCTGTTGTAATAGCGATCAAGCAAAAACAAATTAAACATTATATTAAACATTATATACCTGGATTTTTGCTTTGCACCGTTTTCTTCTAATTTTTCAATTTTTATTATAAAATACCGAAATAAATACTACTGCGAATCACTTTCTTGTTTTACTTGTTTAATTATACATGACTTGTTTAAGCAATATAGAAATTAACAATTAAATACTTATCAATTAGCAAAAGACTAATCATAATTGGATATCTACCAAGCTACGTTATTGTAAAATCTTATAAAAAGCTGTATCACTCGGATATCAATGGAAGAGGCGATCTGTATTAATTGTAATAATGAGTTTGCCAATAACGCGCTGCGACGCTCGTTAGACCAGATTGTGTGCATCGTGCTGCAATAATAATTGCAACGGGATTGGCATTGTATCCGCCTTGTCTTCCACACCCTTGGCTTCAATTCCATTCTACTTGCGTCGTATTTCTATCAACGCTCTTATTTACGGATTAACCGTTCTCTTATTTTTCGCCTGCGAGCCTTTTCCTTCTTCTCTTCCCTTCTATTTTTAATTCGCTCTCTTCGCCATGCTTCTTTCTGTTCCTACTTTGGCTTCGCCTCTCTAGCCATTCTAGCTTCATTCTATTTATCACCCTCTTATTTTGCCATTGACTTTCTGATTCGCCCTCCGACATCTACAGAGTGCTCCAACATTTTTTTTATCAAACTTTGAAAGAAGAAAACTTTGGCTGAATATACTTTTAAGTGTTTTATGACTGAAAGTTATTTGCAATTTTCTTAAACAATGTTCTGTAAGAATCTAAGTATAGTTAAATAGTAGTAGGTAATTAGTAATTTTTAACTTTGCTAGGTAAACTAACTACAAGCTGGAAATTATATATATTATCTAAATCTTAATGTATAAAGCAGAAAGTGTATGTGTGTTTGTGTGTCGCCTAAAAACTTTCGAACGGTAAATTCTAGGGTCACGAAATGTGTCCCAGCTCATTATGCCTAGCTAATCCAGATGAATGTGACTATTCTCACAAAAAAAGAGAAATTAATAAAAAATTATTTTTTATAAAATCAGGATCTAAATTTTTTATAAAATCAGGATCTAATTATTTTTTATAAAATCAGGATCTAAATGTCGGGCGAAGCCGAGTAGTAAAGCTAGTTACATACAAGCAAACTGTATTTCCTATATAGACCACAACTGGTTTAAAACAATAAATAGTACATAAATAAATAAAGACTGTCATCTACACAATTGAACACGAATACTTTCATATACTGTGCCTTTCAGAGATACAGTGACCAACATAGAACGTATTTAAATAGTCTGCAAAGGGACATCCATGAGGGTACAGACCACCAAATGTGTTTTTCGTCATCTATCACAGCGCTCCACTTATTTGGTCACACTCCTATACACTCCAGGGCCTTCAAGTACTGATGTAAAGAAAATATACCTACCGAATATGTCCTTCAGGTCTTGATTTAATGGAAGGGACTCAAGGGCGCTAATTTTCTCCCTCGCTACTCCTTTTACGGTACCACTATATCTCTGAAAGGGACTACACCCTGTGTATCAGCATGCCCTATACATCTCGCCTATCTGTTTATCCTCGCCCTGGCCACGCTGGCTATTCAACTTATGATCGCGGTAACCTCGGCTCAGTGATCCGGCTTCGAAATAAATTCCGTGTCGCGCGATTAAGCTTCTCGCAGAACCGATAACGGAAGTGTTTCGAGCCGCCGACCTACTCCCACGACAGTGCGAGCACCGTGAAAAATGAAAAGTACGGTCGCAAGGAGCGGGTGACTCTTTCGACACGCCGTGCCGGATACTTGAAACCAGTTGAAGAATATCGCTCCCACAACCTTAAACTACATAATCAGTTATGGATTATTTCAATGGGGATGGACTCAAAATAAAAAAAAAGTCGAAAATTTACAAAATTGTAGAGCTTAGGAAAAGAAGTACCTACGATTTTGCAGGAAATTTTTTAATCTATTTATGCAATATTGAAGTATTAAAATTATTATTTTTTATAATACTAGAGATCCATCGACAATAGTTTGGAATTATCTAGTTGTATGTGTAAGGGCAAGTGGATTGGTTGAATCGTTTTCTCTAAATTACCCCCACCGTTTTGCAACTTCGGTGGCGACGCTGTAGCTTAAGATGCGTCGATAGCGACATGTACAATGTATATTTTTAACATACAATTTTTTGTTTCGTATCTTCAAAAGTTGAATATAAAGTCAAAAAAAAGTTCAAAATAATTTGCTTCATAATTTCTCCAGAAAGAAATTCCCCAATATCGGCTTGTTTTAGCGTTGCCTAAAGTATATTCCCCACTTAAGCAATGTTAAAGATCGTTTTAATGGATTTCACAGTAGGGACTTTGACTACTACTATTGGTCGTAGTTGTAATATTATTTTTTAACATTTTTTAACATTTTTTAACATTTAACTTTTTTTTAACATTTAACTTTTTTTTAACATTTATGGTGCTACGGGACTAATTACACACAATATAAGTTTGTCCCGTACTTTTGCTTCTATTATTTACACGATAAGGCGTGTTGAAATAAACATTTCATTTTTATTGATCTACTTATCGTTAGCTTTCGCAAATCCTGTTCAATGCTACAAGAAACCCGATGTATTCGGATTCGAAACGCAATTTAATGTCACACCGCAAATCGACACGAGATCCTTATAAATAATCATATTTACGTACATCAGAATTCTTGGGCTACAGTGGTCCCGTGAATGGTCGCCTGGGGCGAGATATTTGAATAATATGTGCAGGACTTGTAACATGGAACGTCCTTGCACGCGTTTATACACCATTTATTATTTGCGTTCCAACATTTATTAATTAGATACGAACGCTGAGGACACTGAATATTTAAAATTGTTTTTGGTACGATCCTTTCTCGAATTTCTCACTCAACGTCACTCTGATTTGTACCGCGATGAAAGAGGAGACAATACTTCATGTAAGGTGTTTTAGAGTTGTAAGTATAAAATCAATTGATTGGTAAGAACTCTTAGAAAGCAGCAGCTTTAGTAAATATACGTTTAGAAACTAATTATTGCAGAGACAGTCAACGGTCTTATTTGCAAGCTTTCACTACTGTACTTGCGTTTCACTGTGTAAAGCAACTAAAGTACCTACTGAATTATGTATATCGATCATGGGCGTCCGCAGGGGAGGAGGCAAAAGGGACAGTTGTTCCCCCTGGCTTTTGAGAAAAAATCGCTTATTTTTCAAAACTGATCTTTATTAAGTTTATACTAAAAAAGGGAATATTTAATTAAATTGGCACAATAAAATGGGTTAAAAAAAGCAAGAGGGGTATATTTTCTTTACCATCATAAGTCCCCCCTCTGGAAAAATGTCTCCGGACGCCCCTGATATCGATAGAAGTTTGGATCGCATCTTTGGGCTTAAGCTCTTACTCTGGCTTCATTCTCTTTTACTTTACCTAATTTCTGATAAGGTCACTTTAGATCTTACTAAGTGGGCGATTCACTAAGATTTGAAAGAATTTATAGCTCATGGAAGACAGAAATCTGGCCATCTGACAATTTTCAGTCGTAGAATTCGCTTGTGACTATCATGGAAATATGACATTTGGTCGCAATGGTCTCCAAGTGATAGAATAAAGATTTTAGATTTGCGAAGGTCTGTTCCAAAGATGAGACTCGTGGAATTCGCTAGCAGAGACGTTCGAGTCGCAGAATTTGGTCACAAAGCTGCTGCTGTCGCGGGACTCGGTCACAATGAAAACACTGGGATCGTAGAAGTCGGTCATGAGGGCATTACCGTCCCTATTACACATCATAGAATTTAACCGCGACGACTCTAGAATCTTGTATCTTAATATAAATGACGTTAGAGAGAAGTAGTTCTCCTTACTGACATCAGCGAAGACGCGAACCTCCACGAAAACAACACTGGAATCGCAGAATTCGAGCCCTTTCGCCCTGCAACTATGCAATTTCGTTAGGGTGTTCTTCGGTTAAAATTCAGCTTTGGTGACCTCTGTTAGGGTAAAATTCGGGTTATAAACCTCGATGACGATGACACTGATGTTACAGAACCCGATAACAACGCAAGAAGAGTAACAGACCTTGGTAACATCGACACTAAAATCCATTGAACCGTCGCGATAATATTGAGAGCCTTACAAGTTACAAGACGATTGTGTCGACCTTGAGTCGTGGCACGTACTTGTACAAATTATGGAAGGCGCGATAGTGATTTTTTTGGGTAATGGAAATTGTTGAGTGACCAGCTTTTAGCCAACAATCATTAGTCACTAATTGCAAGGCATCTACCTTATAAGGGACTTCACAGCATCTCTGTCCAAAACACTGATTCATTATCGCATTTTCCACTTCAAGGTACAAATTCGTTCAGCATCAGACTTATAAGGGAAGTTGGGCAACTCGAAAATAATTCAGAAAATTATGCCACTTTGTGTGCAAGTAGAGTATTTAATTAAAAATAATTGTCGAAGTATCCATACTTTTCAAGTTTTCCCCATTGCCAATCCTTAATTCGATAATTATTTTTACGCAGCTCTGTAGATATAAAAAAGAGATGCAACTTTTGTTTAAATTTCTTTTCGATATCTCTCACCGTTCTCGAGATATTGCACAAAAAAGAAAATTCTGCCCTTTTCCAAGTGGTGTTAAAATAATTTTTTCAAAATTTATCCCCACCACCCTGTTTCTCGAAAATTCTTTATCACAATATTGTAGGATATCAAGAATCATACAACTTTGAATTAAACTTTTCTTCGATTATTTTACGGTCTCACAGATATTCACGATGACATGAAAACTCACAATTTCTTTGAGGGTGTGTTTTCACCTCTAATACTGTTTCATTGTTGAAACAAAAAAAGGTTACGTTATTAGCATCACTTCAACTACGTATCTGCAGAGTTTGAAATTTTTTTCAAATTTTCGAACTGTCAGATCGATTTAGCCTAATATTTAATTGTACCCGGTGTTGTTTATAGAAACTTTACCGATATTTACTATATCGCCAAAGTATAATCAATCTATGACGTTTCGGACACGAGTTACCACCGAAACGAATCAACAGTTTCCAATTTTCTACGTAACTAATATTCAATGAAGCCAGGTAAGCACACCGAAATCGTTTAGAAACAATTACCCGTGGAATCGGCACGGCACGATTGCATCGGCACACTTGATTGACGCGGGCTAATGAAGCCACTATTGCACTAGGCGGATTTAACAAGAATAACGAACGTCAACGGTGGTTGCGAGAGTTGCGAGTGGCCTGGCGCAGCCGCGTAGACACTGCCGTGAGAAAAAAATGGCCCGAGCGAGGAGGGAAGAGGCGGTGAAGGTGAAGGAAGCAAAAGTAAAAGCGGTTGGTGCATCTCGAGTGGAATCGAGCGATAGGGTCGCCGCGCAGGAAAGGAAAGAGCGATTGCATCCCAACAAAAGTGGAAAACCGGCTGGGCTGCAGCCTCCGCGGATGCATACGTGCCCGTGCACTCCTGTTATCTAACGCGTATCGCAACCGGTCCTCGGAGAAGCCACGCAGGCTCGCCATCACTCTTGGGTGCCGTGCCATTTGTTACGATTTATCGCGAATTAACGAGGGGACACCTTTCCCCACCGTTTCCAGATGTTGACCTTACATCGTGGCGGATATTTCGCGGGGGAAAAAGCGCGCACCGCCGCACGGTCAGTGAGAGAAGATTTAGGCCGTTTTCCCTTTCTCACGCGAGCCAATTTTGTGGCTTACAAATCGCATTTCGGATAGGTAATAGGTACTCAGTAGGGGTCAAAAGAAAGTTTAAACTGCGAACGGTAATAGAAGCTAGATAGTTCCATTAGAAAGAGTTAGGTATATCTTGAAATTGATGTCGCATAGGTTGGGGGTTTTCCTCCCTTCCCAACCTTTGCGTACCTCCGTGCTAATAGGTAGGTACGGTCTGTCAGTTTTAAAAAAGCGGATTTCAAAACCGGTTTTCTTTATAAATTTGTAAATTTCGAAAACCAGTTTTTAAATTTAGAAAAGCCGGCTTTATATACTAGAATTAATATGTAAAAATGCATTAATTATTTAATTAAAAACGTCAACATTTTGACTTGAAATCGCCTCGGGCGCAAGCATATTGTAGTAGGTAAAAACAGTTTACAGTAAAACTAATCTTCATGAGTTCATATTTTCGGAAGAGAAATACTAAATGAAATAAAGATTTATAATTTACAGTTTGTACGGATTTTAGTTATTTTATTTTGTTTTTCAGTTGGTTCTGAATGCAGTGTATTTTATTGTGTTATATTTTTGTAATTCCATAAATATTAAAAAAAAAACTGAACATTTTTAAAATAAGTACATATATTTATTTTCTGTTTTAATTAGATTTCTTTGTAAAAATTCGAAAACCGGTTTAACTGTTTTTTTTGGGGGGGGGGGGGAGGGGGGAATACTGGAATTCGGAAACCGGTTTTGCAAAAGACAGGTTTTGTATAAACCATACTAGTAGGAACAAAATATTTACTTACGCTTGAAGTACAACGTGGGTGGTCTTTTATACGTAACACCTAATATTACGTAGCTGAGTGGTAAGAGATTAAAGACTAAGAAAAATATAAAAATATAAAACTCTCTCCTGCGAAAAAGCCCTTGCAGATACCATTTCATCCTAACAAAACTGAATCGATCGAAGTTCATACTATGCACACAGTACACACTGAATATAAATACTCCCAGAATTAATTTTCACGAACGTTAATCGTGAATATCGTTCGGTGTCTTATTATTCGTTCGATTTAGAAAAGAACTTGAACGAACTTCTCGATAAAATCAAAGGTTTCCTGAAGCACCATCTTGCAACCCTTTTATCTGGAGAACGAGCCGCGCTAACAAGCATCTAGCTGGTCGCGCTGAAATTACTATCGCGGGGGAACTGGTTCTACGGTTGGTTTCGTAGGCATACGAAATTCAGCCGCGCGTCCCCGGTATGCCTCCGTTCTTACCCGTGGCGATATTCGTTGTTTATGCAAATGTATGCGAGCGCGTGAAAAGTGAATTTTACGAGTTTCAATCGCGGCCACCAACGCGTTCGAACGCATTCCGTGAGCCAACTGACCGAGACGACCGACGGGTGTTTGGCTCGCGGCACTGTCGCAATGCACGCCTAACAAGGAAACGTTGCCAACCCGAAAATTCTGATTCTACTGAAACCTCGTGCGAGCGTAGATCATATTGGAGTATTCAGGGAGGCATCGCATCTCAATCAGCTCTTAAGGGGTCATTTTACTTTGATCGGCCGAAAAATTAAGTTATTTTTAAAGATTTTTTCTCAATAAATAAATAAATGAATTTATTATGCTACTCTTATATTATACAAAAAAAATTAAAAAGATTTTTTTTAATTTGTTTCAAATGTTGGGTGGCGCAGGTGATTTCTCGGTTCAGGCCTATCTGAAATAAAAAATTCGAAAAGGTTCCTGATCTGTATAAATGTCGCTATCGCCCTTAGCTCAATTAACAATTTTTGTCGAGAAATAACCCAAATTTTTCTTGGGGCACCTTCGAGAAAATACCCTTTTGGGGAACTTTTTCTTTCAAACTGGCCCCATTTTGTTATTTCTCAACAAAAATTGTTAATTGAGTTACGGGCGATAGTGACACTCGTACAGGTTAAGAATCTTTTCGAATTTTTTGTTTCAGATAACCCTGATCCGGGAAATCACATGCGCCACCCAACTTACCTCTTTTTGTAGGTGTCACATTAACGCTATAAAAAAAACATTGTAAAAAATGAAAAAAATCTTTTTAATTCTTTTTGTATAATATAAGAGTAGCTTAATAAATTCCAAAAAGATTTATTTCTTAATATGTTGTATTTATGGAGAAAAAATCTTTAAAAAATAGCTTTATTTTTCGGTCGATCGGAGTAGAATGCCCCTTAAAGTTATCGCCTTCTTTCATTTTTTGAATATAACTTTATTTTTTTTGCTAGTGTGACGGAGCATCAAAAACTGAACAATTCTTATATTTAAAGTTTGATTCTATCTCGCACCGTTACAAAGTTATACAATTAGAAAAATGAAAAAAGACGATGACTTTAAGGGTTGATTTAAACATTTCAGAATTAACTTCTGCAGAAAAAGAATATCGCTCCTACATTCACACGAAGTTTCAGTAAAATCAGAATTTTCACGCTTGGAACGTTTCCTTGTAACTTGTAATTGTGCCTTTGAAAATTTCGCCCGAAAGTCTCGGCAACCGGAAGTCGCGACCCGGACGATCATTTATAGAATGACATCAGGTATCGAATCGATGAATGGAAATTGTGAAAGAGGCGGCTCGATAGCTTTCAGTATTTCTTACATTTCACGCGATGTTTTATCTGGAAAATAATGCTTTTTACGAAGATTATTATTTGTAAATAATATGTGGGATAGGAACTATTGATGATGCATTTCTGCGAAGATACCTCGCTTAGTAAAAATATAACCGCTAATGATAATGGAACAGTAATGGGATTGAAAATTAGTTTGTGACTGACAATGAGCATCAATGACATACGATGTAAATGTTCGTATGAACGGTCTAGCAAACTTCATTGATCGACTGTTCTTACTATGATACTGAAAGGAGTATTTAAATAGATATATTACATTTCATATGGTAAGATTAAATTATTGTACCGTCTGTTTTCAGGTCATTCATTACTGTTTTCTTAGCAATGATTGTGAGTTTACTAATGGGCATGATTAATACGGAGGTTTTAGGTTGTTCATTAACACAAGAACAAGCAGATTCTAAGAAGGTAAGTTGAGAAAAAGAAAGAACCTATTGCGTAAGTACTAAAATTAACGAGGAATATGTAATTACCTATGCCTATGGAATACAAAAACATATTAATTTAATAACAGTTTTAAACACTTTCGAAGAGAACCTAATTAATAATAAAAGATACCATTTCTTCTAAAAAATGACATATATGTACCATTCACTTAAGGGGGTATTTATTAGGGGAAAATTATTTTGAACAAAAGAATAATGCTACAATACTGGCGTTTTGTTCACATGGTTATTAACACTTCTGCTATTTGTAGAATTTTTTTTAATTGGCTATTGACAACATTATAATATGGCTATTGACAATATTATAAATTATTAATTGGCTATTGACACATTATAATGTTCCAGAAATTTTGTCTCATAGGCGATATTGATTGGGCCTCCTCTGGTCGCCTGAAATAAAAAATTCATAGCTCATTTTAAACGTAATGAATGTGGTTATCGTCCCTCATCCCCCGAGGGAGACAATTTGGAATTTTTTAATGTGCCTGTGTCCTAATATTCATCTGACATTTGTATTATTTTGATGAAGAAGATTTACAATAAAGGATAAAATAAAAAGTGGGTCTTTAATTTACTATCAATTTCTAATGCTTCGTTGCTGTGCAAAGAAGTAATTACGTAGAGAATGTGCGAGAACGTTGCTCGGAGAAAGTGCAACCTTAAGAAGAAGAACGTTATGAGAAACGTTCGAGATTCTCGAACCTCGCTTATCGTCTCGTTCACCGAACGTCTATTTCGAGCATTGAGTAATGATTGGAATCCAGAAACGTTGGAAATAATCGCGTTCCTGTTCCGTTACGTAGGCATCGCCTTTTTTCGGTAAATCCTTGAACCGTTTTTATGTGCCAAATAACTGAAATGTTGTCTGCTGTCAATTAACAAGAATTTATGGATGCAATGAACTTTTATCGCCAAACTCTCTCCTGGCGACGAAAACGGTTCTTTTCCTAGTCCAGACATCCGGAAATTCGAATTAATAATATCGAGCCAAAGGACACCACGATAAGGATACTAATTTTTTTCTCTCCATCTCTCCTTTAACCTCTTGTAGCCTGAATTAAATTCGCTGTGTAATTTTAAGTGGTTTACGTTCACTTCTACCTTTATTGAATCTAAAATGATTTAAACTTTATTGATCTAAATTTTGATATAAATTTTATTGAATTCTGAGATTTTTGTCGAAGTTATACGTGTTTATTAAAATGAAAGTCCTCCGAAAGATAGCTTCCCCCACCACTTCAGAAATTTTCGAAGAGAATACGTTGAAATGCTCCCAGAATTTTTTATAATAACATATTATAACTCTGTAGCACATTTTTGCTGTGATATGTTGTTACAACAAAGTTTTGGAAATCTGCCTTCATTTTGTAACATGATATTATCAGCACTTGAAAGACTTTTTTGGTCATCACATTATTAAGTGTCCTCAAATTTTACAACTTTTTGGACTAGATATTCCTCCTAGAAAACTTAGGCACTACTCACTTTCAAATATTGAGCATCATCGAACATTAATGGGGAAATACAATCCCATTAATCGTACCTATGTGTATAAATGTTAATTTACTGCTCATTTCATACATTTAGATCAAGAGTTACCAATCATATTTGTAACTAACTGCTATTTTCTTTTTTTTGGTTTTGTGCTTGTACCTTGACCTGCTTTTTACTTCCACTCTATTTACGTATTACTTGTATAATTCTTTTTCTAATCTACGTTGTATTCCTCAGTGTACATATTATTGTTTTTTTTGTATTTATCAAAGGGCTTCCGTTTAACTAAATAAATAAATAAAAAATAAATGAGTATAAGCACATCTCCGACTTCCTCTTCCAAAATTACATTCAATATAAAAAACGAACTGAACAGAAAAATTATCCTCTACAAAATCACTGTACAATCCCAATCTTGCAGGATTGTAGACCTCGATATAAGACTGCAAAGTATTAATAATGGCGTATGTATAAATGAAGTTTATGCATGAGTAAGGCAAGATCTAAAAAGAGCTTGAGTTGGTTTCTGCGCCGCACGAGAGCAAACAATGAAATTGGAAAACCAAACGAAGTGAGGGTAAAAACGTCGCGGTGTAGAAGTTTTGCATAATAGCGAGGCGAATGAGAGGATTGGCGGAGAGTCGCGTTCGACACGGTCGCGGCAATTTAACATTGCTGCAAAGCCTGGACGCTAATTGATCGAATGCTTTACCCAGCTGGCAAAAACTAATAGAACGCATAAATCAGAGAGCAACGAGCTGTGGCATTCAGCGAATGCCGGCGTTGCAACACAATGCTACTGTTTTTGTGTATCGGAAATTTGCACAGACTTTTTTCCAACCACGATCCACTTGGCAGATGCATGATAACCGTAAAAATTGCATTAAGGATATTCACCGCTGCAGAACTTACAACTAAATTTTTTTCCTCCTTCATGCACTTCTGTTGCCACTTGCTAGCGTAATTACAGAAATTTCTGCGCATGCTTATGCTTGTAAATAATTAAATGTAACATATGTAGGGGCGAAATTTAAAATTCAATAAAATGTTGCGTTTTATAATGACCCCATAAAAAGCTTTGAAAAAGAAAAAGACTTAGGCCAACTACAGGAAAAAAATCAAGGACGCAAAAGAGTATTATATAATGATAATGATCTATAACTACTCTATTAAATTCACACTGTTTGGTTCGTTTTAGGTTCATTTCAATTTTGTGGAAACACTCTCGCCTAATCTTCTGTATAATTTTTTATAATTCCGAAAAGTTTCGCTTGATTTAAGATAAATCTACTAACCATCAATTTAAAAATTGATAATATGACTAAATTCGTTTACCCTTGACAATTTCAATTATAATGAACCTTTACGATTTTTTTTCAAGGCTTTTGTTATAAAAATCCTATCTACATATTTGTGTCTTAACGCGTAAATGATGTTATATTAGTTCTGTGTTAAATTAAATTTTCAGTATATTTCTTAAAAAAATTGCAAGGCGTACTAAGGTCACGCTTTTTGCACATTACGAAATCCAGAGGTTATACATAGGATTAGCTGTAGGAAAAGCGAGCATAAGCTCGCAAAGCAAAGCTTTCTCTATTCGAATATATAAGCTGTCAAGGTACTCGAAATTTATTCAATAAAAGTCGAATGTTGTAGTATTCGAATAATTCATTTGAGTTAGAACTGTATTACAATATTATATTTGAATTAGAACTAGGTACATTCGAATCAGGACTGCATTTGAATATTTGATTACCAAAACTATCGAATATCATCTGAATTTTAAAGGATTCTTGTAAAGAACAGTTGGGTACCCAGTTATTCGAATACGCGAACTAGAAAAGCAGCTACAAATGTACAAATAAGCGTGAGAAGGTGATGAATTTGATCCGCAGAAAATTTTGCACATCAAAGAAGATTTTAACTCTACAATACTAATGAGTGTAATATTTACGTGCATGTGTAAGACTTCCAAAAATTACTACTCTGTCAGTATCTACCCCCCCCTCTTTTAATTTCATTTTCTTGTCTGCTTTTTAAGTGAATAAATTCAGTGAAATTTAAATAAATCTGAATTGTACATTAAGAATAAGAAAATAATATAATTGCAGAAAAATGAACTTGTAAAATACACATAAAAATAAAATAAATTTTCAGTAAAATTTACTAAACAACACATTGCAAACTATTTACGTAAATTATACCATAATATGTACTAGAATAAATTGAAGAAAATCAGAATAGTGACAGCTCTAGGCACGGTAGAAAATGGCCCTAGCGGCTAGTTTGTCGCGCGGGGGGACGGTGATGCTTGCGCGTTCTCCAATTGAAATCGCGCGGCGGGCAAATTGAGAGATTAAACGAAAATTAATGGAACGGCCTAGCTTTGAAACTGCGAAATTCCTGGAACGCGTGCGCTGTGTGGAACAACTGGAGCAATTCAGCTCTCGGCACTGTGCAATTGCAACAGAGTTGCATTCGAAATTTTGCGGCGACCTTGCGTAACGCGGCTGCGATCGGTTTAGCATTTGGGAAATCGCTATTCGAAACGGTGAAATTTATTCGCTCGCGTTGCACCATGGCTTCGGCTCGCAGTTCCTTGTTCCGACCACTTTTCCTTTTAACTACGCCCTTCCACGAGCACACCGCCGGCAAATGTTAACGGAAGACACGCACTTTGAAGGAATCAGCGGAGATTCTCGGTGGAAGGAGAGTGAGAAGGTTTCAACACGGATAAGACGAGAATTATTGCGGCCCCTGCTTAAAGAAAAGAAACGCTCGTTTCTCGGCGTAAATCGAATTGGACCCTGGAGATTTTCTACGAAGACGTCTGAAAGCTTCGCGCTCCCCTTGCCAACGAGGCTCTTGAAATTTTGCAGCCTTCTCGCGACAATTCGGAATAAAAGTTACGTGCTGGGTAGGTACTTCTTTTAATCACTTTGTAGGAATTGTTTTAATTTTCATTTTGTTTCTTAAAGCCTTATGTTTGCAGGGAGAGGCAAATTGTTAATAGTATTCTTAATGGTATTTTCCTGGTGGAGAATTTTTAACAGTGAAGTAGATTGAGAAGGTAATTGTATAATCTTGTGGGGAATGTAATTACGATGGGATACTTCTATTATTTTTTTATTTAATAAAAGTATTTACGAAACAGTCGATAAGAAATTAAGTACATATGTGCACCCCTACAGCACATTTTGTTGCAGGAACGTTGCAGAAATATTGCACGGAATGCCCCCGAAACGTTACAAGTAAATTGCTATGTCCGCCCTTGTGCAACGTTGCACAAACGTAGCCATTGCAATATTGCACGGCAATGTTTCCACAATGTTGCAGTAATATTGCAATGCAACCTGCAACCAAACGGCAACTGTAGGGGCATATGGACATGCCCAAATAGTTTGAATGATGATTCCAGAAGGAACGAGTTTTTGCTAGTGATATCGTTATTAGTTGTTGTGTTGACTGGATTTGTTTATTTCTGAATGGTTGTATGTTGGGAATATTAAAAACTGAATTTTTTATGTTACAATTTTGAAATTGAGGACCTTTCAGCGACAGTGGTGCAGCTCCATTTTTTTACGGTTTTTGAGTTATGACGTGTAATATTCCTAGGTACGTAAAACAAATCTACATCGTTTGGTGCACGTTTCATGCAAATCCGATAACATACGAGCGATTTATTTCAAATTTTGAACCTGCACCCTGCTACAAGTCAGGGGCAGCACTTGATTTGAGACATTCGCCAAAAATAGAAATTAAAATTTATCAATTACTACTACTTATTGTAAAAATATATAATTTACAATTAGTGTTCTCTTCTCAACGTTAAGTCAAAGGAATAATTTTATAAACTGGTTTTTCTAATTTACTCAAAGTTGGTAAAGATGAAGATGCACACTTTGAAGAATCAGTTTAAAATTACACTTGCAACTCAATATCATGGATATAGTAGAAGTAATTATTAAGCATTATTATAAATCCCAGAAGGGCATCTTATTGGAAATTTAATGCTTGTTCGAATTAAATAAAATATCCAATTAACACGACCATTTGGAATAATAGAAAAAATACCTGGCAAAATTGGCAAAAAGAAGTACTCTTTTGCTAATAACATTCTGTTTGTTTTATCAGTAACAATTACTCAACGTTAAGTAGGTCATGCTGTAATTATGTCAATGTTACTCATTTGTTTATCATAATAATCCCTACTTGGAATTCATTAAAAAAGAGATAACACGAATGATAAAAGCATACGCAATTTCATCACTAGGTCTGGGTTAGACGAAAATAGGAACTATTTTGAATATGAAAATAATTTTTTTTCTCATTTCGGATAGACACGAACCACGAAATCGTGCTCACCGTCACTATAAATGTATTTATTTCTTTTAAACCGGTATATATTACATTTAAAAACTAATAAAAACATTGTACAAAGGTTCAAGTTATACAGTGTTTCTTTCTATTAAAAAATAAATCACGAAAATCACCTACTTTTGGGACCTTCAATAAATTAGGATCAATATGTGTACGATTTTCCAAATAAGATCAATAATTGATTTTTACCCTAACACGACTGATTACTTCACATAATCAATAATAACCATACAACAATCCAAAGACAAAACCAACTAAAGGAGAAAATAAACAAATCACTACCAAGGAAATATTCCCAACCCGAAAAGTCTGATTTTAAGGTAGTTCCTACCAACTATGTTAGTGAAATTAGAGTTGGGTAATAAACGATAAATATAAAGTAGTATAGTAATAATTTTTAACATCATGTTTATATATTTTACATAGTTCATTGCATAGAATATTAGATTGGTTAGCGTAGTGAATTGGAGCAGCAGATCTGAAAACGTTGCATTCATTCGGGGCGTCTTTTATAACCAAAATGTCAGAAAAAATATTCATATGAATTTGAATCGTCGTCCGCTATTTAAATGTCTAAACATATCGATTGTGCGACGTTGCCACGTTGACTGATCTACGTAGTTTCTAAAAAATCTGCACGTAAACCTATTTTTTATGGGCATTTACGAAGAAACCATGTGGTCAGTTTCGCAGAAATTAATAAACTCATTTCGTGACATTTCAATGTACTTTCGTGCCAATTTTGGTACACTTGTTGAATATAGTTTACCTGTTTCAGAAGATAATCTGAAACTATAACCCTGTTTCTTTCGACTCTGCCATATGCAACATTGTTAAAATGCATCAACTTTAATTAACAATTTCTCGATAACTAGGTAAATCGTGGTAAACGTGGTAAATCGATTTTAAACTTTGTACAAGGGTTTCTTGTATGCGAAATTAGTTTTGAACGAAACTTGAAAGAATTCTTGAATTTAATAGATTATTCAGGAACTACCTTAACGAAACGCCGTGTGAACGTGGAGCATATCAGAGTATACAAGGAGAATTTTTTTCCCGGAGAAATTCACTCTGAAGGAGCGCAATCAGCCCTTAAAGTTATCACGCTTTTCCGTTTTTTTTTTTTTTAATAAACTTTGTAGCAACGCGAAGTAGAACAAAGCTTTAAATATAAGAACTGTTAAGTCTTTAATGCATTATCAGGCTACCAAAAGAATAATAAAGTTACATATATTAAAAAAAAGAACGAAAAAATCTGATAACTTTAAGGGTTGATTTCGCTTTACTTCCAGAATTCCCTTCAGAGTGAATTTCCTCAGAAAAAATGCTCCT
Source organism: Andrena bucephala (assembly GCA_947577245.1). Lineage (NCBI taxonomy): Eukaryota > Metazoa > Arthropoda > Insecta > Hymenoptera > Andrenidae > Andrena > Andrena bucephala. The sequence continues at coordinate 24,411,043 of OX387719.1, forward strand.
CGCATCCTCCAACATGCTCTGCACCCACGCGAAGTTTCAGTGAAATCAGAATTTTCGGGTTGGAAATGTTCCCCTGTAAGGCGATTTGAAGTGAGCTGGTCAAAATTAATTACGCAACGACGACCAGAGAATGGCGCGCCCGCGACCGCACCGTTGGCCAATCTAAATTCCAAATTACCAGTTCGAGAAGCAAGTTTAACTGCACGATACGGTAGCGGCTTGTGATAAAGTGACATTCGTTCGCTACTAGCGGCGAGTAGTTAACCCGTTGCCAGTTTCTTACAGCTACGCGGGCCCCCTCGAAAGGTTATTTCACTCGCTCTGATAAAGTTTATCGTTACATAATTCGTTAACCGGCAAGAAACAAGCACAGGTTTTCTTTGAGCGATTCATTGCGAACGCCTTGTACCGCGAAACTGGCTTCCATGGTGTGTGCCATGACTTACACTATTGAATGAAATTGTTCGTACAGCGCGCTGTTTAATACACAAATATTTTCCACTATTAGAGAAATTGCTCCTGTTTATTCCTTTCGCGTGCAGCTTTATTTATAATATCCAACTTGCATATATATATATATATTCAGAAACAGGGTTACATAAACCGAATAAATTATATGAAACTATATAGTAAAAATGTGATTTATAATTATTTTACGCTTGGTCAAAAATATTGGGGCACACATGAAAAATTTGTTTTAGATATTAGAAATCAAATTTCTGTGAAATTATTCCACGGAGCAGGGAAATTCTTTTGCCTAGGAGTGAATTAACTACTAAGTAGATTGTAACATGTGTATATTTTTCGTAGTTTTATATTGTCTATTTTTTATAGTTCTGTCTTTGTTTATAGACAAGATAAATATTGGAAATAAAAATTCATGCAGAGAAAGTTTATAGAAGTAATTTTTCTAGTAGTTAATTTATACTAGAAACTGCTTTGTTGTTCTAATACTTTCGTCCAGCACTGCACTCATCAGCGTGAACCGAAAGCAGAGATGGGCAAAATTTTTATTCAAATAAAAATGTCGAATAGCGAATAATAGATAAAAAAAATTATTCGTCATGTGTCGAATAAAGTTAACCCGGGTTAGGCATTAACTTTATTCGGCGAATAATCTAAAGTTAAAGTAACTTTAATTCGATTCGTTATTTTAATACTTTATTATTCGAAAATGCTGGGATATATTTTTGTTAATGCTATCTACAATACTTGAATGTATATACAGGCTGTTAAAAAGAGACTTTAGAGGCTCATAATACTCGCCGAGAGGAGTAAAAAATGTTTAATCAACATAGGTCCTAAAATCAATCCTGTTGATTAATCCACAAAAGTTTGTTCTCACATTTACAAGAGTTGTTCGGTGTGTTTTACCTCCCATTCGAATACAAGGCTGTATTATCACTTATGATCGTTGGTAAGACCACTCGTAAAATATGTACGTGTACATATGCCACTTTCACGTTAGAATAGTAGGCGGACATATATAAATATTGAAGACGTGCGCTATGTTTGCGTCTATCAAGTAATCTTTGTAGATATTAGTGATAATCTTCTGTTGGCGTACAACCTTGAACTAATGCACTTCCAAACCGATTATTCGGTTTACGTTCAGTGTGTTGCGAAGAGATTTGTGTACTCACAATATCGAACGCTCGTAAACACAAAAGTAGATTTTACATCGAAAGGATTGATTGTAGGACCTATGCTGATGTAGCATTTTCTACTTTTCTCGGTGAGAACTATGAGCCCCTAAAGTCCTAGACCCTTTTCTTTTTAAACATATTATAGTCAATATCGATTGAGTTACTCGAGTACAAATTATATTTTTAGTAAAATATTGCCAGTAATTTTAAAGCATTTGAAGGGGAAGCCATTTACTTTTATTCAAGCACAGATTCAAGATAGATTTTATCTCCCAATCTGAACACAAATTGTGTTGCCAGAATATATTGTCTATATTCTGAATTTAAATCTAAATCTAAATCTTCTTAGTGAATTTATAATCTATCACTCAGAGATCAATGCTTGCCAGTTAAAATCTATCTTAATTAAATAACGAATATGTTTATTTAATATACCTTTTTTACAATAAAAAGTCTTTCCACTTATGACTAAAGAAATAATTTTTGTAAAACGTTTCTAATTTGCATTCATTTAAATTCTAAATGTTAGTGTCACGGATCATTGAACACAGTAGGTACTAAATTCTACAGCACACAGATTAATTCAAGAATGTTGAAAACAGTCTCTCCACTTCACCTGTTACTTCCCTTTGTATTACATAAAATAATATTCTGATAATATTCCCAGAATATCCAAAAATTTTAAGGCCAGCCTAGACTCACAAATTCCCCATGGCGAAACAAATTAAAAAGCGATTTACCAGTTTGCAATCCAATGTTTCGTTTTCTAGATATAAGTAACAAAAGTTTAAGCACCTAACTTCCGGTGGGCGTTATTTAAATATCGACAGCAAATACACACACGGACGGGAAACGTGAGTTAACTGTTATGTCAGTATGCAGTCCAATTTGCCTGTATATCGAAGAACTTTAACGAGTACGAACTTTAACTTTACTTCACTCTCACGGCACTTAAACTTTGACTTTTGTCTCGACATGCTATCAGAATAATATTCAAGGCAGTTCGGCTCCTCCTCGCTGCCCGAATAATATGTGCCGACTACTCGAAGCAACACACGTTCGGTTGCAAACGGATATTGGTAAAATTTGAAATAGTTTGAAGCAAAATAGTAAAAATATAAAAATTATGTTTTAGTTATTATTAATTATTTGTTTTATTTGGGAATATTTATTCCTAACATCTGAAATATTTCTACAAGTAAATACTGTTTGAAAGTACTATTTCATTTAATGCTTAAATCAACTACCATTTGAAAATATTATTTCATTAAATGCTTAAATCTTGCTTCAAAAGTGCTAAATACTTCATTTATGTCCATTGCCCTGACAATAGAACCTCGTTTACTTAAACACCGGTTAACCGAACATTTGAAAAGTGTTATCTTAGCACTTGAAATAGCCAGAAGCACTAATTTGATTATAAAAAGGATAATTACACGAAGTTAATATTGCAAGAAAATAATGGAACAGGTTACAAGAATAAAAAGTGCCATAAAACAGGAAACTATGTTCTTAAAATAAATATATCTGTAGATTCTGAAGTTTTCAAAGGTATAAAAATAATTTACACTTAAAACTCGAGCAATTTTATGCAAATACTCTCATTAATAAAATATATGTGACTTGGTAGCCCAAAAGGCTAATTGTAAAAAAACGAAAACGTACTACGAAGGAGATTATTAAATTTACAATATTTGATCTATAAATGTAATATTGCACATTTCAGAATAACATTTCTGTGTGTTATAATATAATCGGCTGATATAATTTGAACATTGTATTTGCCCATTAATTTATATAATCCGACTTGCGCATTACTACATTTTGTTTATTATATTTCAACAGATCCAACAGCTGCAAATTTTATAAAATACGATTAAGTAGTTTCAGTGATATAAATCCTTTTCTTCACCTCGCTATGTTTTATTTGCCCCAGCAATGTAGTGCATTTCCCAGTCTTTCGACATTCTGCTGTTACCCGCACACACACGTGCACATATTCTGCAACGAGACAGGCAGAAAAACGAAACTTTGCTCGAACGAATAGGCTTTCCACAAAGTGGCCTTGGGAACAATTACGATAAGAACTTTTCTCGCTCTGCAGGCTAAATTAGATACAGTCGACACGTTTTATTCATGAATATGCAATTAGATGGTCACACATTACGTTCCTTTATTATCACCGCGATTGGAAACGTTAAACCTTTCGTACGCACGTCATTGTCGCGGATACTCTCAGTTATATAAAATATAAAAATCATGCGTTCTATCATTTCTAGGAAGAGGAATGAACAACAGATAGTGATAGCTAGGAAAAAAAAATGTCAGACGTCGCCACAATGCAACAAAACACGCAGGTGCATGTCGTGGATAATTATTGTCAAGATATTTAATTTTTACGAGCGCACCGCTGTGCCGACTACAACAATATTATTATGTTCCTTATCAACCACGATTCTTATCACTTCTGGTTAAAAGGGTATGAGAATTCTTATCTACTTTAATTACATCCAATTTGCGTTTATTTAACACGACAGCTGAACGTCCGTGGAAACTTTAGCATTCAGCGAGCAGAACGTTCACTTTGCGCTTAATCCTGCCAAGACTCGGAATACTGTTACGTTATACTTCACAAGCATAGCCATTGCACTGGTCTTTTTTACTTTGTCGCAATCTCGAGGAAATGGCAGGTTTCTTTGATGTTGGATTAAAGATGCATTCTTGTATAACTAGGACAGTTGTTCGAAAAAGAAGTTCACCGTTTTCATATTTTTTTTACAGCTTCGAAAGGAAGTGCTCTATGAATTTGAGATTTACTTACAATTAGAAGTGATTTCGATTGCCAAAGGTGTGGCATTGTCGAGGATAGAAATCTTAAAAATGTTATGATAAGCATTAAGGGGGTAGTTACTCTAGTGTAACTGCTCGGTTTTCAACGCCGCCTTCGGGAATTTATTTAACAAAAAGTATAAGTTTATACTGTCTGGCGTTTTTCCTGTATATTAAGGTATGTTTGAAGTAACACAGAATTTGTTGAGCTTTTTTTTTATCGTATATCTACATAGATAGATATACTCAGGGGTGCAAGCTTCTTGAAAATAATTCTTCTCCGTCGGGCGATGGTTTGCGGACTCTTATAGTCATCTAAAATGGAAAAACTAATGTTTATTTCAGAGGTTGCCAAAAAATAAAGATTTGCGGAATGATAGCATTTTCAAAAAAATGTTCGATTTTTACTAAAAATTTAGAAGTTCTCGGTCTGTAAAATTAATCTTTTACTAGATATAAACTCGTTCGTGGTTCCAACCATCGCATCACAAAAAGAAAATAAACCATAGCTTTTCCATTTTAGATGACTATAACAGTACCCACACCTAGGGTTGACAACTTTTTTTCGGGAAAATATAGTAGTTTACGGCCAAATGTGATAAAAAATATAGTACATCGTGAAAAAATATAGTACTTTTCAAAATAAAACTACATTAAAATAAATGTAAAAACATGTTAAAGGTTTGATTGCACTGAACGTCCAAACTAACATTTATAATGAAAGATAGACTGGCTCTGTTTCTCTCTTCCCGCCACTTCATATTCATTACAGGAAACATCCTCTCTGTTGAAGTTTAATTTCGCAAATTAAAATTTTGACGTTGCCATAAAATAAAGAAATAAATAAAAATTGTAGAATTTTATTGATGTATCGGAAATATAGTATTTTTACGTACTATATATTTTTCTAACAGTATATAGTACACTAGACAAAAATATAGTACAATACTATATAATATTATAGTACGGTTGGCAACCCTACCCGTACCATTGTTCGACGGAAAATAATTGTTTTGAAGAAGCTTGCGCCTCCGAATTTGTACATCTTTGTATATATGCGATAAAAAAGCTCAAAAAAATTGTAAGTACTACTTCAAACATATCTTAATATGCAGGCAAAAAGCCAGGCAGTATAAACTTATAATTTTTGTTAAATAAAATCTCGAAAACGGGCAGTTACACTACTTAAAATTAGTGGAGGGAAATCAAGAATTCAGGACGAACCGTTGAAAGACAGATATCCCCAGGGTTTACATGATATTTATTTTCATGTTTTATAGGTAATCCTTATAACATTTCTTACATATGGGAATATGGGATATATCATGGGCAAGTCAGAGAAATAAAAAAAGAAATTCATCGCTGCCCACTTACGCACCCTTCGAGTATCGTTCAAAATAGACAGTTCTCTCTTTCTCTCCCACCCTCGCACACGTGTTACTTACACTATAGATACAGTGTAGCATCTCCGCATTTTTTCAAAATTTTTTCTTTAATGTACAAACGGGTAATGTAACGTTAATATTATCGCCGTAATTATTATTACTAATGAATCGTCGATTAACAGTAAACATTGTGATTTGTATACACCTCGTGTGCGTTCACCACACCTGTCTCTACAAACATACCACCTCTCCGCCCCATTTTTGCCACGTGCGTTCGAAAACGCGTCTTAAGTTCGACTCAAAGTCTTGAAAGAATTTTCTTCTCGGACGAGAAGCGTCGTTTCGATTGTCGCGCGCCGCTGCAAGTCCACTGACAATTTGAATTCGTCGATGGACCTCGCGAGGACTTCCGGTAGACCTCGATCGAATTTTACGCCTCCTCCTTTTCGCGACGAATTCGTGATTTCCTCTGAACGGGGTAGGAAATTGTAACACTGCAGCATTCAGATTTATGGCAAGAAAGACACCTCGTCCGTAAAAGCGCGAATCAAATTTGAATAAATCGATGACCTTCAGAGGTTGCTTTAGATGAAAAAGGGATTGATATTTTATGATTCTATTTCTACACCAATGCTCTAGTGGCTGGAATGTCACTCGAACGAAAATGCAATTGTTTGATTACACTTCTCGGGAGAACGTGCTTCGTACTCATCACTCTTCGCGTCTATGCTGCCCGCAAATTTTTGCAGCAATACGGTTGCAAGAAAAATTAATATTCCGCAGAAAATTGTATACTAGACTGCGTTGCGTAATTATTCTGCATGGCACGCTTTGATTACATCGAGTGTCTGCGTTCAAATCAATAAGAAGGTGTTTATGTAGGGGGCACGTGGTAGTTTTAATCGAGGATTTCGTTCACGTTTCTTCTGCCTCGCTATCTCGACTACGTGGGGATTCGTTACATCGAGTTTTCATTATTCGAAGGCGTTAAAGTGCCGCGGGAAGTCGAACACCTAGCATCTCCATTTTCACGACGAACAGGAAATACGAAATACTAAAATATATCTTATTTATATATGTCGCACTTTTTCCTCGTTTTATTCAAACGAAACACACTGCACTCTCCAACTTGTATACGCACAGAGATTCAATCTCGAAGTGATTAATTCGCCAAGGTCGCGCGCTTATTGTGCGCGTCGAAGTAACGAGTGCAAACCCATGTTTGAATATAAAAGCCCCTTGCCTTTCGCAAAATGCATGACAAATCGTTACGAACTTTTCATAAACAATAGACAGTTTGTACGAACGATTCGTTCTGAATATTATCAATGGCCTCGAGCACTTCTATTCACGAAAAATAAATGCATCCACTCATTGCTACTGTAATAATTAAATTAACTAGCTCCTTTCGACTGATCGATACCAAGCTCGTATTTAGATCGCGATTTCGTTACCCCTCGCCTGGCGGACGCAGGGTCCATTTTGACCCACCCTCAGATATCAATCTATTAGTAACACGAAAAGCTCAGAATTGAATGAAAGAAAAAAACGTACGTATTCTAGGATGTGTATTTAGGTAAATGAAGCATTGAGAACAAAAACGGACTAACCCACATTTTTTGCGAAATTGAGTTAGTAGCAATAACGGGGGCGCAGGTAGGATATCATTCAGGGAGGGGCAATAAATGGAGAAACTGAATTTTGAATTTATGTACGTGGTTAGGAGTCAAGATATTTCACAATTTCACACTTCATAATTTAATTTATTTTTATTTTGTAATAAATTAATTTAATTTTGGACGAATGAATAATTTATTATTTTGTTTTGCCTGTGGAAAGGAGGGAGGGGTGGTAAGTGCCCACCTTTGCCCCACCTTCCAATCAGGGTTGCCACCTTATCACAATATAAGTCCCGGAGTTTTTCACATTTCAATCCGGAGATTCAAGTATAAACCCCGAAATAGAAAAAGCAAAAAAAAAAAATTTTTCTCGAATATGCGGAAAAAATGTGCAATTCCTTTAAGCTCAAACAATTCAGAATTTAAAAGTATCTGTTTTTTTAATTAATAACTTTTATTGTATATAAAATTAATACCACAATCTTTTATTATCTCATCTTTTTCTACAACCCGGAGATTTTTCCAGTAAAACCGGAGCCCGGAGATTTGATTCAAAACACAAAGTCTCCGGGCGAAAAGCGGAGAGGTAGCAACCCTGCTTCCAATAGGCTCTACTAATCATATAAAATAGGAACAATTAATTTTTCTTCAATGTGCGTTAGTCCGATTTCGTTCTCAATGCCTCAAATTATGTTATGAATCAAAATGGAACCCGCATTCGCTATGATAGTCGACCGACAATTTTATTCTCAATTCATGAATGATTTTAAACTCGTCCGAGTTTCTTTCATTCCATGTAATTCAACCTGTTACCCGCGTTTCGATCGATTTCCCGGCGAATCGTGCGACGGACAACGTCCAGGGCGAGGCTGCACGTCTGAACAGAGGAAGAGACTGCGCTTTTTGTTCGCGATGAACACGCACGACTTCGTACTTTCACAACGAACCTATGAATTCGTCTTCGCCCATAGACGGGGCTCATTCGAAGGATCGACTGGCTCGTGCTGCACAGTGGAGCAGCGACTGGAAACGGACGGAACTTCCGCCAGATCGGAACTATTTGTTCTCGTTTAGCTGGCTCACTCCGTCGCGCAAACGTCCGAGAAAGATTCATTAATCATCGTCTCCTTTCAACGATCAACCCTTCGGGGGTCGTTAATTTATTTCTTTGATTCTTAGCTTCGTCGTTTTTTTTTTAAAGTCCAGGCTCGTCGCTTTCTATGTGCAAGAGATCAAGGGAGAATCTGGCATCACCGAGGGCTCCGCGAAATAATGCAAATTATGTAGATGGTTGTTACAGCAACTAAAATAGGCTAACAAGCGGATGTCGCCCTTTCCGCGAAATATCATCAAATAGTTTAATTTGAAAGAGTCGGGACAATTTCAAAATTAATTCAATATGGCAACTCACACACGAGTTATTACTAATTCGTTACAAGAAAAAAGAGTGAATTGTTTTTAAAGTTGACGCAGGCCTCAGTGTTTAAAATTTTTTTAATTTCTTTCGCCTAAAATTTGTCGCCTCCCAACATTTTTCGACCTAGGCTGCAGCCTACTTAGCCTATAACCAAATTCGCCAAATTCAGGATCTGTAACGCTACGAGTGGGTGGAAACTTGTGTGACAGTTACTCACAAAAATATCCGTCCACTCTATATGTCGCATACTTTAAATATCAAATCGACTTCAAAGTAAGAATTCACAATTTTAATTCACATTAATATAAACCTTGACAAATGGTACCTACATTGTTCATTTAGAAATGTATTATTATTCGTGGAAGTAGCAAAAATCGTGCAGAAAATATTCGCCCAAATTCAATATTTAATTTATACGAACGTGATTAACATAATATGCTTTTAATATTCCTGCGATTTTATTATTATGCATAGCTTCAACTAATTTTCCGCGAAAATTTGGCTTGTCTTGTTCCATTCTCCTAGCAAAAATTCTTCGAGCATGTTCTTTGGGAGATGGTACTAACTAAAAATATATTAATCAAGGTTTCACATTAATTAAATAAGTAAAATGTCTTATTCGTAGGAGTGGGTGGATATTCTTGTGCGTATTTTTTTTTAAATGTAATTTTTCTATTTTCTACTCGCTGTGATTAGGCTGAATTTCAGAAAATAGACATTTTCACTAATATTTCAAAACACTCATTGCAATCACACATTGAGTTTATAAGTATTCAATGTAGCGAAGAATCAGTTCGATTACTGTTTTGAAAACGGCGGCAAGTCTCCAAGTAAACAGTCAACACTTCTACCGATGTTTGTACACTGTGCGTAGTTCATAAATTTTCATGAACATCGCAAATGATATTCGCAAAAAGGAAATGTAGTAGGCAGGAGGCTGCATTCCAGAAAGGAAGCGACGGAATGTGGATCGAGTGGTTTCCTGTTTGTTCGATGAATTTTCTCGTACGGCAAAAGAAGGATAAGCCAATGGAAAAATAAATTAACAAGTTAAAGATCGCGAAACAAAGTCTACATCCTCGTGCCGCTTTCCTTTTGCCTCCTTTCTTCTTTTCATCTTCTGGAAATCGTCCTTTAGACTCGTCCGACGCGAGAGAACCGCGTGTCGTCGATTAATCTTAAACTCAGTGCAAGTAGGTACCGGAGATATATATGGGACGGTTGGGCGAGTGTCCGGGATTTCGCGCGTTGCAACCGAGGATACTTACAATTTGTATACTCGAAACTGAATAGTACTTCGGAATCCTTCGTCAGAAATTCTATTATTCCACTTCTCTTAAACTTTTTCAGCCTCAAAAAATATTGGTACCTACTATAATAGCTCGTAATAATTTCATTTCTTCCTCAAGGTACGAATGAAAAGTGTAATCATAGAAATGATTCTCCTATCGCGTTTACTATGCTCGCGATTACGTCTTAATCGAGTTTAATACAACTTATCTTTCGTAGAGGGAGCACGAGCGATCGATTATAAAGAAATTAAAAATATTTTCGAAGTGTATTATCAAATATAGATAAAAAGATTTTTTGAAACGTTAAACCCGCAAATGCCCTTAGACCGATCATGTGTAGCGTTTACATTCGAGTAAGACAGGGAAGAATCTTTCCCGAGGAAGAATATTTCTCGCGAGAAACAGTACATTTTAGGGTGGTCCCGTTTAGAACCCTGCCCTATTGATTTTATCCTTTCGATAAGCTTTTATGCTGCCCCGAGAGAGTTGCTTGAATTCTATGAGGAGACTATGCGAGGCGAAATTTGTGGCGGAGCTGGAGAAGTCTACCCTTTCATTGCGAGACAAGTTGAAAGCACGAGATAAACTTTTCTCGCTTGAGCAAGAATTCCTTAGAAAAGCGACTCTAAAGACAGTTGAGTCCTCGATGATTCTCCGGGCGAACAATCTTCCCTCGAAACAATCGCGAAGAACTTTACGCAAGCGCGTTAAGAATGTATTTTCTCGACTAATAAATAGTTGCAAGTGCTATTGCGTTGGACGTAGTGGACACTTAATTAAAACAACGCAATGACGCAAGTTTCCGACGAGGGTGCACCGCCATTTTGGTTCTGCATTTCTTCGTCACAGTTGAATTACAGAATACAGACGAAGATGTTTGTTGAAAGTAAAAGTGTGCAGGGGCTCCATGGTTTTACAGATAAAATTATAATTAATTAACAAAATACCCGTATCCAAAAAATGGGCTTTGTGAGAAGAAAAGAAAACTGGATATTATTCTTTAAATATATCTTTATAATCACCTAATGAATTTGATTGAATTTGCATTAAATGACATTGCATTAAATAGTTTTTTCTTAAAAATATTTTCATCCTTTCAACTGGGCTCTCTCCCCCCCCCCCCCCCCCAAAGATTAAATCTTGAGTGCGCCACTGTCCGCTGCGGTAGAATAATTAAAAGGAATTACTTTTATATATATCTGCGTTCAGAAGTAATTGTTTACGTAATTTTTATAAAGCACCCTTTGTTTCACGAACATTTATATATGTACATATTGGTTTTTAGGCATTTGTGTGGGAAATCTTCGTAAGTAAAAACCAAGTTGATATTTAATCGGGCCTAAGAGATATTAAGGAGTCCGAGAAAATACATTTTACCCAATTTCACCCCCTTGGGGATAGAATTTCAAAAAGTCCCTTCTCATCGAACACCAACTCTCCGAATTTCATGTTTCTAGGTTCAAGGGTTTGGGCTGGACGTCGACGAGTCACTGAGTGACATAACGATTTTATATTTTAAATAAATATAGATACAGCTTTCTGCGAGTGTAGCCTCGATTACGATGTCCTCGTCGAGAAAATCTCGGTTCCTCCTGCGCGGATTCCATTTACTTAAATTTAAACCGTGTTTCTCGCAGTGCCGCCACAAGTATTTCGAATAGTAGTCGCGTAGATGGATCGCTACTTAGTTGTTGACAGAGTTGACCATTAAGTAAATAAAAAATTATTTAAGTAACGGATCGAATACAAGTTACCTTAACTTTATTCGTTAATCGAGGCTCGAATAATCCGGGTTAGCTTTATTCGACACATAATGTTTTTAACTTTTATTCGAAATTTTCATTTAAATAAAAATGTTGCCCATCTCTGGTTGTTAATTACGAACCGCGCATTTGCTGCACAACTATGCCACCTTATCAGCGATGAAATCCACAGTGATGCAACGTTTGTTTATGGGTAGATGATCAGCAACCTTGTTAGTGTCCCTCCAATAGGCGACCACAGCTACATTTCCCTCGATAATTCGATTGTCCACTTGCACATCCGTCTAAAATAGATCTGCCTTGTCGCTCGATGGCCTTTTCACTTTTTCATTTTACAGGCAAAGCGAATTGCGAATGCATTCGTGGGATTGGTGCTGAATATTCGCGTCGATTGTTAGTTGCAACGCCATTCTTTTCCGTACATGGTACATAAGTAGTACTAGAGAGTGTTTGGCCTTCTGATGCGTGTGGTAGCAAAAGAAGTACGCGAACGTAAAAGGAAAAACATGTAGACGTGTTTGTATGGTTGGGTTCACGTGATTCAATATCCTGATTGAATTTGTTGAAGAGTGAAATGGTGATTTAGCAGACAATGTGGCAATATTCATTCATTTTTTAATTGACAGGAGCGTTCGCGACCACGATTTTTTAGTGTTGAGGGCGTCGAGTAAAGTAAAATTATAACAGAATTATGATTTAAGATTATCGATTTTCATTTAAATAAATTATACATTGTGTCAGTGGCGGATTTAAGGAAAAGGGCCAGGCGGCAAACTTTTCGAGGGGCTCATTTTTCGGGAAAATGAAGAGGTAGTTTACTAAAAAACGAGATAAGTGTAGTAGTATACAAAAAATATAGTGTTAGGATAAAATCATAATTTTTTTTGAAGGTAGGGGCCTTTCAATCACCTTAAAAGTAAAATAGAGTTCTATTACAATAAGTCATCAGTCTACTAAAACATAATTCACCCGCGACACATAGACACAGCTAGTTTCATATTCATATTTTAACAACTTTTTCCCCTTTGCTGGATTCCCTCGGCGTTTACGAGAAATTTACCACACACTGCTCGATAGTGCGAAAGTCTATCAGAAGGCCTGAAAATTTAGACGAACACGTTATCAAGCAGAAGCAAAGTCTCTTTTACTTCCTTTCAAAGTTATTGAGTGAATCATCTCTCCCCGAAAAAAGGAGAGGTGACCTAGTCATGATTAGAATAGATACCTCAATAATAATAATAGGATTGTAGTTTAATTTACTTTAATAATATTTCTAACATGAGGATAAATTTCATCTGTTCCATTTCAAGTAATTTCCTTCGCTTTGAATTCTCTTTTTGTTTGACTTATTTTTAACGAGTTACAATGATAATATCAGATTTAAGTGTAATTAAATTTTAATTGCAACTGAATTTTAATAAAACTGTAGTTCTAATAGTATTAACTCACAAATAACTTTGATTTCTTCTTTGTTATTGTTCTTGAATAATTATCTGAGGCACCTCTCCAGACATCTCGGTGTCATGACTTTAGTTTTCACCCCGATTTTCAGTAAATACTGTCTAAAAGGAAATACTGGTTAATTTTTTTTGAATCAGCATACAATTTTAAACAGATTAGGTTTATTCTGATAAAATAAATATCAGCGTTAGTTTTAATATCTATTTTATGTTAACCGAACTTACCCTGCATATACTCATCGAGGTACTGGTATGTGAAAGGAGACATAGTTATCAATTTGTGTTTTATTTCGGCACGTTGATCAAACCCTATTTGCTATCCACGACCTAAATTGTTCTAGATATCATTTTTGTCAGCCTTTTCCTGGTACCTTCTTCTTATAAATAACAGTTATATATTTTTCTACCTTCAGCCTTTAAAAGTCATAGTATATGATAATTACTCACAATCAGGTACACCCGATAAGCAATTAAATCTGTCTACATAGTGCATTTTAAAATGAAGAGGGTGATTTCAAACTCATGGTCGGTACGAATAGCCACGCACCCTATTTTATATACACACGTGAAAGCTTATTCTGCGATGTCGTGCCACCCACGTCGCTCACAAAAATTACCCTAAACGCGCCCTATCCCGTGCCTATTGTTCTTCCTACCTTTTCCAACCGTGAAGTAACTAATCACCATGACGTAACTAACAATTATCTAGACCGTGAAAGGTGTACGCGCTCCTACGAGTCGCTTCGTTTTATTTACAATGCAGAGTTGGGTGAAATTCGTCGCGGGACAGTGACGCTTCTCATTTCCGTCAGGTGTTTCGATCGATCGCGATTTTCGGACGAATGCTGGACGAAATTTAAGTACGACAGTGCTCGAGGAACAAATGCATTGTGTCTGTGCGAGGGAGGCGAGGTATTCGGGGTCGTCCTTAAATTACGCAACGCTTTGAGGGGTGGGGGTCGCGAATTTCTTATGTTTTCTTACAGGGGAGGGGAGAGCCAGGTAGCGTTTTACGTAATAATTTTTAACCCAATTTTCAATTATTCAAATTCTATTATTAATGTACCAGAAATGTAATTTTACTTTAAATCCCTCAAAACCGAGTTAATCCTCTAGTGCATAGATTTTTAATTCAGCTGGAAAAATTAGACTAGTCTAACTTGGGGATGAAAAGACCGAATCCCATGTCTGTTTTCAATCTGAAGGAAATAATAATAATAATTTTCGCAGCGTGCGTAGCTCAAAAATGCACTTCAAACTAGATTTCTGTCAAATCGAAGAGTCAGTGTGACATGTTTCTTAGACCAATATGTGTGCTGTGGCACTACTTTTAAGGCTGGCAAATGAGAATTCCCAACCCCTGGATTAACGAGGTGCCCGCCTTGAGGGTGAAATGAATTATATAAACCTCTAAAAGAATTTCAATAACTGCAAAAATTCAAAGTAAGAAAGGTATTGGAATATAAAATCTTACGAATTCTCATACCGAGGTAGGGAGGGGTAAGAAATCGCCAAAACTACCCTTACGTAACTTAAGGACAGCCCCTAACGGTGGTGCGAAGCGCCAGGTGTTGCAAGAATAACAGGATTTCAGTTTACTTACTCCACCAAAGATTACACTCCCTGCGAGCGATTGCAGAGGTTAAATAAAAGAGACTGCAATGAACATAAGGATATAAGTTACTTAGACTTCTCAAGGTAAACCGAGAGAGGGTGAATTTTCTCGGCAACTACGAGTTCAGAGCTACTCCCACCCTCGCAGCGTAATAATATAACACAGAAGAACAGTACCGCCCAGCGCAGTCTGCAATAAGAAAACTATAGACGTGTAAATCATAATCTTTATTATTAAATCCTTCACTTGAATGTTCGTACAAGCGAATCGATATTCATATTCTTATCTTGTGTCTATTTAAAAGAAAAAAGAACGACGATTAATTAATCGCTATATCACTTCTCGCACAGATACGGCACGTTCTCCTCACCGTTGGATATCGAAAGGCAAGTTGCCGTCCGAATCGTCCACGCGGACGTAACTAACCCCCCCCCCCCGGTCGTGTCAGAAGTCGCTTGCTCTCGTCGAGCTTTATTTATGCTCCTCCTCGATCCACTTCCGATCGCTGTCTCGATTAAGTCAGAGTCACGAGACAGAGCAATGTTTTCCAGGGGGTGGTAAAGCTCCGAACATTTATCGTTACGCGCGTGAACGTGTGCACATACATCGGGACAAGAACACGCTGACAAATTCTCGATACTCTCACCCAACTCTGGCACGGCACACTCACAAAAGCGCGGTGTACCCGGCTCTTTCTCACGCGCTTGCCCTCGGCTTGCCTATTTCGGACAGGCGGCCCTCGATTCTCAATAGCTCGAACGGCGTAATTAGCACGCTTCGCGGGTGCCGTTAGGCGCTACGCTGTATTAATAAGAGAGATAGTTTCGTGATTAGTCTCGCTTTTCCCGTATTAAAATAGAATGGCGATATACGATGAGTAGAATGGGCGTGTGTTACTCTTATCCTAATTGTGTCTCGTCGTTCCCGTTTCACTGTACAATGAGAAAGGTGAACCCCTATCGAAAGGCGGACAGAGGAGCTCCGACACTATCCAACGAGAGAAGCAAAGGAGAGGGGCGAGAGACGCCTCGCGATTTCATTCTCGACATCACTTTTCACCCCCTCGTTATCTTCTGTCCCTCCACCAAGTTTCTCCATATTCTCCTTCTCCCTTCTGGGGTTCAAACGTTGCAATTAACAGATATACACAATAGAGTTGATCTCGTATAAATTTTAGTCACATGTCGTTCGCCGAGAATCGCAAATGCTTTCTTAATTGCCTCGAGAATTTACGAAATCGACTCTGCGGTGTAAATAATTCGCGATGCGTCGAGGGGGTTAGAGAGACCCTGGATGAGAAGACTGATGTCTGCCGAATTTCTGCGATTCTCTACGCGTGAATTTACAACCCTCACCGACTTTTTAAAAAAAAAAACTTTCATCGGTGAATTTGAAGAAAAGAAGCGAAATTCCCCTCGACCTACATATCAACACCCCAATTTCTTTCTGTTCCTTTCCTCCACGTTTTAATTTGCTCGTTTCTCTTTGCCTCCTTACGCTTGCCGTCAACAATCGCAAACATCACCCCCGCGCTACGGATCCTCGCGAAACTCGAACCTCCCCGTGTGACCGGGATGGTCCATCTCTCTGTCGTTCAAGCCCCTGAATAATAACCATAGTGTTGTGTCAGGTAAATGCATTTTATTTCCTTTTCTCTTTTCAAATATAAAAATCATTATAATCATCGGAGCGAGTACAGTGTCGCGGGCGGTATCATCTCGTACAAAACATCCGTGGTGCCGAGCGTATGGTTATTATTCACGTTCCAACTCGAGCATCGCGGGCCGAACACACGATTAATAATAATAATAATAATAATGATAATAATAAAAAAGAAAAGAAACTGCATTCGTCCGCGGTTAACGATCCGCTGAATATCAACGACGCTTTCTAAATTCGCGTATCTTCTTCCAACCCCCTCCCCCGAAACTCCCCTCGCATCATCCACATTTTCGCATCCGCAGAACAGAAACAGTCATCGCTCGCGCCCGCCCTGTACAATGCGTCTCCATCACACTGCACGCTCGTTCGACGTTACAATGACAACGCGGAAATTACAATAAAACGTATTTGCGCGCGACGAATTCGCAGCTGGCGGGCCCCTTCCCCTCGATCTTGCCGCGACCCTCCGATTTCTTCGATCGTTCCTCGCCGTGACTCGCGTTCGATCGTGACTCGCGCACTCTCCCTTTCGAACTGAACGTGGAAATAGATGGGATTTTTGAAGATTGAAAGGGAGGAAGGGGGCTCTCGTTGGAGCTGATCGCCTTTTTGCTCGAATGGTTCGTTTTGGAGATACGTTCGTCTCATTGCGGGATCGCGAGGCTCGTGAGACGCCGCTCGTCGAAATCACGGAGAATCGTGAGCAATGTTAATTGTCATCGCGTGTCTGGTCAAGGGCAATCGAGTAATCAGACGTTATTCGACCGAAGGAATTGTGCGTCTTTGGTACCACGGATTCATCTTCGAGTGGCCTGATCCGATCACGAATCGATCGAGAATTAATCTATGGGGAAGGAAATAGGCGGTGATAGAGAACGGTCGGGCAATTTTAATGAGCTTCAGGGCGTGTCAACATTCTCGGGAACGACGATCGTTTGTGAAACAAGCATCAGATTTTTTATCGGGATATTAAGATACACTACCCATCAAACGCTTTGACTGTAGGTACCTATCGCCTACGATTAGGGGAGGATGAATGAGGGGTGGAGGTGTTTTAGAGCTACTGTCTAACTTTCTATTATATAGAAAGAAGGGAAGGGAAGGAAAGAGATGAATTATCATTTTTTACTCATAATTTCTTGGGACTTTGATAGACAAATGCAGTATTGAGGAAACTTTCGTGATATGACATACAGGGAAATTAAAACTGTTTTGAGTTCCTTGCAAGTTCTTGTAAATTTGGAAAATGGCACGAAGGTGGAAATTATCAGAGATAGGGAAAATAGTGGCGGAGTTGGACGTTCTGTGTTAATTTTACGAAAGCAACATTTGTGAAGTTCTTTCTCTCATTAACATCTGCAGTCAAATTTTTGAGAGGTAGCATAATTAGGGAACGAACGATCGATGCGCATCGATTATCGACAGGGAAATCCGTCGCGATAAGCATACGACTGATCTCTCGATTGTTCCATCGATCCGTTTGCGTCGTGATCGATCGTCCTGCCGCGCGAAATTGAGGAACATTTTTTTTGTCTTATTTTCTCTTCTTTTTTCTTGGCAAAAAATGGGCGCCGACTGAAGGTTCTAATACCGTTGATCAATCTCACAAAACACATATCTAAAAATGATTAATCTAAAAGCGCCCTAACGAGCGAACAATTGTATAAAATATTGTTCCATTTCCGTAGTATTTAAAAATAACGGTGCTTCCTTTTTCAGTGCGAAATAAATCGTTCACTTTCCTCCAAAACTCGAGTTCGGTATGTGAGAAAGGTTAATCGACGCGAATAAAAATATTACGACAATAACGCCAAAATTGTGAAAAAATGATAACTACAGTGTTTCATAATGCACTTTAACTGGGATTAATCGTGAACCAGTTTTTTTTTCTATTTTCTCTCTTTTTTTTTTAGAAGAAAGTATGGCCTTGAAAATGATCAGATTGGATCATTCCAATGTGTTTATAAAATCCGTTAAAAAATGTTTACACGAATTCATCAATGGTATTTAACGATACGATTGCAGTAAAAATACAAATGTTTATAATAAAACACGCGAGCTTACCGGATGTGCCCAGTTAAAGGGTTGCACGCACACGTTGAATTTATATAACGAATATATTTGTTTATATATATATGTATATGTATACCTATTGTAATCCTGTCACCTACGTTAAAACGAACAGTAATTTAGATGGGAATTGATAGATTATGACAATGATCGATGGTAAAGACGCTATTTAAAGCTTTCAGGAATTAACGTATCGACGAGACGACTAATTCGATAATTGTCTTTTGATTCTAGTCCACCTACTCTTCTCTGATCGAATCACGGAGCGAATACTTCGACGGATTTGTTGCGTCCGGCATTTAAGAATTGCAGTCTTTGATGTCTTTGAACTCTCGAGGAAGTCTCCTTCCAACTATAGCCAACTTAAGCTTCATGGTGCACACAGAAGGGCCACGGAGCTTTGCTAATCTAACGGCGTCTAAGCCCTCTTTCGCCTAACTCCCCGTTTTCTTCGCCATCGCGGTTCAATCATCCCCTAAGGGCGAGTTAGATTTTTAACATTCAAACGATACTCCAATTACTAAGCCCTGACGACGTGAAATAGAATTCCCTAATTAGATGTTCCAAGCTTATCGAACCTCTACTCGTGCAATTCTACTCGGAACTCGGGAGCTCCAACTCGAATCGCTCTAAGAGTCACTCGGAGCGAGACTCAGGGTCTAACGAAGCTCCAGCTCTAGCCCCCGAGAGCACTAAATTCAACGACGTGGAAAATCCACGTGCCTCCTTTTTATCAGAGGCTAACGTGGGAGGCTAATTTCCCTGCAGCGAGCGACCTTATCCAATGTTAAGAGAGTCGAGGTCCCCGACTCGTGTCACTCTGCTAGCAAAACGCGTGGAATTTGAAAGCTAGGCGACGCGCGGGGCTCCAGCCGAAGCCTGGAAAGATTGAAACTCGAGGTTCCTTCGAGCGAGGCTTTCGATCGGGGAGCAAGGTTACTTTTAAAGTTCCGGAGTCGAGAGTTTCGAACCGAGTCATTTCGAGGTTGAACGCGCGCTACTGATCCGAGTGTATCGAAGACCCGGCGAAGCTTCAACAGGACACTCCGAGTATTTGCTCGAAAGCACTGCACTCGACGCGAAGAAGGATCACGTCTGCCCTCCATCGATTTCATGGGGTATCTTCGGCGAACGTTGTGCTCGTAGAAGCTCCGTCCCGAGTCGTCCGAATGCTTGGCAACACCTAACAGAACGTATCGTCTTCGCGGTGGGCGTGTCTCCTCGTCCTTCGGAGAAGGGTCCTTCTGTAGAGACACGTGCCTCCCGCCGCGCGCGAGTCGACGACGAAGAACCTTTCTCTGCAGGAAGGAACGAGAGCATCGCGGGAGCCGAGCGTTATGGTCAGGGGATGGAGTCGATGGAAGTATCGGCGGTCGAAAATTCAATTGTGACGTGAAGGAGCGGAGCGGTGGTGGTTAGAACAGCGGTGGTAGTAGAGCGGCGGTGAATAGACGGATTGAGGTGCACGCTAGTCGCCCCGGCTCTCCTTAGCATTAACACGCGATATACCAGAAAAACCAGTTTGCGGGCTTTTTATTAGGCCTTTACTTTCGCTTGCCAACTGAAAGGAAGAGTGAGCGAGCGAACGAGGCCTGCTAGAGTAGTCGATGAGCGAGCGAGCGAGCGAGGCAAAGTGACTGACTGTGCTAACTAACGGGGTCACCAGTCGATACGGCACGCACGTATAGAGGGACGCGAGTCGCGCACACATCCCCCCCCCACACATCTTTCTCTCAACCTCCACTCCGCGCACACTCACACACAGACGTACTTGCACCACACAGGCGGACGAACGCTCAGAGATCCGCGTCTCTGGTGTTGCCTCCGCGCGTGCACTGAGCGCGCACAGACGGAGGTATACATGCCGACACAGGACGATGCGCACACCGGCAAGAACCATGGCACACTGAGAGATGCAGAGGCGCGCGAGGGCGCGCACGTACAGAGGCGACCGCAGGTTGGAGCAGCGCGCCGCCGACACTCTCGCTTGCCCGCGGTATTAAATAATTACGGTATCTAATAAAGAAAGTTATGCAAGCCGCTGGTGTGCCGCCGCCGCCGCGAGAGACTAGGGTCGCCGCAAGGATCACTCGATCGCCCGTACATGTGTGACCACGCGCGCGCGCGCGTTTATGGTAATGGCTCAGCCGGTCCCTGAAGAAACACGGGAAAGCGTTGTTTCTCGTCCCTTGACGAATCACGGGTCTCGCTTTTTTCGCATTCTTCCTCTTGTACAAATTCGAAACGGAGGAAGAATCGCCACCGCGGTTCCTTCTCTTCGCCGTCACGCTCGCTACGATCGAACGAGAAGCACACTCGCTTCCTGGGAAGCGATCTCGTCCGCCCCTTCCGCGTGAGCCACGAGCTTGTGCTCAGTGTCCGTCCGTGTGACTTTGCGTTCACGTGGCGCGCATCGCCGGTTCCCGCGAAAATAAATGAAACGAATAGAAACGTTCTCCCACACCGATCCCCTCCATCTCCGACGAAAGCTCGTTCCCCCGTATCGCAACGATCGCGCGCCGCTCATCCTCGATCTCGATCTTATCACGTTAGATAGTATCTAAATGAAATGTGTTCACAGCCACACATTAATATTTATACATAGATTTTATACATGTATATATTTATATATTTAAATATATATATATATATTTATAATATTTTTGTTGCAAACGCCACGCCCGTTAATGTTTGTTTGTTTTTGTTTTTTTTTTTTGTAATCTTTACCACTACCTTTCTCTTAGTACACGTTCTCGAAACGTTTCTTCTTCTTTCTCTGCTTCGTTTTTTTTTTTTACGTTTTTTGTTTTGTGTGTTTCTGGAAAAGAAAAGGGGCGACCGGAACGCTGCGCGAGACGTTTCGTGCTTTCAGTCGGTTTCTCGAGCCGTGCCCCCGTCGGGATGCTCGTCACCCCATCGTTTACTCTTCAAACTTCCCTCGTCCCTCGCCGCCGTCGTTTCTCTTCCGGTCCGCTGCTCTTCGCCGTCGTTGCCCGCTGTGTCGTCTTCCGTCGATTTCACTTCCCTTCCACTCCAATTCGGAATGACTCGGAACGAACATCATTCGAGCAGCTTGCGAGCGTGCTCGATTTACGCGCACAGTAATATATCCCTTACATTACCCGCGAACAACGTTGTCTGTCTCGTTAGCGACGCGCACCGATGAGCGTCCTTTACCACCGTACTTCTCCTCGGAGCAACCCCATTCTACGCGTGTGCGTGCGTGCTCCATTTTCTACCTCCCCCGGTTCGAATGTTAGGCACAACACATTGTTACTTTGTATTTCGTTTCGCTTGGAGTCTTGTAGTCTCTCAGTTGATCCCCTACGACCGTCTAGCAAGTACCATCGTGTTTGGTCCTCCCCGTGACAACTGAGTGCGTCCACCGCCAGCTGGCTAACATGGCCCAGGGGTAAAAGAAGAGGCAGCGATCGACGAGATTCGCGTCCCTCCTGCCACCGTCTGCCTCCGCAGACCTCCCCTTTTTCCTAGGCTCTCAGTCTTCCTCAACCTGATCACTGTCACCGACCCGTTTCAACGACAGGCGCCGACCCCCCCCCCCCCCCGCGCGATCCCTCTCTGTCGTGCTTGACCTTGGCTCCTTCACTTCCATTCCGACGAGCTTCCCTCGTCTACGTCACAACGTGGACCGTCCTGTGCACGGTGTCGGACGGGTCGAAGCGTCAACTGAGGAGGAGCAGGCACTGGTCGCTCGGCCGGCAGCGACGAACGATCGACGACTCGCGGCACGCGTGGTCCTCGACATCCTCGCGTGCACAGGGGCCACGACGAGCGGGATTGCGTGGAGCGTGGCTGGATCGAGGGCACGGGCCTCCTCGGCCGGTGGTCCAGGTGTCGATAGTCCCGGTGTCGCTGGCGGGGACGGTGTAGGTGCAGCAGACGTCGGTGACCGTGCTGTTGATGGTCGTAGCGGTGGTGATGGCGGTGTTAGTGGCGACGATGGCGTTGGTGTCGATGTCGCATCACGACGAGCATGCCATCCACGAGTTGCAGGTGCACGTGTAGCACGCGGTGGGTATCACGGGAGCGTAGTAGTAGCCGTTCGCGTAAACGTAGGTGGCGGGCGGGCCGGGCGGTGCCTGTTGATGGTTCGTCAGCCGTTGCTGCTGCTCCTGGCAGAATACCTGGTAGGCGAGGTTCTCGATGAGGGCGAGGGACTGCCGTCTCTCGTGGCCCATCAGGCAGACGGTGGACTCCTCCACCACGCTGTGGAGCAGCATCAGGTACTGGTACTTTAGAGCCTCCTCCTCGGGACCGACGAAATGATTCCACAGGTAGTTCTCGAGCTTGGCCCGCTGCTGGCTGATGTCCGGGAAGTCGATGAAGAATCTCGAGCACATGTACCGCTCGAGGGTCTTTATGTAATCGGGCTGGGAGGGTTTGTACATCTTGACGAGGAGATTGCAGTACTTGAGCAGGCCGCCGCCGCGGATCTCCTCCGGATGCCTCGTCGAGATCAGCTTCTTGTGGAGATGATACAGCGCCTCTTGAAAGTCACCGTACACGGACTCGCCCACCACCGTCGGGTAGAAGTTCTCGCCGATCGGCAGCTTGCTGCACTCGTAGAACAGAAGAAGGGAGTCGAGCACGATCTGGAACGAGTCTACGGAGAACTCGAACTGTCGCCTCATAGTGTCCACGAACTTCAGCTCGACGTTCCTGTGGCCGCGGGAGTTGCCCAGGGAGATGAGGGACCATCGGTCCCCGTCATTGTTCACTTTCACCATCTTGCTCACGTACGCCTCTTTCAAGCTGCACGTGGTGATGCGCTTGCGGCTGACACCTTCGGGCAGCAGGTCGAACAGCGAGCCGAGCACCGCGGCCTTCACCTTGTCGTAGTTTCGCCCGCTCGACAGCTCCACGGCGAAGATCAGGTCCAGGTCGTTGTACGGCTGCGACTCGGTCGCCAGGACGTGAGAGGCGGCGCCACCGTTCAGCCGGATGTCGCGTACCCTCATGCCGGCGCCGCCGTTGCTCGGGTCAGTCTCCAGTTTGCTGCGCACCACGGTCACCAGGTCCCTCAGTCGGACCTCAAGGGTGGGGAAGTTTCCTCTACCGTGGATGCATACCACCTCGTTCATCACGTCGTTCAGACGACGGACCTGCTCGAAGCTCAGCACTGCCAGCCTCTGCTGGGGATCAGGGCACTCCGGGTTGTTGTTATTGCTGGTGGTGGTGTTGGTCTCGTTGCCTCCGTTGCCGCCGTTCGTCTTGGTGCCGTTCACCTGGCAGAGGGACTCCATCATAGCGACCCGACGCTGGCGTTCCTCGCCGATCTCCAGGGAGCCACACTGCAACAGGAACGAAACGGGATATGTTATTAATCGTGCCAATTCCACGCTCCATAAATTCTATAAAAGTACACTTTACTGTAGGGAATCACGTTCATTTTTAATAAACCGTGTGGTATAATAAACTATTACTATATTCCTTGTCCCCACATTCTCTTTCTCACTTGCACCTCAATTTTCAAATCTAGATATTTTACCCATTATGCAATTTACTCATTCTTTCACTTATTCTTCTTTCTATTAAGTTATTGTAGCTTGTATAACGCGCAGGTTTGACGATACCGTGCCATAGAATTCCAAATCCTCACTTTCACGATCGAAACAATTAGAGGATCGCCAATCGAACGGCTGCAGAAAATGAGGCAACTATAAGGCGCGGAAGACACGGAACTGCGTTACGTAAGGAAGCCACTTCTCTAAGTATCGACCATCTCACCCAGTAATAAAGTCATGTAGGCATGTGATCGTTTAATTGTTCTAAACAATCGATCATGATCATTAGAGAAACTTGAGCGTGGGTCGTGACAATTGGGACAGAAGGTAAAATGACAATAGTTCTTACTCTCGAGTACCGTCAGTGTTACAAATTACGTTTACCTACATAAAATTGTTGTCGAACACTACGACCACCGATAGCACGAGCATTAATTAATCATATATACAGACGCGTTTCATCGAACAGTTTTCCCCCGAATTCACAGTAGAATAAGTACGAGCATGACAGACAAGTGACACCGACAGCGTTATGATCAGCTATCACCAAACCGTGGTAGGACGTTTACGCGAAAGTAAACGGTGCCCAAAGTGCCCTGGGTCTTTCAGAGGTATGGTAATTAACTTGGGACCCACTTAATTGGTATGTAATGCGATATCGCTGAAAGGCGGAACCACCAAATGTAGTTTTCCTTATGTATTTTGAACAAAGCCACAGTTGTTTAGCCACATTTAGACACAGCGCTAAGCCTTGAAATATTAATACCCAAAAAGTGTGCTCAAGTGCTGAATCCATCCCTGGGCTCATCACTCGAAGGAAGACACTATAGGGCGCTAGAGATTTTGACCCATATTTCTTTTACACAATACTATGCCACTACAAGACACTATACTTATCAAGTGTGTCGTGATGTTTAGACTGAGACTATGAGAATAGCAAGTAACTGATGCAGGTATATATTACTTTCTATGTACTTTCGTGGTATTTCTTTTGCTTATTTCCTAGCTAGGTACTATTTTTCTCCTTATATCTATCAGCTCTCTACTGTTTTCTCTATTCTCTTTCTATCAAAGGGATTCCCGTATATAAAAATAATAAATTTAGTAAAAATAAAGAATAAAAGTCCAAGGACCAGTAAATCATAAAATTTACTTATTTTAGAATTCACTGGTTCTCTAAATTTTACAGTAACGCGTGTTACTATATGTATGTTGCCAAAGAACAGAGACTATGTTCCCGAAGTATCTGGTTATGGAATGGGAGAGACGAGGGTGCCTCATCCCAGAATCAAAAGCGTACTTGTTCTCTAAAAAATATCACGCCAGTTAATCGAATCTAACGAGCACGTATTTAGAAATGCCACGAGGTTACATCCGGGTGGTGTGCACGTTCGCGAACACTCTGCAACATGCTCGAACTTCTCACCGCTGTTCTATGGATTCGCGGAGCGAAGCGTTGCAGTAAACTGCTCGAACGTTCGCGCTCCCTCGAGCAAACGAAATCGTTTCAACCTTCGCGAACAGCTTTCACGACGCTTCGTTAAGCCTATCATTTCAGAGATTTCCTTAAAAAACGCACGCCCCTGGAATGGACACTGATCACGAAATGTCACTGGTTCCACTGAAGAAACTTTGCTGACAAAAAATAACAGTAGAAGACTTTTAATTTAACACATTTCCTTCTCGGAACTTGATAGCGTAGAAAAATTGACTCACCGTGGAAATGAATTATGCATTAAATTCAACGAATAAGTCAGCGTTAATAGGTGCCTTGATGGCTGGGCTGTTGAAGTTGAACGAATTCGATAGCGCGAGAAACTGGATTCGGATGAACGCACACGGACACGATAAGGCTTAATTATCGTTACTTCATTAGCTGATAACACGGGGATTACGAGACAGCGGGCGTCGTTACTGTTATCGATACGACGAAGTCACGATACTGCCCGTGGCGAGTAAGCGACTTAACCCTCTATTTAACGATTTTTCTAAAGCTTCCATTGATGCGAGAGAGAAACAGCGTTAGATTACTTAATTACTATTCTCGAATTGTTGGAAACTAAGCCTCTGCTAAAGTAATGACAGCACGCTCGTCTGCTGATAATTATTTTGTTGAATAAATTCATTGCTCGAGAGTGATTCAACCGCCTCCTTTTTGTTTTGTTAAATTCAGCGGCGTCCAATAGAAGGAGCGCAATCTGCGCGAACGAGTGAGACTCGCCATGTGACAAGGGGTTAATACCAATCAAACCCTCGACACTGGTTCGTCGCTGTGAGATTCCTAACGACGACAGCAGAAGACGTTCGAAAGAACGTTTAGCACTCTGACTAGCGATTCAATTACAACTCTCTTGGGAACGATAGCACCTAATCATAGTAACTTCATTAGTTAATAGCCACACGGTTAATTACGAGCCGTTGCGTCGCACTTGTCATTCACTTCATACCGTTCTCCACTGACACGTGAACCTCGCACAATTGGGCCGAATAATTCGCTGGAATCGCGACGTCGATCTTGTACCAACGCAATCACCCCCGCTGACCACGAAACAACCCGCTAGATCGTCCACCTAGCGCGATCCACTGCGGCAATAGTCGCCCGAAGTGACCAACCGGGAAGACTTTCACTCGTCCAGAGCACACTCCGTTTCCCCAGCAGCAATCACGGGACGATCGACGAAAACAGAGAGACGGACGAGAGAACGACCTGCCGCCACCTGTGGAGCACGCGTCCGCCGCGCGTTCCCCAGCGGCGTTCAGAAATCAATCCGCGGTGTTAACGAAGCCCAATCGCGGCTTACCATGAAGAAATCACTCGACGTGGTCGAGTCCTCGATATTCGGTGGCCCAATGTATCACAGCTGGGTTGCCTCTTCGAGCTGACGCGACCAGCCACTCGTGGTAGGTTCTAGGTGTGCCCGAGCGTGCTGCGAACGATGGGGCGTATATCCCAGTGGATGATCGGCAGTGTTTCACCAGGGAGGCACTGACAATGCGGAGCAAGCGCGAGAATGAGTACTCGCAGTGTCTGCGCAGATAACGACCTCGGGGCTCCCGCTCCGTCGCGACCGATAGACCCGCAGCTGATGAGAGGCACCAGCGAACTGAAGCCAGCGGAGTGAAAGGCGAATCAAGCGGACTGGTGGCGGGCAGCGGTAGCGGCGACAGCACCATCAGCAGTAGTGGCGTCGCGAGTGCAGCGGGAGGATAGCGCGGAACCACCACTACTATCGACTTTGCTACTACGATTCAGAGAAACCAGAGGCTTCCAAAAGAAATTAACTATGAGGAGGATTTCAGAGGAGTTGGGGATTGCCTCGCGCAATTTGAAATATTTGATTTACAAGGGAAGATCCCGAACCCGGAAATTCCAAAAATTCTGAAGTTTTGTGAATATGTAGGGGATTTTCTCGTGATTACAAGGAGAATTTTGTTTGCTACCCAAATTCACTCTAAGGAGGTTGACGAGGTTGAATTTGTATTAAAAAGAATGGATTATGCTGTTTCATTATTATTTAATCCATCAATTCAGATTTCATATGGATAAAAGAATTTTAGAAAACAGTATTAGTATTTTTGTTTATAACCTTTTTTCTAATTGTTTAAATAATTGATAAAACTTTTACCATTTGATGATCTAATTAAAAGAAGTAACTTTTGTCCGAAAACTTTTTTTTTATCTCTTACAGATTTCGAGTTAGAAAATAAAATCGGGAAATAGCTGAATTTTCAGGGGTTAATTTCACCCCCTTCGAGCGCAGCAAACAAAATTTGCGTAGTAATCAGGAGAAATTTTTTAATTTCCGGGTTTGGGATCTTTCTTTAGCTGCAGGTTTGCTAAATCAAATTAGCTTCTGGTAAAGACATTACTTTACTTCACGCTTGTCTGTTCATGATTATTTTGTTTAAACTGATGGTTACGATTTCGGGGCAAACTCACACTCACTATCGATCTTTTCCAAATTTCCAAACTATTCATTGGTTTTTTAAAACCATCCAAGCAGCGTATCATAAACGGGATATGGATCTTTGAATGCTACAGTTTTGTTGGTGACAAATATGAAATAGAATTGTTGTCTTAGGCTCAAGGCAAGTGGTACCTACATAGGTACATCGAAATCGTGATAACGGCTGCCAAAGTACTCGTGTCTAATTGTTCTGCTATTAACAACAATGGTAGAAAGTCTTACTCTAGTCCTACTCTTGGCTGGGATGACGAAGAATCTAGATGTTGTGTGATAATTCCCGATTGTTCTAGATTCGCCCTGCTTCGAATTCCTCATTTGCTTTAACGTTAGAACGTACACATCGCGACACATTATGTCAGGAATGGTGCTTACTAATCGTAGTAATATCTCCGTAATAGGATCCATAAAACGGTACCCCGTTAGTAAATCCGTAACGCGCCGCACAAGTCACACAGAATGATCTAGAAGGCTCGAGGAAATGCTAGACTGTCCATTCACTTTCTTACCAGATTTAGTTCATAGAAGGGTGCATAAGGCACGAGGATCACACAGATTACATATTTTGTTTTTAAAAACGAATATATGTGGCAGTCAGAGCAACAACGGACCAACCCACATTAAAAAATTTTTTTTCCTATTTTATATGGTTAGTAGAGCCTATTGGAATACGTTATTGCTACTAATTCAAGTTTGAAAAAAATGTGGGTTAGTCCGTTGTTGCCCTGACTGCCTCATATGTAAGTACGTATGAAGTTTATAATAATTATTTTTATTGAAAATCTTTTTCGTAATTTTAAAACAAACGGCGCAATTTTTAATATTTATTTTTTCAATTCTCTTTCCCCCGAGAAACTATTATGGATGGGGTGCCGCAGAAAAATATTAAACACAAAAGGGCGCCACAGGTGAAAAAAGGTTGAGAGTCTATGATGATAAAGTGTAATACTGCCATCATATTAGCGGTGTACTGGTAATATTATTATTAATATTATACGAAAATTCATGGTACATACTTCTATGTACCTTCGACCCTTATAAACCCTCCGATGATATTAAACTGATCTATCTACCAGCTTCGCGAATATCCTCCCATGGTCACGCTTTGTTCTAATCATTTATTACTAATATACGTTCGGCGCGGCACCCCATCTTCAGCAAATTTTTCCATAAGTAGCACTTGCACCGCGATCACGACGTTGAAGTTTGATCAACCGGCCACTTGAGAGAAGCGCGTTGCCCCAGATCCGCCCGCGCGCGCCTCCCCCTCCGCGGGCCGTGTCCACTGCTCCAGTACTTTCTATGACGTCATACCGAGGAGCGCGTGGGCGTCTCTGAATGAACACGCCAGTGGTGGTAAGGTTATACTCCCGCGTACAGTGGGAGGGACACGATGAACTCGTAAATTAAAGAAGGTGTGCGGGTGCGCGTTTGGGTGTAGCCAGATTAGGAAATCGAGCAGATGGGGCGCACACCCTAATTGTAACTTACGGAGGTGGGCGAGCGCGACCCAGTCGGAAACGATGGGGAACGGTGACGCGTAGGCCGGGGCGAGCTGCACGACACGCGTCAGCCTTATCACGCGCGGTTATCGAGAAAAAGTTGCACGCAGATATCAGTCGATGACGTTATGCCGCTAGACCAAATGCTATCTCTCTAGCTTATTAAGTGATTTATCATTTCTGTAGGCGGAGAAAGTTCTTATAAAGAAATTCGAAGGGCACGTATCACGCGTGACAAAATCGTAATTCCATTGATTATACGTACATCGACTGTAGAAGCTAAGTTTCTGATTAATTAACCCTGAAATTTTGCGAATTCGTGGAGGAACAAGGCGGCTGATATAGTTAAACGTAAACTCGCAAGCTTTTTTTATTCCTGAATTTTAAATGGCAAGTAGGTCTCGTGATAAATCCAAAGCTGCGCAAGAGTTAAGGGAATCGAAGTGGTTCGCAAAAATTTGAGGAAAATGCCCCCAAGGAACCATCTATGGTTTCGTAAGATCTCTGCCTCGACGCAACGGACAGTTTCGCGAGTTTGACCTAGAAGGGTATCAAGTTAGCATGCCACTTGAATACGTCCGGAGGAGTTCACCGTATCCTTTCCACCGGCTCTACGCCCACGCAGGGGTGGTCGGGCGCGGGGTGGCGGGTACCCGGACGCCCACGCGCAGCGTCGCAAAAGCTGAAGGCTGGACCAACAGGAGGGCCGACAAGTATTATCGATCTGCCTGATACCAGCAGTCGTCAACCCACGTCAACGAGGGGTCAGGATTTTATTTTTACGCTCGTGGCGAGCGTGTAATTTCCACGAGAGACGAAAATATGTTTTGGGGTTGGCTGGATCTTCCTAACGATGAGAGGCGAGGCGAGAGGCCTTGTCAATCGCGGGGAAACGAGAGACGACGCGTATACTTGAGAACACGCGCTGGTATTTCCGACGTGGCATTATTCGAAATTTTTCGAATACATATTTATCGAAGATAACTGTATGAATAAATTCTATTTAGTCGAATATTTAATTTTTATTTTATTTTAGAATATTTTTTCATATTATTTATTATTGTCGCAGCAACTGCTAGTTTGTAACATATTATTCTATACACTTATTTGACTATCTATTACAAAGTTATTCCAACAACGGTACGAATAACTCTTCATAGTTTTGGTTGCCTCTGTCATCACACGATCTATGCACCCAGTACCTAAATAATGGTTCAAATAAAAATTATTTATGGTATCTGGATAAATTCTTATTTGACTACAAGTTTAGGTATTCGGATAAATTCTTAGTGGATTAAATATTTATTCGAATACATTGTTATCCGATTAACAACTTATCCGTTTGTAGCGAATAGTAGTTTATTTAAAATTAGTTTAAATTTCAGTTAAAATTTTAATTAAATCCTATCTCTGTTCCGTACCGTGCTGGGTATATTTGGAATAACTTTTGCTCGAGAAATGTTTGCCTTGCGAAACAATTTGCTGGGAAAGTAGGCAATCCGATTGAAACAGTCAGAGCTTAAAACTAGAGCAGCACAAAGGAGTAAGGAGTGCTTTCAATCTTGTTTTAGTAAATCCTGCAGGTGACTTTTTCTCTTTATAATTCAAGTTATTAGTATACGCCCTTGAAGATAAAAAAGTGCGCTGTTATCAACCTCAGGTATCCTGATTCTTTTTATTTACGTTCCCTTGACTTGTGATATTAGATAGTTAAAGCATTCCTTACTTGCTCTCTTGTTTAATTCACGGTGGAGTAGAAGCAATGTGGTGTAAACGCGTGGGCAAATTTATGCTCTGCCCGAGCTAGGAATATTTCGGATAAGTTTTCTTCCAATGATTGTTTTTTATGTTATAATACTTAATGTTTCGTTTAATTTGCGATGGAATAGGAGGGAAACGCAGTTTATGTGATGGCAAAGCACGTGGATACTATTTTGTGAACTTGGAATGCGGTTTTTGAATAGTCTTCATTGTTGTTTCAATAACTCGATTAGTTATAACAGCCGTAAAGTATTAAACGTAATAAATATAAACCCCAATTCGAGAAACCGCGGAAACAATTCCTCCTTTTCCTAAGTAATTATTTTTCAAGTTATTTGTGAAGCCCAGACCCGATACGCTTAAATTAATCGAGTACTATAGTCCAAGTTTCTGCTGCTCGATTAACTGGGAACGTTGAAATATTACACTTTCAAATTTCTCCTACGTAATATAATGAAACGTTCCAAACCTGGACATCAGTCTCTATGAATACCTTTACCATGGCAAATGAAATCTTCTAGCTAAGATTCAATTAAATCCTCAGCTATTCCATAATCCAAAGACAACTATTTAAAATATAATTCCGTGGAACCAGATTTGATGCGGTTTTTTTTTACGGTACCTAGGTACTATTATCACAGCTCCACTATAAACACACCAAAGAAAGATACTTTTGAGCAGCTTTTATCGCCGCTCTTATAGCTTCTATCGCAGCTCCAACATAAACGTAACCTTTTCAACTTACAAGCGGCAATATTTCCCTTAAACCAGCGATGATATTGAAAAAAAAACGAGAAACATCAAAGGTATGAGCAAAATATAATCTATCAACTATTGTGCCAATGGGAAAAGGGTCCATTTTATTTATTCCTGCTTTCCATGTCCCCGCAAAATGCCACCTGTCACGTGCTCGTTA
This sequence comes from Andrena bucephala, assembly GCA_947577245.1. Taxonomy (NCBI): domain Eukaryota; kingdom Metazoa; phylum Arthropoda; class Insecta; order Hymenoptera; family Andrenidae; genus Andrena; species Andrena bucephala. The sequence continues at coordinate 24,443,470 of OX387719.1, forward strand.
CAATACGTCTTAAAATGGAGATGTCCAGGTTTCTTTTAGACCTCGCGAACGCCACCCATAATCGAGAAACTGGAAACAAAGTTCGATCAAGCCCTGGCAGAGTTAAAGCTTTTCAGTGATGACGCGATAAACGCCGTTTCGGTTACGTCAATGGGCGTCGCTTTAGCTTTAAAATTAAGTCGGCGCTGAAATGATATTCTATCGTCGGTTCGACAGAACGAAGACCATTACCTCCAAGCTGTGTAATACCGCTAGTGTGCCGCGATAATTCTGTGCAGTCACGTAATTACTGCATTCTCTGACCTTAGAACGAACGCGCTTTTTACAAACGCGATCAGCTGTTGTGAGCAAGTACGATGTGCTCCATTCTGCCACGAGGTAAACAAGTTTCTTCGCCACTACTTCAGCCAAGTTATTTTGGGGAATTATTATGAATATTATTTTAAAGGACAATTTAATGATAATCTGTAGCAGAGACGAGCAACAGATGATTTTTTTATTTTCATTTTGAAGGCTGCATCAAGCCATTTGGGTCATTAGCCACCACTTTAATTTACATAAAAACGAAGGTAGACGTAGATTAAATTTTAATTAAATTAAATGGAAAGTTTTAACATCTTTCAAGAATTTCAACACACTCGAGCATGGATTTGCAGTTCGAGTCTCAGACATTTCCTTGTTGAGGAATAAGACAAAGTTATGGAATATCTCTTTTGTATAAGTGTCACTTTGGAAAAACCTGGATTTTTAAATTTGTCGCGTTAAGAAAACGTCAGTGAAGGCTCACGCGACTATTAAAATATTTCCACCGAATATACATTGCGTCATATTTTTCAGAGTAATTTAATACTCTTTCACGAGCTAATAACTCACCCCGTTGAGCGAGAAATCGTTGATAATGTTTCTCCTGCTATTGCACGAAAACACTGAATTCGCTCGTGTGTTTCACAAGGTAAAATTATCAGATATAAATCCATTGAATTATTTCTCTGAACGCAATAAACACGATATTCGTCGACAGGAAGTTCACCTGAAAAACGACTGTGGTTTCATGATCAATTACAGGCGTTTTCAACGAAACAATCCTGTTGGAAATTTTCAACTCGGTTCACGATAAAGAATACATAACTCCTTATTCAGGAGGCACTGATGGTCAGTTGGATTCCATAGTCACGTTTTAGCTATTTTTTTCCATTAACGTTTAACTCCTGCTTAATGCGTTTCATACTCCACGCTTCAGGAAACAGGAAACGGTACTTCCCAAGTATAAAAACAGAATAATTGGAAAATAATTTCACTTGAAGTGCTTCCCGACCACCAAACAGTCTCATTATTCATTTCCCTCTCAATTGAGTGAGGAATCCAGATAAAATATTATCGCGAGATAGGTAAATGTCTGTCAAAAGAGTAGGATAGAGAACGCTTCCAAGAATGGATTGCGCAATTGAACGATCGCGCGTTAAATGCATCTGGGAAATCCATGCTCGTGCACAAAGACCAAATACCAAAGGAACCCTTCTGGCGAATAGGTCCATTTCGACCGATCCGATATGTACTGTAAACTGGGGGAACAATGGCAGGTTTTTGCAACCTTTTTATTATAGATATAATATAAAAATTAACGCTTTTATATTTGCTTCAAGTATTCTATTATAAGATTGCATCTTTTCTGATTGTACCCGAGAAAAGAACCGAGAATCCTCGCTACTGCGTATCCAGAAATGTTCGCGACTGAATTGAGGCAGCCGCGAGGAGTCGACGAATGGCTGCAGCGTAATGCAGGAGTGCTCAGTGCACTAGGTCACTAGGGAGATGCAGGTTCAGCGACTACGTGAAATCGTAATGCTTCGCTTTTCCACGGCCAGTATATGTTAGCGTGTTTCACTACCTGGACGCCCGTTTAATGTGACCCTCCTCAAATTGAATAGTTAAACTGAAAATTTTGGATTTCCTCGCATAGGCACTATGTACTCGTGCCAAAATTAAGGTACGACTGAATCGATGGTGATGGGAAATAGGACATTGAGTAGCGGAGCTATTGCACTTTAATGTGAAAGGCATAAAGATTGTGTACATATTGCGTAATGTTCGAGAAATGAATGGGAAAACTGCTTAAATAGTTAGATATTCGTTTTAAAGTGCCTGCGTATTTTAAACTGCGTTTATTATTATGTAAGAAATAATTTATTTTTGTTTCTTAATTTTCTTTTACGACTAATGGTAATGGTGTGGTAATTAGATAGTATGTTCTGGGTAATTGAAATTCTAGTGTGTGCAGAATTGAAGTAAACTATGGTTCCTTGTTTGTAACAACTGTTGGAGATGTGTTGGAGTGTATGTGGCTGTTATGAATGTTTTGAATAATATTTCGTAACACCCATCATACCCTTGCTAAAGATTTATCAATACCAAGCAACCGTTGGTGAAAAACAATTTTAAAGCAAGAATTATATTTATATTAAATTCCCCCTAATTGTAGATTAAATACAGATAAAATTCATTTCCAGGTTTCAATCTCTTCCTTCATCCCTCTTTCCACTATTTTAAGAGACTTCCTAAACCTGTAATTTTTTACATTATTAACACTTCGTGGATCGTATCTTTCCCAGGAAGGGCAACTGATTAAACCCTTAAATTCCAAAACATATCTATTCACAATTAATTACACTAAAAACAAAAGAAGCAATTACTGTATAACCTAAACATTTCCACGTCAAATGTCATTCGTTAGGAGCCCTTTACCTAAATAGTGTTTATTTCCTAACACATAAAATGTGCGAAAAATTGGCATTAAAAAATCCGCAACTCCAGCTTATGAAAAGGCTTATTCCCATTTCAATGGTCGCCTCCATTACCAAATTAAAGGACCCAGTGACACTGCCTCAAACATAGAACGGCCCCCATGCAACGCTCACAGAATTCATGTATAAATGCATTTGAAAATCCGTCAACAAAGATTAACCGGTCCCGACTGCATATCGACCGATCCCTCCATCGACGTCCGCGCTCGCACGAGGGCAACAGACAACTTAATTCCCGTGTAAGCGTCCTCGAAACGACGGCCAGAATAAACTCGTTAACTCTTTAGTCTTCTTTCTAAATCCTCTTACGTCATTTATACGAAGCACGAGAAATGAACGGCGACAGTCTCTTGCGCGCGCACTGAAATTGCATTTCCCGGAATGGCAGCGATTAGACGTCACACAGAGACACAATAGATTAATTCCCCGTAATACCGCTTCGCGTGAAATGTGCTGCAAGGTACAGCGTTCCGCAGATTTAAGAAGAATTGTGAATACTGAACAGGCTTTTAAAATGGCAAGGTAAAGATTCATTGGAATCCAGCGATTGCCTGCCTGCCGGGGCCGCGATAGAAGATTCCACTGTGGTTTGTGCGCCGGGAAGAGGTGCTCCTCGAAGGATCGATCGGGGAATCGAGAATTTCACATGCACAGGATTTTATGTGGAAAATCATGGGCCTTAGTATCGCACTTTTCTTGCACGAAAGTTTTGTTTTTACGATCCTCGTGAATATGTACAATGATTTTTACGATCGCCGTCGGATGTTCAAATCTTCATTGCTGTTAACGGAGCAGAAGATCGACTGTGGGAGGAAGTGCAATCGAACGAGTACGAGATACGCCAGTGTATTCGATGAGAGTGATATGTTCCATTTCGTGATCGTGCCGGTTCTCCTTATTTCGCAAATCACAGAGCTCGATGCGAACGCTAACCGCAGCGGAATGAAAACCATGATCGGCAATATTCTGTTTTTCCCTCCCGCTGAGCTAAAACAAACGAATCCTCGATTCGCGTTAATCAGAGAAAAACACGAGCTGTTTCGCCTGCGAATTAATTCGTGACCGCTCGAAATTGAACCACGGTATCTCCGTTTTGGTGATACAGGCTGAGAGAAATTATTTTTATTCTACTTTTTCAACTTATTTTTGTACTGAATATTTAACTTATAATTATATTTTATATATATATATATATATATATATATAAATATATATATAAAATCTATATAAATCTATATATATATATATATATATCTATAAATATAAATATATTTATATTTTATACTTATATTTTAATGAAATATAAAAACCAGGCTGCATATAAATATAAACTCAGCCGTTTTTACATATTTTAACTGTGTTAATATATTTTGGTTCAAAGAAGCCAACTGAAATGCCATGTTAGAAAAATGAGAAGACACTTTTGCTAAGCCAATAATTTTAAGTGATACGTATATGTCACATTAACATAGGCCTGATTCTTAATGGTTATTGTTCAAGAACTAACGAATAGATTAAACGTAGCTGTTTGTTAATCCTTGACCTGGATGCATATATAGTGCACTACAAAATTTTCAAATTGGTCGCCTCGTACTTCCATGGACACTACAGAAAATTGGACCATCCAGTTTCGCCAAGGAAATTATGAACAGTCATTTTTTTATAGAACGCATGTCTCTCGTATGAGAACTATTCTTTTTTTATATCTAATTTATCAAACGATCTGTTTAAGCGATAGACAGTGTTCTATATATAGCATTAAAAGAAGGATTCAAGGAGATATAAGATACCTTGAAAAATGATACTTTTCATATATCTCGGATAGTAAAACACAACTTAATTAATCGGATAAGAGTAATATTACCAAAGGAATATTAATAATATTAATATAATATCAATATTACTAATATTATTAATAGTAGTATTAATACTAGTATTAATATTAGTATTAACATTAGTATTAATATAAATATTAATATTAGTATTAATATAAATATTAATATTAGTATTACCAGAGTAATATTACAGACTTCTACAAGTATAGTGAGCACCAGTATTCGGCCTAAAATCGTGTTATTATGAAAACTTCATACTACAAAGCTTACATATTTATATTCAATTTAAATAAAAATTGAATAAATCCTAAGTTGTATATTTTAAGTATCGATAACATCTACATAAAGCTGAATTTCCTGCTAATTAACATTTACGCGGAAGAAGAATCTGATTATGTTTTAAATTTCATAATGTATATAATACTTATTTATTATTTAATAAAAGTAAAACAGGAAACGAATAGATAAAAAGCAAAATATATTTACTGGATATAGTCCACTGTCTAATGACTCTAATGGGTTAATCTTAGTTCGTTCACCATAGATTCTGCACCAGGGTACACAGTTCTGAACGACAATGTACACATCCTTACGGTCCGTGCATCGTCAAGTATACTCGACGAGCTGCACTCGATCGACTGTGTTTGTCGTGACGTGGATTCAGTTCGTGTAACAGCGTTACTTTGTTTGACAAAGGAACATGCATGTCGAGGAAGGCACGAGGATGTTACAGGCCAAAGTACATTAGATCACAGAGTCGTCAATGACTATGATTTCCGATTAGACGCAACGAATAATTGCAAATTCTTGTACGTGAACAGAAAGTTTTGTAGAACTTGGCAAGATGGACCAGATGATCTTAAACTATACATTCGAGATATTAGAGTCTACTGACTAGATGATCAAGATAAATAGAATCGGAATGAACAGAGTTAACCTCATGCCTCATAATTAGGAGTAACACTAATGCGAGGGATTAAAGTTTCCTGCGCGTCGTTACGTGATTGAATTCAACAAAAAGAGATGCAAATAGAGAACTCATAAACAGCCGTTGATTTACTGATGCAGTTTATAATTATTCATTAATTAATAATTAGTTTTTTCAACTTTTCCTTACATTTAACCTTTCGCACTTCCAATATAAATCAACGTTACGCCCTGATTTCATTAAACTATAAAAACATAAGGATTCATAACTCTTAGGATCAAATGAATTATTGCCTTTGGAATTATTCTATCATACGACTTACAAATTCGACATTTTTCTACATTACCTATTAAATTATATTATTTCCTATATCAAAGTCTTGCGTGCAATTGGGACGAAACGAAAATATCTCTGGTCAATTGGCCATGTTTATTTCATATTTTCAATCAAAAACAATTTTTATTCATAGTTTAAGATATAATAAACATACAGTAAAAAGTTCACCATAAAAACCATTCATTAAGTCCATAAAAATCCTGAAAAAGGGTTGAAAAGGAAAAACCTTAAAAGGTTAACTTTAGCACTTGCGATCTTCAGAAAAATCGTAAGGCACGGAGTTAAGTAACAGAAATTCCACTGTAGTCGAAATATGAAGTTAGTGTGGCGTGATCAACAAAACAAAATAATAATAGAATATCGGTGAGAAGTTGATTCACTGTTCCGTACCGCTAGTGGGGCAGTGTTTGTCCGACCTGCCCCCATCGTCGTCCGAAAGTCGGTGTTCCGCTCTATTCCGAGGTATCGCCGGCGGCGTCAGAACGCTAATAGGCCGCGAGTGACTCAGGTTTTGGCAGACACCGGCGAAAATTCGGGCGGACATTCCGCAGAGTTTCCCCGGTAAATTGTGTGCCACGAGAAACGCAGGCTATTAAATATTTCAAGCAGCTGTGTTCTCGCGAGATTCCAAGCTGCTTACAGTCAATCCGTATGCATTACGAATTCGGCAGTAGAATTTCGTTACGATGAAAGAGTTGATTGGACGTCGCGTGGCGAGCAATTTTTTCGGTTGCATCACCGTGCCCGGTACGCACCGTTGCCAAGGTAAATATTAATAAGCGTGATTTATAAAACAGAGCGTTAGCGCGGGATGCAATTACGGCGTGTAATGGTTTCTTAGCCAATTAGAGGCGCGTGGATGTGGCAAAATACATATATCGAATAGAAGCGCAGGCGCGTGTGACGGATGGGCTATCTTCAAAGTGTCGAGATTCGATCGTCAGTAAAGTATATAAATTTTCTAATTTCTGACGATTTTAGAAATTACGTGCTAATTTGAAGTTATGTAGCTCCAGGTCAGTCTGTTACGAGAATGTGCAAATTGGTATTTTTTAATGGCTACACTCATTTCTGTGGAATTCCAGAATTTAATAATAATTTGCAGTGGAGTTTCGGTAATTACTTAAAAAAACGACGTACGTATATGTTCCACACGTATTTACTAAAGTATTTAAAAGATGTCCAATGACTGAAAAGTCTGGGAAATGCTTTTGTAAATCTTATGACCTTTTTAGACCAGACAATTCTATAATTTGCAACGGACATTTTAGACATACTTATGTATTTTCTAATCTAATATAATCTATAGTCAATACATATTTCCGTCACTACTGCACAAACTCAAATTATGGTCCTTTTACATACATTAGTTTAGAGATTTAATATTTAGAGTTTTAATGATAGAAACAGTACCTACGTTATGTGCTCACTAAATTGGTCTCTTTCTGCTAAAAGATAGGCGGAAAAAGATTATAGGGTTTCAATTAAAAAAGCGAAGGTGACCTTGAAAACTTTGAAAAAAGGTTCTTACAAAAAATTACTATAGTCTGCAAGCCTCTGTAAACCAAGGTATTTAAAAAAAAATAACTTAATATTGTCCAGGAGTAGAAATAATTAAGGTGATCAAGTTGTTCACTCTGTATATGAAGTAGCAGTCGTGAACCACGTGAAAAGACGTGTTTCTGCGAAAACGCGAAGAATTTAATGAAAAGCCACTGTTCTCTGCTCCAATTGTATTTGCTTAGTGTTAAACGTTAGCAAAGGATCGATCGATACTGGAAGATACGTTCCACGACGCATTTTCAATGGAGGTGCATGCACGTCGCACGCACGCCGTCAGGGACCCTCATATCCATTGAAAATGCATTGCATAATATTTCGACGGTCATCGGCCTGCTGTTGACTGAGCAACGAATCAACCTTTCGCTCCTCGACCGTATCGCGCGTCGTTAGTTTCAAGCGTCATGCAATTTGTCACGTTTACACAAATTACTTGCGACAAACCGACGAACGAAAAATTATAGGCACTGGAATTTACGTATTTCTGCCTATCAGTCTATGCAACGTCGTAATGCTTCAGAATGTGCTACTCGCTAACATTATCTTGGAAATATCTATCAGTACCCACCTATGTGGAATATTTTAACAAATTGACGAAATATCCAATACGATTTTCATTGTATTTTATTATTTTTTGCTTGTTTTCTATCTTCGCACTATTTCTTTTTTCCTTTAGTTTGTTCATTTTTGTGTTTCTACTTTTATGTATTAGTCCTCTACTGGTTTTCTCGGTTCTTTATGTACCAAAGGGTTTTTTCGTATATATAAATAAATAAATAGATATTTCTCTCAAGCTTCCATCGTTGACATAACTATTCCCAAAATGTTACTTGTTGATGTAATTTCCTAAAAAACTCTACGCGTCGATATAGCCATACCCAAATTTTACTTGTCGATGTAATCTCGATCGAATCAGTCACGACAACGATACAATTCATTATATTCGATTCCTACGAGAATAAAAATATCGCTGCTTGTCATTCATAGTGGCATAACTCGAGAAATGTCAATTTTTATTTTTTTGCACAAATAGACACCATAGGCACAGTATTTTTATCATATAAAGTGGCACTTCTAATTTCATTAGATAGATATTAGTATAGGTAATGTTTTATGCTATATCAACATGAGTTACGACTTGATAAGTTAGAATTACATTTCCTCGAACAGTGACAACTCAAGAGTGAGTGTAAAATATAGGTTGATCGGATATTCTATTGAATTTATTGGTGAATATGATATCTGCGATTCTTAATCTGAATTAAAGTGAATTTAAAGAAATTATATGACCAGTATTCAGCTATTAGTCAAATGCAAATTGGAAACTGCTTTTCCTGTAAAATTTATATTCTTTAAGTCATACTACTATCAACGTCAAGCAGCGTTATATCAAACATTCTGTTCCTAGTGAATTAGTATCTACAAACACAAATCATAAAACTACTTGAATGTAGTAGACGTTCTGTCCCCAGTGAATCAGTGGGTATCCCCATCGATGTACAGTATTAGGCATATTAAATTTCTTCTTCTAAAAAATTTCTGAACACGAGTGGCATATCTTGATCGTCCTCTCGAGGCCACTTTTCCAATCGCCCAGTCATCTGGCCAGGCGCAGATGTAGGATTTCCTCTCGTTCGAATCGAATTACGTCGAATTGTAGCTTGGTTTCCGGGTGCATAGGCACAGGGGATCGATGCCGTGTAGATGAGTCACGATTCCCCGTCGACATTAAAACCGTTTTCTCGCCCCCTCCTCAGCGGCGGTTGCATAATGATCGAAGAAGACGAGCGTCGACCATCGCAGAAATCCGCGGGCCGGCGATTTTCCACGGAGCATCGCGGAATAATATTCCCTCCCCCTACGGGAGAATGTAGGCCAGGCAAATGCCGCTTTATGCAACGATTCCGTGACCGCCTATATCCGCGTCCGACCACGGTTTTGAATTCTTTAGCGCGTCGATTCGCGATCAATTATTTATCAATTTTCTGCCGCGAGCTTATCTATAGGCCGGGCACACACATCGCGCGAAGTGATATTTCTTCCTTCGCCCTCTGCCTATTCTCTAGGGTTATCGATTTAGCTCTTTGGGCCACCATTCCTGTCTTCCACGCGATGGCAGTAGAACTCGGTCTGCAGGTTTCCATTTAATGGGGGTGAAGGAATGCAGGGGGGTAGTTAAGTATCGTAGATCGAGGAGTAGTTAATTGGTACCTATTCCATTTCTACAGTTTTGTGCCATTTCAATTTGGTTTCGAGGTTTTGATATAACAGAAGCGGGAAGTGAAGCAGAAGGAGTTATGGATGCTTGACGAAGGAAGTTTTGCAAAGAATAGTGTTGAAGAAAGAAACTTCGGTGGTCGACTGTATTTCAGCCAGAAACTTAGTTCCAGCTGCAGGGCAACAAAACTGCATGTAGTTCTTAACCCACTGTTTACTATCTTCTCAGTTTTATTCTTCAAGAATGCTGGATAGAACGAAGTCGTTTTGACAAAATCATTGGTAGTCGTGAAACTTTAGGTAAGAGTTTTCAAAATGATCTTGTTACAACATGTTGGGGAGTGCGTACTACTGAATTTAAATCATGGAAACATTTTACCATAGTCTCTTCTAGTACTGTAATTAATAAATTAATACTACAAAAGTGTCTTTAATGCTAAAATGCAATAAAAGATATAAGAACTCAACGTACTTGTCAAAATATTAATTTAAAACAGAAACTGTCTAAACGAAGATATCAAATTACGTTTTCAAAAGTAAATCGTATCTTATGCTTCTTCTAGACTTATGAAACATGAAAAGAAATTCGTACAGTACAAAATAAGCCAGAACTCTATCAGTGGCTTGAATATTATTTAGGAATCCAAACAGTGCTTCTATTATATAAAATTATTTTCCTGTATTTGAAATACCGGTGAAGAAAAGAAGCACTGTTACCCGTCGATAGAGCTTGGGTGTATTACATTCTACAGCATCAAACGCATAAATTAAACAACCACATTCACAGTCACGCCCGCTTCAAATAATTTATTCCGAGGTGTATGCGCGCCAAGGATGAACCTGGCTTTAGTCAGTAAAATATGGCAAACACGAATGACACACTGGGAATACTGCAAACAGTGCAAACTATAATTGCCCAACGTTATACCCCTGTGCAGGTGGAGAAACTACTCGGGGTTGCCGTAGGGCGCCATTTTATACAGAGTGTTACTGAAACAGGTGGCCAAACTTTAGAGGATAACGAAAGATCGCATAAATATAGATCCAAAAATCTTCCCTTTCAAAATGGAAAAGATAAACACTTTTCTTAACTTATTGCATTAAAGCAATTGCTGGAAGTGATTGCTTTTCAGAGCAATACACGCCTCACATTCACGTTTCAGGGTCTGTCGAAGAGGTTCAAGAATGCTTTGAGTATTTTAAAGATCGTTACGCGAATCGATAGCGAGATTGCAGTATTTTCATAGTAGCAAGAGGAGTATCGTAAATACAAGCCTGAAGGTGTCCTCATGAATAAAAATCCAAGGAATGTAAATCAGAAGAACGAGCAGGCCATGGAATTGATCCTCTTGTGCCAGTTCATGGAATGGAAGAATTTCCAGACCGTCGTTTACGTGATCTATTTTCATCCTTAGGACGAGTGGAATACGCTCCTACTGTCTGGCTATCTGTTTCAATTACACCCTGTATATTGAACGATGCAATTTGCTCGTGAAACTTCGTACTTAAGGGTGAAGGGAATTCGCAACCGTTCGGTGCAATGACGTTTAGAGAACTCTAATCTCGTGAGACACAGCGTGCACTACTACACTATGCGCTTTGAACGTAGAATCACTTTGGAAAGTATTCGGTTTTAACGGATTCCAGTCATTTTTGCATTGAAGAGTTCCAAGTAAAGAGATTCAGTGCCTGATTTCTACGGAAATAGCTGATTCCTGATTAGGAAATTAGGTTTGCAAAGCTTGTCGACGAAACTACTGGAATCCTCTAGACACTGATGAAGATAAAACGCCACTAGTTGAAGAAACGTTCGGGGGAGTACAACTCTTGCTTTCGCTCAAGGATGTCACTAAAAGAGCGGGCAACCAATGTGTTTTCCACAGAGAAGCGTCTGCGGTATTTGTTCATACTTGTTTAGTTAATATATTATAGCAAAATTCTCTCGATTAACACGTTAAGAGAAGTTGCTTGCGACGTCTCGTCGTGTAAAAATTCTCGGAAGTTGCTTGAGACGAGTAAACTCGTCATGTAAAAATTCTCTGTAGTTGCTTGTGACGATTTAACACGTCATGTGAAAATTCTCACAAACTTCTTGCATCGAATTAACTCGTCGAGTGAGAATTCTTCCAAGTTGCTTGCGACGAGTTAACTCGTCATGTAAAAAATCTCGGAAGTTTCTTGCGACGAATTAACTCGTCGCGTGAAAATTCTTCCAAGTTGCTTGCGACGAGTTTACTCGTCATGTGAGAATTCTCAGAAGTTGCTTGCGACGAGTTAACTCGCCACATGAAAACTCCTATAGGTAGCGTATAACGCGTGAAATTCTTATGACGAGTAAACTCGTCATACGAAAATTTCCAGGTGACTGTGCACGACGAGTTTACTCGTCAAGAGAATTTGACCATGTAACGACACATTATAATCACTATTCCCTTACTGCCGTCGCAAAAACCTACGGTTACATTTGCCTTTTTGTTTCGACTAAAATTACCGTATTTGTCTTCGATTCATTTACCTAATTATTACGGCGTAGCTGTACGCATACGCATCGGCCTGCTTTTAAACACGCATAGTGGGCGCACTTTTGAAGAAGAGATTGCTCGTTTAGCAAGTTAATCAGAACTCACGGGTGAGTTCCAATGAATACTTCGCCTGCGACGCGATAAAAGGGAACAGAGAGGAAAGCGACAGAAAATGGAAAGTATTAGGGGGACAACAGGAATTATGCAGTCGGCGAATGCACGCGACGCGGTGCACAATCCCAGCGATAATTGTACGTAGGCGACACCGAGTCGCGTACGCTTTGGACGAACGACACGCGATTTAGTGTGTTCTCCATCGTTCAATTTCCATAGGGCAGCCGTGTGGGTGGTTTTTTCGCGTGCAACGAATAGCGTGCAACCAGCTGCACGCGTTTCTGTACCGCGACGCCGAGAGACGTTTCCGCAGCCGACACTTTAGCGAACTCTACGTCGAGATTCTCGAGCAATGTCGAAACGTCTGTCACTCGCGAGTCTGCCCGAATCAAGCTTTCGTTACGGTAAAGCGAGGGTATTTGTATCTCCTTAAAAGAAACTTTTCCTTCGAGGAAAGTGCACGAAAACTTTGAACCTGATTTAGTCGCGAAATTTAAAGTAGCATTTAGGTCATGTGCGCTCGATGTATCACGCACGCTAGGCATCAGTTCGGAAACGCAAAAATAATCGGTGTTGTGTATGCTAGAAATATATGACGTGTGACGGGGAGCGTGTTAAGGTACGAGCTCCTTTCGAATATTCAGATTTCCAATTGATACGTCGTTTGGAAGCGCCGTGACTCTCTTTAACGAGGTGCACCTTTGAAGAAGCCCCGACGCGCAGACTGAATGAAAGTGGAAAGAGAAAACGGGACTCGACGAAAAGGGAGAAGGCGAAAATGCACAACGCCGAGACACGTCTTCCTGACTCATAACGGTGCACAGAGAATGAAAGCGATCGCCGTATATGTACGCCGTGAATTATAATGCCAACAGCAGGTGGGGAAATGCTCCCATTTGCGAACACCGGCGAACAGTCATGGTGTCTTTCATTTAAGAACATTCTATTTATATAAAAAATTGACCCTTCGAGTGCTAAGTAAATATTAATTATGAAAACGTATACTTAATGCAACGAACTACTCTCAGAACATGGTTCACCATTATCTCGATCAGATTAATTAATTTCTTTAGACTGGTACATCTAAATCATAATGATCCACAGAAGGTACCGTAAAGTTGTCCTTTACTGATACAGCGACCATACCAAAGCGTTTTCTTCTACGTGTTTGATATAATTATGTGGCACGTGGATAAAATAAAACAAGTCTATTGTCTTGAATAATCTAGGGGATATTCAGAGTACCAATTTGTAGTTTTTATTACGTCGTTGGTCTACCTAATTAAAAACATGTACTGTATTAAATGAAGTGGTTACTCAGACTTGGTTAGAGCACACAAAAAGTGCAATAATTTCAATGGAAAAAACAGGGACAAAGATAGTGTTATAATAGATGAGATTCAGCGAAAATAAATTACGCTGTTATTAAACCTATTTAACTCTGAATGAAAGATGAGGGGGAAAGAAACACGCGCGTACTGATAAGCCAGTGGAAATCAATGAAACTGTAAAAAAACTGAAGCATAATTGCATAATTCTTCGCGTAATAAAGCTGACAGAAACAGGGAAGCCAATCTCGATAGCAACATCTCGTTGATTGAGTAACAAAAAGTACTCAAGTGTAATCGAATTGCTTTCCAGATGAACGCACCGATAACTGGACGCTTAAGTGTCATAATAGTGCATCGCACAGGGGAACGTTGGCTGTTTCGAACTAATTCCTGGCCAACACTCAGGCCAACGATGTAACTTGGTTTCAAAAGCGATTCCGCGAACCGGCACGATTAATAAGAGCAGATAACGAAAGGAGAAAAAAGGAACGACGGGAGTGGGTCCGTACACAAAACCGGGTGATCTTAATTACATTAATTAAATTCGAAGTTATCGCGGCACGGTAGCGTAAGAAGGAAGCAGATTCACACTAATTACCTTGCGAACTATCGTTACACGCGGCGTGTACGTGAAATCGTACGTTGCGGCGGGTTGCGTCAGCGTCGAAATGAATAAAGTAGGAAAGAGCAAAGTGCATTAACCAAGACCAGCCGCCCGATAAACTAGCGCCATCGAATAATATTCCTCGCCGATTTCTTCTAAAATTTATTCTTCTTGCGCGTGCACGTTTCCGGACATTTAGGCGATTTACTCGACCACTGTTGTGTATTCTATAAGTTCGATTTTTAGTGGAAGTATCACTGTATTAATTGTATGGTATTTTTTTCACCTCTAGTTCATTAATTCTGTTGCTAATAAATTAATGTTTCCTCAGGGTTTGGTGATCTGGACTTGTAGGATTCGAAACTGTTTACTTATTTTTTAATGTGTAGTTATAATGTCAGATCAACGGTAATCAACACAATAGTTATAGACATACGTGTACTACATTTTTCACTAATTCTTAATTAGTTCGAATTATTTGTTTAAAATTTGTTCGAAAATTAAATAAAAAAATAATGGAATCTGTTCGTCTCTCCATTTATAGTCCATTATAAAATCGAGAGGTGCTACGAATTATTGATAAAATTCTTTGTGTTTCCAAAACAATTTTGTGTCAGAAAACACCAAGCTCTGTTTAGAAATAATATTTCAATCTTCACGATGCGTGTTTGCACGTGTTCAATTTGGAAGAATCATTCTCAATGAACAACAGCATTGAACAAAAGTAGAAACTGCGTCAATTTATGTCCAATCTGGTCGACCACTTTGGTGGAATTTTGATGGTAATTTTCTTGAATGAATTGACCCGTGTGAATTCGACCTAACACGGCGATCAACAACCATTGGATCCTTGGAGGATATCTCTTGAGAAAAAACTAAATCTTTAAAGCTCCAATATCGATTTGAACACGACAAAGCAACAAATACAATTCCTTCCACTTCATTCTGCATTGCAAAGGATTTAAAACACGAAACTTCAAGTTCGATTTCCACAGAAAATCATAAATACCGCGCCCCTTCATTTACCACATTACAATACACTGTATCAACTAACTTTAAACAAAATTTCAGTCCAAGATTCCAATTGGTAACCTGAACCTCGTACAGCCCCTTGCCACAGGTGCTCCTACTAAAATCGCCTTTCTTCGAAAATGAATACCAAAGCGGGTCCTACATCGCGACCAAAGGATCCACCCGCGGGTAACGGAGAAGGAAGCCAGCAACAGGCGACAGGGGTTAGCGAAGGGCTGTCCAAACAGCGGGTAGGAAGCGGGAAAATCGAAGCGAACGTTCGCGTGGCCGACGACGGGATCGCTGGCGACGTAACTGGAAAACGGGGTCACCGTGTGTACGCGGGCAAAGACGACGTCGCAGAACAGTCGAGGATGTCCCAGTTCCGTGGCACCAGGGTCGTTGCACCCGGCTTCAGTCAGCCAGTGCGGGCAGGCGCGCGCTCCGCGTGCCGCGAGAGTTTCGATTTCGCGATCGCGCACATCCGGGATACGTAAGTCCCCGGACCGTCTGACCGTCAGAAAAAAGAGGAAGAGGAAAGAATAAATAAAATAAAAAAAAGAAAAGGAAACAGAAATGAAACGGTGGTCGAAGGCATCGGCCTCCAAAGGAACTCGGTATGCGAGCGGAACGCGAGGAAAGCACGCGATCCGTTCCCGCCCCCCTCCCCCTTCGTCCAATCACGCAGCTAACACTGAGATCGTAACCGTTAATTAGCAGCTCTTGTCGATTAGCAGGGACTTACTGGCGAGCGCTCTGTCCGTGCAATTAAGAGAAAGCATTCTAGAAAGAAGGTGTCGCGGAATCGGCCGAATGGTGCAAGGTGGCTCGAGGGCCCTGGAGCCAGAGGAGCTCGAACCTGCGGGTGGTTTCGACAGGACTCGCGTGTGCACTGTTGTGGGAGGTAAGCGACGCTGTGTAGTCGCGGAAAAGGTCAGCTGAGAGTGAAGCGTGTAATGGGTGCTTGAGAAAGTCAGTGATCCGCGTGCACATTCTAGAAAAGAACCTTGATCGATATTTTACAGCGGAGCTTAGTTCGCCATTAATTTCTTGAGAGACAGCGGCACGTTTCTTGAAATATGAAAATAGCTGAGAACGCTGTAATGTGTACCTACTATGAGCCCGTATGCCTGGCTTTTTGCAATGCTTATCGTTGCGAGAACAACAGAAAGCACGGTATAGGTGTAACATTGCATAAACAGAAATTTCTGACGCATAATCAGAGGGTGTATTATGGCTTGCAGGGATATAGCGATATGAAAGCCATAGGGAGTGACATTAGCAGCGCAGAGGGTGGCCAAATTATTATACTCAAAATATTTTCTTCAAAATCTGTGAAAGTCGTGGCTGTTAAATTAAAATTAAAGTAACAATGCACGAATGCTATTGTTTTTTTTCATTTATTGGTTAGCTACAACATCTGGCAATATTGTGGGTAATTTTTCAACACATAAATCTCATTTGTTTTTAAAACGGCGGGGATAAAATTATTACAAATAAGACAGAAATAATAGAGAATATCATCAGAGTATGGCACAACACTCCAAAAACTGTAGGAAGTAGTCACAGTAATTGTATTTCTCGTACAATATAGTGTTCAACCTGTATAAATGTATTTAATTTGCATTCTCAAATACAAATACTAGTATTAAAAAAACAATATTATAACATTAGAAACGAGACACCTATTTTATTCCATTTGAACTTACAAAATATAAATCTTTTTGTTTGAGTATAATAACTTGGCCACCCAGTATCTTGCATATAAATCAACAGCCCAGGGAGGTCTTTAACATAGTTTTTGTACATTAGTGCTGTAAGCTCGCGAGGTCGGCAGGAATGTGGCCGAATACGTGCCGCACTGGAATGAGCTGCCGAGAACCCATTTAGTGGCTTGTACCCTGAAGAATACTATTTCACATACCACTCGAATGGACCTCAGGTACGTAAGAATTGAACCCCACAGACCTTGTCCATTAAAACAACGAAGAATATTACAAAAAAGAAATGGACATCGATACTTCTAAAGTGTGAATCTAGACAACAATACGAATGAAATATGTACGAACACAGACCCCACGATACAAGAACATAATATCTGCTCTTTTTCTTGTTGGTGAATGGACCTGACAGGTGAATTAGAAGAAAGCGTTTAAAGGGGAAACACTTAGAGCGCCTGCTTGTGCAGAGTTTCTTAAAAATGCAGGTGTAAAATGTGCGAAAGAAGGTCCCAAGGGGAGAGGCACAGATCCGAATTAGGTTGAAGAACTCGACGCAGGTCCTACTTGGGAAAGTAGAAGAATCCCTGGAACACAATTTGCTAGCATCTCTGAACACATATGTATTTCTAACGCGTGAGCTATTCGTTGCCGATTCCTTGTCACTCGCCCATCACTCTCGAATAGTAACTACAGTATATGTAACACCCACGGTGGAATTAATGGCTCGTCTTCTTTTTCGCTGGCTCGCAGTATCTGGCAAGCATTAAAGCGGATCACGGGAACGTATCGTCTCACGCTATTATTTCAATATTGGCTCCGTAGAAAAGCTCTCCGTTGATTGCATCTCCCTGCATTGTTCAACGCGCACGCACACGTGCACACCGCGTACGAATAGCCCTGTTTCTCTATGGCGACCGAGGCGCTTCGAAGATTAGAAAAGCCCGACGAAATAGCGCTCTTCGCTAAGCCAGCTGGCGCGGTAATGCGTCGTGCATGCTCCACTGAATCACCAGCGTTGACTGCTCCTACGAGACGCACGGAAGAGGGTGATTGCTCGATAGGAACGTAAGAATCTTCAGAAATGCCTGTTGACACTTTCAATGGGTCGATCTAGAATTCTAGACGTACCACGCGAGGGACGTTTTGCTCAACATGGCTTCCTAGTTGTTGAGATGGTAAAACGCTCAAAGTGCTCAGTTTCTTCTTAATGTATAACTAGGAATTGCAACCGACAGGCAGTCTGATGATAAAGCACACAGTTTTAGGTAGACGATTCTTGCAGTCGCATGTAGCGAATTTAAGGAAAATGGTCCAGGTGGCAAACGTTCTGGGACACCCTGTATACATAACAGAAGTACAAATAAATCTACGCGCGTGTGGTATGAAAATTATGGGGGGATTATAGTGTTTGGATAAAATCATAATTTTTTGCTTTCCATTTAGATACAATGGTCTGAAAAAACGTGGGACAAAATATTTTTGCAAAATAAGACACTTGGAAATCGTGATGTTTCTTTAGATCTACTGGTATTGTACATCCTTCGTGTATAATTATTTAAACTTTTACGTCTAATCAATTAATTGAAGTTTTCCAGAAATTCATCAAGTAGGTACCTCTGTCTGGTAGTATAATGCCAGTGCAGCGTTTACCAAAGTCAGGAGCCACCAAATTGGATTCTGAAATGTTTTCGTACTTGCACAAAGGATAAAGGGCGAACTGTACCGTGGTAATTACCGCAGAAATAACCTACCGCACTTTCGACCTGCTCTTACGTATCCGAGGTTCGTTTCTCTGACGTAAGAGCAAAGGAACACAATAGGCACGAGAAAGAAGCGTCGATGACGAGAAAAAGGAGGACTGAAGGGGGGATTGATGTGAAGTTGTGCTGGCGAAACGATTACGCCCTGAGAAAAAGACGACAGGAAGTCACCAGAGATTCCACCTTTGCTTTTACCTCTTATTCCCGTTTCGTTTTAACATTATCAACCGAAATACGAAACGATTGCTCCACTTAGTTGCAATGGAATTACGGTAAAATTCGATTCTCCAGCCATTTTTGTCTCTCAAATATTTTAGTACCAACGAAAGTGTACATCCTTCGACTATCCGAAGTTTCTATTCAATTACAAGGCTAAATATATTTGCTGTTGCTTAAAAAGCGGGAAACACAAATGATTATTCTTTCCTATGGGCCATCATTTACCAGAAACAAAGTCGAAAAATATATATTTTCAATACAATAAGTAGTAGTTATTGAGTTGATAAGTTTTTATTGCTATTTTTGGCGAAAACATTCAATAATAGAAATATTATTAAAAATAATAATCATAATAATAATAATAATATTTCTATTTTTTCTATTTACAATAAATGGCTCATTTGTTATCATATTTGCATATGTATATTACACATCATAACTAAAAAACTGTTAAAAATGGAGCTGCGCCCTTCTTACTGCAAGGTCCTCAATTTATTTATCAACAGAAAGTTTTACCAATAAAGTGGTTTTTCAACTACATAACTGATTTTCAGGGAAAGTTGGACTTGCACTGATTTTGGCTTCTGAACCCTACACATGCAAATTGCATGCGAATAATCCTGGCCTGCGCGATACGCGCGACGTATTTGCATGCGTGATCCAGTGCACGTGGTCACCGACCCTGACGTCATTGGTCATTGATCTTGATCCCATCGTACGCAGGTATCACGTGTCGTTCATCTCTTAGACTGGTCTTCCCCTATTTTTAGTATCATCGTCTCTCACTTGCTCAAACTTTCTTTCTCGGGGCAGAATGTCCAGCGCGTTCAGCAAATTGCATTTGCATATAATTAAGTGAATGAATCATTGGTTCTTTCTGTATATCCAGCAAGGATGACTTCGCTAGAAATCACGGTGGATCTACGCGAGTAGTATCGATTCGGCCTTGTTTACTGCGAACAAAATAACCACAGGAGAATTTGCATGAAACCGCCGTCTCATTCTCCTGTCGCTGAGACTCGAAAACTTTCGTCTCCGAGGCAGTAATATCCTTCAATCGTTAATGTCAACGCGGCGATGATAAAGTACTATCGTTCGCGTTCATTAAAGGAATGTTCAATCAGAAAGCCTAACTCCTGTGACGGTAGTTGTCAACCCAACTCTTTTCCATTCTCATACACATTTTACGACGCAATTCTATTTCGTTGGTACTATTGGAGACTTATTGTTCGTGGAAATGAAACATTTTATGAACATCGTACACGGAAAGGCAGCTGTAAATAATAGTCACTTCGATTGAACTTTGGATTCTGACTCAATTCCATTTAAAAAGCTATTTGTGTTTCACGCTACTACTTTTCTACACTTTTTCACGATTCCAATTAAAATCTGTAGGTATCTCGATATCTATGTGGGTTTTTTAGCTCAAAGTAACGTTTACTTTAAATTACTCGAATGTCACTTTTTGCGAGTTAAAGCGTAGTAAAGTATAGGTATAGGTATTAAGGTATACATACTGCAAGTAAAGTTATAACAATATATACATATTTTATCAATAAAAATATTTTATAACAATAAAGAAACATTTTATAATAATATCAAAATATTTTTTCAGTAATAACAGCTTTATTAAAATATTTTTCATTTTATAACAATGTGAAAATGTTTTTTCGGTAAAAATATTGTTATAAAAATATTTTATCAGTGAAAAATATTTTTTCAGTGAAGGTCGGATTCCGATGAATTTGGTGGCACGGAACATGATAAACAATTATAACTCTTATCTTTGACAATACATATACAGTTGCGGAAGACTCGCGTGACAGTCATAGAGTGATGAATTTCCTCAAAGAAAATGGATTTTGCATTGAATGTGCCACAGAGAATCACAAGTGACGATAAAAGTTGCGTCTAGACGGCAACCTGTCGCGCAGACGCTAGACGAACAAGCTGGTCGTTAAATCAGCAATTATATGGCGTCGAGGGTCCGCGATGTCAGGCGTCTCGCGACGGTCGATTATTTCGTGCGAAATACGAGCCTGGCGGCTGTCGCCTTCGAGCTTTACAATGACGACGCTGGATCCGTTTTCAGTAAACTGACGAGATAAGAAAAATAGTCATCAACTAGGGAAACAGACACTATAAAAGAGATGTAGAGGGGGGCGAAAAGGAATGACGACGCGAAGTATCGTATAATGGGAGGGAAACCCCAAAGGAGCTGCGACGCTATAGAGGAAACGCCACGACCTTGCCGAGGTTAAGCGAGCCCTTGCTGGCTTCATCGCTGTACTTCGCAGCTGGAAATGCAAATACAGTCGGCACCACCCCTCTTTCCGTATGCCGAGTGGAATACGTTTAACGTTATAAGAAGTTCGTAGCTACCATAGAATCTGGGTTTAATCACTATCGAAGATTGAAGGAAATTTTTTTAATTAAATATTATAATTCTATTAGTTGTCTGGCTGGCGATGGGCAACCGCCGTCCTTAGAAACGCTCTTTAATGGATTGTGGGATATTTGTATTTTTCAAACATCAAAGGATTTGGCATTAGAGATTTTATTACAGAAGTTTAATTGAAAATTCTAAGCAAAATAAACAAAATTATTTCTTTTCATGTTAAATTATTGTTATTTTGAGATTTGTTTGAAAATGTACGAAAACTTAAGAATGTTTCTTCAATCAATGAATTTGGTCTGAATTTGATAACGAAATATTCGATGGCAGTTTAAATGTATTTCTTCACTCACTGAGCACAGTTTTTCGCTGCAATCTATTTTATCGCTTTATATGGTGCCTGTAAGCTTCGTCGCGCACGTTCACGATCCAAAACGCTCGTTGACGTACAGATCTGGGGCAAAATCTACAAGTGGTTGCACCGCCTCGGGCCGTACAATTTTCTGGATCACTGATCGATTTGTGAAGTAGATCAATAAGGAGACTGTTCGGACGTAATACTATTTCGTCTCTGCAATTCTTGGAGAAACTTTTAACGAATATCTGCCTCTCTTATGTATCGCCTAGTAGTACCTACTACGTAATAGGATAATCACAGTTTGGGCACCGTCCCTGATTATCCTTTACTGTTACTGCAAGTAGCCTAATATTTAGTATTAACATTACCATCGAAAATTCGCCGCATGAAATTACAGCTGTGATTTCATAGATGCATTTCTGCCATCCCATCGAATAGGTAACAACTCAAATTTTAGAAAGAACCACTTCTTGTGTATTTCGTACACGATTTTTGTGGAATATCAAAACAGACGATGGGCAACTAGGTATTTCTAACACTATTAAATATCGCTGAAGATTTTAGTAAGCTCGAACTGGTAATTGTACATCTTACGACATAAATTTAAATATACGATACGACGAACCTGTCACACTACAAATCAGCATCGAACTGATAGGAGCGTTACTGTTTTAAAGCGAATTAAAACGGAGGATTTTTCTGAATGGGAGGTTCTGCACGCTAGATGCTTCCACACGCCGCGTGTACTCTGGGAGTGGAAGTATCAAACCGAAGTAACTGATTATATAATAGAGGAGAGCTCTGCCAAGACGACCGCTTTCGATTCTCCCCTCTCGCTGGCACGTTCGCGCAGAATTCACGATCACGTGAGTGAGCAATCACGTGATTCTGACGCACGGAAAGAAAGTAATACATACTCATTCGGCCGATTTTACCACACTTGCATCACTGCAGGCCATTCGATTTGCAACTATTCCATCTGGAATGACCCATGAATCGAACTCCCCACAATCATTCGATCCATTTCATCATCCGCTATGCCAACGTTTTATTTTCTATTTTCTTCCAGTCGATTTAATAGTTACTGCTGTTTCGATTAACCCTGAAAGAACTTCTGGGGCTCTGCCTCACCCACATATATCTTTTGATTCATTTATAACATTTTTTACTTTGTTTAATTATTAATTACCTTCACGGTGTGTAAAGTATGTTAAAAATAAGAGGAACAAGTGATGTAAATGTTATCAAATGGACACGATTGTAAAAACAAATTTACGAAATAATCTTGGTGCATTTAAGACGATTTTCAGAGAAGCTTTCCCTTTTATTTATGTAGCATGAATTACACGAAATTGTCAATTGGATCCATCAATTATGACTGTTAATTATAATTCTCAAAAATACCTACTTCCTTTTTCGACATCACTTAATAGAAGCGTGATGAAATTTAAGCTCGAGAGTGGGTCTCGTATTATCTTAGAAGTCAAACGCGGCTGAAGTCATCGTAGGGTTAACGAGGTACTGTCGATCGCCGTATATTAATCTTCATTCTTTTTCTTTTCATTCGACTTGCAGTCGAAGACCAGAAGAGAAATGTGAGTTGCGATACATAACTGCATTTGTTCCGCTTGAAATCGTGATCAATAAAGTAGGCCGTACTTCGTACATTAATCTAATGGATATGATTTATTTCGTGAATAATCAGCCTTCGGCGGCGAATTTAATTAAATGATTGTTGGGCAAGCATTTTTTCCTTCTTTCACGATGATACTGTGCTAATACGTATGTATTTTTGTCCCGTTGCTTGAACGCGGTATTTGTATGCATTTTCTACCGAACTGATTATTTTTTAAGCACAGAAAAATAGCTTATGCTTTGACATAATTCTTACATCCAATCGCCATTCAGTAATTGCAACTTAATAATAAATACGGTGCGATTCAATATGTATTTCGATTTGGGATCGACTGTCTGATATATGGTGGCACTTTCTACTTAATCGCTGATTTTTCTGATGTTTCAGAATATGATCGATTCTGTTGAGAGTAATTATTGAGTTTTTAATAAATAATATAAAATGCGTTTTGCTCCATTTGTTAATTGTACACTTTTAATTAATTCTAAGGTTGTGGAATCGACTTCACACCAACGTAATTTCAAAATTGGGAGTAGACATTACTTTCGATGCTTCCTTTCGATATAAATTTCCAGGCTCGTTTTAAATTTATATTTTTCCTCACTGACAGTTGAATAATGATTTCACGTGACGTACGTTTCTTTGAATCAACATTTCTCTTTTTATATTATGCCTAAAAGCACGTCTTTATTTTGAGGAGACATATTTAGACACGTTAAGGACAAATATCCCTCTAATTAAAGGTTAAGAATAAGAACGAGGCTTGAAATATTGGCAGATCATCGCTTCGAGGGTTCATTCTAAATATATCTCTTTCACGCCTATATTAACATAGTAATTAAGTTCTGTGATAAATGCAATGCCGTGCAACGTGGTCACGATTAAAAGTTATTTATAAACCCCATTCAACGGCTTGTAACACCGACGTGTAACTCGATAAATCACGCTCTTGGCAATGATCGGTTTGTACAATTACCAAAAAAGGGAGTCATTCATATTCATTAGAACAGTTAATGTGAGAGTATTATAATTTTCCAAAAGTGGAAAGAAGTGTGGGGGGAAGATTCATTTTAGAGAGTCGTTAGTGAGAATACAGGGACTCTACAAGCAAGTTTTCAGAGCTCTCACAAAATTTTTCCAAAGTAAAGTTACAAAATTTTGAAGAGTTTCTTTAGAGAATATATATAAAATGTATTTGGAGGCTGAATAATTTAGAGTAATGATAGAATTTAATTCTATCATGTTTTGATACTGTCCATCTCTTCATAATTAATTTTAATTTACGATAAATTCACTTTATTCTTCAACCACCCTAACTCAAAATCGTTTCAATTGAAAATCAGTTAGTATAACCATTACTATACGTAAAATGTCGATTAGCTACTGCGCACAAGTGGAACCGTATATATATATATACCCATGCAAAGCTGCGGCTGAATTTACGAAAACCACCGTGATGGGAAGCTGTTTCGAAACTGTAAACCGTGATTGAAAGCAACTATGCGATGGCTCTATGACGTAATCAGCTTTCAATGAACGAAGCACCTCGTGTTAATGGCACCGTCAAAGACTTTGAATTCAGCTTCAGTGGAACAGTGGCTGAACTAGCAACTACATTTTTCAAGAATGTTTAAATTTTTAACTACTCGCGGAAGAGCGCATGTTCCAAAAATAATAATTCTCTGTTTGACCCGAACTGTCACGAGCCTCGTAATGTCACTTTTATCTTTCACAGCAATTTACCATGAAAGCAACACGGAAAATCGACAACTCGAACAGATAATGTAGACATGCAGCCGAAATGTAGATGATGTCATGCGTTTATCACAGTTTCGATGGCGTAAAATTCATGAGCCCCTGATAGCAGTGCTGTCAAGTGAAAATATGAAATAAATGAAATTCATCGAAAAAGCTACCACCCATTAACCCATTTGCAGTTCCGGGTTTAGCTCTTATCTCTGACAAAGTACCATTACTGTGTGTGGCAGGTATTGTGAACAAGGCAATACAGGATTGGGTATTCGTTATTAATTTTTAGTGTATAAATAATCAGCCTATTAATTATCTATGTTTGTAACGTACGAATAAACTTCGTTTTTTTTTTGTATTCTTTACACTCCTAGACAAAAAGATAGCACATCCGCTATCATCAAGTACTCAAGGCTATATTCCAAATTCTCCAAATCCAATGAATGGTATACAGTGTGTATCTGCAAGAAGAAATCTACGTCCCGTTTCTTATTACCACTGGTACTCCGGCACGGAACTAGCACGAAGCTGATAAGTGTGTTTAGACTTTAACCCTCGTACAACGAATGCAGGGTCATTTTGATCCAACTCTGATGAAGTCTATCACGATGTTATATCTGTGTTGGCAATGGCAAAATATAGTATATGATGCCTAAATTGCAGTAACATTATTTGTAAAAATCATACAGGAGATACACCTATTTTATGTAACAAGTGTACATAAATAATTTTTTTTATGTATTTCTTTATTAATAAATTTTAGTTAATTTGAGAAATTTTAATTATTTGATTCATTTTATATTCAATTGTTTCGTGAGACCGGTGTACCATAGAAATGTTGCTATGGGTCAAACTGACCCTGCATTCGTCTCACGCGACCATATCCATCATTCGTCTTCCGAGGGTTAAGATCTTCCGAAAAGTGAAAAGTTGCCGCGAGAACACTTGCGGAACGGCGCTTCCAGTCAACTCTAGATAAGGCTAATGATCTGGGCCTTTGGTTGCTTATCAGCCATCGTAGCGCTCCGCCGAGATAAAGCCTCGAATATGAAGTAGTATTCGAGTGTCCTCGTGCTGGTAGCTTACGCGCGAAGAAGACGTTATCACGCCAGCCGTCGTTTCGTAACAGACATTGACATTACTGCAAAAGGGGCATTTCCGTGCGTATCCACGGATCATCGACCGCTTTTCATCGGGCGTACGCGTTCGTGCAAGCACGTTACCGATCTCTTCACGGTCGACGCCTTTTCCGTTCGAACGGTGGCCATCGTAAACGCACACGCGCCCAGTGGCACGTGCTAGGCTGAGAAAAGTCTGCTGCGGTGATAGCGTTTCATGCAGGTAAAGTTAGTGAATCTAGTAAATCTAGCCACCTAGTCACGTTGCTTATGTGTTTGAAGCGATCGCGGTACAGAGTCACGAATGGGGTGGTAGTTGATCCTTTGTCGCCATTACATAAGTAACTGAAATTGGATGTAATGTGACGATGAGCAGATTTTATTTATTTATTTATTTATTTATTTATTTATTTATATACGGGTGGACACCCTTCGGTGAGAGATAAAATATACATGAACAGAAGACGGAGATATGTAAGAAGTGACAAGATGTAGTATGCGCAAATACAAAATGAATTAGACAAAGTTGCTGCGCATGAACGTTAAGAGCTGGTTCTTGAAAGACACGTTGGTGTTTGAGAAAAAGTGAACAGCGTGACAGAACTTGTTGGCTAAGTTGCACAGGCAGTTATTCTAATCGAAAACAGAGGTGTGGTGTGACAGATGAAAAAGCGGAAATTTCCTGAGGTTCCTAGGTGGAGCATTAAGTTTAAATAATTCTAAAATCTGAGAGCCGTCGATATCATTATTTATAATATTAAATTTGCAGGCTATTTGCGAAGTAATGGGCGAATGTTGGCATTGATCTTCAGCCGAGTGCCACAGCTGAGGCACTAAAGGCGCTGCAGCTTTGCGTTGGGTTGCTTTTTGGGTGTTCTGAATACCTGATACGTGGTTGGTGGTTAGTTGCGAGTTTTTCATAGTTCGAAGTAGAAATCAAGAGGAAAGAATGCAGGGACAGAGGCTAGAAAACGGAAGAACAAAATAGCAGAAGAATAGAAAATACCAGAAAAGTCCAGAAAAGGACGGAGAAGAACAGAGAAGAACAAAGAAACAGAAGAACACTAAACAATGAGCGCTTGAAGTTCGAAATGAGATGTCAAGTGATGTGTGGTGATGAAAAACACACACATCCAGAACCATTTGCGTGGAAATTGTTTAGGAGTGATGTCAGTAAAAACTAGCTGCACCCGGCCACGCGTTGCTGTGGCTAAGTCTGGTTAAATGGAAAAAAAAAGAAAAAAGAAAGCGCACGTTTCTAATATGTTTAATTTCACAATGTGTGACATCTATATAATAGTAGGTATATAAAAACACGCGCGTATTCGAATGCAACGTTGTGTCAAAATTTCAAAGCAATCGGTGAAGAACTTTCGGAGATTTAAGATTTTGAACAAACGAACATTTATATTTTTATTTATATACATAGATGGGGCATCTTATTTCGATCCTCCAGCGCCCATAGCTTTCGAAAGACTAATTGTAAAAAAGGCACTTCAGACAAAAGTTGCTTGCTCTCTACCGTACATTACGAAAACAATTGTATTTACATAGGTTTTTATTAAAAATATTGACCACCTGCTTCGCTTTTCACTTGCTTGGAAAAGTATTACGACCCTTAAAGGTTAGCTACCATTTTTCAGAAGCACCCTGTACAGTGTCATTAATAGCGTTGCACCCGCAGTGCTTTTATCGTTTCGAAATAGCACTGTGTCGCGTGAAACGCATTTAGTCGCCTCGTTATTTCCAGCACGTATTCGCGATCGATCGCTTATCTCGTGAATGCTGGTGGACTCGGCAAACGTAAGAGCGTGTGCCGTACTCCAGGCCCCCTGCGCCCCGCACATCAAACGATAGATCGCATTATGTACGACCGAGTGCCACAGAACGTGACGATCATTCAGAAAGCTTGCTAATCGATTTTCATTCAACACGCATGTACGTCCCCCACTCATTTTTTCAATCTTACAATATATCAGCCACTTTAGTGGCTGAGATATGTTTACTATGTAAAGGCAGCGTGAGCTTGAAAGGGAGCGAAAAATAGTAAGAGATTGGGGGAGCGAACAATAACAAAAGATAAGAAAAGGCGGAAGAGAAAAAAGGTAGAAATAAACAGAAGATGTGAAAAGGCAACAAAGATATCAGATGATATTAAAGTTAGCAGGAGGTAATAAAAGATAAATAGACGATATTAAAGTTAGCAGAAGCTAATAAAAGGTAAATAGAAGATGTCAAAAGATAAATATATATAGATGAGAGAAAAATATACATAGAAGAGGGCAAAAGATAGCAAAAAGTATCAAAATATAAAAGAGAGCAAACGATAGTAAAAGGTATCAAAGATAGAAGAGCGAAAGACCGAAGAAACTAAACGCTAGAAAACATAGAAATCAGGAAATGAGCACTATGTAGTTACTGAGACCGCTGAGATACTCCGAGATCTCTAGTTCCCATTTGGAAAACATGCTTCTGAGAAATAATTATTTACATCAAACAAGTCCCAAGCCCCGGTGGAAAAGAATAGCAACAACGAAAATTTACGTCCTGTTGAAGTAAGTATGCAGATGCATTCGCGTGCATATGCATACTCAATCGATTATCGATTTACCCAAACCCTCGTAGCTATCAGGAGCCAGCGTTCGCGTAGCATCAGTTATACAACCGTGCGGGGGAACACACGTACGCTCACGTTTATTGCATTTTATACGTCAACGTCACTGACGTAGCACGATAATCGGACACAAAACAGGTGTGACGGATCGGTGTACAGACAATATACGACACGTGTGGATCGATTTCGACAAGAGATGAAAAGAAAGGATGCTTAGAATGGATCCATTGAACATGCTTCCAAAGAGTATTGTGTTGACGACGGTCGGGTATAATGGAATATGACAATTAACTGGAAGCTTGACGCATTTTGGAACACAATGGGACTTTATTAATTCATACATCTTCAGCTGGGATCTCTATTACGAGAATTTCGATCTTCTAAAGTGAGTTCAGTTGTTAGTGGAAGCTTAAAGAATCATTCTACGTTGATTTGGCGAGGTTGGCGTAGTAGTAATTTTAGTTATTGCAACTTTGCAACTTACTGTCACTTCAGAATAAGGAAATATAGATGCAAGTAATAAAAGTTTGCTTGAAGTTTCGTGGGAAATAGAAGAATGTTTGCTAACTTATTGCACGTAACCATCTGAAGCTTCAAGCCGAATGCACGAACATTTTTATACACTTTACTCTTATTTTTTAAAAAATAACGTTTCATAGTAAATTGTCTCTTAACTTGCTAAACGAAAAATTTGTCAGGAAAAACTGATAACTTTACTCTCACCACTTTTTACATAATATTGCGTGTACACCCATTGAAGTTGTGTAAAAAATCAGACACCTTCTTAAATAAATGCAAACGAAGTGAACTAAACACTACGATTATTTAACAAACAATTAACACACTCTTATATTAGATACCGGTGCAAGAATTCGTCCGCGTTATTGAATCAAAGTCTTTAATAAAAGTAGAAGTACAATATTACATGTAAGTATTTTCCTTGGATACCTTTGACCTTTTGCCACTTTTCTGGTAAAAGTACAAGTAGGTGTAGACATTTCTGTACATCTAACATCATCTACGAATTTTTACACTGACGTAGTACAACGTATTTATATTTTGAGCTTATCGTGCCAGTCAAAGCTTGAACGCATTAACAACTATATTGTAGTTTCTCGATCAACAAACACGTATATATGCTATTTTCCACTACATGTATTAACGATCAAAGCATAGTTTCAGTTGGATAGAAAGGCATATCATAAACACAGGTGGACAGGAACACGGGCCAAGGAGAGTGCATTGCACCAGCGTGAACACGGAACAATCAATTGTTCCTTGGATAAACTACTGACAGCCACGAAACGGCTGGTCTTAGAGGAACAAGGCAAATACAATATCGTTTGAACGAAACACGATACAGGTCATGAGAGCATCGCGTGTCGTTGCGTTTCAGACAGAAAGAATAGGCCGCCGAGTCACTGGCCTGTTCTACTTCGGTCAGCCTTCCTTTTCCATCTGTCTCCTTTTTCTGCGTGCCCCAAAGCACGCAGGTTAATATTCTATCCGCAGCACTTTTCATGGACTTTCGTATTCGGGGGTATGGGTCGATTGGTACTTTACAGGTGTAGGATGAATCGGGTTTGTGAGTTTCTCTGCTAAATTCTGTTACTTCAATGTTTAAGAAGTTGATTGATATCTATTTCAATGAAAAAGGCGCAAAGTGGCGAAGATACCTTCTTAGCAATGAAGGTTCTGTAAAATATGGTTCTCCTGGAACGAAGATACAACGCGTAGCATTGTATATGTATTTTTACAGAGTGTTCACTGTAATGGTCCACGAGATTTTTTAGTCATTCGCGATAGTGTGACAAAACAAGTTGTTAACTTTAATTTATTTGTATTTAAGGAGTAACGCAAATTAATAACAGACTATAACATTTCGATAATACTTTTTTTTGTAGCGAAATCGAAGTTCATATTGAGCTTTTCTTTTTTAAGAAACAGTAAGACGAATCCAACAAGTATTATTTTTTATTCGAAAGAATATTGTATTTAGAAGTCAAAATGGCAGTAGTTTAAATAAAAGAGAACGGTCAATGTTTATGTGTACGTTCTTAATCAGAGTTTCAGTAAAAATCGTTGATGCTGAACACACTTTAACTATTTTCTTCTAAGCAATTCGGCGACACGAAGAAATGGATCATTAAATGCATTCGAATGATGATGAACAATTTCTAGGCAATATCTCCCTCCTCCACCAAAATTAGAATTTCTTTTGTATTTCGAAGCGATTAATCTACGTCGCAGAAAAACTTTAAAAGGGACATCTGTCTTGCGTGGCTTCGAGTATCATAAGGAGAGCCATGTTGCCTTTTGTGCCACCCTGTTCGACGTTGTCATCAGTTATAGAGACGGAAACGTGGAATTGGAAATTACACTCCGCGCATCGAACGCGCCGCCCAGTTGTCTACAGTTACTGCTGACGCGGGGTTTCATTCAAACCGAAGCACCGTAACGCATTTTCTCGTCGAACAGGTCGCTACATGATACAAGAGAGAAGGGGATTGCTCGCTTCGTAAACAACGCATGAAAAGCAAGGTGTCGAATTGTTTCAGCGTCGCGAGCACATTGTGAAACGCGATACATTGGGTTTCATTTTACTTGTCATCGTGTGTGACAAGTGCGATTCGACGGATCAGCTGCCATTTGTAAGGTAAACGTGATTACTTTGCCACAACAGCTCGGGAGACATGCTCCTAAATTCGTTGCGTTTTCAACTAGATGAATAAATTGCACCTCATTCAGTTAGAATGAAAAAGAACTCGCACAAATACTTCAATTAATTAATGGCAGATATTACACAGTTTTTGAAATAGAAAAGAAAATTGGGAGTGAGATCTCAAAGTTGTTTTTTCTATGGAGAAAAATCGACGTTTCGATTAATTAAATGACAACTAGGCAGCGTACTGTGACTCTTGTGTTAAACTTGCAAATATTGAATTTACATTGGTCAATAAATAATACAAGATCCAGAAGCAAATGGAATATAAAAATTCTCGTTTGAAGGAATGCAGTTACAGCATACGGATTTGGGATTATACGAGTGCAACTGCAGTGGGATATTTTCAGACCTCATCTTCGTAAAGGGTATCTCGCCGCAAGGACACCACAAAAATGGTTCACACGGTTCAAGGAGAGCAATTTGCACGTAAAAGAAAAAAGGAAGAAAAAGGCTACAAGATGATCATGGTAACTGCTATAAAAAAATAATATACTTTAACAAAAAATTGCACCGTCTCATTAGACAATCCACAAGTGGACAAAAAAGGGTTGCCAATCTATTCACTGCCAAAGGGTGAAAACGACCGGCTGCCAAAAAGACGAGAAAACCCTCCCACTTGTCCCAGGACGCGAGAAAGTGTCTACGCGCAAAACTCACCGCGGGACAAGCGGAGAAGTGCCGAGCAGCCGATTACGCAAAGATCCCTTCTAATCGTCAGCCCGGTTTCCGATTCTACAGCTTAATTATCGAGCCGTAAACGTGCGGCGCAAGAAAAGGCAGCGGCCAAGAGAAGGGACCACGGAGCCCGTGCCTGCTGGTCACATAATGGATTAAACGAAGTCGAGAGGCTCGGGAAGTTTGGTCGTAATTAAGCGCCGCGTGTTACGTCGCCGTTGCACGAAGCTGCCAATGAGAGTAAGCAAGCTAGACGACGGATTCCGCGGGCCAGTCGACACGACGTGACACTGGAATCTCACGTATGACGATCATTTTATTTATTAGCATGCTTCCACGCCATCGTCCATTTATCTTCAAGCCTGTATGACATCGCAAGATAGGAGAGCTCGTTGTATGGAAACGCTTTCGAGATTTTTTGCATGCTTCCCGGCGCGTTCCCGCGTGCGTGCACGTATCCTGGCTGGCATTCCCCCGCAAATCACCTGATCTCTATGACTTTTTCTACGCTGGGCGACGGCCACTTCACCTAGCACGAGCATTTCCGCGAAATGCGAGTTTTCTTTGGATTAGGCAGGCTGCGGGCTCATGTGCTGTGGCGAAACACCGTTCCTAAGCCCGTGAACCAGCTGTAGGTGCATCTGTAGCTTTCTTTAATTCAATCCCTCGTGGGGTTATGTAATCTTGTTATAATATAAAATTATATTCTCTTTGTGGAAGTGGCAGGAGTAAGTGCCAGGCAAGGGTTAAAGCAGGGAACTCTGATTTTAGAATTTGTAAGGTGGTTTGAGAGCTAGTATAATAGCTTCAAAACGCGGGGAGTTTAAAGATACATTTACTTAGAAATTACTATGCTGAACAGTCAGATTAAACGCAATTTGAACTCCACCTAGTTGTAACGCGGATAAAATCGAATTAAAGAGCAAGGTAATAGAATAATACTCATTGCACGAGAATTCTAACTTGTGCACGATTCGACTGATTACATTTGGACCAAATTATGCAGAAACCTATCAAAATGACAAACAATTAGTACGGATTCTATAATTTTGTGATTTTTATTTTGCAAAAAATTAGCAAGCTATAGGTAGTTCGATTTTAAGCTTAAAAACAAAAACCACAGAAAAGTTAAAACAGTATTGATTATACCTATTAAAAAACATTTTAAAACAGTAACAGGAATTAAAAAATACCCAATAGAAATAAAGGTACTTGTCTTTTAATAATTAAAATCTTCAAACTAAATGTACTCAATTCCAGATGGGGGTTGGTAGCTTTCTGCATAACATGGCCCCTTTATCACTGTCGTAGTAGTGGATAAGGCGTGGATAATGTGAAGTAGTAAACACGAAGAAATAATACACGACATTATAGGTGCAAGATTATTTGATAATTACACGTGCGAAGCTAACAACTTGTGGTTACTAATGTTAATTAACGAAGACTATTCTTTGTTAATGATAACGAGAAATGTAGTCCCAGAGATACTGATCAGCTTCGTCGCGATTAAAGTGGAAGAGGTCAAGCGCGGGTGAAATTTAAAACCTGACCACTGGCCGAGTAGTTTCATTACTTCTATGGTCAGACGCTACCTTTTAGTCGAACCGCTCTGTGCTTTCATCATCTCCTGCATTATAAGAATCTCATTCTTCTACTATCTTTAATACAATTCCTGCTTTGAACTGAAATTGAAGCTTAGACATTTCATGCACCAGTTCAAATAGTAATAATTCAGGAGACTGAACCAAGCACTATATGAAAGGAACACTGTGCTAATCAATACAGTAATATTTTTAATGAACGTTAAGGTTACAGATCCTGCCTTGTAGTTTTTGAAGTGTAAAGGCACTTTACTGATTAATCATCATATACTGAATCTATTTTGTGCTATATAATTTATATTCCAAAACCTATCGATTTTCGATGTAGGTATAGTTTGTGGTTCTGATGAGTTTTAAAGCGTCAAGGAAGTGTACATAACAAAGGAAATAATGAGAAATATAAAGGTGTGGGTTTTGTCACGTGTTACGTAATGTGCAAGTGTACAGCTGAAGCTGTTTTGTTTTGGGTGTTGTGAAGATAAAATTTCTTAGACCTTGAAATGAATAATAATGAAAATACACAAAACGTATATTTCTAGTCTCTTAGGTTGTATTTTATTTGAATAAAATAATCAAACAACCCTCTCTCATATTACTTTAATTTACCTACTTCAGTCATTTAAAATAAATTTTCCCTATAAATTTAATTTTCAATGGAAATTGACTTACTACGTGTTATTCATTCTTATTAATCTTCCTTCACTATTT
Source organism: Andrena bucephala (assembly GCA_947577245.1). NCBI lineage: Eukaryota > Metazoa > Arthropoda > Insecta > Hymenoptera > Andrenidae > Andrena > Andrena bucephala. The sequence goes on from OX387719.1 coordinate 24,478,008, forward strand.
TTTCACTATTTTCACTTGCTGACTTAACACTGCGAAGAATTAAAAAGTTGCCTGTTCAGCTAATAAACTTAAGGTATTTAAATATTTGTTAATATTGGTGTAGTAGTAAATCTTAACACTAAATACCAATTCAATTTTCCAATCGCAGAATCGTAAAGCAGATCGCCCAAATTACAACAAATCCTATAAATTTCCCAGATCGGTTCATCAGAATTCATTCGAATAAAAAAGAAAACTCGCGCAATTTCTAGCAAGTATTTCTACTAGCGTCGTGATAAAGAACTTGGACGATAAAAATGTCCCGGGACGTTTTTATCGTGCCCAGACAACAGAGACCGAGTCTTGTATATCAAAGCTTCAACGACCAAATCTCTTTCGACAACCGAGGAAGAAACTTGTCGAGTTGGCGGAATTCTCAACTTCCACCAGGATAACATATCGACCCTGCACGCCGCGCCCGTTTAAAGAGGCAAGTTATCGTGAAGTCAGCGTACAGGTATCCGAGTTGTTTCGCGGCATGGGACAGGTTGGACCGACGCGACGGTGGCGAGGACTCGTCACATGTCATCGTCGTTGCTAACGTCATTCTGAGAAATGTTGCCGCCGCTGACGAAGGATTCAGAGGGCTGCGCAACAGTCGACGACCAAGAGCGTGCGCAAATACCTCTCATCATCTATCCTAAATACCAGAAAAAGGTCATGTTCGCGGGGAGCAATGAGTCTAAAGTCGGGCTGCCATAGGAATAAGGACACGACGACATTGTTCAGCGCATGCATCCTCCACGGATACTTTCACGTGGTCTGACACAGAACACGGTCGCGGTTCTCTCTTCTCTCCTCTGCTCTTCTCTTCTATTTTGCATCACTCTTCTGGTCTCCTCTCCTCTATTCTATCAGTTCTCTTCTCTCCTCTTCTTTCTTCTATCACTCTTCTGCTCTCCTTTTCTCTTTTCTATCACTCTTCGGCTCTCACCTCCTCTTTTCTATCACTCCTCTGCTCTCCACTCCTCTTTTGCTCTCCTCTCCTTTCTTCTATCCCTTCCTCTCCTATATCACTCCTCAGCTCTCCTCGTTTCTTTCACACCTCTGTTCTCCTCTTCTCTCTTCTATCGCTCCTTTATTCCCCTTTCCTCTCTTCTATCACTCCCCGCTCTCCTCTTTTAGTCCTCCGACCCCCTTGTTTTCCTCGGCCCGCGGAGTATGTCGTTCACTCGAACACAAAGAAAGTGAACGCAAGTCTCCACGCAACCGGGAAGTGGCCTGTTTATGCAACATGATGTCGCTTGCACCGCTCCTTATGGAATAACTTGCTCGCTGTGGTCATAAGCGGCGCAGGTATCGCACTCTTCTTGCGTTCTCTTCTTTTTGGCGCGATATTCTGCGCAGTAAAAGGGTATCTGTTCTTATGCTTCTTCCAACAACTATTCCACAGTCCTTGGTTTTGTGGAAATTTAACGATAAGGTTGGTAGTTGTGAGAAATTATACAAGGCATACGTGGCCTTTATTAGTGGATGTAGAAGAATGTGGTCATTTGAAAATAAGTGTTTTGCTCATACATTAGAAATATTTTTGTTTATAGTTAAGTGTGACGTCGTGATAGTTGATAACGAAATTACACTGAAAAGGGAATTTACTGTCTTGTCTCTTTTATAGACCTACTAAAATGTCCCACTTACTGCCACATTATATATTTTACTTAAAGAGTATAACGTAACGTATAAATAATAGTGTACAATAATAATAAGCAGCAGAAGAACAGTCCCAATTTAATAATAAATTCTTTTTGTACACTTTTCTTTATACGTTACGCTTTTATTAAGCAAAATAAATAAAGTGACAGTAATAGGGACGTCTACCCTATGTGGATATTCCTGAATAATTTTATGATCCCATCTTCGCCCACTTTGTTGGATAATTAGATAAACAAGATTTTAGCAAATACAAGGTATTTTTCATATACATATATAATGGTCGAAAAATAAACCGATTCTATTTAATTCTCAATTGCTGTAATCTCCCCTCTTGCTTACAATTTCAATCATCTACTACTTGACAAATAACTCCCTCCATTTTCCTCTCAGATACATGTAGTTCCTCTCCTTAGAGCAATATAAAACCCATCGAGTCGCTCCGTTCTATTGATACAGATACGTTTTCCCTTTACCATGGCAAGCTACGTCCAACCATGTCCTCGGGGAAATTACAAACTAAAACTAGCCAGCGGGTATAAAAGCTGTAAAATACCTAGCCGTACCCTTGAGATCCCTGTCATAACAAAAATACACCCCAACTTTCACTGCTACATCCCCAAACCCAACCTCCCATTAATTTCTAGTACAATTTCACAGTGGAGTTCACATTTCAAAAAGCTCCGTTCTAATACCAAATTATCACCGAGCATCGATTGCAGTTAAGAAAAAAAGCTGCCTCGCTTCGCGTTCTCCTCAACGAAATATACATGTATCTCCGTAACACCATTCCTCACTTTCACACCAACCCCGTGCCAAACGTATAAGAGAGATGGACCCTTGCCGAATATGGGACGGCACTTTATCGCGCGATCCGCGAATATCAACCGTGCAAATCTGCAGAAGGTCCGTGGACCGTCACCGCGCAATCTGCGGCGAAACGATACGTGCAAGAATTCGCAATTGACCGTATCCTCGGCCCATGTTCTCCTCGGCTGGAGAAAAAGTTGATACATCGTTCGCGCATCGTTGATACGTACGCGCGGCGAATTTCATGCAATATCATACGTCACGAGTCGGCCTTTTTACGCAGCTTTTAAGGAGCGACGGTAATTACCTTCGGGGGGCGATTTATCGCGAGCGAGCGCGCGCGTAACGTCTGCCGGCGGGGCTCTCGCTTTCGTGAATCTTCAAGAAAAACGAGCTCGCGCCGAGAAAGGCGGTGAACGTAACCTCGAAGGGTCTCAAGGTGGAAACGCGAAACGGCGGCAGGACGAAATTGGGTCGCGTTCCGCTGGATCCTTGATGGCAATTGTGCGTCGTACAATCGGCTTAAAAGTATCGCAAGAGAACTGGGCGCTAAGCGAGGGGGAGGTATACGATCTTAAGGCGGATTCACACATGTCAACGGTAAAAAAATCGTTTCCCTGTTTTGGAATGGAGCAGTTTAGGCAGCACTTGCCCGTGTCAGTTGCTGACACGGATACAAAGAGTCCACTGACTCTGGTGTGTGTGAATCCGCCTTTACAAGGGTGGTGCACAAGGTTCGAGTCAGCGATTTGGATCTCTTTTTGCAGACGCTGTCGTCCAGAAATACAAGATCTTTTGTTATATGTACGTTTGATGATAGAAAAAAATATATAAAATAAAAAGTTTTATGTTAAACGATTTTATTAAAAAATGCACTAAAAATTAAGAAAATAGTTTTTTTCTTGTACTACAATTTTGAGGGTGATAATGTATCCCCTGCCAACCGATACTTCAACTTCTGGTTGCACATGATGCCCCACGATTTTATTTAAAGTGAATTATTTAAAGTGATATTATCGCCATCAAGATTGTAGTACAAGAACAGAATTATATTTTTTTAAGTTTCTGGTGCATTTCTTAATAAAACCGGTCAACATAATTTATTTTATTTTATTTGATTTCAAGTCGTTTGGATTTGTGGTTATGTGTTATATTTATTGATGACTGGGTAATTTTTTCAGCCCCTCGGGGTTATTTTTTTTTTAAAATATTGTATTGTCGTTCAGACTACGCACGCCTGCAAAGTTTCAAGACAATTGGATAGTTGGAAGTTGGTGAAATTTGAGTTGCCAGATTTGAACCATACCTACATACAAACAGAGGATCGAAGCTGAATAAAATCGTTTAAAAATAAAATAAAACATAACATATTTGATTATACAGCTTTATAAAATTGCTAATATTTTTTCTCATTATACAAATATTTCATATAATATTTTTCCTGAACCTCGTTCCTTAGACACTGCTATTTCACGTACAATCTACGTTTTCTTCCATTCTGTTCTTTTCATTTACACCATTTGAAGGATATCGACAAAAATTCCAAGATGAACGCACAAAAATTCCTATTTATTTGCATTCCCACGAAATGAAACTAACAGTGAAATTTCCCTAACACGAGAAGGCGATTTAGCAGGCGCGACATCGCTGACGAATAAATTACCTGCATCTCCCATGTTTGACATCAGTTTTAATGGACTCTGACTAACCGAGTTCCCGTACAGTAGCTGATGGAATGCTAACAGCACATTCGGTTAAGTAACGTCTCAATATCGAGAGGTAACATTTGCCTCTGAAGCAGGCGGTTCAACGATCCCTCGAAATCCTCCGGCATGCAAGCGTAATTAATAAATAGGCGACGAGTAAACAACTCTCGCCGCCTATTCATCAGCGTTAAAGGATCCTCCAACATTCGCCGGACCGCCGTTACGCCAATAACATTTCCCCAGCCTGTAATACTGGGCTTCACCTCTCGTCGCCGCTGATAGAAAAGTGAATAAGACCCTGTCAATTGCAAAAGTTTATCGACCTGTCGCGTCGGATGCCAGCCACGACCAGCGAGCTATCGTCACCGATAGAAATACCTCTCGGAACTGTTACACAAAATCGCTTTTCTACCGCGAAATTAGCCGGCCGTGTCTCATCATTCTCTCTCCGTTATCTAAAAATATTCAACGCTGGCCGGTGATGCAGCCCAATAAAAACGACAGTATCTACGTACATCTCCGTATATTCTCTCTCTCTCTCTCTCTTTCAATGACTTTCGCGGGGGCTCCGGTGCCGCAGAGTTTAGCTTACTCTAAATTTATGCCCGCGTTTCGCGAGGCTGGTTGCGTAACGAAACGAAAAGAGTCGCTCGCGATTAACAAAGCGTCACGATGTAATCGCGCGCCTATAATAGGACACGGAACACTGGCTCGCTCCACGAGCACGCGACCGCCTGGCTACGCCCACGAATTCTCTGGAAACGATGCCGCGAAATCGCGCTTTTATCGCCCCGTGGCCCACTTACTCTTCCCTATCGAGCCCAGCACTCGGCCGCTATCGCGAGCCTCGCGTCGCGAACAATGGCAAAGCGTGAAGATAATTCGCGAAGACATCAACCGGGATGGCGCTTAACAAGTGTCCGTTAAAACGCGGCCGGGCGTCCGAGAACGGACATGCTGGTGCGAAAAGTTCTGTGACGCCTCGATGGAGGTCACATCTCGGGGAACAGTCGCGTCACATTTTATGCCTTCCCGTGGTTAAGTGTCGCAACGTATCAATGAGCAGTCATTGCGCTACGGTTGCAATCGCGGGCATGACACTCTGATTCAGTCGCTAAGTGGCGGCATGAAGACGCTCTAGACCAGAGCCTCTAGCGCGCGAAATATTAGGTTGCTGCGTAAAGTCTGTCCGCCACTTCGTTTATATTATGAGTCACTCAATGCTGATTTATATTGTCAACAACTTGAAAGAGGGCAGCAAGAACTGAAGATTAAAAGACCATTCCTTGTGAATCGAAAGGGTGTCCTGTACCTTCAGGATAACACGAGACCACGCGTGGCCAAAGCAACGCAAAAGAAAAATATCGGAACTGCAGTGGAAACTTATTCCCCATCCACCACATTCTCTCGATCTGAAATCAACAGATTTTCACCTTTCTCGATCACTACAGAACAATTTAGACAGAGAAAACTGCAAAAAGTTATTTTTTTTTTTTAAGATAAACCTCAAGATTTTTTTTGTTATAAATAATGATGGTCGTACATAGTTTGAAGTATAAGCTGTTTTTATGCAGCATCCTAATAGTACATAGGGTCGACAGAAGAAACAAGAGACTATTTAAATAACTTTAGTTTGGTCACTTTTTGGCCTGAAATGCGGTTAGCTGATTTAGAAATGTGTATTTGAAAATTATCAAAGCCGAATTATTTCATTTTGCTGATATTAAATGATCTATGTAGCATAAGTAGTTTATATTACAGCTTCGTGGTATGTTCAGTCATCTTATCGAATGCAGAGGCATTTCCAAATGACTTTCCCAGTTAATGATTAAAGTCAGTTACGAAACCAGTCGGTTTGGTTGAATAAATTACTCAGACCTCGCCTCCCAAACGTGCACTACACAGTCTATTTCTGTGATAGAACTTACGAGATAAGATTCTTAAAAGAATCATGAGGAGACCAAAACAATAGGCGTCTGGAAGCAGATTTCCAAACAGTTGTATATGATCTGAACTGTTCCACTGGTTTATCGGTTCGTGGAATCACCATTGCAACCGAAGGTCAAGATTTGTACGCCCTCGATCGGGCAACAGATACTTCCCACTATTCAAAACTACTGTGGACGTGCGCAACAGGCGTTCCGAAGTCCCAGACAACTCCGCGCGGATGGACAGCTCTCGACTCATTCGCGTCACCGAAACTTTTCCAAACAGAGTTTAGCGAACTTCTCGCGAATGCATCATGCCTTGCCGAGATAAAGTGATATCGTAAAAGCAGCTGGGGACAAAGTTGGTAAGCGGTCTTCGGTGTGTCTTCGACGAGTCAACAACTCGGGAAAAAAGATTGTCGCATCCGTGATATACCGTTGTAGATGAATTGGAAAGTGTAGCAGCGAACGAGGGTTATCTATTTTTATAAAAAAATTTACATGGTTTCGCTACAGCCATACTGAATTAGTGAAGCTATTTTCTAGAGTTTCTTGAGAGCTTGCTGAAGATTCGTGTGCTAAGCAAAACCAGTGAACTGGTGTGATCAACCCAGTGCAATCCCATAACGAGTGATGAAGAGCACACCCAGTAAAGGCGGATTCACACCTATCACTTCCATCTTTTGTGTCAATGCCAGAGATGTAGCGCCCCTAAACTAACAAGAGTCCACCGCCTTTTCCGTGAAATCTCATAAAATATTTTAATTTAAAAGAGTTTAGACAATTTTAAAATTATTCAATACGATAACTCACATATGAGTTGTCGCTAATTTGCTACATGTCAAAACAACCAAAATAGAAACATTTTGCTACCTTCTCCAATTTCTTTCGCTCAAAATTTGCAGCCTAATTAGCCTATATGCTCAATTCCAAAACAAGAAAACGAAATTTTATACCACTGACACTGACGGCACTGATCGTCACGGAACTGCTGTGTGAATCCGCCTTAATTCGTACCCTCAAAGATATCACTCTAGATTCTAGACACTCCTCTAGGAGGTTGCACGTTAGTCTCCACATCCCAGCAAGCTGCAACACGCGTTTTACAACGTCGTGGCCCGCAGGCAGACACCATCTCATCTGGCGCTGGAAGACGGGCGACCTCGAGCATCCAGCGATGTGGGACACCGTGGCACTCGCCATCGCCTTGTCGATAAGAATATGCGGGGACCTTGACAGAGGCGACTCCTCCCACGAGCGGCCAAGAAGACGAGGTATGCACGCGCGGCGTGCATCGCATACGACACGCACGGTTTCTCCTGTCACCGCGGCTAACCCGATTCAAATGGTTTTCCCAGATGCTCTCCACCGATCGTCGCTCGTTTCGACACTTCGCTAAGAGCTCACGCAACCGCGCAGCCGGCTTGCGAAATAATCCGAGAACGAACGACGAAAAAAAGAAAGAACAGCCGGCGATAATAATTTAACGAGCCTGCCAGTTCTAGCGGCTTAATCCGGCAATTTTATCGGATTCCGCCGCGCACGCGCGTAAAGTGTCCCGCGCTTTTTCGTCTTTCGCCAACGGTGCACACCGCTGGCATAAATACCAGGGGTTTTCTTTGCAGCATTATTTCTGCACTATCGGTCCACTCGCATTGGTATTTTAATTTCCAAACCGCGCGATCGTCATGGAGGAATTTTCTTTTTGTTCAGGCTGAAGGAATTATTGTTTCTGAGATACGTAAGTCACTATTTATGGGGATACCAAGTAATCGTCATACCGGTACATTTCACAGTTTTTTATGCACGTTTTTACAAATAATTAAAAAAAAAATAATTGTCAGAATGTTGAAAATTATTGAAGTTATTTAACGCTAAAGATGCTCCTGCGTAGCTGTAGTTGGTGTACAAATCATCTAAAAGCGAAATGCTTTGGGGTGAGTAATTTCTGCACTATAAATTACAAACGGTGTGGAACTTTACTGACGAATTTAAACAAATATTGCGAGAGTTACACGCGAATCAATTTTCCCCCTCATTTTCACGGAAAAAATCGTCTTTAATTAGTTATAAAATGTTTTACAAACTTGTTATACCTATGACCTGGTCTATCTTTTTTTTTTAAATATTCCTATAGATCAGTACACCGCAACATTTTCTCACCCTCGGCACACCTAAGCCCTTCCCAGAATTCCGCGGTACACCACAGGCAAAAATATACGAAACATATATAAGTTACAAAGCTTAGACACAGAAATTACATTTATTTATGAAAAACTTTGTTAAAAAAAATCTTGTGTTTTTTCTTCTCGGAGGTATTGGCGCCACGGTACATTTAGCATTGTCTCGCGGAACATCAGTTGCGGAGCACAGCTATTTAGCGCAGATAAAAATTAAAACGTTTCCCCTTTCAATATCCATTTTGTACCACAATACAGATTCTATCACAACACGCATCCATCTAATATTCCTTGAGTTCTGCTATCGCAAAAGTTTCAACATCCTGAACAAGATCTGATCAACGCTGTGACGAGACCATGCGAGCAAACGCATGCGTAAATCGTTCTCGCGGGGATACGGAAGAGAAAAAATAAGTGGACATGCATAGCGAGCGGAGATCAGGCAATTGGGATTTGCCAATCATAACGAGATCGGTTATTGCTGGCCATTTGGATTTCCAGGTGCATACCACGCCCTGGTACGTGCTTGCGAACCTTGAAAGACCGACGACATTCCTTTTACAGGGCTGAAGTGGAGCGTTCTCGCATGAAACGCGCCGCTGGAAACGAGCATTGCACATGACTGACTGGTGAAATGCACGCGGCATTTCGTACTTCGCTCTCGTTACGGGACACGTAGCTCGGCCACTTTGCGCGGGTCGATTATAAAAATAAAAGGAGAGGTCGAAGGGTTTAGGTACACGTAGAACTCGTACGACTAAGCAAGAAATGTTGGGTCAACATAGGTCCGCAAATTGATTCTAACCGGAATGCGAGCGGTCCGCTGTAGCTGTAAAAACAAATTGCAATTTACTGTAGCTGTGGAGGTAATATCCACAGACTTATACTACCGAATCATTGATTTTGAAATCACCACACTATACTGTGACCTATTTCATAATTCAGCAAAAGCGAAAGAAAAATTGGAGTTCGAGGATTTCTCTTTGCGAAGAGTCGCCTTGTTTTGTCCAAAGCGAAGGCGCCTCGGAACGACGAGTTAATTCGTCTTCCCCGGTTTAACCAATGCAATATTGTAGCTGCAGCTTGAACAAGGCGTGAGTTTTATAGTTCTATAATTAATCACGCGGAGTTGCGCGCGTTACGTGAAAATCCGATTAATAATAACGCGGCGGCGAAGGACGCCGGTGTAAGAACTCCAATTTCGCAAATTACACTTGGCTTCTGGATAGAAGAAACGCTAACCCGCGGGCGAGCGAGGGTTCTAAAGTTACGGTTCACGATCGTGAGTAAAAAGGAACGTTCTAACGCCTTCGAAGGACATCTCGCTCTTAAGAAAGCAAGAAGTAGGAGGAAGCAAGAAGAGTGGTTCAATTGCTCTGCGACCCAGTTGCGCCAGGATGATCGGTATTGATCATCTGGTACGGTTCAGGACTGTGATAAATTTCGATAATTCAGTGGAGAGTAGATTGCTATAATTCACAGTGAGGAACGAAATAAAAGGGGGCGTGTATTCGTGATGAACGTGTCTAGCGGAACTGCGTTCCAAATGCAAGTATATTTGACGTTAATAGAGCGATCTCTGTTGACCCTATTACGCAGACAACGTCTGCTTTCCTCTGACTGCTGGAATTAACCTACATTCAACATTGTTAGTGCTTACGAAGTAAGGGTGTGATCAGAATGAAAGCTTTTCTTGAACGACTCCAAGCTCAAAACGTAGGGGACCAACCACCGATGTAAATAGATCCTACAGTATTTCTGGTTAGGGGGTATTCTTAAAATAAGTAAGGGTAACTTTGACGATTATGAGAATTCGTAAGATTTTATATTCCAAATCCCGGAAACCTTACGTAATTTAACGACAGGTCTTTAACGTCCAGTTGCTTTTGTACGGAAGAGCTTTAAATATGCTATGTATATCTTCGGAGCGCTCTATTTACCTATAATATTTTTTATGACCGTTATAGCTTAGGTGGGAATGCTCTGAACTATCATCGAGGTTGTTAGGTATTACGATTCGAATTTTGCTGAGCTATTTTTGTTCCAAATAGCTTTAAACAGCTTGCATTTTTAAAACTACTTCGAGATTTGCCATCAATTACGCTATCATACTCTAAGAAATTGATGATCACGCGTGATATTACAGGAGGATCTGAATCTAATCTTCACAGAAGACACTTCTAGAAACTATCTATCATCACAAACACAGCAACAAATATTGTAATAATTGTGCTATAGATTTATATGTTTAATATATTTTAGAAGTCCTTCTATTGACGTCATTTTTTTAGATTGTCCCTTAACGTAGGTTTGGTGTTGAATAACTGTTTTTCCGGACACTATGTTCTGCATTTGAGAATCATCTGGTCTACAGTTAGTTTGGTATAACATACGTCACAGATCTTCACTGTGATTTTCGAATAACCAATCTTCGTTCTTGAAATTAAGACTTGATAAAGCCTCAACAGGTTGCAACATCGTTATCATTATTAAGCTGAATGGGGAATGCAAGGAAATAGCAAGAGACGTGTCGCGAAGTGGTAGAAGAAGAAAGTGGCTCGAAATCGTGCAGGGCCTCCTCGAGGTCTTGTCTTTGCTGGCCGATATTCGCTGTTCTTTAATTGGCCGCGCGAAGTCGAAGCTGTTGAGTGGGTCTTTCGCCTCTTGGCACCGTATTTAGACGGCCGATTAATTATGCGCTCTTACCATACACGGCAGTCACCTGTATCGAGCGCTCGTACACGCGCCTTTACGTCTTACTTCGGCGCGAATGCTCTAAATCTATGACCGCGTCAGCGACACGTATACTTGACACCGTGCCAGGAGACACCATTCGAAAAATTCGCCACCAACTTTCTATGATTCGTAAGTTCCGCTCTGCGACTGAAATTTCAGGGTGTTCGCGTTACCACCATCCAGTGTTTTCCTTAAAAATGGCAAGCACGTGCAGAAAATATGAGGGGAAATGTGTTTATTAGTATTTCTTATTTAATGAGAGTATGTGACGTTCAAATTACTTGGACAGTGCTATATCGTGTGCGCCATTAATACTCAAAGGAGACCCTCTAACCAGAAAAAAAACGCGAATGATGAGAAGTAATTTGACGAATATCTTCGAGAGAGAAAGTCGTCACGTTTTTCATGTCTTTTTAACGCGTTCACTATGGTGCCATTTTTACTGCCCACTTCACAGACATCATATACTTGAGCGAGAAAAAGGTAAATATAAAGTTTTATGATTCTTAATGACCTACAACAGGTTGGCAAAGAATTTGCGAAAAAATTCATGATGGAGATGAATTCTAAAAAAATTAATTTCGTCGCGGATTCTTCATCGCCACGTTGTAGGGCATTCAGAACCATAAAACCTTGTACTGAACTTCTTTTCTATATTTTTTGCGGTTTCATAGATATGTAATAAATAATTTCTCTCAGCCGGTGTTTCCACCTCTGTACCAAATTTTATTTTTGAAACCAGAAGTATCATGCCATTGTGATCACCTAATCCACATTTCCGCAAAGTATCAATTTTTTCTTTGCGCAACAAATACGATTGATGCTATGCATTCGCTCCAATTTTCACCAATTCCGTTGCTTACGCAATTGCCTGCCGACAAATACAACGTTTAGTACGCTTTCGCAGCTTTTGTACGTCTCACGTGGACGATAACATGCGATAAATAAATCCTCGTGGCCTGTAATACGTATGCACGTTACTCCACACATGCAATGCGCATAATAATACTTATTCCCATTTCGTTCCGCTTCAGGCTGAGAATGCACGACTAAACTATCAACTTTGAACAACGAGCGCTTTCGCAATCAAACGCACCTACATACGCAGCTTCGCAGCAACGACAGAAATCGTGACTTAATCCTCGAAGAGATTCCTAGAAACTCTCTCCCCCATTCTCTAATCTGTCATTCACGTAACAACGCTGTTATATTTGAAGCTGCTCGGCGATGATTTGGAGAGTCCAAATTACCGACTACTCGACAGATATGCTGAATAACATATTGTATTTCTTGGAAAGAAGCTTCTAGGAATCCAATAGGTGACGGTGCTACTGTGAGCCTTCAATTCGGCCATTTTGTTGAGCTTATCGATTGATCGTGTCTATTCACTGATGGCACGTTCTACTAAATAAGCTTAGCGCGTCAATATCTATATTACAGTACTGGGAATATGTATTGCATCACTGGAATATTTACCGTGTAATCACTTCCACCTCATTTAGTATTACTTACGAGGGAACACAGCGAACCCAGACTCACAGATTGGAACGCAACTTTGTGGGTTTATAGAGTGACTCAAAACAAGAACAACGGTGTGTTTCATTTGGGCCCTATCGTCTTTTAAGGGGGTGAAAACTAACCTCAAAGTCAAATTGGCACTTCCAATTTTTCGCGTGTAACTCTCAAAGTACAACAGACAGAAAAAAATGTTTCAAACTAAAGTTTAATGGTGCAATAAGCGCTACACACTTGCGTTAACAAAATTTTGAAAAGGGTTTTGAAAAAAAATACCTGAACGAAAAAAAACTTTTTCAAAATTTTGTTAAGGCAAGTTTGCAGAGCTTATTGCACCATTAAACTTTTGCTTGAAACATTATTTTCTGTCTGTTGTAGTTTGAGAGTTATACGCGAAAAAGTGGAAGTGCCAATTTGACTTTGAGGTTAGTTTATACCCCCTTAAAGGGCGATAGGGCCCAAATGAAACACACCGTTGTTCTTGTTTTGAGTCACTATAAAAACCCACAAAGTTGCGTTCCAACCGGTGAGTCCGGGTTCGCGGTGTTCCCTTGTTAGTTATTCGGAAATTACCGCGATGTTTTGCGAGATTGTTGACTACTTAGGCATACAGTGCCCACTAGCTTGGTTAAAATAAGTTGGATACCAACTACTTTATCAATCATGTAGTTATGAAGATTGTTTCGAAGCACGTGGATTTGTAGATGATGCAATAAATATCTCTAAGTAGTACTCTATGGTAATTGGGAAGAAGATGCCTAAGGTTTCTTATTAAATTTATAAAAAAATTAATATATATATTTCTATCAAATCAACAAACTCTATTCCTTATCTAAATAAAAAAAAAAAACTAAACAGATACGATTTTGCTAACATCTACTGGATAAACTTTGAGTTATGGTTGCTTGGCATCTCCCCCTAATTAACTTATATAAAATTAACTCCTAAATCCTTTGACCGATCTGCATAAAATTTTGTAGGTACGTGGATACTGGGATTCCCGCCTTACCAATTGTGTGACAAGCACTTCATCTCATCACGCGAGGCTGAAGTGTTTCTGAGTATTAAAAAGACTAGGGGCGAAGACTTCAAACAGAACACACATTGTGAAACGATTAATTTTTTGTGGAATTCGCTACCAAGAGACCATATTTACGCACACGAGGCCGTCTCCAAACACAATGGTCTCGTAATGACCACTGTAACTTGTAACCCGGCGATGACTTGCGAAACGGGCTTCAGAAAGCCGCGCTTCGAAGATTAATTTCACCAGCAAAAATCGCGGTGTCTAATGGTGACGCGATGTCATCACTGTTTGCGCTGAACAGCGTTACTTACGTTATTACAGTATTGCCATAGCACCGCCTACACCATGCGATAATGCAACGTTGCGTAATGCTCATAGTAAAATGAATTTACTTTTCGTGAATGCAGGTGTGTCGTGTAATTGCAAGGCAGCATTCGTTAAGACTAAAGCTAAACGAGCGCGTAATGTAACTTTTTCACAGTCTGGAGATGATTTTTTACTCGCTGTACTGTAGGTACACTTTGATGCAATTACGGCAATTGAAAGATTTCAGCCTTTGTTGGTGATTTATGATAGTAATTCTTAAAAGGAACGCTTAGGTAGGAAGAAATATAAAAAATTTGGGAGGATCCAAAAATGCATAAATGTTTGTGTTCATCAATTGCACTTATATATCTTTTTGTTTAACTGTTTTATCGAGCATTATTTACTTTACAGCAGATGAATAGCGAATTAATGAGTGACGAAATTGTCGGAGCTCGTGGACTGCATTGTTGTTAAAAAATGAACGGATAGAATTAGATTTTTACCATCTCAGATGAAAAGAAATGAGATTGGTAAATTATTAAAGTTTCATTTTACTGTCGATCGTAGAAAAAAAATAGCAAAGTCGCAACACAAAGTCGTGAAGACATTCGATATTAGAAAAGTAACTTGTGAAAAAATGTACACACAGTTCTGTGATGATAGTGGCAGCTCAGCTGGTGGTTGTCGTCAGAAAAGAAAAAGGAAAGATGAAGTAATACAATGCGTGGGTGGACAGAGAAGAAATTCAATATCAGAGAAATGATTTGTTCGAGGAAATCGACGTTGGGACATGAAACATCCGGGAAATGGGGATTCTGGTAATGTATCATATGGTGAAAGAGAAGAATAAAAAGAAGAACAAGTAGGGAAAAAAACAGAAAAAGCAAAAACACGAAGGAGGAAGAAAAATATGAAGGAATTTTCTACAGAAATAAAAAATGTGTCGATTAAAGCATTGCCATTTTTTGCAGAGAAGTATTGTGACGTCGGAACGATCCGCATAATATTCACAGAGCTCGTTCCAGCAGTGAAGAGAAGGCGGAAAACATGTATCGCGTACTTGACCTTACACACGAGTAACGTAGCTGATACGAGCGATAAGGAAAGCGAAGGAAAGAGAAGCTTGGAAAAGTGAAAGCAATATCCATGCACGCCGATAAGAGTTGGAAAAGTAACCGTGAAACGTGCTCGATAGAGCAACTGGTATCTCTCGAACATGTTACATGACCGTTGATAGCAAGGTAATAAGGATAGCGAGAAAAAATAACGAAAACTCATCGACTGCGGGGCAAACATGTAATATACCGATAAGCCAGCTTACGTGCCGCTGTAATTTCCGCGGAAGGGATCTACATACAAAGTTAATAGAGTTGCGTTGGAATACACAAACCTGATTTAAATAGCAGCACACTATAATAACTGATCTGAATAATAGCAAATTAGAATGTCATTGCCACAGCATTTCCTTTAATTCAACTTTTGCTTGATCGAACAAAAGAAAGGAAAATGGGAAATCAATGGGAGAGGTTTTCAGTAATACTGTAGTTTCATTTTCCGCATGGGAGCTGTATTATGAAAGTTCCATTAGACAATGTACTATCGAAATTTTAAACTCATTTGTTCATTAGATTCCAAAAAATCTTGATCACAAGAAGGCAACTGCCATCGTGTGTATCAACTTGGACGGAAAAAACACTTCGTGCAACATTAATATTTTACTAGGAATTTTGCTTCATTTTACTCTTCCAATAATACATTCTTAATATAATTATTAGCAAATTGCAAGGAAAATACCATTACAGAGGTCACAAAGAATTAGTCAAGTTAACCTTACTACTCAAACCAGCACAGGGGTTGTGTTCCTCCCAACTCATTAGCTAGATGCGGTGTTCACTTGGACCCATCCAAAACTACTCGCATTATTAATCACTTGTGAGTGCCGCTGCTTTACGAAAATGAGAATTTTACGTCATAACGAGTTCAAAATCTAATAGTACGAAACCTTATTCTGAAAGCTCTATGAACAAACTATCGCATCGGTGCAAAAGTTTTACCAGAGAAGTGGCTAAAGGTCATAGATAGCCAAGGAAAATATTTGGATTAAAAAACCATGTACCTAAAACATTTCTGCTTTTAATACAGACTTTGATTCAATAAAGCGAACGAATTTTTGCGCCGACCGAATACGTTACGGGTCAAAATAGACCCCCTATACGCCCTGAACGGACGAGCCAGAATTTCGTGGCGCCAGGAACGCAGCCACGCCTGTGATCGATCATTTCATTCAGCAGCAAAGTTACACGAGAGGAAAGAATACACGCGGCGAAAAAAGGGGGCTGATGATCGGCGAGGAGACAAAAACAGAAAAGCCCGCAGCAAGGCGCACTTGACCCGCGATGCACGCGACGACATCAAGACAAAGAGAAAGAGAGAAAAAGAGAGAGATGGGGGAGAAAAGGAGAAAGAGCAGGAAAGGTGGAACGCGAAAAAGGGAGGGAGGCCTGACGGTAGGCGCGGGCATTACGCTTTTGCGATGGAACGCGCGTCGTAAGAGCACGTTTTAATGTCAAGGAAGGCGCACAACACGTTTTGCAACAATGCGAACGTGGGCTAACAGCGTCAAGTACGATGGTAACCTTTACGTAGCTGCTGGCCTGACCTCGAAAAGATTAACCCCTACCCGCAAGCAAAGCCTCTATTGGGCTGTAACGCGCATGCAATCCCCCGATGTTTACACGTATATTATACCAGCGCAGAAAGGTTGCAGGATTACTACCAAAGAAAGATTCGTGGGAGTAGATTCTCCAGAATTCAGTGAATTTTGGAACGGGCGAAAGGTAACTAACGTGTGCTTGTATACATTATTGGATGTGAGCCTTTAAGAGTGGCGAATGGATAATGAGAGTGTTTATTGGTTTCGTTTTTACGGAACGTGTACTGAGGGGACACGGTGAGTCTTCTAATCTTTAAGCTTTACTTTAAAGTAAAAGTTCTGTTTAAAGTTCTCTAATGTTATTTAGATATTTAATTCCGAATAGCGTTAGTGTAATTACCACATAGATAATTATGCCTAAAAACTGACCGTGATGCAGAACTGTTTCATATGGAAATTTCGGTAGGAATAGAATTTGTAATTCCTGTATTCAAGGGTCACCGAAAAAAAATAGCCTCAGACGATGAGACTCGAACTCGCGATCTTGCAGATCCTCTGCGTACTGGCCAGTCGCCTAACCAACTCCACCAACGCCGATCCTCCGAGATCTCTTATTCTGGGCTCCCTCTTATGGGGGTTTCTGGTCCCACGTTACGAACAGCATCTTTCGCAGGTTGTAAAAAACAGATCACAAATGAAACTGAAGCCTAAAGGTCGTTGTCTATTAATTATACAGATTTGTTATGTCTGAATGTGGGAATACCGCTACTAGTCGACAAAGGTGGCAATTCAAAAGGATTAAAATCCGTATCAACCAAATTACGTCAAATGCCTTTATTATCAGGAGTACAGATGTACTAAGTGTGTCCCTGGATACTAGTATTAAGTCTCTAGTACTAGTTTATGTGTGTGTGGGTCAGGAGTGCAATCCTATGGCTACGCCTGTCATCGTTGCTACTAAAAGGGCTTTCTATTAATCCCTATTCTCGCGAGTTCTCGACTGTATCCTATTCCTTTGAATGAATCCTTCGTCCTAATACCGAATGTCTGCCAAGCTTTATCGACGAGTCCACTAACAGACGCAGAGTAAAACGTGATTCCTCTACTTGCTTTGTTCCTTCGTTGGTGAACAATACTCACAACCCCTTTCAAAATAGGATTTTGCACTTCTATATAGACCCCCTAGATAAGGGTACGCGAAACTCTGCAAGAAATTAGAGGTGAATTATTTGGTTCGCAGAAAAACCGCCAACGTGTGCTAACACGAGAAGTTCTTTCTTTTTTGTAACGATTCTTGGTCGTATGCCTCATATTTAGTATCATAAAGTCTGAGTAATTTTCAATGCAACTTAAATAGACGACATACTAGTTGTCTATTAGGAAACCCCAGGAATCTGACTCCAAAAATCGTAAACCCTGTCACAGCATCTGCTACAAATAAAATTCGAAACATTCGGATTAGTCGACGATAGTCAACGATTTCTTAGTTTAAATCTTCGTTAAAAGTAAAATTTCTATATCATATCGCAATTGAGCGAAAGAGGAATTTCTTTGAAACGAACCACCAAAATTTCTTACATTCTAAAGTCCAGTTATGAAACGTTTTCAGCTGAAAGAGCTGAAGAGTAATACAAGTTTTATAGAAAATATATGCTGATCGACTGAAGACTTGGGTATAATTGATTCTCATAGAATCTCTGCTTAGTAGATCCTCTTACTGAAATTCCATCAGCAAGTGGATGGAGAGTTAAAGTATTTTCCACTTCGAATACTTCAGTGATACAATATTATATTTGATTCAATGAACCAGAAACGCTTATTGGGTGAATCGTATGGTTCCGTTGACGTGCTCAACCAGCCAACTGTGTATTAACCTTGCTGATTTCAAGAATAGAAGATCGTTTCGTGTACCTACAACGCAAGATTTTTTTGCGTCCCAGGACCGAGGTGATACCTTGACAAAGTAAATATTGATATCAACAAGGGATTAATTAATTGGGGACAATCTTACGTAGATACACTAATTCCAAGTAATGAAGTATGTATACCTTTCGTATTAACTATAATATACAGGGTGGGTCGGGACGGACGGACGCACTTCTGTAAAAATGAATCGAAATTTTAGCTGAAATTTTTTTGATACGAGCCTTCGAATATTCATGCTTTATGCGCACCTAAGTCACTAGAATTAATCAATAAATATAGTACAACCACGAATGAAAAGATTCTTTAAGCAGAAACAAATTGAAATTATAGAATAATTTTTTTCGATTGAGGCTCAAGAAAATCAAGTTTGAAAATTCATCGAGGACGAGTACACTTTGAAACTACTTAGATTCTACCTTTGCGTAGATTTTCTCAGGATAAAAGCGTCAATCGAAGAAAGTATACCAGGATTCATGTGTCGCATATTCAATGATAAATTCTGTTGAATGTTTGTCAGGTGCCAGATGAATTTTCAAATCCTTAAGAAAAAAAGTAGGGACTCTCCCTGTGTACAGTTGTACAACCCCTCCCACTCGATATACCGAAGAATCAGTGTGAAATTATATTAGCTGTTTACTGTCTCAAATTCAAATTAACACTGCGATCAATATTTACAAAGTAAAACGAGGTAGAACCAATTTAAAGGAGACCCACTTTATACAACTTCCCTTCATTTCAATGAAAAGTGTTTTACGGTACGCGGGTTTCATTTCGCAAGATAAACAACGGAAAAGTATTTTCCATGGAGAAACTGCCAGATACGTCAATTTAATGCAGACCACCTCCGTCGTTGATTAAATTATCAGCACTGCTCTTACCGCAACTTTGAGTGAGCTAAATATAATATGCCTTTTCGTATCAACCCTGATTAACGTCCCTGTACAAACAACGGTGTATAAATAACGTCGTGTATAAATAGTGATTTCGCCTATTTCTGTTGCCGAATAATCGGTAGCTTCCAGCCCCGCGCGATAACTCTTGCCAGGACATCCGGTTCGTGGAGACAACGCCTAACCTCGAATCTGTTAACTGGAATTCGAATACGCGGTTAGTGGAGCTTCCTCGAGTTTTCATTAGATCTTATAAAGGAAACCATCGCAGCCATTCACGGTGAATAGGAAAGTACCGTCAGCGATGAGGAATTAAAAATTTACTGCAACGATTGCTGGAGTGAACTATGGGCAGGTTTCGAAAAAACAGAGAGCGTAATTTTATTATACAATTTTATTGTATTAATAAGTAATTATGAAATAAGGATGTTGAAATCGGTCAAGATAAGAGCTCTTGGAGTTGGAGGAGTTCATAGGTTAAATGGAGCACGAAGATAGTTTCACTATTAATCTTCTTCTTTGGGGTTAATAAGGATTATAAATGTGTAATTAAAGGCATCCGAAAGATCAGCTGTTCGTTGATTTTAAATTCATTTCAACTGGCTTGAAGTAAGCACGGTGTAAACTCTAAATGTATTTCTATAGCTTATTTGCAGCTGATCTACCTACTAGAAATCTGTATGATATATATTTTGTATAAAGAAATCAACTAATGCTAGAACTCTACATAAAAGGATGTCACTTAAAAAAAAGATATTGATAACCCCAGTAAATCCAGTACATCCAGCAAGGGGATGATTCTCCATAAAAACGTATATTTAATAAATGCAATAAATGTTTGATTCGTTACATAGTTCGCAAGAAAAATAGCTTTAAAAATAAAACTACGATACTACTGGCTTATTTACACAAGTCGAGAGTTCTTCAATTGTCAAAATAATCTCGAGCTTCATAAAAAAAAATCTACAGTAAAAATACACAAATACGAAACTCACACGTTAGAGATCTCTTACACATAATCAAACAAATATACGTGTTAGATCATTCTTCTCAGAACCTGCACGACCAATCAACAAAACTCCATATTTCTGTCTCGTTTTGCATGAGATACCACTATCTGGCTGATTGTACCACGATTTACTACACATCCTATATAAGGATAACAGGTAACCCTCGATTACTCTTAGAAGAAAAAGTGACTTGCCGGTTGAGCATATTCTTCGTATCCTTCACCGTGGCAGAGCAGGCAATTAAATAGCTGCGCGTTGTTACGATATGCAAATGGACAGAAATTAATTCTCAAGATTGTAACGTGCGTTCTAACCAGACAAAGTGGAGAGAGTAACTTACGACCTAATTAACCGCGTGGCATTACAGGCGATCCTACGAATGGTGAAGCTCTAAAAATCCCGTGCGAGCTGCTTAACGCCCGTATCGCGATCGTAATAAGAGCGTTACACAACGCCAGATACGGCTCGTGATATTTTCGAGAAGCATAACCCATTACGCCCACGTCGCTGTGCAGCGACAAGTGATCCGTATCGTTTGTGCATCTCAGAGCCCATTGTTCGGCGCAGCAACTGCGGCCGAATTGCCAGAAGCAACTCTCAAGCTGACCTCAGGTGAAATCACTCGAACCAAGCTAGGTACTCGAATGTCTAAGTAGTTTACTTATTCAAGCAGGCTTGAAAAAATTCAATCTTTCCGAATGATTTGAGAAGCTTGAATGGTTTAACCCTTTTACTTACTAATTTAAGCTACTCGAATTGAAATAATTACTCAAATCCCATTGAGTTATTTGAAAAGCAACAAGCTGATTTCCTACTATTTGATTAATCAATTGGTCTTATGAGAATAAAGAAAATTGAATTGATAGAAAAAAAAGTTATTTAGAGAACAGAAGTGTTGCTATATCTTATGAATACAAAAATGTAATGTGGGTGTCTGTAGGGTTTATTATGCCTAGAAGTTAAATTTTTGTGATTCATAATTTGCGATAACAACAAGTGAACAGTGCAAATATTCCCTCAGAATAGATCCAAGTATCAAGATTAAATTCAATAACAGCATAGTCTTCGCTGAATGCCACATTTACACCACTGTCTTTTTCCTTATTAAATCCTATATTTTCTTAGTTTTCCTTTTTTCACTACTGTATTGTGTTTTTCATATGCTGTAATAAAGTCGCATAATTCTTATAAGTATAGAAAAATCCAGCACCCTTGCAACACCCCTCGAATAATAACGGGCAGCACAATGGAGAACCAGGGAAATATGGAATCACGTTCCAGCGTTCGTCCATGCCGAAAGCTGGTATCTAATCGAAGTTAAAAATAATACCGCTGCGGCGATCCGCGATATCCACAAAATTAGGTAAGAGTGAGGGCTTTCTGCATCCATTACGAGATACGAAGCCTGGTTACCCGTCAATTTCATCATCGGCGGTGTCAATGAACGAGCAGGCTTCAATTTCGACAGGGAATCGATGCGTTAAAGTGACTCGCGGCATCCCGTAGTCGTGAAATTTAATTAAATTACATTATCGGGCCCAGTGAAAGGCGTGCGCACGTGCCTTCCACTCGAAATATTACGTTCATCAGCACTGGTTATAATGTCAAGTCGCTGAATCTGCCAGCGAACCGTGATTTCGCGGGAGAAACTCGTTTCGTGAACGTGTTTCTGCGTTCATTGATGTATTCCGCTTGAAACAGATTACTGATGACAGTGTTTTCGTTGGAAACAATCCTCTCTGAGAAAATTACTGCACCTCGTCTACTTCGGGGGTGGAAGTACAAGTAAAGGGAAAAGGAAGATGGAAACAAGTGTTTGATGAAGATATTTTTTTTTAAGAGAATTCTGATCTGAAAAATATCAGAGTGTGGGGTGTTCAGTATTGATAAGGGAATAACGATGTTTGCTAATACTCCTAAAGTAGAGAATTCGGTAGTCTGAAACGTTTCTCAATATTTAGTCTAATTCTAAAATATTTGGTACAATGCTAAATAATTGCTGAAGCATCAACAAGTTTTGTGATATCACTTCTAAATCAACTTTATAAAATTCAAGGTTTTATTTTAACTTATATAAAATAGAACTATTAATTAAAATATATATTAAAATAGAACTTCGTGTTTTACACGCAACGAAGAATGTTCATTGACAGGACTACTGATTTCCGTAAATATTTGTAAAACGCACATAGAATAGGGGAATGTATTCTGCCACCTCTGCAGAGGTTTGCGCAATCATAACTTTCCTTGATGTATCATCTCCCGTCGACCATAAACGATGGAAGATTAACCATAAAACGATAGTTTTCTGGCCAAACTGCTGTTGGTTAAAGTAGGAAATGGTCACAGATATAAAAACGTCGAAAATATAGAACATTTCAAATCAAAACTCTGAACTCCGAGAAAATCATTGAACCCATACAATTTGCCAAGAATCAGAATCCTTTCTCAGAAAACTGTTGACAAGACCAATATGGAGTTCCAGTAGCGACTTGAGTAACTTTCAACCAAGTCCAAAGCAATTATAAAGATGACAATTGCAACTAATAAAACCAAAGGCTTCGCCAAGTTTGAAGTCAGTGACAGTGCAAGGTTTTTAATCCACCACGCCAGCCAAGCGTTTAATTTTTTCATTCTCGTCAAATTTCAACTGGCTAGCGTTTCTTTGACACGGTTGGCTTTATCCTGGTCAACTAACGCAAAGCAACCGTATCACGTGCTCATAAATGATTTGGATGTGCTACAAGCACCTATCGTGTTTTAAGAAACGCGGAATGCAAAGTCCACTACTACAATGGGTTTGTAATTACGCTAATAATGGTGCTCGAATTAAAAGGGCGCGATGTATTCACAGCACATTTTTCACCTTAAATGTCAATAAAACAATTCATGGAGCATTGTCTCGGTGGTTCAGTGCAGCCTTGCAAGGTACCAATTCCATGCAAAATCGATACGTACGTATGTGAGCTATGCGGATGCAATCGAATGAAAGTGGTGTAAAACATTTAAAAGCAACGAGGTAAATCAAGAAACAAAGGATCCAGAGTATATGTATGTATTAAGTCATCCCATAAGTAGTGGTTTATTTCAGTATAATAATAATAATAATACGACTTTATTACATTCCCAAAAAAAAGGACGAGAAATAATGGGCGAGATTCTCAAATTTGCTGCTCTTAAGGCTAACCCTGAGACTAATGAGAATATACAATAATAATAGAAAGAGAATATAAATACAAATAATTACAAAACCAACGTGTGTACTTTCGGTGAGAATAAGTTTCTGTCAACGATATCTATTTGTGTTCCCCCATTTTCTATAATGCTGTTACTCCCTTCTGTCGATTTTTCTTTCTCGGTTTATAAAATACCTTTGATTTTATTTGACAATATTTTTAAATTTCTCATATTTTCGACTTCTCCTATTGTTCTAATTTCTTTATTTCTTCTTTACACTAATAGTACAGCAAACAATGGTTGCGTTGTATTTTTTTGTTAAACTCGTATAGTATAGCATGTCGAATTACTTACGAGACAGATTAATATTGTACTCTGGATGACTTTAAGAAACAATACAGTTTCACGTAATTATTTCGCAAAGTTAATAGGACATTGCACACAGTGCAATTCAAACGTCACAAAGCGTCGAGAACGTGCCAACAGTTGCGTCAGATCACGCAAATGAAAATTCCTTCACTCCTGCCAGTCCGAGTTTTGTGAAAATTAGCACAAATTAGTCGCATGCTAACTTCCGCGGTTCGTTATTTTTGGCACACTCGTAGCACCGTAAAGTATCATTTTAAGGGGCAAGAAGTGTAGCAGCAGTTTGAAAGAGTATCTTGTGGAAATGTATCTACACTATCTACATATGTATACAGGGAGCTGTGATGGATGTAATGACAGCGTGCATTTGAGAGAAAGCCAATTGTGCATGAATCTAATGGCTACGAAGTTGAGAACTGACCTACAAAGTCGTGTATATTGAGAAAAGTGGGATATCTTGAATAACATTTCATCGCTTCGATTACATTATATCACGTACTTCATTGTTAATTTATAGTAAACAGGCAACTTCGGTAATTTTTTTCTGATTTATGAGGTGACGAAAATTCTATAGACTATCACAATTTTTATTCTATTTACGTATGAATACAACGGAGTTACTACGAATTTGAAACAACTTTTCTACCGATGCTATGAATTAACTAGACGATGGAATTGCAGAGAAATTTGTGTCCATACATTTGCAATTTTTGTTGTAAAAGTGGTAACATGAAATCCGTTGAAAAATAGATAAAATAATATTTTAGAATTTATATATATTATTTGTCGTTGCACTTGGCTCTTCATGCACCAATTTAATCACTATTTACTTTTTTGCTCAATGCTGTTCTTATTAAACAGAGAACTTTGGAATATCGAATAATATAACGAGTAATTTAAAAAACAGTACTTCATTTCATCCTACAAATTACGAACTCTCCTATTTTTGTTTAAACTCGGGTGTGCTTAAGTGGGCAAAGGTTTAATAACAACATTATTCTTGCATCTCCCATGTTGCTCATAATATGAGACAGAAGGTTCGCTCGAAGCTCTACATATAACACTGTAAACACCGGAGATATTTTCTAGTTACTGCACTGGACCCATCAATCCCGCAGGCCTGCTAGCAAGGAAGTCAGCTCGCGTTGAACCACCTCGCGCAACCCGTTGACGCGTCCAACAAAGTCGAAGAAAGGAGGAAGTACGGGAGATGAGTGAAAGGTCCGCGAAATTCTCCGTTGCATTAAACCACGGCTGGAGTGATACACGAAACGATTTGTTGTCCATGCAACGGGATCCCAAGAGAAAAAAGGTAGCAACGAGATCGATAACATTCTACCGTAACAACGCGAGCATTCCCGCGGGATGAAAGGAGGAAGTGAAAGGCCAAATTGGAGCCTTCGATGGAAATTGCAATGCGGAGCCTCACCTAGCGCGTTCGGAAAGCAGCTTTGTCAGCGACGGGCACTATTTTGGTAGACAAAAAGTCGACGATCAGGCGACAATAGGTATAGGAAGAATACCGCGATCCCGGTGAACTGTCCGATGTAAAACGTCACGAAGAAAGGAGGAAGTGTCGCGGAGGAGTGAAAGGCTCGACTAGAAAATTCACTGGCGAGATTACAACTCAAACTGGACGCAAGTGCGCGTCATACCGCGACCCATCGCGTCTCGTCCAGGCGCGTCACGTAACGTCGCTATCTCGATTCACTCTCCCAATAGGAAACGACGGGGGCAGCGCGAGTGAAACGTCGCGATTCGGGTTGGCAAGCCAACACGTGAGAGATAGTGGCGAGCAGCCGCTGCTCAACTACCGAGAAATATGACGGGTATCCGTGCATCTGATCCTACCGATGACCACTTTATTCGAGGCACGTAAAAGACCCTGTTACGTTTCATTAAAGGCCTTTTCACACGAGAAACTTCTATGACTCACGACTGGTGTTTCAGTACGTTCACTTGACAGAGGCGACGATGTCTTAGAATGCGTAGAGCAGGAAAGTGTGTGAATGTGTAAAAGAAACAGACCAGTCGCAAGTGAGGAAAGTGCCGCGTGCGAAAAGGACTTAACGTAGGCACTTACTTAGTGGCACGGTATTTAATCGAAATGGAACTTTCATCGTACTTTTTACTTAAATGGTGGCATGCAATAGCTCTCTGTGATTGAATATTAGAATCTAAGTCTAATTTCTTTATCACTTTGTAAGGCTCCACTGAAATATGAAATCCCACGATGCGTGAAACGTGTTAATATCGAGATAAGCATAATGTAATCTCATGGAGAGAGAAGAATGCAGTTCTCGAATCATGAAACAATTCCCATATACGTTCCTACTATACCGTGAAATCAGCCAAAGAGATTGAGCCAACCCCAGTTTCAATTAGAACAATAGAGCCCACATACTCCCTTCCATGTAAATAACCAACGGAATCACCACACTTTGAACGACGGAAATGACTGAGCCATGCCAGCCAACGATATAATCCCGCCGCGAGCAAGATCCTAAGTGTCTTAGCAGTATTGCCAGGAATTACACTAAACCGTCACAACTTGTAACCTTCGATCGCGAGCTACGGGTGAAACGCGAAGGCAAACAACGGCGAACAGAGCAGCGAAACGAAAGATAATGGGATTTATCGGCGACGACACGACAGCGAAAGCGTAAAAGTGCACGGCTGTGGGATTATGCTAACATAGAAGAACAGCCTGTTGCGCTCTGTCTGCGGGCAGGAACGGGCACCGTTGTCCTAGGTCGCGTCTCCCCAACCTGTCTTATATCCTCCAACGGGATTTCGTAATTAGTTATGTACGAAGGCGAGTTAATTGAGTTTTAAAATTCTTATGGAAATTCTGTACACCCTGGCATTGTCCTGTAAGTTGTCAGTATCGTGGAGAGGACTCACAGGACGTCATGGTAGCAGTGCAAAGGTAGCCGTCCCACTCGGGGCACGCACTGAAGATGAGCAGCGTCGAAACTTATCGAAGATTCATCGAAGAATGAAGGTTCAGTACTGTGATTACCACATCTTTGGACCAATCAAGGAACAGGTGGTGTATGAGTGATTGCACGCGACCGGAAGAATTTTATTCGAGTAACCCATGCACATTGTAAGCGCTGAAGAACCTTCTTCCCGTTCTCTCTCAACTACCTGTTCCGTCCTATCTTCTAACATCCCCGCGTCTAAGGCCGGGTCTGCTAGGTAAGCCTTACTGACGAGTTCACTAGCAGGCCCCAGAGTGAAACGCACACTTCTTTCCTTTTCTCTTTTTCTATCCAATCTTCAATTGCACACACACACCCTCTACCTTCACCACCTCACAGCTGTGTCCCACTGTCGCCCAATATATATTTAAGGTTTTCATTTGACTCGCCCCGGTACAATACACGATCGAAGGCGCGCGTTCGCCGCGGCAAAGAAGGGTTTCCGCTTCGCGGTAACGGAATAAAGGCTCCCCCAAACCAACGCGAATATTCGCGCCGCGGATCAGATAAGGCGCCCATAAGCCGACACGTATAAAAAACTCTGATCCGCGGCGGATTCGCTCCGCGCGGAAATATTCGCGTTGGTTTCGGGGAGCCTTAATGCGAGCACTTGCAACAGCCACGCGTCACAAAGAAACTCGCAAAATGTCCCTTCGATTATTCAACCGAGATTTTACCATGGACGCATCGCAAACAACCTGTTGACTGCGTAATTAAGTCGCGCGTCCAACGTGCCAAAAGCAGGCTACCTCGTGGCCCGCAAGCGCATTGTGCGCAATCGTTAGCCTTAGCAAATCTGCTTGAAATTCCTGGTCGCGTCTCGATCGGACAACCGACACAAATTAAACAATCTTATCTGGCCGCAAGTTGCGTGGTCAAGATTAAAAGGCAAGTCTGCCCGTTCCTCTATCGCGTTCCATTGCGTCCTACTGCGTTCCAGGATGCTCTATTATGTTGTGCCACATTCATCAAGCCGAGCAGGTTTGAATAAAACGAATAATACGTTGCGCAGAGGAGTCGACAGATTGCGATTCGCAACGATTTTCACGGATGCATAGATTTTATTTGAACTGAAAGAATTTGTCGCGCAACGCACAGTTGCTGGAATGTGCCTCGAATGCAGCAAGAGGGGCGCAGCTACATCTTTACCAACTTCGAGTAAATTAGAAAAAAATGTTTGTCAGATTATTGATTTGACTTAACAGTAAAAAGAGAACGCAAATTGAAAAATATATATTTTCACACAATAAGCAGCAGTTATTGAGTTGGTAAGTTTTTATTTCTATTTCTGGCGAATTTTTCAAACTGAAACATTCGTGTTGCGCAAAACAGCAATGGGTGCAGATTCAAAATTTGCAATAAATCGCTCGTTTGTTATCGGATTTGTATTAAATGCACCAAACGATGTAGATTTTTTTTTACATGTATTACGCGTCATAACTCAAAAACTGTCAAAAAAGCTACACCTCTCTTGCTGCACGGTCCTTAATTAATAAAGAATATAATATCTCATTACTCGTCTTTGGTTTAGCATGTACTATGCGTACCAGAATTAAATAAAGATATTTAAGGAAATTGGGTCTCAGTTAAGATGTCGAAATTGGAGCACTTAAAGAATAAAATATACGTAGTCTTAGCCTTATGATGGCCGCACATTTTGGAGTAACCTCACGCTCACTGCCCATCATTTTCTAATTCAGATTTTTCGCGGTTAACATAAAACTTAAATCGCGGTACCTATACATGACAAAAGGCCCCAAAGATTAAACAATTGACAGAGAAAAAAATGTATATTCTCTATGTTGTACGTTTTGGTACATTTAAACTCGAAAACTCAATCTATTCTCGATGCATCCCCTATCTAATCTAGAAGTTAATAACCAAACCAAACCACGAGACAAATTCTACGAGGTAGAACGGGGAAGTGAGACAAAGCAACCCGACATTTTATTGCCTGCTATTCTTTGTCCCAGCTGAAAGCAGTATTTATTGTTCCAAGGACGTACTGACACTTTCACGGAGACCGAATATAGAACTTATTGCTCCGTTCGCAGAACTCGCGAGAGGAAAAGATGAAGACTGCGCGCGTGCAGACAATAAGCGTAAGAAAATTTGCATCGAACGAGGTAGGTATAAATGTTTGAAATTGCGTCGGTTCTCTGCTCAACGGTCGTATTCGTCGTTTAATAAGAAATAATTCAACGACAAACCACATTGTCTTCGAAACACATTGCGCAACGTTGCCTGCCGCCGGTTTCGGAGTGAACTTACGCTCGCTGCTGATGCATTTCCAATTTCAAAGCTGTTCATCGATTCTTGGGAATCTTCACAATTGTATCTCGTAAATAGAATAGAGACCGCCGTGTAGTACAGTTTTATCGGCGATAAATGTAAAATAAGATTGAATAATTGAATTCTTACGCTCCAGCGCGGTAATACATCGTAGGCGTGAAGGCACACGCATACTTAACAGAGGCACATAAAATATTTAACGTCGCGAGAGCATCATCTACTCCAAAGCCCGTAAAAGGGCGAAGCAGTGAATACTTCAAAAGCTCGAACGCCTTACAAGAACTTAGCTGCTTGGTATAAAATATTACACCGGCAGTGTCGACACCTAAACCTCATTTTTTATAAACTGCAATAAATATTTTACAAGGAGGAAGAACGAAAATTTGAAACCTAGTTGTATGCAACTATTTATATACCTTTTTAATTTCCTTAATCTTTAAACTCCTAAATCAAAGCTGGTTAATTGTCGGCGGCTCCCTGCAGTAATTTTCAAGCAGCCTTTATATATTGTAAACAACGAATACGTGTTTTATGTAACCACGTAAAAACTGTATGCGGACTTAGGCGTGGAGACGGTGTGAACAAATAACACGATGAACAGGATGTGATAAATACAGCAGGATAATAATCGATCTTCTCGTCCCGGCGACGCTTCTAATCGCAGCATTTTGCAGTTGCGTTTAACAAATGAATTAACGATCGCGAATAACACCTATCTCCAGTTGATTCTGAGAACGCAAGCAAGCACTCCTGACCTTGATCGGCCTGAAAATTCCTAGAACACAACTGGCGAAATTGTAAACGCGGTACGACGACTATGGCGCACGTTGACCCTTACCGTCCCAACGGGACGGCAATTTTCCAATCAACAATCGGATTTAGTTGAATCCAGCACGTCGATCTTTCGATGGAATTAGACACGAGTGATTCCATGATACTTTCAAACTTCTTCCCGCAACTTTGCACGGAAATTAAATAATTATTGGCCCGAGGTGGAAGAATTAAAAATTTTTCGAATTTGAAAGTGAAATGACAGATGTTAGATGCAATTATTGCATAATTGCAATCTCTTCGATCTGAAGAGATTATGTAGTTTTATTCTAAATGAATGATGTTTTGAAAATTGAAGAAATATCTTCGAGGATTAAGGAGAATGTGGAACTATCGGTGAGGGAATCGAATGAAGTTCTTGGAATGGAAATTTATGTGAAATTACGGAGACGTGATGTAAATGTACGTCAGAGGCCTCGGTATAAATATTTTATTTGCTGTGACATCAAAATTGGAGAACAGTTTTACTTGAAATGAATATATTTCCTGTAGATTCTATTTGAAATACTGTGTTAAAGAATAGTTGAGAAAAAGTGTAGAAACTTGTAGAAAAAATAGTTACATATGCATGATTGCAATTCTCTTTAGTTTCTAAATGCCAAAAAAATAGTAAACTTATTATTGAACTTAGGTATATTGAAATAGTAACCGAGAACAAAAGACTTTAATAAAATGAAATTAGTTGAAATAATATTTAAAATATTGAGCACTAAAGCTAAAGCAAGTAAAAGAGTATTTCAAATGTAACAGACAAAACGGAGCTTGCCCCAGTGTGAGAAAGAACTGTTGAATAAAAATTCAAGCTGTTCGCCTTTAATAATCCACATATACTCCTCTTTATGCCCGCTTTGCCTTTTCATCAGAATAAATTTTAAATATTTAAATGATTATATGATTCTTAATTTTTTATTTCGTAATGATCATTTTTATTAATCGCTCCCAAAAGAACTTCATATCGTAGTCGAGAAGTAAAATTAATATTTGCAAATAACCGTCTAAAATAACTAAGATATATACATAACACATAAAATACTAAATCATTTCATTAGCTCCGCAAACGTTGTTATATTTGAAATACTATTATGCCTGTGCTCACTTAAACCTGGACTATTTAAGAAAGTTACGTCAAATGCTTGTGTTTCAATTAATACCTAAATATTCGAGGTTCGCAGTCTGTTTTACCTTGCTATAAACCGTAACAAAGCGTTTTAAACGTCCCAAATAAAAGAATATAGAAAAAAAAAATGAGCATTTATTTAATTATCTCTCTGCCTGAAAATTTCACAGAAATTTTACACGCGTCTATCTTAAAACAGTATTCTAAATACTTCTATTTCAAATTTTAACTGAACTCCGACCCGACATTCCTTGCTTTCTTCGGAACGATGAGCGCGAGAGAAAAAAGTGCGGAAAAAATCTATCTACGGTCGCGGCGAAAGGAAGAAAAGGACTTAAGAAAGGTCGCGCGCCTGCGCGCCGTGTACATTCTGGAAAGAGCGCGACCGTTCGTACATCCGTGTTCACGGGCACATACGGCTGTTTTGAAAACGCGGTCGGTAAAGCAGGGTCGTAAGGTTACGTGAACCGACAACGACAGAAAAACTATCAACCAGAGGGACGCGACACATTCAAAATTCCAGGCTGCCAACGGCACTCCGTTCGAAAATCGCCAACGGTCGTTACTTCCTTCCGAATATTCTCTGTCCGGGTTCAGAGTCAGGTTAGGTCGCACGACGCGGTAACCTAAATGCCGCGTTTGAAACGGATCGCCGAGCCCGGGGATCGATACGCTCGAACAGGGGATATGGCAGATTTGGAGCGCTACCATATGGAGCGCCGGCGACAAAGCGACAAACGTTCGAAATGCTGTACTTACATTTTGTACAAGAGCCTCTCCTTGCTGTCGTCGGGACGCGGTGACACAGCACGTCTCACTGATGTTCACCGATGTCGAAGCACGCTCAACATGTATCCGATCCGAACGCTCCTCTCGTTTACTCTCTGCGTGGATGGCGTGGTCGCGCGTCCGATTTATTCTCGCATATGCTTGTCGCCCGGCACCACACGTGACGTTTGAAAACCGGCAACGTACTTACGTACCGGCCAGGGAGTCGAGTCGGCGAGAATACGCGCGCGATCGTGCGTGTCCCGTGGCTAGCCTGGCGCTCGACCAATGATGCACTGTGCGTGGATCGTCACCAACAGAACGCGTCTCGTTCGGGCTGCCTCTTGATCGGGGCAACCAAAAAAAAAAACTGCTCGAACGACGAGGTGTTGCTGCCCGTCGCTGTTGACGGGCAGACGCGAGCGAAAGGTTGAGGACGAGCGTTAAACCGAAATACCAGTCCGACCGTTTCGGGCCCTCCGAACCACCGTTGTAACGTCGCGCAGTTTGTCCTCGCGGTAGATAGTAAACACACAAGAAAGGCAGGGGGTCGGGGAGGGATTACGAACGGTAACGTCGAACCGTTTCGAACTGCGTCGAAGCGCGAGGAGACAATTTACGGATACAACATCGGTTTACACATCGACAACACCTCAAGTCGCCGCGGCGAACCAATTGACACTGACAGCGGCGTTCAACTCGAGCGCGCACGCACTCTACCTCTCCCCCACTCCTGTCACCTTCCCTCTTACTATGGGCACCTTCCCTCTCTACCCGTTGCTCTATCCCCCACCAGCGGTAAACGTCATTCGTAGACCGTGCTCGTCCCTTCGAGCGCTTCCACGCGCTCCTGAGTCACGACTCGATTCGATTTTGACGTATGCACGTTACGTGCGTAACGAAATCCCCGAAGAATGCCGGCCGGCAAAATGACAGTTTACGTAAGCATCGTTCTGCGTTTAAGTTCACGGATTCGCACGGGCTCCCGCGCCGATGATAAGGGGTTAACTTCTTTTGGATGATCGAATTCTTTGTTGCTTTAAATGCCATGTGTTATAGACTTGAAGCCAAAAGTTGTTTCGACTGAAATTGCAATTGCCACACGTGGGCCAGGGGCGCTTTGACGCTTAGACTACATCTTGCGTGGAAGTGAGGTGAAGAAATAGTCATCGATTTAATGTTCTCTGAAGAATAGCACATGATGTGACAAATGACGAATTGAAGTACATCTTTGGTTCCTTCTTTCCTTCTGCTTACTATACACTTTTGACGAAAAACAACAAAATTGCAGTACTTAATCAATATGCTACCATTTTCAATTTTAATACATCTCTAAAATATAAATATTATTTAGTCATCATAGGTATTATAACATTAAATATATATTTGTATATGCAAATCCTGTTAAAAAGTGTTACATACGAGTAAATGTTCTAGACATTATCATTGTTTATAAAGTAAAGCAGTGTGAAGGGATATCTGATTTAGAATGGCAACACAAACTTGAATATGAATGTGAATTGTAAGGATCGAGTCGCCTTGGTGTAGGATTCAATCATTCTCGGTTGTGTTGAGGTACATATAGGTACTTCCTATTATAATTTCTGCATAACATGTGAGTTAATGGACGAGCTCAGAACAACCGAAGGTATGTATGTACATATGTACGTACTCGAATAAAGTTCGAACGTATTCTGTTAAGATGTGTTGTTCAAAGTACTAACACTTACTCAGAAAAGTGTCCGTTCACTCCATACGCATGAAATATTTTACTTCTTTAAGTAATGTTAAATTCAGAATTACTCAGTACAATTTACATTAGTATAAACCTTGTTTAATATATTTTTACTTAGGAGGGAAGTTCGGCAACGCGGATGTTCAAAAAAAAAATTGAAACTTTGCAGAAATGTAGCTCATGTGATGCTAATAACGTAACAATTTTTTGATTCGGCAATAAAACCGTCCTAAAGGTAAAAACACTCGAAAAGATGGAGAGTTTTCAGATTATCGTGAATATCTACGAAACTGTAAACGATATTAACAAAAAGTTAAATTCAAAGTGGTATGGTTTTTAATATTCTACAATATGGAGATAAAGAATTTTCGAAAAAAAATTTCTTTCAAAATTTATCCCCACCATCCTATTTTTTAAAAATTCTTGATCGCCATATTCTAGGATATTGAAAGCCATAAAACTTTGAATTGAAATTTTCTTCGATATCTTTTACGGTTTCGCAGATATACACGATAATATGAAAACTCTCGATTCTTTTCTATTCAATTTCATACATTAATTGTGGTCACCAACACTGTGCTCCAAACAAAACTACCCCCGCGACGTTCCCACGGAATCATTCGCTGTGTTCGATGAAAATAGCGTAACAATAGCACCATTGACGTAGAAGTTGCAGCCCATTCTAAATGCGTTGCAGGCAGCTTTTCCTGCACGACAACATTCGCGCTCGAAACGCGAGCGAACGTTTTATGAATTGCGCAATTCTTATCTGGCGGCGATTGTCACCGGGCGGTTACGTAATGACGGGGCGACGATGTCGAACGATAAAACAACCGAACAGTTGCTGATCCCGTCGTTGTTTTTCAGTTGCAAAATTACCGTGACGCTCGCCAGCGATATTTCTCACCGCGAACAAGCCGGTTTCCTTCGAGTACTTAACGTGTTTCCAGCGACTCCTAGAAACCGGCGTTCTATAGACGCTTATAGCGGCTGTACAGCCCATAGTCGATCGTTCTCTTACAATCAGCTAAGTATTTCCACATCGACGAAACTTTTGAAGAGTTGTCGCCCTACTTTTCCCCATGCCGCTCGCGGCAACAATTTTCCAGGGTGCCATTATGCCCTAGCCGCGAGTCTCCCGAATATATACAAGGTCCATTCCGACCTATCCTAAATATCAAGTCACTTACGTTATTTATTACTTACTAGCAAAATACCACCGCGTTTCGCTTCGGGCCTAAGAGATATTAAGGAAGGACTCCATGAAAACACATTTCGCTCCTCTGCACCACCCCCTTAGGGGTTGATTAGGGCAAAATACTGAATCTGGTTTTTAGGCATTTGTGTGAGTAACATTTGTAAGTAAAAACCAAGTTGATATTTAATCTGGTCGAAGAGATTTTAAGAAATCCGTGG
The DNA here is from genome assembly GCA_947577245.1 of Andrena bucephala. Lineage (NCBI taxonomy): Eukaryota > Metazoa > Arthropoda > Insecta > Hymenoptera > Andrenidae > Andrena > Andrena bucephala. The sequence continues at coordinate 24,513,070 of OX387719.1, forward strand.
AAACACATTTCATCCCTTTTCACTCCCTTAGGGGTTGATTAGGGAAAAATGCTCAATTCGGTTTTTAGGCATTTGTGTGGGTAACCTTTGTAAGGATAAATCAAGTTGATATCTAATCGGGTCTAAGAAATAATAAGAAGTTTGAGAAAACATATTTCACCCTTTTTTACCCCCCTCGGGTTGAAATTTCAAAAAATCCTATTTTATCGAGCACCCACGTCGCAAAAGGAATGTACCCTCCGAATTTCATGTTTCTGGGGTCAGCGGTTTGGGCTGGACGGTATTGAATGAGTGACACAACGGTTATAAAAGTAGAGATTAACACGTTCGCCGTTTCATCGGATATATTGTATCGATCACGAACCCCCATAAAGCCCGGAATCCATCTAGAAGCTAAACTATGCTATGTTGTGTTACGCTATGCTACGCGATGCTATGCTATGCCATGTTACGTTTTAAAAAAATTAGCTTCAATACATTCTTATGGAAGTGTTTCCACAAAAAGCTAAGCTAAAACATAGCATAGCATAGCTTAACTTCCAGGTGGATCCCCGGCTTAAGAGGAAGTCCGAATTAATACACCTCGGAGATTCGGCGTTGGTGGAGTCGGTTAGACGGCTGACCAGTACTCAGAGGATCCTCAAGATCGTGGGTTCGAGTCCCAACACTCGGGGGAGTTTTTTTCCGTGGCTTCCGAATACATTGGAATTGCAAAACCTATTCCTTCAATGTACACATGTAAAATCACCCGCATCAGATTTAATGGTGGTGCGCCCACGAAACAGCAATGTTTCCTCCAACTGACAACTATGGTTCTTCTGGATCGGGGAGACATACTTTCGAAGTCCTATAATGCCTCGCACAGCAACCATTGTGTTTCCATGCATTTTCTTTAATAATAGTAATAACTGATACACATGTTTATTCTGGAATGTGTACAAATGAAATTAGGTACATTATGGGTTTGAAAATGGATTCTGTGTCCATTTGACAAGCCCATCCATTGTCCAAGGGTTAAACGTTGGTACTGAACACAGAAAATCCGTTCCGGGGTAGACGCGGAAAAAGGAAGACGGTAATTAATGCAATTAAGATGCAACATGCTGGACCGACTTTCGACGAGTGTGTATGCACGCGCACGCAAGTACACGCGTGCATCGAGCGCGCGAGCAAAGACGAACGTTCCAGTAACTCTCCTCGACAGCCGCGTTTTCATAACGTATGCATAACATTTTCATAACATTCGCGAGCGATAAACTTTAACGGTACCATCGCACACGTTTATCACGCGTTCCCCGCAATTACTCTATCGCCCTGAGAAATCGACGCCATGCAAATTACCGTTACTCCTTTAATTGGCTGGTTATGGAATCGAGAAAAGTCCACTCGCGTTGAGGTGGACGCGGTTAGAAATAGTTTTATACCTCCGTGTGGTCGGAGATTCGAGTTGCGCTACTCGAGGGACGAATTTTACAAAGACAACGGAAGTGTAGCAGGGAAAGTGAAAGCACTATTATCATATAGCTGGTAAACGGCTACTCGGAGCGGACGTTGATTCTTATTAATTTATAGCGGAAGATAGCAGACGAAAGATAGCCGTTCGTACGGTGGATGGCAAACTGTGCACATTCGATAGAAAAATACTTGGGCTGAGTTTCAAAGACATTTTTAGGTCAAGCAGGTATTGCAGGTTGTTGACTCTGCATCAGATCGTTACTTTCACGTCACAGTGTTGGTCGAGCTTTTAAATGGAAACCGGGCTTTATCTATTCTTGTATGCGCTACATCGAGGACGTAACAATCGTCTTGTCGTGCCGTCATCGATAGACGCTAAGCTGTAAACTCTCCTCGCGTTTTGAATTCTTTCTCGTAGCCCTTTGCAGATGAAACAACGATTTTTTTTGGGACACAAAACACACCCTCCGCCTTTCGAATTGGTTTTCGTAGCCTTTTGCAAAGGGAACTAAAAACCTTGCGAGACTCGAGAACACTTCCCTCGCTTTTTTACACCGTTCTATAGACCTTTACAAAGGACGGAACTAGGGATTGTAATGCCGGTAAGCCGGTTTAACGGTAAATCGCGACATATAGCCACAATTTTTTACCCGTAATTCGCCAGTTTTGTTTACCGGTAATTCGATAAATTACATATAAGAATATAGCGTGTATATAGGTTCAATAATTCATTCGACGTCTACTACACTATCAATGAAAGAAAAACTTCATCAACAATCTCATGAAAAACTAATTCTAATCCATAAGAAAACTAAAAATCTGAATCAAGTGATAAAAAAGGAATTGACGCATTTTCAAGAAGACAAATTAAGGGGAAAATATATACAAATGCCACATGATTTCCTAATGACTACCAGGACCAAGAAGCTTTATTTTGTACGAAAATTGGGAGACCAGAGTTTAGACAAATTATGATTTTTGCATGATTATTTGTTAAACAGAGTTGATAAATAATAAATTTTTAATTATGTAAGTTAAGATTCTTTTCATTGTTTTCGTGGTAAAGATCCCTATTTAATTAGTATTGCCAATAGTTTGCTAATATATGTATTTTGTGTTATATCATTTTATATTTTATGTTCAAAATAGTTTTATTTGCATCGATATATTTTTTATATTGCTTGATTAGATTTAAAAAAAATTGTTTTTTTTTACATTGTAATATTTACTCTTATCTTTTCAATACCTTAAAAAATACTGGTAAATTACCGGTAAACCGGTTTTGAGTTAAACTTTTACCGAATTACCAGTAATTGAAAAAGTCGGTAAATTTACAATCCCTAGACGTAACGTATTTCCTCAAATACGAAACTTTCCTCCTGTTTTCAATTTGTTCTTGTAGCTCATTGCAAACGAAACAACAAATTTCGTGCAAGTACAATCGTTTACAAAGGAAGCAACGAATTTTGTAAGACATGAGAACACTTCGTTGGTGTTTTGAATTCTCTCGAGCAGTCTTTTCCAAAGAACTAAGGAATTTCGTCAAGCTCGAAGGCTGTTCCTTGGTGTTTCGAATTTTTTTTCGCATGCCCATTTGCAAAAGTAACAATGAATTAAGAGAGACTCGTAAACGCTTTCGTCGCGATCATGTTTCATTTAAGCAACGTTGTTTATAATGGCCGTTAGAACGCCGTGATTTGTCGTTGACTCTTTCCTCCATAAACTTTCGAGCAGTCATTCGGTGGTTAAGCGTATTCAGGTTCCCGCTGGCGCGGCGCAAAAACTCACTCTTAATTGGAACAACCGCAAGCTTACAACATTCCAAACAGGGGCCGGTTTCCCGAGGGAAGGTCACTTCACCGGCTTCATTTGAATTTTCAATTACTAGGACGATTAACCCGACGATACTGTATTTATCACCGTAATATTGTTATCTAGGCAACGAGGACAGGTGCGCTCGTATCAGGAGCGACACTGATTGTTCCAGAAGTTGACCGCGGTGAAGAAGCCAGGGCCTGCAATCGCACAGTACATCCTGTTCTCCAAGAAGGAATAACATAATTTAAATAAATGAACAAACGAACGCGTCTTTTCAACCATTAGCGACACACGAACAAACGGTGATGATGAATTAGAAGATACAGGCATCGCGAGGATTTGCCAGAATTGGGCAGAATTTTAGTTGCATAAATTTTAACGAATAAAAATTTATGGGTATGACGTCGATTGGGATAAGAACGTGTTAATTTATTAAAAGACAGGGCTGTGAGCAATTCCTAAGTTGGATCTTGAACTTAACGCGAGGTTTCGGACTAAATATCGATTTTTTTTTATTTCAGTTTTCGAATGTTCAACCTTTTAAGAATACGTGTTTAAAAGAATTTGTTTAAATTCGTAAAATTCCCGAAGTTATGGGCATTTGAGTAGCAGCAAATGCATGGGCAACACCCAGCCACTCGGCGCTCCTATAAAAGTTTGAATGCGTTTTTTTTTCGAAACTGTGTTCTCAAAATCAGTGGAACCTGTATCTCTAAAAGTTATCATCCGATTCGACTGAAACTTGTTTTATTTTGAAGAATATATTTCTGGCTCGTGTACAGACCAGAAAATTTTTAAAACAAACATGAAAATTCATAATTTTTAAAGGCGTTGAAAGGACGAAAAATATAGGGGAAAAGTGATTTCAAACTTCAAGTGTCGTTATTTTCTCAGAAAATGTAATTTCTGTAATTTTTTCTGGTCAATCCACAAGCGAGTTTCATGCCCTTTAATAATCTGGCATTGTTTTTTACTTCAGACTAATGGTTTAGATGCTACCGGTTCCACCGATTTGGATGAATTTTTTGACGCCTTGACTTTAACGACTCCCCAGTGCCGTCTGCAATGATTAATTATAAAACAACAAATATATTGCTATAATTTAAGACATCGTTAATATAATACAAAAAGTCCCATTAAATCATATATAGTTTGCCTTTAATTAATTCCTAAAGATCACCTATTTTTATGGGCTCTAGACTGGAACAGCGAAATAGTAACGATCAGGACATTTTGTTGCAGGCGAGGAGCTTGTGCGAAATGTCAAGCTGTCTTAAAGTAAAAAGAAAAAGCAATTAATAACATAAACGTTCATAATTTGGGTAAAGTAGTCCATTACTCTCTTCATTGTCATAGAAATAATGTTTCTAAGTAAGATCGGCTTATTTAGATAGTTTTTAAGCTTCGGATAATTAATGGACAGTTACATATCTAGATAATTAATGCCAACTATATTTTAATAGTTTTCTTCGTAGTATAATTTAAAACTTAGATAAGGAGGGTAATTTATTTCATGTTACTTACCTTAGAAAGCGTACTTAGCACTAATAGTTTCAAAGGTATGACGACGAGTAAACAATGACAACTTCAACGACCGCTCCCTCTGACATTTCCATGTGATTCGAAGAATATCGGAGCAAGCTGTTCGCGTGAGCGACCTACAGTAAATTTAGGTTCGCCCATTGTTTACATACCAACCATAACTTCATAAGTTTTCGACAAAAGTCTTCTTAGCAGCCTTACCCGAACAGTTTCAAGACTTCGTGTTTACAAGCTGAATTATGGTGGAATAAACATTATCGTTCCTTTGTTCATGCGATTGTTCACGAATATCGTGGACGAACACTTGAGATAATTGGTAAAGCTATGGAAAGTATATTTGCAATACACAGTACATACATGCATACACACAGTGCATGCAAGTGATTGAAAACAGAACTATACTTATCTTAATATATAAAGCAGAAAGGGTTTGTGTGTTTGTCTTTCGCCTAAAATCTTTAGAAAGATAAACTCTGGGGTCACGAAATGTGTCCCAGCTCATTATGTCTAGCTAATCCAGATGAATGTAACTATTTTCAGAAAAAAATAAACAAATTTATTTTTATAAAACCTGAATTTATATTTCGGGCAAAGTTGAGTAGTAAAGCTAATAGCATAATAAAGTACACTGCGGTTATTTTGTGACGAACGACTAACTAAAAAGAATTTTCCTACTTAACGGACGCAATTAATATCATCATTTACCCACACGTTCGTGGAAAAGAAGGAACTATAGTAAGTGGCCAAATTATTTTACTCAAACAAGAAAGTTTATATTTTGTAAATTTAAGCGATGGAATGAAATAGATATCTAGTTTTTAATGTGATAATATTATTTTTTAATACTAGTAGATGTATTTAAGAATACAAATTAAATACATTTATATAGGTTTAAGACTATATTGTACGAGAAATTTGGTGACTTCGCCTTTCTTTAGCTTTTACGACGGCTTCGATTCGACGTGGCACGCTTTCAATTCTGTGGCTACTTCCAGCAGTTTTGGAGTATTGTGCCATATTCCGATAATGTTCTCTATTAGTTCTGTCTTATGTATAACATTTTTATCCCCGCCCTTTTAAAACCGAACGAGATTTACATGTTGAAAAATTACTCACAATTTTGCCAGCTGTTGTAGCTAATCAATGAAACTTTAATTACAGTCACGACGTTCACAGATTCCGACGGAAATTTTTTGAGTACAATAATTTGGCCACCCCCTGTAATTATTCATAGTACACTTACGGCAGGTAACAAGAGCACACAAGTGTGATTGAAAAAGAGAATCCCTGTCTTGTCACAATATCTCGAAATCCTTTCCCGAAAAGAAAGCCAACAGGAAGAGAACATCAGAGGGGAAGACGTAGAAATAGAAAATCGAATGGCGATAGACGATCCTCGAAAGAAAGAGCAGCAATATGCTGGGAAGATGGCAAAGCGCGCGGCATGCATACGCGCGTAGCCGGAGCGCAGTGCGAAGGACAACGAAGGAGCAACGAATGGCAGAGCATCGTGCTCGGGCACGCGAGCGAAGTGAAGGTGGCGATGACGTAATATGCGGCAACCGCGATACATACGTAGAGAAGTGGGGTTGCTTGTGACGGTAAAGGTGGCCGCGGGATAGGGGGCAGCGTATCACATGGGGGTGACGGCGGGGAGGGGAATGTACGGAGAGTGGGGAGCAAAGAGGGGAAGTGCATCGAGTGCGCGCAAGCGCAACGACGCGCAACGCTGCGCTGTGCCGTGTTGCGCCGTCGTTACAGCGACCGTCAAGGACGTTTGCGCTCGGCGTGCTATGTCGAGCGTTAGAGTGAGAGGAAAGGAGAGAAAGAGAAAGAGAGAGAGAGAGAGAGAGAGAGGGAGAGAGAGAGAGAAGTGCTCAAAGAGTTTAGGAAACTAATATAAAATAATTATTCAACTGCATTCTTTTCAATCGAATAATCTGATGAACGAACTGGGTAATTCGCAATACACATTCAACGTAGCCAGCTGTTCCCCCCCCCTCCGTATTATGTAAACCGTTCGTCGAATAATTGATCGAATCGTTCGTAGAAAAAGCCAAAATGTCGAAATAAGGATTGGAAGGACTGTCGACGCGTTTTCGATTTCGCTCGAAGTATGTGAAAAGTGGCTGTACGTGATCGAATCGCGAGCCACACAGTTCAGTAACGCTGTGAGTGTTGTATGTTAAAAAGGATTGATGTTTTATCGAAATTTCCATCGTCTTGCTTGTTAGAAAGTAGATGGGCGAAAAAGTTCTAGGCATTCCGCGACGTTATGTCCAGCGTGACCGATGGCATTACAGCTGACTTATAGATCCTGGCTGATGGCTCGGTCAGTGGTACCGTGAGGATTAAGATAACACTGGTGGAAACTCTGGTTTAGGAGAGATGCGAGAGACTCTCAAGAGGAATTTGTTCGTGAAACTTAAAGGGACAAAAATTGAGAAAAAAATTTAACGAGTAAACAAAGTGTTATACACAATTCTGCGGACAGCTTTTTTTAACAAATGTCCACCGATCCAGAGGTGTAGATTCACCCCTGAAAGCAGTGACCATCTCTTTTTTATCACCCTGTCCAATAGATATTTCTTGAAAAAGTTTATTCGTTTCTTTTTGTAAATTGTTTTTAGTACTTACGCAAGTACTTTCAAAACGGTCTTATCTACTGCACTTTACCAGTAATGCTTTGTGAAAAAGTGTTGGCAATTATTGCCAGGCAATATGCATTCGCATCAAAAGAAATAATTTCAGTATTGCCTTTTATTTTTATTCCTACAAAACGATTCTGATGTATTTGATACCATATTCCTACCGACAGCTGCAACTCTGTCCGATTCTATTTCTATATAATAATCTTTTCATACGATTTACCATTTTTTCAATGCAAAATTACAATATACACGCCTTTTGCACTCTACTTTTACTTTTACATATAATATAATTTCTAACTCTACTATTTTCCTTTTCTTGTTTTCTTATATGTATTTGTTATTTATCTTCTTGACATTTTCGTAATGTCTACTTGTGCAATAAAGAAATATTATTATTATATTCGTGACATCCACAAGTGTTTCTTCACCACTGTTATCTATGATAATACGTGGTACAGTTTACGTAACATTTGACACATACTTCTGCAGAAAAACTGTACTTTCCACCTAGCAAACAATGTACTTATCGCAGTAACAATAATTCGTCATAATAATAAAAGAAATTACCATACTACTTATTCTTTCACCTACTTCTACATTACACGATTCTAAAACCTAAACAATTTCTGTTAAAAGAAAATAATAAAATAGAACTTCCCTACACGTTGAAAGCAACTCGGTGTCCTAAGCCCATCGCCAGACGCAGGATTCGTCGACGAGGACGGGCTACGAGCTCAGCAACTTGGAAACCGTGCGTAACGGGGTTCGAAATACAATCGGGGAAAGAGCGGCAGATCGGTACAGGCCAAAGTGAGGGAATGGGACGAAGCAGACAAAACAAGGGACCTGATGGACAGGCTGATGAGAAAGAGAATGTTAAGTAGACTGCGAGTAGAGCATACATGCGTGGGAGGAACGGAGAGAGAGTATGTGACTAGAATGTTTGCGCGCCGCGCGCGATTAAGTGAGAGGGAACGCGAGCCAGTGCGCGAGCGGGAGAGGGACGGAGGACGAGAAAGAAGCAGGGAGAGAAAGCGAGGGTGTCAGGCGGAGAACGAGTGACTGAAGAACGGAGAACGGGAGAGCTCGCCTGACCGTTTTCAGAGAGGGACAGATAGAGAGGGAGAACGTGCTCTGTCCGACGTACCCGCGAATCGACGAATTCGAGCCACTCCATCGGCCTCGAGCGGCCTTGAACGTATTGCGACCGAGTGCAGACCTAAGCGAGAGATTGCTGGTCGTTTTCCAGGGTGACTCTATGGGCACCGCTCGGCTCGTTTCTGCCGCTTAATAGAAACTTTATCGCGTATTTTCGCGACCGAGCGCAGCCTTTTGCACTTATTAACAATCACGTCCGTCCGCAGCTTTCAGTCTCGTAACTGTAAACAAAATCGAACATTGAAGATTGATATTAGCTATCTTATCTGTGCACCTCAGTCTGCACTATTCGTCCGCGAACGAATCTATTGAAAAAGTTCGAGAACACGTCTTAATCTTTCTCTATTTTTCTTTCTTAGATTTCTTTAAGGCGGTAGGGGAAAAGAGATTGATTCGTATGTTTGTCGACCGATCGACGATTAGCGTTTCTCGATATCGGTCGTAGGTAGCGTGTACCAACACGGTATTAGAAAGTATTTGGATTTATTGTCGTGGCATAAATACGCATGATCGAATGCGCCTTCGGCGACGTGCAATCTCTTAAAATCGTACAACGCCGGCCTCCGAGTCAACTTTTACTTTGTTAGAAAAGTCCGGTGTCTATTCAAGGCCATCGGGCTATCGATCAAAGCCGCGAACGAGTCTCTCATAATACGAAAAACCGATCCCTTTCATCAAGCGGATCGCTTGAAATTGTAATAGAATATGCGGCCCGCGGTTTCTTGAGCGCGAACACATCGATCAGTTTCGTGTTTAATTGTACGCCGATCGGCGCCGTGTTAATCGCGATCGCTGGACGCCTTCGTTCCCTTTCGACAGTTAACGATTTGTCGACGACCGGGTCGATTTACAGTGGATCAATCACATTTTCTCCGAACCAATTATGTTAATTCGTTTTTGTTTTGTTTTGTAATTAATAGTATTTATATTCTTTTTCTATTATTATTAGTTTTTGTTATTATTCTCAGGGTTAGACTTAAGAACAGCAAATTGTATACTACATCTCTTCGTGCAAATAACTTCATTAATTTAGCACGATTTATTTTTTGTTAATTGTATGCAGATTGGGGTGTAATAAAGATTATTAATAATAATAATAATCTTAATAATAACATATTAATTATAATTAAGAGAAATATAAAATAATTATAATTATGATAATTGTAATAATTATATAGATTATTATTATTATTATTACAATAATTATGTAGAGTATGATTATTATTATTATAATCATAATAATTATTTTAATAGATAATAATTGATTATTTAATTATTATTGATAATACTAATTCACAAACATGACCATCCTGTAAAATTCCATTGATCTTCTCTTTAGAAGACACTTTGAAGATCCTAAATGTTCAGTAATAAATTAGGTACAACTAAATAATGAATTCTAGGAACTGATTCAGTGGTATTCCCATTCACTCTTCTACCCCAAATCAATTCCGTGGGGAAAGCAGAGCAAGAGATTTCGTCACCACGGTTTGACATGATTTTATAATAATAATACTATTTAAGTAGTCAATTGTCTGTAGGTTACTTTACTAAATTTACAAGGGTTTGATCGTGGATCCGGACGTCTACTGGTAATAGCCAAATACTGGTACGATGAGATTCAAGGATTTCCGTTCGACCTGCGACACAATTCTGAAGCCGAGTATAAGTCACTAAACGGACAAAGCGTTTGCGACACAAGCTTTTTCAATCTGGCGACTAAAGTCACGGCGCGCGGCGGTTTTCACGGCAGCGTGTGGAAGCGGTTGGAAAAAAGTTTTGCATAATGCATAACGGCGGAGCGCGGCTGCACGGATATAGGCGCGAGACCGGCTAAATCAATGACCCGCGATATAGTTGATCGAGCGTTTCACCATCGTGGGATCTACACCGTTTCTCCTTACTTTACTGTATCGCAATAAAGACAGTCGTCTATGCACCCACCTCGCGCATACCGTAGTTGTCCGCAACGTTGCTCGTGCATTGAACATGATCATATCGCTGGCTCGTTGGTAGTACTGACCAACTCTATATCCCTTAATTTTCGGTCAATGCGAATTTAAAGTTGAATGTATTATAATAAATCAGGTAATAATTTAAAGCTGTTGCAGTCTATTGTTTTAAAGAACTTAGAAAGTGGTTGCTACTGTTAATCCTTAAGAATTTTACTTTAATATTAATGTGTAATATTGTAAGTTGCGAAGAAAATCGAATGTGGGGAAAATAGTTCACAACTTTGTGAGTCGAGGTTAGAGCAGTATGAGAAATTTTTTAAATTTATTAATACCCTTTGGGCGGCGGATATGGGGTCAATTTTGACCCATACCTAATACAGTTTCGTTCATACAAACATCTGAATAAATTTTTATACTGAGCTTTGACATTGTTATTATCTAAAATTCCCCTTTTATTAAAGCAGTGATTCTGATAAGAACTTTCTGTTTACAGAATGTTAAACAGTATTTAAAGCAGAGCTGTCCGTAATGTCAGTTTTGCATTAAACCTAATATGAAAAAATGAGCTAATATGAAAACCAAATCAGAAAATTAAAGAAGCAGTTTTGATCTTCAAGAAACTTCGAAAATCATTTCAGTGAAGAAAGGTAATTATTTTCGCAATCGAAATTGGTTACGTACGGTTTTCTAATGGAGGGTTATCTTTCATTTTCCTGAAAACTCAAAAGTGACGAAATCGAGTAAACTTTGAGCGAACCGATCCGTGGTCTATTAATTAGTAGCGCAGAGGGGCAGATGAGGTTGACTAAAATTTCAATTCGAAAACACAATCTACGATGACTTGCGCAAGATAACGCTCCGCGAACGTTACGGTATAAGCGATAATCTTGCGCAACTACTCTCCGCACACTATTCAGTGGAATTTAATCGGTGATAAGCCGGCCTCTGTGTTCGACTCCGATCGCGAGACGCGCGGTATTTTCACAGATATAGCCAGGAAATTACACTAACTTTTTTCTTCTTGCCCACGGTATCACGAAATAGATGCCCACACCACTTGCATAACACGGTAATTGCAATTAGTCTTCAACAACAACGAGAGACAGCCGCAGAGAGATACAATATATCTTTCGATGACAGGGTTCAGGAGTATCAAGCCAAACCGCCGGACGTCTCCAGCAAAACAGTTCACGGTTTCCAAAATGCCAATGAAACTCACAGATTGCCACACTGGCACTGTTCAATCTACTGAAACGAGTAACTTGACAGATTGGCACTCGTAACTGCGCCGGCGTGTTTCCGTGTCGACATTTTCTGGAAAATATCAGAAAATCGATTTGGACATTTGGCGCTCCTAGGCTGACAAGCGTCCGCCGCCCTTTCCGGAAAATCACATAAAATATTTTAATTTAAAAGAGTTGAGACAATTTTAAAATTAATTCAATATGTCAACTCATATATGAGATATTGCTAACTTGCTACATGAAAAAAATCATGTAGTTTTTTGTTTTTAAAGTTGTTTCAAACCTCTCTGTTTAACCCTTTTTAATTTTATTCGCCCAAAATTTCCCGCCTTAGGCTGAAGACTACTTGGTCTATGTAGAAATCCGCCCGTGAATGTTTACTTTGAAAAGAATCCAAGGGAGGAGTTCGCTTTGTGCGCTTTGTACAGGACTAAAGGACTTGAGCGACTAAAGGCGGGTTCCCACGTGTCAGTACTGCCACTGGCACAAAGAAATCACTGGCACTGAACCGTCACGGAACTGACACGTGTGAATCTGTCTTTAAAAGTCCATTTATACATATCCGATCCGGGTCCGTTCCGTTCCGGCGTGCCAGTGGTAAGAAGAAGAGACCCTCTACGCCCCTCTTCTTCTGACCACTGGCACGCCGGTACGGAACGGACCCGGAACGGATATGTATAAAAGGACCTTAAAAGGGCATTTTTCAAAGTGTTGAAGTAGTTTCTTTTCGTGTCGCCAAGAAAGCTCTCGCGCCCTTGTTCCTTCGCAATTCAACGAATTCCCCTATTCAGCGTGAAGAAAACTAAATCGACTGTATAAAAAAAATCGGGCAATTACTGCTTCCTGTTCAGCTTTAGATAAAGCTGGCTGTGTTTCTGACGATAAGGCGCGATGTTCAATCTGGCGGAACACAGAACCGCAGAGATTTAATCCTTGCCGCCAAAGAAGCACGACAAGAAGTCCAACGGAGCGTGGACAAATCTTCGCTGGTTTAATCTTTTCTTTCCTTTTTTCATTATTTTCAAGGAAACTGCTATCTTCTCTATGAAAGGGCTACTGTCTGAACGAAATACGAGACGCACAAAAATAGCCGCTCGATTTTGCTCGCACATTAATTCACTTTCTACCGGCCAACTGGTCAATCACGTTCCCGTTGAAAAATTTGGCAGCACCATTTGCATCTTACGGTAAGTCGGCCACGTAGAAACTCGAGTTGAATTGATTTCTAGTCTGTCACAGCCTTGAAAGTTGTCTCTTTTAACGGGGAGTGGCATTTACCTTTTTTTTTTTTAAATATTGAACTGAATGGGGTACCTACGTAATACGGTACGTTATAACAAGGTTCATCGCGCGCTTAAGCTGTTACCTAAGCTGCTCAACTTGGTCCGGATAAATCGATCGATGTTGCTTTAATTGATCGTACTAATTGTAAGGCTCCTGAAAAATTGGAATTTCGTGCTCCGGATATTGTTTGGTATAATCTCTGTAAGCCCTTGAAATGCAAGATATTAGTTGACAAAAAGGTTTTTAAAAAATCCTTCTTTAGGTAATACTGTGATGCGTTGCTTCATGATTAGATCACCTGTGTGCTAGTTTAAGTAAAACTTTCGGTGGAATGGAAAAGTTCTCTTAACGGGTTAAAAAAACAGTAAACAATTCATCAATTTAGATATTATATTATTTTTTTTTTAGAAGAAATCATACTAATTTTTTTTTCAAATTTTGATGAATAAAATAATAATAACTGAAGGAGTTATAATTCTCGTTAGGAGACGTTCGTTTTTTGGTTAGTTGTCTGACGGATACTGTCCATTCCACAACTTACGGTGGATCTGGAGACAAAAAGTTGAACAGATTTTAAAAATAGATTCAATGTAGATATCCGTGAGAAATTTCATGTTTCTTTTTTAAATGGTACGGACCTCCACATTTAATCTATTTTTAAAATCGTTTCGAGTTTTGCGTTCGACAGAGTCCATTGGACCACGCCTCGAAAAAACACACATCTCACATTGGCAGGGGTGACTTCTTTAATTATTATTATTTTTCAATGGAACTTGGGAAAATATAATTAATAAACATATCGTTTAGTATGCAACAATTTGGCATAATTTACACTTATACCTTTATCTAAATGAATTTCTGAAGTTTTTATTTATTTGTTCTCTAAGTAGATGTAAGAAATTAGTTTCATTTAAAAAAATACTATATATTACAATTACCAATTTTTGCTGTTCTCTATATTCAGAATTATAATGTGTTACTTGCTTTCGAAAACATTTTTTAATGTGAAAGAAAATTACGCGAATAGCTACTTTTAAATAAATGAAAAGAACTGTTTCATATATTTTCTCCTATGCAAGACGAATACAGTGTATAATTTTTATTTTGCAGACAAACCGCTCGTATATAACAGAAATTTCAATTGGAACTATGATGTCAAAATTAACTTTTGTGTAAGTCATATTATAAGATTAAGTTAATAATAAGATTAAATTGCTCGGCAGGAGAAATTTAGAAGTATATATTAATTTGAATGTATTGTAAAAAATATTAAGTCTATTATACAAAAATAAATATACAAATCCCAATTGCTATTAGTGACCAAGGCAATTTTATTATTACTAATACTATTAGAACTCCTATAAATAGGATAATAAACAATAAAGGCGCATCTTTTTAAAAACACCATTCATTAACATTACGTATCAAACAACCATTAATACAAACTCTGCGAACGGAACTGATTTCATTCAGTAGATACATTTACAGGAGTCCATTATTAATAAAAACAAACTGCTATTAATTAAAATGTACCAAACACTTTTCACCATACAGATAAATTAAATACACGTTTCTCTCGTATCTAATCGCAACACACACCGAATAGCAGTGGGGAACAAACAGTAGCAGCGCAATCTCCAATTAATGTACAATTTATTAATTAAAACATCATTAAGTATCCTGCGTGCCGAACATGTTTCGAGCGCTCGAATGAAGCTGCCGCGCACGGGCATCTCTCCCTTGGAATCCGAATCTGTCGTCCATAAATATGTTAGCGACAAGCATTCCACGGCTCAGCGAGGAATGATAATGACAGTATAGAGAACGAAAGGAGATGGAAAAAGAATTATTATGCAGCCGCGTCGATGGAGGAAGATGAAAGGGACAGCGACCACTTCGAAGATTGATTCTCCCCCGTTGAAATCGACGAACACGTTACATGAATTCTATCGACATGGCGCAACGCAAACAGTGGCGATTGCGGTTTTATTACTAGGCGACCGTTGGCAAAATTAGTGGCATTTGCGGTCAGTTTGAACGAAGTTGCCAGAGCCTGTAGAACTTGCGCGCTACTTGCGGCCGATGATAAGATTAACTACTTGCACTTGGTCGAAACAGGAGGACCTGTGTATACAGGGTGTCCCAGAATTGAGGGACAATCTGGAACGTGCGAAATCCTGATGCATAAAGACATCGAAAAGTCCTTTACCGTTTTGGGATCCGAGGCTTCGCTCTCGAGATATTAACAGTTGAATATTAGCCGCCGAACTCCCGGGCCGCGCAGTTTAAAGCCGAAACAGCTGACGCGGAGCATGACCCCTAGCACGCACACGTAGGAGGCACGCGTAAATGCAGACACAGTAGAACGGCTGGAAATGGGTTTACAGCGCTGTACTTACGCGTGCCTCCCGCGCATGCGTGCGAGCTGCGAGTGTACGCTACCGCGCGCTCAACTGACTTGGCTTTAAACCTCGCGGCCCGGAAGTTACACCGCTAATATTCAACTGTTAATATCTCGAGAACGAAGCCGCGGATCCCAAAACGGTAAAGGACTTTTCGATGTCTTCTTGCATCAGGAGATTGCATGTTCTGGATTGCCCCTCAATTCTGGGACATCCTGTATATCATGCCACGTACAATCGAAGATGAGATTTACTATGTATACAGTGAATTGTAATTCATTGAATTCAACCGCACACGCTATTGCGCACTTTCATTTGGGATTGTAATTAAAAGTGTGATAATATTAACTTCATTGTTGATAATATTCACTTCCCACGCTCATCGTCTGAAAGCTTTTCATGTTTTATTCTCCTGAATTATTACTTGATCATTCATTTCCTGATGTATAAGGTGCGGCTGAATTTGTGGTATGAACGCGGAAGAGGTGATTTCTTGTGCAGAAATAAGTGGAGTATGTGCAATAAAAATTGTTCACGTGGAGCATCGCTTTTGAGGAAATCAGTTTTCGACATTTGCAGAGCACTTGCTTGGCTGTATTTAAAATTAAAACTGTCGTTTATAGCAGAGGGGTTGTGATGTTTTATGAATTAATTCGAAAAGTCTAAATTCTGCGGTAGATTTTTACAATGGACATTAGAAAGAGTCACCTTCAAGAGTTTCGCCAATTCGTAAAACGAACCAATTTTACCAATTTCCTCATTAGTTTCTGAAGTCGTGTCATTCTACCTCTTCACATATTTTTCCACGAAGGATCACCACTTTTTCCGTTGTATCACGAATCTCACAACACCTTGTATATCTTTCGTTCTAAGAGGGGATGGTCCTACAGTAAAATTACAATTAGTAAAAACAGAGTAAATTGTAGTGGGAATTTTCTAACAGTAAGAATTCGAATCGTCTGATCGTGTGTCTCCCAAGAATCTTATCAGATATCCTCGAACTTGAAACATTATTAATTAAATCTTACTACGAAACATGTTTATTATCTATTCCTTTTCTTTCCTCATATCATCTTGCTTATCTCACTTGTCAACTATTAAATTGCAGAAGAGTACAGTTAGAAATACAGATCAACTTATCGCCTTTATAATAACAAAGAAACTCGCGTTAATTGTAGTCGTGATTGCACATGAAATAATTGTCTATGCAATTGTATCTGTTGAACTTTCACTCTGATCAATAATTGCTTCGTATAGTGAGTATAATTTATTATTCTATGATGTGAGATAAATCAATGGCGAATAACCTTAGACAGTTTTGCAGGCGTTCTTTGTCATGTTTTATTGACACGTGTTAAAATTTGGATCAAAATCGATTGGACTCCAACACGAGGAAGTGACTCGACAGAAGCACCACGACAATCATCGTAAACTGACCTTTGTATCTGTTCGCTGAATGGAAATGTTTAATGCCCGCTATACAGCCAATTTAGGCAATTAATTCGATGACGTTTAATCTAATTAGAAGTTTAACTAATTAAAACTTTAAGTTATATCAATGCGATAATTGTTGGTGCTAGAACGACGTTAATACGACAGGAAATGTTTCTGTAGATTACAGTTTTAATTGTAAATATTTTTATGACTCAACGACGAATTTGGTAAAATTCCAGGACGACTTTTGGTATCAGAGATTTCTAATTTCCGAGTAGGAAAGATGCTGAATGATTTACAGTAACTAATCGTCCGGAAATACTAAACAGTTTGTCCAAACTGTTATCCTGAATCGAGTATTTTTCGCATTAGAATATTATATTGCAAGCTATAATATGTGATTTAATATCAAACACCGAATGATGCAAAAGAGAATAAGGAAAAGGACTATGTAAAAAGAAATCTCTCTTGACGGTTATGAACACAGGTTCTGGCTGGTTGTAATTTGAGAATTTTACCCACATGAATTCTACCAAAATCGTTAGACAATTTGGAAATGTAATGTTCGATGCCAGATTTTCCAAAAATAGTAACTCACTAACCGCTAATATGTTCAAAGTTATTACTATTCATTATCAATTGCACTAAAAATATGTCATTATATAAAAGAATTCATATATTATATTTACGTAAATTCTTATAGATATATTATTTACAATTAGGCATACAGCTAGTATTAAAGTATTTATGCCAGTGTTAAAGCCAATAAAACTTTTGGTTCTGAAGACCTTTCCACACGTGATATTTCCATGTCTCATGAACACATTCACGTGGAAGATATGTATATCATCGGTTTAATCCCTTACGATGCCAATTAACGAATATTTAAAAATACCAAATCATCTTCCAGCTATTCGGACAATTGATATAAGAAACAGAATACGAAAAATATCAAATCGTCTTCCAGCTCTTCAGACAATTGATATACGACACAGAAAAGTGTATTAATAAATACCAGATACATAGTATTACGTAGATATAAGTCTAAATGTTACGCGTGTGTTTTCGGGGAGAACGTAATCAGGTAGTTAAGCGTTAAAAATAATAAAGCAACAAATGTATGACTATACAAAATTTCCAATCACAGAAGTCTCTCGTGCAAGAAGGCCTCTACGATTTCGCCACCGGATTCTTTCCCAAGCAATAGCAACGAGATCGTTCAAGATTCGAACGGTGGAAGGAGATACTCGGCCTATCTTAAATCGAAGAAATCGATTCACCTGTCGTTGTCAGGTCAACAGTACACTCTGTTGCACGGCACCTGTTGCTAATGCGGTTGCAACTTTCATCGGGCGTGCACGCGAGGCTATCCGCCTACGGATTGTCGAGTGATAAATGAAGCTGGGTTATCGAATCCTCGTGTATTTCTGTATAACGATCGCACGCAGCCACGAGCAATCTTTGCGGTGTTATTGCAGCACGACTGATTAATAATTTAAGCGGCTCGCTAGCCTGCTCCCTAGCCAGAAAATCAATTTGTCGCAAAACGAGTGGGAAATCTCGCGTGTTAACGAGCCATTTATAAATCGTTCATTAACTGGCGTTCTTCGGATGTTCAGAGCGACGGTGCCAATTAGTTGCAAAGGGAATTACTTCTCACGGAAAGTATGGAATTTAGGTATAGGTAGACTGAAATAATGAGTGAGGGTTTTGAGGTTTTTTACTGTTTTATCGATTACAGGAAGTTTATACTGCCATATTTAGTTTACGTATGTTTTACATCGAAACAACTGAATAATGTCGGAAATGAGTTCATCAAACATTCTTCACACCCTCTTTACACGACCGCAACTTGCCAATCAATTTTCTCAAGGCTCCAGTTGCATATCTCACCCGTGCTAGCCGTTCGCCAAGCGTTCTCGCGAATTCGCTGGACGTTTTAAACAACAGGAACGGAGGAATCGCGCGGTTTTCGTATCTCACAGTGGGTTAATGATACTCCGTAGATTATGCTATGGAAAACAAGACACGATTGCGGTTGAACCGCGTTAGGAGATTAGCGCTTCGTCACACAATCTGCCATTCCTCGGGTCCTTCTTCCTGTTTTGATAAAAAGTGGTTTGCATATCGCGAATACAGCACGTAACTGAATTACCATTCCTTTGACGAGCGGGGATTAATAAAAGTGCCAGCGAAAGCCGTGCTATTTTTAGTGAATTAGTTTCGAAGAATCTGTAACAAGATTATCTTGTCCTGACTTTCTTTCGTGCTACCTTTCGGCGACCCACTTCCTTCCTATTAGAATTTCGTTTATGTCATTTTTGATACGTGGTAGAATTGTAACGTCACGGTATAGCAGGAATAATAGAGCGCCAGCTTTATGAACTTCTAGTTCACGATCTAGCCTGACGTGCTGGCAGACGATAGGACTAGCGTGCTGCCCGAGCGTGTGCGCTAATCAGTGTCGTAATCGAGAGGATGCCATTCTTTGTTGAGCACGATGTCGACCGATAATAAACCTGAAGCTAATTCGAAAAGATAGCAACATCTTTTCGGGATATATATCTGGTGGGCGGGCAAAGGGGTACAAGTCAGAATTATCAGTTTTGCAGGAATCCACTTGGAATATTTGAAGTGCTGTGTAAGATCAGATATTAAATTTCGGATATGAAGTGGTGTAACTCCAAATTTTTATAATTTGAGTTAGTACCAGTTTTTAACTCTGTAAGGCTCCATCTGTTTACTTTCATAGCGAATTAAGGGGGGAGCCCTATTTAGGACGCCAGAAATTGAGAATTTTTTTTTCTAAGGAATTTTTCTAAGGAATTATTGGGAATTTTTTTCTAGGAAACTGTTAAGTTGATCGTTTCCAAACTTTCAGGGTATTTTAGTCCACATTCAAACAATAAATATTAATTTTTTCGTTACAAAATGTTGAGCAGAAATGGAGATATATAAACACGTTCGTAGGGTCTCGCGCGCTGGAGTTGCAAATTTGCAATTATGTTGGAGGCCCCAATTCTTCCTTGAAATAAAAAACCAAGGATTTTCTTATTTCTCGTATAATTATATTGTCGGTGTACCTAACAAACGAAAAAAAAGTTAAAAGTTGGCAAATTGGTGGGACTTCAAAGAAAAAGTTACGATTCTGTCCCAAGATATTTCGTACTGTTTATGGAAAAAGAGTTGTTCAATTTAATTTATTTATAAAAGTTTAAAGTCCATCGACAATGCAATTATACAAGAAGTAAGAAAACCGCTTGTTTTTTTTTGTTTCAGGGAAACATTGGGATCTCCAACATAATCGCAAATTTGCAACTCCGGCGGTGAGGCCCTACGACCGTGTTCATATATTCATTTCTATCCACCACTTTCTAACGAAAAAATTAATTTTCATTGTTTGAATGTGAACTAAAATACCCTGCATGTTTTGGAAAGATCCGCTTAACAGTTTCTTAGAAAAAAATTCCCAAAAATTACCTTATTCTTAGCGTCCTAAATAGGGCTCCCCCCTTAAGTTACAACTTCATTCTTGAAAGAGAAATAAGAACATTTCTCTTTAGCACTTAACTAACAAGAGCGTTTCGAAACATACTGGTGTAAATCCGACTAATCCAAGTATCTTCGCTCTTATCAGAACAACGCGTGAACAGTATGAATAAATATAACGAATTTCCGGATGCTGAATTGGATGCAGCCAATGCGATATGTTGTCAAGTTGAAATATAAAAAATTGAATTTTAAAAATTTTTAAGTACCTATATACATATTTATTATGGTACCCACAACTGCAATATATACGTAGACTTTTTTCATATCAGTAAACGCAAAACATCATGCGAGTGACTTACACGATTATGAATCTCAGAAATCCATATATTAAAAGAAACTTTGATTTTTTCCTTCGATTCACAAAAAAGAAACTGTTTAAGCTTGAGGTAAAATGTGACTTATACTCGTATGCTCGTCCACCAGAGATATATTCCAGTGAAATAATTTTTTAATACTCGCTGCTTGAATTTTTACACAAAAAGAAACAACCGATCTGATTCTATGGATCTAAATTCATGCCTCCGGTCACAACGAAACTATTACCACCCCACTGTGTGTGGTTGTCGAAATGATAAAACACTGTAGCTTCAATATTTTGCTATTGTTAAGAATATTAGCGATACTTCGCATGAACAGAGGTGACTCAAGCTTGCATACAGTAACTCCCGGAAATATGCGCGTTCATCGAATCCAATCGCTGACATACAGAAAGGGGAAGGCGAAGTGTTTAGTACTAAATTATTTCCTCAGTTATCGATTTGGTCCTCGCTTGAACGACTCAACAAGGCCAGTGCATGGAATACACGAAGAGTGACTGAAGGATCGCTTGCACAGAATGAGCAACAACTAGGTATAGTGGCTAGGTATAGTGGAGGAACTATTACATATCGATGGCTTACAAGGGAAGATCCCGAACCCGAAAATTCAAAAAAATCTGAAACTTCGTGAATATGTAGGAGATTTCCTCCTGATTACAACGCAATTTTTGTTTGCTGCCCAAGTTCGAACTAAGGGGGTGAAATTAACCTCTGAAAATTCGGCTATTTTCCCATTTTATTTTGTAACTCGCAATCTGTAAGAGATAGAAAAAAAGTTTCAAGACAAAAGTTACTTCTTTTAATTAGGTCTATCATTCCGTAACTTACAGTTCTTACAGTTCGCCAGTTATAGCACAACACCGGAAAATAGCCGGAATTCAAGGGGTTAATTTCATACCCCTAGAGTGAATTTGGGCAGCAGACAAAAATTGCGTTGTAATCAGGAGGAAATCCCCTACATATTTACGAAGTTTCAGAATTTTTTGAATTCCCGGGTTCGGGATCTTTCCTTGTTAGTGCACAAATTTTGTTTATCCACTTTTAGCGTTTTCGAGAAAAACAGGTTTATACATGCAACGGTCCATATGATTCAGAGATATACAATAAACAAAAATATTATTTTTGGCAAATTTATGAGGTAGATATAGATGTGAATTACAGCATAAGGAATGCGTCGAGAACTATTTACGGCATATCAAAGATTAAATCTCATATAATATTTATACACTAAGCCTGACTAAGCCATCGATATGTATTATGTTGAATAATGGATTAGCTACGAACAGATTTATTTGAACTTGATTATAGTATTAATTAAACAGCACATGGTTGGCTTGGCGATAAAACTGACCAAGCCCAGTTTTACCGAAAACAGTGTTTCCCAACCTTGTTTGAGTGGCGACACCCTTTTATAATATTCAAATAACCTGCGACCACCCCCTTCCCCATATAAGGGAAGGTCAATTTATTAAGGTAAAGAAAACACATTGAAAATAGATATTTTAAAATATAATTCTAACTTAATAATATTTAATTAACTTAATTATCTTATTTAGCGTGATGACTGTGTTTGCACCTGGGTAACCAGCTTCTTCCTCTTTCATAAATGAAAAATCAGTGTTACATCATTAATAGAATATGTCAATGTATCCATATTAAAATAAATAAGTGCTAAGAATCGTCAACTAAAAATAACCACGCGATTTGTCAGAAAACATTTCGCGATCCACTGTTTGGGAACCACTGACTAAAAACGAGACTTTGGTCTTTAGAAAATGCCGAGTGCCACTATCTTTTACCAAACACCAAAATTCTCGTTTCTGAAAAAAAGTGGACCTGGTCAGTCTGATCAAGAAGCCAACGATATATTTAAGAGTGGGAACCTTATTTACCGACCTCCTCTCATCTATTGCATTATTATTAATATACGATCGGTCTGCGAGTGTCTCGTCCATATTCCAACAATGCACTCGGTGCTTTCGCAACGCGTGATCCGCGCGACTGTGCAGCTAGCTGGCTACACACGTGATGTGGCGCACCGGGTTCCTGCGAATTTTGAAGACCATCCAACTGGTGTCTCGGCCGACGATCAAAAATTCGCGCCGCGGCGCGTACCCGCGTAACACAATGTCGCTTGAACCTTCCCGGTACGGTTCGTTCTTACGTGCAAGTGTCACGTGATCGATCGTCACGAGTGCATTCTGCTCCCCTTCCGTACACGCATCCTGTTCTGTATGCACTTCGAGGCGGGTGCCAAAATTTCGGCGCACATGCACGCGCTACCACACTGGTTCCGCTAGCGATTGCCAGATGCACGCGCTGCTACTCAACACTCCCTTTGCCGCATGCTTCCGAGCAAACGTATCATCACTGGCGATCATTTTTAAATCTCCGAGCTGTTCGCTGATTCCTCAGAACCCGTGCAACTGAATTTCGTAAACGGGACCAGGATTATTCCTACGATAATTTTAGAGGAAAGGAGTTGGAGGAAAAATTATTTTCAGAGGAAATGTGGGACGAAATTGTAATTATTTTAAACGGTATTTGAATTAGATGGTAAATGACGACTATTATCAAATTTTAGCTAAAAAAATTAATTAATTTTTTTCTTCCGTCATCTTTCCATACACTTTCATTACGAGAATGTTTTTTACCACTTATTTCTGTGTTTTCTTCGCATAAATGATTAATTTCTTTACATATCTGTTATCTCCATCTTGAAAACAATGTAAGATCTGTCACGTGTTTCGAAAGAGCATGGGACATTTTACCACTACGGATTTGTTTTTCTTAACGTGAAGAAAAATATGATTCTGCTCGGTGAAACGTAAATGCTATTATATTAGGAGGTGGTGGAATTACACTAGATTGCAGGAACGAATTAATGGTAAAATGAAACGAAAATTTATGCACGTGCCTGTTTTCCACTGTGCCCCTCAATTCTTAGACTCACGGCGCGGTAATGCAGTAATTATATACATATCAATGGCTTAGTGCACAAATATTGTATGCCCACTTTTCGTGAAATTTGAGTTTTTAGATGTAACAAATAGTTCATGGCAGTTTCTTTATGTTGTATAAAAATCACATTTATATCTACTTCATAGATTTGTCAAAAATAATCTTTTTTTCATTGTATGCTCCTGAATCTTACTCATATTTAAACCTGTTTTTCTCGAAAACGCTAAAAGTGCATATACAATATTTCTGCACTAAGCCATTATATATACCTCAAATTCGCCATTTGAAAATGCTTCCACAGTGGGCAAGATGAGTAACCAAGTCTTTGTTTTTTATCACCACAAGAAAGGAGTATACCTTTTGATGTTCCTTTGCTTTTTTGGTTTCCTTTCCTTTTGCCATTTTTAACACACATGGTTAGTACATTAAAATAAAAACTCATCTGTCTACTAATAATATCTTTTGAGCAAATTATTTATTTACTTATCCGTGAATCCATCTGCCATTAGTATTTGTATAAGAAATAACATTTCTACTAACCTTAATTGTACAAAATTTGTAACGGCGAACGTTTTCTTGTTTGAACCATAAATTTTTAACAATTTGATTGCATAGTTTTATAGAACATAAAAACCATTAAATTTGCGGTGTAACAATTTTCTTCATATCTGCAATGGTTTTCGAGATAAAGTCTAAAGAACAAAAAAGCAACAGAAACAAAAAATTGTCCGATATTCCTATTGAAATCCTCTGCAAACCTGCAAAGTTCCGATAAAATCTGAATTTTTTACCGAAGTTTAATTGTAAGTGATGTAATCTCATTCACACAAATATTACAATAAGCATAAGAGTGTTTACTACATTGCTTCCAATTCGAGTTTATATTTGTAACAAGGGAAAGGAAGCCGATCATCGATTCACAATTCAGACGTAGAAGTATACACCAATGACACACGGACAGACATTGTACGCGAACAGTGTGCGTGCTTGTTAGATTTAGAAAGGATTTGAAGTCAATGTTCCAAATGAGTCTCCTCGGTTGAAACAAACTGGCTACAAGAAACCACCGGTAGCTGAATGGAAAACTTTCTATTCTTCATTCTTTCCAATTATTCCGATTTAAAAGGGAAACAACTTTATCTTGCACAAGAGTTTCGAGAAGCTCCGAAGCGATGAGAAACTTTGATCAACCGAAGGAACTGATAAGGTGGAATTACCAGATACTCATCTTCGGTGGCATTCGTTTATGAGTGAGATCGTTAATAATTAAAGATACGCACGGCATCCCCGAGTTGCGTGCATCGATGCTTTATCGTCACGATCGATACGATAAGATCCGACCAATCTGCAACTGTCGGTGCGTGCTAGCGAGATAAAACCCGTTGAATTCCATCATAAGAGGCATAAGGATATAGGTTACAGATCGAATAGGTTCCGTTCCGCAGGGGGAAAAAAGGCAACGAAACCGGTAGCGGAATGAAGGGGAAAAAAAATCGATTTTCCTGTCACTTGCGACCTTCCAGTCTTCGAAACTGGTGAAAACCGACCTCTCGAGTTTTACATCCAGAAACAGGGTGTGGTAGGTAATGCACAAGGTTGACTACATTCACGCTGGCGCCATTATCTACTCGCTCGAACGAATTGTTAAAGGAACAAGTCTTAAAATTGTCCTCGTTTCGATCGAAAGGTGAGTACAACCAGCAAATCGTCCACTTTGTTCTTAATCGAAACGAGTAAAAGAATCGACGGGCAGGACTATTCCACTATTGACATTTAATTCGTGAAAACCCGTCTCAAGTGTGAGGGGTGGAGGGGGGGGGGGGGGTGGCACAAGTAGGCGTGGGTAATGAAGTGAAATTGGGGGGTAAAAATTATTCTGTACCGTTGAGCAAAACATGTTGATTTTAACCAACACTGGCTACGCAAAGCCCGAACTTCCGGTTATCAGTGGCTGCTTAATATATGCGAGTTTAATGAAAACGGTACCGTTCTAAGGATATAGGAATGTTAGCTGGTCAGACTGGTTGGAAAGTATTAGAACACCTGTGAAAAAATTGTTTCGACAAAAAGTAAATAATATTTCCATGAAATTTTACATGCAAATAAAGTTGGTAATACATTTGTTCAGGCGTAAAATGGTTGTAAGATGCGTTCTTCCTAGTTTTGTGTTACCTACTTTCTTTATATACTTCTGCTTTCTGTAAAGTAGATCTATGCTGGAAATCTAGCATCGAATCATTTAATAATTATAAATATTTGCATACTAAATGCAATAATGAGGTAATATTTTTTTTGTCCACCGTGGTACATACACTAACGAGACCAATTTAAATACCTAACTGATGGCAGAAATGATTAAAAAAAAAAGTAAAAATGCACACATTCCTGAAATTACTATATGAATTACAGTTGAGCTGCCACAACTAATCAATCTACTGTTTAATATTCACATACACGTGCATTATGTATCGCGGGTCTGGGAGAGGCAAAACTTTCAACTCGATTTTTTTACAAACCGTTAAACAGCACTTGGTTCAAAATAATCAATGGGCACATAAATTGTTCACGGCTTCTAGAAAAAGTGAATTTTTCATAATGCAATTACACCCTCGTATTTGTAATTGTTTCAACAGCCTGAATGGCAACTCTCACTCTCTCGACCTGTTCCCACAGTCCCTGACATCTCTCAAAACGTTGTTGTTTACTAAAGTTTAATAAATCCCGGACCAGCCTCTCAGTGAGCAATTCCTATTTCTCTTACACAACTTCCCTCAACATGTTATGTAATCCAGCGGCTGGAATATTGACAAAATTTTCATAACGACGTATAATTAGTAATTGCACACGTAATCTGTAAAAATCTCACGAGGCAAAAAGAAAGTAGGGGTGTAGTTATGGGTGAATCTATTCTTTCTGTTTGTACCTTAATTATATACTTGGTGTTTCCTTGTCCTCTTTCTTTTGTCCAATGACATATTGCGTAATTCAAAGGACTCAATACCCGCCAAATAAATAAATAAATAAAGAAATATCCATCGCCGTGTTTTACCTGTCCCACGATCAGGTTTCCTTTTGAGAAACAATAATTTAAGATCCATGAACAGATTCAGATCCTAAAACCGCACGGTCACCGCAGGCAATGTCTCGCCCAAACGTTCGCCTTCACGGGGCGACGAAAAAAGGGGCAAGAAAAAGCTTCAGCGACAAAGGCGTGGAAAGCGGGGCAGAAGTGGTTGCCGGTCTTGGGAGAAAGGAAGGTTTCGCGCGGTAATCGGGAAAGAATGCGGACCGTGGTTTCGTAATATGGTGAACCGAGACGAAGCAGCTGGTGACCTTGTCGTATTGGCCATGGGGATCGATAAAGGCTATTAAATAATTAAATGCAACATCTCGTGGGATTTATCGTACACCGCCACCTGGTACGCAATTGCGCCTCCCACCCCGTACAAACGATATCACAGATCGATTCTTCATCGTGGCACGCCCTCAACACTTCAGGACGCGCTTCGAGGAAGGCCTGGAGAATTGATTTTCAACGGTGCAACCCGTTCAACGTGTCGTCACAGCGGAAGCCCCGCGGAATGGAAAATATTACCGTGCCTGAATTCACTGACGAGCCCCTTGAGATTGCTGTCGAGAGATTGCGGGAGAATCGCCTTGCTCGATTCGTTTCAACGATTAGGGGAGCTTCTTCCCTACGAATAGGAGAGGAAATACGAATAGAAGTTACGCAGAGCCCCGATGCAGGCGCGCTGGACGAGCCATCAGCTTCGTCTATGCTACCGTACCCTCGTAATTGCTGAAGTTAAGCTGCATTGTACATAGTTGATGCTTAGAAGTGCTAGCAGTGGGCGGTGAATGGGTATCAACGAACACTGCGCGCTGTTGGCATTAGCGACTCCGAAGTCCACCTGTAGAATTACTAGTGGCCGACTAATTCGCCATTGTAATCGACGCTGATCGACGGAGGTACACTTTTATTCGAATATCCCTCCACTTCATTAAACATCTTTGAGTAGTTACTTCATTACTCGAAGTTTCTGCGGTCAGAATAAATCAAATTTAAAGGGGGAAGATGACGAGCTTCTGTTAAATACGAGAACCCCTCGAGGAACTATAAATCGTCGGTGAACTCCGCGGCGCACACGTGTAATGTACATTTTAATCGGGCGTATTGCGCTCCGCTGGTCGTAAATGTCCGTCTTCCATCGAATACCTCTACATATATTGCACTTTTAAGAGGTGCAGTCATTTTCTTATCCCGCGAATTGGTCAGGCTCTCGATTTATGAGCCACCATTAATTACAGAACGATTCACGAGTCAATCGAAGAGGGCTGCTGACACATTTATCGTGGAAACAATCGGCCGAAAATTTCGACCGGTTTCTACGTTGTTCAACTGATTGTGAGTAAGTAGATGCCGTTCCTACGGCGCATTCCTCTCACGAAATTAGCGCGCATCGTGCAGTCCTGGCGAGATATTACGTTAGGCAGGTGTACAGGTCGATTCTAGAAACTGAATTAAATTTCATAATATCGAGCACTTTTTCACTGCACACTTAATTTTAGTATTTTAGTAGAGCTGTAAATATTCTAATACGAATAATGTCTACGAATATTCGGAGTGATCGAATTTCGGATTATTCGTAACAACCCTAGTATAGGGCAACATACAAACATGTACAGGGTGATCCATTTCAATCTTTCCACGCGATTATCTCCCAAATTAATCATTATTTGAAAAATGTTTCAAGTAAAACTTAGTTTGTTTCGCGGGGGTCATTTTATGAGAAACACATATTTTTAAACAATTTTATTCAGCTTCGATCCTCTGTGTGTATGGTTCAAATCTAGAAACTCAATTTTAACCCACTTCCAACTATCTAATAGATTTGAAATTTTGCAGGCGTAGTTTGGAGGACAATGCAATATTTAAAAAAAAAAATTAACCCCGAGAGAGTGAAAAAATTACCGTCATCAATACAATATATAATATAAAAAAAAAATATGTGAAACAATTTTATTAAAAATGCAGTGAAAACTAAAAAATAGTTATTTTCTTTTACTACAATTTCGATGGTATTTTCTGCACTTTAAATAATTCACTTTAAATAAAATCGTGGGGCATGATATATTTGATAACAGGATACGAATCACTTTAATGCAGAGCAAACAAGCAAACGTCGAAATGAATTTGTTGTTAGAAACATTTCATTCGCATTAATGAAACAAAATGTTTTAATTACAGGATACAGATTGAAATGTGACATAAAATTGACAATCTATAGTTGATGATGTTTCCACTTACCAACCGATTCTTCAACTTCTAGTTGCACATGGTGCCCCACGATTTTATTTAAAGTGAATTATTTAAAGTGAAAAACACCATCGAAATTTTAGTAAAAGAAAAGAATTATTTTTTAGTTTTTAGTGCATTTTTAATAAATTCTAGATGGAGGTGTCCCCGAGATTTCAAGGTGACCTTTGTTCTTTTTAGTGCAAAAATATGCGTGTAGCCCACCTCGATACGAGTTCATCGACCTATTACGTTAAGCTTCCAAGGTCATTAAAGTCTTCCTTCCCTGAACGACCACAAGACCGAACCGACGAATTATGTACCCCGGTAAGGAAACTCTTGTGGCCGTCCAGCGGTAGAAGACTTTAAACTTTAAACGATAATTTGCTCCAAAAGGTGAGGTCGTCAAAGTGTGAAGATAGTCCTTATTATGACATCCAACATTTCCCTCCATAAGTTGCTCGTGTCTTCGCGTAGAAAGGAGCTGCAGCCGGTGTCAGTCCGTGGAATCACCCCGCATATAAAATATCCGATGGCATTTTGAAAATGCCCGGGGCTGTTAGGTGTTCACGTAAACACCAGGCATCGGTATTAAGTAGCGAATTGCTGGGCGCAGATGCGCTGCCATAATGTCAAGAGCAACCAGTCTAGCCAGGTGCATCCAACGTCTGTCTAGCGAGTACATATTTAGGATTTGATCAGTAATTCGACGTGTAGTGGCTTGTATAGGTACACATAGTGATGTCGTAAAAGCAGCGGGGGGCAAAATAAATAGCGCCATTGAGTATTTTCTCTGAACACGAGCTGCTGGTGAGTTAGACCTTCGATCAGCCATCTTGTGGAGATGCATATTCAGTGAAACGAAGGATCTATTTGTGAGGACCAATGGCTACGCGAGAGCTGACAGGAATAGGGATTGATGAATGGCGTCTAATGGCCAATACAGGATATGCCACTGTCTGCCAGGACGATTGACTTTGGTACGTCAATCGTGACTGAGTATAATGGATGACGAAACTCAATCCAGTTTATAGTCGTATAAGTCTGAGGAATGGTTCGTTATAGTGGCGGAAATAATTAAATAAGCTTACACGTAAGGAACTTTATCACTTGACAAGTTTTTCGAGACTTCTTTATGGACACATGTTGGTGGTGATATATGTAAATATAAAACATTCGACACAAGGAAGTATTGTATTAGATAGACAGCTTCGTGATCAAGTTGCAAAGTGGCACTAATCTAATAAAGCTTTATTAGATGCACAAATTCCTGTAAATCTTGGTCTGTTATTTACTTTGTATATCCCTGCATCTTGCATCTGCAAGCATATCCCTTGACGAACTACTTGAGTCTGTCTCAAGAAACTCATCTTGTACACACTTTTGTGTTTTATAAGTAAACTCTAATCATCCAGTGAATTCTTATTTTTTTCATCAGTTCCTGATGTTTTTGTTACACGAATAAAACACGTTGAAATAGAAATATTTCCAAAATAATTGTTGTAGACAAGTTATCAAGTCCACACTTTAGTGCCTCATTAGCGATAAATGATTCATGATCCAGCATAACGACATTGGATTAAAATTATCATTGATTGCAAATCGAACGAATCAATATTGTCTCATACAGCCGAGGGTGATCCATTATGGATTTAAATTTTTTTTAATTACCCTATGTATCGATGACTATCGTTCTGATAAAAAAGGCTTCCAAGCGTAATAAGAAGACTTTGAAAGACGATCAGAGATAATGAAATTAAAAATTCAATGAGATATCCATCGGTTGACTGCGGTGACAAAAAAAAATTCTTCAAGAGATCTTTTACCTTTGACGGAAATTCCAACGACACTTGCGTCAAGAAGACACTAGTTTTATCACTTTCAGCCTAATACTCATGCAAACGATAACGTTATTGGTTTCTCGAGCAAAAATATTGTACACTTCCGTTCGTGCGGTTAGCTGTTATCGTGTAATAAATTATTTTCGACGATCCTGAACTTACAGAAGTGACAGCTGACCTTCGAGCGGACGTCAAATTTCAATGCATTAATGCAATTTTCTTCACGATGGATGGTCGCAGTTACACTTATGTTACAAACATCACTTACGTTTTGACGTATACAGCTTGTCGTTTCAGGTAAACCTTCGCGATTACGAAACATAATTTCTTTCTGCTCGAAAACAGTCGAAATTGGTGTGCATGGAAAATTTTGAACGATGCTTTAAGTGACTGTCGAAACGTGATGGCGTTGATTATTGATACTGAATGATGTTCTTAATAGTTACTTCAAAGTCTGCAATAGTGGATGTAAAAAGTGTTAATTAGGTACATGTAGTGAATTCGAATTTGTACCTGTGCACTTATTCTAGTTCAATAGCTCCAACAGTTGCAAGAAATATTATCAAAATCTTATATGTATGATGGAACAATTACGTAACATAATTTTTCTTGTTTAGATTGAAGACACCTATATCCACGAGTGAGATTAACAAAATAGGATTGAAAGAAACAAAGTGGAAAGAGAGTTATTGCGATAATTGAAAATAACATTAATTTAGCAGAATGAGACAAAGAAAGGAATTTCCAGTAACAATGGTAATAAATTTAACAGTATCCTTCTAGGGATTCACCATACCCGTATTTCCTCGACGCTGCTGGACAATTAATCGTACACCATATAAAACGCTACCAGGCATTTCCCGTCTTGCACTATTTGGTAGAGCAGGTATTCTCCTTTAAGAGGAAATTTTATAAAACACGGACAGGCAGAACCATAATCAAGGGAAACTTATACTCCCACGTACCATGAAATTAATTAAGCGCTGCAAAGGACCATTAAACATCGGCTTAAGTTGAAGGAGAACGTAACTCCATAGGATCTCACGAGGGGATTGCGAGAGGATTGGGTAACCGATTTGCTTGAAATTTTACACATAGTTAATTAATACAACAACCTGTACAACAATGTAGAATAAATATATTGCGAGAAATTCGTATTAAAAGTTTTGCCTTTTCTAGTCTGCAACCGGACATACGGTAATTTCTTGCATAAAATTAAATCGAAAATATAGAATAAAACTTTTCTGTAATGTAAATGAAGATTTGCTCGTAAACTCTTGAGTATATGCAAGATTTTATTCAAATCAGTAACGCGAACCTTCTGCACCCCCCCCCCCCCCCTTAGCAGTAACAGGGTGGGTGTTCCGTCAAACGTTTCTCTGTCCACCGTGGTGCTCCCGACGCACAAACCGCATATCTTGACACAGACTATGAACGAACGATAACGACCATCGTTGGCAAAGGAGAGATCGTCAAAATTCCTCGCTAGCAGTCACCGTGATGCCAAACGGTATGAAAGACCCTCCCCGTTTCTCCTACACTACACCCTCTTGCTCGCGCTGTGCCTTTTCCTCGACGCGCCCCAAACCCTATGCCCCCTTTGCGACAACCAGGCGCCCTAAGCAACGTCACCACGAGGGCAACACCTTCTGTTCACGACCAACCAAGGTATCTGGGTCAATCGGTTGCCTGGCAACAACTTGGTCAGCTCTTCCCACGCATCATCCAGAATCGACTGCGCTATACGCCAGCGTCGTGACGTCGTTCCCTGCTCGATAGGGAAATAACGTAGCGGCTCCCCTATAAACGTCCACTCGGCATGAACTTGGTTAGCAGGTCGATTTTAAATCAATCACGCGGGCGAACGAGCAATCAAACCACGACCCCTTCGCGATTTAGCCTGTTTTCGCCAAGCTTCGTGCAAATAGGGCCGAGTTAATTCGTACGGTTTGATTAATATCGACCGACGTTGAGGCGGTTGCTGAACCGGTCGAGGGCAGGTTATTGGACGATTTGAGGTTGCACGACAAACGCTATAGCGTCGACTGTGGGCGATGAAAGTTTTCAGCTGTTGATTGGATTATTTCTTGATTAGAAACGATCTCTGTGCATTTCGAAATGTGTGTTTAAAAATGATACGATTCGGTGCTGATTCGAAATGGAGAATATTGTGCCGACGAAACAAAGGTTAATGCTTTTTTGTGCAGTTTGAATTGTTTATAGAAGTTGGGATTGTTAAAATGGGTAGTGAAAAGATATCGTGTGTAATACGACTTTAAAGGATCTGATTGATTTTTAATATAATGTGGATAACTAACTGAAAGACGAATAAAAATTGGTACCTTTTGTATGTAGGTTTAAATATTGGTTCTAACTACTGATAGTCAAAATCGAGATACGGTTTAAGAACCACTGAGCAATTTTTTTACCATTTATTAACACCGCGATGTGCATGTTTTTAAATGGTTTATCTTTAATACTTATCTTTAGAATCATGTGCCTCCCAATTTCAAACAAGTAACCATTTATATAATATATATCTTTCTTAAACCATATATTATTATAGATTCATCTATTTTGCTGTTTAGTACCTTATAATTAATTACACAATAATCATTTACAGGAAACGTAAAGTCCACGGAACATATCGAGTAAAAATGAATCGAGTTACTAATCTCAAGCAATCAGTTTTCGACAATAAAACAAGATGAACATTAAATGACACATCCTCAATTATTCAATGATTAGATAACCCATTGCGTCAAACATTAAATATTCTGAACAAACAATTTCGCACGCATAGATAACACAAAAAGGAATTTAAACTTACTTTAATCTATTTCTTTAATAACTATAAATTTTATACGATTATTTAATCGTGTTAGGATACTAAATTGCTCAGAAGTTTTAAATATATCCATGATGTTAAAAGAGGGGGGTCTGAAACTTCAGGGACGCATAAAATGCTCATTCAACATACCTATGTAGATGCAAGAGTCAGTTCCAATCAAATAATGTTTTACCTTGCGTTATATACGAGACAGGTCACTTTATATTACAACCAATCATGTCAACACTATACGAGCATACGCGAAGTTAAGTTATTCCGATTGTACAACCTAGGATTTATACAAAACCCGACTTTTGAAAAAACCGGTGTTCGAATTCCAGTTTTCCAAAAAGACAGTTTTCGATTTTTTAAAAAAAATATGTAATTAAAACAGTAAAAAATATTTATACTTATTTTAAAAAAAATTAAGTTCTTTTAATATTTATGGAATTACAAAAATCTAACAAAATAAAATATACTCTATCTGTACAAAACCAAATAAATAAAAACGAAATCCGTACGAAATATAAATTATAAATCTTTATTTCATTTAGTATTTTTCTTCAACAAACATGAACTCATGAAGATTAGTTTTACAGTAAACTTTTATCACAATATGCTTGTGCTCGAGGCGAATTCAAGTCAAAAAGTTAACGTTTCTAATTAAATAATTAATTATTTTTTACATATCAATTCTAGTATTTAAAACCGGTTTTTCAAATTTAAAAACCGGTTTATGAATTTTACAAATTTATAAAGAAAAGGTTTTAAAAAACCGATATATTCTAGCACAATCCATTGAAAGAGAAAGGTTGTGGATGATATGTGATCTACAAAAATCAACTCATCGCTTTCCCTTCGAAGTACACACCGCGCCATAAAAACTCAAACATTACCCTAAATCATACCTCAACATCATTTAACCCAAAGTTCCACATCACCAGCATCCAAGTAATCGCTGTACTAAAATCCCTTACTATTAACAAGTTGAAGAGCAATCATTTTCAGAAAATATCGCCAAACAATACTCTACAGTTCTGCCAAAGTCCCAAATTATAACTATCAAAAGCACCCTTTCTCTACTCCTTCTTCAATCTACCCTTAACCTTCGCAAAACCCTCTCAGGCCAGGAAAGCTGACTAAAAAAATAAACAACACTGCCCAAGATGCTAGATAAAGATTCCATCTAACAAGGGAACACATATTATCGCACCCGCGCTTGCCGATTTTGATAATACTCTGCAGATTTGCAGAACAGTGAAAAATATCTGACACGTATTTTTTGTTATCGGCAATCATCCATATTAAATGGGTTAAAAGAGCCCCTAAACTTGGGGGCAGAAAACATTTTCTGAAATATTCTAAAACCTGAGCAGGAGGCTTGATTCGTGTTTAAAAAAACCCAAACTTGAAAAGAAAAGAAATTTGTCCTACACCTACTAATTCTAGAAATATTCCAGGTAATACATTGTCGTCCCTCAACATTAGGGGCTTTTTTCACCCCTCCAACATGCACTGACACGGACTGCTAATAACGTAAAAATACGTGCCAAATATTTTTCACTGTTCTACAAATCTGCAGGGTCTCGTAAAAATCGGCGTGTGCGGGTTCGATATGCTCCCTTCTAAGGACGAAACACTTGGATTATCCCGTAGTTAATTACCTCCGCAACGACCAACCCTGGCAGCCGCCAGCGACTACGAATGACGATGCTCCGGATCAATGTCACAGAAACCAGGCGCCCGCCACACTGTTGCCTACCACGATACGTTCGCGTGGGTGCAACCCGAAGCTCCGGGCGCGTTAAATGCAACGTGGGTGCATCGCCGTGTGCGTGCATCACGCTCCTCCGACGGCGCGGCGCGCGTTACGTGCTGGTGGGCATGAAACCAGCGTTACTTCGCGTACGTACGCGGTAACTGCCGTGTCATTAGCCTGTCACGAACGGCGAGGCGAGGCGCGACGCGTAGCACGACGTCCCTTTGATTTCATTTGGCGTCGATAGTCGGGACTTTGTCGAGGAATCAGGGGATGTCTGCCACGCGATAAAAACGATGATCGATGCGACGCTGGGGGCCATGTATGTATATACACACACCGTGATTTATGGTTGAATTTCGGTGGCCATACGCAATGGCCACGCGCAAATTGTAATATTGTTAGGTGCAATCATAACGGAAACGAGTTTTGATTGGTGGCGGATTACCGATTTTTTCAGACTGTGTATACAGGGTGTTTCAGAAATCGTGGGACAAACGGAAAGTAGGTGATTTCTCAAACAAAAAATAGGTGGAAAATATAGAATGAAGGTTTTTCATATAGGGCTTCATTTTTTGAGAAAATCGATTTGAAAATAAACCAATTCTTAATCCTGTGCACGCACACTTAACGGGTTTCGAAAATCGATTTTCTCGAAAACAAACCCCGGATGAGATAATGTTATTCCATAATTTCGAACTGCTTTTGAATGAGAATTCATTTCGTTTACAATTGTAGCATATTTACTGATAAATTCTGCTGATCTTTAGTCAGTTTTCAAATTCGTTTTTCTCGAAAATGGGGAATATGAAAAAATTTAATTTTATATTTTCGACTTACGTCTGCACGAGATGTTACTTTCTGGTTGCACCACGATTTCGAAAATACCTTGTATAGTTAGTGCACAACGCGCATGACACTGTATTAACGCATAGGGTACCTATATGTTACTCAAAAGTTTCTGCGATAATCAAGTCCAAAATTTTACCATTTTTAGACTCTCGATATACGCCCACGCGTTTGAATTGTTGGGTCAAGTTGTTGAATGGAGGGGAGATTGATACTTTAGTCGGGGGCGGTATGAAGCATCCCCATTTGAAATTAGTTGCCATTGATAAGGCTGACACAAAAACTGAAAATGCCTGCTTTAAGGTGGATAACTACTAGGATGGGTTGACAACTAGAGTCTACGTTGCAGTTTCTGGTTTAGCTCTTTAATGCTTTTTTTTATTGCAATTTACTGATGTGCTAAAACTGTATTCCTCGAGGAGCAAAAATAGTAGTTCTGTTGTTGTCAAGATTTCTCAAAATCTACGAGATGGATTGAGTTCAAATTTTGACTGTAAATTCCATGTATGTAAGTACAATCTACTCTTCGATTTCAGTGTTTTAAGTTCCCCATTTGTTCTACTTTACGTTAAAGAAACTGAAAAATTTTATGTTAAAAATGGATTGTGGACTTAGACGACAGCCATTTTGCTTTATTATTTATTGAATTTCTAGTACTATCAATATTTGAAAGTCAATACGTCTATCGGATTCTAAGAAATCTCGACAACCAAAACGAATTTTCTTTTCGTGCGGATCAACTTCGACGGCAAATAAATTCGCGTAAAAGTAACTCTTTGTATTGATTTTTATTTTATTTCACTCATCAAAGAATGCAGGTTTAGTCGACTAATAAACTACAACAAACAAGACATTAACGAAGTCAAACATACATTGTACTTTTCCCTGAGTCTGAAAATAAATTGTAATTTTTCCCAAAATGTGATGAATCATTTAGTAAGATTGCTACTCTCATCTGGTATGAGCAGGTTTCTATTTCAACCGAGTCATTGAAGAATCTGTATAATAATTTATATGGGTCCTCTAGCAGCAAAGTCCAAAATAATTTGAGACCTTTTCACACGAGACACTCCTGTAACTCACCACTAGCATCTCGAATTATATTTACCTGGTAGAAATTGTAGCACTAGTTTAAGGAAATATATGAACCTGTTTAAAACTTGGTTCATGTTGAGCCACAAAAAGGTTTCATCTGAAAAGAATCTTCACCTAATACAGAATTCATCTTCCCTTTTTCCTGATCGCCATCAACTAGTATGGTGAATTAATTGAAAACTTACAGTATAGATTAACTGTGAAATACTAATATCAATAACATCCAAAGCTCGCTGATAGTTTACGTACCGGAATCCTGGTAGTATCCAATGTAGTTAAACTTTAGAGATAAACTTCAGTGATGAGACGATTACTAGTGCCTCATATACGCTGCAGCCAATAGTTGGGTTTGAAAGTGATGGAGTTCGATCGAAGTTGGATCCAGAACTCCTAAAGTATCTTATCGTGTAGGATTTCGGTTTTGATAGCCCCATTTTAGCCTTCTCAAAAATACGTTACCTGTTCTAGACTTTTGTTATTGATCTGCGAAATTTCTTGCTACAAAATCCCATCTGTTGGAGCTAACTTTATTAATAAATTAAGACTTCGGTGAAAATCTAAAGATAATGAAACTGTGAAGCATCATTCAGGTCGTATCCTTGAATAGCAGATAAATTCATAAGAAAGTTGGAAAAAGTGCAATTCTTTATGCAAAAATAACTCCTAAATGCAGAATAAAAATTTCCCCTTCGAGTTTATATTCTCGAGGAAATCAAGACTGGAACAGCATTTTTTAGGTAATGTTGCTCTAAGCATTGAAATATTCTTAATATTTAACAATATTAAATAAGAATAAGAAAAATTCAATAATGAGAAAAACCTTTTCCAACCTCGACTACATACTTAAATTATGATATCTAATCGATAACCGATACCATGAAAACACATTTACAATAATAAAAAATATTCTCCCTTTTCCTAACATCTCGATTTAGTTTCACCGTATTCGTTGTATAGACAGTAGGAGAAACTTTAGAATAACATTTACAGTGGGCGTAACCCAGTATTTTTGAAAAGGGTAATATTAGTACTAAGGGAGGAGAAAAAGTGATCTTCTCGAGTACTGCGAATGTTTCACAGAATCTTCAATACACTAAGAACCATTGAAAGCTGAAAGCCCGCAGCTTCTCTGCTGAAATGGATTGCGTGGGTGGTTGAAGTTCAAAGGTCTCTCATACAATTCGAAGCCTTTGACCTTATCACCCAGTTAAAAATTACTCATAGTTTAACTGCCTTACATTCCGTCCACTACAAGATATCATATATCAGATCCCCTCTCCCCTCCCCAGTTTGGTAGGATACAGCAATATTCATACATTAATTTTGTATCCCAAACGAGTCCACAAAAAATATCAATCTTGAAGTTTAAGCAGCAGGTATCGTCACCTAATAGCTCATCTAATCAACGCGAGCGTTGGCAACGAGGGTCATCGATTTGTTTCAAATTTTGTATACAGTTGGTGCACACCTCGTAGAATACTGCATCAAACGTATAGAATATACTACTCAAACGTTTACGAGATAATTCACTTCAAAGCTTTGCCTTTGCTAGTCCCTCGATATACGCCCAAGTGGAAGAACGAAGCTGTCTAACACTGCACTCGTAGCTGACCTGTAATCGATATAATCATCCCTGACATAGATATACTCTAAACTGGCAATTCCCCTCCACCACTCTTCAAAATTTCGAGGTTCATTTAGATATACGCCGACACATTATTAGGTATAACTTATTACCAGAGCTCCATTAACAATTTTTGTCGCGAAATAACCGAGATTTTTTTCATGGCACCCTCGAGAATACATCCTTTGGGGTGTTTTGTCAAACTTCTTTTTTTCAAACCGGCGCCATTTTCTTACTTTCCAACAAAAATTGTTAATTGAGCTAGGGGCTATAGCGACATTCATACAGATCAAGAATCTTTTCGAACTTTTTGTTTCACTTACGCCGTGAACATACCTCTTTTTAGGTGCCATATTGACTCTGTAAAAAAACTATTAAAATAAATTGCAAAAAGTCTTTTTAGATCTTTTTTGCATAATGTAAGAGTAGCTTAATAAATACAAAAAAGATTTATTTCATTATATGTTGCATTTACTGAGAAAAATATCTTTAAAAATAGCTTCATTTCTCGACGGTTCAAAGTAGAATGGTCCCTTAAAGTGAATCGATACTTTGTGTAATTTAAAGTAATATTATCCAAACTGAAGCATCGAAATGTTATTTGTCCCCTCTG
The DNA here is from genome assembly GCA_947577245.1 of Andrena bucephala. Lineage (NCBI taxonomy): Eukaryota > Metazoa > Arthropoda > Insecta > Hymenoptera > Andrenidae > Andrena > Andrena bucephala. The sequence continues at coordinate 24,552,750 of OX387719.1, forward strand.
TACGGAACGATATATAATCAGCCCACTTTCGAGTCAAGTTTAAACATTATCCGGGAATATAACACGCGAGAGCCTATCAGGAATATTTACCAGTGAAATGCTTCAGTCGACAGTGCTCTAAGTCTTTCGAGGAACATTGGTACGCTGTGTTTGCAATGCAAACTGAAACTAATGCCAAGCGTACACAAATTTGCCTGGAAATTAAGCAGAAGCTCACGGGATTTGTGATAATTGCCGATCTGGCGAGTGGCAAATGAAGTTTCCAGTAATCTCTATTATTTTGCACATCTGCTTGGCGACGCACATGTTTTGGCTGGCGGGCTACGCGAAGAAAACAGGGCTGGCACGTGCACGTTTGAACAGTTGCGCGACAAGCAACGAGCGGTGATAAGCGGCATCCGGTCGATGAGATGGAAAAACATGAGGAAAAACAAGTGTGAAATCTCGATCACTGCCGGCTCCGTTTGGCCGGCCGATTTAGAGGTCGCTTCCAATGGTGCACGGTGAGCAATACAGATCGATCGTTATGTCGTCTGACGTTCTGGCCACCGAATCGACACGTTACCTGGCATCCAGCCACGACCTTTAAACGATTAAATAGATCCACGTTCTCTTGCTCGATTTTATCTAAAAGGGAAAAAGGCAAAGAAGAGGTGTTCGGAGATGAGGTATAAGAAAGTGCTCATTTCTTGTAGGATTACAAATGTTAGAGGCGAGAAGCCGACGTGTCCAGGGCTGGGGACTTTGGACGAGGGAACGGACGTCGTTCTTCTTAGAGGATTCCAAAGTTATCGAAGACATCGAAGGACGGCGGACTTTTCATTTTTCTAGCTTTCCAGCTGAACAGATCTTTCCCATTTATCAACATTGTTAACGTTTTACTCGCGAGTGTCTTGCGGTTGTTTTATGTGAACAAATTTTCTTGAGTTCCTTAAGGTAGGCCCTAACCAACTATGTTAGTGAAATTATAGTTGGATAATAAACGATAAATATAAAATAGTATGATACTATAGAAATAATAATAATAATTTTTAACATCATGTATATATTTTAAAAAGTTCAATGTTAATATAAATAATTTTAATTCGGAAATAGAATATTAAATTGGTTAGCGAATTAGAGCAGCATATCTGACAACGTCGCATTCATTCGGAGCGTATTTTATAAACAGAATGTCAGAAAAAAATGTTCATACGAATTTGAATCGTCGTTCGCTATTTAAATGTCCAAACATATCGATTGTGCAACGTTGCCACGTTGACCGATCTACGTAGTTTCTAAAAAATTTGCACGTACACCTATTTTTTATGGGCATTTACGAAGAAACGATGTGGTCAGTTTTGCGGAAATTAATAAATTCATTTCGTGACAATTCAATGCACTATTGTGCCAATTTTGCTACACTTCGTGAATATAGTTTTACTGTTTCAGAAGAAAAACTGAAACTATAACCTTCTTTTTTCGACTCTGCCATATGTCACTATGTTAAAATGCACCAACTTTAATTAACAATCTCCCGAAAACTATGTGGTAAATCGATTTGAAACTTTGTGCAAGGGTTTCTTGTATTTCAAATTATTTTTTAACGAAATTTGAAAGAATTCTTGAAAATATTATAATATGTGACCACTGGAAATGCGGAATACTATTTCGTGACCCAGAGATACAGTGTTGGAATAGGAGAATGATACTGAAATATTAGAAATTTAGTAGCAAGTCCTGCTTAGAAGTCAGAATTACATTGGGAAGTCACAGAAGTGTGAACATTCTGGTTCGTAATACATTTAAAGAACTCCTGCCGTAACGAATCATATCGAAGATGCGGAGTATTGAATGAAAAGCGGCACGTAACAGTTGTCAATGTCGAGCAATGATCGCCAGCCTATTAGGAACGTCCAAAGGTCTCAGCAGCAGAGTTTCCGATAGCGCCGACGCGATTCTCGTCGCCCAGGCACGTTGCGGCGCGAGTGTGATAAACGAAAGAAAAAGTTTGATCAATGTCGTCAATGGACCGATACGAGTAAACGGCTACAACACACTCCATTCAAATACTATCACCAGTTGTGACAATCTGAAATACAATGGCAATGACTGTCGAGTGTTCCAATCTACCTCCATGACGATTCGGGGGTCTATTCCCAATGAGAGGTACTCACTTCGTTGCTTGGCACTAATGGTGGCTCAGCTAAACAAATGTTAATATAAACAAATTATGTGACCGGTATTCAACTATTAGTCAAATGCATGGCATCAATAGTGGTATGATTCAAGAAATGAAAATTTTACAGGAAAAACAGTTTCAAATTTGCATCTGATTAATAACTGATTGCTGCTGGTATAATTTGTTCAAACTGACATTTTTTTATTCATGCCACTGCCCTGCCAAGAAATGATTTGTTATTTCAGCAATGAAACGGGTATAAAAGTAAACTAACGTGTCGTTTTTACAGCGACCCCGCGTAAAAAAAAATTGTGGCTGCACTGTTTGTCGTCGTCGTGCAGTTAGAAAAGAACAGTGTTGACCGCGGAATCACGCGGTTGTTGAATTTTCTAGATATTTTATTTATAGTGCCGAGATAACACTGACCGATCATTCGCGAAGCACGTTCCATTGACGGCTACACGTACATACTTATTTGGGTAGGAAGCATTAATATCGATAATGAGATCAGAAAGTAAATCGATAGAATTATTCTTCATTATTTCGTATTCCTTCAGTTTTGATGCCAATTAAGGGCCTTCTTACACTAAACAATTTGGAATCATTAACCCCACTACGTTCCTTGAGCCTTTTGTCACCCAATCGTGTTCTTCAGTTCTTTGAATCTACTGCATCCTTTCGTTTTTACATACTCGAGTTCTCATTTCTTTGGAGATTTCCCTAACTTGGAGAAAAATATAAAGAATTTCTTACTAATATGTGTATTCCTGTGTGAATTTCAAATATATAGCTGAATTGAAGACCATAACAGGGGTAAAAAAGCCACAGGGTATTTCATATATGTAATACAAAACAACAGAAAGAAATTTGCATAGTTTAAGTACCTATGAACAAAGTAATGTCACGAGCGATGGAAGTGTCTCGTGTGAAATGGCCCTAAGGGTTCTGGACACTTGGCTATTTAAATTAGTTGCGCGATTCAAGGGCAATGGCACCACTTCAGCAACAAGTGTCAGCCAATAGCTAAGATTCTCTTCTGCAGCCAGGGTCTTCTTTATCACTGATACAGCTCTAACGGTTATTTGTATCTAATCAATCGGATTCGACGTAACGTTATATCGCGCTTCATTCTTATTTTCGTACGTTCACGAAACGTGTGTCTGTCAAACCTTGAAATCTGTTTTCCAGAAAAGACAGTTCATGGCTATTCCAGGCTTTATCTATTATCTGACTAAAGTATTACTAACTATCCATGCATCAGTTTGATTACTCTGCCAAAGCTCGTAGAAAAATATCGCTGTATTTAATATTTTCTCGAGGACAGAAGATTAATGAAAGGAATTCGTGGATGAATAGTTCCCAGTTTCAGTCAAAGATATCGAGGAAAGGCGACATTTAAAATACTCCTGTGAGTAAAGTGTGACCTTATTCATTCATTTAAAACTAATTTTATTTCAATTTGTATTACCTGTCTCTGATCTGATTTTCTGGAACAGTGTCATGGACGTGTAATCCGAAGCAATCGTCTTTCGTCTCGCAAACGACTATTTATTGGAGCTGTTTTAATTCCCCATTATCGCGGCGGCAGGAAAGAATTTCGAGTAGGCGCGATTAATCAGGGGAAAAATGGAAGCAAACGGACAAACAGAATTTTAGCCGAGAGATTATTTCTTGTTTGCTCGGCTCCCATTTAGGCGCCACGTTGCAGATGTAGTTAAGCCGAACGAGTTATGAGAGAGACCCAGTTTGCTTTGATACAGTTATACACACACACACACACTCGTTCCACCAGCACCCGATTAATTTAACAGATTATTTCGCGCACGTTTCGGAGCACAGTTACATTCGCTGCTATCTTTTCAATTTCTAAACTATTCGTTGATTCTTGGGCACAAAAATCTCTGCACATTTCATAGATAGAATAAAGACTTTCAATAATACAGTTTTATCATTGATAAACATGAAATAAAATTGAATCCAGAGACTTCACGAGAGATAATACAAGACTGAATTAATTCAACAAATCATGCACGAGGGACAGCGGCAGATAAAGTATTAATTTCAGGGAACAATAAGAATTATAATTTTTTTCTCCAACGTAACAAGTTGAAAGCAGTAATTTGGGGGGGGGGGGGGGAGCTTCTTTCGATAGTGAGACTGAGTTAAGCGTCCGCATTAAAAGAGAGTTAATGCGAAAACAAAAGCATATTACCGTTTACTCGTGGAAGATATTACATCGTAAGAAGACTTAATTAAGTAATATTAATTCGCGCGCATATAAGTTAATGTCACGATACCTGATAGGTAGAAAGAATATTATTTAAACCTCAGAAACTTTGATATTAGCAAGTGTGAATAATGAATTTTCGAACTGACAATAAGTAGTAAGGCATTGTAAGCTTAACACAGTTTGTTCAAACATGAGGAGTTTTCTAATAATGCGAAAAATGTACATAAAATTTATATACATTATACTGAAATATAACTAAATTTCTATTTAACTTCCCTCGAATAAAAAAAAATTATTTCACACGTTTGATTTATTTTTGCATAAGGAATCACCTCTTGCCTGCTTGTGCCGGCATTTGAAAAAATTTACATCGATCCAATTATACATCGTTGCCCTCAATCTCAATTTGCAATGAATTCGCCACAAGTTGTAGATTTCAATTGACACGTACAACAATAATTGAGGTTTTTCTGACGCCCATTCTCTGGCCTGATCGGTAAACAACTCGCCTTTAGCTGTTTGCCCGTTTATCTGAAGACCGGATAACTCTCGAAGCTTCTGACGCTGGCCCTGGCTAACGACACAAACCACCATCCAAATCTACGCCCACGCGCGTACATTGTTTCTCTGTAATTAAACTCGACTATCTTTGTAATTAAGCTCGATTAAAGGGGTTAAAAGGGATTCGTTCTCTGTCGAATAAAAGAGTGAAAAGGGGGACGAATCGGTGGTGCAACTTTCAGCGTGGATTAACAAAACTTGAGCATAGAACGTTCGCTATTACTGTGAACTATAAATTGATTCGGAAATATCAAGTTAAAAAAGGAAGGTGGAGAGTACAAGAATATCATGTTTTAGGTATATTCTTTTATTTCTTTTTAGTCCTTGATGCTGGTACAATGTTGTTGATAATTAAGTGAAGATCGAATGATACCAACAAAATACTTGAACCGTAAGTAGGAAAATTTCTGCACTGAGAGCAACGACAGATTATCAAAGATTGTAAAGTATAACTATTATCGGAATTACGACAGAAGGAAAATATCGAAAAAAAATTTAATATAACGCTGCATTGGAGATAATTAGCAAACTTTTACAGTAGAAAGTGAAGTATATTTTTGAAGAGAGAAAAGTGATTGCAGATATACTAATTCGACGTGCGTTACGAAAAGTAGCACGTTTCAATTTTCTTACGAAAACTAGCACGTTTCGGTTCGCCGCGAAAAAGAGCACATTTGGAAATTTGCAGCGAAAACTAACACGTTATCTGGTTTGGCCACGAAGAATAGCACGTTTTGGATTATACTGCAGACTGGCACTGCTTCCACGTAGCAAGTGTCCGCGTTATCTCGGACTCGTGATCAACGATATTTCGGCTACCTTTCCCATCTATTTCATTCATATCGAATATTTCTCACTTTCGTCTTCTATATTATGATCAGATCAGGACGAAGTTTTGACTAGATCATATCCGATCATACCTGACTTATATGGGCCCGCAAAAATCAAATCGTGTCGGTTACTGTGGTATAAATTTTTTTGTAACCAACTATTCAAATTTGCTTCTTTTCATCGCTACAAATGGTAAGTACATACTACTTTTCGTGAAAAATCACTCAAACGTTTTAGTTTTCGCAGCGAAAGACGAAACATGCTATTTTTCATGGCAAACCGCCCAAACGTGCTAGTTTTCGCTTCGAAAACCGAAACGTGATAGTTTTCATGGCAAACTGCTCAATCGTGCTAGTTTTCGCAGCGAAAGACGAAACATGCTATTTTTCGTGGCAAACCGCTCAAACGTGCTAGTTTTCGCAGCAAAAGGCGAAACATGCTATTTTTCGTGGTAAACTGCTCAAACGTGCTAGTTTTCGCAGCGAAAACCGAAACGTGCTAGTTTTCGCAGCGAAAACCAAAACGTGCTACTTTTCGTAAGAAAATTGACACGTGCTACTTTTCGTATCGCACGTCGAATTGTAGACGAAGATAAAGGAACACGTAGTTGTAGTTTATATTAGTACCAAAGTTTTTAGGACCGCTATCGTAAAAAAGGTACGTAGTCGAGAAAAACAGGTTTTATTTAAAAAAAGTTTTATGTTCCCTTTTCAATTGTGTAAGAAATTTTTAAGTTACGGTTGGAGCCGATAGATGCTAAAAAGCCTAATAATCTACTAATCGTGAAAAGGCAGAAATTAAATACGAAGAATCTGGGCGCCTGTCTTTCAAGAATTAACACGAAGAAGTGCTCGATTATCATGTTTGTTCGAGCAGTATTAATTATTAATGCTCGGGCCGGAATTTATCCAGCATCTATTTATTATTTTACGTTGCCTCTGATAACCGATTGGCCGGAAATAAAGTATCTCCTTAACTTTGCTTGTTTTGCTGTAATTCTTGTTACATTCAAAATTTCACTTCGCGTTATATGCACTCTACCGAATTATCGATGAGTCACTTGGCAGGATATCGTTTAATTAACGAACGCGGTGAACTTACTCGCTTTTATCCGACTGAGTTACGATAATTTATTTACGGCACGGTTGGCACATAGAGAAATTGTCGTATCGGGGCCATTTTTTACGGGGTGAACAAACTCTATCAGCCTGACGTGCAGATCTCTATTCTTAGCAAGGGGAATGACGAAATTACGAGCTTATCATCCAGAACGGTTAATAGTGAACAGAAATGTTTTATTGTACAACCCAAGCCCTGCCGTCTCCGTATCTCGCGTTTCAATGGCGAGATAACATCATTCAAGGATAAGAGTTTTTATTAGTTAATGTGGATGTAGCTCGGTAAATAATTATGTAACAAATCGTCACTGCAACTGGCGTAGGTAACGATGAAAAGGGAATTGTACTGTTGGTTTTATTAAATGGCGAATGGCTCATCAGCCGTATAATTTTATTCGTTTATTTAACAAATATCGTGAATAGTTTAACCTATTGGAGGAGACTGGTTACCTCGTCATTTAATATTTCCTCCACGCTGAATTCATTATAAAAATTTCAAAATGTCACTTGTACAAAGGAGTAATAGTGCCTTAGGTAATGCACCGCATTAACAGCCAGCAAAATGAATAAATTAGCCTGTAGTAATTTTATTCACCATGCAATTTTAAATGGGCTGAAAATATTTCTGATTATGAAATGGCCCAGTTAACAGATTAATATACGAAGTGAATGGGTCAGAATAGACCTATGTATCCGCCAGCCGAGGATTAACAAATTATCTGGAGAACATGTAAGCATTTAGAATAAATCGGTGAAGCAAACTAATTGTAATTAAAAAAATTGCCATTTTTTACTTTATAGTGAAAAAACAGAAAAATTACCTTTTTACATACTGGTAACACAGATAAAGTCAGACATAAGAAATATAGGATTCTTGTACTAAATTAAGTCACTTATTCTAGATCTACTTATGGTTTTACTATAGTTGAACAAGAACTTTAAATTCAGTTTCTGAAAAACTATACATATTCGCTTGCCTACTGCGTTCTACCAGTAAGCCTGCGGCAGTACCTCCACATTGGGCAAGACGAGTTACCTCATTGTGAAATATTAATAGTTAATCTCGTATTATATAAATTACTTTCCATTTTATACGTTTACAAGTTTCCCTTGTCTCTCTCATGCTGTCATATTTGATATCTTTTTGTTGCCTCAAATATGTCCTTGTGACCTTCATTCATAACGAAATAGTCTTATCGCAAGCGTATTTCATAGATATTCTCGCCACTAATTATACGAAGAGTCGTTAAGTTTCGTGCGTTCGAAATTAGCCCAGAATTAAGAGTGATTCACACTGCCTGCAGCGATGTGAACGTCCTCGACGTTATTAATCAAATTCCCAGCGATTAATTTACAGAATTTAACATTGTGAGAAGACCGAAAAAGCGAATGATACCGTGCAGGGTGGTTAATTAAATTATGTGAGCTTTCATAACTGACCATGGAATTGGAGCATTTCGTGATGGAATTAGTAAGGGACGTGAACGTTTGTGTAAATTTTTTGGCCCCTTGTTTACCACCGAACAGAACAATTGCGTATGGACATTCATTGGATGTAGGTACGCAATTCAAATCAGCACTAAAAATTAAATTTTCGGTCGAAAGTAGTTTACCATTACACGTGACAACGGTTTTATTTCTTTCAGTTCCATCTACTTTTATGAAAGGGGTTGTATAAAGCGTTAAGCAATATTTTCTCGAAGACTGTTAGGGATTGGGACAACACTTGCTTTTCTCGTCTTTTATTTCACGCGGCATGTATGTATTTTGTTATTATGTCAGTGATATAAATATAAATTTTTCCATTGCTGTATAATATACTCGAAGGCGAATAACTTTAATATTAATCGGCTCCTCGTATTTTGCATTACGATTATTATTATTTTAACACGTCTTCTTCATTGAAACGTAATTGATAGTTGCAAAACAGTAACTATAATAAACGACGAAATTACAAATATAAAATCTACATATATAATAGAATGTCTGTCTGTATGTTCACTATTAACTCCTAAACATTTTGACCGATCTGGGCCCAATTTTGTGTAATTACTGTTCAGGATCCAACGGAAAATATAGGCTACCATGAAACCTGGACACCCCACCCTCTCCCCCAGATTTCATCCCCTTGACACTTTGTGATAATTCAAGTTCAGTGCATTATTATATAACTGAGCATTGAGCAATGAAGTATACCTATACTATAAGTAAGCATTGCATAATAATTAATGCAGGCGCCAGTGAATTTTAAAATATTATACTGTGATATAATTGCTTCAATAAAAGAACAAAGCGGCTTCGTCTAACACCCAATTGAATTTCAATTAATTATTATAAACTTCTATGCTTCTTATGTAATTTTGAGTCCGTACAACAGCGGGTACTTTAAGTTGGCATCTGTATACTATCACCGACTAAAATCTAAAACTTAAATATATCCGAGTTGCACGTGTGCAGTGTATACAATCTACCATCGTAACCGTTGTCCTTACAACGTTCCACAAAACTCGATAATCTGATCCCCATCCGTTGCTGAACAAACGGAGAGCCGGAAACGCGCAGCATGCATCGCGCGTTTCACACAATGACGCGGAGTAAAATGAATAAAAGCGACTAATGGAAGACGGGAAAAATGAACGTAAAACCATTTCTCAGGAATCCCAGCGCGTTTTACGAGCAAATTTTTTCGCAACGATGCAACCGTGCCCCATCTCGTTCCCCAGTCACTCTCGTAACCAGAGCTCGAATACCAGGCAATTCCAAACGTTGAAATGTCACTCGCTTTCTGTTCCTTTTACTGACTGATTTTCACATATATTTTACGCACAGATCAATTGCGGTTGAATTAAGTATGAGATGCATTGTGAATAAATCGCGGATTTACTGGTAAAGCATAGTAAGTAAATATATGTACATATGTATATGGTTTTCCTACAAGAGAAATCAGTTAAATCCCAAATAATGTTGAAAACGTTTCAACAATTTCGAGGTTGTGGCAGTTCCGTGTTTTGTTCAATCACGCTACATTTTTACAAAAATCAGTATTTTTTATTTTCCTCGTGTACTTCCCGAGATAATCTTATGTAACACAAAAAAATTTTTGGTTTTTGGTTCTAAGTCAAAAATTGAAGGAGAAATCTTTCCGGCCGCGGAACACTGTTTTTCAGAAGAAGCTACTTCTGAGTCCCCGTTTATTATTTATAAAGAAAAAAGGTGGACTTTTCTCTTAGAAAAATCTATCTTTACCTTTGATTTCTCACCATTTCTGTATTTTTCAAAATTTTCAAAATCAGCCCCGTAAGACGATAGATAATAACATATTTTATAAGAAAATTTTACTGTTTTTAATTTCAGACATGACATACAGCTTTTTTCAGGGCCACCGTTTAGCCGTCTAAAATCGAGAGACTTTCGGATATGTATCCATAACTTCCGAATTACAATAGTTTTTTAACTGAAACTTTTTTTTTAAGTAGTTCATAATACTATGTAAAGATAGTAAGAAAAAAAAATTACAAAATGTACACATTTTCGGAGGGTTCAAACGGGTATACCCCCTTAATGTATTTTACATGACATGGATCTAGAACAAATGATATAATTTAGTACAAAAATCCTTTGTTTATTATGCTATGACTTATCCTTAGCGCGTATTATTTGCCTATATATAGAGAAGTAATTTTTATATGTTTTTTCACCATGAAGTAAAAAGCGGTAATTTTTAGTGCCTGTGTTTTGCCAGTATACCCTCGAAATTATGATTACTGCTGCCTAGAATGAACATCCTCGAGTTTCTATAGATTAATGCAACACCGAAACCAGAACCATTTTCCAGAACTCCCGGAACATTTTGCCAGCGACATTTTCGCAACCATGAAACCGTAACCCGTAACACGCCTAACCAGCGCTCGAAAAGCGGACAATCGGGATCGGTGGCGCGTTATTATCGGGGAACTCGATGCTCGTGCTCGCAAACAACACAACGTTTAATCAGCGACCGTGTTCATCTCGTAGCGTGAAAAATATTTGTCGGTACGTATTTAGATAGAATGGTGCCTTTTGGATAAAAGGGGCCACGATACCTCGCGGTCCGTTCGCGAGACAATCGCGCGCGTTTCACCCTGTTCGCGGCGGTCAACGACAACCATGCGTTACCATACGGAATTTTACGTAGGTATCCGTGCCACTGTCGGATCGGTTCTTTTATTTTAACAGAAGAGAATCCCAGCGACTTGCGCGTTTACGCCAGTGCCATGGCATTCGCAACCGTTTTAATGAGGAAGGATTCTATTGAGGTGATCTAGGTAACCAAAACTCCCAGTTCACATCAAGAATAGACTATCTGCGGCCTTTTAACGTATTTTATCAAGTCTGTATTTTAATTAATCAATTAAATCTACACAGCTTTATAAAAAATTGAAATTTCTCCTCGATGACTGAAAAGGTTCTCGCCAGCAACCAATATTAAATTTGGCCTCTGGACAAAATACAGGAAACATGTGGGCTAAAAGATTCTTCCCTCGTTTATTAGTTTTAACTGATTTCAATATATTATGCCGAAAGTTTTTTATTAATATCTCCGAAACTAAGGCGAACCGCCAAAACGTTTAGAGGGAAATGTTGACAACATATGTCAAGGTCCTTGAAATCGGAGAATCCTCCCCTAATGTAAACGTTTAACTTTACTTTCTCCTAGCCGGACTTTTAGAGTTCGGCGTAATCGAGCGAACGCAGGATAATTCCCGGAATTCTGAATTAAACGACGACAAATATTGTACATTTTTGCTATTCCCTTCGCTGGTAGAACCGGTAAGGGTGCTCACAGATTGTCCGCGCGAAGTGAAGAAAAAATATCGTTGCGTGCGTCGACTTATCGGTTCACCGAGCGCATGTGGACAACGTGTTGCGTAAGTGAGTGGAGACAAGCAAAGTTATTCCGTTCAATGATCAATTTGTCGGGCGGGCGTGCGCTGGCAGTGCACCCCGTGCTCGGCCATCGCTGTATTTGGATCGAATCTCGAAAAGGGCCGCGATAACGACGGGATTTTCGACTTAACCGCTCAATCGGCTCCGTCGATACTAAATAGCTCGGGCGACCTGTCGACTGCTCCAACCGAATCGATCAGGCCAGGTTTCGCCGAGAACGCATTTCTGCAATCGCGTGAAAACTCCTGGAGCCGAGTCTGAACCGAACGAGACTGTTTTGGTGCACAGTTTCTGCGCTTGTAAGTTCGCTAACATTTGCCGAGAATGTGGACTCGCTATTCTAAGTATCGTTAGCGACCACGAGCTGGGGGAAGGTTTATTTTAAAGCAACTCCAATTGTGTATACTCAGCACAAGTGTTCTAGTCAATATTAAGTAGGATGTAATATTTTTGTTACATATGTACATACTGCTCGACGAAGTTGAATGAAATTCATGTAAAGTAAATACCTAAATAGTGTATTATCTGATACATTGATGGCATTTTTGTAAATTATCAGTTATTAGTTAGAAGTGGACGTATTGTTTCAAATTTACGAATCAGTAAATAAGTGACTATTCGAAGTAACAAATTTTATCGTAAAAAAAATGTGTCGCAATAAATTAACCCTCGTTATAAGTTTTCTAATGTTGTATATAAATTTCGTGGATTCAAATTCTTTTCTCTGTCTTACTTACTTCTTAGGTGATTTTTCAGAAGATTGTATATGCCTTTTCTTGGGCATTTATTTTTCAATTAATGTATATATCTCATGTATATAAAGCAGAAAGTTTATATGATGGTGTGTTTGTCTGTCGCTTAAACTTTGGGGTCACGAAATGTGTCTTAACTCTTTATGCCTGGCCAAACCAGACGAATGTGACTATTTTTACAAACAAAAGAAAACAGTAAAAAATTTATTTTATATAATCAGAATCTAAATACCAGGCGAAGCTGGATAGTGAAGCTAGAAAATATATATCCCGCGAAAAAAAGTGTCGAGCAATATACAAGGTATTTCACCTACTTTATAACCTGAAATATTTCTGCCATACTTAAAATTTCGTAAAAATGTTTCCTACAAAAGTTGCATAGTCTTATGGTGGCCGACGAATAGTAATAATAATTTTATTCTGTTGGGAGGGATTAATGAGATACGAAGGTCAACATTATTTTTGTAAATAGGGTGCTATATTTATTATCTCAGTACCCCATAGCCACTTTAAAAACGAATTCAACGACCTACAACAATAAATCCTTCTTGGTCACTAAAGATCCTGCAGAAAGAAATTAAAAAAAATAAAATTTCGTCTTCAATTTTGAAATATTATTTACGATTAATTTTATTTAACACGCGCGTCGCGTCGTTCCCGTTGCGTTCCGCGTATTCACGTGCAGCGGCGCGAGTACTCGAACGCGTGTAAGTACCTACTCTAACCATAGAAAGGCACGGCCTTGATATTTCGTATAATATGCTTTGAGAATTATCTCCTGGGATTGGTACAGGCCTGGTTTTCAACTCCCCCCCCCCCCCCCTCCCCCGTTCTGCCACCATCGGTGTCTCTCCCTTTTTCTCTGGCCACGGTGGACAGATCCAAAGGTCTGCCAGACAAAAAGTATCACAATACGCGGCAACACCAGTTTCCAGCCGCAATCGCCGAGGTCGCACCACCCCGTGAAACTAAAAGGAGTGGTGGAAAAAAGGCACATGAAACCTGTTCGCCTGGCTAATTACACCTTCCCCCTGCGTCGCCGAAAGGGTAACCAAAAGTCTCGCGGCATGTCTGGTTCGTAATTGCTTCCACGGCGGAGTGAATTAATGGGAGAGGAATTAATCGATTGTTGAATTATGTGCCTCACATGAGACTTTAGTCTCATAAGACTTTTTATAATTATTTTGTCATTAGTTTCGTGTAATTAGACTCTCAGGAAAGTTTTCTGACATATTTCCAAAAATTTTCATTATTAGTTTCTCTCATGTCACAAAAGTCTCATGTGAAATCTCGTCGTGGATTCGCATTTTTACAGTAACAGATATATCTCAGAGATAATAAACACCTGGAACCTAACCAAGCAATTTTAGGGTACAAATCATCAAATCTTCGTCATTGATATTTCAATTATTCGATTTTTACAAGCATTTCAGTGCAAATTTGTATTTTTATAAATTATTGTCAATTCTTCAAACTGCTATAATTTCCAAAATAATTCGAATTCCATTTTATATATCTTTTTTGTATTTCCTTCTCAGATGATCCAGTCATTCCCGGCAGTGTGGCTTAGTTTTTTGCAGTCCTCCGGGAAGCCATTTCTGCTACAATTTTGTACAATTTTTCATAAAAAAAAAATTTTCTGCAAAATAAATGTTGCTTGAAAATTATATAAAACATCCAAGCCCTATACTTTTTATTTATCCTAACAAAAAAATCCCTAACTTTGTCTTTTGTTAGTGGCTTCAGGGTGGGGTCCCCCCTTAAAGTCCTAATACACCCAAAATATCCCATATTTGTCGTTAAGGTTTTGAACTTGACAGAAAACACTCAACAGTGCTACCGACTTTGTGCCCTGCTGCAACTATGACATCACTAGATCTCTACTTAATATGAAGTACAGTAGACTTACTCCAATAGATATTCAAATTCGTGCGATTCGAACGATATTTCTGAACGTAAAAATCACCTATTATAAGGATGCACTCCTTTAGTCGCATGTCTACACACCCCAAAGCCTAAAAATGGCGCCACCGACTATCAGAGAGCTTGAGCTGCGAAAAGAATCGCGAAAGAGCCGTCGCGGGCATTTTTTTTTTATCAGCTTTGTGCTCGCCCCGTGGCGGTTGGCTATTTCGAAACTCGCGGCGCGGAAAAAAATCGTCTGCGATTACCCAACCCGATCCGCGCGGCCTTTCACGATTCCGTACACGCCGTAACACGCGGGAGAGTGATGAATCCAGCAGCTTGGAAATTGGCCGCCGGGTGAGGCCCCCGATCGGTCCCAGCGGCGCGTTACACATTCGCCGCGTCCGCCTCCTACGTAGATTTACGTAGCGTGAATTCGATATCGCCGTCGTATTATCTCCGATGCTAGATTAACCTGTGCTCCGTTCTGTCGGTTGCGTAACGCAGAGAGAAGAAAACGCTGCGCGCCTCGCCAGGACGACGGGCACTTTCTTGCGTCCACTTTTACGCGGCGCATGCCCGAGCGTCCACCTATCGCCGAGGATGATTGGAAGCTGGATGAAAGGGACGTGGAATTTTCTGCATGGTATTTCGAAGCCGAGAGCCTCCAGGCGTGTAACGGTCGCTGCGCTTCGCTCGATCGTTTAACTTTCCTACGTGACCAGAACAATTTATTCGGTCAGATACAGAGGCTCTGTCACCGTCCCTCCAGTAATTGTAAGGGACCTCCGTGGCACCGTTTAAGCTGTAGCACCCCGATCTTCGTTATTTGGTAGAGTAGTGACAGAGAGTTGGAACATAGGGTGCCGAAGCGTGTCCTTCCATGGGACTGATTGTAGACTGCTTAAGTAGTTTTAAGTGTGCTGTTGGTTCTGTGGGATGGCAAAGGACATGTCTGCGAAGGGAAGATGGCTGAGTGAAGGAGAATTGTGGATTAGGTGGGAAGGTTAAATTTTTCTCCTGTGCTCATACTCTTTTTCCGGCTTTTGGCAAAATTATTTATTACTGATTTGATTAAATAACTGGCAATTATTTTTTTTTTTTGCCATTTTTCTAGGAGTACATCTCACGGAGAGTTTTTTTCTTGAAACATTTAGTTAAGTCTTATCGGTGTGTTTTAATGATAGTAAGGACCATGTTTAAAATTGTTACTCTATTGTAACTTTTCGTTGAAAATTCACATTCTACCTAAAAGGTTTCCACGACCAAATAATCATTGTGTTTCTGGAAGTTAAATTTCCATGCGAATAAAAGTTGAAGGATCCTGACTCTCTATTTCCACAAATAATATGATATAGAAAAGGAGTTTGGTCAAATGTTTGCTTATTTCCTCTTGTAAATAGTAGGGAACCAACAAAAATATGAACATCGTCCCACAAATGTTTTACGTTGCAGTATGAATATTTCACAATGCTCGAATTGCTCCTCTAAGATAAATACAGCGCTGAGAATAATTGCAGTGTCATCTGTTTCAATGACTTTCGCGCTCAGTGAAGTACCGAGGTACATAACTTAAAACCTTAATATGCTATACGAATCCCACATTCGATAAAAATGTCATTATGCTAATTTATTTCAATAGCATACAAACTTCATTAAATCGTCTTCATATAAACGAACAGTTGACTCATCTCTCAACTTTCTTGTTAAAAGACGTAATTTTAGAAGATTATAGATTAATAATTACGTAATTTCAATTTATACTTATGGACGACAAGAAAAGAGAATTGTGAAGAAAAACAGAGAACTAAAGTTGGATGGATTTGGTGTAAACAGATGTTGAACCTCATATTACATACATATTTGCATATTTTAAAAGACTTTCAACTTTTATTGTTCAGATACAGGCGACCTTTGTTTCACTGGTCATGATTAAATGGGTTTTATTTAATTCCGACGCGATAAGCTCACGATAATGCGGGTACTATTGAATTCACCGCAGATTACACATGTTTGATTAATCAACTGAAGTCAATTCTCATAAATTTCTGCTAGTATTTCACATTCTATCTAGAGAGAGGATAATAAAATCCCTGCACTTGTTCACCTGTTTACTTTCTAAAAATGTTCGCTTCTCTTCCATAAATCAATCATTGATTTCTTCCATTCGATTGTAATACATTGTAAATTAAACGTGTGTTGAAAAGCAATAATTTATCGACGCCCGTATCTCATACAAATTAAGTGTTTATTATCCAGAAGACTATAGAAATGATAAATAGTGTAAGGAGCAGTTCTGCCAGAAAATTACTGTTTGTATTGAGTCCCACGAAGTACGTGCAAAAACCAAAGAGTACCTGCTACTGTCGAAGCGATTTCAGCGAGAAATGAAAATTTATTATTAATGCTTAGAGGCAGCGCGATGATAGATGCCATACGACACGAATTTATATTACGGATTTTACGTGAAACGGGTAATCAATTTCCAGATGGCGAAGAGCTCGGAAAGCCGTAATGATGATGACACGTGATTTATGGAACACGTTATAATATCTCTGATTCTCTTTCAAACATGAAACTTTGATTTCCTGGAACCTTTCTACTCTTACGAGACTCCCGATTCAATCGCTTTTTATCCAAGATAGTATTTAATCCTAAAAAGCATCTGACTGTGCCCCGTGTACTGTGTCAACGTCCAGTAACATCTGCGACGCTGATTCGACGAACGTGATGAACAACTCGTAACAAGGTAATAACGCCATGCGTTTGATACTCGGTGCCCATTGCAGATGTACGAGGAATATATACGTAAAGGTTGGGTCAAATTGACCCCAAATTTTCGTGTTTGACAATTGGTATTTTTAGTATATTCATGAATTTCCTACCATTTTTCAAATGGGGCTGTATCTGTCATGTCAATATATAAAGAATTCTAACCGCCAATCGTAAAAGTGTCTCGTGTGGAAAAGTAGTTTCCATTAATACCCGATGTAGGTGCTGAAGCGTTTTCACTCTTCGAAGCGATGAAACTTCATTTCATCGTTTTCACTCTATCACCTTGTTCGCCAAGTGTGTCGAACAATTAAATGACACACTCTAAGGCATCGTCGATTTTTCTCGCCGTGTAAAAGGGTCACAAGCGGCACCAGGAAATACCTATGTCCCTGACTCTAGACTAATTGCGAGTGTAAATTTTTGACGAGTCTACCTGGCCTGATATGGCAAATCGGTATTATGGAACGTTTGATTCGTTGCGGGAACCTTGATCCACAATGGCAGCACGCGGCAATGATACAGCGAGAAAACCAAAGACCTGTGTTGTGCTTATGCGATAATATTAATTTATTAGAAGAAAGATGAATTCGATGGAGGAACGTATAAAAAAAAAAACAATAGAAACAATTTCCTGCAATGATTACTTCTAAAATAATAAATAATTGTTTAACCACTGGATGACAAATTTGTTAGACAATTGACAGGGTGAATTTTGACTGATAATATGAATTCATTAAATTACATCTTATTTACATCTTTTATATTACATTTTAAGATTTCTATTTTTCTTCGAGGAAAAATAAGCCGAAAATAGAGAATAACATTTTTTGATTTCGTGCTTTGTTTTCGACAAAAATCAAAGTCTATATAAAAGCTTAAAGCTTAGGAAATAGGCACTGTAATTAATTGACATTTAAAATGTATTTGGTTTTCTACTAATATGGAAAATTCAATTATTTTTAGTAGCATGTATTAAAAATTGCTTGAAGACAATAGCACCACGGCAATATTTTTACAACGACGATTAACATATTTATTGTACACAGCTAACCTGTTATCCGATTTCACTCGGGAATTGTTTATGATGTTTCCAAAATAAAAAAACCTAAGAAAGTAAACAACCTATAATCTAATCTAGGACGCATGTAATGTATATTCCAAAGTTCATTGAAATCCGTTCAATCGTTTACGCGTGAAAGAAGGACAAACAAACAGATAACGTTTCACTTTTATATATTAGTAGGATTAATATATTTAATAACTTGTTAATTTATGAAAATCGTGTATCAGCCAATGGAACGTCATTCCTTGAAATTTTTTAGATGATCTCTATAAATTTGGAAAATTAAACTATTATTGTCACATTTTCCTTCTGAAAGTAACTCCACAAACCAAACTATTTGTCTTTTTCCCCACAACCATCTGACACTATCAAATATTTAATTCGTCAATCTTACAACTCTACTTATTTATTCATCGGCAGAATGCCATTGCACGTCTATACACAACTGTAGAGGGACTCCAACTTCTTTTCCTTCTTGCTAAGCCATAAGCACACGATTATGTGATTTATCGTACCCCTGACAGACCGCCGTGTACAGGTTGTTCCATTTGCACGACACATATCGTCAAAACGAATAGATGTACGAAAAAAAAATGACAATACATAACTGCTTCGAGAATGTGAATTAGTTTTTAATACTTTCACCTTCCTATTGGTTATTATGCACACAGTTGCACGTTCCTTTTCAATGCAATTCCATATTTCTTTTACACAATAAACGTCACAAACAAATAATTATTAGTTCGAGCGACATGTTAATTTCAAATTTGCAAAACAGTTTTTTAGAGAGTATTTCCACATCTAAAACGGTTTCAAAATTTCGATATACATATTTAGTTATGCCTTTCTAAAATAGTATCCATTTTTCCGATACACTTTTCCATTCTTTCAAGCCATTCAACCAACTTTAACTAGAAATGTGCCAAAGGTATGTACTATAAAGAAGTCTGATGACTCGACTACAACACAAAGAACGTTTCAAAATCCTATAACTTTTTAGATCCTCACACACTGTGTAGAAAGAAATGTGACATTAGAAGGCAGAGCAACGAAAACCACTCAACCAGGCTTTATCACATTTTCAATGGCCGTGCGGCTGTTCGAGTACTATGGTAAACGCTGTACAGAAAGTGAGGTAAAGACAGAGGGAAAAGGTGAGGCTTACCAAAGCAACACACTGGACAGGTGCGTTGGACCTGAGGCTAGTTTGAAGCATAAGGTGTGCTCCAGTAATCGAAACCGAAGGTGCTAGATTCACACCTGTGCCATCCCACCTTTCCAATTCGATTGTTTAAACGTCTGGTCGGGTTACACAGCGTTGCTCGATGAAATAGACGAGTCTTTCACACTTTCGTTATTCCCTTCGTTGCATTTGTGAACGCCTTGAAAAACGCAGATTCCCACTTAACCATGGAACAACAATACCTTCTCGTTATCGACCCTGGTGAAGCCGGTTCATTGGGCTAGCCTCAAGCCAATTCACAAAAGTGGTTATCATCGCGAACGTCACGGGCGCTCGAAAACGTTTAAAATGGTACAGCTGTTATTTAAACGAAATCGCACGTGGCATACATTAACGGGAACTGTTGACGCTGACAACAGGCACCATACTGTGGATTACGTATGTACTTACATCAACGTTCATAAGTATTGGGACACCTGAAAATTTATTGGAGAACCCTGACAAATTTTACTTTATTTGGTGTTTTAAATTAAAACCAGTGGAAAGTATTTAATGTGTACAGAATATTATGTTTCCTGCATTTCTGGCAGTGTTATGCAAATTTTTTTCTTATGCATGAATAAATCAAAAGTGTAAAATGACATTTTTTGGACGACCATCTGTAGTCGAACATTCTGTATACATACTTCCCTGGATCGCCACGCGAGCCTATGAAATTCTTGGCTATTCCCCTTATGAGATATTTGGGAAAGAAAAGATTGGGATATTTAACAATCGTTTTCCAGTGACAAAGAGATTACGAATATTTGACCATAGTTTTGCAACGACGAAAAGGAAACTGAAATATCTGACAATCGTAATTTGAAGCTCTGAAATTATTGAAAACAGTGTGCGAAATTAAATTACGGTTGTTTTTTTTTCTTTAGAGATTCCACTGTACTCGAAACACAGGATAGTTCCTAGTTGCAACATTACTTCCGCGCAATAAGATAAATAATACTTTCCAGCGCGTTACGAGAAGGCAAAACCGCACAAAGACGTCGAGGCCTGAAATGTTTAAAAATCGCGCTGGTGTAATTAATATCTTGCGCTTTCACCCGGTTATTATTAACTGTACGAGACGCGCTTCCAGGATATCAAATGACCAGCTGCAATGTGTTTCACTGGGTAAGTAAACCAATTATTATCTAATTCCCACCGAGTCTACTTGCTCGTTACACTTCAGCATGCAACGAACCTTTACATCGGTTTCTTGCAAGTATAAATTATTAGTCACAAAATAATGTAGGAAGATTGTAAATATTTTGTAAATATTATAATTCGTTGAATGTTGATTTGTTAATTTGAGTAGGTCAGATGTGGCGTGTTTGTTAATAAAAAGGGAGAGTTGGAAGAGTAGGCAAGTGCTGTAAAGACATGATTAATTTATAATTATTCTTATCAAGCATTCGTATCTACTTTATTAAATTTTAAATTGTTTAATCACTAAGTATAATTTTCTGTAAAAACGTATAACAGACCGTGACATTTCATTCTTACAAAACAGTTTACATTCCATTTATGTACGTTTTTCTTTTTTAAAGGGAAATAGCAACTATTTCATTTCCATTAGTATAATTTACTTTCGTTAACCTTTTTCATTGAGACCTCTGCAAGCATGCTGACATTTCTGATGATTAAATAAGTTCTTCCATATTTTTTTCTTTCATTATAAATGCACATCAACAATTACAACCAGTTTTATTTCTTGCGAAAGTTCATAAAAGCTAGGTATAGTTCTAGTGTTCTCAATGATTATAATATAATACAATTATAAATAGTGAAATTATTCAATTTGTTTAATAGTTCTAAAATCCTATAAATTATACCTGTACGATATTAATTTGTATTTGTACCTTTATCTGTAGTGTTGTACTATTTAACACTCTCCAATCGAAGGCTACGTAATCTTTACAAAAAGCACTTTATTAGTAAGATCTGTAATTTTACAAACAGATTACGAAACAACTTATTGTTAAATGCCACATCTTTTCGATTATTTCTTTACCTTCTTTGCATAACATTTTTCTGCGAGTAATTCCGCAAATACAAACTCCTCTGTATCATTTATACGCGCGACCACCTGATCGATAAAACTGGCTTGCAGTATAGTTGCTATCCTATAAATCGTAAGCTCATTCCTTAGTCCAATTAAGACAAAATTTCATATTCTTCTCCACCATAGGAAATGGATGTAACCCCGTACAAAAAACGCCTTACAATTAGATGTCTTTCAAAAACGTACAAACATGTACGTTTGACATTCAATGTATAGTGGCGCCACCTATGACATGATGAATTTTTTATTTAAGTCATATTACTGCTTATTAAAAACCAAGCCTTTTTTGTAGTTAATAATATTTCCCACCTCCATTAATTTCCAAAAAATGTTATACATGAATATCAATTCTTAAAAAAAATCAGTTGTTAGTCAATATAATTTGTTCGTTGTTCTACACCTCTATTTTAATAATACACTTATATCTTTAATAATACACTTTTATCTTTTATTATCTGATGTGTCATACTTTATATTGCTACTATTGCTATCCACGTTCACTTTGCTATTAGTGTTCTCATTATTCTCGCAAGCAATGGGAATAATTCTGTATAAATTTGCTTAGTCGTAGGTACAAGGTACAACTCGATACAACCTATCCTGTGCTCTAGTTACATCGGTGCGGAGGAGCCTCCCGTGGGATCAATGGGTCATTGCCCCATGTCTGCAGCATCAGGACTGGGCAGAGCAGACACAGCAGCCATGGAAAGTGTTACTCGGCCCTTCCAACGCTACAAATAATAAAAGATTTTCTCACGCGAGAAACCGTTCCTTCTTCACTCTGCCCGATAAACATCGCGATGCATCGCGAAATATGAGAATTCTCTGTTTGTTTTGCACACCCCGATTAACACAGCGTTTTCTAATTCGCATATCACGTTGATGTGGAAATATTGACCCGTGTACAGAACACAACAGAACAATGCGCGTTCTCCTTGAATAAAGTACTCCCATTCTACAGATGCCCGTTTAGTCAACTTCGACTTCTTGATATTCGTACTACTTCAACTTCAATAATCCAGAGAATCTTCCCTTTTTACGTCGACTTCAGATTTCTCCCATTCTCATCGACGCTATAAAATTCACCCAAAGTTTTGCTCAAATCTTCGTTTCACAAAATCGTGAAATGGAGCAAACTTTTTTCAATCCTGAATACACATGTTCTCATCACGCGATTGTTCACTTAAGTGAACATGAGAAGACTGTTTGAAGTGAAAGGATCATAAAGGCTATTTCTTTATCGTTAGTGTTAGTAGTAAATTTAGGCCTAGGTTAAGTCTTAGTTTTAAGTATGTAAGGTTAGGTTGCAAAACAGTCTTACGACTGAACTTCACCTTTGCGTTATTTCTTTTTTTCATTCTTTTTCTTTATTCCTCTTTTGTATCTTCGTGCAATAAAGACGCTTAATAATAATAATATTTTGAAAATTAAGGTCGTGTTCCCGTTTGGATGATTAAAAAAAAAAATTCTTTTAATCACATTTTCTTAAAACTTCACACGTCGAAAACCTGTTCCTAAAATTTCATATAAAAATTTGACGAGATAACAAAGTTACAGAGGTTTGAAATGCCGAAGTGGAAGATTTGAAGCCACTAAGTTTGTAAGTTGAAAAAAGTATTACAATATGTATACTAGTGTTACGCACAATTTATAACTCGCTGCAGACAACACCTAATACCTTTACAAGCACACGAGATAACGTAAAAAGTTCTCTGCAGACTGTTAAAACACAAGTAAATTTGTGAGTCAGATTTAAAATTCCCCGGCCTTGTAATCTTATTTAATTTAAATCCTACCGCTCGTTCAACAAACGACGGCCCAAATGGGAATACAATCTTAACGTTCCCGCAGGAATACAGGAGAAAGTACGATGCAAAACTTGGCGAATTCATGGTTCTGTCTGTGCTGTATATCATTGCCCACAAGTTTGGGAACCATTGCGCTAGTTTTGCATGTTCTGCATCGGCGCTTCTTTTCCACGCTCTGAGGCCAGACGAGAAATTTATCGCGTCCTTCGCGGCGAGATACACCGTCGATCGGATCGAGCGATCCTACATGGTAGCTTTGACGTCGGCGGAGATTGGAAAAACTTTCCCCGCGCGACTTAAGCACCGTCTCTGACAATACGGAAGAAGGCAATTTACGAGAGGATTCCATCGCCCGTAACCTGGCGCGCCAGGAATGCGAGGTGGAGAAAAAATACATCGTCCTTCTGCAAAATGGATTTTCTGCCTCGTAACTTTCTGCACAGTACATTTCTGTTATTAATATCCACAGTCTTAACACTTTGAGGGCCTCACATTCGGAACTGGTCTGCCTTCGTGTTTCTTAAACGCCCGTAAAAGTAGTAAAATGTTACACGGGCAGGTGACAGTCGCAAAATTTGAATTCCAGATGCGACATTTCCGACAGAATAAAAATGCAATGACCGATTAATGAGGTTATCGCGCTGCCGGGGCGATAAAACAAAACGGTGATTCGTGGCACGTAGATCGCCGATTAATTACGTAACGCGAAATTATTCACGTAGGGAAAAGTTAAGCTGTTCCCCAGCTTGACGGCGTCGATCCTTCGTTTTGTTTACGTGCGAGATACGGCGGAAGATCGTGACACAATGCTTCGTTTTAGCGCGATAATTTCACGTTCATTAGTCCGATAGAAAATTGGTAATTGATTAGATTTTAATTGAGCCCCGATGCATGAGAACTTGGCGTTACAGAACTCCGAAACGGAAGCGACAAGCTAAAACCGAGCATCCTCGAACTTTTCTTCGGAATAATGTGCAACTTGCTTGTGATCTTGTGAACTCTGCTTAACTACCTTGGCGTGTTAGTTATCTATTAATATTCGCTCAGAAACGTACTACTTAAAGTTTTAATTTCTATACTCTGGTACACTCCTCAACGTTCAATTATCGTTTAATTAATTATCTCTACATGCAGTTTACGAATTTAATACGATAGCAGGCTGAAACACTTGATGTCGCCTATTCAGTCTAACTTGGAAAATGTTACAAAAAGTTGTCTCAGTTTGAGGTAAAAGAAGGCTCCTGTAATTAGGAAGACTGAGCGATAGTAGTTAGGAAAACTAGTTTCCCTACAGCCGATTCCTTACGACTAGATTTTCACCTAGAAAAAGAAATAAACGTTGAGAACAAAACCACTTCCAGGTATTATAGTAGACTTTCGATATTTTAATAGTTGAATTTCGTTGAAACTACTCTTATTTATTAGAATCAGTTTTGAAAGCAGCTACCCTCGTAGTGGAACAAAATGACCCAGGCTGAAACATCGCATATCAGAAAAGAACAAATTAATGAAAAATAAATTATGATCCTATATTTAACATTCCTATACCTTCTGAAACGTTCACAACTTTGAAACCAGTTCAAGACAGTACGAATCACAAAAAGACAGCGATGCTACGAAAATACACTTTTCAAAGAAGTATACCTACGGCTTGGTAGTTCAGAAATTCGTCATTTATAACTTATAAACATAATACTGAAACATTTAAACATTCCAGAAAATCCATCGTGTATGTTAAATAATACGTTAAAGTCGGTCCACAGAATTTATTAAATGAAAAAAGAATTGAAAGGTAAAAGCAAAAGAGGGCAGACGCATTTCAAAACTAACGAAACGTACGTGCTGATCAGCCGAGTTCATCGCCTCCGGAATCAATCCCAAAGGCGAAAGGGCGTAGATACAGCCAGCGACGAAAATTCGCGCGAATTCATGGTTGGCCGACGCCGATGTTCTAATGGAACGCTTCGCCTCCATTACCAACTGGCACCACTTTCATCGACGTCCACAAATATCCTGACCTTAACTGGCGCTATTCCGCGGACTCTGTCTTCGTGCGTTTGACCGAGAGCGTTTCTATTTTGGCCGTCGACCGCAAGTGGCATCGCCTCCTCTTCGCGTATCCGACACAAGTGACACTGATTCCATGTGGGACGACAGAAGTTAGGCTCACGAGTCGCGATTTCGATTTAGCTTCGACGATCGTTTAATCATCTATGGAGCCTTGTAGAGGTCTAGTGACGTAGGTATATACACGTACGTAGAAGCAGCAGGGGGCGAAGTTGGGAGCGTCCTCGAGTGACTTCCCTCGAGTCAAAACCCAAGGGATGTATTCAGCACACATTTTGGACAGGGGATAGTAGTAGAAGTATGACGAAACAAGTACAGTGTGGTCATAGACATCTTAAGATCTATATGTTTGTATTAAGATTCTATATGTCTGTGTGTTTGTCGCCTAAAAACTTTAGAAAGATAAACACTGGGCTCACGAAATCTGCCTCAGCTCATTATGCCTGACTAATCCAGATGAATGTGACCATTTTCACAAAAAAAATACAGAGAAATTTTTGTATAAAATCAGAATCTAAATTTCGGGCGAAGCCGAGTAGTAAAACTAGTAGTGTATAATACACACCACTTAAAGCGGCCTCGGATTAGTCAGTATATATCTGCAAAGAACATTACCAAATGTGTTCTTCGTTAGCTGTTATAAAGCTTCAATTCCTATACAACCCTAATCCTTAAAGTAGGTATATACTAATATCCAAAGAGTCTGCTGAATACACGGAATTCTTGACCCGAGAAATGACACTCACAAGGAGAGTATTTTAGGTGTCCGCCTCCGATCATTTCGATTTTTGGATATGTTATAGAGGACCGAAAAATAAGAAATACGTGTCTTTTTATTTTTCCCCGTTTTCATATTTGGGGGGTGAAAACTGCGTTCAAAGTTAGGGTTGAAAAATCATTTTTGTGGAATATCTCGAGAACTATTAGAGATAGGGGAATAGTGTCAATGGACGAATTTTGTGTCTTTGAATGCGAAATATGACTGACTCACCAGATTTTCAAAAAGTCCATTTTTTCCACAAAAATGATTTTTCAACCCTAACTTTGAACGCAGTTTTCACCCCCCAAATATGAAAACGGGGAAAAATAAAAAAACACGTATTTCTTATTTTTCGGTCCTCTATAACATATCCAAAAATCAAAATGATCGGAGGCGGACACCTAAAATACTCTCCTTGTCAGTGACGTTACCAACTTCTTTCACAATGCTTTTACATCACTACCTCTGCAACGCACTGCACTTGAAGGCCCCAGAGTGCGTAGGCATTTACCCAAATAAGTGCACCCCTGTAATAAGCGACGTGGAACCCATTCAGTGGTTTGCGCCCTCAGTGATATCGTTTTACACACCACTTGACTGGTGATCTCAGGATAGTCACTATTTAGACCTTTGCAAAGCATGGTACACGATTTAGATGGCTTTAGGATTAACAAGAAGGCGGTGAATTTGACTAGCACGTACTCTGAAATTTGTCTGCCTATGTTTCCTTCTGTTCCACATTTTCTTCTTTTTATTTCATAAATCATGCCCAACGACTCTCGTTGCAAGCACGAAAGCGAACGTGCAACGGCAAGTTCGGCTAGTGCGCACGCTTTCCCTTAAAAGGATACAATTAGAAAGCAGATCGTTAATTCGCGAGATGTCACAGTGCGCGGATAAGCAAATCGTCTCCCCCTGGCGATCTTCGTTATGCTCGGTTCGCGGCGAACAGAGGGTCGCGAGGCTTAATTAACGTTGCAAAGGAGTGGAGACGGACTGTTAGGTCTATACAGAGTGAGACGAAACGGTGGTGCGAAGGGGAACAGAGGGATTGCTCGTGTAGAAATAAGTCGAAACTGCGAAATCATTTTTGTCTCGTGAAAAGTGCACGAGGGCAAGTTTTTTAACGAAATCCAAGTAGCTGTTCCCGAAAAATAAATAAAAGAGCACTACTTTGAAAGAGCATAAAGCATTTGTAGTCACATTTTAGTCAAAGTACGCTTGAATCTCGCATTCGTCAAAATTCATTCCCTTTTTTTTTGAAGAAGCAAAAAGCTTATGAGAAAAGTTTTCTTTAGACAGTTTTTTGTATGAAGTTTTTTTCCAATTGTAATGCCTATTACAGAGATTTGCTGTACCAGAGAGCACAGATTTAACAATTCCCAAAATCCCTTTTCTCCAAATTCAGCCTCGACGGTTTCGACTCACTTGTTGTATGGAGAATGAATTGCTTTGTAATACGATTCTTGAGACATATTAATACGTATTTTTCATTGTAATATTGAAAGTTTTATCCTGTGGGAAAACATACGATTATTTCTAATGTGTCTAAATTTTAGGAGAATTTTACTGAATAAATTCTTCTATTAGAAAAATATCGAATATTTAAAAATGTTGGGAATTTGAAAGTCTTAGAAATGAATGATAAAATGAATGACGTATACAGCTGCGGTAAACCTACCAAACTCCATCTGAAATTAAAAAATTCTACAAACCAATTACTACTGGTAGTAAACTGGATAAATCTTCGTTTACGGCGTGTACCACTTGTTATTGTTAATACTGAATATTTAACATAGTTGAAAACTAATAGAAATTATCTTGCAATCATATTGTATTCGAAAGTATTTCCGTTAGCGTTTAATATATGATATAACAATATTAATATCGTTCACTAGATCACAAAAACTGCAGACATCATTTCTATACTACCTACAGACTCAGCTTTGGAACACTTCTCGATGAAAATTTGTAAAAATCGTTTACAAAAACAATCTTAAAATAAACTTAATGCATTATATGTATTATGTCTTATATCCATAACTGGTTTATTTCATTGCGTTGTTGTCGCGCAACCCAGACTTAAATAAATAATTGAAGATGCTGATTCATGGGTTACATTCCTTAATAATAACATTCCTGGTGTTAAAAATATATATTAATAATGAAAAGAGTCATTTGTTGGATTTAAGATTCGTCAGTCGAAGAAAACACGCGATATGGATGCATAAAGAACAATGACAAACAGCAAGACGCTGTTGCTTAAGGGTGCGCGAGTCCTCGATTTATTTCGAGTCGAATAATGATCGGTCGGTCGAACCGAGTCGCACGTTTCAATTTTTCGAGCTGCTTCAAATCGACGAACTGTTTGAAAAAAATGCGAGCTACTTGAATAAATCAAACGGCTCGAATATTCAAGCCCTCGTGATGTATGTAAGTCAGTAAGTGCTGATACGGGTAGAGAAACACTAGGAAAAAGTATTTCTTTGACTCGTTTAACGATTACACATTTTTTCTGGTTGTAAAAAACATTTGGAAAATTAATTAAAATACAAATACTTTCGCATGTACCTGGGAACATATTAATCTTTTTACACCACATATGGACATCACCACTTCACTCAGATTGCGATAAGAACCTTCAAGTTCCAAAACGAAGCGTTAAGACACCCTTTTAAAAATCTGAAGTGGGACATTTATATGTTTATAAAAAAGCAAGCTAGCAAAACACTAATTATCATATCATATGTTCCTTATTACTACAGGTTTAATATGAAACATTTTTTTTTACAGAACTAGCAGTTTACGGGTTATGTAAAGTCGTGATCGTAAAACAGCCACCCTGTGTCATAACATGTTGTCCTTAATGCAAAAAGTTGAAATCTGTAACAATAACGATAAATACGTCATCTATTTACATCCAAGGATCGAAGATTTGTGCTCACCAATATTTACGCGCAGAAGGATGAGGGGAAAAGGATGAAGATTGGTGATATTGCTGGACCAAGCGCCACGCTGAATTATGCCAAGATATTATGGTGCTTGATCATGTCGAATTCCATTCAAAACCCGTTGAATTCGCAATGGCAAGTCGGCCGTTTAGGTACACCAAAGTGGTTCTACCTTTCGCTTAACCTTTTCTTCATTCTCGTTACTTTCACATACGATCACCGACCCCCGATGTCGGTGACAAAACGTTATATTCTATTTAAAGATCAGTCCGGTTATCGATGTCGACGGGCAACTGTATCGAAGAATGCCTGCACGTGGGCGGTTTAAAAAGCCTTTAACGCAAGAACAAAGTAGCGGCGATGAAGCCGATCGAACCACTGGCGCAACGTCTCGATCACTTTTTGATACGAATATTTCATAAACGCTAGGACTGGGACTGGAAAGAAAAACGGGATTGCCAAATCGGAGAGAAGAAACGACTGGAAAAATTCTATTCTGTATCTCTTTGACTCTGTGTGTATATGATTACTCTTGGTTTCTTCTTGAATGCAAAGGGGATTTGTATGGGAGAAGAACGTTCGAAGATTACAATTGGCGAAAGAGACTGCATTAGAGTACTATAGGAAACACAACCTACAGTGAGTTGAAGTATTTTCCACTCAAGTGTAAATTAGGCATTGAGAGCAAAAGCGGACTAACCCACATTGAACAAAAATTAATTTCTCCTATTTTATATGATTAGTACAGCCGATTGGAATACATTATTGCTACTAACTCAATTTCGCAAAAAATGGGGGTTAGTCCGTTTTTACCGCAATGCCTCGAATACCACCTTTCTGTTTTCTCTTATAATATATCTTATATATATCGCAATAGAAATTTTTTATTTCTATAGAAAAAGAGCATTTGAAGAGAAATAACAAAAAGCAATAAGCAACAAGCACAATTTAAACAATTCCGAAATAGTTTCAACGCCCGTACAATTGATATCCTTCCACTTTTCTTTCAAGTGCTAACAAATCGCCCACCCGAATCCTCTGCATCTTTCAATATTCTCGACGGATAACTGATTCGTTCAACGTTAAAAATGAACGTCTTCCATCCATCTACATTAAAGAAGGAAAAGGTCAAACCACTAGGTATTAACCCCCGCCTACCGAGTACAGGTTAAACTGTGAACAGTAACAAAAGTAAGATAGTTCCATTAGGAAGAATTATATCATTCAATTTATATCTGACAGATAGGGAGGTTGCTTGAATAAGCTAGTGATACCAAAATAACACTTGAAACCTAGGATTAAGTTAGATATGTGGCCATATAAAAATATGAGTTCTAAACTTTCTTTTGACCACCGCTGTACATATGTATCCTAACAATAACCTACATACATTGATCATTACTTATTAGTATCACTTCTTGGAGGATAAATCAGGAGATCAGAACAAAAGAAAACTTAATATAAAAATATATTATACCACATGAACGAGGTACATCATATTGAGTTAAAATGGACGCCCTACCCACAATTTAAAAGCCATTCCACACGAAACACTTCTATAATTCACAACTCTTAGTATTTCAAATGCATTCAGACGATTTCTATCTTCATCTATCCTGTTCAAAACAACTTAGCTCTGTCTGCCAAGTGAATTGTATATCCAAAGTACCAATCTGAAAAAATGTCTCGCGTGGAGAGGCACTAAGGGTTAATCAGAGTAAAAGTCGCTCATTATCGTATGCACGCTGGCAATTACACCCAGTCCACAAGCGAGACATACCGATGGAGCTTTCACTACAAGATGTCGCACGCTTTCGGTAGTACAGTGACACTTTTTAGTGGGACGTTCCATTTGAATTTATAATGTCCCAGAAGGAGTGAATCGCAGGCGTCCGCCGTATATCCGGTGTCCAGGACTTACGACGAATTTTAAACGAGTGCAAGCGATGACAGTGGCTCGTACATCAAACTTTTGGATTTTAAACAACTGCGCGCGGAATAATTTCGCGTGTAGCAATTTATAGTCAGTTATAAGCTGCCCCCGGCGACAACGTGACGTTAATTAATGCACAGAAGACAAACTGTTACGGGTACGATTGATCTAAACCACGTGTAAGATTAGATTATGCAGGGTGGGACTAGCAGCTATTGCCACCTCAACACCTGCGCCACTGTGGGGATATCGCGTAACGGAAGTTACAGTGCACGGCACGGTGCTGCCGTGAAATTCGAAAGAATAAATTAATTTTTAAAGAAATTCTTTGGAGCAAAAATGTTCAATTCGAAGGGAAAGATAGTAAAATTGATTTTATGAAAACGAAAGTGACGAGAAGGTGAAAATGATTCCAGGAGGGTTTTTTTTTTAATGTTACATATAAAATTTACATTTGTCATCTTAATATAAGTAGACGAGCATAGTGATGCTAGTTTAGCCGTATTATATGTTACCTGATCTTACTTGAACATTTAAGAAAAATGTTTTTGAAGTTTGCTACACTTTCTGTGTTGCAATGACTATTTGAAAGAGAGAGGGGGGTTTTACACTTTTGCATTTTTTTACTTAAATGCAATTATAAACATGCTTCACCACGAAATTGTGCAATAAAATTATATAGCACACTGAACACTAACAGAACAATAACTAAAGATTGCATTTTAGGAAACTTGGATGACTCATGTATTTATAATTATTTCGACGAAAATATAATCTGTTTCGATGAAAATATAATAGTAGTTTTATAAGACACTCTTCTTTAGAAACGATCACCATGCAAAGTTACTTCCTATATTGTAAGTACGTACTACGTTCGTCGAACAAATTCGTATTTTATTTTCGAACATGCTAGGGTAATTCTCGAATTTTCTGAATTAGTTAATTGTTCCTCTATTTGACGTGACCGAACAAGCAGCCGAGTTAACAAAAGTTGAATAATTATCAATTCCACGTGTGCAAGACGTATCATGTCACTTTACCATATGCAAACGATCACGTACGTTTGTCTGACACTCGTTCCACAATTTATATGTACGTAACTTTCAAATTTAAATAATTTAAACACTCCGGGCATTCGTTGATTACTTACATTAAAATAAAAATTCTTCCAGAACAAGTCGATTATATAATCGTTTCAGTTAATTAATTCAATGATACAGAGGAATTACAATAATTTCGCCAGAGTGCATTACGCGAGAAAGTTGTTAAAAGTCGATAAGTAGTACTACAGAAGGCGTATGGCTCGTTGAGCAATCATTTGCGCTACCAGCTGCTGTTTAAATACGCTGGATAAATAATATGTGCTCGTAAGTACGATTCTAATTATACTTTTACAGCTCGTGCGATCTGCAACGGTTTTTCGAAACGCATCGGAAAAATGTCAGCCATTTCATTCGGCAACGATTAATTAAGCACTATGTGCGTGATTCGGCAGGGGGAATATCTGATTCGAATGTAGAGGTAAATCAGTACCTATTACTTATTTAATCTGTGAATTCCAAATATCATGTCTGTTATTCGACCATATTCTTGCATGTAGATAATTACCTATAGATATTCTAATTTCTTAATGGGAATCGTGAAAACGCAATTAATTTATGAATGTCGCGTGCAACAATTCGCGAGTAAAATGAGCTGACGGAATACCAATGCATTAATTACGTATTCATTGCAGTGATTCACGTGATTTACGTGTTATCGTTTTTCAATTCGAAGTCGGAAATAAACCAACCTTCCGTATGCTGAAATACTTCGTTTCAGGGTTTACTGCTTCCACAAATACGATTGATAGAAACAACAATAAGAAGTTTCATGGAATTTTATATAATATGTACATATTGCTTATTTTCCAAAAAACGTAATAAATAATGGACCACTGAAACTCAGATCTGGGCGCCATATGTACTTACAAAATGTTTTAAAGGTGAATTAGAGGAACAAGTTATTTCATTCGGTCATAGGTATGTTAAATATTCTTACGTTCAGTTATTTGTGCGAGGAAGTAATTGTTTTCTATCAATTATTTGGTTATCTAATTCCTAATCAAGTGAATTTTTGTCTCATTGAGCATTTTGGCAAATATCATAATTTCTCTAACAATTTAAACATGTTACTAATTGTTAGTGACCTCACTTCGCGATATTCTTCTTTATGTTCAAAGCTCAAGCTGATCCATTGTTTTATTCAGAACAATTAATTTAAGTAATCAATTACCTATTTTGAAATAATTTTTTCGGTTTTAGATATCAAGTCTTTACCTTTACACCTCGTTTAAATTCTTCTTACAACAAAAATGATTAAGTACCTACTACTACAAACTTTAAGTATTACAAATATTTTTTTACTTTTCATCTTTTTGAACTTTCTCAACTTTTAAGAAAACCAGTAGAACCACTTTGTCTACCACGAACTGAAATAATACAAAAAAAATCCATCAACTCATCCCCAATTGCAATTTATCGATCCTACTTCAAAAGCTATTCAGAAGGCTACAAACAACTCTCGATACCTTTTTCCAACGATTGAAACAGTGCGATTAAATACACAATAACTTTTCCTACATCAAATTAAAACTTTCTAACAAACACTCGGTCCATTCGTGATTGATTTTAAAGAAATTTTCAAATCGTACTATCAAAGATGTATGTACTTCTCTCATTTACGTGTTTCATGAAATTTTTGACAAGCCATCGTTCCCAGTGGTGCAAAAGAAGGAATGGAAACAGAGCAGGAGACTGTTAGCGACCCTAGATTGACATTCGTGAGGAATGGAGAAACTCGGAAACATCGAGATCGCGACCTGTGTTGTGGGTAAACAATCAAAGCAGGATGTCTGACTCGTACGAGCACAAACAGAATTACGTGACAGTCTAGGGAACACAGCTTTGCTTGATTCAAGAAACATTTCTAACATTCCTTGGATACCCCTGACGCCTTAGAACCGTATCACGCAAGACACTTTTGTAACTGACCACTGGCATCTTTTTGTATATTAAAAATTTCCTTTTCTATATTTTTCAAACCAGTATTAACTCTGCCAGATGGGTACATCTGACAGAGTCAATGTCACACGAAATAATTGCAAAACGGTAAAAATACGAAGAAACGCAATGGGACCTCTTCC
Organism: Andrena bucephala; assembly: GCA_947577245.1. Classification (NCBI taxonomy): domain Eukaryota; kingdom Metazoa; phylum Arthropoda; class Insecta; order Hymenoptera; family Andrenidae; genus Andrena; species Andrena bucephala. Next base: position 24,587,056 of record OX387719.1, read on the forward strand.
CATATCTGTACATTTACAATTTTCTTTTAATACAGAAGAAAAGTTATTTTTTAAAAGCTGCCTTAGGGTCAACTTGAAATTTTTGCACGTAATTTAACCTTATCCTAATTTCATTTCTCCCAGAACCTGACCCCAAAAATTTCAAGTTCACCTTAGAGTAGCTTTTAGAAAATAACTTTTCTTCTATATTAAAAGAAAATTGTGAATGTAAAGATATGGGAAGAGGTCCTGTTTCTTTTCTCCCAAAATGTTGGGAGGAAAGATATTAGGTTAGATATACACAGTAGCCTTTGAAAAGCCAAGGTCGCGCTTGACTATTTAAACAAACGAGAACTTAGGTGTGCAGTCGCGAATGTACATAATTCCAACACTTTTAGTAAATAGAACATAGAGTAATGGACATCATAGCACTTGTTTATTTTAACCATTCTTGCCCCCTGCCATTTTCAACCCTTTAACGGTCATCCTACAATGCCCCCTTTAATTTTCCCCCTTTTTACAAAAGAATACAAATTGAATTTAAAATGAATCCGATTCAAATAAGGAAGATTTTCTTCTCTTCCTATATCAGATTGTAAATTTAAAGAAACACGAGGAAAAAAAGTCTACGGTTTCTGGTATATCTTATCGTCTCTCCCGAGGCACCTTAAACGCCGCGGTCTGAAGTTCAAGCGTTTACATTTTCATAAATATCGCCGAATGTTTTCGAGTATTTCGAGCAGTTAAGAAGGCCCCCGGCGGTAATGATTAATGCTTCAGCGATACCGCCTCAGAAAATGAATCTTCGCTAGCAAGTAACTTCAAGAATAGATCGTGACCCCATAGAACGAGAACACGACTCGTAGATTTTCCAGAGGAAAGGTTATCGTATATTGTGTAGATAATAACTATTCCACGAATTGTCTCGATTTCGCAGGTTACTTTCGTGCGTGTACACTTGCGCTGTGTCCGTCGCGAACGACGTCGTCGAAAAACCAGAAAAAAATGTCCCTCCGACATTGATTGTTATGATTTCGACATCGATACTACGACTACCAAGCCTTCTCACACGGGACATTTTTTTGTGCTTCACCACTGGGACATCAAATGTATTGGCAGAGACAGCGCTAGTTCCGAGAAAGCAGCGAAAGCTTGGAAATGTGTGAATACGTTCGAAGTGCTAATTGCGAGCCGTAAAACTGTCTCGTGTGAAGAGGTCTTTAGTTTACCCTCTTAGTGCCAGATTGGCTGCCTTTGCGAGAGAGAACAAAAATCCCCGCCTTCCGAGTGGCATAAATAAGAGCACGGACAGAAAATCTGATTACAGTCTGCACGGGTCTCACGTACAAAATATCCGACCTTCGATCGCACGCGCGTACGTACGTAACCTTGCGACGAGATAACATCGAAAGACTTCCGATAGAAGGAACATCACGCGGCAATATTCGTACTAAAAAAAAAATGGATACAATGGAAGAACAAAAAAGGAGTAAAATAATTACGATATTAATTCCTTTGTCTGGCCAGTCACGTATACGGCTCGAATTATCAAGGGAACGGTTCGTAACGTCATAAACACACGATACTAGTTCCAAAAAACATGCACACTTTTGCGATAACCGTTCCTATACGGTCCACGCGTTATCGGGTCGTCCCTCTGTAATTTGCTCGGACGTCAGGCATAAAAGTCCAGCTGGCAGACATAATTATCGCTTGCAGTGAAGCCCCGTGTGGCGCGGTATCGGTAGAGAACAATGTCGCATCCTACACGATCCGCATCTTGTCTCAGGCGTGTCGGCCAATCGATACCCGTGCCATTGCTCCGGAAGTGATCCTTTAGTTTCGAGACGGTCGCAGTGACGTCACGTCGAGGGAAACACGATCGAGAGGAACGGGCGTTGCGTGGGTGTGCGATAATGGGGCGCGCGAGTGTTTAAAAATCATAAAAGGAAGGAAGCACGCTTCATAATCCCCTAATACCCGCAGCGTCCCATCCACTCGCGTCGAATAGAAATCGAGAGCCGTGTCTAGCGGGACCATTGAACGCCGTCTATCGACCTCGACGATGGGGTGCAACGTGCCTCGCGTTTACTGTCGCGACCCTCGTAATGATTAGCCAACCACAGTTGTCGCGAGAGCGATTAACATTCGCGTTTCGAAGAAACACGCAACGAGCACCGGCGATATGTGCGCCGAGAGAAAAAAAATGCCGCGCGACCGACAGCACCTTTCGTTGCAATATTGCAAACCAGAGCATTAACACATTCCAGAGCAGCGATTGGCAAACGCCTGGATCGCGTCTGACACCCGTTACGCTAATTTAATAAGTGTCCTTCTATAGAAATCTACCGATATCCAGGCGACACTTCTCGGCCTTACCGGCATGGCACGAACCGTAGCCTCGTACACGCGAGCAGAGCCGACAACGGGCATTGATCAAGCAGCGAAAGCACCGAAAATTGATACTAGACACAGTTGGGAGTATTGTATAATATCAGAAGAAAATGTTAGACACGATAGTCGGTGACACTGAATGTGACCAATCGAACGTGCAGCATATTCGAAATGTTCGATCCGCTCCGAGCCCTTTTCCCTGCGGTTAATGACTCGCTCGGTATCGGCGCACGCTCGGGGAATCGTAGGTAAGGGCGGCGCATCGCGGACACGCGACACACGGCACACGAGCCAACACACCGACTCTCGCGGCACAGAGCCGTCTCGAGTTACGTAAGCTTACCTGCATCAGAGGTAGAGCCCTGCCGGGATCGACGGTACTGATCGCCTCCTTCCTCGGCGCCGGCTCGTCCTTTGCCACGTCCCCCGTTGGAACCACGACCTTCCTCTCCTGTTCCGGTAGCGGTGCATCGCCGTTGCGACTCGCCTTCTCCATGGTGGACAGTGTCGCGGACGATAGCTGATCCGTCGTAACGCAGGCCTTTCCTCTGTTCCTCTGTCGGATCGTAGCGAACCGGAGCAAGCACGCGTATTTGCGACGTCTGGGTTAAATAGCGATGATCGATCGATTCACTCTGAACAAGAACGAGCCCGTACCACCGGAAGTGTGTCGGTCGTCGCGTCGAGAAATCCCGGAACTCACACTTCAACGTTACTCGGCTAGGATGTGTGTCACGTGGTCGGGGACACCAGCGAGAATCGGAGCCGAAAGGGCCGAAGGGGGTTACGTCCGTTTCGCGGCACAGTTGCGATGAGATTCGGGGAACGATTACGCGAGCGGGTGTCAACCACGACGGTGCCGTGCGTTTCGGTTCGGTGACGGTGACGATTGAAGCGGCTCGGCGACGATTACGAAAAGAACGACGGGACAACCGGCGGGATTCGACACTGCGAGAATCTCGTGCTGCTCCGTTCCGGCGTGATGTCGCCCCACCCGACTCAAGTCGAACGCCGTGTAACTCCCCCCTCCACCGACGCGACGACGGTAGGCCGCACGTCTGCCCGAAATCGCCCGAAAGCTGCCGGCGCCCGTCGTTTCGACGGGACAGCGCCACTAGCACCGCGGAAAATCCGAACGCTCCTAGCTTCCGTGCTACGCCACGCCATGCGACGACCGCGGCGCGACGCTCCTCTCGCGGAACAATTTCCCTGCGTTTCACGCTGTAAGGCTGATTAGCCCCTTCACCCTTTGCGGTCTTACGTCACGGCTGACGCCACGAATTTCACTTCAGACAGTCTTATGGCAAAGCCAGCTCGCCGCGCAACTTCGCGCAAATTTCTGAACGCGTCTGGCGGCGTCAGGAATATTTATCGTGCAACGCTGGTACTTATAGGGTGTTAAGAGAGGGTGGTTTTAGAATTTAATGGTTTTATCTGGTAAAATTTAACGTTGTGGTAATTAGCGATTTTTAACCAACTTCAAAAAGAAAGAGGTTATCAGTTCGATGTGTTTGTATGTGTGTGTGTTAGTATGTATTACATTTCAACTACTACATCGATTTTCGTGAAACTTATTGCATTTAGTTTAACTTCAATCAACTTAGGCCATGGAGAAAGAATTATCAAAATCGGTTAAGTAGTTTTGAAGTTATACCAAAAATAAAAAATCTGTTTCATTATTATTGGAATCATCCGTTTCTAGCAAATGGTTCTTTTTTTTACGAGCAGCTCCATTTGTAGTCCTGCCCATACTTTTAAAATAAATGTAGTTATACAACTTAAATAACTAAAAAAAGTAAAAAATTTAAAAAGAATTATAATCGACTTAAAAAAAAATAAAAATGCACTGAAAAGTGAGAAATAATTTTTTTCCTTATTTAATTTATGACTCTCAATTTTTTTAAGTCGGCGCCAAATTTACACAATGCAAATGATGAGGCGCCGACATAAAAAACTGGAAAGTCATAGATTAAATAAGGAAAAAACTTATTTTTCACTTTTCAGTGCATTTTTATTTTTTCGAAGTCGGTTTTAATTTTTTTTACTTTTTCTCTGCTTCAATTATTTTAGCTATTCGCGGCCGTTTATGGTCTAACTCTAATGATTTCTGATTAAAATCGTTTAGAGGTGGTTTTAACTCTTTTATATGTTGAAACAATTTGAATAGAAATTTGAAAACTGTAAATAGAAGTTTGAAAACTGTCGGATATCATCTACCTACTGTAATATTGAGTGGCTGCCCTTCAATTAATGTTGCTTATCTACTAATACAAATTAAAAATACTGTGGACAGATTCTTAAATTGGAATATATTATAATATCATGCACACACTGGCATTTCCAAGAAAAGAACTTGTTCGTGGAAGGACACATTGATATCATTGATTGGTTAAATTAATGAGGTACAGAGAAGATGTTAAAGAATAGTATGTAGACGATTTTACTCAAATGGTACTCCTTTGAAAATGACGTTGGAATCGATAACAATTATTAACGGGAGAAATCGTCAGCGTCCAGCCTCTCTTTTGTAAGGTACAGATTGTAACACTAATTTTTCTCCATCATTCCTATTTTATTTTCATTGTCATTTATATTTTAGTTTAAACCATACATTGATCAAAATATTAGCAAAGAAAATCGAAATTGAAATCCTAAATAATTTTTTCAAACTTATTTTTTAAACAGTAACTAACACAGTCTAGTGGAATTGCTTTTTAATTTCGACAAATTCTATTTTTCAGTGACTCTCCTTAACATTGTGTCCATATCGCGATTTCACGTATCGAAAGTCGTCAGAGTAATATCCCTAATTTTCCGATGCTTATATACCTGCGACAAATTTTTTATCATTTCATTATGCTGTTATAAAATGTAGATTTGACTCCTGTGCGTTACTCTGATGTATCAGAACAGCACATCGCATAATTGTATTTTAGATTTCATTTATCTCACATGAGCTGATTTTTTATCGAAGCACGAAAGACCCTGGTGTAACTCGCGATTGTATGATACAAATTTGTTATTTTTGGAGATGTCAACATTGTCAGATTATTCATTAATGCAATTACTTTTCGTCATGGTAAAATGACATTCAGCGCCCCAACTTTCTAAAAGTATTATGAAGCACTTCTCTTTGACGTTGCACGGAAAAATACCTAAAAAAAATATCGTTTTATTATTTTACGAAAATTTAAGGAAATACATTAAAGAATACACGCCGTAAAGATAAAAAATATTTGTCTTTTTATAAAAAAATACGGATAAGTATCAAAGCGAGTTGAAAAAGTATCAGGCCATTGTAATCTTTTTGGAAGAGATAGAAGATAATCTAAAAATGTTTAATCGCAACATTCACAGGTAAACAGAAATGATAAAACAGATATGTAATATAATGCTCACGTTTTAAACATTAGAGTGAACATCTGCAAGATAAAGAATTCCTGAATATATCGATGAGAGACAAAGCCTTGCAATTAAAAATAATAAGTCAAGTTTAAGAAATACTTATCTAGACGAAGCAAACAATCATTAAGATATTACAAAGCGTTATATCACGTTCATCTGAGAATATGAATTTACAAAATTTCATTTCAATTTATATGAAACTTATCTTAAGTAAAAATTAATTCACCTTTTGACATTTTCGAATAAGAAAAGCGAACGGAATTGTCCAGACTTCGTCGATTACATAATTTTGAAGAAATGAACGAAGTGAATCCAGTCGGCAGTAAAGAAGTAAAAAAGTTTATTCGAGTTATATCTGTTTATTGCCATACATAAACCAGGGAACAGGATTAATTTATCGTTGCCTTGAGGAAGAATATCGTAGCATAGCAATTATTGCAGTACAGTCGACTTTATGTGCACATAAGAAATTAACCGACCATATGTTTGGTTGCTCTTCTGTCCTAAGAGGTGTTTAATGTTACGTGTCCGATCTTGCTCAGTTTTTGTGACGCCAAAAAAAACGGTTCGTTGGTAAATGTCGATAACTCAGACAAATCTTTAAAAATAGATTTTAATGTAAGTAGAGGTTAATTGAATATAATGTAAAAAAAAATTTGTCGAATTTTCGCTTTTACCAATGATTCTTAAATGAAACCTAAAATATTATTTGCATTTATAATGTCAATATTTGTGAGATTCTGTAGACATTCTATTTGATGCTGTTATTCGTGCCACTAAAGTCGGTATCAGATATATTGGCCGGTGAGTTTCGTGAGGGGTATTCTCCCACCACACAGTTTGCCTGTCTCGGTGCTCCTTTTCTCAACGTTTTCTGTCTCGCTCTCGCCTTAGCAGAACAAGAGCGAGCCAGAAGTGGTGGGGATAGTGCCGCGCCTCTGGCGTGTAGGCCAAACCGAGCTTTCAGCGTAGAAATACACACATCGGAATAGGTGTGCGTTAGCTCCGAAAAAATTCTTTATTGGTCAGAACCACGGTGTAATAGACAGGTGTTCCGACTCCTGTTCAGAATGTGTGACTTTTTCGTCCTAGTTCTTCTCGCGGCCGCTAGATTGGCGCTCAAGGAAAAAAGGCTGACAAAAGGCTTGTTATACCACTAAAATCTCTACACTGACAACTACACTGACACTACAGTGACAAAGATTGCCAGCTCCACAAGTTCAATCTCGTGTCCCCAGTTTCCCTTCGAAATTAGTAAATTCCTTACATTCTGTACAATAATCTTAAAATTAATTATATATCCAACTATGTACATGCAATATCATTTATTTCTTTAGACTTGTATATTTTATAAACTCATCTACACTTTAGCTGAAAAGGATTCCTTTCAAACGTGTTCGACGAAACTTCCTCCATTGCGAATTTCGTAATCTATGAAAGTGTCAGCCACATTCAGGACACGATGCCAACCTTAGCGAGCGTGTTACAGCAAATCTGTTTGACAGGTGGCGTTTTTAGGCGCACGTGTCTGGTTCTCTTAAAAATATTGTTTGTAAACCTTGGCAGGTAGTGTGTACAAGTGTGGCGCTCACATTATCGATTAATATTTATCAAGACTCGATTTATCGAAGGCAAGTGAAGATTGCGCGACGTGACTTTCCTTGCGAGTCCAACGGGAAAGGAAATCTGGCATTTAATCGTGCATCAATATTCAAATTGGCCATGCAAGCAGCACTCACTTTGATAAATTCCGAAACAGATTTATCCTGTCAGGAATCTCAAGGACCTCTGTCGTTATTGCACGCATAATACCTTCAATTCGATTGGATTGCGACATATTATCATATTAATAAATTACCTAAGTTCCTACTGAATCCATTTTTCATGCATTACATATGTTTCCTGATCAACAACTGCCCTCCTGCATGTTCAGCTGCCAGCTAAATATACCAAACATACGTACAAAATGACAATGATGCCTTTGTCACTTACGTATTATGCTCATTAGTAATAAGCTTTACTCCTTTTCGCGTCAGAAATTACGTCGCGTTAGCATGAATATTCAGACAGAGGATCTGCGTTGTAGAAAGCGGTGCTCAGGTCCTGTAATTTCCTGCAAAATAGAATTACTGTGCATCCAGCTCAGTGTTTTTATCTGCTTGTATGCGCTATTATCCCAGCCGAGTGCTTTTTGCAACACAGTATCGTTCAATGAGTCTGATAAAAGCCATTTCATTAACGAATACAGCATTAATCGAGCATCGAAGTAATCGGCGCTGTACGGTGATTGTACGAGTAATTAAGATATCTATTAGATGTCGCACGCTAATCCGCCATTCTTCACAAAGAACGTAGATAGCTACTGTTGTCGGACCAGTCTCTCGATCGTGGTTATCAAACATTAAGTTGCAACGCAATAAATGGCTTCTCCTCAGATTGTCAGACAAACAACTGCTCGTCGTAGGAAATCTTTTTATCGATCCAAAGATTCATGACTTAATCTCTAATAATATAGGGTTAAAAGAATGATTTCTATAAATTTTGGAAGAAAAGGGGACTTTTTTAAAAATGCCGAGGGAGAATGAAGCGTTTTCCTTGTATTAGGTTTAGACAGGGAAAATTCGTCGATATCGTGGATGGTTGCATAAACCAGTCAACCAGTAAATGAAAGGACCTGACAATAATAATTACACCATTATTATAATAAAATTCGGCTTCCCCCGAAATTTAGATTCTGATTTTATAAAAAAAAAAGATAATTTTTTTTCTGTGAAAATAGTCACATTCATGTGAATTAGTTAGTCATAATGAGCTGGAACACATTTCGTGACCCCAGAGTTTAAAGTTTGTTTGAAAGTTTTTAGGCGACAGACAAACACACAAAAACTTTCAGCTTTATATATTAAAATGTATTAGTACATGGAAAAGTATCAGAACACATGGATCTACACAGTTTTTGAAAAATTATAGCAAAATATGCTTGCTAAATCATGAATTCTTTCACCAAATCCAGATAGGGTGCAAGTACCAGCATCCCTGTAACTTTGGACTGAATTATCAGAACAGATCTGCCTCTTTCTTGCACCAATGTATTCAAAATTATTTTTTTCATTCAAGGCTACCTATAACTCAATTTCAGTATGAAGCTGCCTCCTTCTTGCAGCAAAGTCATCAGTTACTTACGATTTTCTGGTTTCCTTGAAACGTACATACGCATGTCTGTATAAAAATTCCTGATTAGTGGGATGGTCCAAAGTTAACCATGTCATTCCCTCCAGTTTACGACGAAAAATCTCTTTAAAATATCACCGTCACTTCGCCCGCGTAACCTCACTCAGCAAGCAGCATTACTCTCCCATAAGATAAAAACTCGGCTGCAAGTTTCACAGAAATACCGTCAATACGTCACCGGTCGATCAGTTTGATGGAAGTCTTTACGAGCGTCCGATCGGGAACAATATTGACCCGCGCCGCGTCGTTCGTGAAAACCACGTTTCGCATGTCGTTGTAAATCAACGTAATAAAATCTCCATGCCGCGCGGCGCTCGAATTTTGATCAGTGATATGTTCGACGTGGTCACGTATATCAAGAAACTCGATCAACGACGTCGATCAATTAATTGATTGACAGTTGTCGCATGGAAACGACGAAAGAGCTGTCGCGTACAAAGGACAATTTTAGCTCTTTAAATTGATTCGTGACTCACCGCTATACCATGATTTCTCTACGCTAGTGAATAAGTCTCGTTAAGACGAATTGGACGATACCATTATTATAGTATAGCCTTCAAAGTTTGTGTTTTCGAATTTTCAACGAAAAGAAAGTGGTTATAGATTTGCATCTCGTGGAGGAACCTTAAAATAGGCACTTCAGCAGCTTCGAGTGATGTAACCGCCACATATCCAAAGTAAGTTGCTCAGCTTAGGCACCTTCCTCTACTCTGCCATTGCTGCCATCCATATGGACACCATTTAACACTGCTTTCTGTGGCACACACCATGTAAAAAGAATACGGCTTGTAGAGAGGGATAAGGACCTGTAAGGAGCCTCATCGTGTGTCATAAAACGTGCTTTTCACGACTTGACACGCTCATGCTCTTTTACTAAGGTCTAAAAATATGATTGTTACTTCTTAGTAACAGCCTCCCAATACAGCTCAGCACCGAAGGCCCAGCGATGCATTTGGTATTTCCGTTTATTTGAGAACTCGGTATTACGATACCGTATTGAATTTCAATTTGAACATGTTATTATTTGATTCGTCTTGATGTCACTTTTCCAAAATACATACGCGGTAATTGTGACACACATTTTGATAGTAAATCACTCTACAGACATTGTCGTTCCTTGCATAAGCTCCAAAGATCGAGGTATCAAAATGGTAAACAGTGAAGAGGAGGAGAGGATCGAGAACATTCGTGTGCTCACAATAATGTTCACGTTAATCTTAACAGGCATCGTAAATTTGATAAGGGGCGCAATCAGAAAGCACGGTCGCTGCTCGATCGAGCTGAACGCGCCGGGGTTCCCCGCCATACCTTTCGATATTATCGAAACGTTCGATAGAGACGAAACGATCTCGATCTGTTGCCGTCGTTCAACATTTTATTGCGCATTCTGGCGATAAACAGTAAGAACCGAATTAGAGGCGACGATATAGAGAATGAAAAGGGATCAATGAGATCGCGGGATCTCTGTCGGTGACCCATACTTTCGGAGGGACATCGATTCACCGTGAGCGACTGCTTAGCGTGATCGAAAATCCGTCAAATGTTGACGTCTGTAAACGCATCGGTGCCATATGTTAGCGTGCGCCAGCCGTTGCTCTATTCCCGCAAAAATCGGCTAATAAAAAGGCAACTCGTCGACCTTCGATATAGTCTATGCCTCCGTGGCGATTGGCTCTCGCTCTCTTTCTTTCCCTCCTTCTCCCTCCTCGCCATTCTCTCCCCCTGCCCCTTCACCATCCCTCTTACTCCGTTCCTCTCTCCGCCTCTCCCGTTCGGTCTCTCCTCCTCTCCCTTTCTGTCCCACCGGCTGGTGTGCGTCGCCAGTGTGCACCGTTGCCAACTTTCACGTATCATAATACACAGTGAAAGAATGTGGTTTCCCTTTCAAATTACAAAATACGGTGCGAGCGCATTGCGCGCCGCACACTTCCTTCGAGTATTCGGTGGTTTCTCTCTGCTGCCTTGTTTCCGTCGGAATTCAAGCAACCGCGGGTTTCCGACCTTGGAAAGGAAGCCTGGCTCGGCCCGTCACATCGCGTTCGATGCTTGCAAGCGCGTTCGAACGATCCACTAAGTATTCGAGTAGTTCCAAATGGCACGTCGCTGTGTCTCCGAGGAACCCTACTACGGTACGAACGTGTAACTCGCTCGCGATTGTTAATGCTCCTCAAAGCCGTACGCTTATCATCGTTACGTAAGAACGTTATTAATTATTCATCAGCGCCAGTTATTTCCGCATAAATTACGCGGGGACCCCTCGCCGGGACGGGGTTCCCATGGCGTCGTGTAATCGCCCTGGGTGCTATCCCGATTGAGGTCGTAAAATCGCGTTCTAGCGACGAGCCTCGGTCTCGCCTTCTCCAAGGATACGAGCGGGCCGGTGCAACACCTGAGACTGGAGCCTTGATTAAGATATTACGTTGCCACGCATGGTCCACACGATCGGGCGCTTGATTTTACTGCTAAAGACAGACTTGACCCAGATATCCCGTAAAAACCGGCAGACACGTCCGTTCTAATTGCGAATATCGATTCGACGGGGCTACTTGTTGCCGCGTTCACGCCGTAGCGCCACGATTTGTATCATCTTTCGTACTATTAATTTGACCGGGGAAGCGCTTACGTGCCTGGCCACCGCGGATTTGGGTCAGGGACACGGGTTCTGCGCCACCGACGCGAACAATAAAACCTGCGCCCGGAGCTCCTCTGCTCTCCGCCCCGAAGGTAACTGAGGGACGCCTAAACAGGAATTCGATACGATCGATGCCGGAGGAGAGGTACTCGGGCGCTGTACTACATACATACAGCTCATTGGATTAGTAGCCGCATGGCTCCTATTAGTGGTCGACTTCACATGGTTGGCCTTTTCTTTCGCGAACATTTCTACACTATTTCGTGAACACAGGTTAGGGCGCTGCCACGCCGCAGGTTCCTGCCCAGGACACTTCTACTGCGTGAATAAATTCACGAGAAAGGCAAGCAAGCAAAATCGAAACATATTAATGAAAATGCATTTTTGCGAGCAATTCGAGGGCACGTAGCGCAACGCTATTTGGCTTTCTAAAAAACGGACAGCCCGCCAGTCGTCGACGAAATAGTGAAAATCAGCCTTTACTTTTGCTACAGGAATAGTAACACGAACCAACGTGAGCATTGAAAGTTTACTTATTCGACGGTAACGATACATCGTTGAACGAACAAAGGAACTTGATCTTGAGATAACATTTCTTTGGTGGCGCTTCGGAACATTCAAAGTTTCGTTTTGCGCGAAACGTTTCATTGATGGTCAGTGGGAATCTACCGAGTCGACAAACTCGAAGCGCGAGTGGTTTTTGTGGAAGGCACGGGTAGCGTCTTACGAATGCAGAACGGCGATAAAGATGTCCGTGGACCAATCGGCCAGGATTGCGATGCGGCGATGGTACATCGGGAATTCCAAAAATCAATGTCGTATCCAGCGTGCATTTCTCGTGGGTGGTGTCCGCGCAGGCAACAAGTTTCTGTCGTACTCCACTCCGCTCGTAAGGAGAATATCCCAGGCACAATTTCAGTAGTTTAAGATATTTCTGACAGCCGCGAAGCATCGCCACTTATCGGGTAGGTAGAAGGGCTCGAACACGTGTGGAAAAGGACAGTCCCAGCCTGTCACCCTTTGTATCGGCGCCTCCAAATGCAAAAAGCATGACTCCTGTTTTGTAAATGGTTTTAATTAATTGCTTCCCCAGCTTCCACTGATTCAGTGCCTGGCGAATTTTGAAGTATTAGGTCATCCCGTAAGTAATGTCACTACATATTTTCAAACAATTCTCTGTTAATGACCAATCAAAGATGTATACAGTTCTCACTCGTTATAAGCCCGACGAACGGGGCTGGCGGCGGGCATTCGGCGCGTTGTGGACACTATTCCGCGCGGTCAATGGCGCGAGTGAGAGAACCCAAGAGCCTCTCGCTCGTTCTCGGGTTCTCTCACTCTCGTCCGAAGGAATCTACGAAATGGTGGGGATCGTCGCTGGGCGTACAACGCATGGTAGAAACGGAATTATAACGTGTGCGTACTGTTTTTGGTTTTTTTTCTAATTTTTCCTATGTTTTCTATTCCCCTTTATGAAATTCTTTGGTTTTGTTTTAAAAATTTCTTCAATTACATTTACGACTTTTTCTTTTGGTCTCGTTTCTTAAACCGGATTGGAGATTGCTAATAATCTTCTCATAGACCTAACAAATATTTTTCGAAGGTACAGTTGTCTAGCTTTATTTCTTAAACTTGCAAAACATAACATGTCGACCAGAGCCTTACCTCACCTTAAACGTTTATGGTAATTGAAACATTTAAACTACGCCCGCCATGTTTGAATGCAATATTATCGAAAGATCCCTACGTAAGCTAGTATTTATACCAAATGAATAAATGCCGCTCTTGTCAAAGTATATAGTTACAGATTAGTTCTTAGAAAAATTGCGATCTTTACGAGATGTCCTAATACACATTTTCCATGGATTAAAATGTTTAGGAATTACAGGATAAAGAGTATTTCCTGAACTCAATGAAAAATATTTAATAAAGACGAGTAAAGAATTTAACACTTTCAGAATTAGAAGCCATGTTTCGTCTTGGAAACGCTAAGATCTTGTTTCCATCTTGAAAAATGAAACTAATATTGTACAGTAGAAGAATATATTTCACTATTGTATTTTTATTTAATATTACAATTAATCATTTTTGTTATTAAAGAAAAGTTAATATCTTCTTACTGCAACGAGTAGAAAATGCCTGTCAAGTGCAGACCAAGAAATTTTGGAGGAGTGCGGCTTGCTGTGATACAAATGTGTGAAGCATGTATGGAAATTGAAGGAATATATTTGGAATACCATTTCTAAGTATCAAAGAAATTCACTCCTTTCCACGCAACTCGAAAATCTCTTCTAATTCTGATAACGTTAATTATTATACCTATACAACGTCTTACCAAAAAATTCCCTTTCGATTTAACTAGTAGGAACTACGTGCAAGTCTTAAAATCTCTTTTTAGCGCTTTGGAAATGTATTATTTTTAATAATTGAAAAAGCAGTGTACACCTAACAAGACTACATCGTTATGTGCGATCCATAAATGTGGACTCTAGAGGTCATTTTAATATCAGTGTGTCATATTAAGCGACAACCCCTTTTAAGATGGAATTATTAAATGCTTATCTGAATTATAAATTATTTAACCATTCTGTCCGCCTGCTGATTTAGCGCTAGGATTAAAGTTTTGCAAGATATAAGTTTGTACATCTGAACAAGCTGAAGCGTATCGAACCGTCACGAAGTGTGCAGTGACGTAACAGAAACGCGCGTAATGATATCCTGCCACATTCCAACGATGCATTGAACATGCATACCTAGAATGCATTTTGGGCAGGGAACACTTGTATACACGGTACGTGTAAATAATTTCGTAACTGGAATACTTAAAATCACATTTGACCATTAGACATGCCAACACGTGGATAGTCGGAGTAAATTATCGCGAAGCATGCTTCAACTACGTCAAATTATTTCACATTACTGTAGACATGGTTTCAACGATATTCTAGTAACATTGTTTCCCGAATAAATGCGCCACCATTTAAATAAATCGACTTTGAAAACGTGGATACTAACTAATAAATTTTACTAAATTAAATTATTGCTCCCAGAGTAATGACACATGAGGCATTTTTTATTTCCTCCCATCAAGATCTGCAATTTGAAAAATAAATGAAGTAGATCCGATGGCTTCAAAATTTTAATTAAATTAGTAAATTAATAAAGAGCGTTAACAGCTAAAATTTTAGGATTTGTTTATGTCCATCATCCCCTACTATTATAAACCCAATTTTATCCCAGAACCTAGTAGATAGCGTTTTAACGTTTTAATTTGAAAATAATATATTGCATGCCTAAGGGGAGGTTCCAGTCGATTATTTTTTTATTTCATTTGTCGAATGTCCAACCTTTGAAGAATGTGTGTTTAAAAGGATATTTTGAAATTTGTAAAATTCCCGAAGTTATAGGCACTTGAGTAGCGGCAAATGCATGGGTAACACCCGGCCACTCGGCGGCTCACGTAAAACTTTAATCCGAATATTATCCGATTCGACTGAAACTTTTTTTATTTTGAAGAATATACTTATGGCTCGTGGAGAAATCAGTAACATTTAAAATATTTTAAATACTAAGTACTTAGTGAATTAATACTTTGGGTGGTGCAATGTTTTGAAAAATGCCCTTTCAAGTTGGTCTGGACTTTACGAGCGATCACTGCTGCCGAGAAAGTTTTACTTATCTCGCCCCGAGCAAACATTCGGGGACACTCGGACAATAATTTCGATACGCTCCAGTGTTAAAGTAATTCAGGAAACATATCCAAAAGTAGTTACGAGTAAAAAAAAAACAACGTACTGTTTGTCAATGGGACCATCGTAACCGTAATAAATAACTAACTCGAATCAGCTTAAACCTGGAGCTTAAACTGAAACAATTGCCTTTACCTGAATGGTCGAGGCTATTTCAGCTCCAAATCCACTCGTCAGCGGTGCCTCGTGTGCGACCACCACGCGTCCTGTTTTCTTCGCCGACTGCAACATAACGTATGATTAAAACGCTGCCATAATCAGGCAGTACTTTGCAAATCACTCTTATATGAATCACGTATTATGCGCCTCTAATACTTTTGAAATTATCAATCCACTTTATGAATCTACGCGATTGCACACTAAGTACTTAAACGTCTAATTGGCAGATACGTCATAAAAGTTAACTTCCCAGAAGAACAGTATTCCCAGTGACTCTGAGTATTTTTCTCACTTAATCAGATAATCTGTGCCTTCGACGAGAATTATGGAAACCGATTATGAAGTTAACTACCTATGTATTCAGTCAGAGAAAAATTAGTGATCATCATTAAGTTGTACGGTTTTGATGATTGAAGCAGGAATATTATTGGACGTACCACGTACAAAGCGTCATTCAATCCTCTAACACGTGTCACAAAGGGTAATTCGTTGGACAAACGGTCCGCTCCACAGATCAATTCGTGAATGATTTATGCCCCGTCCCGCGTGGACTGGCATAATAATAATTTGCATATAGCCCGACGCTAAGCGAAGCATTAATATAGCGGCTGTACGAATCGTTTCGCGGCGACCAAGCGGATCCACGAGCCACGATCGACGTTAGGATCGAGGGACGGTGGCCTGTAATTAAGAGACGTAGGCGCACCTGCGTCTGTGTCCCGTTGTAAATCATTAGAAACGGTAACTCGATAGAACGCATGGCCAGCGCGCTGCGTTACAGGTTTCTGTGACATTTCAGATTTCAGCTGACCTTCCCTTGCAACTTTCAGAAGTTACGGTCACCTGCTATCGTTCACCCTCTTCGGAACTCATTGATTCATCGATATTCAACGTGATCACTGAATAACTGTGGCCAACAACGAATAACGATGCATGAGAAAGTAAGATAGAAAAGGTTACAATATTTTCTTGTGTATTATTGCAGTATAGTACATACTTCAAGATTCAACGTTGTGTGAATGTAAGATCAATCTATGATGATGCTTAAAACGATAATCTTTAAGTTCCTTGCGACTCGAATATATGTAGTTTTTTTTTTAAATAAATGCAAAGTTACTACAATATTTTTTCCTGAACCCCTTTGGCTTATTTCTAGTTGATATTTAAACGGCGATGGTGGTGTCTTTCGGAACGCAAGAACGTGGTGAAGACGCCGTCAATCGTGGGAGTTAATGTTACATGGATTTATAAAATAAATTAACATGTAAAAATAAATTTGTAGAAAAACCGTTTTGTACGGAAAGGTCCATGTAGTTAATGTCCACGATATTTTACAATTTTTATGGGCTCTGTTTCCTTGCATCTCGCGACATAAAAACTTGTCAGTGGTATTAAACAAAAAATTCAAGTATTCTACAATATTATCAGTGCTAAGAAATTTGCATTTCTAGCTTTTCATTTTTTTTTTTTTTGATAGACACTGCGCATAATATGTCACAACCATCAGACAATAGAGATTAAAATGAACGTCAGATAAACTTCAAATGTTAAATCAAATTTTAAGGACAAAATTGAGGGGCCCAGTTGAAAATAGGCTCATGATTTTATGATTTTAGAGGAGAGCAAGGTGAAGGAAAAATTGTTTTCATAGGAAATGCGGTACGAAATTGTAATTATTTGCATGTCCCCAAGCATCCATGGGGCCTATTTCCACTACGCATTTGTTTTTTCTCAGCGTGAAGAAAATTTAATACTATTCTGCTCGCTGAAACGTACATGCTATTATATTAGGAGGTGGTGGAATTACACTGTATCGCAGGAACGAATTAATGATACCCACAAAGAAACGAAAATTTATGCACATGTGTCATGCACCTATTTTCTACTGGGCCCCCCAATTTTTCACGTCTACCTTTCCAATTTTCTCCGATGGCCACTGAAGTCACTGCACCAGCTCTACGGTCGCTAATCTCAGACGCCTCAGAGGCTGCCTCGCTCTAAGAGGCTAACTGGTCATCCGCTTTCTCATAATCATCGTTTTTCAAGACCAAGCTATTTCGTAACCTCCCTTGCTTTCAAGATCCCTCGGACAGTTCCCAGAAATCGCGAGGGAACTTTCCGCTGGACGGGCAATTATGCTCGCGAGAGTCGCGACGTTCGGCGAGCATCATCCACCGGGGGAATCTGTGAATGTATCGAAATTGCGCGGAACGGGTTTCCAATTACGCTCGCCTCACCGTTTCCACGTATGCATGTATAATGTTACGGCATACGAGCCGCGAGTGCATACCTTCCAATCGGCATATCATTAAGCGGCTAAAGATCGATTAGCATAAATCAGCGCGATATTAGTGTCCGCGGCAATCCGCGGTATCGTAATTCGGCCGAGTGAATGTTAGTTTCATTTACTTTTCGTATCGTTACCGCCACGACAACGGCCCCTGGCATTTAGATAGAGCGGAGGAGGGTAGGGGGTGCGGAGATTAAGAGAATAGTTTATATTATACTGGGATTACTGGGGAAACTAAAAATTATTCTACTCGAAACTAGACTTGCATCTGCGCGGACTCAAGAGAGAGAGAAAGATAGACAGAGGTTTAATGACCCGCTAATTAAATAGGGGAAGTAATAAAAGCGCGACGATCGAGGCGGATTATCCATGTTACCGTCGATTTCGCAAATAAAAAAAATGGGCATGCACCGTTTATCTGCATTTCGTAATTATTCTGCAACGCTCGGGAATACTTAGCTTTTTCCACGAATTTCGAAAGTCTGGCGCGGCGTTTTGAAACTCGGTGGAAAAGAAAGTCGCGAAGTGCACTTACGAATTCATTAAAAAATAAATCGCTAACCTTTTTCGTTAGAATACGTTTCTGCAATCGCGTTATTTCGTAAGTGCAGCGTATGATCAAAATACTTACATTGTGAATTGTTTGTCGGAGTCAATTTTTCACGTCAGTGGGATATTATTAATGTAATGAGTGGGGTAGGCGAGTTAACTCGTCACGTGGAAGTTTTTCTGTACGGGGCAGGACGAGTTAATTCGACGTGGGAATTTAGTAGATAATTACATTAGGGCAGAAGCAGTAAATACAGTTATTAGTTCGTGCTTAGTGCTCAGTGTGAATAAAATCAGTTCATTGGCGTTCCACCGTTTTTAAATATACTGGGGGCGTTTCTGGTCTAAGAATGACCCAGTTAACGAGCTAAGAAGGTGATAAAGCAGGGTGGCTTCTCAAGCGGTTCTATGATTCTTTTATAGGAATTGAAATCGTGTCTTAGAAGGTGATGGCAGTTATTATTACTGGTATGAAAAATTCTGCCACAACTATTAAACCCGTCGAAGTTACTGGCACGCAGCACCTGATTAACCCCAGGCCATGAAGTAACCTAACCGTTATGTCACGAGCAAATTATAATTTTCATACGAACAGCACCAACATTGGCTAGTTTATCCATTAAATTACTTACTTTAAACATTCTTCTGGGAAAAGTATCCAAGGAATTCCCTTCTAAAATAAATCTATTTGTGTGTAGGTTAAGTAGGCTGCAGCTTAGAGCGAGAGAAATTGAAAAAGCTTCAACCACAGAGGCTTGAGACAACTTCAAAAACAATTCACTTTTTTCACGTAGCAAATTAGCAATAACTGATATGTGAGTTGCCAAATTGAATTAATTTTAAAATTGTACCGACTCTTTAAAATTAAATACCTTTTAAACAGAGATCGACAAAAGTCTGGAACTGTTATTTTTAAAAAAATTCTATTAGTACTTATATGTTTCGTTTAAGAAAATATCTGTTCGTGTGGATTTTTTATTAAATGAAATTTTACCCTTAGGAACTTCTTTAGAGAGTGTTCTCATGGAACAGATATTTTAGATTAGAACCTATATAATAAAAGTTCCATGGCAACAGTTATATTATAACATTTATTAAAAAAGGTTGCATAAGATAAAGAGAAGTACTGAACTATTAGGTACTAGTTTTATTTAACAATATAATATCATATTCTTCGTGTTTATTTAATAAAATAATTATTTATTATTGTTTTAGTGCTATTCATTGAATAGTATTCAGTATTTGTTACAACAATTTTTATTTTTATATTTTATAAGTTCCATTCCAACTAGAACTTCTTTTTTCAAGAACTTTTACTTTATCAGTTCTCATGGGAGCTTATAATGTGAGAACATTTTTAAAAAAGTTCCACGGTCCTTGTTTCAAATAGAACCTGTTGAAAATTTCCAGAACTCTTCCGGACCCTGTTTTTAAATATTTCGCAGCAATCTCAAAATCCGCTTCCTGAGTATCATCCCCCTTTCCGGATGAATTTTCGATAATACTTAAACTCTGACAATAACGATAGCCATATTCTAAGCATTCAACGTTAACATATGCAAACTAATATCTACTTACACATTACCTAAGCGTCAGAAGTGAAATAAAATTTTCTCCGCATGGATGAATTAATTCTACAATTAAAATACTGCAAACATGTTCCTTCTCTTTCCCCACCCCCTCTCTTTATCTCTTGTTTCGGGCGAAGGACGCAACGTGCCCACGTAATACGCGCGAGCGTAGCCGCGCTTAAACGTAATATGTAGATGCGAACGATCCGGTTGCATTAACGCATGAAAACGGGGCAAATTATAATGGCGAAATTACCTTGCAAACGAGTTCCGCGTCCCAAGGTAGGATAGAAACGAGGTCTATCACCTCGCAGGATACATTGAGCTTCTCCTGGACGAGATCGGCCACCTCCAGCAGTACGTGCACCTGAGTGCCCCAGCCCACGAGTGTCACCGCATCACCTACGTGCAACGCAAATCTGTACACGCCACGCTCGTTTCACCGTCACGATTACAGCTATGCTTGTGTGCCGTGGCTCTCTCCCCCGCTACCGCCCCCTAGCGTATCCTGTTTCAGGACCGGTCAACGCGTGCACTGCTCCGCCGATTGGATAATGAAAGGAGAATTACGACCGATAAATATTATATTCTCGAATGACCGAGCGAGTCGTTCTCGCACGAGGCACAAGCACGGCGGCATGATACTGTGCGCCCCGCGTTCGAATTATTAATACGACGCACGAGGTAATCGGCGAGCCCAGCGGTGGAATCGCTTCATCGTCCCGTAAGGAATCAAATGCGAAGATTGAATGATACGGGGCCCCCGTTGAAGCGGAACGTGTCATTGTACGGTGGTAGTGACTTGAGGCAAGGGGTGCCGATTCTCAGAGTTGAGCGCCTTGCAAAATTCGGAACTGCAGAGATAAACTCTGAAATTATGATTGAGGAAGCTTGCGTTTATCACCTTCGCGAATTTCGGCTCCCGGAAACCTCGAATGGTGCGCATCTAAATATCGAAACGTACAAAACTTCTTTAAGGATACACTCCGGTCAACACGCTTGAAAATTACGCGATTTTCATGAATTAAAAAGAAAAGAAATTGAACGACATACAGTGAAAATGCTTTTTGGACTTTATAATTTCATATTTGAAGAATAAACAAAAAATTATTGTTTGAATTTTATCAATTTTTGCATTAGATATACAGCATTCATTGTACTTAACACTGTAGAAATTAGAGATTTGAACGGGCGCCACTGTAAAAAGCTTAATTATGAACCGATTTCAAAAACTCTTACGGCATTCTGTTCGTAATTAGACCTGCTATCGCCTTATCCGCAAAGACTAATTTTGGATCACCCATTTTTTTTTTATTGTCAGATTTATACGTAGGAAAACTGATTTTTGCAACATTGTGTTTAAACATGTGCTAAAAGACGCCAGATTGTTTGTTTGCAATGAAGGCGGATAAGGCGATAACCATTCGCATATATTTTAAGAATGTTTTTAGTTTTTTTATTTCAGGCGATCTTGTCACAGGTTCTGATGGCACCCGCCAAGAGCTCGGATTTCTACAGTGATACAATGATTGCTGTATATCTAATGCAAAAATTGATAAAATTCAAACTACAATTTTTTATTTGCTCTGCAAATATGTAGTAATAATATCCAAAAAGCATTTTTACTGTTGGTGTTCAGTTCCTTTTTGTTTAATTCATGAAAATCACGTATGTTTCAAGCGTTTGGACCGAAGGGTGCCTTTAATTTCGAAAAGCCGCGCAAATTGGCAGATTCGGAAATTCGCAAACTCGAACGGCAACTCACGTGTGGAATCTCATACAAAAGGATAATCTAAACATCGACTATAAACATTCGCGTTTGACAAGCGGTTATTTATGAAACCTCTTGAAATCGAAATGAACAGTTATCGAATCGTTAAGACGGACGCGTATCGAAGTATTTACACCCTTAATTAATCGGCGCCCAACGACGCCGTAAATTTTACATGTCTGCTACCGACGATGAATCGGTGAAAGCTTGGCGACCCTCGACAAAAGTCATTACTACCGCAAACGTGGAAAAAGGATTAATTTATGCGTGGAGGACGATCGGAGTGGCCGAGACAGCATTGTTATGCAGCCGCGAGGTGAAACTTATCCCGCCAGTCCCGTCAGTCTTCCTGCACGCCTACCTTCTCTCACGACCTCAGCTTTGCCGATCTCTATCGTGTAATGATCTTTCGGCACTTGGTCGATCGCCGTGCGGTACAGAATTTTCGGTTCAAACATGATGCAGGGATCCGGCTCGTCTATGCAGCTCAACAAAAGACCTTTCGCCTGCTTCGCTCCGCGGGGCACAACGATCTGAAAAAGACGTTTGGTCACATTTCATTACTCTTTTCCACACTCGCGCAATCAACGATTACGCTCAGGAATTCGCGAGCGAGCGACCTTTCCTTGTATCGAAAGTGTGCGTGTCGAGGAGCACGGAATACATAGTTTGGGGCATAATGAAAACGCAATCTCCCCAATGACGTGATCGGCGCTTTTATATCGCATCGTTGGAAATAATGTTTTGGGGGGTAATACGAATCCTCGCAGTGAAATTTCTCTGTGATTTGAGGAGTTGAAGTGGTAAACGATGAAAGTGTCAGTAGTTGAAAATTTCAGTAGAAACAGAAACTGCGTGGTTGGTCATTTTGGCACTCACATCGTTTATTACTCGAACGCTAAGGACTTTCAGTGTATACCATATTTACAGATTTAGAGGGAAACAAAAATATTACGGCCGTGAAGATTGCTGGCACTTTCACAGCGAAGTTGGCACTTACGATTTTAGCTCTATCTTGTGATTTTTTTAAGTCAGCGCCATATTTACACAGTGCAAATGTTGAAGCACCGACATAAAAAAATTGACAAATTGTAGATTAAATAAGGGAAAAAATTATTTTTTGCTTTTTAGTGCATTTTTTTTTAAAGTCGTTTTTCATTTTTTTTATTGAAAATCAGAGTTTCCATTGACGTGAGACATTTCATTCAAAGCTTACCGTAGAATGCAATGCCACGGTGTTTCATTCTGGACACCCTATAAGGTTTGCAAGAAACATTTTACTAAACTTTATTACGTTTTTCTTCGTTCTCACGAGCCCGCGTAAAACCTCGAAAATAAGCGGAACAACTTAGAAGAGATGACGAGGGAAGTTTACGCTTCGGGTTGGAAAGTTTAAAGTTTAGTGAAAGTTTACTCTTATTATTGCCATTGAATAAACGTGTTGGTGCGTTTCGTTGCATTCCGTCTTTGTTTCCGCGACAGACACGTTGTATCGAAGAGCGCGGCGGGGAGCGAGCGATGTTTCAGCTTCAGGAAATGTCGACGCGATGCTGCACGCCGCTGTTCATGTAATCGGGTTGTATAGTGTCGGTGGTCGTGCGTCAGTGTAGGAGGAAAACTTTCTTCATGCATACGTAGAGTACATGTGTCGTACAATATTCATGGAATCTCTTCCAGAAAGTTAAGAGCCAACGACTATAGCTAACGCGTGCCGTCGCGAGTGTAGCATATCCTTGAGCATAGAAATTCGCTCGCGATGCTTACATAAGTCGGTAGTTTCTTTGGGTATATCTTCCACCAGTTGATTTCGTGATCATATACTTCAGAAATGTATCAATGAATATGACATATCGAATGATAGTCGCGAAATGTTCAAAAAAAATTAACAAAACGATGTTAGGGAAGGGAGACTGGCTGAAGGGTAGACTGTCTGACCATACACAGGGCAGATTCTACTTCAAATCGTATATCTATAGACTGAATATATTATATATAGCGTAACGTTGTTTCCTCCAGTACGCGGTGGTGCATACATCTACTGGAGAATACAGAAAGTACATCGTATCGACGTGAGATAAAAATGATATGTGGGAAATGCACGCTATTATCGACGAAGTATGGTCTGTGGTGATAGCACAGACCAGGTACTGGATAGAGCACGGTGTAATAGACAGGTGTTCCGACTCTGGTTCAGAATATGTGACTTTTTCGTCCTAATTCTTCTGGCGGCCGCTGGATTGGTGCTCAAGGAGAAAAGGCTGATGTTTTGGGCATAATACGACTAAAAGCTCTACTACTTCAATCACATAAATGCATGCGCATATGAATTTCTTATTACGACGCCTCTCGCGGCGGCCAGAGGAACCATACAGAAATCGGCACACAAAATCGGTGGGGTAAAGGTGCTGAGTCGGAACACTTTTCTATTACACCGTGGGATAGACCCATCACGCAATGTAATTTTGTATCACACGCTCGGGGAGCTCGTGAGCCCCCCTACCATTTTTGTGTCACAGCCAACGTTATCGATTAAGTCTAAAATAAGACTACAATGCCACGAGTGGTAGGAATTAAAATGAAATGTTATCGGAACATCGGTAATCTTACTTTAGATTCGATCGATAACGTTGGCTGTGACATGAAAATGGTAAGGGGCTCGCGAGGGGAACTCCCGTAAGATGATGGTCTATCCTATACTTTGTCGATGCTTAAACGTAAAGTGCGCAACGAAATCGGTCTCCTTACGATGTCGGTATTTCGGTTTTTGTAATAAACTTCTATAACATGTTAGACCTATTCCATACTTTGGTTGTGTCAATATATAATTATCTATACATTAGTGTTATTGCCGTATTGAATTATTCATCTATGTAATAAATCATGTCATCATTCTTACACACCTTTAAACCTGGCGTATGGGCGAAATAGGCTTCTGGCATTTGCGAATGATAAAGTCCACCATGCCCAACAGCTCCGCAAGGCGCACGAAGTGTCAATTTACCACAGTCGAATTCTCCTCCACTTCGATATCGAAACTTGGCGGCTTCGTTTACCAGCTGCCGATAACATTGCAGGAATTAGGTAAACTAGTGTTTT
This sequence comes from Andrena bucephala, assembly GCA_947577245.1. Classification (NCBI taxonomy): domain Eukaryota; kingdom Metazoa; phylum Arthropoda; class Insecta; order Hymenoptera; family Andrenidae; genus Andrena; species Andrena bucephala. The sequence goes on from OX387719.1 coordinate 24,611,882, forward strand.
CACATTCAACTTACCATACGAAACACTACGTAGTTGCGAAATATATCCCTATACAGTCTGCACTCGTTATAAGCTTGACGAACGGAGCTGGCGGCGGGCGTACAGCGCGTTGCGGCCACTATTCCGCGCGGCCAATGGCGCGAGTCAGAAAACCCAAGAGCGAGCGAGAGGAAACGAAAGAGCCTCTCGCTTGTTCTCGGGTTCTCTCACTCTCGTATGAAGAATTCCAAGAAATGGTGGGGATAGTCGCCGGACGTACAATTAATGGTAGAATCGGGCTTATAACGAGTGCGTACTGTATTTGTATGAATTAGAACAGGGTACATACATACTTTGCTTGCATGCTGTATTTGTTTTGAAAAAGGAGGAATATCTATTACTTGGTTGTTCACGATTGAACACAATACCTGATCAAAAGCGGGAAATATGTAATCCGCGAATTGAATTTCTGCGATGGCCGTTACACCGGCTACAGCTAATCCGATTCCAAAGCCAGCGATTCCTTGTTCGCAGAGGGGTGTGTTGAAAACGCGGTCTTGCCCAAACTCTTTTTGTAGATTAACCGTGCATCTAAAAACACCTCCGAACGCCACATCCTCACCAAATATCACTAATCAACAAAAATGATTATTTGCATACTAATTTGCAATCAACAGAGACACACAAATTACCATTCTGTTAATAGCACAATCTTCTGACAGTACTACACCATCATTCTGCACCATTCGGACAATTCTACAAACTATGTGTCGTTGATACAGGCTGGTCCGTTGATAATATAATCGCGAAAGGGTGATTTTGCATGAAACAATATGTCAATACCCATACAGCACACTTCGTGGCGGCAACGTTGCAGAATCGCTGCAGTAACCTTGCATTGTTGCATGGTTGCTGCGCAATGTCGAGGTAACGTTGCTGCAACGTTGCCGTGCAACATTGCACGGGGCGGATATAGAATTATTGCTGCATAGTTGCATAAATGTTGCGTTGCAATATTGCACGGCAACGTTCCTGCAATATTTCTGCAACGTTACAAAAACATTTGGCAACGTTTCCACAATGTTGATGCAACGTTGCGTCAGTAAAAATCTATTGAGTATGCCTGCATTTGAGTAAATACCTTAATAATTGCACACATGTACACCAGCATTAATTATACTTTATATATATATATATGCAATACTTGATATCGTTTTTGACAAACATATTTCTCATTGAAGTAAGAGTCATCCATAAATATCGCGTATTGAGAAATAGCATGTGCTACTACTTTGCAGCTGACACAGCATATGTATATGTAACCACACATGTGTGTGTATGTATTACAATAAACATGTTATCGTTTTTCGATGATAAGATAAAAAGTGGTTTGTGTTTTCGTCAGAACGTACGGAGCCATTCGTAACATTATGTCACTTTTTACTCTTCTGCAATGTCTTAATAGATTTTTCAATTTCTTTGAGTAATTGTCGATTGAGTAACATACATACATAAGTATAATTTATATATCATTTATAATTATACAGTACTGAGTTGACGAAAAAAGGTTGCTACCTGCATCAGGGTCTCTCGTTAATGCGTTTCGGAGTCCACTATTTATAGCTTGATACATATTCATCGTTTCAGTCTCACCTAGAATAAAATGATTGTTGTAAAGTTGTTGCTCCTCTTTCGCGATCAACTTCTCCCGTTTACACTGTATCCTCCAAAATTCCACGAGTCAGCATTCAACACACATTAATAACCGATGCGCGAAAGTGTGCGTATGCATCTTTAACGCGCGCTGAAAGACACTTAGGAAAGTCTGCTTCCTATTCGATTTTCTTATCCAAAATTCCAAAGCCCTACAGTCCCAGATGATGTGGCTCCTCGTCAAGTTTGTTCGACACATTTTTTAGTTTAATCGCACCGTATAGATATGGGAATTAATGAAACTCTTGCACTTACCGGTTGTGTCCGTGATTTTATCAGGATAATACGTGAAATGTATCTGTCTGACATTTTCGCGTCGCACATATCTGGGATTGGAAACCAAAGACAGACGAGTGTTCAGTAACCGCGTGCACAATTTACTGAGTACCATCGTGACTTTGCGCTACTTGCAAGAGTGCGGTGATAATGCGCGTGCCTTATCTCCTCTCCGTTATTTACATACAATATGGTATTTTAGAACGCGCGCGGCCCCGTGCTCGACCTAACTCGAATTTCTTAAACAGCCTGGCTCGCGATATGAGCGCCTCTACAAGTGTAACAGCGATGAGTTTCCATGCATTTGCTTTTGCACATGCTCAGTGGCGGATTTAACAGGGCGGCTGGTGGGCAGTTGCTGCCTGGGCCCCTGTCCAGAAGGCCCTCCCAGGGCCCCATTTCCAAATAAATTATGATTAGGTATAGGTATCCAAACACTATATTTTTTTCTGTACTACTACACTTAGCCCGTTTTTAATAAGTTACCTCGTCATTTTCCCCAAAAATGGGCCCCTTAGAGCTTTTGCCACCGGAGCCTTTTTTCTTAAGAGAGCAGTTTCTAAATATTTTTGTCTTTTTGAATTCGGATTAACCATATGGCCTGGCCACTGTCAACGCAACAAGCACGATTTTTCCGCAGCGCACATTTTGACGAAGAGAATACAGGAAACGGATTTATGAATTTCATTGAAAAAAATTTTCTTACCCTTCGATATGTACATTATTAAATATACTAAGCAATACATTGATTTACATGTGTTGTTTCATTGAAATAAATTCCCAAAAACACCCTTACATTTCGGACCGTTACATTGATCTGCTCCCTTGAGGGGGGAGGCCTATCTAGAACAGTCAAAACAACATGCTTCTTTGGGAATTTTTTCTAGAAAAACCGATAAACTTTTATTATTAAACATTAGTCTATTGGAAAGAGTACATCATACAGATATTTCAGTATTTTTTGTGGTAAAAAGTATTGAAAGGTTTGTGAGTTATAGGCGATGCCCGAGACGTCCCTTTTTTTAGGCGCATTGCGGTGAAAACCGTAGCTCGGTGCAGGATCATCCAAAATTAAAAATTCGAAATTTTTCAGATAATATATGAAATAATCTAGGCACTATCGGGCCCGATTTTGGAAAAATTATTTTGCGACAAAATAGCGGCTGTGCAAAGTTGCAGCATCGATATTTGGCAAAAAATACTTCGTTTTTCGAGTGTAAAAAAATCTGGACAAAAAAAGGAAAGGCCGATAGCGCTTAGAGTTTTAACCCTAAAATAACCCTGCAAAGTCACGAGTTAATCGGTTCATTAATTTTTTAGTTATGCGTGTCACCGACTTTGAAAACATGAATTTGGGAAAAGCGCGTTTAAAGTCTTGGGTCTGAGAGCTACACCGAGGAACACATACTTACTTACACATGTACAACTTTGTCAATTTTCGTCGGATTAACTTGACACTTTCAGGGAATATTTTCAAGATGTAGGTACTTGAAGAAAATATAAAAATCGAAGTATCGATGTTTCGAAAATTTCTAGGTAGGCGTTCAGCCTTAAATCCGCCACTGCGCATGCTTTACAATCTTATGTTATTACGCCTGCCCCTTCTCCTGTGCCGGTGTCGTAGACGGCACGTAAAACACCACGTACTTACATAGCAGGACGTAGGTACTTGCACTCCCAAAAGGCGTATTTAATATAAACTTTTTAATTATTGCTACTACGTATGTTTTGACAAGTCCGTTGACTTTAGTTGCAAGAAATGAACCCAGGCCCCAGGGTAGCAATCTGGCGACAAATCGTAAAGCATCGGGTGGAATAAGAATGTTGGAGATCGAACATCCATCGTTGGATTGAGAGAACGAACGATCAACTGGTTCATGGGTCGATTGCTCTTTTCCACTAATCCTTCTTGAGCCTATGCATCAGCACTGTCTGTTCCCTGTCTTCTTGCGTTTGATCTGCGTCACCCCAGCCCCATACTTCATGGCTGCCGTCACCGGTTCTTTTCACTCTTTTCTGCACCAGGTCTCTGCGTACCATTTTCAGATCGTACGCCCAGCCGATCTTCGCGAAAAAGTCAATGAACGCTGTTGTTATAGTGAATCCCTTATTGCCCAACTCGGACGTCTTGTAGTCCCACGGGAACACGTGGTGATAATTGTGCCAGCCCTCCCCCAAAGTAAAGACGTTTGCAATCATGTTGTCACAGGGTTGGATGAACCTGAAATTAGCGATCAGTTCGTTAAAGTAATCGAATTAGCTCGATGATCCTTGTAATTCAGTGTTTCCGAAATGTGAATATTTTGAGTGTAATGAAGCGATTTGTGACTACAGAGTGTCTCGCCATTACTTTACCTCGTTGTAACGTTCCCACCAAAAGGAATAGAATACTAGTACCATTTTCAACTTGAAAATTATATAGGGACATCTTCAAGAAAGGCTTTAAACCGTGATTTAATCGGGTAGCAAATTTATGCAAAATTATTACCTGAGTTCATCTCGTAACACTTTTTGAAGGTAAACATCGTATTACTACATAGTCTATTAGTATATTTAACAAGAAAACATCCCGAAGTGTCAATTGTCAAATCGGATGTGGCTTTGCTAGAAAATTCTTAAAAAAATATTTTACTCTTTTTTTTTTTTAACTACCATCATCCATGAAATAGCCTTCAATTTGGGGTGGAGAAATCTATATAGTCTAGAAGACTATTAGAGGTAGGAACGTGGTTTAAGTGGCCGGCCGTAGCAATCGAATATATTTATGTCTGTGTAGGGACGGACGAATTCGACTGCGATCGTCAATGTTCAGTAGGTATGGAGGGGGCCGTTCAGCGTGGCCGCAAGGCGGAGGAGCCCCCGGCAACTCGTGAGTCGCCAGTGAGTCAACCCTGGTTTAAATAATAAATGAACAAATAACACTTTGTCTGGTCAATGCAGATCCACTTTCCTGTAAATTTGTGTGTGAAAGCTACATACTTAAATACAAAATACGGATAAATTGTGATTATATTTGTCTCTTACTTGACATGAGTAACAGACGCATATTAAAAAAATAATAACTTAAAAATTGTTAATACGTGGGTTAGGCTTATCCCTACTTCATGCAGGCTAAATGATACACATTTTAAGCCATACTAACTTGTCATATGGTCTGTTTCCAAATTTATGGCCTGCAGAATTGATCAACCACGAGGCGTTCACAAATAGAACAAAACGCAGAATCCCGGGAACGAAGAAAGCATTCGACCACGTTTCGTTCCAGCATAGAACTGGTACAGCAGTTGGTATAATGAAAGCCAACAGGGGCATCAGAACTATGTAATACCTGTAAACACATTAGGAAAGATGTTAAGTCAAATAACAGTTTATTTCTGGCATAAAAAACAGGCTAAAATAATAGGTATGCGTTAGGATTTGACTTACTATTATTATAACACTTATGATTTTATTATAAATTAATACACTAGTAAAATTTAATGTTAAAATGAATGCCAGAGTTGAAAAATTTACGCTCAAGGACGGTAACATTTTGTAATTAATCAAATATTTACCAAAAACTGTGGCCTATAACACTTCCGGAATTCGAATATTGTATTTACACACATTCAAAATTGTTTTTCTTAAAAAATCTTACTCGACAGTCTTACTTTACTTTTCCTCGAAGTATTCTCTTAGGTAGAGAAGTGCAAACCAAAGAACCGAAGATTGTGTCTACCTTTTCTGGAACGCAAGTACAGGGTTTTTGTGCAGATCATTAATATCTATTCCTTTGCCTTTCTCCTTAACGTCCGGATGCCTTCTACACAACACCCAACCAATATGCGCAAAAAAGAATCCTCTCGTTGGATTATGAGGATCTGCATTTGTCTCGCTATATTTATGATGAAGTCTATGGTCCCTAGCCCAGTTAATTGCAGAATACTGTCAAAAAAGATCAATGAATTAAATTAGATCTGTTTGATTCTAATTACATCATACTATTTTATATAAACATCCAAGACAGTTCATCCATTTTAATCATTTAGCCGATTTAGCGGATGCTCCCGGATTGGTGTGTCGCTTGAACTTTGCATGAGTCATAGTGATATTTCGTAGAGTTTCTTTCCGCGGGGGAGGGGGGGGGGCACTTACGGTTTCGATTTCAATTTATTCAGAAGATTTTTATTCATTTTTTAAATTTTTATAAATGATTGACTTTTACTTTTCAGATTTATTCGAAATATTCATGTACTCATTTCTGCGCGAGTACCTACTCGAGTTTATTTCAAGTCGATTTATTGACCATACGATAACCAGTTGCTTGAAATTTCGCCTGAACTGTCTAATTAACATTATGCAAAATAATTTATTAATTCCAATGGTATCGAGAAGATGATAAGCTTAACTCACATTCATTATACGACTCGTAACGATTGTAGAAGCGATTAAAAGAGTTTGATAAGGTAAGAATCATGAATGTTCGTTCCAATGAGTCAAATTCCACAGTTTCGTCTACTATATAATCAGGTATTGGGGTTCCAGGGAGTACCTAATTGCCGCCTCGTTGATGATCGTCTTTTTCCTCACTCGTGTGTGACAGGATCATCATATGGTTCATACAACAGTTACAAATTTCTTTATGGACGAATCCGTTCACTTACTTGGAAGGCTATGGTGTTAAGGATCATCAATAGGACCTGGAGTTGCCTCTTTGCTTTGTAGGCTCTGTGTGACCATAATCTGTGAGCACCAGCTGTGACTCCTATGCCACTTAATATGTACAAGCCGAGTGCTGCAAGTAACAAAAACACGAAGAAAATAATATGTGCAATGTTAGTTATGATTACTCAAGTGCAAATCGTTTAAATATTTCATAGGATTGTAAGGTATTAAATAATAAGAATACGATGATTTTCACTGAATTATGTTTTAGAACCAGAATCACCCTAATATAGTCATCCTAATAAAGTCAGGGTGTTGACGGAAGCCCCCACACACCCAGCAGGTGCTCTCGAAAGCACCCTTTTCCTAGCAAAAAAGTTATTTTAGAACAAGTTAAACTTACACTAAGCTTTGAACTAAAACATTCTTTTTTTGCTAGGAAAGTGTGCTTTCTAGAGCGCCTGTTGAGTACCTGGGGGCTTCCGTCAACATCTTCACGGGGGGCTCTTCCGCCCCCCTCCATGTCTTACCCTCAACCTATACCGATACCTCGGAAACGATCAACACAGCTGATTCCGAATAAATACCAAAATATTTTTATGAATATCTCGAAAACTAAAGCCGGGCGGTAGTAACATGTATAGGTATACGAAAAAGTTGTTCAGAATCCTGCCCCCAACATATTTCAAGGTCATCGAAATCGGTGAGGTGTACCCTTTTATGGTACAATTATTGGTGTGGAAGAATCTTGCGCCTCGTTATTCTAGATCTATGTAGATGATTTGTCATTAATCTTAATATATAAAGCAGAAAGTGTTTGCGTGTTTGTCTGTCGCCTAAAAACTCTCGAACGGTAAACTCTGGGGTCACGAAATGTGTTCCAGCTCATTATGCCTAACTAATCAAGATGAATGTGACTATTTTCACGAAAAAATAAATAAAAATATTTTTTTATAAAATCAGAATCTAAATTTCAGGCGAAGCCGAGTAGGAAAGCTAGTTTTTTATAAAACAGGTAATTAACCCAACGTAAACTACTCGTATCAATGACAGTCGTTAGAATTGGTTCCACTGGTATTCAATTTGTACATTAACATTTCTTCAAAAATTACCATCGAAATATTAATGTTGCTCACCAAAGGCGGCTGTCATCAATTTGGCGGAAGTGAAGAGAAGGTACGCTCCGTAAAGTGCAGCAAGATGAATGGACCCGTAGATAATCACGGCGGCCCAGATGATGCTCCTCTCGTATTTCTCCTTCGGCGTTTCCATCTTTACATTTTCCTGTAGCGTATCGTTTTCAAATGGCACGCCAGTCGGGGTACTTGCGACATTTGGCGCCATTATTGCTTTATTCCTGAAAAACACGTACACACGCACGCACATTATATTTTTCTTTAACGTGCGATACTACGAGTGATTGAGAAAAGTAATGACGTGGAGATTTCGTCAAGAAACTGGAGGAATGTAATGTTTGTTCCATTTTGGTCACATAGTTTCGTCCACACGTATAATAGAATGTCGCAACTACGAAATCACCGGCTTCAATCAATTTTTTTTCCTATTACATATTTTCTATAAATCTCACTTTTCTTATTTAAAAGTTTCATATTGACGTATAAAGTTGTTACGCGCCACGGCTGAGAGGAATGAGATTGGCTGAGAGCAGAGGATTTGTGATTGTTTTAGAGTTCGTTAGGAGCGGACGAACCGGTGCCTGGATATCAAGAGGAGCCGCTAAGAAAAGTTAGTTTAGCCTGAGAAATGCGGGGTCTAAAAGAGGAATAACTTTAATGTAATGCCTAAACAACCATGTTACGTACTGTATGGTTATTACATATAATTGCTCAAAAGGGAATATAACGCGCCCTCGCTAAGCCTCTGTCTTCTAAGCGCACTAAACTTCGAGTGACCACCCGAGAATGCATTCGTGGTTCCTTTTATACTATAAAATTGAACGTAGAGAGCGTTGCGGACATGCGCGTTTAATTGAATATCAGTTTCCTTGAATATCAGTTTAATGGAATATCAGTTTCCTTGAGAAACCTCGGCTGTGTCACACCACTGCAGGATGTGATGACCCTACTACCGGGTCACGTGCATTCCAAAAAAATTCTGACTGTTTATAAACACCGGACCGAGTGGACGCTAGTGTTGTTAAAATGAGCTTCGAGCCGTGAGCTTCGAGAGCTCGAGTCGCGGTTGAAACCGTAAAGACTCGAACCTAGGGATTGCAAATTTACCGACTTTTTCAATTACCGGTAATTCGGTAAAATTTTCAATCAAAACTGGTTTACCGGTAATTAACCGGTATTTTTTTAAGGAATTAAATGACTCTTAGAATATAAGAGTAAACGTTACAAAAAACTTTTTCTGAACTCTAATCGTGCATTATAAAAAATATATGCATGTGAAACTATTCTGAACATAAAATATAAAATGATATAACACAAAATAGATATATTTGTATAACTATTTACAATACTTATTAATATGGATCTTCACCAGGCAAACAATGAAAAGAATCTTATCTTACATACATAATTAAATATTTTTTATTTAACAATTCTTTTTAAAAAATAAGTACGTAAAAAATATAATTTGTCTAAAGTTTAGTTTCCTGATCGCGACCTAATTTTTGTAAAAAATAATCCAGCCACGGATAAAACGCTCTCATATTCTACACTTTTTGGTCGGGTAATCATTAAGAAATCATATGCCATTTGTATATACTTTCCCCTTACTTTTTCTACTTGAAAATGCGTCCATTTTTTTGATGACATGATTCAGATTCTTAGTTTTCTTTTGGATCAGAGTTGGTTCTCCATGAGATACTTCGGTTTTCGTCTTTATTAGTAACTGAAGTTCTTTTTCACTGATAACATAGTAGATGTCGACGGAATTAATAACGCTTATATGTGTTATATTGCTATACGTAATTTATCGAATTACCGGTAAAAATTTGGCGAATTACCGGTAAAAATTTAAGGGTATTTTTGTTGGATGCAATAAGGGGACTAGCGCTTGAAAATAGGAAAAATTATTGTCCAAACGTTAAGAAAGATTTGAAAATTAAATGTTGTTAAACTGATTTTTTAAAAATATAGTGTTGTAAAGCTCATCACGACACACATTTTTTCTATTTACAGTTTGTTTATCCAATCATTATTATTCGAGCTAAAAATTATAAACTTAAAATTTTTCATCGTCCGAAATCATTATTTCTTTAGACAAAAATTGCGATAACTTGAATAAATATTAACGGATTGTCATCAGACTTGAAACATAACTTTAGAAAACTCTAGCGAAGCCGTGAAATATGTGCACAAAACCCTTATGTTAAAAAATGTAATAATATTTCATTAAAAAGTAATACTGGACATAACCAAAGTTTTTCAACGTTCACCGTTAAAAAGTATCGAGGCAATTTTGAGGTACTTATAACTTGCAGCGACAAAGTTTTTCCTTAATATACAAGCAAGATCTTCACCAATTTTCACGCTGATTAATAAATAATTGTAGAAGATACGGCGATATGTATAAATCCCGCGCGGCACCAACAGTCAACGCGACTGCTAAAACTGCTAAATAGCGCATTACACGCGGCTACCGACTGATGGTGACGCGCGAGATTTATATATATCATCATATCTTCTACAATTATTCATTAATCAGTGTGAAAATTGGTGAAAATCTTCCTTGTATATCAAGGAAAAACTTTGTCGCTGCAAGTTGTATGTACCTCAAAATTGCCTCGATACTTTTTAACGGCGAACGTTGAAAAACATGGGTTATGCCCAGTATTACTATTTAATTAAATATTATTACATTTTTTAACATAAGGTTTTTGTGCATACATTTTACGGCTTCGCTAGAGTTTTCTGAAGTTATGTTTCAAGTCCCATAACGATCCCTTAATATTTACTCAAGTTAACGCAATTTATGTTTAAAGAAATAACGATTTCGGGCGATGAAAAATTTTTTGTTTATAATTTTTAGCTAGAATACTAACGATTGGATAAACAAACTGTAAATAGAAAAAATGTGTGTCGTGACGAGCTTTACAACACTATATTTTTAGAAATGCAATTTAATAACATTTAATTTACCAATCTTTCTTTGCGTTTGGACAATTATTTTTCCAATTTCCAAGCGCTAGTCCCCTTATTGCATCCAACCCTTCAATTTCAAAACTGAATGAAGTGGCATCTGCTTATGAACAGCGTCCAGCTCAGCAACTACACTGAAATGTGTTGAGATGCTGAAAGGTGTGTGCGTGCTTGTATACGTGTGATTTTAGCATCATTTTACGCTTTGATCATCTATATATAAATAAATAAAATCCTGAGTTTAGTTACAAATAAAAAACAGTTTGATGATATTTACTCATGTCACAATTCAAATTTCGGCCACTTACCCTGTGCTTGAGGATGGAATAGAGATTGACGAAGATAGATGATCGCAGCCAATTGGCTCGTATTACTACTTGTCACGTAATTAATAATTGTATTACAATGTTACTTGTGATACGATTAGTAATTATACTTCAAATAATACAGATTGCCCAGGTCTCACCACGTGGAGGCGCTACGAGTGGAGACCCGCCCTAACCGCGGCCCATCCACCCTCCTTTTATGCAAAATTTTATTTTCATTTCCATAGATCCCCCTGATGCACGGTTACAAAACGATCCTCGATCGCTCCACAACCGGGCAACAGAAGTCTTGAAGATGGAACACTTTCGAAAAAAATTTTTTCCGAAAAGCCGGAAAAAAAACTCGCGCATGCGCCTGGGCGGCGCCCGGGGGACGCGCGCGCAGGGCCCAGACCGCGGAAGATGGAAAAGTTTCGAAAAAAAAAAATTTCCGAAAAGTCGAAAAATTCTCGCGCATGCGCACGAGCGGCGCCGGGGGACGTGCGCGCAGGGCTCAGACCGCGGAAGATGGAAAAGTTTCGAAAAAATTTTTTTTTCCGAAAAGTCGAAAAATCCTCGCGCATGCGCACGAGCGGCGCCGGGGGGGGGCGTGCGCGCAGGGCCTAGACCGCGAAAGATGGAAAAGTTTCGAAAAAAAAAAAAATTTCCGAAAAGTCGAAAAATACTCGCGCATGCGCACGAGCGGCGCCGGGAGGACGTGCGGTCAGGGCCCAGACCGCGGAAGATGGAAAAGTTTCGAAAAAAAAAAATTTCCGAAAAGTCGAAAAATTCTCGCGCATGCGCACGAGCGGCGCCGGGGGGACGTGCGCGCAGGGCCCAGACCGCGAAAGATGGAAAAGATTCGAAAAAAAAAAAATTTCCGAAAAGTCGAAAAATACTCGCGCATGCGCACGAGCGGCGCCGGGGGGCGTGCGCGCAGGGCTCAGACCGCGGAAGATGGAAAAGTTTCGAAAAAATTTTTTTTTCCGAAAAGTCGAAAAATCCTCGCGCATGCGCACGAGCGGCGCCGGGGGGGCGTGCGCGCAGGGCCTAGACCGCGAAAGATGGAAAAGTTTCGAAAAAAAATAAAATTTCCGAAAAGTCGAAAAATCCTCGCGCATGCGCACGAGCGGCGCCGGGGGGGCGTGCGCGCAGGGCCTAGACCGCGAAAGATGGAAAAGTTTCGAAAAAAAATAAAATTTCCGAAAAGTCGAAAAATACTCGCGCATGCGCACGAGCGGCGCCGGGGGGACGTGCGCGCAGGGCTCGGTCCGCGGAAGATGGAAAAGTTTCGAAAAAAAAAAAATTTCCGAAAAGTCGAAAAATACTCGCGCATGCGCACGAGCGGCGCCGGGGGACGTGCGCGCAGGGCTCAGACCGCGGAAGATGGAAAAGTTTCGAAAAAATTTTTTTTTCCGAAAAGTCGAAAAATCCTTGCGCATGCGCACGAGCGGCGCCGGGGGGGCGTGCGCGCAGGGCCTAGACCGCGAAAGATGGAAAAGTTTCGAAAAAAAATAAAATTTCCGAAAAGTTGAAAAATACTCGCGCATGCGCACGAGCGGCGCCGGGGGACGTGCGCGCAGGGCCCAGACCGCGAAAGATGGAAAAGTTTCGAAAAAAAAAAAAAATTCCGAAAAGTCGAAAAATACTCGCGCATGCGCACGAGCGGCGCCGGGGGACGTGCCCGCAGGGCTCAGACCGCGGAAGATGGAAAAGTTTCGAAAAAATTTTTTTTTCCGAAAAGTCGAAAAATCCTCGCGCATGCGCACGAGCGGCGCCGGGGGGGCGTGCGCGCAGGGTCTAGACCGCGAAAGATGGAAAAGTTTCGAAAAAAAAAAAAATTTCCGAAAAGTCGAAAAATACTCGCGCATGCGCACGAGCGGCGCCGGGGGGACGTGCGCGCAGGGCCCAGACCACGAAAGATGGAAAAGTTTCGAAAAAAAAAAAAATTTCCGAAAAGTCGAAAAATACTCGCGCATGCGCACGAGCGGCGCCGGGGGACGTGCGCGCAGGGCTCAGACCGCGGAAGATGGAAAAGTTTCGAAAAAAAAAAAATTTCCGAAAAGTCGAAAAATACTCGCGCATGCGCACGAGCGGCGCCGGGGGCGTGCGCGCAGGGCTCAGACCGCGGAAGATGGAAAAGTTTCGAAAAAAAATTTTTTTCCGAAAAGTCGAAAAATCCTTGCGCATGCGCACGAGCGGCGCCGGGGGGGCGTGCGCGCAGGGCCTAGACCGCGAAAGATGGAAAAGTTTCGAAAAAAAATAAAATTTCCGAAAAGTCGAAAAATACTCGCGCATGCGCACGAGCGGCGCCGGGGGGGCGTGCGCGCAGGGTCTAGACCGCGAAAGATGGAAAAGTTTCGAAAAAAAAAAAAATTTCCGAAAAGTCGAAAAATACTCGCGCATGCGCACGAGCGGCGCCGGGGGACGTGCGCGCAGGGCTCAGACCGCGGAAGATGGAAAAGTTTCGAAAAAAATTTTTTTTCCGAAAAGTCGAAAAATCCTCGCGCATGCGCACGAGCGGCGCCGGGGGGCGTGCGCGCAGGGTCTAGACCGCGAAAGATGGAAAAGTTTCGAAAAAAAAAAAATTTCCGAAAAGTCGAAAAATACTCGCGCATGCGCACGAGCGGCGCCGGGGAGACGTGCGCGCAGGGCCCGGACCGCCAAAGATGGAAAAGTTTCGAAAAAAAAAAAAAATTCCGAAAAGTCGAAAAATACTCGCGCATGCGCACGAGCGGCGCCGGGGGGGGGGCGTGCGCGCAGGGCTCAGACCGCGGAAGATGGAAAAGTTTCGAAAAATTTTTTTTTTCCGAAAAGTCGAAAAATCCTCGCGCATGCGCACGAGCGGCGCCGGGGGGGCGTGCGCGCAGGGTCTAGACCGCGAAAGATGGAAAAGTTTCGAAAAAAAAAAAAATTTCCGAAAAGTCGAAAAATACTCGCGCATGCGCACGAGCGGCGCCGGGGGGACGTGCGCGCAGGGCCCAGACCGCGAAAAGTGGAAAAGTTTCGAAAAAAACAAAAATTTCCGAAAAGTCGAAAAATACTCGCGCATGCGCACGAGCGGCACCGGGGAGACGTGCGCGCAGGGCCCAGACCGCCAAAGATGGAAAAGTTTTGAAAAAAAAAAAAATTTCCGAAAAGTCGAAAAATCCTCGCGCATGCGCACGAGCGGCGCCGGGGGGCGTGCGCGCAGGGTCTAGACCGCGAAAGACGGAAAAGTTTCGAAAAAAAAAAAAATTTCCGAAAAGTCGAAAAATACTCGCGCATGCGCACGAGCGGCGCCGGGGGGGCGTGCGCGCAGGGCCTAGACCGCGAAAGATGGAAAAGTTTCGAAAAAAAAAAAAATTCCGAAAAGTCGAAAAATACTCGCGCATGCGCACGAGCGGCGCCGGGGAGACGTGCGCGCAGGGCCCAGACCGCCAAAGATGGAAAAGTTTCGAAAAAAAAAAAAATTTCCGAAAAGTCGAAAAATCCTCGCGCATGCGCACGAGCGGCGCCGGGGGGCGTGCGCGCAGGGTCTAGACCGCGAAAGACGGAAAAGTTTCGAAAAAAAAAAAAATTTCCGAAAAGTCGAAAAATACTCGCGCATGCGCACGAGCGGCGCCGGGGGGGCGTGCGCGCAGGGCCTAGACCGCGAAAGATGGAAAAGTTTCGAAAAAAAAAAAAATTCCGAAAAGTCGAAAAATACTCGCGCATGCGCACGAGCGGCGCCGGGGAGACGTGCGCGCAGGGCCCAGACCGCCAAAGATGGAAAAGTTTCGAAAAAAAAAAAAATTTCCGAAAAGTCGAAAAATACTCGCGCATGCGCACGAGCGGCGCCGGGGGGCGTGCGCGCAGGGCCCAGACCGCGAAAGATGGAAAAGTTTCGAAAAAAAAAAAAATTTCCGAAAAGTCGAAAAATACTCGCGCATGCGCACGAGCGGCGCCGGAGGGCGTGCGCGCAGGGCTCAGACCGCGGAAGATGGAAAAGTTTCGAAAATTTTTTTTTTTCCGAAAAGTCGAAAAATCCTCGCGCATGCGCACGAGCGGCGCCGGGGGGGTGTGCGCGCAGGGCCTAGACCGCGAAAGATGGAAAAATTTCGAAAAAAAAAAAAATTCCGAAAAGTCGAAAAATACTCGCGCATGCGCACGAGCGGCGCCGGGGAGACGTGCGCGCAGGGCCCAGACCGCCAAAGATGGAAAAGTTTCGAAAAAAAAAAAAATTTCCGAAAAGTCGAAAAATACTCGCGCATGCGCACGAGCGGCGCCGGAGGGGCGTGCGCGCAGGGTTCCGACCGCGAAAGATGGAAAAGTTTCGAAAAAAAAAAAAATTCCGAAAAGTCGAAAAATACTCGCGCATGCGCACGAGCGGCGCCGGGGAGACGTGCGCGCAGGGCCCAGACCGCCAAAGATGGAAAAGTTTCGAAAAAAAAAAAAATTTCCGAAAAGTCGAAAAATACTCGCGCATGCGCACGAGCGTCGCCGGGGGGCGTGCGCGCAGGGCCCAGACCGCGAAAGATGGAAAAGTTTCGAAAAAAAAAAAAATTTCCGAAAAGTCGAAAAATACTCGCGCATGCGCACAAGCGGCGCCGGAGGGCGTGCGCGCAGGGCTCAGACCGCGGAAGATGGAAAAGTTTCGAAAAATTTTTTTTTTCCGAAAAGTCGAAAAATCCTCGCGCATGCGCACGAGCGGCGCCGGGGGGGCGTGCGCGCAGGGCCTAGACCGCGAAAGATGGAAAAATTTCGAAAAAAAAAAAAATTCCGAAAAGTCGAAAAATACTCGCGCATGCGCACGAGCGGCGCCGGGGAGACGTGCGCGCAGGGCCCAGACCGCCAAAGATGGAAAAGTTTCGAAAAAAAAAAAAATTCCCAAAAGTCGAAAAATACTCGCGCATGCGCACGAGCGGCGCCGGGGAGACGTGCGCGCAGGGCCCATACCGCCAAAGATGGAAAAGTTTCGAAAAAAAAAAAAATTTCCGAAAAGTCGAAAAATACTCGCGCATGCGCACGAGCGTCGCCGGGGGGGCGTGCGCGCAGGGCTCAGACCGCGGAAGATGGAAAAGTTTCGAAAATTTTTTTTTTTCCGAAAAGTCGAAAAATCCTCGCGCATGCGCACGAGCGGCGCCGGGGGGGCGTGCGCGCAGGGCCTAGACCGCGAAAGATTGAAAAATTTCGAAAAAAAAAAAAATTCCGAAAAGTCGAAAAATACTCGCGCATGCGCACGAGCGGCGCCGGGGAGACGTGCGCGCAGGGCCCAGACCGCCAAAGATGGAAAAGTTTCGAAAAAAAAAAAAATTTCCGAAAAGTCGAAAAATAGTCGCGCATGCGCACGAGCGGCGCCGGGGGGGCGTGCGCGCAGGGTTCCGACCGCGGAAGAAGAAAAATTTTCGAAAAAAAAAAAAATATCCGAAAAGTCGAAAAAAACTCGCGCATGCGCCTGAGTGGCAGCCGGGGAACGTGTGCTTCGGGTTTCGACAGCGAAAAAAAAAAAAATTCGACAAAAAAGAAATTTCCGAAAAATCGAAAACGAAATCATGGAATTCGTCGTCGTTGTTTAGCCAAGTCCGATCGAGGGACTCTCTCTCATTTTTTGCCAACTAGCCTGAACCCTAGACCGAGAACCATCCACCATTATCCTAAAACGATTATTTCCATTTTATCCTTTCGAAGAAAAAGGTGTCATTCTTCACTTGGTACAGATGCAAACAAATTTCAATGATTGTGGCGTATACGCAATAGCTAATGCCGTGTCACTTGCATTAAGAGTAAAACCTACTGAAGTGCAATATGATTGTAATAAAATGCGTGACCATTTGATCAAAATGTTAAAAAATAATACCATAGACCTGTGTCCTGTACTTCAATATTGTAATGATCAAAGAAACATTGATAACAAATTAATGAAGACTCCTTCTAATATGGTGGAACAAATTTTGCAAACTGATTCACAAAAAAATAATCCCGAGATTAATGATAGAAAAAATCATGATCGCAACTATTATAGGAAAAAAAATACGAATAAAATTGCTGGAAAAAAAATACAATATATGCACAAAACATCGCATTGCACAAGTCGGAAAGATACGAAAAAACAATTACACCATAAAGTTTCATCTTTCTTCTGACAGATATATAAAGAATATTTCCAAATCTCTTCTTTCAGAAATGAAAAAGAAATGTGTAGTGAGTAGTCGATTTGAAGCTATGAAAATGTATAATTGGTGTATGCAGAAAAGGAAAAGCTACTTATTCTATTTGAGAAAAAATATAAGACTCTTGAAAGAAAAAGCTGAGGTTGCTATGACTCGAGCTAACAATTGTCCAGAATGCAATATTTCGGATAGAACTGAAGCATTATGTGGATTTTCAAAGCATTTGCCGTCTTCTGAACCGTACTTTTATGAGGCGGCATACAAACGAAGTGATCAAAATTGCAGATATGAGGAAGTACAGTGATTTCATATGCAAATATTGTAAGGAAAAATTTCAAAGGAATCAAATGCCTCCAACTTGCGTTAAAAATAAGTTATATGTTGAAGAAATACCAAAAGAAATATCTGCATTAACCGAGTATGAAAGAATGTTTATACAAAGAGCAAAAGCATTTCAAGTTGTCCAACGTATGGAAACTGTCTCGAAAGCCAAAAGAAATATACCTCATCAACATATGATCCAGAAAGTACAAGGAAGAACATTTCATTTGCCATTGCCAATAGAGGAAACGCTCAAAAAGATTTGTAAACCAACAGATCCAATCAATATCAATCCAGAATTTTACATATTGGTGCATAGTTTACCAACAAACGCGAAAACGGTTTGGGAACATCTTGTAAATGTAAAAAACGTGTATAATGCTTTGGTACGTTTGAAACAGATAAATCGCCTATATGAAAATATCATTTTGCCTCCAAATCCAAATGAATTATTAAAAAATGATTGGCCGGAAGTTGAATATAAAATAGACGACTCCGACGCACAAAAAGAAAACAAAACAGCCGAAAACAATGATAAGCAAATCAAATTACCTGCATTGGTAAGTCAAGCTGTGATAAAGACGATGATATTTATCCATTATACGAGAAAAGGATTAATGAAAAAGCGACTACATTATATCAGCAAAAAAAGGTAGAGGACGCGCCAATTGATATTTATTGTAAGACCGTTGATCTCCAATGCTTCCCACATTTGTATCCTTATGGAATGCATGGAGAACATGAGCATAGAGAAGTCTATTTGACTGAATATGAATATATTAAAGCACGGCTTAAATCTAAACATTCTCAGTTTCGACTGGACGTGCAATACCTATTTTTCTTATTGAATCAAACAAATATTAGACGTTTGAAAGCTGGTATTTATCAAAAATTGAACATAATTAATCCAAAAGAAAAATGCACAGCAAGTACATATTTGAATCTAAACAAAAGGACCTTCTCGAGTGTAATATAACGACTATATTCTCTCGTATTCCAAATACAGAACCGTTCTGGCATATACCTAGAAGTAATTTGAGATGCATGCTGGAATATTATGGGCCAGCTACCTGGTTCCTCACTCTCAGCCCAGCTGAATGGTTATGGTCAGATTTAATTGAATACGTTAAAGAAGTTAATACACCGCTTATGGATAAAATGTCGCCAAATGAGATTCTAACAAAAGATCCGGTATCCGTGTCAAGATTTCTTTAATTAGAACTTCAATTGAATGGAGGTGTGTCAGAAGTCTGCAATTTCTATTACAAATAATGAATCACACCTTTCATCGCCATTCTTTCAGTCACAGAATAAAATTTTGGAATGCTATTCCATAAAAATTGGAACTTCAAATTTAAAAATAATCTAAAAAAATAGAAAACATTTATATGCAAGATATGAATATACTTTTAAAACAATATTTCCAGTGACAAACACTCGATTCAAGGGTGGGTAGGTGGTGGTAGGAGAAGGAGGATGGTGCAGCCACTTAGGGCTGCTAGAAAAAATGATCAGTAGCCAGAAGGGCAGCTGATCATTGTCCACTCATTAATGCAAAAAAACCGTGAGTGGACCGTTTCTTTCTTTCGCAACGCTAACTTACTACAGACTAAAATCAACTCCCGAGCATAGTCACTAGGACTTTGGACTACCCGCAGCACTAATTTCTCAAATAAATTCAAAACTCCCGGATGGTGCTTCGTTACTGAAAATTCTACTATACTCAATACAAATCCCGAATAGCAAACGAAAAAGCTACCGAGAACCACCACGTGGGTGGTTTCATTTTTCGCAACACTAATAAAAATTCAGTGCACCTGTGTCTCGTAATACGCAACTCTAACTTTAATTCGTTGCAGCCTTCCTGAAGGCTGTGTAGAGTCCCATGTGCAGCAGATCCAGCTGCTCGGGACTCTTTTTTCCCAGGAACATGTCTCTGGACATGTCCCAGGATAGTTTTGGGGCATTGGGGGGTGGGGGTCGCAACTCTAATTACAAACGCGATCAGTCATCATCGCAACACTAACTCAAAAAAATATTAAGAATCAAACTAGGACGAGTTATTAAAAAAACCTGATCAGTCGCATCGCAACTCTAATAAAAAGAATACCATGAATCAAAAGTAATGCAATGAATCAAATTCTAGTAACTGCAATTAAAAATACAAGAATAATCTCAAAAACAATCGCGATTTTTTTTTCGGAACACTACAAGCAACCACGATCGATATTTATTCGCAACGCTATGCTAGAACCAGACGCGGGGAATGCTTGATTCGCAACGCTAATTCAAACCGTGATCAACATTTAGTCGCAACACTAACTGGCCCCGTAATCTTCTTCGCAACTCTAATTGTAAACGCGGTGGGCTCAATTTCAGGGGAGGGGGTATCGATTAGGGTGGATCGAAATATAGGGGCAAAATATTTTTTTATTATTCATGACTTCTAATAGTGGGCAAAAGTTGCCTTTTATAATGGTATTTAAGCTACCAAAGTTTGAACGTGATCAACAAATTTTTTCAAGTGCCGCAAGCCTTTCAAAAATTAATATTTCAGTAAATATTAATATTTGAAGGGCTTGCGACACCTGAAAAAATTTGATGATCACGTTCAAACTTTGGCAGCTTAAATTCCATTATAAAAGGGAACTTTTGCCCACTATTAGAAGTCATGAATAATAAAAAACATATTTTACCCTTATATTTCGTTACACCCTTGCTCGATGGATCAGCCTATGGCCAACCAAACTACTACTACTACTACTACAACTACCGGCGAGCATAATGGCAATATAATACGTAAGAATGACCCTGCACCCGAGGATGCAGGGCCATTCTTGGTAGCCCACATGATGTGGCCTTTTCTATGGCCGGGCTATCTTCGGCTCTTTAGCCACTTCTTGCTTCGGGCGGTCCGCCCTTCTGAAAGTTAATAACGTGCCCAAGCCCGTCCTGCCGACCGCGACCAGCGACAATGTGCAATGTCCCACTGGCGTCAAAAAGTCGACATAGCGAGGCTAGAAGCGAGGGCATACCCCACTCGCACTAGTCTGGCCGTCGACTTTTCTCACAAATTTCCTGAAAGCAGGTCATCGCGCGGGGGAACATGCGATCAGAGAATACGACGATCTGCCCCGGCCCTACCTACTTATATTTAAGTCACACATTCGTACCAGAAGGTAAGTTACCTATCCTACACAAAACCTATATTTAAAAAATATCAAAACAGTCTCTCAAACACAATCATCAGTCAACCCACTCCACGATTCTCAAGCATCACCGCCCGGGTGCAAAGCCTACACTAGAGAGACCGTCCCGGGACGACTCCGTCACCCGAGCTTGGCCACAATCACACTCTAATAAGTACGTACCAGTTTTCACTGAAATCGGCTGGCAAAGGCAGTGACCATTGCGTATAAGTATGATTTACATAGCAATTAATTATTGTCAATTTCAAAGAATGGATTACTTGATAAAATGCATTGTACGTATTAGGTACATACATCAAGCGTTATTACTTTCTCGTTTGATTGTACGAGATTGATTAACTTTCATATTCCAAGATTATTTACTAGAATGATCATCGTGTGCAACAAGGAATATGATACATTGGTATCGTTATTGCAATGAATAATAATATAATGTTATAGTTTCATTAACATGGTCTTTGATAAAAATCTTTCACCGACGCAAATTCCACCGCCTAACCACACAAACACACACAGGTGGAAAATGCGGCGTGCACGATACACTAACGCAATGCCAGCCGCCGACATGTAATTAGTTAGTAAAGAAAGTCATCGTGCCCCATTGCCTTCAACCACCCAAGTAACGCATGGGCACGTGGATGAGTTAAAAGGCAATGGGTACGGAAAGATATCCTGAAAATCCTCAACTAGAAAATATGATTAGTCTGTATAGTGTCTAGCACGCTACTATTCTTTCATTTGACATTATAAAGCAAAAGTACTCGACTTTCAACTTGTGAATAGTTTAAAGTTTGATAAATAATAAAAGACTCTACTTTAGATCAAGAAAAATGACTCTACTCGACATTCAATTAATGAGAAAAAAGACTATAAAATTGAATTATTTAAGAAAATGACTCTAAAACATGAAGAATTTACTTTAAGAATTTAAAACGGGCGATTCCATCGTCAAAGTAAATTTCATATAGGTACAAAAAAGTATGTTCTCATGCTAATTACTTTGAATCTGAAATTTGCCCACCCTCAATTGTCTTCTTGCGCATGGAAATTAATTATTCTATTGTATACGCAAACGAGTGACCTTTATAAGAAAGGAATTATACTTTTATGTTTATTATCATCATTTAGACATCAAGTTACTTTTGAACACGTAAGTATTATCAGAAAAATAAAAGAAATTCAAGTCATTATAATCGTCGCAATGACGGAATCGGAGGGCATCCGATTTTTCGACTACATATTAAATAAAAATGATCGTAGCTGTGGAGTCTGAGAGTATCAGACTTCTTCGCTACATAAAAATTAGCATTCAGCCGTATTGATATTCATATCAAATATCAATACCTTCTGAGCTGCTATGCATCTTTAGGTGCATTATTTAATAAATATCTACATCAATGTATGATCAATGATAAACATTCGCGTTAGAAAACGTTTATCTTGGAAATTATGATTATAATTTGATTCTATTGAAAAGGCGCGGTGCACAAGAAGACCCTAGCCCTCGTCTAAGAAATACATACACAGACAAAATGTTACAATTCACGGGCATGGTTACCATACCCGCGGTCATTATGCTCGCCAAAGTATACAACCGGTCACTCGTGTCGATTTGGACCAAACGTCCTACGACATGACTGAGTGACCAGAGGAACCGTAATGCATGCGCACTCACATTTCGCTGTGCCCCGGTGGCGGAGGCGCCAACACCTCTGCAACTGCTCAGGGGAAGTCATCAAGCTGCTAGAAGAAATCATCAGCTTGCTCAGCTGCCCCTAGACTGTAACGAAGGAACAGAACACGATTATAATTTCTTTTTAAACTTACGATTGTTCGAACTCTAATAAAGAACCACGAAACAATTCAAAACTAACGAAATTTGTTATCATTCAGACACTTTAAGAAAAAAACTAAAAAATTAAATATTGAAAAATAAAATTAACAAATTTTTTTTATTAAAATGTCTAAATTATAAAAAGTTTCGTTAGTTTTGAATTTCTTGGTGATTCTATTCTAGAAATTAATTTTCTTTTAATTTTTTAATTTTTTGTTTCTGGAATTTTTAAGAATGAACTCTACTTTAAAGGAATTAAATTAAATACATAGATACTTACATCTTTCCAATAATATTCTGCGCACAAATCTCCTCTTCAGCTGACGCACTGACTCTAATTTCCGATAACGAGTTTCGCTTTCAAAAGTAGAAAAAATAAAGAAATAGACTATTAACGCGCCCCAAAAATCATAATTGTCGAACAAAGCACTGAATCTATTCTCGCGATTCGAAAGTCAGAGCCCCGATGCTCGCGACAGAATATAAAATGCGTAGAAAACACTGACTCTACCCTCGCGTCTCCGAAAATTGTTAACGACACTCTACTATGAGCAACTGTGCTCTTCAAAACGAAAAACTTCGTACGTCATAAACACTGACTCTATTTGGCCGCATTGCACGCGGCCACAATCTCTGAAAAAAAAGTAGGATAGGAGGATGGGGTGGATGTGGTTTGATCGAGTGTTTGTCACGAGGAAATATTGTTTTTCTTGGAACCAGCCAAGGAACTTTCGCTCCTTGTTATTTAGAATACAAGGTGTGATGCGAAAATACAGAATGCTCGCTCGATAGGAGCATCTTTACATTTCAGTAACACGATATTATCCAGAATATACTACATCAGAAATAATTATTACATTTAAATGAACCGTAGTAGTGGCATTCCTCATTAAAGTTGTAAGCACGTTCGTGTTATTCGAATAATACTTTAGAATATATAACGATCTTAATAAATCTCGAAAATTCATTGCGAGAATCAAAATTCGTTAATTATTCATGCTTGAATAGCATGTCCTCGATCAACTACGCAGTTTCTGTACATAAAGAACAAAACTTGCATCCAAAACCGAACGTAAATGCAATTACACTAGCTTCATAGAGATAGATTCTTAAAAATCATTGAAATATTATTGAATTCTACGTAAACGCGACCGAAATGCAATAGAATTCGATCATTCCAATATTTCTTAAACATCTACTGACGCCATTTTGAAATGTTTAAACAAATCCGATTAGAATTATTCAATTTATCATAATTCATACTTTTCCCATTTCATCCCGATATTAACCGAATGCAAAGTTACCCATCACCCTCACAGCCAACAATGATTCAATAAAATAACGATAAAAATAAGTATACCACACGTATTGCCACCTTCTTTTTCCAACGAATGACCAGTCGCCATCCAAGCACCGTTCAAATTAACCGCCAAGTGTCATGGCGTTGCCTGCCCTTTGGTTTGGATTCCCGCCTCAACGTCTGTAACCGAACGATGCAACAAGAGATTGAAACAAAAGCATTAAAACATTCGTAAGGCAATTAAACAAGAAATAAACTTGAAATATGCCCGAAAAGGGATGTAATTGAATACCGAGACACGATATGTGTGCACTAAATGTGCAGAAATATCGGTACGAAGGCAACGAAGGGAATACGCGACGATCGTCCAACGGTTTTCTCGCGATATTTAATCAATTTCGGGACGAAAGTGTATTAATGATAGCAGCAAGTGACGGTAGACAGTAAAGAAGAAGACTAATAATGATTATAAGTAATTATGTGACGATAGATAATGTAGGCGTACCATTTACGTACGCAGCGATTGAAACGTCTTAACTCAACGATGTCAACAGACCGAATGACCCCCGCGCCCTGCCCATGTACCGCGGCGAATATGGGCTTTGGTGGGGGGAGACCAAGCGGCAAGCAGGCCTCGCGAGAGAATACACGCGTACGTATTTCCGAAGTGTTGGAATATCGGTCGGTTATTGCACGCCGAGTGACGTATATATCGCGTCTCGTGGCTGAACCGTCTGAAGACAGGTGACTTCCAAAGCTGGCATCGTTCAGTCATAACAAAAGTCGTTACTATGGCCGGTATTCATAAACGTGTCTTAAGATTAAGCAAATGCTTAAGCATTCGACATTCTTTACTAGCTACTAGGGTTAGTAAAGGATGCCGAAAGCTTAAGCATATGCTTAATCTTAAGACACGTTTATGAATACCGGCCATAGTAACGACTTTTGTTATGACTGAACGATGCCAGCTTTGGAAGTCACCTGTCTTCAGACGGTTCAGCCACGAGACGCGATATATACGTCACTCGGCGTGCAATAACCGACCGATATTCCAACACTTCGGAAATACGTACGCGTGTATTCTCTCGCGAGGCCTGCTTGCCGCTTGGTCTCCCCCCACCAAAGCCCATATTCGCCGCGGTACATGGGCAGGGCGCGGGGGTCATTCGGTCTGTTGACATCGTTGAGTTAAGACGTTTCAATCGCTGCGTACGTAAATGGTACGCCTACATTATCTATCGTCACATAATTACTTATAATCATTATTAGTCTTCTTCTTTACTGTCTACCGTCACTTGCTGCTATCATTAATACACTTTCGTCCCGAAATTGATTAAATATCGCGAGAAAACCGTTGGACGATCGTCGCGTATTCCCTTCGTTGCCTTCGTACCGATATTTCTGCACATTTAGTGCACACATATCGTGTCTCGGTATTCAATTACATCCCTTTTCGGGCATATTTCAAGTTTATTTCTTGTTTAATTGCCTTACGAATGTTTTAATGCTTTTGTTTCAATCTCTTGTTGCATCGTTCGGTTACAGACGTTGAGGCGGGAATCCAAACCAAAGGGCAGGCAACGCCATGACACTTGGCGGTTAATTTGAACGGTGCTTGGATGGCGACTGGTCATTCGTTGGAAAAAGAAGGTGGCAATACGTGTGGTATACTTATTTTTATCGTTATTTTATTGAATCATTGTTGGCTGTGAGGGTGATGGGTAACTTTGCATTCGGTTAATATCGGGATGAAATGGGAAAAGTATGAATTATGATAAATTGAATAATTCTAATCGGATTTGTTTAAACATTTCAAAATGGCGTCAGTAGATGTTTAAGAAATATTGGAATGATCGAATTCTATTGCATTTCGGTCGCGTTTACGTAGAATTCAATAATATTTCAATGATTTTTAAGAATCTATCTCTATGAAGCTAGTGTAATTGCATTTACGTTCGGTTTTGGATGCAAGTTTTGTTCTTTATGTACAGAAACTGCGTAGTTGATCGAGGACATGCTATTCAAGCATGAATAATTAACGAATTTTGATTCTCGCAATGAATTTTCGAGATTTATTAAGATCGTTATATATTCTAAAGTATTATTCGAATAACACGAACGTGCTTACAACTTTAATGAGGAATGCCACTACTACGGTTCATTTAAATGTAATAATTATTTCTGATGTAGTATATTCTGGATAATATCGTGTTACTGAAATGTAAAGATGCTCCTATCGAGCGAGCATTCTGTATTTTCGCATCACACCTTGTATTCTAAATAACAAGGAGCGAAAGTTCCTTGGCTGGTTCCAAGAAAAACAATATTTCCTCGTGACAAACACTCGATCAAACCACATCCACCCCATCCTCCTATCCTACTTTTTTTTCAGAGATTGTGGCCGCGTGCAATGCGGCCAAATAGAGTCAGTGTTTATGACGTACGAAGTTTTTCGTTTTGAAGAGCACAGTTGCTCATAGTAGAGTGTCGTTAACAATTTTCGGAGACGCGAGGGTAGAGTCAGTGTTTTCTACGCATTTTATATTCTGTCGCGAGCATCGGGGCTCTGACTTTCGAATCGCGAGAATAGATTCAGTGCTTTGTTCGACAATTATGATTTTTGGGGCGCGTTAATAGTCTATTTCTTTATTTTTTCTACTTTTGAAAGCGAAACTCGTTATCGGAAATTAGAGTCAGTGCGTCAGCTGAAGAGGAGATTTGTGCGCAGAATATTATTGGAAAGATGTAAGTATCTATGTATTTAATTTAATTCCTTTAAAGTAGAGTTCATTCTTAAAAATTCCAGAAACAAAAAATTAAAAAATTAAAAGAAAATTAATTTCTAGAATAGAATCACCAAGAAATTCAAAACTAACGAAACTTTTTATAATTTAGACATTTTAATAAAAAAAATTTGTTAATTTTATTTTTCAATATTTAATTTTTTAGTTTTTTTCTTAAAGTGTCTGAATGATAACAAATTTCGTTAGTTTTGAATTGTTTCGTGGTTCTTTATTAGAGTTCGAACAATCGTAAGTTTAAAAAGAAATTATAATCGTGTTCTGTTCCTTCGTTACAGTCTAGGGGCAGCTGAGCAAGCTGATGATTTCTTCTAGCAGCTTGATGACTTCCCCTGAGCAGTTGCAGAGGTGTTGGCGCCTCCGCCACCGGGGCACAGCGAAATGTGAGTGCGCATGCATTACGGTTCCTCTGGTCACTCAGTCATGTCGTAGGACGTTTGGTCCAAATCGACACGAGTGACCGGTTGTATACTTTGGCGAGCATAATGACCGCGGGTATGGTAACCATGCCCGTGAATTGTAACATTTTGTCTGTGTATGTATTTCTTAGACGAGGGCTAGGGTCTTCTTGTGCACCGCGCCTTTTCAATAGAATCAAATTATAATCATAATTTCCAAGATAAACGTTTTCTAACGCGAATGTTTATCATTGATCATACATTGATGTAGATATTTATTAAATAATGCACCTAAAGATGCATAGCAGCTCAGAAGGTATTGATATTTGATATGAATATCAATACGGCTGAATGCTAATTTTTATGTAGCGAAGAAGTCTGATACTCTCAGACTCCACAGCTACGATCATTTTTATTTAATATGTAGTCGAAAAATCGGATGCCCTCCGATTCCGTCATTGCGACGATTATAATGACTTGAATTTCTTTTATTTTTCTGATAATACTTACGTGTTCAAAAGTAACTTGATGTCTAAATGATGATAATAAACATAAAAGTATAATTCCTTTCTTATAAAGGTCACTCGTTTGCGTATACAATAGAATAATTAATTTCCATGCGCAAGAAGACAATTGAGGGTGGGCAAATTTCAGATTCAAAGTAATTAGCATGAGAACATACTTTTTTGTACCTATATGAAATTTACTTTGACGATGGAATCGCCCGTTTTAAATTCTTAAAGTAAATTCTTCATGTTTTAGAGTCATTTTCTTAAATAATTCAATTTTATAGTCTTTTTTCTCGTTAATTGAATGTCGAGTAGAGTCATTTTTCTTGATCTAAAGTAGAGTCTTTTATTATTTATCAAACTTTAAACTATTCACAAGTTGAAAGTCGAGTACTTTTGCTTTATAATGTCAAATGAAAGAATAGTAGCGTGCTAGACACTATACAGACTAATCATATTTTCTAGTTGAGGATTTTCAGGATATCTTTCCGTACCCATTGCCTTTTAACTCATCCACGTGCCCATGCGTTACTTGGGTGGTTGAAGGCAATGGGGCACGATGACTTTCTTTACTAACTAATTACATGTCGGCGGCTGGCATTGCGTTAGTGTATCGTGCACGCCGCATTTTCCACCTGTGTGTGTTTGTGTGGTTAGGCGGTGGAATTTGCGTCGGTGAAAGATTTTTATCAAAGACCATGTTAACGAAACTATAACATTATATTATTATTCATTGCAATAACGATACCAATGTATCATATTCCTTGTTGCACACGATGATCATTCTAGTAAATAATCTTGGAATATGAAAGTTAATCAATCTCGTACAATCAAACGAGAAAGTAATAACGCTTGATGTATGTACCTAATACGTACAATGCATTTTATCAAGTAATCCATTCTTTGAAATTGACAATAATTAATTGCTATGTAAATCATACTTATACGCAATGGTCACTGCCTTTGCCAGCCGATTTCAGTGAAAACTGGTACGTACTTATTAGAGTGTGATTGTGGCCAAGCTCGGGTGACGGAGTCGTCCCGGGACGGTCTCTCTAGTGTAGGCTTTGCACCCGGGCGGTGATGCTTGAGAATCGTGGAGTGGGTTGACTGATGATTGTGTTTGAGAGACTGTTTTGATATTTTTTAAATATAGGTTTTGTGTAGGATAGGTAACTTACCTTCTGGTACGAATGTGTGACTTAAATATAAGTAGGTAGGGCCGGGGCAGGTCGTCGTATTCTCTGATCGCATGTTCCCCCGCGCGATGACCTGCTTTCAGGAAATTTGTGAGAAAAGTCGACGGCCAGACTAGTGCGAGTGGGGTATGCCCTCGCTTCTAGCCTCGCTATGTCGACTTTTTGACGCCAGTGGGACATTGCACATTGTCGCTGGTCGCGGTCGGCAGGACGGGCTTGGGCACGTTATTAACTTTCAGAAGGGCGGACCGCCCGAAGCAAGAAGTGGCTAAAGAGCCGAAGATAGCCCGGCCATAGAAAAGGCCACATCATGTGGGCTACCAAGAATGGCCCTGCATCCTCGGGTGCAGGGTCATTCTTACGTATTATATTGCCATTATGCTCGCCGGTAGTTGTAGTAGTAGTAGTAGTTTGGTTGGCCATAGGCTGACCCATCGAGACAAGGGTGGAACGAAATATAAGGGTAAAATATTTTTTTTATTATTCATCACTTCTAATAGTGGGCAAAAGTTCCCTTTTATAATGGAATTTAAGCTGCCAAAGTGTGAACGTGATCATCAAATTTTTTCAGGTATCACAGGCCCTTCAAATATTAATATTTACTGAAATATTAATTTTTGAAAGGCTTGCGGCACTTGAAAAAAATTGTTGATCGCGTTCAAACTTTGGTAGCTTAAATACCATTATAAAAGGCAACTTTTGCCCACTATTCGAAGTCATGAATAATAAAAAAATATTTTGCCCCTATATTTCGATCCACCCTAATCGATACCCCCTCCCCTGAAATTGAGCCCACCGCGTTTTCAATTAGAGTTGCGAAGAAGATTACGGGGCCAGTTAGTGTTGCGACTAAATGTTGATCACGGTTTGAATTAGCGTTGCGAATCAAGCATTCCCCGCGTCTGGTTCTAGCATAGCGTTGCGAATAAATATCGATCGTGGTTGCTTGTAGTGTTCCGAAAAAAAAATCGCGATTGTTTTTCAGATTATTCTTGTACTTTTGATTGGAGTTATTAGAGTTTGATTCATTGCATTACTTTTGATTCATGGTATTCTTTTTATTAGAGTTGCGATGCGACTGATCAGGTTTTTTTAATAACTCGTCCTAGTTTGATTCTTAATATTTTTTTGAGTTAGTGTTGCGATGATGACTGATCGCGTTTGTAATTAGAGTTGCGACCCCCACCCCCCAATGCCCCAAAACTATCCTGGGACATGTCCAGAGACATGTTCCTGGGAAAAAAGAGTCCCGAGCAGCTGGATCTGCTGCACATGGGACTCTACACAGCCTTCCGGAAGGCTGCAACGAATTAAAGTTAGAGTTGCGTATTACGAGACACAGGTGCACTGAATTTATATTAGTGTTGCGAAAAATGAAACCACCCACGTGGTGGTTCTCGGTAGCTTTTTCGTTTGCTATTCGGGATTTGTATTGAGTATAGTAGAATTTTCAGTAACGAAGCACCATCCGGGAGTTTTGAATTTATTTGAGAAATTAGTGCTGCGGGTAGTCCAAAGTCCTAGTGACTATGCTCGGGAGTTGATTTTAGTCTGTAGTAAGTTAGCGTTGCGAAAGAAAGAAACGGTCCACTCACGGTTTTTTTGCATTAATGAGTGGACAATGATCAGCTGCCCTTCTGGCTACTGATCATTTTTTCTAGCAGCCTTAAGTGGCTGCACCATCCTCCTTCTCCTACCACCACCTACCCACCCTTGAATCGAGTGTTTGTCACTGGAAATATTGTTTTAAAAGTATATTCATATCTTGCAGATAAATGTTTTCTATTTTTTTAGAATATTTTTAAATTTGAAGTTCCAATTTTTATGGAATAGCATTTGGAAAATTTTATTCTGTGACTGAAAGAATGGCGATGAAAGGTGTGATTCATTATTTGTAATAGAAATTGCAGACTTCTGACACACCTCCATTCAATTGAAGTTCTAATTAGAGTCTTTGAAAAGTAGCAGTAGCTACTCCTCATTAACGTTGCTGATTTTTGCATAGTAACTTCGTCAACCGTTGTATTTCCTATCAGATTGATAAGAAATGTAGTTTTTTATTTTGATACATTTTCAACATTCCTTTGCTTTAATCAAAATTCACCCGCGATTGTTGCTTCATTTGATGATATTAAAAGGAAATTTGCACTGAAAAAGTATGTAAATGCAATTCGGCACTTTATATTGATAGTAAATTTTCAATATTAACGCGTGCTCGTTGTTGCTACTTTCTGTATGAAAGTAATTTCGATTACTGTGCAGTAAAGTGCAATTATTCCAATCTTCAACATTTGCATAAATGTTTTTGATTACCTATTGTATATTATGATTGATTGTCGAGTCATTGATACATAAACTTTGAAGATGCCAATTAATGAGAAACTACAAGGAAATTATTGAGTTGATGTAACAGGGCACCCAATGTGCTTAATATTATGAATATCAATTGCTTCAGAATGAAATGTAATATGATTAGTAGCTTCTTTTTCATGAATTGCTAAAGTATTGCTAAAGGTTGATTGCCTACTTTGTCTGCTGCTAATGAAGCAGTATTTTTTAATCTTTTCCTTCTTTCATTTTATTAACGAATCGATATTCCATATAGAGTTTTAAACTGTAGCTTCAAATGTGATATTTCAATATTTGGGCAATAGCGATTCAATGAAAAGACTATATCTGTTGAAGTTACATTACTTAATCGAGATAGATTGTAGGTACTAATCCATTGAGAAAGTTTCTGTTGCAGAGTATTATGTGTGAAGAATATTGCAAAAATAGGATTTCAGGTTCATCATCGTTGAGAAACGAAACCTCAAGGAATTTTTATTAATGCTTTTGAGAATGTTTCAGGTAACATCGTGGGTCCATCGAGGGAAGTAAGAAACACATGACAATTTCAGATTTTTATTAGGCAGATCATTATTTAAATTTAAGTAGATATGTACATGGTTAGGTAAGGTGTTTAGTGGCCACATAGAATTAAGTAGTTTTTAAGGAATAAGATATACACTGCAGTGTTTAACTAAATATAAGTAGCAATTATTAAATACGAGCGCTCGTATCCGTAGAAATTGTTAGTATTTAAGTAGCCATAGCAAATATGCACTGGCATATTTCCTATTAATGAGTAGAAAATTTGAATTATTCACTAATTGAGAAATATTCCCCCTTTTTTCTTTGTTTCATTCCCAATTAATGAATAATTATCATGGTAGAAATATACCAGAAAATTCTTCAAATTTTAAATGAAAGAAACAAAGAAATGTTTTAAATTCTGCCTTAGTTTCATCGCGGTAGCTTTTTACAGAAGGACTCCTTCTGTTGCCCGGTTGTGGAGCGATCGAGGATCGTTTTGCAACCGTGCATCAGGGGGATCTATGGAAATGAAAATAAAATTTTGCATAAAAGGAGGGTGGATGGGCCGCGGTTAGGGCGGGTCTCCACTCGCAGCGCCTCCACGTGGTGAGACCTGGGCAATCTGTATTATTTGAAGTATAATTACTAATCGTATCACAAGTAACATTGTAATACAATTATTAATTACGTGACAAGTAATACGAGCCGATTGGCTGCGATCATCTATTTTCGTCAATCTCTATTCCATCCTCAAACACAAGGTAAGTTGCCGAAATTTGAATTGCGACATGTTTAAATATAATCGAACTGTTTTTTATTTGTAACTAAACTCAGGATTTTATTTATTTATATATAGATAATCGAAGCGTAAAATGATGCTGGGATTGAATTTATCCTGAATTCTGCCCCGTGATAATTTGTAAATATAAATTACAAAAAATAGAAAATAATCATATAATATTAAAAATTATCTGAAGTCATTCCCTATGCAAATTATCTTTGCAAAAAGAAGTGAGATCCCGATAAAAACTTTAAAAAAGTACAAAATTACGCCAAGTACATGAAATAAAAAAAAATACAAAAAATAGAAAATAATTACAAAGTAAAAAAGATGTGAAATCCAAATGAGCTGCAAGCACATAAAGGTGCTTTCCTGCCCTTCTATTTCACTGGGAAAATACAAAAATAATCCGTTATACGGGCTTCTCCCCTTAAGACTTCAGAAGACGGTTGCTAGTGTCCACGAGGGTTAAGGCAATGCATCACCACTGTCTGGCCCCTTTCTTCTTGCGTCTGATCTGCGTCACCCCAGCCCCACACTTCATGACTGCCGTCACCGGTTCTCTTCGCTCTTTTCTGCACCATGTCTCTAGGTACCACTTTCAGATCGTACGCCCAGCCGATTTTCGCGAAAAGGTCAATGAACGCTGTCGTTACGTTGAGTTTGTGGTTGCCCAGCTCAGCCGCCTTGTAGTCCCACGGGAATGCGTGGTGATAATTGTGCCAGCCCTCCCCCCCTGCCGCGAAGGATACAGCCATGTTCTCAGAGGGATTGATGTACCTGAAATTTACAATGAGTTCGTTAAAGTAGTGCTATTTTTCTATTGTCTCTGTTATACATATATTTGGAGAGAGAAAAATAATCGATTAATCGAAGTTCCAAACTGGAATTTCTTTCCTTTCCAGTGTTTCCCAAATGCGAACACTTAATATTACGTGAAATAGAGTGATTTATAGTCATTGAGCATGTCGACATTACTATATACATCATTATAAAGTTCTCACCAAAAGGAATAGATTACTCTTAGTAACGTTTTCAACTTGTAAATTACATGGGCACATCTTTAAGAAATGCTTTAAAACTCACAATTTAATCAGATAGCTTTACATCTATTTAACAGGGTGTAATTTACAGGGTGTAAACAATATCTCTGTAGGGGAAGACTGCAAGTGTATCTCCCATGCTTCGTTATCAGGGTCATGACGAGCTACGCGATCAGATTCCAGAAAAATCGTTATGTTTAAATAATACAACAACAAATAGCACTTTTTTGTTAATTTTTCTGAGCAATGATGATTCTCGTTCCTGTTTTGTGTGTGAAAGCTGTATACTTAAACTCAAAATTCGGATAAACTGGAATTTTGATTTCTGCATTTAAAAAAAAGTGATTATATTTGTCTCTTTCGTGACTGTAGTGGCAAACACATATTAAAGAAATAATAGCTGTAAAATTGTAAATGCAAGCTGGATTATATAAATTTTAAGCGACACTAACTTGTCATATGGTTTGTTCCCGAAGAGATGGGCTGCAGAATTGATCAACCACGTGCCGTTCAGATTTAAAACATAACGCATGATCGCGCAAATGAAAAAAGCATTCGACCACGTCTCGTTCCAGCATAGAACTGGCACAACCGTTGGTACAAAGAAACACAATAGAGGTACCAGGACCATGTAATACCTGCAAACACATTAGGAAAGATGAAAGTTTATTTCTCGCATGAAAGCTATAAGCTATACTGAACGCAGATATGCGTCCATGGCATCGAAAAGATTATGATTTAATCTATGAAATGTATCTAAGTATCTTCTATATAATAAACATATGCGTAAAGATGATTAAAATACTGGCCTACCTTTTCTGAAACACAAGTACGGGGTTTTTCTTCAGATCATTAATATCGACTTCTTTGCCTTTCGCCTTGATCTCCGGATGCTTTCTACACAACAGCCAACCAACATGCGCAAAGAAGAATCCTCTCTTCGCGTTATGAGGATCTGCATTTGTCTCGCTATATTTATGATGAAGTCTATGATCCCTGGCCCAGTTAGTTGCAGAAAACTGTCGATAAAATATCAGAAAGAATTAAGTTAGATCCCTTTGATTTTAATTACACTATATTATTATAAATAAACATCCAAGACAGTTCATCCATTATAATCATTTAGCGGATGCTCCCGGATTGCTGTGTCGCTTTTACTTTGCATGAGTCATAGTGATATTTCTGAGAGAAGAAACGCTTAGAAAAGCTTTTAGAAAATGCAAAACATATATAATTAGCGGGAAGGGGGGGCCATTTACGGTATCAGTTTCAATTTATTCAGAAGATTTTTATTAATTTTTTTTTAATTTTATAAATGATTCACTTTTACTTTTCAGATTTATTCGAAATATTCATGTACTCATTTCGGCTCGAGTACCTACTCGAGTTTATTTCAAGTCGATTTATTGACTATAAGATAACCAGTTGCTTGAAATTTCGCCTGAACTGTCTAATTAACATTATGCAAAATAATTGATTAATTCCAATGGTATCGAGAAGATGATAAGCTTAACTCACATTCATTATACGACTCGTAACGATTGTAGAAGCGATTAAAAGAGTTTGATAAGGTAAGAATCATGAATGTTCGTTCCAATGAGTCAAATTCCACAGTTTCGTCTACTATATAATCAGATATTGGGGTTCCAGGGAGTACCTAATTGCCGCCTCGTTAATGATCGTCTTTTTGCTCACTCGTGTGTGACAGGATCATCATATGGTTCATACAACAGTTACAAATTTCTTTATGGACGAATCCGTTCACTTACTTGGAAGGCCATGGTGTTAAAGATCATCAATAGGACCTGGAGCGGCCACTTAGCTTTGTAGGCTTTGTGTGACCATAATCTGTGAGCACCAGCTGTGACTCCAAGGCAACATAATATGCACAGGACGAATGCTGCAATTAAAACGAGCATGAAGAAATGAAAATGTGGAGCTGGCATCCGGTCAGCGGGGCAGTGACCGAATAGGTAAACACTTGCGATCAGCTGATAGATGGACGACAAAGGTTCCTTAGAACATGGAATTAACCGAACTTAAACTACTCGTATCAATGACACTTCGTTAGAATTCGTTCAACTGGTATTCAGTTTCAATTTTGACATTTCTTCAAAAATTACCATGGAAATATTAATCTCGCTCACCAAAGGCGGCTGTCATCAATTTGGCGGAAGTGAACATTAGGTATATTCCGTAAAGTGCTGCAAGATGATTGTACGTGAAGACAATCACGGCCGCCCAGACGATGTCTAGCTCGTATTTCTCTTTCGGCTTTGCCATCAAGACATTTTCTTCGAACGTCTCGTCTTCCAATAGCACACTCGACAGTGTACTTGTGACATATGGCGACATACTTGCTTTATTCCTGAAAACAAACATAGGTACACATGCACGCACATTATATTGAACTCATTATATTTCCTTTAACGTACAATGGTACGAGTGATTACATAAGAAATGTAATGACGTGGAAATTTCGTCGAGAAACTTGATGAATGTGTTATTTGTTCCATTTTGTATGCATAGTTTCGTTCACACGTATAATGGAATGTCACAACTATGAAACCACCGACTTCAATCAATTTCTTTTCCTATTAGAACATATTTTCTTTGAATCCCACTTTTCTTATTTAAAAGTTTCATATGGACGTATAAAATTGTTACGAGCCAAGGCAGAGAGCAATGAAATTGGCTGCGAGCAGAGGATTTGTAATTGTTTTAGAGTTCGTTAGTAGCGGACGAACCGGTGTCTGGATATCAAGAGAAGCCGCTAGGAAAAGTTAATTTAGCCTGAGAAATGCGGGGTCTAAAAGACGAATAAGTTTAAAGTAATGCCTAAACAGCCATGTTACATACTGTATGGTTATTCCATATAATTGCTCCAAAGGGAATAGAGCGCGACCTCGCTAAGCCTCTGTCTTCTAAGCGCAATAAACTTCGAGTGAACACCCGAGAATGCATTCGTGGTTCCTTTTATACTACAAAATTCGGCCGTAGAGAGCGGTGGGGACATGCGCGGACCTTCAATTGAACATCAGTTTCCCTGAAAAACCTCGGCTGTGTCACACCACTGCAGGATGTGATGACCCTACCGGGTCACGTGCATTCAAAAGAAATTCGACTGTTTATATAAGGGA